>CM065818.1:27520000-28769000 GCA_033398695.1 Orobanche coerulescens | reverse complement strand
AACCCTAACTTTGTCAATTTTGGGGGTTTTTCAGGTTTTGCTTGATTAAACTCGAATTGTTCGTTTATGTTGCGATAATTCTTGTTGATTATTGTTGTTGGGTGATTCCCAATCCGTTTCCGTCATGCTTAATCCATGAGTTGTTGATTCGGGGAGGTTTTGTGAAAACCATCGCCCGTACCGATCGTACGTATGTTGTTATAGCTTGTAATCGGGGTTGTGGGAATATTCCATTCGATTATTGTTATCATATAGGACTGAGTTGTGTTAATACTTTATTTAGGAACGGTCGTGTTCCCTCCGGATCATTCGTAGTCGTTGTTCGTTCCCGTTTCGTCAAAGATGTCTCAAAGGCAAGTACTTTACATTTGTTTGCATATTCTAGTATTTGAATTATGGCTTCCCGTGGATGTTGTGGATGTGAATGTGTATGTTCACCCAGGGACGGTCTGATGGGGCCTCTGGGGATACGTATTGCCATGAGTGTGCATATCACGAATGGGGGTTAGCCACCCAGGGATGGTCCGACGGGGCCTCTGCGGGGTACGGTGGCCGTGAGTCTCGTACCAACGGCTAACCTTTGAAATGTTTTGTTGGAGAAATGTGTTTTGTGCACGTGCACCGTAATATTCCGGAATATAAATGATTTCTAAAATGATTTTTGGCGTGTTTTTCATCTGATTAGAATGGTAGTTCAAATGGATTGTACTTGCACTAGCAGTTGTCGCTAACCCCTTAAATGGGGGAAATACTCTTGTATTTCAGGTACAGGTCTTGGAGGCGAATGAGCATGCGGGCCATACGAGGATGATGGGCAAAAGTGACTCTGTTCAATGGTCGTCCTTTTGGTGTCATGTCTTTTAAATTTATTTATTATGTCATTTGCTTAAGTACTCGAGTACTCCCTTCTTGGATTTATTAACGTTGTGTACCCGTTTTGGAGTGGGTTTGATGTTGAATGGTATTGTTGAGTTTAATTTTTTGTTTTGAATGTCTTGAATTATGGAACCGTGTGTATGTTGATGATGTTTGTCTTTTGTCGAATGTCGGATTGGTACGTTAGCCTGGTGGATTCCATAGTGTGGGGTCCACAGCCCTGTAATATGCCTTGAACGTCTTGGGGGTGTTACATTATGTACGTAATGAGCGTAACGTACGTTAACACTGAATGCTAACGTATGTAACGCAGGGGCAGGTTTTATAAACCTGAGTTGACCTTCATTTCGCCATTCTTCATCTTTTTCTCACTTCGTCCGAGAGTAGTATTCCGAGGAGATATTTGAGCAAAATTCGAGTTTTGTCCGTGGAACTCGTTGAGAGATCGATTGTTATGTCCCAAGTTAAGTTTATCATCATCGTAGTCCTCCTTCTCCGTCCTTAATCCAAAGGTATTATCCTAGAACCCTATTTTGGGAGATTTGGGGGGTTTTGAGTTTTTCGTCGGATTCATTCCGTATTGTTGATTAATCCATGATGTATGTGATTAATCTTAGTGGTATCCCTACGGGTTCATGGTATGTTCCGTGTTATTTGTGAATTTGAGAGGGTTCGGTTGCGATCCGCCCTCGTCGTTGTTTTGTACAAACTCACATGAATCGTAGGTGAGTTTTCGGGTGTCTTCCATTATTGTTATTCTCATCGGATGGTGACGAATCGTCTAGGTTCGGTGTGTCCAATTTCTCGCAACCGCGATTATTTCATTCCGTCCTTTCGTCGTGATAATCGAGGCAAGCATCCTTAATGAACTTACACTCTTGACATGGTAGTATTGCATGAGCAATGGGTGTGTGTGTGTGTGTGTATGCTCAGTACAAGTTAGATCCGATGGGATCTCGGTAGAGGTCCACAGAGGCATGGGTCCGCGAGCTTGCTTTTAACCACTACGGGTTAGATCCGACGGGGTCTCGTTAGGGGTCCACAGAGGCGTGGGTCCGCAGTTAATTGTGGTGCATTTTTATAAATGTGTTTCGATATTGGCATTTCCAAAAATGAGCGTTTTTGAACTATGATTTCATGTTTGCATGCATTGACTATATGTGTAAGATGTAAGTTGTTCATTTGGCCTGCTTGTACTAGCGTAATTGCTAACCCATTTTTGGGGGACCCGTTTTAGGGAAATTCATTTTATGAATTTTAGGTCAGGATCACCGGGATGAGCGGGCACTGGGTCGGTACGAGGATGACGGTCGAGCGTGATGATTGTGCAAGAGTAGTGTTTTATTTGTTTTTTATCTTTTGATCGTTTGACAACTTGTAAACTAATAGAAGTACTCGATTTTTATCCTAATAACCCGAATCCAATCGTATCTTTTCTTTTACCTCTCGTGTATGATTTTGTGTATAACACTCAATCACTCAATGTAAGCTCAATATTACAACAACAATAATATCAATATGAATATCAGATGATTATCTCGTATGCTAGAAGCTGTTGTTGTTGAAACAATACCATAGAATGGTATTTATAGGCTCCATCATCAAACTAGCCGTTAGCTGCCAGATCCACCATTACGTACGCTATCTCCTCCACATTACGTACGTAAGCTTGATTACGTACGTTAACCTTGATAGGTTATGTACGTAAGCCTCTTCACAAATCAGTCCAGGGAGTTTCGTCATTTTGGTTACGTAACATACCATCTATTACGTACGTTAAGGCTTATGTCATTGCTGACGTCATATATCCGTTGCATGCTTTTCTGACTTTGACTCCTCCAACGTTCACTTGGTTTGAACATATGTTACGTACGTTAATAACACTCTGTTACGTACGTAATATTCAATCATTTACGTACGTTAGCTATGTCCAGAATGCCTTTTTGCAACTTCATTTTCTTCGATTCTTTGCTTCGCCTCTTCGTTGTTTTGTTTTGTTTATCGACTTTAATCATCAAAACACTTTTAATTTATATATGGAACAAAATGTTCCAACAATCTCCCCCTTTTTGATGATTACAAAACAAAACTTCGTCAATGGGATTTACCTGCAAAAATACAAATATATGTATATGTGTACAGACCAAAGTTTTCAACTTTGTCCGTTTCGTTAGTTCTTCTCCCATTTATTTTTCGACTCCTTCTTTCTTTTCTCCTTTTCTTTTCTCATTTTCAAATTTTTCATCGTCTTTTTCGACGTCTCCTCATTTTTCTTTTCCTGTTATTTTCGACTTCTCCTTTTTATTTTTCAACTCCTTCGTTTTTTCAATTCTTTTTCTATGCTTTCTATTTTCTTCGATTTTTCTCTCCCTTTCAAGGTTAATCCCATTTTCGACTTATTTCTCCATTCCCCTATCTCCTTCCCTTTTTGTATTCATCAAAAAGTGCAATAGAATACTAATTGAATAAAAATATGCATTAAATGTAAAATATGCATGATACTAATTTATGATAAATAAATGTATGAGTAGGATGGAGTTTATACCCATTTTTTACAAAAAATATACTCCCCCTGAAAGTATTATCTCCCCCTTTGTAAAATATCAAAATTAATTTTTGGGGATCCAACCGATAGTTGGTTTTTGTTTCGAGACGTAAATGATATTTGAAATAATTGTTCCTTTAGGAACCCAAATTTTCTTAATTTTAATCGTTCGTCTAGGGCTTTTACAATTTGAAATATGATGCTCGATTTTTAAACACTTTTCGCAATGGGGTATTTTGAAATTAGCAGATTCGTTTTTCAAACGTGTTTTGAATCCTAACCCCTCTTTATTCAAAGTAAACTTTTGAACACCAAGCATTTGTTCAAATTTCTCGTTTCCGCACGAGAATTTCTTTGTCAAAGATTTAAGCTCGGTTTGAATTTTAGCAAGATCATCCTTCAAAATATTTTCATTTTCAATACACTTTGAATGATCGATTTCAACAAATTTTCCCTTCTCGATAATTTTGGAATTTTCAATTTCCAAAGATTTAATTTTAGACTTAAGGGATTTGATTTCGGATAAAGCGTTTTGAAAATCCGTATGCAACAATTCAAATGCGTCAAAAAGTTCATCACGGGAGGATGTACTTACTTGGCTTTCGACGTCGTTGTCGTCGAACGAACTTTGGGCCATGAGAGCGAGATTATTTTGATCGATAAATTCGTCGTCTCGTCTTCATCGCTCCATGTTGCCACGAGGACCTCCTTTTTGGGTTTAGCACGGCAATATTTAGCGAAGTGGCCTGGTTTTCCACATTGTCGACAAGAGTTGTCGAATTTCTTCATTTCGCTCGAGATATCCTTCTTTATCCTGTTTTAATAAGATTTGGAATTTATTAATATTCTTGGCATAATATGCCGCTTCTTCGTCGCTTTCTTCCACCGGGATTTCTTCTTTCTTTTTCGACATCTTAGCCTTCATGGCTAACGATCGTTCCTTCGGCTTTGGCTTGACACTTCGTGATTTTAACATGATCTCATAATTAATTAGCAAACCAACGAGGGCGCTAAAATCAAGCGTGTTGAGATCTTTAAATTCCATAATCGCGGTCACGGTGCCGTCCCATTCGCTAGGTAGTGATCGTAATATTTTCTTGACTTTTTCACTACTAGACAATGGTTTTCCGAACGAAGCAGGTCCATTAGTGATAACCGAGAATCGGTCGAGCATATTGGTGATGGATTCGTCACCTTTCATCATGAATAACTCATAGTCATGGAGAAGCATATTGATTTTCGTCTCCTTGACTTGAGTCGTTCCTTCGTGTGTGATTTCTAGAATTTTCCATATTTCTTTCGCACTCTCACACGATGAGATTCGATTGACCTCTTCCGGATTTAAGGCACAAAATAAGAGTTGAGTAGCCTTACAATTTAGATGGTCATTTTTCCAATCGGCATCGTCATATTCTTCGAAAGATTTGAGCCTACCGTCGGATTTGAGAGGAATTTTCGGGCCAAGGCAAATAATCTTCCAAATATCTATATCGTAGGCACGAATAAAGATTGACATCTTTTCTTCCATGTCAAATAATTTGAGCCATCAAAGAATGGTGGTCGGTTGAGAGCAAGGCCTTCGACATGCGCAAATTGAAACGCCATTGGATCTTTTTCTCCTCGGATATTAAGCCGTGTATTGGAGTACCGCTCCGATACCAATTGTTGGGTACAAGATCGGATATTGTGTCGTGTTGCGGAAGCATAAAATAAAATGCGAAAATCAAATGACGCACGGATTTATAGAGGTTCGGCTATAAACGAGCCTATGTCCTCTCTCGGTATCTTTTTCTATAGGTTCAAGATAAAAACATCTGCACCTCTCTTCCATCGGTTGAGGGATAACCGTTACAATCACGTCTTCTATTGGTCCGTGATAAACCACTCGCACTTGCCTTTGTGTCGGTCCAAGTTAAACCGTTTTCCTTTTCGTAGGACAAGGAATCAACCTCTCTAGCTTTCTATCGGTACTAGATAAACCTCGCTAAGATAGCGATTGCGATTCTAGCAATGCCGGATCCTTGATCCTAATAACACCGAATCCAATCGTATCTTTTCTTTTACCTCTCGTGTATGATTTTGTGTATAACACTCAATCACTCAATGTAAGCTCAATATTACAACAACAATAATATCAATATGAATATCAGATGATTATCTCGTATGCTATAAGTTGTTGTTGTTGAAACAATACCATAGAATGGTATTTATAGGCTCCATCATCAAACTAGCCGTTAGCTGCCAGATCCACCATTACGTACGTTATCTCCTCCACATTACGTACCTAAGCTTGATTACGTACGTTAACCTTGACAGGTTATGTACGTAAGCCTCTTCACAAATCAGTCCAGGGAGTTTCGTCATTTTGGTTACGTAACATACCATCTATTACGTACGTTAAGGCTTATGTCATTGCTGACGTCATATATCCGTTGCATGCTTTTCTGACTTTCTCCTCCAACGTTCACTTGGTTTGAACATATGTTACGTACGTTAATAACACTCTGTTACATACGTAATTCAATCATTTACGTACGTTATGCACTCTTGTTTACGTACATTAGTTATGTCCAGAATGCCTTTTTGCAACTTCGTTTTCTTCGATTCTTTGCTTCGCCTCTTCGTTGTTTTGTTTTGTTTATCGATTTTAATCATCAAAACACTTTTAATTTATGTATGGAACAAAATGTTCCAACAAGATTGAATAAATGTGAATGTCTTAAATAATTCGTAGGAAATTCAAGTTGCACACATGTTTGTTTCTTACAAAAGGAAAATACTCAAATGTCTCTAAACTTCAAATACATGGTCAAACATTCTCCGCTCCTTCATATCCGTATACCTCCAGTCCCAAAATCCCTGCAACTGGCAAGTATAACAATACCAGCTCATACTCGGGTCAGTCATAACACATCACAACAATATGCTCATAGGTACGAATTTTGCAATCCAAAAGTATCAGCTCACAACACATATCACATATACATACAATACCACATAAACACCTATCCCCAATATCTGGATAATGTAATTTTTACCACCCCCAATATTCGGGTGCACACCCCCAATATCCGGCGCGAAACGAACATTCGTTATAAATTTCTCTTTGTTAGAACGGCATAACTTTGCATCTCTTCACATTCATCAAATAATACACAAATTCACAGCATCACAATTGGCACAATATAATCGATACACAATGAACATATAAAATTGCAATAATAGCAGGGCCGAACAAGTTAAATGAACTTGCCTTGTACTTTCATTGATAAAGCGGTTTTGGAATAATCTCTAAAAAATTGATTGTTGGCACCTAGACAAAGTATATATTCTATTATTAACATGTTATCGGTATCATCGTTGCAAAGTTTTAATTTAATAATGTAATGGCTTGTCCATTTTATTAATCTTAATATATTTCTTTGGGCTGCGTGGTTTACACCCCACACCTCTCTCTCTCCTCTCTCTCTCTCTCTAAATTATACTCTTATGTGTCTACAAAGTCTTACACGTGACATTTAGACTTTGGAATGTAATCTTTCCAATGATTTGGTCTTGTGAACTCACGAGATAATATATATATATATATATATATATATATATATATATATAACCTCACTAGAAATGTCTCACACAACACACACTATATGTGTAACTATGTCTAAAAGAGATTATTTGATCAAATTCTGATGTTCCAGGCCAGTGGTCAAAACGACTACGTTTATCTGAATGAGAAGCTGTTCATAGGCATTCAGAGAGGAGATTTTGGGTGAAAATTCTGCGGGAATCTGCTATACATTTGGTGGTACGTGTCAATATATATATATATATATATATGTATATTTCATTTAATACTAATTTTTTTAGTGTAGTTTTATTTTTTACGCTCTCTTTCAGTTTCTAGGGTTTGATATAGATTTTTTTATAATTTATTTTCCAGAATTTTTGTATTTATTAGTTTTAAAATTTAGTTTTAAGGAAATTGATGTCATAGTGATAATCAAATTTATTAGGTCTCCGGTCAACAATATAAAAAAAAACTAATTTTCGTGGTTTAATATATAAGCAAATTTTTTGTAGTTTCCTTTAATTTGATGTTATTTTTCCTAAAATATCCTTAATTTAATGCTGAATATAAATGGTCAATTTTCTTCCAATTTATATAATTATCCCCAAAATTTGATTTTGTTTATTATATATAATTATGATGATTTTTTTTCTTTTTAAAGGCAGGAAATTGCTTTATTTTGATAAAAATGTCATTTTTTATCAAGACAACTCAAATCCAGGTGGTGACGACGCTCACTATTTTTATGGAACGGAAGAAGCTCAATTTTGTACATGGACATCATCTTTTTTTACTGATCAGTTACAATAGAGCATAAATAATAAATATTTATACTATATTAGTAAAATTAATATTTGTCACCTCACCATTAACAAAAATAAATTTAATTGTAGGCTTTTGGGTCTCGTGAAGATATGATGAATTGGGTGAAAAATACGGCATACTCGCTTGGTTATGTCATTGTCACACAAAGATCAAAGCAATGCAAAAATAGTCTCACGAATAAATTGGTTCTTATGTGTGACCGTGGTGGTAAACCTAGCGGATCTGTATCAAGTATAATACTAGTTCCAAAAAGATAGATTGTTCGTTTAAGTTGGTAGGTAAATATTCATTGGAACATCATTATTGGACGATAAGAGTTGTATGCGATCAACATAACCACCCCCCTACAGTGAATCTAGAGGGTCATGCATATGCAAGACGTTTATCTGATGATGAATTCCGTTTGGTAGAAGATTTGACGTGGAAGAGTGTGCCACCACGTGAAATTCTATCAACGTTAAAGGATCAAGATGAGAATAACTTGTCAACACTCCCGACAATATATGAGGCACAAAAGAAAATTCGCAAGGACGAGAGAGCCGGGAAAACGCATATGCAGGTTCTTATGTCTCTTTTGCATAGTAATCGCTATGTTTATCATCTTTATACACACTCAGTTACCAACGAGTTGCAAGCTTTATTTTTTGTTCATCCTACATCTTATGAGATATGGCGTGCATTCCCACACGTGTTGATTGTAGATGCCACGTACAAGACAAACATATATAATATGCCTTTTGTTCAAATCGTTGGTGTAACTTCAACCGTGGCCCTGGGCAGGACCTTTAAAAGGCCCATAGGGACCTGGGTAAGTCTTGAAACGGCCCTAAGAGACCTAGGCAAGTCTTGAAACGGCCTCGGGGGTGGAGAGATTGGTCAAAACAACAAACGACCCAATTGAACTGCCCTTCGGGCAGGGTCGGAATAGCTGCCGGCCTTGCTATGGTTACTATTAAAGACTTGGCGATTGGCTTCGGTTTATGGCTGGATGGATCTTCAATCGCTTCCTCGAATATCGAAAATTCATGAAGATATGTGTTGCATGAGAATCTTACCCTGCGTATGGGGGCTCTGGGTTGGTGCATCTGTGCTCGTTGCAGTAGTGATGTAGTAGGTGTTGGTGGTTGTGATTTTTAGATCTGCATTTGGCTCTCGGCTTGAGCTTGTTGATTCCAAGATGTTTACTCCTGTCATATCCAAATGGCTCTGGTTACTTGTTAGTGGCTGATTTGGGTCCAAGAATTCTTCTCAGTGATATCGAAGGCCACGAGGCAGATGACGGAATGGCCCTTCCCAGTGTATGGTCGGCATTGGGTTGGAGCGGGACCCGAATTTAAGAAGTGTCTTAGTAGGTGCTTGGGTTTTGTTTTAGGACTTGTTTTCAGCCTACTCTATAACTGTTCGTAAGGTTATGCGATGGTTAACTTTCTTTGAATTGTTGGATTGGGTTCCTCGAAAGAAACCTTAAATATTGAAGAATCACGAGGATGTGGTGCATATTTGTTCCTACCATGCGTATGAGGGGCGCTAGGGTGGTTCACATTTGCTCATTGAAGTAGTGAGGAAGTAGGTGTTTATGGCCGATTTTGTGTGACCTGTATCTGGCTCTTGAAGGAGTCCTGTCGTATCTGCATTTCTAGATGCTCAAGCTCTCGCTCCGGATCAAAGACGGATGGCTCATGTTTAATTGCTGGATTGGGAATTTCGAATGAAACCTTGAATATCGAAGAATCATGAAGAAATGCGGTGATTGGTTATACTCTTCGTTGGGGAGCGTTGAGTAGGTTTGTATATACGCATTGCAGTAATGAGGAAGTAGGTATTTGTGGCGGATTTTGTTAGACCTTCTTTGGCTTTTGATATTGTCCTTTCGTATCTGCATTTTCCAAGATGCACAAGTTCTCGCTAAGGATCAAGACGGATGGCTCCTGTTTAATAGCTCGGTTGGGAATTTTGAATGAAACCTTGAATATCGAATAATCATGAAGAAATGCGGTAATTGGTTATACTCTACGTTGGGGAGCGTTGAGTCGGTTTGTATGTACGCATTGCAGTAATGAGGAAGTAGGTATTTTTGGTGGATTTTGTTAGACCTATATTGAGCTTTTGATATGGTCCTTTCGTATCTGCATACTCCTAGATGCTTATGCTCGCGCTAAAGACTCATTGATGAATGGCTCCTGGTAATTAGCTGGATTCAGTTTTGGCTCTGAACCTTGGCCTGACACTTAGTTCGCGCTCAAACTTGACCTAGGTATGTCGTTAAAGTACCTAATCTTTACACGGCTCCTGGTGCAGCTCTGCAGATATTCAAGCTCGAACCAGACACTCAGCTGAAGATATTTGTTTGTGTCAGTTGTCGTGTGGCTATGTTTAAGATTTACTTGCTTTCTTGTATTTAGTTAGCTTGTTTCTTTTTTTTTAGTGGCTATGTTTGGGATTTGGCCCCCCAGAAAATATCGGCTTTGTAAGGGAATAGGCCCCCCTATAAAATCTTTGTGCTATAATATGTCTTTTAAAAAAAAAAAAAAAAAAAAAACTTCAACCGGAAAGACATTTTGCATAGCTTTTGTCTTTATAAGTGAAGAAAAGATGGAAAATTATAAATGGGCCTTGGAACAACTAAAGTTGACGCTAAATGAGTGCATGCACCCACGTGTCATAGTAACGGATAGAGAGTTGGCTCTTATGAAAGCGTGTGAAATAGTTTTTCCGCACGTCAATCATTTACTTTGTAGATGGCACATTGTTCAAAATATTTGGAAGAATTGCAGACAAACTATTAGGTCGCAACGTGATTGGAACCTTTTTCAATCGACATGGAAGTTACTAGAATATTCTCCAACGTGGATATCGTACACGGAAAACTATGAGAAACTTCGAACATTGTTGTCAAAATACCCCCGTAAGTCTTTTATATTACTTATTTTCTATACAGTATTTATTTTTCTATACAATATTTATTTTTCTATACAATGTTTATTTTTCTAATAAATATTTATTTTTCTATCAAATATTTATTTTCTTTCTAATACTTGTTTTTCTATCATTTCAGGTGTTTTACGATACGTACATAATAACGGACTGGACAAATATAAAAACCATTTTGTCTCTGCCTCAATTGACCAATGTTTGAACTTTGGAAATCGCACTACCAACAGAGTTGAGAGCCAACATGCCAAGTTGAAGAATTACATGTATAATCGAAGTTACACTTTGGATAAATTTGTTCTTTGTATTGATAAGATCGTAAAGTCACAACTTACGACAATCAAAGAAAGTTTTGGGAAAAGTGAAATTTCTCGTTATCATAAACACAATATACCATGCTTCAGTTTACTACAGGGTGTCGTCTCAAATGAAGCTCTCGATTTGATGGTGAAAGAGATTAATCGGTCGAATGGTTTTCAACTAGATTCCTCAACTTGTGGTTGTCAACTACGTAACAGTTGTGGGTTACCGTGCGCTTGCAGACTTTCATTGTACGTGAATTCAGGTTCGTATATACAATTACTCATGATTAATTTAATACTTTTAAGTCTTTATACTTCAACATTTAAGACAAAATATATTTATATATGCAGGTGAGTGTATTCCCTTAGATTCAATAGATATATTGTGGAGAACACTAAATCTTTCACCAGCAACATCTATGCAAAGTGACAACATTCATTGCGATATTGAAATAAACCATTTTAAAGAATATTTTAACAAGCAGTCTGAAGCAGGAAAAAGAAGTTTCCTAAGAAAGTTGGTTGACATATTCAATCCAAGTAAAACTAGCATGAAACTGCCCACGGTTAAGAGAAACACCCGCAGACGACCGAGTTTGAAAAAACAACAACAACAAAGACATGCTCCTCCTAAGAGTAAAGATTCGCGAACACGTAGTCAGTCAGCGAGGTTTTCTGAGATAGATTTGAATGTCGAACCGGAAAGACATAGTTCTTACACGAACTATCAAACAAATTATGATCGCGATCCGATCCCAGATCTAAATGAAGAGCCGGCGAGACATAGTTTGTTTGTGAATTTAAATGAAGAGCCGACTAATTTTTTTGATTATATTCCAGAAACAAACCAGTTTGATGTCGACACATCACAGTTTGATGCGCCTCAAACCAATAATTTGATCCATCATATTCCAATGCCTTTCCGTCGACACATCACAAGTATAAACGATGTCGTGGGTGATGGAAATTGTAGATTTCGGTCCGTTGCCGTCGGTATTGGTCTTGGCGAAAATATGTGGTCCGCAATTCGACAAGATTTGTTGCAAGAGCTAGATCATAACGAGTTAAATTACACGGCTATGTGGCATAATGATGGCTTTCGACAAATTCGGGACTCTGTGAATTTTAGGGGAACTGGATTTGCACCGCGGGATAAATGGATGTTGATGCCAAACACAGGGTTGGTTATTGCTTCACCTTACAACCGTCCAGTTATATTCTTATCCATGCAACAAAATTATACGTGTTTTCTGCTTTTGTACAGTCCAAACTCACAACCAAGTGGTCCCATTGTGATTGCACATGTGAGGGGTGATCATTACATTAATGTGACACTAGATGAAAGTTCTCCAATTCCGGTAACTCACCCACAATGGAGGAGGTACAAGAGTGGGGACGCATCCGCATGGCAAGACATATATTTATGTCGACAACTCACGTAGACTGAATATATTGATAATCGAAGACAATTGTAGCATTTTCGTTAATGTAATCATGATTCTTTATTTTATAAAGTGATTATAGTTGTTACATTTTGCTATTTTTTAATAGGCAATTTATTTTCTCGTTAACTATTTGTATTCTGGTAACACAAAGACAAAACATATAATTAGAAATTAAACTAAAAGGAGGGACAAAATAATTAAGTATTAATAACAAAAACTAAAATATTTGGTCAAGATGGACAAAACAATCTAATATGATTTAGATTAATGTCAATATTTTGTTATTTGGCCTGCAATTCAAAATAGCAAATTGAACAAAGTTTGTTGAAGATTGATTAATATTCATACATTATATGATTATTATGATTGGAACTCTTGAAGAGTTACCAACAATTTTAAGCATTACTACTGTACACAAAAATATAAAATCTAATAACTAAAGAATATATGTTTTTTCTCGAAATCCTCATATGCAAGAAATTTTTTGAAGGAGTAAATAGAAATAATACCATTCACCAATGTAAAAAAAAAGACTATTTCTGCTCGGACTTTTTTTTTATGTATGCAATACGTTTTAGAATCCGATCTCCACCGTTGAATTTATAGATCTGTTTATCGAATAATCGGTGCATGTGAATTGAATTGGTGGCCCCCATCAAACCCCCCTATTTTTACAAGAAACTACCCTAAAGTTTTAAAAACTACCCTGAGCCTATGGAAGCGATGTTGACAAATTAATTAATTAATTAACCAATAGTCATCTATATGAACCTTATAATAATAATAATAATAATATTAATAACAATAATAATCTAATTATGTGGCATAATGATGTCAAAGGGGTGTACATCCTAAATTAATGGGGTATAAACCCACAAAGCCTATTTCTAATCTTTTTCCAACCTTCAATAAAGTAACCGTCTAAAATTATGATCCAGTCAATAAACGTTTAAATATAGCACTAGATTACTTGAGAATATTTTCCAAAATCTTGGATGTTTATTCAAGGACTTGACATTATTTATACGAACATTGAACTAATAAAAACTTTATATTTATTTGACAAAGTAATAATTCGACTACTTTCAGTTTATCACCTTTGAATATCCACAAAAATAACACTCAATACTTTTATTCATGATAAAGAGTCCATTTTGATTAGTTACATATTTTACTTTTACATATATATATATATGGTGGGGTTATTCTAAAAAGAGTCTTATAATAAAAAATGTAGGAAGGATTGTGGGAGTGACATGTGTCACCTTGCCACATCATCATGCCACATCATATGACATGTGGCACCCCCCCACCCCCCCGACCCCCCCGAAAAAAAAAATTTCCCGCCAAAAAAAAAAATTGGGGGCCAAATTTTTTTTTCCCGCCAAAAACTTATAAGTGTGATGCACCATTTTTTTGGTGCATCATAGTTATAAGTTTTGGTGCATCACACTAATAAGTTTTACTGCATCACAGTTATAAGTTACTGCATCATAGTTAACAGTTAAGTGCATCAACTATGATGCAGTAACTTATAACCTTAATGCACTAAATCATAATTGTGATGCATTAACTTTATAACTGTGATACAGTAATAATAAGTTTTACTGCATCTAGAGGTGGCCAAAACCTAATCGAACCGGACCGTATAGGGCAGTTAGGCCTCGAACCGAACCGTGTTAGATTTGCTCAACCGAATCAAACCGTGTCAGACGGTTCGGTTCGAAAAATAATCGGCGGTTCCTGCTCGAATCAGAATCAACCGTGGAACCGCGAACTGTTCGGAATCGCTGGTTCACACGGTTCGAACCGGAACCGTTGAAATGGCCTGTGTTTGCGGAGCGATTCTGCAATGAGAAGTTCATTGTGAATGTCATCGGGACCGGAGTGAGGGTAGGAGTTGAGGTGCCTGTCGTATTCGGAGAGGAAGAAAAAGTGGGAGTTCGGGTGAAGAGCGATGATATTAAAATGGTTATTGAGAAGTTGATGGATGGAGGAGGAGAGGGAGAGGAGAGGGAGAGAGAGAGCTCGAAAGCTCGGAGAAATAGCGAAACGTGCGTCGGAGAAAGTGAAAAAAAAAAATAGGTTCGGACGGTTCAACCAAGAACCGCTTGATTGAGCAGAACTGAATCACGGTTCTTGTTCGAACCGAAACCGTAGCACTAAGTTACTGGTTAGGTTCCGTTCCCATTTCCGAACTGGAACGGCGGTTCGGCCGGTTGACCGAACCGAACCGTGGCCACCTCTAACTGCATCGCAGTTATATGTTACTGCATCATAGTTAACAGTTAAGTGCATCAACTATGATGCAGTAACTTATAACCTTAATGCACTAAATCATAATTGTGATGCAGTAGCTTTATAATTGTGATGCAGTAACTTTATAAATGTGATGTACTTATAAATTTTGGCGGGAAAAAAAAATTTTTTTTGCCCCAAAAAAAAAAACATTGGCACGAAAAAAAAAATTCGGGGGTGGGGGTGTGGGGGTGGGGGTGGGGTGGGGTGGGTGGGGTGGGTGGGGGTGGGGGGTGACACATGTCATATGATGTGGAATGGGGGATGACACATGTCACTCCCACAATCCTTCCTACACTTTTTATTATAAGATCCTTTTTAGAATAACCCAAACATATATATATATATTTATAATAATCATATTTAAAAATTAAGCTTTAATATCCTATACATTAGAAGTTAAGAAAAGTCATCGTATATCAAATTTTAATCATTGATTAAAGATTACTTAGCTCAGTTTATTTATTTGGTTAAATTATTTAAATTTAATTAACGCGGAACAGGGCCGAAAATTTTACTATCTCCAAAAATTATAATAGAAATTGGTATATGTATAGAAATGAATCAGGAACAAGACGCACGAAACAGAATCGAAAAACAATTTATAGAACAAAAGTTATACGCGATTTAATTTAAGTTTTTAAGCATAGGATCAGCCTTGGCTTGCCCGAGAATGACTTGTTTTCTTTAAGTTTTATAGTGTGATCTGATGTTTCAAAATGTAAATGTTTACAAATGTATTTTATCTAAGATATGCAAGAACTACATATCAAAAAAAACTTACGGGTTGGAAGATAATCTTTCTCAAAGTTGGTACCTCAATCTGTTTTCTAGAACTTTGGGGACTTTCGTCGTAGATGTGGAAGTCAGCCACCTGGAAAGAGTTCCCTGACTCGCTCGGATGTGTAGGTTTTTGTAACTGGTATGAATAGGTAAAGGAAGAGGTGTGTTTTGTCTATGGAATGCTGCAAATGAGATGGACAAATACATTGAGCAATGAAGGTATTTATATGACCAAATGGGGCTGCTCAGTCACAAACGGCATGAGAAAAAGTCATGGTCGGCCATGACTCGCGGCGCCTGCGTGCTGACTACCGAGCACGCCTGTCGGGCGCCGCGCGCGCGGGTCTCAGCCAACCTGGCAGTCTCCACTAATTCCCTCGTATCTCCTTTGTCCGAACTCTAAACGACTAGCCGTTTGAATCTTTAGAAAGCTAACTTAATTTTATATTATTTTGTTAAATTTGGGAATTTTTGGAATTTTTAAGAATTAATAGTGACCATTCAAAATCGACTTTAGTGCACAACACTTTGTAGAATTAACACTTTTGGTACGGCTTTCATATTCTAAACGGTTCAAGCCCAAATTACATCTTAAATCCATCCTTGACACATCCCATATGTCTCTTGATAATTCTCTTAACCTTTGTTGAAGAATCCGGATGTTTTTATATAACGTATTCGGTCCGACGACGAGTTTCGTCATCGTCAAATTTACCAAATCTTGATACGATTAGTTCCAAAAATTTTAAATACACGTTCTAAGATTTATTACGTATTCATGCCATAATAAATATTTGAAAACTGCATCCCACTTTTCTACTGTCGGTTGCACCGTATGGGAAAAAACCCCGCAATAGTATTATGAGTTTAAATCTGCCGATAAAAATATAAGAATATTATAAAATTATTTTAGAAAATAATTTTCCCTAATTATAGCCCCATATATAATTATTTATTGTATTTCATTTAACGTAAATTATCGGGCTTTTACATACTCTCTCTAAAAATAAGTTTCGTCCCGAAACTTAGAACGATGTCATTATCATTAAGTCATTCTCGAGTACATTTATCAATCTTCGCTGAAAAATCCTGTCGGAGAATACGACGTTGCGCATCGCCGGACTCTATCATGGATTTTCCGACGACTAATGGATAATATTATTCGATTCCTTTACAAGTACCAAATACAAGAACACATCAAATATCGCATCAAGCAGCGAAGATATTGATTATAGCAAATACACCAAGTATAATATAACATCGTCTTAACAAATTATTACATCAGTTTTGAACATCAAATATCACATCAATAGCAGCAAAGATATTGCAAATACATCCAGTATAATATCAAATCGTCTTAACAAACTATGCTATCCTTTTTGAAATCGTAAAATTTGGGTATTAAATACTCTCCCTCTAAAATTAAGTTTTGACCCGAAATTTATGACTAGAATAACACGAGATATCTGCTACATATAGCCTCTTCTCTTTCTCGTGTGACTTTTTCAGCATTACTGTGGAATCGTTGGACTATTACAAGTAGCGAAATCTCATCACTTAACACAACTAATATACCTAAGCAAATCATTACCTAATCTGAGACGCCTCTCATTATTTGTAATTTCAAGTTTACTTTGCTTAGAAGCCTGACATGAGCCGCACCTTAAATATGCCCGCAGCACCGACGTACACTACCCCGCCCTCGTCAGCATCGAAAGTACTATGAAATTACTGAATTCACACCATACAGTATTCTATTTCTTTCTAGTTGGGTTGCTAATAGCGTTAAGAATTCTCCTTGCTCGTACTCAACCCATAATGACTCAAAGATCTCATATCCATTACTATAATACCATTCTAATTGTCAATATGAACTTGAATTTTTTTTTTTTAGGAGAAAAACAAAATCGGCCGAAAAATGTCTGTGTACTTTTCTTAGTCATTATTGGCATTCAATAAATCAAGAGTTTCCCAACATTCAATGTCTTAATTGGTAAAATGTGATTCCTTTATGTTGACGTCTGGTTTGGTCAACGTCACGTGTGCTGATCGGGACAAATGGATCGAAGACACGTAGAAAATAACAAATAAAGTGGAAGATATTTGATCACTAAATTTTATTAATGACCTTTTGATAGCATAGAGCCGAGCAGAATAATGTGTGCCGGTCTATCCAGTTTGCTTGTTAATTACAAGTCTTTTTTGTTCTTTTTCAGTATCTCTCAAGTCTCTCTTTTTTCTCTCTCTCTTATTAATGCTCAAAATCCAAGGATCCCTTTTTACTGTTCATTTCTTCCATATATAGACAATCTGGGCCAGTGGAGAGATGACAGCTGGCGCATGTTTGGGGAATATGCCCATAACACTTGTCAGTCTGCATTTAAGTCTTGGACACGTGGCGGCCTCTAAGGAGTGTCTTGGGAAGGGGCGTGACTGCATGCGTTAATTGGCATGCGGGTCTGTTTGGCCGACTTCCGGTGATGTCTATCCGATAGGGTCGGTCCTCGGGCCCCCCGCCGCTCTGGTCGGCTTCGGGTCACCCTCCGTTCAGGCCGGCCCTGCCGTAGTCTTGAATCGGGACATCTTCGTCCTTTCTCTGCTCGGCCTTCCCGGATCGAGACGGTCGGCCTTGAGTCACCGTCGTCTGCCTGATTTTTAGCGAGCCTTGGAAACCGGGTTTTTGTCCGGTCCGACTTCGGTACGCTCGGCAGTTTAGCCGCTGGAGTGCCTACGTGGATTCTGAGTAGGATGGGCTACCAACAAGGGCCCCCGAGTCCAGGGCCGTGCCGAGCTGGCCGGGGCTGGAGTCGTTTGATGATGAGACCGATCCGGTTTGTGAGAGGATAAGACCTTTCGAACAGACGTCTCTTCGGGAGTCGCGTCGCACCGCCTCCCTGGTTTTTAGGTGTCATCATGTGGGGGGACGCGTGGCGCAAGAATACTGGGCGGCGCGCTCACGCATTCTCGAATCCCGCGACGGTTTAGTAGAATTTTTCGCTTCACGCGCCTGGCATTTAACGCCTACATTTCCCTATAAATAGAGGTTGTCTTCTCTTTCAGTGTTTCCTCTGCCATTTTTACGTATTGTTGCAGAGAGAGAAATTTTTTCGGCGATTTTTTCTTCTTTTCCGACTTCACCGACCTTCCCGGTAAGCTCGCTTTTCTTTCTTTTTTCCTTTATCTATTTAAAATGTCGGAGACAAGGGACGAGACGGAGGTGGTTTTGGCCGTGTCGCCGGACCGCATGGGTGTGGCGGATCTATCGATTGGCGAAGCTCCCGTCGACTGGAGTGTTGAGGAAGAAGGAGACGACTTTGCGAAGTCGCCGGGATCTGGAGAAGTGGAAATGGTGGCGCCGCTGACAGTTGTCGGAGAAACTCCGGCGGAGAGAGTCAAGCCGGTGGTAGCCCGGGCTCGCCCTCGTCCGGCCCCGTTGGTGGCGGCGAGTTGGGACTCAGCTTCGATTCCGAGTGACGTCACGGAGGAACAATTGGCGGCCTGGCGGCTGCGATTTAAAATTCCGGCGAGGGTGCGGATGTTTGTTCCGAATCCCGAGGAGAGGCCCCATAGTCCTCCCGTTGGTTGCACGGCGGTGTATTACCGCTCCTTACTGGCCGGGCTTCGGTTTCCGCTTCCGTTGACTCTTTCCCGGTGGCTAAGGCAGTGGGGCCTTCCTGTCCCCCAGATTCATCCGAATTCCTGGGCTCGGGTGGTGGGCCTTTTTATTCTTTTTAATCAGCACGGCTGGCCCGAGCCCAACTTTGAGGAGTTCAACAGCCTCTATCTATGGAGGTCGGTTGGTAGGTCCGGCTCGGGCTGGTTTTATCTGACGGCCCGGCATGCTATGCACAAGGAGTTAGTGGGGGTACCCGAGACCATTCATAGCTGGAAAGAATAGTGGTTCTTCATCGGGGGGCTGTGGAGGAGTTCTTTGGATGAGTGGGAGCTGGGGGTGGTAGATGCTGAGCTGCGGGTCCCTGTGCTTTTTACGGCCAAAATGGGTAAGTGTGGTATTTTTTGTTTTTGTTCCTTTTTTGTCTAACGCTCATCATTTGTTGCCTGTGCAGAACGCATCCCGGCGTCAGAGACTTCTGCCGATTTCGACGACCGGGTCGAGCAGCTTTTGGGCCTTCCTCTGGAGCAAAGGAAGTCTCACCTTTTAGTGTCCGAGGAGAATCTTTGGGCGGCCGGACTTAGAGAGACCGATCCGAGCGCAATGTCTTCTTCAGGTATCCTTCTTTTCCGATTTTTTTTTTTTGACATGTCTTCCTTTTCCAGCTCCTAAGGCAAAGACTTCATCCGGTTGGAAGGAGACGCCCGCGCAGCGTGTGGCAAGGCTGGCGGCTGAGGCTGCCGAGCGGAGGGAGCGGGCCGGCAAGCGCAAGAGGGTGGAGACTGTGCTTGTGGACAGCGCGAACAAGGCTGAGGGTTCGTCTGCCCCTGAAGTCGTAGTGTCCGCCCCGACTCCTGTCCGGGCAGATCGGGAGGAGCCCGTTATTGACTTGGAGGGCCATTATCTTCCGGTCAACCAGGAACGGGTGGAGCCATGTGACCAGATGAAGGGGCGACGGCCGCGCTGGTTCCTGGACTATGTTCGGGCCGCTACCCCGACTCCTGAGATGCTCAGTCGGGTCCCTCCTGGGGTGGCTGTTTCTAGTCATATTCCGATTCGGGGTTGGACTCCCAAGCTGGAGATGATGACTAACGATATGGATCCGGCCGAGCAGATCCAGTTCGGAAATGCCCTGGTCGGCCGGGCCATGTGCACCTACGTGAAGGCCTCCAATGAGTTTCTGGCTTCGTCCGAGAGGCACAAGAAGACGGAGGCCGACCTCAAGGCTTTTCAGGAGGAGCATCACCTGTGCCCTTCTTTGATCAAGTCTCTCGAGGGGGAGATAACCTCCCTGAAGGGCGAGATGGAGCTTTTGGATGGTCGGGCCCTCCAGGCCGACATATGGAGGCTGAAGGACGAGGAGCTGACCGATGCGGCCGATCAGGCGCAAAAGCAGTGCTTGGAAATCCGGGTCGAGCACGAGGCTTATTTGAAGGAGACCAAGGCCCAGGTCGAAAGCCTGACCGAGCGCCTCAACACCTGCGAGGCTTCGAGCTATGCTAGGGGCCGTGCCGAAGGGGTGGAGGCCTTCAAAGAGACGCCTGCCTTTGAGGAGCTGATCAACCTGAACTACGTCTCCACTTGTTTCGAGATTTTAGATCTTATGAAAGGTGGTAAGACCGTTCAGGAGATTGAGGCTTACATCACCTCTCAAGCGGCCGACCTTCACGTTGACATTGCTGGGGCCGACGAGCCGAAGGCGGCCGAGGGTGAGGATGCCGGTCGGACTCCGCAAGGCGAAGGCGAGGGGCAATCTTTTCAGGCGGCCGGCCAGGATGACGGGGCCGAGTAGCTTCCTTTAGATTTTGCTTCTAGCATGGCCTGCGTGCCTATTTTTGTCTTTCTTTTGTTTCATCTGATGTGCGGCCTGCGTGCCAACCTGGTTCAGGTTTTTGGTAATCGTCTGTATTTTGTAGCAACGACTTGATGAAATAAGATCTTCTTTGCCGTTTTCGTTGTGCTTTTTTATTGTTCTTGGTTGATCGCGCCGAGGCAAGCTCCGTCTTATAGGGTGCCGAGACGAGCTCGGTCTTATAGCGCCGGAGGAGCCGGTCTTATGAGGTGCCGAGACGAGCTCGGTCTTATAGCACCGGAGGGGCCGGTCTTATGAGGTGCCGAGACGAGCTCGGTCTTATAGTGCCGGAGGATCCGGTCTTATGAGGTGCCGAGACGAGCTCGGTCTTATAGCGCCGGAGGGGCCGGTCTTATGAGGTGCCGAGACGAGCTCGGTCTTATAGTGCCGGAGGAGACGGTCTTATGAGGTGCCGAGACGAGCTCGGTCTTATAGTGCCGGAGGAGCCGGTCTTATGAGGTGCCGAGACGAGCTCGGTCTTATAGTGCCGTAGGAGCCGGTCTTATGAGGTGCCGAGACGAGCTCGGTCTTATAGTGCCGGAGGAGCCGGTCTTATGAGGTGCCGAGACGAGATCGGTCTTATAGTGCCGGAGGAGCCTGTCTTATGAGGTGCCGAGACGAGCTCGGTCTTATAGTGCCGGAGGAGCCGGTCTTATGAGGTGCCGAGACGAGCTCGGTCTTATAGTGCCGGAGGAGCCGGTCTTATGAGGTGCCGAGACGAGCTCGGTCTTATAGTGCCGGAGGAGCCGGTCTTATGAGGTGCCGAGACGAGCTCGGTCTTATAGTGCCGGAGGAGCCGGTCTTTCGAGGTGTACCAGTATTGAGACAGGGAATAACATCGAATTTTTATTGATAATACCTTTTTAGATACATAGCGTTCCACGGGTAAGTTAATCTTTGGCCGTTCAGATATTCCAGCCGGTAGGCTCCATTCTGAAGGACTTCACTAACTTTATATGGCCCTTCCCACTTGGGCTTGAGCGGCCCGGGACCCGGGCCCAAAACCCTCTTAAGGACTAGGTCGCCGACCTGGAATCTTCTCAGGTGAACCTTGGAGTTGTAATATTTTTCACTCCTTCTTTTGTAGACGGCGTTTCGCATTTCTGCCTGAGCTCGTTTTTCCGCAAGGAGGTCCAGGTTCACTTGGAGGGCCAGGTCGTTACCCTGTTCTTCAAAATGTGCTACTCGGTAGGTAGGTGCCCCAATTTCGACCGGGATAACGGCTTCTGAGCCGTAAGCCAAGGAAAATGGCGTTTCCCCGGTGGCGGACCTATGCGTTGTTCGGTAGGCCCATAGGGTCCCGGGGAGCTCTTCTGGCCAAGAACCCTTGAGTTCCTCTAGGCGAGTCTTGAGATGTTGTTTTAAAATCTTATTGACCGCCTCGATCTGTCCGTTAGATTGGGGGTAATAGGGCGTGGAAAAGTTATTTCGTATTTGGAGACCATCGCAGAAGGATCGGAACTTCTTGTTGTCAAATTGTTTCGCATTATCCGAGACAATGGATTGAGGGATCCCGAACCGGCATATGATTGACTTCCATATGAAGTCGACTATCTTCTGTTCGGTTGTGCGTGCCATAGGTTCGGCCTCGGCCCGGCCCATTTCGTAAAATAATCGACTGCGACGATTGCGTATTGCACTCCTCCCCGTCCCCTAGGCAGAGGGCCGATCAAGTCGATTCCCCACTTGGCGAATGGCCATGGACAATACACAGACGTGAGGGTCTCCGGGGGGGATCGGATCTGCGGAGCAAAGATATGGCACCGGACGCACTTCCGCACGAGCGCAATGGCATCTTTTTTGAGATCGGGCCAATAGTAGCCTTGTCGGATTAACTTATAGGCCAATGCCTGGCCGCCGGAGTGGTTTCCGCATATACCCTCGTGCACCTCCCTGAGGGCATATTCGGCTTCTGATTCGGACAAGCACTTCAGCAGCGGAACCGAATATCCTCTTTTATATAATGCTCCGTCCACGATAGTGAACCGGGCAGACTGAGTCCGTAAGGATCTTGCTTGAGCTCGGTCTTCGGGCAAAATGCCGCTTCGAAGGTATTGCATTATAGGCTGCATCCACCCTCGCGGTTCTGATTGCTCTGCTGCTCGGATTTCGGCCATTTCAAGGGCCGATGAGGCGTGATGCCCTATGGGCTCCATCGCATCGTCGGACATGGGCTCCATCTCTAATATCCGTTTATTAAAACGGGATATATAATCTTTAAGGGACTCGTTCGGCCCCTGGATCACGGAAGCAATGGATGAGCGTGGGGCGACCCGCACAAGGGACCCCATGAAGTGGGATCGGAACGTCGCCGAAAGATGAGCCCATGTTTGAACCGAATGATGGGGCAGCGTCCGATACCACCTCTGGGCCCTCTCCCCTAGAGTTAGGGAAAACATTCGGCATCGGAACGCGTCCTGAGACCCATGTAGATCCATCCAGGAATTATAATGCCCAAGATGGGCGTTAGGGTCTGTTTCTCCGTTGTATGGCGGAATTTGAGGAATTTTGAACTTCTCCGGGAGAGGTTCCGCCAGAACGCTAGGGGCCAGGGGACTCTCCTGGCTGTTGAGCCATTCCGAACTTTGGGATGGCTGGAGTTGTTTATTTTCGAGCTCCGTAAGGCGCTTTTTTAGAAACTCGATCTCGCTCGAATTATCGCCCGGAGTGGGAGGCAATATTTGCGTTGGATTTAGGGACGGGTGGTGAGCCTTCTCTTCCTTACGGCTCTGACTCTGGACAGTAGGAGCCGGTGCTGCCTTCTCGATTTTCCTTCCCGCCCCAAGGCGATCAAAAACGGACGGGGGGCGCGAAAGCTTACTTTTCCGTGAGGGATGTGAGCTTTCGCCGTGGCTCTCTGCCCTTTCACCGGCGGCCCCAGAGGCCGTCCTTTTTCTGCTTCGTCCCGAGGCAGCGGGGCGGGCCGTCTGAGATTCTGCCTCGAGCTGATCCTCGGGTTTTTGAAGGGTCCCGCCCCCTGTAACTCTTGCCATAAGGGCCGCCATGCCTTGGATGAAGGCAGGGTGTTTAAAGCATTCAACCACTTTAAGGAGGTTTTCTTCCTCCGTCGCGGGCTGAGGGTTTTTCGAACTGTTGTGAGACATTGCTGGTGAAGGGTCTATCTCTACCTTTTTTATCGAAGGCCGCCCTCCTTCTAGCGCCAATCTGTTGACGTCTGGTTTGGTCAACGTCACGTGTGCTGATCGGGACAAATGGATCGAAGACACGTAGAAAATAACAAATAAAGTGGAAGATATTTGATCACTAAATTTTATTAATGACCTTTTGATAGCATAGAGCCGAGCAGAATAATGTGTGCCGGTCTATCCAGTTTGCTTGTTAATTACAAGTTTTTTTTGTTCTTTTTCAGTATCTCTCAAGTCTCTCTTTTTTCTCTCTCTCTCTTATTAATGCTCAAAATCCAAGGATCCCTTTTTACTGTTCATTTCTTCCATATATAGACAATCTGGGCCAGTGGAGAGATGACAGCTGGCGCATGTTTGGGGAATATGCCCATAACACTTGTCAGTCTGCATTTAAGTCTTGGACACGTGGCGGCCTCTAAGGAGTGTCTTGGGAAGGGGCGTGACTGCATGCGTTAATTGGCATGCGGGTCTGTTTGGCCGACTTCCGGTGATGTTTATCCAATAGGGTCGGTCCTCGGGCCCCCCGCCGCTCTGGTCGGCTTCGGGTCTCCCGCCGTTCAGGCCGGCCCTGCCGTAGTCTTGAATCGGGACATCTTCGTCCTTTCTCTGCTCGGCCTTCCCGGATCAGATACCGGGTCGACCTTGGAGTCACCGTCCGTTCCGGTTTTTAGCGAGCCCGGTTGGAAACCGGGTTTTTTGTCCGGTCCGACTTCGGGTTCTGCTCGGCCGGTTTAGCTGATTGGAGTGCCTACGTGGATTCTGAGTAGGATGGGCTACCAACACTTTAAAAGAAATCAACATCAATGTCATAACATAGTTGTAGCTTAAAGTATCAATATTATGGATGGTTTCAAAAAAAAAATTCAAAATTCGGTTTGAGAGAATAAGATCTTGATCCCCCCCCCTTTTTTTTACTTTTGAACTCCACAAGAAATTAAAAAATATATATTTCAATAGTCCTGGAATTATAATATCACATCTTTCTTTTTAGTCGAATTCGCTCCATGTTAACAAAAATAGTTTCTTTACGAACTAATTCGTTATACAATATATTGTTTAAAAAAACTCCTCATAAAAATATTTTGTTCAAAGCACAACGCAAAAGGTTTTAAATTTCCTAAACATTTGCGATCTAAATCTCTTGAAATTTTTATTGTAAGAATACTAAGACTTTAGTTCTTGTAAAAAGCGAAAAGTATTAATTGACACCATTTATACAAAATTTCAAACACTATATTTTTCTTTCCACAAAATTTTAAAATACTCTAATTTTTACTTAAAATAACAAATTCATTTTTTTATTATTTCAAAACATCATGCGTCTATTCAGAATACGAAATCCTTGTTTTGTTCAAAACAAACGAACTTGCATTCTTTGATCAAAATGTTCAACTTTATACCTCTTCTCTTTAAGAATCTTGGCTGCATCATCGCTCGGTAGGGAAAGGTTGTAGCCGCTTTCGGAATGGCTTTCCTTCGCAACCGACAAGACCTCTTGAAATGAGAATGGGTAAGGAAGTTCCTTAAAAAAGTCTAGATGGAAAAAGACAACAGCAAGCAAGACCGACGAACATTTTTTCATTCCCCCGGGCCTAACTGTGCTAAAAAAGTCTACCTAGCCGAAGTTTTGCCTTAAGCTCGACCCTTTGGCTTCGCCATCTTCCTATCAAGGTTAAGCGAGGTATATAGGGCGAGAGCCCGCTAAGGCCTTAATATTCCCCTGAGTGTTCAATAGGGCCCGGAATAAGCTCGGAGAAAGGTCGGAAGAGACATGGAAGCCTCCTTTCTGGAGTGCCACTCTATCCGATATTGCATCCTATAGCGATAGCAGTTCGCGATTGTAGCTCTACTTGGGGCGAGCGAGAACGAGCGAACAATACAATGCCAGCCGATCAGTGGAAAGAATGAATAGCCAGACCCGCCCACTGGCAAAACCATGCCGTGAACCGGCCTATAGGAACTAAGATGCCTCCTTATTTACCGACTTGGTTTTTAACGACCAAAGAAAGAGATTAGGGACATGGGCAGCTGTTGTGACAGTGCCGGGAGCGTGAAGTGACGTCAACACCATAAGTAAGTACTGTGACGAAGCGGCTCTTGCTCGGCCCTACACAACTCATCTCAACCCCTCCAACCATTTTTTTTTCCGCCAGTAAAATACTTAATTGAAAGCTTTAATAAAATAAAATTATAGCTTAAACAAAATACAACTTTAAAACATCTAATAACAACAAATGTTAACTCACTCCTCTTATTATCAAATTGATCATACTTAATCTCGGAAACATGCGTTCCATTTCATATCAACTACCCTGAATACTAAATCTTAAGCGAATCATCCATCAATCAATATTTACTAATCCAGGTATTCAAAAGTTTTTTATTTCGGTATCAAAATTATAATTTGGGGATATCTCAATAATAAACTACCTTTATCCGAACTGTCACATAGTATAATATCATAATACTTGATATTCTTCTTAAGACAAGTCTTGTCCTTAAATTCACCAGCATATATTATCGATGATTATACTCAAATCACGCCCTCGAGCGTATAAGCCTAATACCGATATTCTCAACTGCATGACATTTCTCCAAAATTAAACACACTTACAGATGCGTGAAGTCGACGATTCCCTCGAGTTACTAATACATGACAAAAATTCATAACTTCCAGCACAATTACCTTCAAACATAATTTTTGTAAGTTTGGACACGTTATGTCAAAGAATGTCAACTTTATATTTATCAAATTTCAAAAACTGATATTGTCAAAAAATCATTTTTGTTTACTCTTACTTCGAGAATAAAAAGGAAGGCTTTATTTTTGCCAATGATATATTCTAAAAAAATGCAAAAAAATATTTCAAAATAATTTTATCAATTATCGACGTAATAATTTCTCTCTCCAAATTTTTATTTACTTCAGCATCCTCAAAATATTTGGATTGCTACCGCACTGTGGGTTCCATGCCAGGACCCCTGACTTATCTCATTACTGTTTCAAAAACGCATAAAGGCTATTTAAAGTTATATTTGTGATGATAATACAAAAATATTTAAGGACTTTCCAACAATTATTTATTTGAAATACCATCATAAGACTTTATTTCAAATTATAAGACCAAATGCTTATACTTGAAATAATTTATCAAAAGTGAGTGAAGCCACCGCTTTACACGTATCAACAAATAGTTTAGAAAATCGATTCTTCAAAATATATAAGGCTATGTTCTTTTGGATTTATTTTTCAGTTTTTCATTTCGATTCGATTCGATTTAGGTAGGCCCATTCGATTCGATTCGATTCAGTAAGGCCCATTCATTCAGCGATTCTTCTTATTATTATTATTATTATTATTGTTATTATTACTAATAATATTACTATTATCGTTGTTGTTGTTGATTATTATTATTATTATTATTATTTACCATTATTATTATTTACCCTTAATATATATTTCATTGATTAATTCAAATTCGATTCATAAGTTCATTCGATCCATTCATCAATTCGATTCGATTCAATTGATTGATTCGGTTTGGCTCAGCCTAATTCGATTCATTCAAATAAAAGCAATGGCTTAAGTCTACAAAAAGATAATACAAGAGGCAAGTACAAAATATCTACATGGCTATAATAATATATAATAATAATTGGCAAAAAATAATATTAGATTCCTTATCACGTCACGTAACTTAGTATCATTCGGAAATTCCGTCTTTTTCACGACTGCTACTCGTTTGATCTCCTATATTATTGATTCAAGTGAGCAATATCTATGCTATGTCGAATATTATTCAAGGCACATTAATACTCGTATTTGTATGAAATATATGCAACTTACGCATAATACTTTGGCAAAAAGATTTTCAATAACAAATTTTATAATTAATGAAATAACGACCTCAACATGTTTTCTTAAATAGATTTTTCAAAATTGTGATTTTTGAACATAAAATAAAATATACTCTATCCAAATTCCTTTGTTCAAGTACCAAAAATATATAATATCATTGATCATGACATTAATCCTTTTGTGAAGTCATTTTTTTTTTTTTTGTGAAAACAACTTTTGTTAACATCAAGTTTTAAAATATACTTTTAAAACTAAAACCATGATAAAGTGTTTTTGAAAAAAATCTGTCTTAAGAAAATATATTTTCCTGAAAATATTTCCTTCGATATTATATCAAATATAGCGTTAGTGTTAAGCTAAGTTTGCAAAATCACTAGCGTAATATATATATATATATATATATATTCGGAACTTCTTTGCACAAAAAAATTCTATATCGACGCCAGTATAAATAATTGCTTGAGAAATAATTTTCACTACTTAAACATGAGGTTTTAGTGCAACGCAATTAGAACGACCCATTTAACATAACGCACTGCACGACGCGTTGATACCCTAACCATCTTAGGCCAAAGGAATATATATCAACAGTTCCCATATCAGCCGGCCTTTTCAAATGTCTTCCATTAATCCCACTAATAATTAGGGGTGGGCATGGGATGGGACGGGCCTGGGATCATCCCACGTCCCGTCCTGTGTTATAACAAGCGGGACGGGACGGGAGGAGATTGATGATTTTAAAATTTTATTCCGCGCGTGCCTTATCCCGGTTGGGACGGGATGGAATGGGACGGGACGGGTTTAGTCCCGCATAAAAAAGTTCAAAATATACATTAGAAAAAAGTAAGAAAATCTATAATTTTATACATTTAAATTCGGGAAAAATATCCAACAAACTAATTTTTTTTTTTGAACGGCAGCCGGCTTAGTGGTTAGTGTTAGTGCGAGGTTAGACTCCAAACCCCAGAGGCAACGCAGGCTCTAATGCCCGCACCTCCACCAGAGCCACACTCCTTGAGGGAATAATACCATCCACCATTTTAGGGAAACCCGCCACAGCCCAGACTCAAACCCGAGACCTGAGGTATGGGGTAAAATCCCGGTGCCACTAGACCATAGCCTAAATTAAATTTTTAAAATATCAATTATTAACATTGAATAAAACATATCCATTTTTTTTTTGAAAAAATATCAATTACTAACTTTATATCGATTGATTAGGTTTGTGTATAATTATAATATACAGATAGTAAAAAATAAAAATAGTTAATTATTAAAAATTAATTAAAAATAAAAATGGTTACAAATAATAAAAATATATGGTTTTAAAAAGGGTTAAAACTTAATGACGGACGCTTACGCCTCAGATTTTTTGTCTCGTGTCCCGTCCCGTAGTTACTCTAATGGGACGGGACGGGACGGGCCTAGTGTTTTTAATTTTGGATCCCGTCCCATCCCGGGTAATTTTGAGACGGGATCGAAATTTTGATTTTTTGTGCCCACCCCTACTAATAATTGCCATACCATTACCTTTTATTCTACCTAGCTCTCACCTAACTCGATACAGTCTATCGTAACGCATTACACTATAATCTAATATTTTGTGATAATATTTTGTGGTTTATGAACGACTCTCTAGTCATATTATCCGTACTATTATATTTTGTTATAGTACATTATTGTAGCTTTTTTGCTTTACAAAAAAGGTATTAATCATAAATACATCGCGATTCGTAACACTTACTTGTGCAGGCCTTACGAAGTCGGTGGATGGTTGACACATTTGGAATAATCTTGGTATATCTGAAAAATATTTTTTTCACTATATTTCACAAGGAAACGTGTGTCGTTTTTGTAATACCCGAGATCTTTGTTCTGGTTTGTTGACGTCCACGTCTTTGAATTCGTGTGCTTGCACTGTGGTACGTTGAGTTTCGTAGCCTGCTCGTTATTATTTTGGATCATAGTCGGTGCGTTTGCGTGATCGAGACGTCGTCGAGCATCTAGCCGAGCAGTCGGATGGTTGGCTGGGCCGAGTTACGGCCGTAAGGCATGGTCGATTACGGCCATAAGGCGCCCGCACATCCTGGTCTGGGAGGACTCGGTTACGGCCATAAGGGTTATCCTGTTACGGCCGTAATGCTTCGTTACGGCCGCAAGGCTGGGCCGGTTACGGCCGTAATGCATCGGCAGATTTCGGGCAGTAGCCCTGGGAGCTCGGTTATGGCCGTAAGGTTATGCTGAGTACGGCCGTAAGGTGTGCCCGATATGTACGTAAGGATGCGGTCAGTACGTACGTAAGTCACGTTGACCGAGTTACGACCGCAATAAGCTGCCGGTTATGGCCGTAACGCTCTCGGCCATATATAGGCTGGGCTGCGGGGCAGACTTCATTTCACCCATTCTTTCACTCCTTGTGGCGGCTGTCGGACGGAAGGTTCGGGAAGTGGAGTTCTTGGTCGATTCCACTCGATTTCTAGGCGTTTTGGAGGGCTCTTGTCGATTATATCATCATCAAATCCTTGTTCTTCATCGAACCGAGGAATTTTCTTCCTTAGAACCATAGTTGTGTAATTTTGGGGGTTTCTTCGTGATTCTTCGATTTAATCCATGGTTGATGAATTGATTATGGTATTCTTGTTGTCTTGGACATGATCTTTGGATTTTGTAACTCGTTTATCAATTTTTATCACCCGGAACTTGATTCTTGATTTCCTTGAAGAAACCCTCGGATCCTTGTTGTTTTTCGGGTCGATTCGGATTTCGATTAGCGTTATTGATTCGTGGTGGTGTTATTTTCGTAATACTCATGGGGTTGTTGAGTTCTTGGTCGTTCTTGAAAGTTCGAGGGCTATCCGACCATGTCCGTTCGTCGTTCCGTTGCTCGTGGTATCGAGGCAAGTATCTTGCCCATACATTTCATGTTTCGTAAACGTAATATTTGGTAGTTGATTATACGTGCAATCCGAATGTCTTAATGAACTTTAAAAAGGATCGGTATATTCTCGATAAAAGGGTTTTCTTCTAAGATAACTCGTATGCTTCTTGAGTAAATGTGTTATCGAAATATGTGTGTACGTGTCGTATGTTGGAAGATGTTATAATCATATTTAGTGAATATAGTAGACCGTAATCACTATCCGAGGATTGTGTATTGATATGTGTACTTGTTCGGTGAATAACTAACGTTGTGTGATATTAGTTATTACTCCTTTGTAAGGAGGTTGTGGTGCTTAGTGTTCTTTGGTATTGGTATTTGTTGTTGTAAGTGATTGTTGTAAGTGATGTGCTACCGGGTAAAATTGTTGAATCTCCAGGACCCGTCCTTGCTAGTACAGGTCGGGCATGACCGTAGGGTTATCCAATCGTGTATGTCTTGCGGGGACTCCGAGATTCGTGGCTTGCTAGCCCGATGCTGGGATAACTTGTGGAGTTATCCAATCCGGGTATGTCTTGCGTGGACTCCGAGGTTCGTAGCTTGTCAGCGTGATGCCGGGATAACTTATGGTTGTGGTTTATTTGTGTGATGTATGTGTCATGGGTTGTCCAATTGGGTATGTCTCGTGGAGGTTCCGAGGTTCGTAGCTTGTTTGCGCGATGATGGGATAACTGTGAATGTATGTATGGTTATGGTTATGTGACTGTTGTCACGGTGACATGTGATTTGATATGGTTTCCCATTGGGTTATTTACTCGGGTATGTTCTGCGGGAACATATGAGGTTCGTGGCTTGTTAGCACGGGACGCGAATAAACCTTGGGAATATATTGTTATGGATGATTGGGTCGTGGACCCCATGTTTTGTGATCGGAATGGTATGATTGGGTCGTGGACCCCGTGTTTTGTGATCGCAATGGTATGATTGGGTCGTGGACCCCGTGTTTTGTTATCGAGATTGTATTTTGGAAAAATGATTTTTGGGCTGTGTCCCTAAGTGTTTTCGAAAGTCTTGAGAATTCTTAAATTTCAAATGTTTTCAGAACTCCCGAGATCGTAAATGTTTTTTCAAATTGTATATCAAACTACAGTTTCCATTTTTCATTGTTTCGAACGTTTTTATTCAAGTGAATTATCTCGGGAAGTCTATTGTTATTTATGTCTGGATGATTATTCCCGATCTTATATTCTTGGAGTATGATGGGTATGGCTTGTCTTTGTATTTATACTTGCACTAGCAAAACAGTTTGCTAACCCCCGAGTATTCGGGGGGTGGATGCATGTATTGCATCCAGGTACTTGCAGGTTGTTGGGGAGCGAATCACAGGATCGGTACGAAGGATGATGGAAGACGATGATACTAATCACATGAATACCAGTCGTTGAGTATTTTGGTAGAGTTTTGTTGTTTGTCTCTCTGTTGTGTTATTCTCCCATTTTATGGGAATGTTGATGTATTCCAACCCCTGCGTGGGTATGAGTTGTGAGAAAGAGTTATGTATGATTGATGTGTATGTCGTGGTAAAAGACCAAATCGGTCTAGTGGTTTGTTATTAACCGTGTTGGCATGTATTGGTATGTTGTGTTTTCTGTATTTAGCCTGGTAGATCCTCACGGAGAGGGTATGCGCCGCTGTAATATTCCCGAGTGATTTGGGGGTATTACAGAATATGGTATCGGATCTTAGGTTGCGGAAACCTAGGCTATCGGGTCGAGTTGTATGTAGTCGAGTCTTGTCTTATCAGATTTTGTCTGACTGAGCCATGTCGCGACGCGTCGTCTGGATGTTGGTCGTGATTAGTATCAAGGTGCAGCCATTATCTTCGTGCGATTTGTAGATGTAAGTCTCCCTAATATGTTGTGTCTCGTGTTATGCGAGCTTGTGTGATTTTGTGTTATTGTGTGGAGTTTAAATGTGAATTGTGAATACGTAATCCATACTTGATGATTCTTGTAATGTGCTGGAATGGAGAGTAGTGCAGGTGTATATGTATGCGTATGTATATATATTTGTATAACTCGTTTTTACAGGAGTAATGTTTTGGTGTGGTTACGCAAAGAAAGTTTATCAACGTGATACTTTAAAGCTTTAATTGTTTTGGGAAGTCATGTAAATTTTATTTCAAAATATCATTCGAGAGAAGAAAAAGTTTGATTTTCGTATGATGACCTCGAGGCCAAAAATTTTGAGAACTAAAACTACTTATATTTTATTTTTATCGTGTATTGCAAATTTTCAAAAATTTGATTTTGAAAACTTAAATGAGGTCTACCAAAAATTTACTTGAGACGTGACTTTCGCTTCCAATTTTTCGGTTTCATGAATTTCAGTTCAAAGGCATGTGGTAATCATGATTGTTGTTATTTCGACTATAATGCTCAGAGTTGTGATTAAAGTGATGGTGTGAACGCTGAGTCGTTCGGTATGCACTGTCGAGATAGTCCTCTTGACCGAGAGGTGGAAATTCAGTTTGGAATGTTAATTAACTTCTGATGGTTATTCGTGTAATGTTATAATTATGTAAACTGTTGGCATTTGGATTTGTACGTTGTTGTTTATTTGTAACCTCCGGTCTAGTAGTGCTGGAAGGTGATTATGAATGTGTTGCCAAACTTGCACAGTTAGTGCACGCCATTTCCTGTTGTGGACCGCGCTTTCTAGCTGGGCAAAAGTTTTGGACTGCATTTTAACCGCCAGGCCTAACTTTTGCAGTCGATCATCTCTGAGTGGATTCTATGTGTGCTGTAATAATTGTTGTGTGTGACTATGTGATTTCTGTTGTGTTAGGTTGTAGCTTGTTAGTATGCCGAGGGCCATAGGTCGTAGTCGTAACCGTGGTACTGATGGTCGCGGGGATCAGATGCGGAATCGAGAGAATATTGTCGGGAATGATATTGGTATTGGTGTTGCTACTAAACTGCAACAAGTAGCAGCACATATGACTCAGTTGACTCAGGCGGTTCAACGCAACACTGACGCGACTCAGAACGTCGGTGTAAATCAATGGCTTCGAGAGGTAGTTCGTGTGCATCCCCCTCGATTCGCCGGTGCTGCTTATGCGTAGGGCTGGGATGGTTGGCTTTTCCAATTAGGAAAGATATTCGAGGATGTCGATTGTCCTGAAGAGCGGAAGGTACCTATCGCTCAGCATCTTCTTGACAAAGATGCCGCTAATTGGTGGGAAGCTGTTAAACCTCGTGATTGTGATGTCACGTGGGTGGAGTTCCAGGAATTTATGGAAGTTGAGTTCTGTCCGAAACCGATTAGAGATCAGAGGATTCGTGAATTTTATTTGGCAGAACCGCAAGATATATCGGTGACGCATGCTATCATCGACTATAGCAAACAACTCAGTTATGTGCGAGATCGGGTGAGGACCGAAGAAGAGAGGATCCTTAATTTTGACAGATGGACGAAGCCGGCGATTCGCCAGTATATTTCGGGATTCGCTTGCACTTCGTGGAGAGATTATCAGGATCGAGCCTTAGCTTACGAACTAGCTTCGTTATCGTTGGAACGTGTGCTCGAGTTGAAGAAACAGAGGAAGTCTGATGACCTGTGGGCAGTACGGGAGTTGGTGTTTCTAGATTACAACGTCATAGTCTTTCTGCTGTAAAGCTCCATCGCTCGATGCGTGGGACTGAGAGTTCCAAGTCGTCAGCTTTGTCTCCTGGTAAAGCCAGGAGGTGTTTTTGTTGGAGCAAAATCGGAATATGCGCCGTTGTGCGGAAGCGCGAAAATAAAGTGCGGAAATTAAACGACACAAGGATTTATAGAGGTTCAACTATAATCGAGCCTACGTCCTCTCTCGGTATCTTTTTCTATAGGTTGAAGATAAAAACTTCTGCACCTCTCTTCTATCGGTTGAGGGATAACCGTTACAATCACGTCTTCTATTGATCCGTGATAAACCACTCATACTTGTCTTTGTGTCGGTCCAAGTTAAACCAATTTCATTTTCTATCGGACAAGGAATCAACCGCTCTAGCTTTCTATGGGTACTAGATAATCCTCACGAAGATATCGATTGCAATTCTAATAATGCCGAATCCTTGATACTAATAATACCGAATCTAATCGTATCTTTTCTTTCACCTCTCGTGGATGATGTTGAATGTATAAACACTCAAACTAACAATATAAGCTCAATATCACAACAACAACAATAATATCAATATGAATATCTGATCAATGAGATGTTTGCTCTTCGTTGTTGTATGGAAATAATACCATAGGAATGGTATTTATAGCCTTCATCAACTAAACTAGCCGTTAGCTCCGTGTGCACTGATTACGGCCGTTATCTCTTCATGCTTACGTACATTAAGCCTCGCCTGCTACGTACGTTATCAATACAGCAGATCAGTCCAGTAGCATTCGTTTCTTGTGTTACATACGTTAGCCATTATCCATGACGTACGTTAACTTTTGTCAACATATCCGTTGCTTGGTGACCTATGCCATGACGTCATCTCCAACGTTCATCTCGTTTGAAATCAGAAACACTTGGTTACGTACGTTATCAATGTCATGTTACGTACGTTATTGTCATCCACTTACGTACGCTATGCAATATTCATTGCGTACGTTATGCATGTTCAGAACACCTTTTTGCACTTCGTTTCCTTCGATGCTTTGCTTCGTCTCTTTGTTGTTTTGTTTTGTGTATCAACTTAAATCATCAAAATATTATTATAGCATGTATGGAACAAAATGTTCCAACAATCTCCCCCTTTTTGATGATTACAAAACAACACTTCGTCAATGGGATTTACCTGCAAAAATTACAAATATATGTATATGTGTACAGACCAAAGTTTTTGACTTTGTCCGTTTCGTTAGTTTCTTCTCCCATTTCTTTTTCGACTCCTTCTTTCCTTTTCTTTTTCTTTTCGAATTTTTAAATTTTCATCATCTTTTCGACGTCTCCTCATTTTTGTTTTCAACTTCATCTTTTCGACTTTTTCTTCTCCTTTTCTCCTTTCAACTTCTATTTTTCTTTTCAATTTCAACTTTTCGACTTATCTTCGTTTTTCTCCCCCTTTCAGGGTTAATCCCATTTTGCTCCTTTCTCCCCCTTTTTGTTTTCATCAAAAAGTGTAAAACAAATAAATATAATGATACCAAATATAAAATATGCATGAATAGGGTATAAACTCCCCCTGAAAATATTATTTCCCCTTTAAAAAATTATTACTCCCCCTGAATAAAATATATTGTGATAAAAAATAATTTTTGGGGATACAACCGAGAGTTGGTTTTTCATTTGAAACATAGACGATATTTGAAATATTTGTTCCTTTAGGAACCCAAATCTTTTTGATTTTAATCGCCCGTCTTGGGCTTTTGCAATTTGCAATATGGTGCCCAATTTTCAAACATTTGTCACATCGGGGTATTTTTAAATTTAAGGATTCGTTTTTAGAACGAGGTTTGAATCCCAACCCCTATTTATTCAAAATAAATTTCTGAACCGAGAGCATATTTTCAAATTTCTTGTTTCCGAGAGAAAATTTCTTCGTTAAATATTTGAGCTCGGTTTGAATTTTAACAAGATCATCCTTTAAAATATTTTAATTTTCAAGGCATTTAGAATGATCGATTTCGACAAATTTTCCCTTTTCAAGAATTTTAGAATTTTCAATTTCCAATGATTTATTTTTAAATTGAAGGGATTTAATTTCGGATAAAGCATTTTGATAATCCGTATGCAATAATTCAAATGCTTCAAAAAGTTCGTCGTAAGAATTACTTACTTGGCTTTCGACGTCGCTATCGTCGAATGAACTTCGGGCCATGAGAGCGAGATTATTTTGATTGATAAAATCATCATCTTCTTCTTCATTGCTCCATGTTGCAACGAGAACCTCCTTTTTTGGTTTAGCTCGGCAATGCTTTGCAAAGTGGCCTGGTTTTCCACATAATCGACAAGAGTTGTCGAATTTCTTAGATTCACTCGATATGTCTTTCTTTCTCCGGTTTAATAAGGTTTGAAACTTATTAATATTTTTGGCATAATATGCCGATTCTTCGTCGCTTTCTTCAACCGAGATTACTTCCTTCTTAGACATCTTAGCCTTCAAGACTATCGATCTTTCCTTCGGTTTCGGCTTTGCATTTCGAGATTTAAGGACAATCTAGTAATTTATTAGTGAACCAACGATGGCACTAAAATCAAGATTATTGAGATCTTTCGATTCCATAATCGCCGTCACCGTTCCGTCCCATTCAACAGGTAGTGATCTAAGATTTTCTTGACTTTCTCACTACTTGATAATGGTTTTCCGAACGAAGCTAGTCCATTGGTGATGACCGAAAATCGGTCGAGCATGTTGGTGATGGATTCATCACCTTTCATCATGAATAACTCCTAGTCATGGAGAAGCATATAAATCTTCGTCTCCTTGACTTGAGTTGTCCCTTCGTGTGTGATTTCAAGAATTTTCCATATTTCTTTAGCACTTTCACACGATGAGATATGATTGACCTCTTACGGATTTAAGGCACAATATATGAGTTGGGAAGCCTTACAATTTAGATGGCCGTTCTTCCAATCCTCGTCATTATATTCTTCGAAACTCTTAAGAGATCCGTCGGATTTGATTGGAACTTTCGGGTCAAGACAAATGATCTTCCAAATCTCTATATCATAAGCACGAATGAAGATCAACATCTTTTTCTTCCATGTCATGAAATTTGCACCATCAAAAAATGGTGGTCGGTTAAGAGCAAGGCCTTCGACTGGAGCAAATTGAAACGCCATTTGGATCGACTCCTCGGATGTTAAGCCATGTATTGGAGGTACCGCTCCGATATCAATTGTTGGAGCAAAATCGGAATATGCGCCGTTGTGCGGAATCGCGAAAATAAAGTGCGGAAATTAAATGACACAAGGATTTATAGAGGTTCGGCTATAATCGAGCCTAAGTCCTCTCTCGGTATCTTTTTCTATAGGTTGAAGATAAGAACCTCTGCACCTCTCTTCTATCGATCGAGGGATAACCGTTATAATCATGTCTTCTATTGGTCCGTGATAAACCACTCGTACTTGTCTTTGTGTCGGTCCAAGTTAAACCGTTTTCCTTTTCTATTGGACAAGGAATCAATCGCTCTAGCTTTATATGGGTACTAGATAAACCTCACGAAGATATCGATTGCGATTCTAATAATGTCGGATCCTTGATCCTAATAACACCGAATCCAATCGTATCTTTTCTTTTACCTCTCGTGTATGATGTTGAATGTATAAACACTCAAACTAACAATATAAGTTCAATATCACAACAACAATAATATCAATGTGAATATCTGATGAATGAGATATTTGCTCTTCGTTGTTGTATGGAAACAATACCATAGGAATGGTATTTATAGCCTTCATCAACTAAACTAGCCGTTAGCTCCCTGTGCACTGATTACGGCCGTTATCTCTTCATGCTTACGTACGTTAAACTTATTACGTATGTTAAGCCTCGCCTACTACGTACGTTATCAATACAGCAGATCAGTCCAGTAGCATTCGTTTCTTGTGTTACGTACGTTAGCCATTATCCATTACGTACGTTAACTTTTGTCAACATATCCGTTGCTTGCTGACCTATGTCATGACGTCATCTCCAACGTTCATCTCGTTTGAAATCAGAAACACTTGGTTACGTACGTTATCAATGTCATGTTACATACGTTATTGTCGTCCACTTACGTACGCTATGCAATCTTCATTTCGTACGTTATGCATGTTCAGAACACTTTTTGCACTTCGTTTCCTTCGATGCTTTGCTTCGTCTCTTTGTTGTTTTGTTTTGTGTATCAACTTAAATCATCAAAATATAATTATAGCATGTATGGAACAAAATGTTCCAACAGTTTTAACTGCAATGTGTCGGGGCATGTTCGTGAACATTGCCCTTCTCCGCTAGTAGCATGTTACAAGTGCGGACTCGAGGGACACCGGGTTCAGTTTTGCAAGTTAGTCACCGAGCCTTCCGAGGCACGGACTTGAGCACTGATATCAGGATCGACTATGAGAAGTCCCTGAGAGGTGTAGTCTACCAGTTGTATGTATGCTATTTCATTACCTTGTTGTTTCGAATTTCGAAGACAAACTTCTTTTGTTAGAAGTGGACCGTATGGTTGAACTCCTTTATTTTCAACTCTATTGACTCGATTGTGTTCGTTGACATTTTCTGAACTTGTCCTATCTTCTGCTTTTGTTGATCGAACGAGTTGTGGTATTGTTTCGGATTAATCCGTTTGTCGTTGTGTCTTTTTCCAAATTCGGTTCCATTCCCGTAAATCTTATGTGAATGCATATGTTGTCGTTTTACCAGATCACCTACTATCTCGAGTCGAGGTGTGAACTTTGGAGTTGTTATTTGATTTTTGTTGTTCGTCATGATTCGAATATGATTGTTCGACCGTTGTTGTCCCGATCGTTGTGGTTCGATCGTTTGTTGTCCATTTTTGTTGATCTCGTATTGTGATTTTTGAGCATTCGAGTCACTTCGTAATTTCCTTAAGTTCGGTAAATTAACTTCGTTCTCAATCTTCCCACCCTTGGGCTGTGGAATTTCATATTTGTTCAGCGATTAACTCGCATTTTGATTGATGTAGTGTTCGGATTGGTCAACCATATTGATTTTATTCGTGGCATTTTGTTATCATTCTGGTATAGCGGTATGGGTGGTAGCAGCCACGTGCTGCATGTGATTTGTTGCAGGTCGTCGATAACGGATAGCGTGTGTTATTGGAAATTGTTTTGCGTTGATCATTTTATGCTTTAAGTTTTGGGGACGAAACTTCTTTTAAGAGGGGTAGAATGTAATACCCGAGATCTTCGTTTCGGTTTGTTGACGTCGACGTCTTTGGATTTGTGTGCTTGAACTGTGGTACATTGAGTTCCGTAGCCTACTCGTTATTGTTTTGGATCATGGTCGGTGCGTTTGCGTGATCGAGACGTCGTCGAGCATCTAGCCGGGCAGTCGCATGGTTGACTAGGCCGGGTTACGGCCGTAAGGCGTGGCCGATTACGGCCTTAAGATGCCCGCACATCCTGACCTGGGAGGACTCGGTTACGGCTGTAAGGGTTATCCTGTTACAGCCGTAATGCTTCGTTACGACCGCAAGGCTGGGCCGGTTACGGCCGTAATGCATCGGCAGATTTCGTGCAGTAGCCCTGGGAGCTCGGTTATGGCCGTAAGGTTATGCTGAGTACGGCCGTAAGGTGTGCCCGATATGTACGTAAGGCTGCGGTCAGTACGTACGTAAGTCACGTTGACCTAGTTACGGCCGTAATGAGCTGCCGGTTATGGCCGTAACGCTCTCGGCCATATATAGGCTGGGCTGCGGGGCAGACTTCATTTCACCCATTCTTTCACTCCTTGTGGCGGCTGTCGGACGGAAGGTTCGGGAAGTGGAGTTCTTGGTCGATTCCACTCGATTTCTAGGCATTTTGGAGGGCTCTTGTCGATTATATCATCATCAAATCCTTGTTCTTCATCGAATCGAGGTATTTTCTTCCTTATAACCCTAGTTGTGTAATTTTGGGGGTTTCTTCGTGATTCTTTGATTTAATCCATGGTTGATGAATTGATTATGGTAATCTAGTTGTCTTGGTCATGATCTTTGGATTTTGTAACTCGTTTATCGATTTTTATCACCTGGAACTTGATTCTTGATTTCCTTGAAGAAACCCTCGGATCCTTATTGTTTTTCGGGTCGATTCGGATTACGATTTGCGTTATTGATTCGTGGTGATTTTATTTTCGTAGTACTCGTGGGGTTGTCGAGTTCTTGGTCATTCTTGGAAGTTTGAGGGCTATCCGACCGTGTACGTTCGTTGTTTCGTTGCTCGTGGTATCGAGGCAAGTATCTTGCCCATACATTTCATGTTTCGTAGACGTAATATTTGGTAGTTGATTATACGTGCAATCCGAATGTTTTAATGAACTTTAAAAAGGATCGGTATATTCTCGGTAAAATGATTTTCTTCTAAGATAACTCGTATGCTTCTTGATTAAATGTGTTATCGAAATATGAGTGTCCATGTCGTATGTTAGAAGATGTTGTAATCATATTTAGTGAATATAGTAGACCATAATCACTATCCGAGGATTGTGTATTGATATGTGTACTTGTTCGGTGAATAAGTGACATTGTGTGATATTAGTTATTACTCCTTTGTAAGGAGGTTGTGGTGCTTAGTGTTGTTTGGTATTGGTATTTGTTGTTGTTGTTGTGAGTGATTGTTGTAAGTGATGTGCCACTGGGTAAGTGATTGTCTTCATTGATGATATCCTTATCTATTCGAGGAATGAGGAGGAGCATGTGCACCATCTGCGTGTAGTGTTAGACATTTTGAGGACCGAGCGACTCTATGCAAAGTTCTCGAAATGTGAATTCTGGCTGAAGGAGGTGATGTTTCTGGGTCATGTGATTTCAGCCGAGAGGGTCCGTGTGGATCCATAGAAGATTGAGGCAGTGTTGGATTGGGCACCGCCTAAGAATGTGAAGGAGGTCCGTAGTTTCTTGGGTTTGGCTGGCTACTATCGTAGGTTCGTCGAGGCGAGAAACAGGCGAGTTTTGAGGAGCTGAAGAGGCGTTTGACTTCAGCCCCGGTCTTAGCATTGCCGTTTGACTTCTTGGGTGCATTTTGATGCAGCATGACAAGACCATTGTATATGCGTCGAGACAGTTGAGGCCGTACGAGATCAACTATCCTACTCACGATTTGGAGTTAGTGGCGGTTGTCTTTGCGCTCAAGATTTGGCGTCACTATCTTTTTGGCTCTGCATGCCAGATTTTTACCGATCATAAAAGTCTGAAGTACATATTCACTCAGCGAGAGTTGAATATGAGGCAGAAAACTCAGTCTGCTAACTTTCCCGCTGGTGGTGGTCCAACTCGTTCTAGTGGGGGTTTCCGCGGGGCTACCAGTACTCCTTCTCGTGATGTGAAGTGTTTTAACTATAGCCGACTGGGCCATATCAGTCGTAATTGTCTCAGTCCTTTGCTGACGTGTAATCGGTGTGGCCAGCCGGGCCACAAGGCTGCTTTCTGTGCTGATAGAGAGAGAACTCTTGGTGCCCAGGCTTCCTTCCCAGCGCCTAGGGAACCGAGTGTAAACCAAGGGTCGTTTGCTTCTCAGTCTCCACCGAGTGCCAGTCGAGGGAGAAGTCGGGGTCAGCCCGCTAGAGTGGGAGTTTCCAGTGTCGGCTCTACCCATCCACGTGTTTAGATATGAGGAGGGCCGATGATCCAGCCGCCACCGTGGCCACGTGTACTGTTCATATTCAGTCTCATCCTGTCAGTGTGCTTTTTGATTCGGGTCCTACGCATTCATTCATCTCCCTGGAGTGTTTATGTTGTTTGAGTCTTGACTATTTGATGCATTGTGAGCCTTTCATCGTTAAGCTTCCTAGCGGTGATAGGATCGTTGGTGATCAGGAGGTCCAAGACTGTTCTGTGTTTATTTGTGAGAGGGCTTGGCTCTTTAATCTTATTGTTGTAGGTATTGAGGGAGAGGATTTGATTCTCGGGGATGATTGGCTCGAGCAGCATGGTGCGATCATGAACTACCGCACGAGAATCATCACCATGTTAGCCGAGGACGGCACCGAGCACTCTTTCGCGGGACGAAAGAGGGGAAACTAGAAGTTCGTGATTAACGCCTTGAAGGAAATGAGACTCCTGCGGAAGTGGTGTACTGGTTATTAGTGTTACGCCCTGAAGGCGGAGGAGAGTGGGGTCAAGTTTTCTTCGATTTCGGTCGTTAGTGAGTTCTCTGACATCTTTCCTGACGAGTTACCGGGGTTACCACCGTACCGTGAGGTTGAGTTCGCTATAGATTTGGAGCTGTGTGCGACTCCGATTTCGAAGGCGCCGTACTGCGTGGCACCTTCAGAGATGGCCGAGTTGAAGAAGCAGTTGAGTGAGCTTCTTGAGTCAGGATATATTCGACCGAACGCTTCACCTTAGGGCGAGCCGGTTCTATTTGTGCAGAAGAATCATGATTCACTGCGTTTGTGTATCGAATATCGCGAGCTAAACAAGGTGACCATGAAGAACAAATATCCCTTGCCGAGGATTGATGACCTGTTCGATCAGTTGCACGTGTAATACCCGTAATTTCGATTTTCGGTAATTTCTTTTTTTTGGCGGAAGTCCGTTTTGATGACTCGATCATGACCGTTTCGTCATTATGGGAATGATTAATTCTACACTTTTTGACATCCGAGTTCGTTTCGGTGTCGTTTTGTTGAGTTCCGTGCTTTTTAGCGACTTTTCCGCACTTGAGTTCGATTCTTGCGAATCTCGTTCGAAACTGTTGTTTCGAGTTTCCCGTAAGTCCGTTTAACTTTTTTAGACGTGTTGTGAACTTCGGTTTGGCAATTCGATCACGTATCGTGATTTTTGGGCGTTTTGGGCCATTTTGTAATTTACCCAAAGTTACGGGTATCCGTATCTGTAATTGTTGTCTCGACCCGTTTCTTGGTCGCATATGATTAATTATTGCACTATGTTTCATTTCGGGTCGTTGATGTTGTCCGCGAACTTTTCGTCGCGTTCGTTCCGTACGTTTTCGGAAATCGAGTCGTCGAGCCCTGGTGTTCGAGCACTGACCGGACGGTTATGGATCGCCGACGATTGCGGGCATTGGCCGACGGGTGCGGCAGATCCGGCAGAGCGCACGCTATGGCGGAAGGCTGCGCTAACCGGCAGTGTAGCGCACGCTATCGGCCGCCTAACGACGCTTATCGGTCTGACAGTGGAGTCCTGGGGTTCTGAATCGGTTAGGCTCGGCAGTAGCGCACGCCATCGCCGGCCGCAGACGCTTACGGCCGGGTAGCGCACGCCACGGCCGGAAGGTCGCGACGCTTACTGCCGAAAGGGCCTAGTCCAAGAGGTCATCGGATTGCGGCACGGGCCGAGAAGCGCACGCTAGCTCGGCAGCCTAGCGCGCGCTAGTCCGGCCCAGTATAAATGTGACAGTGCAGTCGTGTTTTCATTCATTTTTCACTTCCTTCCTTCTCCGTCTGCGGCTGGCGATTCATAGGTGATGAAGCCATGTTGTTTAACAACAAATCCATGAATTTCTTGAGTTCATAATATCAATCAATCATCCGTTATCATCCTTTGATCCATCGAATCAAGGTAATCTTCCTTAGAACCCTAATTTCGTGAATTTGGGGGTTTTTGCATTTTTGTCCGATTCGTTCCGTGTTGTTGATTAATTCATGATGGGTATGATTAATCTTGGTAGTATTCTTGTGTTCAACATCATTTAATCCATTGTTCTTCGTCGAATCGAAGTATATTTCTTGATTTCCTTCGAATCGACTTTTTGGGGGATTTGTCCTCGATCTCGTTTTTCATCCGTTTTTGATGGATCGATTGTGGTTAAATGATGTTGTTAAACATATTCTATGGATTGTATATCCATATTTCAACTTGGAATTCCATTTTCGTGTTTTGACGGGACGAATCGTGTTCTTGGCCGTTTTGGGGAAAATCCTTGAACTTTCGTCATTTGTTCTTTGAATTCAGCGGCTTTGGGTCGTACTTTGGAATTCATTTTTGTTGTTATTGTTTTCGTTCGTAGTTCATTGTTGCGGATTGTCGTTCGGTGGAGTCGGCGGGTTCGTAGTCGGTTCGTGTCAACCTACTTCGCTCGATTCTCCATGTTGTTCTTATTCGAGGCAAGTACCTTGTCTATACTATTCTTGTTTTGTGGATATGATGATTGGTGATCATCGTGGTGTGCTTGTTTGTTCGTTTGAAATGAGTTTTCAAAAGATTTGGTTAGCCTTGTTAAAGGCCCTCTTTCAAAACCGTGTGTGTTTTGTGATTGGTGTGATTCGTGAACGAGTATGTGAATCCTATGGATATGTTTGGTGTTGATGATGCACTTGGTATTTGCGTGTAGACGTATATTGTTTCATTTCGGTGCATTGTGGTTTGACGTAGTGTTTTGCTAAGTGTTTGATGCCTCTGGGTAAATTGTTGGATATCCTTGGTGTGATATGTTATCTGTGCATGATTGTTTCGCTAGCCAGCTCGGGAGGGTCCTTAGAGGCCTCGGGTGGGATTTATGGTGGCGTCCTGGTCCTAGGCGATGCCTATGCTTGATTGTTTCGCTAGCCAGCTCGGGAGGGTCCTTAGAGGCCTCGGGTGGGATTCATGGTGGCGTCCTGGTTCTAGGCGATGCCTGTGCGTGTATGTTTAGTGAATGTATTTTGCTCACCCTGGGACAGTCCGAAGGGGCCTCGGGGGAATCTATGACTTCACTATGGGTTCACGAGTAAAAACTTCACAACTTGGTGTGTATGTTTAGTGAATGTATTTTGCTCACCCTGGGACGGTCCGACGGGGCCTCGGGGGAATCTATGACTTCACTCTGGGTTCACGAGTAAAAACTTCACAGCTTGGTGTGTATGTTTAGTGAATGTATTTTGCTCACCCTGGGACGGTCCGACGGGGCCTCGGTGGAATCTATGACTTCACTCTGGGTTCACGAGTTAAAACTTCACAGCTTGGTGTGTATGTTTTGTGAATGTGTTTGCTCACCTCGGGAGGGTTCGACGGGGCCACGGAGGGAGTCCAATGATTTCGCCCTGGATTCACGAGTGAAACTTCACGGGTGCGTGTGTATTTTATGTCCGTCGAGGACGCGTGACATGGGTTTTAACCTTGTGTATTGTTGTTGGTTTCATTTGTGAAAAACAAAACCTTTGGGCTGTGACCCTGTTGATTTTTGGAAAGAGAAGGATTTGATAATCCTAAATTGTTTTCTATTAAAACTCTCGATGGCATTTTAAAATGTTTCATAAATTGTTTCCCTTTAATTGTGGTCTTTCGGTTTTGGAATGTTTTACCCAAACTCTTGCCTCGGGAAGTACTTTTCGTCACTTTTGGATTTTTGAGGATTTCTGATTATTGTTATTCTTGGAACTTGAATTGTATGGCTCGTATTTTTGCACTTGTACTTGCACTAGCAAAACAGTGGAGTTTTGCTAACCCCCGAGTATTCGGGGGGTGGATGTCTATTTTTGCATTCACGTTTTGGAGCATAGCACAGGGTCGGCACGAAGGATGATGAAAGATGAACGATACTAATCACACGAGGATCCGTTGATGTCGTATTAGTCTAATCATATTTTCTTTTCCGCTGCAGTATCTTTTCCCCGTTGTACGGGAGTTTATTGTATTTTGACCCCTGTGTGGGTATGTGTTTGGAATTGAGTTGTATGTTATTATTGAAAGACCAAATCGGTCTACTGAGTCATTTTATCCTTAAAGGCGATGTTTAGATGTTTGATTTTAGTTATTAGCCTGGTAGATCCTCGAGGAGAGGGTCTACGGCGTGTAATATCCCTGAGTGGATTGGGAGTGTTACATAAATGGTATCGTAGCTTAGGTTGTGGAAACCTAGGCTGTCAGGTCAGTGGTGTCTGTTGAGTTTTGTTTCGTCGGATTTTATCTGACTGAGTCGTGTCGCGACGCGTCGTCTGAGTTTGTTGGTCGTGATTAGTATCGTGGGGCGATCATCATCTTCGTGCGACATGTGGTTGTAAGTCTCCCTTCTTTGTGTTGTGCCTCGTGTGACACGAGCTATTTTTATGATTATTTGTTCAGTGACGGAACCCTCTTATGGATTTTGATTTCTTGATATGTGGTTATTTGACCCTCATATTTCGTTCATGTGTGGAGTAGTGTTACTGGATTTTGCATGTTTGACTCTACTTCTTTTATCCGCTGCGTGAGTTCTTTTGTAATGGCTTTCGGTATTTTACCGACTGAGTTTTATTTCGAAAATCGATTCCATTAACCGAGTTTTTAATATTATGGCCTTGATCGTTTTGGCGAAATTCTTATGACGGTATTTAACATGTTGTAAATGACTTTTGTAAGTTTTTGAAATATTACCGTCATCGACCTTTTTGACGTTGTAAATAGTTTTTAGCCTGGTGAGTTCTGGCGCGGGGCCCACGGCGCTATAATGTTTCGTGTAATTACCTGAAATTTTTGGGCATTCTAGCCCATTGAATTATTTTTGAAAACCTTGAGTATCTTAGAAAATAAATTTTGAGACGTACTTTTAAAATGAATTATTTTCTCGTGGTACATCCAAGGTGCCACAATATGTTTCCAAATTCTGCTACCTCGAGGACCAAAATGTTTTGAGATATTTTTAATGTTTTATATACACCTTTATTTAGACCTGAGGGTCGAATATTCTGAAAGTTTTCACTAAGAGAAAGTGTCCTCATTTTTATCTAATGTGAAATGGTTCTCCAAAGTCTCGATAACGATGTCTCATGTTTGTACTTTTTTTGAAAGGTGATACTCAAGATCAACCGGTGTTCTTCTAAATTATTTTCATAATGAGGTTTTCGTTTTTAAAACCTATCCATTCCCATTTGACGGCTGGGTATGTATGTATGATGTCGCATTGTCCTTATGATGTTTGCTCCCGAGTATGATCTAATCGGCGGTGTGAGCGTTGAGTCGTTTTCCGCACATTTGTTGTGTTAGCCCTCTGTGAGAGGTGGGATGTTGGTATTGAATATTGTCGCCTCGTAGTGATTTCTGCGTTGTCGAGCATGTGCGAGCTGTTAGAGCTTGGTTTGGTATGACCGTGTGCATCGGTGATGGTTCCGTTATGTGTCAGTTGTTTAGTGTCTTGTTACCTTGCTCCCGTTTTTGTGAATTTCATGGACGAGGTCGGAGGTAATACTCGTACTATTTTGACTTCTGTATTTCCTCTTTCTCCAGTCTATCGATTCGCTCATGTTCGTTGATACTTTATGAACTTGTTCTGTATTTCGGTTTCATCGTCCGAACGAACTGTGATCTTGTTGTGGGTCGATCTGGTTATCGTTGTGACTTTTCCGAATTTGGTTCGATTCTTGTGAACCTTGTTCAGAAGAAACATCTTTTGGTTCTACTAATTCTTTTATTCGAAGTGGATCGGATTTGGAACTCCTGTGTTTTCGACTCTGTCGACTCGTTTATGCTCGTTAACATTTTCTGAACTTTCCCTATCCCTTGCTTTTGTTGATCGAACGAGTGTGGTATTGTTTTGGAATAACTCGTTTATCGTTGCGACTTTTCAATTTCTATTCACTTTCCTGTGGATCTCATGTGAATGCACAAATTATTGTTTTCACCGGATCATATATTGTCTCGAGTCGAGATGCAAACTTTGGAATTGCTGTTTGAACTTTATTGTTCTTCGTGATTCGAACATGATTGTTCGATTTTTGTTGTGTCGATCGTTGTGGTTCGATCGTTTGATTGTTTGGTTTTTGTTGATCTCGTTCCGTGATTGGTGAACGTTCAGGCTCCTTCGTAATTCCCTTCAGTTCGGGAAATTAGTCTCGTTTTCGATCTTCCAACCCTTAGGCGGTGGAATTCTGTATTTGTTCAGCGTTTGGCTTGCGTTTTGATTGATGAACCGTTGGGTTGGTCAATCATATTGATTTTCGTTCGTTGTGTTTTGTGATTGTTCGGGTAATTGACTTGACTATATTATCCATTTTATGACGCTTGTCGTTTGCTGGTTTTATTATATCCCTAACGGCGACGTTGTGTTGGTCGCCGTGGAGCGTGTTTGCACGCCGTATGTCTCTTTGCGTTTCTTGCAGTGTTTCGCCGTCGGGCGCGAGTTTTCAGTTTTTGCGTATCTCGTCGAGTTTTCCTGGCAGGGAATATTGCTTCTCCCTACTTGTTTTAAGTTTCGGGACGAAACTTCTTTTAAGGAGGATAGAATGTAATACCCGTAATTTCGATTTCCGGTAATTTCTTTTTTTCGGTGGAAGTCCGTTTTGATGACTCACTCATGACCGTTTCGCCATTCTGGGAATGATTAATTCTACACTTTTTGACATCTGAGTTTGTTTCGGTGTCGTTTTGTTGAGTTCCGTGCTTTTTAGCGACTTTTCCGCACTTGAGTTCGATTCTTGCGAATCTCGTTCGAAACTGCTGTTTCGAGTTTCCCGTAAGTCCGTTTAACTCTGTTAGACGTGTTGTGAACTTTGGTTTGGCGATTCGATCACGTATCGTGATTTTCGGGCATTTTGGGCCATTTTGTAATTTACCCAAAGTCACGGGTATCCGTATCTGTAATTGTTGTCTCGACCCGTTTCTTGGTCGCGTATGATTAATTATTGCACTATATTTTCATTTCGGGTCGTAGATGTTGTCCGCGAACTTTTCGTTGCGTTCGTTCCGTACGTTTTCGGAAATCGAGTCGTCGAGCCCTGGTGTTCGAGCACTGGCCGGACGGTTGCGGGACTGGCCGGACGATTGCGGGCACCGTCCGGACGGGTGCGGAAATAACCGGAATAGCGCACGCTATGGCCGGAAGGCTGCGCGCGCTAACCGGCAGGTGTAGCGCACGCTATCGGCTGGCCTAACGCACGCTATCGGGTCTGGACAGTGGAGTCCTGGGGTTCTGGAATCGGTTAGGCTCGGCAGGTAGCGCACGCTACTGTCGGTCGCTGCGTACGCTACGGCCGGCAGGTAGCGCACGCTACGGCCGGAAGGCTGCGCACGCTACCTGGCCGAGCAGTCTAGTCCAGTAGGTCACTGGATTGCGGCCTGGGCCGATAGCGCACGCTAGCTCGGCAGCCTAGCGCGCGCTAGTCCGGCCCAGTATAAATGTGACAGTGCAGTCGCGTTTTCATTCATTTTTCACTTCCTTCCTTCTCCGTCCGCGGCTGGCGATTCATAGGTGACGAAGCCATGTTTTTTAACAACAAATCCATGAAGTTCTTGAGTTCATAACATCAATCAATCATCCGTTATCATCCTTTGATCCAGCGAATCAAGGTAATCTTCCTTGGAACCCTAATTTCGTGAATTTGGGGGTTTTTGCATTTTTGTTCGATTCGTTCCGTGTTGTTGATTAATTCATGATGGGTATGATTAATCTTGGTAGTATTCTTGTGTTCAACATCATTTAATCCATTGTTCTTCGTCGAATCGAAGTATATTTCTTGATTTCCTTCGAATCGACTTTTTGGGGGATTTGTCCTCGATTTCGTTATTCATCCGTTTTTGATGGATCGATTGTGGTTAAATGATGTTGTTAAACATATTCTATGGATTGTATATCCATATTTCAACTTGGAATTCCGTTTTCGTGTTTTGACGGGACAAATCGTGTTCTTTGCCGTTTTGGGGAAAATCCTTGAACTTTCGTCATTTGTTCTTTGAATTCAGTGGCTTTGGGTCGTACTTTGGAATTCATTTTTGTTGTTATTGTTTTCGTTCATAGTTCATTGTTGCGGATTGCGTTCGGTGGAGTCGGCGGGTTCGTAGTCGGTTCGTGTCAACCTACTTCGGTCGATTCTCCGCGTTGTTCTTATTCGAGGCAAGTACCTTGTTTATACTATTCTTGTTTTGTGGATATGATGATTGGTGATCGTCGTGGTGTGTTTGTTTGTTCGTTTGAAATGAGTTTTCAAAAAAGATTTGGTTAGCCTTGTTAAAGGCCCTCTTTCAAAACCGTGTGTGTTTTGTGATTGGTGTGATTCGTGAACGAGTATGTGAATCCTATGGATATGTTTGGTGTTGATGATGCACTTGGTATTTGCGTGTGGACGTATATTATTTCATTTCGGTGCATTGTGGTTTGACGTAGTGTTTTGCTAAGTGTTTGATGCCTCTGGGTAAATTGTTGGATATCCTTGGTGTGATATGTTATCTGTGCATGATTGTTTCGTTAGCCAGCTCGGGAGGGTCCTTAGAGGCCTCGGGTGGGATTCATGGTGGCGTCCTGGTCCTCGGCGATGCTTGTGCTTGATTGTTTCGCTAGCCAGCTCGGGAGGGTCCTTAGAGGCCTCGGGTGGGATTCATGGTGGTGTCCTGGTCTAGGCGATGCCTGTGCGTGTATGTTTAGTGAATGTATTTTGCTCACCCTGGGACGGTCCGACGGGGCCTCGGGGGAATCTATGACTTCACTCTGGGTTCACGAGTAAAAACTTCACAGCTTGGTGTGTATGTTTAGTGAATGTATTTTGCTCACCCTGGGACGGTCCGACGGGGCCTCGGGGGAATCTATGACTTCACTCTGGGTTCACGAGTAAAAACTTCACAGCTTGGTGTGTATGTTTAGTGAATGTATTTTGCTCACCCTGGGACGGTCCGACGGGGCCTCGGGGGAATCTATGACTTCACTCTGGGTTCACGAGTAAAAACTTCACAGCTTGGTGTGTATGTTTTGTGAATGTGTTTGCTCACCTCGGGAGGGTTCGACGGGGCCACGGAGGGAGTCCAATGGTTTCGCCCTGGATTCACGAGTGAAACTTCACGGGTGCGTGTGTATTTATGTCCGTCGAGGACGCGTGATATGGGTTTTAACCTTGTTTATTGTTGTTGGTTTCATTTGTGAAAAACAAAACCTTTGGGTTGTGACCTTGTTGATTTTTGGAAAGAGAAGGATTTGATAATCCTAAATTGTTTTCTATTAAAACTCTCGATGGCATTTTAAACTGTTTCATAAATTGTTTCCCTTTAATTGTGGTCTTTCGGTTTTGGAATGTTTTACCCAAACTCTTGCCTCGGGAAGTATTTTTCGTTACTTTTGGATTTTTGAGGATTTCTGATTATTGTTATTCTTGGAACTTGAATTGTATGGCTCGTATTTTTGCACTTGTACTTGCACTAGCAAAACAGTGGAGTTTTGCTAACCCCCGAGTATTCGGGGGGTGGATGTCTATTTTTGCATTCACGTTTTGGAGCATAGCAGAGGGTCGGCACGAAGGATGATGAAAGATGAACGATACTAATCACACGAGGATCCGTTGACGTCGTATTGGTCTAGTCGTATTTTCTTTTCCGCTGCAGTATCTTTTCCCCGTTGTATGGGAGTTTATTGTATTTTAACCCCTGTGTGGGTATGTGTTTGGAATTGAGTTGTATGTTATTATTGAAAGACCAAATCGGTCTACTGAGTCATTTTAGCCTTAAAGGCGATGTTTAGATGTTTGATTTTAGTTATCATCCTGGTAGATCCTCGAGGAGAGGGTCTACGGCGTGTAATATCCCTGAGTGGATTGGGAGTGTTACAGCAGGGAGCTGCGGTATTCTCGAAGATCGACTTGAGATCGGGATACTATCAGCTTTGGGTGAAGGATTCCGATATTCCGAAAACAGCTTTTCGGATGAGATACGGACATTACGAGTTTGTGGTTATGCCCTTAGGGCTAACCAATGCGCCGGCAGTATGCATGAAGTTGATGAACAAAGTTTTCATAGAGTATTTGGATAAGTGTGTCGTCGTCTTCATTGACGATATCGTTATCTATTCGAGGAATGAGGAGGAGCATGCCCACCATCTGCGTGTAGTGTTAGACATTTCGAGGACCGAGCGACTCTATGCGAAGTTCTCGAAATGTGAATTCTAGCTGAAGGAGGTGATGTTTTTGGGTCACGTGATTTCAGCCAAGGGGGTCCGTGTGGATCCACAGAAGATTGAGGCAGTGTTGGATTGGGCACCGCCTAAGAATGTGAAGGAGGTCCGTTGTTTCTTGGGTTTAGCTAGCTACTATCGTAGGTTCGTCGAGGGGTTCTCGAAACTGGCTCGGCCACTTACACAGTTGCTTCAGAAATCCGAGAAGTTCATCTGGAATGGCGAGAAACAGGCGAGTTTTGAGGAGCAGAAGAGGCGTTTGACTCCAGCCCTGATCTTGGCGTTGTCGTGTGGCAACGAGGGTTTTGCTGTTTATAGTGATGCTTCGGGTCAGGGTCTTGGGTGCGTTTTGATGCAGCATGACAAGACCATTGCGTATGCATCGAGACAGTTGAGATTGTATGAGCTCAACTATCCTACTCACTATTTGGAGTTAGCGACAGTTGTCTTTGCGCTCAAGATTTGGCGTCACTGCCTTTTTAGCTCTGCATGCCAGATTTTTACCGATCATAAAAGTCTGAAGTACATATTCACTCAGCGAGAGTTGAATATGAGGCAGAGGAGGTGGTTGGAGTTGATTAAGGATTATGATCTCGAGATCTTTTATCATCCGGGCAAGGCGAACGTCGTGGCGGATGCCTTGAGTCGGAAATCAGTTGCGTTGTGGACGCTCGAGATGATTACGTCTCAATCTGAGCTTCAGCGGGATTTGTTTGAGTTGAGTGTTGAGATTTTGTTGCAAGGAGCTATCGAGCAACTTTTCGCTTTGGAAATTTCGTCGTCGTTGATCGATGAAATTAAGCTGAAGCATATGGAGGATCCAATGTTTACTCAAATCCCAGAGGATGTTCTTAAGGGAAAGTCTCCTGGGTTTGTGATTCACGAGGAAGGTGTGTTGAGATTCCAGAGTCGGCTTTGTGTACCGAACGACTTGGAATTGAGGCACAGTATTTTGTGAGAGGCCCATGCTATGCCTTACTCAGTTCATCCGGGTTCGAGTAAGATGTACAAAGACCTGAGAAGGAATTTTTGGTGGAATGACATGAAGAAGGAGGTCGCTCAGTTTGTAGCGAGATGTTTGACTTGTCAGCAGGTCAAAATCGAGCATCAGCGGCCAGCCGGGTAATTGCAGTCGCTTCTCATTCCGGAATGGAAATAGGAGGATATTTCGATGGACTTCATCACGAGCTTGTCGAGATCGAAGTCTGGGATAATATGGTTTGGGTGATTGTGGATCGTTTGACCAAGTCGGCACACTTTCTGGGCGTCAAGGATACTTGGGGTCTGGAGAGGTTGGATCGTGTGTTTATCGTGCAGATTGTGAGGCTTCACGGTATTCCGAAGTCTGTCTTTTTTTATATCGCATTTTTGGCAGGCAGTACATAAAGCGTTGGGTACTCGGTTGCATCTGAGCACTTCTTTTTATCCTCAGTTAGATGGGCAATCGGAACGCATTATGCAGACATTTGAGGATATGTTGCGTGCTTGTGCTCTCGATTGGAGCAATGATTGGGAGGAGCATTAGCCATTGATCGAATTCACGTACAATAATAGTTGGCACAAGTCGATTCGAATGGCACCGTATGAGGCACTTTATGGGCGGTGATGTCGATCGCCGATTTGCTGGAACGAAACGTCCGATTTAGTTGGGACCGAACCGGATATCTCTATAGAGACGAGACGAAAGGTGGAATTGATTCAGGAGAGGATATTGACTGCTCAGAGTCTACAGTTGGGACCGAACCGGATATGCTGATGTCCGTCGTCGACCTTTGAAATTCGAGGTGGGGGACCACGTTTTGCTAAAGGAGTCGCCAACGAGGGGGGTTTTCCATTTTGGGAAGAAGGGAAATTTGAGTCCGAGATTTATTGGGCCATTTGAGATTCTCGAGAGAATCGGTGAGTTGGCATACCATTTGGCATTGCCTCCAGCCTTGAGAGACGTTCATAGCGTTTTTCATATTTCCCAGCTGAGGAACTATGTTTCGGATCCTAGTCACGTCATCGACTATAGTGAGATTGATGTCGCCGAGGATATTACCTTCGAGGAGCGCCCCTTGAAGATTTTGGAGCACCGTGAGAAGCGATTGAGGCATAAGATCATTTCTTTGGTCAAGGTGCAGTGGTCGAGGCTTGGTGTCGAGGAGACAACTTGAGAAACCGATGATAGCATGCGTGCTAGGTACCCTGAGTTGTTTGTTTCTTAAGTTTCGGGACGAAACTTATTTTTAGAGGGGTAGAATGTAATATCCGCATTCTTCTTTCCCGGTGTTTTCATTTTTGGTATATTACCGTATTGGTATTTTGGGAACACTTATTTCTGGACTTTTGTCATCCGATTCTCGTAATTGTTTTTCGTAATTGTTGTTCGGAACCACCGTTTCGGAGATGCCGTAGATCCATCCTATGTTATTACGCTTGTTGTGAGTTCCGTTTGATGTTTCGTTCGTGTTTCGGTGTTTTGGGGCCATTGTTATCCTGTGCCTAGCGCGCGCTATCAATGTTGCATAGCGTACGCTAAGCATCATTTTGTAGCACATGCTACTTTTGCTTCGTAGCGCACGCTAGCTAGTTGAGCCCAGCAGTAGCAGTATGCTGCTCTCTGCTCCCTGGACGAGCAGCTTAGCGCATGCTAAGATCTTCTTTTAGTGCACGCTATTGTTGAGGCCTAGCGCACGCTGAGTGTCCAGTAGCGCGCGCTAATCCGGCAGTCCAGTACTGGGCAGATTGTTTCTGGACTCGGTCTGGTGCCCAAGTAGCGTATGCTATGGCCCGATAGCGCATGATATCGAGAGGCTGTTAGCGCGCGCTATTCTTGTGTAGCGCACGCTAACGTTCCAGAACCGTAGGTTCTGGACTGGATTATGGCTGAGTAGCGCACGCTAACCTTAATCGTTAGCGCACGTTAAAGCTCCCTGGCTATAAAAACGAGGGAGTTGACCCAGACTCTCATTTTTCTCTCCCACTTATCTCTCTCCGGTTTTGGGCGAACCTTGGGCGATTTCCGAGCGATTTGAAGCGTTTCAATTCCTAGCCACCATTTCCTTGTGTTCTTGGTGAAGATTAACAACACCAACACTTATTATTCATCCTTAATCCAAGGTAATCTCCTAGAACCCTATTTTTGAGAAATTTAGGGGTTTTTGAGGGTTTGTCCGATCTGTTGATTAATACATGATGTATATGATTAATCTCTGTAGTATTCTTGTTTTCCCTACGAGTTCATGGTAAGTTTCATTGTTTTTGTAAAATCGAGAGGGTTCAGTTGCGATCTGTCCTCGTCGTTGTTTTTGTACGAACTTACATGAATCGTAGGTGGGTTTTCGGGTGTATTCCATTTCCGTAATCGTTTAGAAATGGTTGTGATTATATTATTCGTATCGTTAGGTTCGAGTTCATAGGTTCCTAGCGGTCGTGTTTGATTCTTCCTTTCTATTCGTATCATCGTCTATTGACCGAGGGAAGTACTCTTATGAACTTACACTCTTAACATGATAGTATTGAATGAGTGATGGGTGCGTGTGTATGCTCACTACGGGTTAGATCCGACGGGGTCTCGGTAGGGGTCCACGGAGGGGTGGATCGATGGTTAATTGTGGTGCATTTTTACAAATCTGTTTTGGATTATGACATTTCCGGAAATGTGTATTTCAACTGATGTTTTTTGAATTGCATGCTTTGACTATATGTGTAAGGTGTAAGTCGTTCATTTGGTTACTTGTACTAGCATAATTGCTAACCTTTTTGGGGACCATTCCTGGAGAAATTCTTTTTATGAATTTCAGGTTATGTTCAGCGAGTCGAGCAGGCATTGGGACAGTACGAGGATGCTGGTCAGGGTTATTGACATGTGCAAGCGAGTCCTTTATTTTTCCGTTGTCCATTTCAATATGGTTGTTTTCCCAACTTGTGAACTAATAGACGTACTCGAGTACTTAGGGGCTCTTGATTTTCTTTGAAAAATGTATTGGGTTATCCGTTATGTTTTCATTGGATTATTGTGTTGCTTGAATGACCGGTCGAGCCGGGTGGATTTTATTGTTTTGCGTCATTGTGATGTGGTGTTATTGCGTCGACTCCGTGAGTCGATGAGTGAAGTTGATTACCTAGCTTGGTGGGTCCCATATAGGGGTCCATGGCACTGTTACATTCCCGGGATTTCTTGGGGGTGTTACAATGTACGTGTCATGGGTTGTCCAATTGGGTATGTCTCGTGGAGGCTCCAAGGTTCGTAGCTTATTAGCGCGATGCTGGGATAACTGTGAACGTATGTATGGTTGTGGTTATGTGATTGTTGTCACGGTGATATGTGATTTGGTATGGTTTTCCATTGGGTTATTCACTCGGGTATGTTCTGCGGGAGCATCTGAGGTTCGTGGCTTGTTAGCACGGGACGCGAATAATCATTGGGAATATATTGTTATGGATGATTGGGTCGTGGACCCCGTGTTTTGTGATCGGAATGGTATGATTAGGCCGTGGACCCCGTGTTTTGTGATCGGAATGGTATGATTGGGTCATGGACCCCGTGTTTTATTATCGAGATTGTATTTTGGGAAAATGATCTTTGGGTCGTGTCCCTAAGTGTTTTCGAAAGTCTTGAGAATTCTTAAATCTGAAATGTTTTCAAAACTCCCGAGATCGTAGATGTTTTCTCAAATTGTATATCGAACTATAGTTTCCATTTTTCATTATTTCGAACGGTTTTATTCAAGTGAATTATCTCGGGAAGTCTGTTGTTATTTATGTCTGGATGATTATTCCCGATCTTATGTTCTTGGAGTATGATAGGTATGGCTTGTCTTTCTATTTTTATACTTGCACTAGCAAAACAGTGGAGTTTTGCTAATCCCCGAGTATTCGGGGGGTGGATGTCTGTATTGCGTCCAGGTACTTGCAGGTTGTTGGGGAGCGAATCACAGGATCGGTACGAAAGATGATGGAAGACGACGATACTAATCACATGAAGACCAGTCGTTGAGTATTTTGGTAGAGTTTTGTTGTTTGTCTCTCCATTGTGTTATTCTCCCATTTTATGGGAACGTTGATGCATTCTGTTGTGTCACGATTATTTCATCCCGACAGTGCGATCGACTATAAGGCCGAGCGACCAAGTCAACTCCAGTCAAACTATGGCTAGCTCGCCAAGTCGAAGATATCAGACCACCATCAGGTACCTGGCGATCGACTCCCAAGGCGATCGCCCTTTGGCAGCTGGCGATCTACTCTAGTGACCGGCTAAGGGCAATCGACCTATGCCCCGAGCAGAGACGATCGCCCGTCAAAAGTCATCAAGGACTGGGTCTCAGGAAAGCACCCACGTGCAGATCCACCAAAGGCGCTGACAAGATCTTCGTAGCAGACAAGATCTTTAGCTGACAGACAAGACCTTTGACCACAGCCTGCCACCTACCTCACCTACCAGCATGCGCGCCGAAAGTTGTCAGTAGGACCACCCGTGTCAGCAACTCAGGACGCGTGTAAGCTCCCCATTGGACCGCACAGTTGACTGCCAGCAACTCCTGCAGACTTTGAGGGGACAGGCCCATGTGCTAAAAGACGATCGCCCGATTATTATATTGCAGAGAAGGCGATCGCCCGGCGGATCCAAGCCCTATAAATAGAGAACCTCTTCCTACTGGAAAAAGGTTCACATTCTCTCACATTCAACCTACGGTTCGAAATTCATTACACCAACGGTTCCGAATTCATTCTGACTGACGCTCAGAACTCATTCTCTCACATTCCGATACATTCACGGAAATACTGAAGAACATACATATCATCAAGCTCCCGGCTATCTCACCGGAATCCATCTCATGACTTCTCTCTCCAAATCTCTCGTCTAGAAGACGATCGGCAGAAGCAGCAAGTCTCCACTAGACAGATTCCAAAGGATTCATAAGCCCCGGAGCCCAAGCACCCAGCTAAATACTCGTCGTGAGAGACGATCGATCTCTCACCGCCGCGACTGTTCATCTCCTTTGTTACAAGAACTCACAGAGCATCAAATCTGGTTCTTCCGGCAATCTACACGCTCGCTAGCTAAGATAACAAGAATCTTTACACTCATTGTAATTGTATTCTTACATTAGTACTTGTATCCCCGAATATTGGTATTAATAATATCTCGCGAGAGCATTCAAGCCCGGGATTAACAACCCCGGCAAATCTTGTGTTATTTATCTTTCTCACGGAAGTGCTCTTGCATTTGTTTGCTATCCCATCCATTCCAGCAATATCTATCTCCGGATAATATTTTGGGTAGCAACAATTGGCGCTAGAGGAAGGGGATCTAACCCTCAAACTTTTATTTCTACCATCCCGAAGAACACTCACTGTTCTCGGGGCATATACTTGAAGTGACACTCACTGCACTTCAAAGAAAACCTTCAGAATCATGACATCCGCCGGTATGTCGAAGAAAGCCGCTCTCCGAACCGCCGGACACCATATCCTGGCCAGCCCGAACCCGACCAACGACGGGGAAGCCGCAGAACGCGAGACTCTCGATCCGCATCAAGAGATGGCCCCAACCTCTCACTCGATCAGTTCCAAACCAAAGAACAGATCGAGGAGGCTATGGCCATCCTGGAGGAGCGACGGAGAGCATGCGCGTCGCCCGCGATAACTCCCTCGATCATCCGCCGCATGGGAAAACGGAAATTCAACGGCATCGAACGAGCGATCGTCGAAGCCCGACCATCGCGAGGAAAGGCTCTCGCACGACCGGACGGATCCATATTCGATCGCTTGGGCGCGACCCATCTCGCGACCGGGCACTCTGTTTCCAACCTCGAAAAGACGGAACCCGAATCCGTCACCGAAGTTCGGCCTACCCACCTCACACCGAACGCAGTCGGCCATCCGACTCCCGCCCGATCGCCTGTGGATCGGTACTCAATCGCCTCGGCACCGCTCCGAGCGCCGAGCCGCGAGCGGCCAGGCCACGGCGATGGCCGCCATACAACGCCACTCGACGAGATGAGAGCACTCTTGGACACTGGGGCAAGCACCGGCAAGAAGATCGCCGGCCGACCGAGCCACTCGCGATCCACATCGAGCTTGCCCCCATACAAACAACGATCGCTCCTCCCAAAACACCTCTGTATGAGGGGAGATCGGACCGAAACCCACCCGAGTAAATTCCGAATTTACATGATAGGTGTGGGGCATCCGATGCTACCAAGTTCGGATCTTCCCGTTGACATTGGGCTTAGCCGCCCATAGATGGTACGTCTCACTACCACCGCGATCTATCACATCTTTTAAGAAATCGGCGAATGACTTCACGTCATACTTCGCCAAAGAAGGTCGCTGACTGAAGGCCCCCACCGCATGATAAAAATCAAGCGGGGAAAGACGAATCGACGCAAATTACATTGGCCGAGTGGACGAAATCGTCCTCACCGGCGAACCGTCGATGACGAGCTCGCTCTCTATTCTACGCCATGGGGGATTCCGCGGTCACTCTCCCATGTTAAGACATCTCTCCAAGGATATTCCCCAACTTACGCGATCTTCCGCGCTAAAGCCGCCAACTTCTGGCCGTGCAAAGGCTACTCACCCTCCGCTTAGACGAGGAAACGCCACCTCTTGTCCGGAAGATAGCGATCGCCAAAGCAAAGAAGGCGATCGCCAAGACACCCGAGATCTCAAGGCTTTCGAGGACATGGAAGCCCATCTCCTCCATACGTTCAATAACTCCGGCTCATATTTTCTATGCCATCAAGGGGCACGAAGAGCTCAAAAAGCCAAAGACGATAAGGGACCACGGTCACACTGGACAACAATCAATATTGTGCCTACCACAAGAGTCCCACAAAGACCAACAAATGTCGCGACCTCCTCAAACACTGAGATTGTTCGAGGAGGGCAAGTCGATGACTTATTGGTTTAGCCGAAGCCCTACCTATCTCTATGGACGCTCGTCCGAGTCGAACACAAACAGCCGGAAAGCTCATATGAGCCGACCCCTGGACCAACCTCGGCGACCGTCCCTGCATGCTTCAATCAAGAGAAGGAGACAACGGAAGTCACCCCGATCTCCCTCCTTATTTAGAAACCGGAGGACTCGATCGCCATCTACAGTTCACCATCTAACATGATGGACTAAGGCACGAGATCGCCTCCCCCGCACAACGTACACCGTCGAAGGTCGGCATCTGCATGACGATCCAAGGTGGAAGAGTGCAGCCATGGTCCTGGTGGTCGATGGAACCGACTGCTTAGGCCATGCAAGGTCCCTTTAGGCCAAGATCGCCCGCCCTTCGTTTAAATACGAGGCCGGCGTAGTCTGAGGGCCCTCCAAAATAAATCAGTGGACACGATCGCTCGCCCTCAAAGGTTCATCATTTAACATGGTGAACCCGGACAATGCGACGTGCCACAACCCCCGTCTCAACGTACACCGTCGAGGTCGGCCATCTCCATGGCTGGCCGAGGTGGAAGCAGAGCTAACAAGCCGCGGGCGTGGAGTTGATTCATCCGACGCTGCCCCGCGCAAGGACTCCTCTAGACCGAGACCGCACGCCCTTCGTTTAAATACGAGGCGAGGCGCAGCCTAACAGAGGACCCTCATAATAAAGTGAGTCACGAGACACTCAATGTCTTCGCGCATCAAGACATGATCAAGGAGTCGGTCCATCGAACTCCGCGATCGTGCACGGTTCCTCGAGATGAACGACCGTCCCCGAGGATTCGACAAAGTTGAAGACCGCTCACTCAAGGAATTATTTTCATCCCCTTACTTCCACTAAGTGAATAAAAACAAGGGGCAATAAAAGTGCGGACTACCTACACGACGATCGTCGCTATTCAACCACATACGGAGATCGTCATTTTTTCAGATGTAGTGCAGCGATCGAATTTGTTGTAAAAAGTTGTCTTTATGAGTTTATCAATTCATTTGGAACCACCCTCGCAACGATCTCTCCTCACACATTTGTACAAAGTCAAACAAAGACTCAAAAATAACCATTCATTCAAGTAATCGAAGATAATCAAACATTCAGTTCATTGCTTGAGAAGATCAAAAGTACATGGTCGCCCGAAGGCCTATGTTCTACAAAAGAAAGCTACCAAACTACTAAGAAAGTAAGCTAAGAACGTCAAAAATGAAGCGCCTCAGGCCCCTGCCTGGCCTTCGCCATCAACATTCGGCGCGGTCCCCTCATCTTCCGGAGCATCGGGATGAGCAAGATTGTCTGGAGACGGATACCAGCTCAAATCCACGCCGATGTCCGCAAGATCCAGGATCGGCAAGGAGAAAGCCGAATGGAGAGGATGCTCCAATGCATATGACTTGAACTTCTCAGCTAGAGGACCGACCTCCAAGCCTCCCTTCTTAGCCGCTCGGATCGAGTCGGCGAACGCCAAATAATAAGCGAACTCGCTGACATACTCCAAGTTTTGGAAGGGATCGGCCTTGGTCGCCTCAACCTCTTTTCTCAGCTCGGCCATCGCCTGTTGCGATCCCTGAAGCTCGGCCTCCCTCGCAGCAACCTTCTCCTTCGCCTCCGTCAGCTCGCTGGTCAGCCGAGCGATCGTCACCTTCTGGCGATCGGCCTCCTCTTCAGCAACGTTCCTCGCCTGGACGGCACTCTGCATCTGGTCCCGAAATCGGTCGACCGCCATACGATATTTCTCAGTCTCCTTCTTCTCCAGCTCAAGCTCATGGCTCGCCCGCTTGGCCGCCTCCAGAGAGTCCTTCTCCATCGCCGCGATCTTGTCAGCAAACTCGGCGTTCTCTTTCCGAGCCGCCTCGAGATCCTCCTGCAGGCGAATGGTGGAGGGCCGCCTCAAACTCTGAGCGGCACAGGACGGCCATGGTCGCCGTTTGAAGAGAAAGGGCGAGAACAGCGTGCATCGATCTCGCGGATCGCTGACGAGCGATCGCATCCAGATCGATCGTCCATGCCTTCGGAAGAGCGGCGGCACTTTGCCGACATAGGGAGGAATGTCGCAGAATGGCGAGAGATCGACTCGCCAGAAATCCACGACCATTGGTGGACAAGACGGATCTGCGCGACGGATCCCGCATCAAAACAACAAGGTTAATACAACTCCTATGCAGATGCAATTTTCAACACGTAAATGCTATCTACCTCTCACCTTCTCGGGATCCCGACCAAAAGCGGTTTCCCTCGAGGGGTCTCGGCATCCGCGATCGCCGTCTCCCGCAGAAAAGCCGCAGAGGGCGACTCGCCCTCCGAGCAACGATGGTGATCGGAGGCGCGCGATCGGCACTTCATCGCCCGGGCAGAAACGGTTTCTTCCGGCCTCGGCCTCTTGCGATTCGCCCGAAGCCCCTCCTCCGGAATTTCCTCCTCAACCACGACCTGCTCCACGCGAGGCTCCGGCTCCACGCGAGGCTCCGCCTCCGGAACTATAGGCAATGCAACGGGTGGAACCCGAGTCGACCTCTTATGGCGAAGACGGCCTAGCACTCCTGGGTTCGACATGGCGATCTCCGTCGGAGGCTCCAAAAAGCGAGGGAAGCGAACCTCTGCAGTTAAAGACGATCGACTAACGGTCAGACACTTTCCTCGAGTAAGGCGATCGCCTAGAAAGTGAAGATCGCAGAAGCTCATACCTGGCACCGCGAGATGTCTCGGGAAACGGAATAGTCGAGCCGACAACCAGCGACTCTCCTTGTTGATCCGAGTGGCGTCTAGGTCGTCGTCCGACAAGCTCCTAATTCGCTCCCAAACAACGAGAAAGTCGAAAGGCAGCTCCTCGATCGCCGGAATATGGAAGCCTGCAAAACAGAAATCAAATAATTCAGTCCAAATCGCATCCAAACGAAGGGAGAGTCTAAACCCTTACCGGGATTCCTCTCCCAAAATTCGGTGGGGATCTCCAGCTCGCCCGTGGGATTGTCGCTCGCCGAAGCTCTCCACTTGCCGGCGACCGTAACTACTTGCCTCGATCGCCACGTATCTTATTCGGGACTCCATGAATCACCCGACCAGATCGGCCTTGAATATGGTAACCGCCGACCAGCCCTCTGTGAGCCGTCAGTTTAAACAAATGATTCATCTCCAACGGCGATGGGAGGCGGTACAGGCGATGACCGCCGAAAAGGGTGAGGGTGCAAATAATTTGGAGCCAGGCGTTCGGCGTCAGCTGAAGTGGCGCCACATTCCAAGCGGCCAACAGATGGGAGACCGCAGGACGAGGGAAGCGTAGTCGGCCTCCATAACGGCCTCACTCACTGCGACCATACCCGTCGGAGGCTGGTCGGCTCGTTCATTCTCCGCGGGCGCGAACATGTCCACATCTCAAGGAACATGGAATCTTGTCCTCCAGACGGCTAGATCTCTCCGGCCGCCGAGCTCCGATTTGCCGAGCGACCACAACGATCGGCCGCGGCACGACATCGCGACCGCTTGGGAAGCACATAGGGATAAGCGACCGAATATCCCCAGTCGAATCTCGGAGTAGGACCGGCTAACCTCTCCATTATTTCAAAGAAAGGCCCTATAGGCCCGACCAAAAGTGCTATGTTGCTCCCGGCTTGCCCCGATCGCGGATCTCTCTCGATCTGCGATCGTCTCTCTTCAAGACCGACTCCTTAGCAATATCGGCCTCATTAAACAAAGCCTCAACTTCAAATGTCGATTCCGGCTCGAATGGCCACCGCCTGTGTGGAAGACGGAAGGAGTTTCTCCTGGCACGATGTCCCGTGGCGTAATCGTACCCGCTCCAAACGATGATGAGGCTCCGGCCATTTTCAGAGTTAGAGAAGAAGAAAAGGATTTTTCTTACCCTAAAGTGAAATCGAACGACGATCGGCTCTAAGATCTTCAGAAAATTCGGCAGCAGGTCCTTCTTTCTCCAATAAGCACGCGTGAGTAACACTGCAGCACCGCGCCCCTTTTATAGGAGGAGGCAGGGACCCGATTGCAATAAGGGAAAACCTCAGGGGTCGGATCTCAAACGACGCAATAGTTGACCCCCTCGAGACCCGCGTACGCGTCTTTTCGAGGACGCGTCAGCCGAGGAGTCATTAATGACCGTTGGTGTCCTCCAATAGAAGCCCGACACGTGCACGGAGACTTTTCAACGCCCGTTGTTTTTTCCCGCGCAGTTCAGCGGCCAACCAGGTCGTCCGAACTCAGGATATATCACCAACGACGATCGCCATTCAATAAAACACGAAGTCGCCACAAAAGTTCGGCGATCGCTAAGAGCCACCTCACCCCACGTTTCCAACGTATGAGCGAGTGGGGCAATTGTTGTGTCACGATTATTTCATCCCGACGGGCGATCGACTATAAGGCCGAGCGACCAAGTCAACTCCATCAAACTATGGCTAGCTCGCCAAGTCGAAGATATCGACCACCATCAGTGCACAGCGATCGGCTCCCAAGGCGATCGCCCTTTGGCACCGGGCGATCTACTCTAGTGAGGCTAAGGGCAATCGACCTACGCCCGAGCAGAGACGATCGCCGTCAAAAGTCATCAAGGACTGGTCTCGTGAAAGCACCCACGTGCGAGATCCACCAAAGGCGCCGACAAGATCTTCGTAGCACAAGATCTTTAGCCGACAGACAAGACCTTTGACCACACCGCCACCTACCTCACCTACCAAAGATGCGCGCCAAAAGTTGTCGGTAAGACCACCCGTGTCAAGAACTCAGACGCGTGTAAGCTCCCCTATCGACCGCATTGATTGCCAAAGAACTCCTGCAGACTTTGAGGGGACAGCCCATGTGCTAAAACACGATCGCCCGATTATTATATTGCGGAGAAGGCGATCGCCGCGGATCCAAGCCCTATAAATAGAGAACCTCTTCCTACCGGAAAAAGGTTCACATTCTCTCACATTCAACCTACGGTTCAAATTCATTACACCAACGGTTCAATTCATTCTCGACCGACGCTCGTAACTCATTCTCTCACATTCCGATACATTCACGGAAATATCAAGAACATACATATCATCAAGCTCCCGGCTATCTCACCTAATCCATCTCGTGACTTCTCTCTCCAAATCTCTCGTCTAGAAGACGATCGGCGTAGCAAGTCTCCACTAGACAGATTCCAAAGGATTCATAAGCCCTGAGCCCAAGCACCCACTAAATACTCGCCGTGAGAGACGATCGATCTCTCACCGCCGCGACTGTTCATCTCCTTTGTTACAAGAACTCACAGAGCATCAAATCTGGTTCTTCCGGCAATCTACACGCTCGCTAGCTAAGATAACAAGAATCTTTACACTCATTGTAATTGTATTCTTACATTAGTACTTGTATCCCCGAATATTGGTATTAATAATATCTCGCGAGAGCATTCAAGCCCGGGATTAACAACCCCGGCAAATCTTGTGTTATTTATCTTTCTCACGGAAGTGCTCTTGCATTTGTTTGCTATCCCATCCATTCCAGCAATATCTATCTCCGGATAATATTTTGGGTAGCAACACATTCCAACCTCTGCGTAGATATAAGTTGTGAGAAAGACTTGTGTATGTTTGATGTGTATGTCGTGGTAAAAGACCAAATCGATCTAGTGGTTCATTATTAGCCATGTTGGCATGTATTGGTATGTTGTGTTTTCTGTATCTAGCCTGGTAGATCCTCACGGAGAAGGTCTGCGGCGCTGTAATATTCCCGAATGGTTTGGGGGTGTTACATAGCTATTGTCGCTTTTGACATAGACTCGGTATTTTTAGATAAAATTCCATTTTCATATTCTTTTTGTAAAAAAAAATACGTGTGAATTTGATTAACCCCTCTCTCATACCATGTACTGTAACATCCCCAATTTCTGGGTAGCTACAGCACCGTGGATCCTGTATGGGACCCACAAGACGAGGTTACTCAAATGCATCACAAGTTTTGAATAAGTAAAAATAGATTGAATAAATGTGAACGTCTTAAATAATTCGTAGCAAAGTCAAGTTGCACACGTGTTTGTTTATTACAAAAAGAAAATACTCAAATGTTTCTAAACTTCAAATACGTGGTCAAACATTCTCCGCTCCTTCATATCCTTATGCCTATAGTCCCAAAGTCCCTGCAACTGGCAAGTATAACAATACCAGCTCATACCCGGATCAGTCATAACACATCACAACAATATGCTCATATGTACGAATTTTGCAGTTCCAAAAGTATCAGCTCACCACACATATCACATATATATACAATACCACATAAGCACATATCCCCAATATCCGGATATTACAATTTCTACCACCCCAAATATTCGGGTGCACACCCCCAATATCCGTCGTGAAACGAACGTTCGTTATAAATTTCTCTTTGTTCCCACTGGAACGGCATAATTTTACATCTCTTCACATTCATCACATAATACACAGATTCAGAGCATCACAATCGGTACAACATAATCCATACAATGAACACATAAAATTACAATAATACTAGGGCCGAGCAAGTTGAACGAACTGATCTAGTACTTTCATTGATAAAACGGTTATGGAATAATCTCCAAAAATTCAATTGTTGGCACCTAGACAAAATATAATATTCTATTATTAACATGTTATCAGTATCATCATTACAAAGTTTTAATTTAATAATGTAACGGCTTGTCCGTTTTATTAATATTAATTTATTTCTAATCTTTTCCAAACTTCAATAAAGTAACCGTCTAAAAATTATGACACAGTCAATAAACTTTTAAATATAGCACTAGATTACTTGAGAATATTTTCCAAAATCTTGGATGTTTATTTAAGGTATTAACATTATAGATACGAATATTGAACTAATAAAAACTTTATATTTATTTGACATAGTAATAATTCGATTAATTTCAGTTTATCACCTTTGAATATCCCCAAAAATAATACTCAATATTAAAAATATTAAAAAAGAAAATAATTCCTTAAAATTATAATAAATAAAATATATTATATGAATACCTATATTTTTGTTTTAAAAATTATAATCTAAAATTAAAATAAAAAATTGAATTTATACGTTCAACTCTTTAAAATATAATAAGAAATACTCTCTCCGTTCCAGTCTAAGTCGCTCATCTTTCCATTTTAGGTGTCCCACTCTTAGTTGCTCGTTCCATTTTTGGTAAGTTCATGGGCCCATTAAAATAATTAAAAATTCATACAACTTTAATATTTACAATAATTACCACTCAACTAATACACTTATTATCTCTAAATCATATTAAATTAGCACATAAACCCATTAACCTGATTGGGTCCATATTACACCACCTAATTTGATCCAATACAACACCCGATTCACGTCCCATTCTCAAACCCTATTTTCTGTTCTTGAGATAAGATTTATTATTCACTCGTCAGGAGTGGATCTTGGCCTCTCGTCTAGCTAAACCCGATGATTTTGGAGTTCGTTTTTCTGGAAGGACCATTGTCAGACCAAATCTGCCTTCCGAGAAGCGAAGCTTATCTGGTGTCATCATCTCATCTCCTCTTCCTTCCAACCCTGTTAGGGTCCGATTTCAAGGTGTCACTACTCTCTACGTCGTCTTCTTCAATGTTTCTAAGGATCTTGCAAGTGATCGATTTCCATTGATTCTCCTTCCCTTCGATTTTTGTTGAACGATTTTAGGGTTCTTATCCTTCTCATTCCCGTTCGATCTGCTCCATGGGTTATTCCCGGCGTACAGAGCTCTCCGACGATAGAGCTTCCCGGCGCACATAAGTCTCCGGCGATAGAGCTTGCCGTCTTCCCCTATTTGCTTCCTTTTGTGAGTTTATCGATTCTCTTTTTTTTTTTCTTTTTTCAAGGACAGTAACCTTTTTGTTCGATTTGAAAACATGTAACATTCTTCTTCGATTTAAAGAACAGTAAACATTTTATTCTTTCTGGAAAAAAAAAAAGCTTTCCTGGTGTCATATATATTGGCACTGTTGTTGATGTTTGGTGGGACGATGGATGATGGGAAGGAATTGTAGTGAAGATTTTTTTGTTAATAAAACCTTGAAGTTAGATTCTGAAAACCGCAAATCTGCAGGAGATGCTCATTTCAATTCATCAGTCTTGAAACTGCTGGCCGGGCCGCGGCACTAAACCAGTGCTGGGCAGTTTTTCTTGGCCGTGGGCCGCGGCACACAGTGCAGATCAGCCTATTTCTGCGGATTTTGTGAGATAAATGCTCATTTCATCTCTTCCTTCATTCCTCTTCCTCTTGGGCGATCTTGTGGGCGATTTTTGGGCATTTTTTTTTATGATAAAGAGTCTATTTCGTCCATTTTGATTGATTACGTATTTTTACTTTTACATATATACCAATAATATATAATAATCATCTTTAAAAATTTAGATTTAATATCCGAAACATTAGAAGTTAAGAAAAGTCATCATATTTCAAATTTCGATTATTGATTGAAGATTACTTAACTCCGTTTATTTATTTGGTTAAATTATTTAAAATTAATTCACGCGAAAATGGGGCCGAAAATTTTATTATCTCCAAAAATTAAAACAAAAATTGGTATATGTAAACAGAATCGAAAAACAATTTACAGAACAAAAGTTATACGCGATCTAAGTTGAGTTTCTAGGCATAAGATCAGCCTTGGCTCGCTCGAAAATGACTTGTTTTCTTTAAGTTTTGTAAGTGTGATCTGATGTTTCAAAATCTAAATGTTTAATAATGTATTTTATCTACGAGATGCAAGAACTACATATCAAAAAAAAAACTTACGAGTTGGAAGATAATCTTTCTCAAAGTTGGTACCTCAATCTGTTTTCTAGAACTTCTTTGGGGACTTTCATCGGACATGTGGAAGTCAGTCACCTGGAAATAGTGTCGTGACTCGCTCGGATTTGCAGGTATTTAAAAAAAATACATTGAGCAATGCACGTATTTATATGACCAAATGGGGCTGGTCAGTCAAAAACCGCGTGAGAAAAAGTCATGGTCGGCCATGACTCGCGGCGCCAGCGTGCTGACTACCGAGCACGACTGTCGGGCGCCGTGCGCGCGGGTCTCAGCCAGTCTGGCAGTCTCCACTAATTCCCTCGTGTCTCCGTCGTCCGAACTCTAAACGACTAGCCGATTGAACCGCTGGAAAGCTAACTTAATTTTATATTATTTTGTTAAATTTATGAATTTTTGGGATTTCTAAGAATTAATAGTGACCGTTCAAAGTCGACACTAATGCACAACATTTTGTAGAATTGACACTTTTGGTACGCCTTTCATATTCTAAACGGTCCAAGTCCAAGTTACATCTTAAATCCATCCTTGACACATCCCATATGTCTCTTGATAATTCTCTTAATCTCCGTTGAAGAATCCAGATGTTTTTATACAACGTATTCGATCCGACGACAAGTTTCGTCAGAGTTAAATTTATCAAATCTTGATACGATTAGTTACAAAAATTTTAAATACACGTTCTAAGATTTATTATGTATTCATGCCATAATTAATATCTGAAAATCGCGTCCCACTTTTCTACTATCGGTTGCACCGTATGGAAAAAAATACCCACAATAGTATTATGAGTTAAAATCTGCCGATAAGAACATTAGAATATTATATAATTATTTTAGGAAATAATTTTCACTAATTATAGCCCGATATAAAATTATTTATTTTATTTTAGATAGGTTTTAAGACGCACGTAATACACACAATCAGTGTATATAACTGACCATTTCATTGCAACAGTCACTCGCGCCCAAGCCCAAGTCCACCAAGATCATCACAAAGACCAAGAACCAAGATCCATGGTCCACGGTCCATGATCCATGAGCCCGAGCCCGAGCCGGGCCGAGTCGGTCGACCGAACGGGCGGGCGGGTGCACGTGTGCGCACATATGGTCTAGTCAATTCTAAAAGTCTAGGTACATAGTCTTGGTCATGTAGTGCACTATCCAACTCTCTTTACTATATTAAGTGTCTTAAACTCATCACATGTGGGATGAGATTCTTCATATTTTCCATTCATTTCAAAATGCCCTTTCAAATGGCTAACTTCATTGATTAATTTCTCACTCATTAAAAATCAGTTTTGAGAAATTAGATATACTACGATTATCTATTCCGAACATAAATTAATCCTGGAATATTTATCACATAAAATAAATACTTTAGCTATTAAAAAATCAATTAAAACTGATTTTTCCCAACGGACAATAAATCCTCCGGCTTGATATCTGATCGGAGAGGGGCACTGGAGTTTCTGATCTGAGTCGTCTTATTACGAAGTGGTAACGATTTTATCAATTGCTATCGATTTATTCGGTGGTTCTTTAAGTGGTGCATTGAAGAAGTGAACTGATGAGTTGCTTATTTTTAATCAAGATAGGCTCTTTTTCTCTTGTTTGATTCTTGATTGTTAATATGATTAATATTATATTTAGCATGATAGTTACTTAGGATATTATTTAATATTGTTTGGAACTTTGTATCACTTCAAAGTGAATAAATTCAATATTTTGTTGTCCCTGCCTTGAATGCCATTGTTTCTTTTTCAATGTCTGAGAGAGAGAGGGAGGGAGAGAGAGATTCTTGTGGTGGACTTCTTTTGGTTGACTTCAATTTACTAATAAATCGTGTGTACAGTACTGAATTAGTATTTGAATTTGGTTTCTGATTATGTAAATACGAACTTTGAGGAATGTCATCTGAAAGTTGGTTGTTTTCTTCTCTCTTAATTTTTAGATTTTTCTTTCCATTGAATTTGAAGAGGTTTACTATTCTATCATCTGCGTGTGGTTATTTATATCTGTTAGGTTCTTTGTCTGGGGTGTATGCTTTGTTTATTTTTGTTTTTGTCGGCCGCTTCCACTGCATTATTTATCAGGTTTTTGTTTTTGCAAATGTAACACCCAATTCATAAATGGGACATTACACGCCGTAGAATCCTCATGAGGTCTATCAGGGTAACACATGACACACATTCCGTACATGAAAATCTCAAAGACACAATCATCAATGTAAAAATGGGGCCGTGACATCGGCCAAAACGTTTTAATAGACGTACGTGAAAATATAAGTCGATACCATATCACTGCCCATGCAGGGGACTTTAACCGAATACAATAAAACCAGTCAAATTCCGATACTCAAACAGTATAAATGACCGAACATAAATAAAGACTCGAGCCTCATAATCATGCCAATCCATCCTTTGCGTGCATATCCCGTGCCTGCTCCTCAGCTCTTCCGGTACCTGAAATGCATAAGACGCATTTCCCCCATTTAAGGGGTTAGCATTCGAATAGCTAGTGCAAGTACACAATTACACAACATTATATACAAATACGATTTTACACAATCATCTCAATCAGAAATCATTTGCCATAAATATTCCGGAATACTACATTGGCAATCAAATCAGTTATCAATTCATCACGATATCACAAAATCACAACTGGTGTCCCGTGGCCGTACCCCTTAGTATCGACCCCCAGACATCCCGTCGAACGCTCCGGGTGGGACACCACTTCCGCGGCCGTACCCCTTAGTATCGACCCCCAGACATCCCGTCGAATGCTCCGGGTGGAAGTTCAATCACATACGCACCCAAGTCCATTTCCACGGCCGTACCCCTTATATCGACCCCCAGATATCCCGTCGAACGCTCTGGGTGGAAGGAACACAACTCACGCACCCGAAAACCAAAATTTATCATTCATTTTGAAAACGTAACATACATAACGGAATGTAATACATGTACTTGCCTTGGTTAACACGTCGTGAAGGAAAACGGTGAACGAAAAGGTTTGGCCCGAATAATCTTCACAAATCCGATCCTAGCACAATAACGATATACAACCAATCTCAATACTACGAGGACGTAGGAATTCATCCTAATTCTACCCGTTGGAACAATTCATCGAACATTACTAAGGTATCATCGAGTATAAGTGACGAACAATGGAAAAATCGGAGTTTAATCCACAATTCCTCAAGAACCACGAAGGAATACAAGTATACCATTGAAGTCTAGTAATAATCTATGACAAATCGGATTGAAAAGGTTTAAATCACAAGAAAACCCCCAAGAATCCCCCCAAAATCTCAAAACAAGGGTTCTAACGAAATATACCTCGATTCGGACGGAGAAGGATGATTATGATGATGATTAACCTCCCTTGGAACACAGTAATCGATCTACGGAGGAACTCTACGGATCGCCCTGCTCGAATCGCTCCAAATCGCTCGAAGACCTCTCGTCGCGGTAAAGGGAAGAAAAAGAAACGAAACAATGCGTCTAAGGTCTAATTAGAATTTAAGCCCTGACAGTGCATTACGTACGTTAACACAAATTGTTAATGTATGTTACGACGTTTACGTACGTAACGTCTCACAAGTTAACATACGTAACGAACCGCCTGTACTATCTGATGAAGGCCATAACATACGTTACCATAAGGGCATAACGTATGTTATGCAGGTGCCGATAGCGCACGTTAAGAAGCATGCATAACGTGCGTTATGCATGCAGCAGTCCCACACTGCTGAACGTCGTTTTCCTGTATAGACGATACAACGACGGAACGCAACACAAGGACAGAACCAGAAGTGTAAACACGAGGTATCCAAAACAATGAAGCTAAGTGCTGAAAGAAAATACACTTCCGACTATCGGGGAATCCGAAATACAACAAGCAAAATAAAATTCCCTAAACTTTTAGGAAATTACAAAAATGGCCCAAACATCCGAAAAATCACGATACGACGTCGGATTAACAATCTGAAACTCACAACATGAGCAACTCATCCATACGAACTCATGGAAATAGAGAAATAATGAAATCAAACGAGTTTTACAAGAATCGAACGTACATGCGATAAAATATAACTCAAGATGAAAACACGTAAAAACATCTCCGAAACTCGTCCCGATTGAAAAACTCCAAGAACAAAATACATTCAGAATTCTGAAATAGGAACAAGCGAGTCGTCCAAAACAAACATACACCAAAAATAGAAATTACCAAAAATAGAAAGTACGGATATTACAGCAAATAATTCTTTCGACGTGTTGTTGTATCTTTTCTCCATCATTGCAGTTCAAGGTTGATCAAGTGTATGTTTTGATTAATATAAGAAATTAAAGCTTTGGTTTTTTTTATCAGATCTATCACTCTCCGGGTGCTAATTTTACTTTGTGTCCTTTTTCTATCTTCAAATTTCGTTTCATGGAGTACCACACTGAAATTACCAAATTGTTCTTGGTTAATTACCACTAATTTTTATAGGTTAGTCTTCCTCCTCTCCTCATGTTGCCATCGACGTCATCTCCCATATAGCCGCGCGCCGTCCACATGAGCTCCAGATGCTCCATTCATCAGGTTATTTGTTTGGAACATTAGGGTTTTCATTTGATTTCGGTGAGGAAGAATGGAGTTCAGTGGCTAGCAGAGCTGTTCAACATCCTCCTCAGAGATTCCAAGATGCCGGTGGAGTGGAGGCGTAGTTTTGTAGTGCCGTTTTTCAAGAACAAAGGTGATGCTCAGAGTTGTAGTAACTATCGGGGTATTAAACTCCTAAGTTATACTACGAAACTTTGGCAAAGAGTGGTGGAATGCAGGGTTAGAAGAGAAGTTGAGATCTCAGAGAACCAATTTGGCTTCATGCCGGGGAGGTCAACGACTGAGGCCATTCATCTCATCAGACGCCTTATGGAGAAGTTTAGAGAGTGGCGTAAGGACCTCCATATGGTGTTCATTGATCTAGAGAAGGCTTATGATAGCATTCCGCGTGATGTTATTTGGAGGAGCCTAGAAGAGAGGAGGGTGTCGTCGCCATACGTTAGGGCGATCCAAGACATGTACTCCCTAGCTAGGACTTGCGTTAGGACCCCTATTGGTGACATCCAGTATTTCCCGGTTGAGATACGGCTGCACCAGGGGTCGGCGCTAAGCCCTCTTCTCTTTGCTCTAATCCTTGACGTCATTTCGCGGGGGATTCAAGATGGCGTCCCGTGGTGCATGATTTTTGCTGACGACATTGTGTTAGTGGCGGAGACGAAGAGGGAGGTGAACGCGAAGTTGGAGTTATGGAGGTCTAAGTTAGAATCCCAGGGCTTGCGTGTGAGCCGGTCTAAGACCAAGTATCTCTGGTGTAACTTTAGTGGTGAGACTAATGAGGTAGAAGTAGAGGTAATGATTGCTGATCAGATCGTACCCCGTACGGATAAGTTCAAGTATTTGGGTTCGATCATTCAGAAGGAAGGTGAGTTTGAAGATGATGTCACTAATCATATCAAGGCGGGGTGGTTAAGGTGGAGAGCAGCGATAAGGGTCCTATGCGACAAGAAAGTCCCTCTAAAGTTGAAGGGTGAATTCTTTATAGCGGCAATCAGACTTGTAATGTTGTATGGCTCCGAATGTTGGGCGATGAAGAAGTCGCTTGAGAGCAAGTTGGAAGCGGCTGAAATGAGAATGCTTCGTTGGTCATGTGGTCGCACGATGTTGGATAGAATCCCGAACGGGGTTTTCAGGAACGCGCTAGAAGTGGCGCCCATTTCAGCGAAAATTAGGGAAGCGAGATTGAGATGGTTTCGCCACGTCCGCAGGAGACAGGCCTCTGCTCCGTTGAGGAGGATCGAGAGTTTATTGGTTGTAGGGGGAGGAGGAGAGGCAGACCGAAGAGGACGTGGGAGGAGCAGCTGAGATTAGATTTGAAGCCTTAAACTTATCCGAGACCATGACTGGTGATAGGTGCTCTTGGAAGAGCCAAATCAGAGTTATGGATTCTTTTTTAGGGAGCAGTTCTGTAGTATAGAGTCTCAGGGTTGAGTTGTCTCGGTTAGCTTTGACCTAGAGTATTGCATTTTTATTTTTATTTTTATTTTATATTGTATCCTAATGGCTTTTGCGTGTAGTTTATTTTTGACCAGGAGATGTGCGCAGAGTCAATTTCTCTTCTGTTGGAGCAGAGTTCATCGAGAGTGTAGTAGTCAAATTCCCCTTAGGTAAGTCCCATGTGAATTAAGTCATGGGCTCAGGTATGGTACTGAGTTTTTTCGAATCATATGCTTCTTTGTATTTATCACTCAATATTTTGCTGTGCACTAAGCTGGGGTCTTCACGAAAACAGCCTTCCTACCGTGAAAAGTATGGGCATGGTCTGCGTACATCCTACCCTCCCCAGACCCTGTTCTGAGCGGGATATACTGGGTATGTTTGATTTGATTTCGGTGAGATGTCATTTTTTTAAATATTTTAGTCGTATTTACCTTTATGAGAAATGTAATATTTTTTGTTGAAGATGTGATTGTGCAAAATTTTTGTCATATTTTTAGTACGATTTTCATAAATGATTACTTTGAGAGAGAATTTTGGTTATTTTTAATACTTAGTTTATTGTGACTATGTTCCATTGTGATTCATTTTTTGCCCTGCACGGGACAATGGTTGGGGGGAGAGGGTCCACCAGTTAATGTTTCGGTTGGTTGGGTACGTTTTTTTTTTTTTCTTTTTTGATGCGGGTTAAGATTACACCGACTGGAGTTCTCGCATAACAATGCTACTCACAAGATCGCTACCGTTAAATTGCGAGATGTGTATCCTGGCCCAAGTTCTTAAATATCCTCAACTACCGCGCACGCGAGTCGTCCCTCAAGTGATTGCTCCACGCGGACCCTCCCAAATCCAACCGCAGTTCCCACCGAGATCCTGCCTCCACACCGCCGCCCTCAATATTTAATTGTTCCACCAAGATACCTGAGGGTCAGGCTAACCCTTAGTCAAAGACTAAGGGATCATTGAGCCGTGAGAAATTCAATTTCAAAGTGTTGCCACTAGGAATTGAACCCCTGACCTCCAACTAAATTGAAGGTCAGGTGGCCAACTGCGCCAAAGAAGTTGGTTGGTTGGGTACTTTCTTTGTATGAAAATTTATTGCATTACAGTTGTTGTGGTGATCTTTTTTGTACTTATGAGATCATCTATAGTATATAATATTTATCCCCTTAATTTAATGTGGAAGGAGGATTTATGTTACTTATTCATGTTAAAGGATTATATATGAAGAGACTATTTTAATTGTAACTTTTAATATAAACTAGTGTCTTGCACCCGTGCGATGCACGGCCCACGATCTTGTATATGTCATTATATATTAAAATAGCCAAAAAAAAGAAATTGAAATAAAAATAGCATTATTGATCCATAATAACCACTACATATTATGATGTTCAAAAATTATTACAAATTTTTAAAAACCTCTTTGTAAACAATGTTAGTAGTTTTATTGCTTAATTTTCCATTTGCATCACAAACTAACATCTTCAATCCACTTCTGTTAGTCACTCTAGAAATTGCCACATATAATTGTCCATGGGTAAATACCGGCGTCCTCAAAAATATTTCGACATGTGAAAGAGATTGTCCCTGACTTTTATTTATCGTCATAGCATAAGAAACCATAATAGGGAACTGTCTCCTTTGGAAGCGAAAAGGCAATCTTGCATCAGAAGGAGTAAGAGTCAATCTAGGAATGTAAACCACATCCCCTGCATTACTTCCCTCCAAAACTCTTGCTTGAAGAACATAAGATCCCAACTTTGTAACAACTAATCTTGTTCCATTACACAGACCAGATGTATGATCAATATTCCGCAACAACATTACATGAACCCCAACCTACAGAAAAAATAACGATTAGTTGTCAATGCTATAAAATAAAAAAAAAATTACAAAATAAAATTAATTTTCTAAAATTAAAAGCATATAATTCGTAATATAGACCTTTAATTTCAATTGATGATTGGGCACTCCAGAACGCTTTATGCTATTTAAATATTCCACAGAGTGCATTTGCTCGAATGCACTTATCCCTTTATCCATAGTAGTAATTGAATCTGCACTTAAATAAATTTTTTCATCTGAATTTTGTGCAGACACCATATACTCATTAATACGATCAACTTCATCTAAAGTAGGGGCTAAAATTGCTCTTCCTTGCAAATACGATAAATCTCCATTGTGATCCCAAAATGAAGGATAAGTTGCATCGACAATTGAACGAATATAGTCATTAGATTCAGTTATTAAAAGATCATTAGGAATCTCAACCTCAACCTCTCCATCATTGTCTCCCCCTAATGTTCCATCACCTATCGATGTCATCCAATGCGAGAATATTATTAAACTATCTGCAACATCTATATTCTGCAAACTCTGAAGCCTCATGTTCCTTGTTAAGCGCAGAACCTTGCAACTACGCCACATAGCCAATGAATTAATTGTAGCATGTACAATATCTTGTCTAGTACCCTTAGGAATTACGGGCAATATCTGACGAAAATCTCCTCCAAATACAATTACCTTACCCCCAAATGGCTGATTATATGCTTCGAGTCTTTCACTGCGCATGATATCGCGCAAACTACGATCAAGAGCCTCGAAGCAAAATCTGTTTAAAAAAAATCAAATGCAAGAAATATTTTCAATTGAAAAAAACATCTTTAACCAAATTTAACTATTAGTATATCTTAATTTTATTTAAAATTAAAAGTCAGACCTATTCATCATTGGAGCCTCATCCCATATGGTAAGATCCGTTTTTACAATGAGTTCAGCGAGAGCACTTGGTTGCTTTATATTGCATGTGGAAATCTCATTCAAATTTAAAGGAATTGCAAATCTGGAATGAGCTGTCCGGCCGCCCGGTAATAGCAATGAAGCTATGCCACTGGATGCAACATTTAATACAATACCACCTCTCGAACGAACAGCGGCTGAAAGTATCTTCCAAACAAAAGTTTTACCAGTCCCACCAGAACCATACAAAAAGAAGACTCCTCCACGTTGGCTATCGACGACTCTCATAATAGTATTGTACACAAGACGTTGCTCACTATTCAACATGCTTACAAACTTATGATATTCTGCTGTAAGCGCATCTCTATCATAAGCAAGCTCAGCAGCTATTAATGGATTAGTGAAAGAAACGTCAATATTATCCGGATATGGCAAGCTCGGATATTCTTCAAGAGATCTACCTCTTTGCTGCATGATATTCTCAATCTCGCGCAAACACAAAGTCTTAATTTGATCCTCTGTAAGTATCAAATTTGTACGGAAGAAGAAAAAATCAAAAAAAGAAGAGAAATTGAGGGAGTGATGGAAAAAATATCTAAATAGGTACCTTCGCGCCTCAATCTCATTCTATATCTGAATTGAATATCAGCAGATAAATAACTCCAGCACTTATCCCAAACAAATTCCGGACGTGACATAGAATCGGAAGTGAGCAAAGTGACAAACAATGATCTCAACATATTTTCTGATCCCCAAGAACTTGTGTTGTTGCCCAAAATATTTATCCGAAGATTAATACTGCTGGAAGACGGACAACAAACAACAATTTGCGGGAGCACTTCCGAGAGAAAATGAATAAACACAAGATTTGCCGGGTTTGTTAGGCCCGGGCTTGAATGCTCTCGCGAGATGTTATTAATACAAATATTCGTGGATACAAGTATTAATGTGAGAAATCTAAGTACAATGAGTGTAAAAAGACTCTTTTAATCCGGCTCTTGAGCGAAGCTCGGTGTTCTTCGTCCCTGCCGATCGTCTGCTTGATGAGAGAGGCCGGGAGAAGTAAGTACCGAATGATAGCTGTTGCCAAGAGTTGGAGATAACCAAGTGCTGTGTGAAATCTCGTGGGAATGCAAAGAATGCTTGTTCAGTGAGTGAAAATCCGAGAGAAGTCCAAGTGCAGGGAGCCGTGTATATATAGGGCAGCCGAGTCTTGTCCTCTGGCGGGCGATCGCCTTCCGGCCATTATAATAATGGGGCGATCGTCTGCCGGCCAATATTATAATGGGGTGATCACACGGGATGTCGGCCTAAAGTCCAAGGTAGATGCTGGCAGTCTGCCTAAAGTCCAAGGTAGTGGCTGGCAGCCTGCCTAAAGTCCAAGGTAGTGGCTGGCAGCCAGCTGGGCGGTCCAATGAGGAGCCAGCACGCGTCCGGAGTCACTGTCACATGCGGTCCTACTGACAACTTTCGGCGGGCTTGTCGGCTGGTGGACGGATGCTGCCAGGCTGTGGTCAATGATCCGTGATATGCGGATCTTGTCTCGGCTCTTGCACGTGGGCTCAGTCCTGAGGCTCGGCCTTTGCCGACTGGATGACTATCGGCATGATGCGATCGTCTCTAGCTGGTCACTGAGGGTCGTCATCGGCCAGTCGCTGAGGGTCGGCATCGGTCGGTCACCAAGGGTCGGTCGGCAGGTGCCGAGAGATGATCGTCCGCTAGTCGGTCGCCAGGAGTCGGTCGCCAAGTACCGAGAGACGATCGTATTTGATGTCGATCGCTCGGCACCGGGACCTGTCCTGGGACCTTCGGATGGCCGATTTATCTTGTCTGCTGGGCTAGGTCTAGGTCGCCTGATCGCTGGTCAGCAGTTCTGCCTCGGCTGCTCGGCAGTGGCTAGGTCGCCCGATCTCCGAGGCGATCGCCGGTCGGAGAGTATAATTCTCGACACAACAACTTGCTTCAATTATAGCATCAACATACTCTTTGTCATCATCCAATAATCCTCGAGCATAACATGCATCTCTAAATGTCTGATACAAAACACCGTTAAATGTCCTTATATCATCATATCATTCACATCCACGCACTACGTTCAGCAAGATTCTTAAGAAATATAGCTCCCGATATCCTGGATAAACATAATATAACCTTCCAAATGCAGTACCCTCTTTCCTTGGTCGCCATTGTCGTAATTTAGCATCCCAAACAAACCACTTTGGAAACTCTGCATATGTCAATTCTTTTGCTTGAGGATAAATCTTGTTTGCCTCCATCCGTGCTGTAAACATTGTACATTTGGAAGAATGTCGATCCAATACATACTGAAAAGAAGTTCCCTCATGAAAGATCACATTTTGCTCTCCCTCAAGATGAAACCCAAGCCTGACTACCGTAGGTTCCCTAAAATGAATCTCATATCCAAACAACCTCCAAGCAGCCTCCGAAGCAGAAATATATCTACAGTCGTAGTACATCTTAATCTCATCAACAAATTCAGATGAAGTATCCCCATCAGCAGCACGATAAAATGAAGCTGTTACTCTATCATTGCCCTTGTGCACATACTTAAATAAATACTTTATAGAACGGGATTGATTGCACCATTCAACATTTATATGTGCACGGTACTTCATCAATAAATAACGATTGTGAGGAACGACGAACCTACATTCATAAAAATAATAATGGTTATATCAGGAATTCCAAAATTAAAAATATTATAACATGAAAAGTAGTATACCTGTTGTCGAGATCAATACCATTTTTAACAATTCGCCTCCCATCATCCCTACGACGGTATACTATATATCCCTCCACATCCACCGTAGTTCTATCGGTGAATTTTTTAGGGAAATGTTTAGTGCAGCTTCCATTAGACATGCACGGCGAATTATTATTTGCTAATCCACATGGACCATGCATCATGTATTCCGACACGACATCGTAGTATAGAGGGTCAAGATCTTTATCTGGTATCTCAGCAGAAATTATACTGTCGGCAACATCCTCATTACACGTACCATCAAAATTACTCAAGAATAACAATATATGAGCATGTGGCAGTCCGCGTTTTGAAACTCAATTGTATATACAACTGCATTTGAAAAAAAAAATTAGAATAGTTCAGGTGAATATAATTATTGTCATAATTATTTATTCCATTTTTTATTTCCGTATCGGGTTTTTGAATGAACAAAATAAAGAATATAAAATAAACTCACCGGCTTTGGTCTCTCCAAAGATATTTCCATGACGAAATTCTCGTATTAGATTGTCCAATTTGGCGTGAAAAATTCGCGATAGAATATCCAGACGATCCTCAGGACGCAAATTCCTCTTCTTAATGAAGCGAACAAATTCTGGCCATTTAGGATTACATGTGAACGTAACAAATAGGTTTGGATAGCCGACACATCTGCATATACCCATTGCGTCATGATAATTTTGTATCATATACCGCGCTCCACCAACAAATGATGAAGGTAATATAATTCTCTTTCCGGTTGAATAAGAATTTGTATCTCCGCGATTTAAAGCATCATCCAATGCAGAATAAGAATCACATCTAAAGTCCAATTGATGATTTCTTACGTATGTAATATGGTATGACTCAACCATTGTATAGCCATCCACCAAAAACTGTTGAAACAAACGTCTTGAAAATAAGATATGAGGAGATTCATCAGACCTTTCTTGTAAATGATAAACAAAATACTCTCGCAAGGTCACGTTTTTCTGAGTACGTGCCTTACTCTTCTCAGTTTGGCAATGCGGAACGTCATCTCTGAAACCATCTTCTCCATATAAAAAAAGCAGTGGATATTGCAAAGGCAAATAAGACACATGCAACTCACTTATTCGCCTCAACCGTCCCGATCGACTCTCTACAATAATATCTCTATTTCCAGGAATATCATCCACATCTCCAACAATTAAAGCTGCCACCTCAGAAACTTGTGGCAAATTATAGCGTCGCCCATCAGAATTTCTATGACAAACCAACTTCAATTTAAGGTCAATAGTCTTATCATCCCGTAACCTTTCTCCAGCAAAACAAAACCAACGCACAAGTAAATTATTTTCATCAAGATTTTTTTTTATTATTTTAACAATATCATTATGGACTCCCCCATCATTATCCTCTTGCCTGTTAAAAAAAACAATTAATAAGAAATATAAAAATAAAAATACTTTATTCGATAGGAAGTAATAACGGAATTCTTATAAACAATCATAAAAAAGTTACCTCACAAATCGCATTCTATTACGTATCTCATTTTCTGTATCGTAAATATATAACTGAGCAAACATTGCTTCGGAGTTCCTGGTTGGCAACAAACTGCCCATCAAATGATAATTTTCCCCATTCAATCGAAACACTGGTGCTGATCTTCCATCATTTAATGACGTATCTATTTTGCCACCCATTGACGTGAAGGAGAACATTGTATTATACACTCGAATGCTCTCAATAAAGTACTTACTTAAATTATTGTACCATATAATAAATCTTTGAACAATTGGGGAGGCTCTCTCATAAATGGTAATTGTATTTTCCCTGAAACAGAAATCAAAAAATATTTCAACCGAAATAAAATCTTACATATTAAAAAAATATTAATAGTGTAAGATTACAAATAAATAACAAAATTTACCATGAGTACAACACAAAGAATAGATGGGAGAATCAGTACACTCGGTACTTTTCTCCAATCTCTCATCGTACCAAAAAATAGCCCCACAATATTTACATTTCCAATTAGGATCCCCAAGATCATAATAACCTGCACATTAATTTTAATAATAAGAAAGAAAAAAACATTTAAAATGTTAGAAGAATATTTACTTAACTAACTTTATTATTTTTCATGTATAGCAAAATGTATTTATTCAATTGAAGATTGAACTCTAATATTTTGAAGAAGTATTTTTTTTGTACAATTATTTGCTGTCTTTATATCACATGTTATTTTTTAACACCATTATTTATAGGTTATTTTAATTTTTTTATTAATTTCCTACACATTTAATAATATAATTTTGTATTTTATAGGTTCAGCCAGTCACGAGTTTCTGTTAATAACAATTGCAGTCCCGATTCAATCGATTTTATGCTAGCAAATTGAAGAGCTGATATTGAACATGAATCCACAGAGATAAGTCTTTCATTGAATATTTTTCTATGTATTTATGTTTTAATCCAATAATATAAATACCATGCATGAGAAAAAAATAGAGTTTGCATTTATTTGGTACTTATTATCTTACTCCAAAAATCTTCTGCATCAAAATAAAATCTCAGCAATTGAAAAATAATACTTTCGAACCTGGAAATATCTGGTGTTCCCTTTCAGCAGCTTGATTTAGACTAACCACATCAATATAAGGATTTCCAGTGCATTGTAGAAAAGTAATCATTGGGCATGAGTTTTGAAACGAAGAACCTTGCTCTGAAATACAAAATGTTTTATCAAAATAATATAAATCATTTGAATAATTATGTATCTTATATAACAAACTTTGATTGCCAAATCTTATAACATGTTATTGATTGCAATTCATACCTGAACTTAATACATGTTGTCTTTTATTTTTGTATGTAGTCATATGTGAAAATGACTCCAAGATTGTAGGCAATTCATCATAACTGCCTACACTCTTCCCCAAACTCAGATTTGTTCTTCTTGTTTTGGATTGATTTCTCAATGACATGTTTAAGGAACTGGGATTTACAACAGTACCATCACATTTGTTCAATAATCTTGAAACTGAATGAAGTTCAGTTGAATCAGAAACTGTTCCCAAAGGATCATAAGATTCCAGAATATAAGGACCTGACAAATATTTGACAACATGATATAACCATACTTGTTGACAGGAAAATGTATAGAACTTAACTCAACAGCAAAAATATGTCCAACTTACTGAAATCCATATGCATTGAAGAATCACTGCTCAGCATGTTGTTACTTGTCACATCATTTTTTCTTCTTCTATTCCTTTTCATAGACTGTTGTGTCCTGCCTTCATCCATTATGAAAACTAACATCAAACATTAATTATTTTGAACAGGAGCTGCAGCATTATCCGAGAAAATATAGCAGAATAAAGAAAATTCAATAAGGAAATTGAGAAAGAAAGAATGAGGTTGTTGTCATTATATAGAAGAGTGTGTAGTTCAATGGTCAGAATACTAAAAGATGTTTTGAAAATTGAAATTTTGTTCATAGATCCCAATATTAATTTATGGAAATTCAACTATCTCTAGAATAACCCTAATTAAATGATGATGAGAATAAGTAATGTTTATAGTCCCATCATATCCTACAGAAAATTGACTGCTACAGAAAAATAAATGATGTTTATAGACCCATTTACAGTTTGATATTTTATGTTCAATTCATTAAATAGCAGTATACTATTATTAATAACAATAACAATTAAACATAAATTTTAATATTTTACAGTGATGCAAATCTTTTATGAAATATATACTTATCTACATATAAGATTTGAATAAATATTTCATTTTACTGATGGGATTATGAACATCATTTAATTTTACAATATTCCTATCATTTTTGCTGGACATGAAATATAGATAAGTGAAGGTTGAAAACCCAAAAATATAGAACTCATGTTTTTCTTTATAAAAACAGCAAATATTTATGAAAGAGGGACAGATCAACTTTTCTGCCATAGCTTTGTATATGCATACTAAGTAAACCATTTAATTCATTAATAGCAGTACACTATTATTAATAACAATAACAATTAAACATAAATTATTAATCACAATAACAATCTATAAATAAAAATCTGCATATCTATATAGGTATCATAAATCATATGCTTAGTAAAGAAAATATTGGATCATCAAATATTGGATCAGGTGAGAAATATTGGATCTGCTTAACCTTTATAACAATATATAATATCTATTTGATCTCCTTAGCATTTTTTTTGTTATACAGATGAGAAATATTGGATCATCAAATTTTCTTCAAATATGCACAGAAGTTATTAATGAATTGATAAGGTAAGAAATTAATTGAAATTTTCATACATAGCATATTAGAATTAAACCATCTTATGTGCATTTGCTGTTAACATTATCTATTTTTTGGATAAGACATAATTTTATTAATACCATTTTCATGCCATTTTGGATAACAAATATTTGCCTATCTTCTTTTCAATACCAGTTTGTTAACAACTATTCAATTTTAATGTTTATTTTATATGGATAACTTCAGATTTCAAACAGCAATTAAAACTGATAATCTGCTAAAATAAGCATATTGTTACAGCATTCAGCAAACTTATACTGAATTAACATTATATATTATATAAACAATAAACTCAGCTCATCTAAATTGAAAACTTAATGTCTACATCAACAAAGCCCTGTTCAGAATTCTTGAACTCTCTACCCAACAAAGCCCTGTTCAGACTTATTATGTTTTAAAAATCCAGACTTATCAGACAAATGGAAAATTATTATGTTTTTCACATCAGAATTATCAAACCACAAATAATGTCATCATAAAAACAATAAATTGAAAACACAGTAATAATTTCCAAATACAAACCAACATGAAAATAATTCCAAAATTAAAAAAAAAAAAAAAACTTCTATCAGTCCCCTTCACCAGCATTATCCTCTTCCTTCACAACTCTCCTCTTTGAGCAAATTGATCCTTCACACTCAGTCAAAAAATCTTCTCCACCAGAGGAAACTTCTGTTCTTTTTCCCAACACATGTTCAGGAGATTTAAATTCCTGATCAAAATCAGATGGTTCAGGATCCCACTCATTATCCTGAACTATGTCCTTGTAGGGTCTTGTCACAAAAGTTGACTTGTGATCTGTAAGTTTATGTTCTTTGATCAATGATGCATCCTCACAAACCCTCTCAACAACATACACATTGTCTCTGTTCTCGAGATGTCTAACATCAATATTAACTTTAAAAAGCAACTCTCTTCCAATAATATTATCAACTTCACAAGGTTGTTCCAACCTGCAAGCATCCTTAGAAGAAGTCCCAGAATCAGTATTTCCTGCAGCACATTCCTGTAAAAAAATCATCACACAAAATTCATAGCATGTTTGATTTTTACAAATCAAACCTCATAAATAAGCATACCAAGGCAAGCCTTTCACAAACATTAGAAGCACTGGTCCCAATTAACATGCTGGCTATGTCATCCCAGAGAAGAAAAATTGCACTTGATTTCCCATCCACAACTTTAATATGAATTTTGAACCGAGCATTGCCAACAACATAATTTCCACACTTTTCACAAAAAATGGTGCATCCTTCTCACCAACCTTCCTTCTACACTTTAAACAACTTGTGTAACACCAATCTTTCTCAAACAAAACATCAGAATTGAACAGACAACCCAAATCTTGACAGCCTATAAATTTACATAAAACAAATTAAAAATAAAATAATGGTAAATAAAAAAAATAGTGAAAAAATTTCAAAATACTCACAGTATCTAATGACTTCAATTGATCAAGAGTCATAAAAACACATGAGGCAGACCCTAACTCTTCTTTGACACTAAGTACAGAAGAATTTGATAACTGACTGCCACCATAAGTTTTGGATGCTTCACTGACAGGTAACCTGAATGAACACAATTGCAAACTTTTTTCAGCAACACATATATTGAATTCAACAAAAATCAATGAGGCTGTTGGATAAAGACAATACTTGCTAATATACTCAACAATTTCATCCACTTGTTGATCAACAACTACCTTTGTAGCATAGAATGTATTTGAAACACCAACCTCACCTATCAAATAATATGCAGATTTTTATTTATATTACAAATGATGATGTGATATTTAAATACAGTAAACAATATAGAAACCAAACCTCTCATATTTTTAGCTCTACATAACTGAACAATAATAAGAGAGTACCCTCCAGATCTATTCTGCAATTGTTCAATGAGGCTCTGCACTTGATTACAATAAGGATCCCACAAAACACACTGCAATTTTGTCTTCCTAAAACATGTTAACAAAACAAAATATAAATATTATAATAATGAGAAACAATTATTATTATTAGAATAGATTAGTAAATGATGTAGTAGAGACAATTATGTACCATAAAATCAGAAAAAAATATCAATAAAATCTTACTCCAAATCCTCCAACAAAAGATGAATATTCCTATTCCCCTTTACAATCACATCTTCCCTCATTCTTGAATCATTGAAATCAACAATATTACCAATAATATCTGCAAATATAATATATAATATGTAATTAATAAAACAGAAGGCTGAAAACAAAAAAAAAAACACTTTTCAAGAAATTTACCAAACAAAGGAGCCTCATCCCTTGAAGAACCACTTTTAATATAAGAAAAATTACGAAAACTGAAAACTGTCTTGGGAAATCTGGTTGAAACTGTAGGACCAACATAGGTATTCTTATGGAAGGATATTTTGTATGGATGTACTGCAACAGGAAAATTCTTAGGTCTGTCCACAATCGAAAATTGTTCTATATGGTAAAGTCCACCCTCAGTAATTAAATCCAAGAATCTGTCAATGAAATATCCCTTCACTGAAGCTTGAATGCGCGTACCCTTTGATTCAAATAATAGTATATTGTTATAAAATTACAAAATAATACAAAGCAAATCTATAATAAACAAACTAATGGTAAAAACTTACAAATTTATCCACCAGCAAAAACTCTAACGATTCAGAAAAATTTCCATGAGCAGGAATCTGCCACTTTCGACAGCAGCGTACCTGAATTTTCCAATCAATCATGTTTTTATTCAAATCATTCAATTTGGTGAAGGAGTTTGACATGATATTCTTGAACTGGGACAATATACTAACTATATGGATATGCTGTTATAACACATGTGGCTGCAAAAACAGGCTAGAGACCGATGAGGTTGATGAAAGCCAACACCTATTTATAAGCTTCCGTAGAAGCACCTGGAAGGAGAATACGAAGGGACGAAAATACTGGACTGTCACACGGGGCAGATGAAGGGATGAGACAGAGGAGTATGACACGGGGAAATGTTAATAAGTTAATTAGTGCATTGTATAATTAACTCATTAGTGCATTGTATAATAAATGAACAATGTAAATGCGAAACAACAGCAGATATGGAGAGGGTAAGACCGGGGAGATAGAAGGTTGCACATTATAAATTAATGTGCATGAGGTAAAAGGAAAGTGCATGAGATTAAACTGTATTGACAAACATAAAAATGGTACCGAACGGACAGGGAAGGTTATTAATTTGAATGAGTTAGTATATTTAACATCGTTATCATTAGCATATTAATATTCATCATTAGTGATAGGGGGGAAAGTAAAAAGACAGAAGAGGAAAAGGTTTATTGATAATAGAAGTTGTATTTGATAATGATGAAACGCATTGATGAAAGCAAAGAACAAACGCGGCCCATTAATTTGCTTTAATTGATAGTAGGTAGCTAAATTCCAAATCATCATTTGCTTTATTTATTTATCGAAAAACATTAAAAAAATATCTTGCAAATATCGAAAAACATTAAAAAAAAAGTTTAATATCAGGATACAGTGTGAAAACAAATGTGAACACAAAAAGGTTAAGAATGAATTTTTAGTTAAAAAATAAGTGGTTTAAGTGTGAACACAGGATCTGGAATTATATATTTATAGATAAACTAATTTAAATACAAAAGTTATGATATAAATTACAAGATGATTAAATTTTAGCGATGAAATCTTAGATACAATTGGTGCATCGCATGTGTTGAATAAACCAAAAACAACCCCAGAGCAACATACGAGTTAGTAAAGCCTCATTTCATATAACTAATTACATAGACTAAAATAAAAGGATAATAACAATAAAAAAACATATAAACTTCTCTGAAAGGCATTTAAATTCTGTCATCTGCTCATGCAACCATCTGCACCAATATTACGTACAAAACACGTAAATATTCAACCAAATACTGTGCATCACACGGATTGGATAATACCTCGTTTCACGTAATTTTACTTGGAGTTGGACAGTTCATGACGAGTTTTACACATTCAGTGTTTGAAATTGCACCACCCGTCTTTCATAATTAAAATTGAGGAGAAATATATTCAATTTCGTACGACAAGTTTTTTATTATTGTTTTGGAACTGCTTCTTTGCAGTCCTCTTATTGCAATTTTTGGCTGAGGATGTGATTATTTTGTCATACCTCTAGTACGGTTTTCATAAATGATTAATTTGAGAGAGAATTTTGATTTTTTTTATACTCAGTTATATATTTTGATTTGTTTTCACCACTTTGTATTGCTATTATTGTATTGTTCTGGACAAGCTTGTGGAGCAAAATATGGTCTTCAAAAAGAGAACGTAGATGTGGTAGTGGCTCTTGTAAACATGGCTAGAAAAGTATCATCCCTTATAGATCTTGTCTTCTTAATGACATTTGGTTTTGGTACTTTAATGAGTATTTATTTTGGTACTTGCATATGCAATTTTTATCTCATTTTCGGCATACAAGCACCATCATCTTCTCATGAAAAAATAATATAATAAAAAACTGAAAAAAAAAACACATCGGTCTCTGTACTTCCATCATTGACCCATTGCCACAATAAATCGGGCGATCACGACAGCATTCGAATGTAGTGAGAAAAACTGGAGTGGCCAACTGAATAGATGGAGCGTCGAGTAATTGTGACTTCCCAATTGGTAAAGAACAAGGAACAACAATTGGTTGGTGCAAAGAGTCCTTAAGAGAAGTTGGGCTTCACGAGTTAGCGAAATGTGGTGTAAGGCTTCATTAGGTTCTGTGTGCGACCAAAAAAAATCCAAAGATACTTGGTCAAATTATCTTTTTTTGATGCAAAGTAGATTAACAGCATGGTCTGTTTTTGTATGTGCAATTATATCTGATTTGTGGTTTTAAATTTACGTTGGTCAGTATTTGCATATCAACTAGCATTGTTTTAGCTTACACCTTTGGGTGCAGATTGTCATCAATGAAGCAGCAAAAAATTGGGAATTACCAGTGCCTTCGTTATGAAATAAGTGGGTAAATTTTATCCAAAGTAATAGTTTGTTAGTTTAAGGTAACAAACCTATCTGGACTTTCTGCTGTATTTTATTTATTATAAGATAACAAATATCCTATTTAAATAGTAATTGGAGAAAATTCTAAGTCGGTTTTTCTTTGCCTGGTAACCTGAAACATCAACATACATTGTGAGAAAAATGTATATTTTTTTAATTGGTGGTCATTCAGCCAGAGGACACTTTCTCTTAAAGACACTCATTCTGGGATGCCTGCTCAATTCCCACCAACGAGTGAAAGGAGGTTTTTTTCTTTATGATCCTCTACCTCCTGCCAATTTCGAGCGACCGCTAATCAATGTTTAATCTCGCGTCAGCAGCAGTGAAAGTATTTCCTTTAACCCGAGCTACATTAATCCGCTACGCTTCTCTCGCGCAGTGTCTGCAAAAAGCATTGGGAACCCTGGAATTGCTCGAGCGACTCGCGATTTACTTCTCTCAATGGGTTAGGAGTGGGTTTATTGAGGGACTAGGATTAGTCCGGCTAAGCTGGGATCGCCTCGTTATCAAAAAAAAAAAGAAAAATGTATATTTTTTATTTGATGATCATTCTTAAGGGAAAAGTGTACAACGCGTTAAATCCCAAAAAAGAAGCATTTCCTAAGTACTTTTATCTGAATTCCCTAAAAGATGGTTTTCAAGATGGAGAAGCTGAGGCATATATTGTTAGGGCTGTAAACGGATCGAATTATACCAAATTATGGTATGTTTGAAAATATCGAACTTAAGGTTCGAACACGTTTGAAATTCTCGAATCTTAGAATTTAACGTTTGGGTATACGTTTGAACACCTCGAATCGAGCCAAACTTTTGCGAATCGAGCCGAATCGTTTGACTAAACGTTTCAAATTTTTTACGAGTGACTGAATTAAATGGATGAGAGTTGCTGAGAAATAAAAAAAATGTGATAAATGATGATAAATTTGTTTCTTTATCAGATTTTCAACATAGATTTACATCATATATAAGGCATGAAGCAAAAATATTGCATGAAGCATCCACAATTGGACTAGGGCTGTGTTTTTGCTTAAATAGATTGATATAATTAGTTGGGCTGGGGGAAGTTATTTTCAATGGCCTCTGCTACAGTAACCGAGTCGAGTCGAACCGTTTGGTCCGGTTTGCGAACCCAAATATTAGGGTTTGACTCTAAGTTTGAGGGGTCGAATCGAGCCTCGAATCGAATTTTTTCGAACCGAATATCTCGAATCGGATCGAGCTTTTAAGTTTGTTTACAGTCCTATATATAGCAACCCGTTTAACAAATTTTATACCCATTTTATAAAAGTGACTATGAGTGCATATATATATATATATATATATATATATATATATATATATATATATATAAAACAATAGGGTACTGAAAGTTGAAAGTTTCAAGTGATGTCTATTGAATTAAATACATTTCATTTTTACTACACCTATAATTCTTTTAGAACATTTTACTACAAAATAAATTTTCTCTTTTTTTTTTAGGATTATTTTGCCTTCAAATCTAAGAAGGGAACGGGAATCTTTGAAAGAAAGAGAAAAAAGAGAAAATAATCCTCGTAATACGGATGAACTTTCAAGAGAAGATAGGATTAAATAACCATAATAATAATAAATACTTTAGTTTTTCCATAAATAAGGACTATATAACATCAATTATGAGTATTTTACTTTTCATAAATAAGGATTCAATAATTATAATAATGTTGAAGGGAAAATAACTAAAACAGAAAGTAGGGCAAAGTTGTTGTTGTATTATTCCATTGATGAGCTCCCTTTAAATAGGGAGAAATACATACAAATAGGCCTTAGCCAAACCCTAATTAGGAAAGCCCATAACTAACAGACTTAGACACACAATGGGTATTATTTCTTTAACACTCCCCCTTGTGCCTAGTCTACAAGCGCATGTCATGTTGCCTCGTTAAAACCTCGTCAAGCAAAAACCCATTGAGAAAAATATCTTGATCGTAGGGAAAAGAGTACAACATCTAGACACATCAAGTTTAGACTTCGTCCATTGAATCTATCCTCTCATATGATCGTTACATTTGATCATAGCGCTACTAAGGTGACCATTCCACCGATCCATAAAATCGTACATCTTGTTACCTCGTTAAAAACCTTTCCAAGTGATAAAAACCTATGGGAAAAATGATCCTTGGAAGGAAAAGAGTGTAACGTACGGTGTGGATGTAAGACTCCCCCTCAAGTCTACATCTCCCCCTGATTTGTACATCAATCAAGTAGTTGTTGTCTCATTAAAAACATCACCAAGTAACAAAACCCAATGGGAGAAAATGAACCTTGGTCAAAGAAAAGAGTACAACACGTGTGATTAAGTTTCTTTATAAATCACCATTTCCTTGTGATCTTTACATCAATCTCGGAAGTTGGAAAACTCTACAGCTCCCCCTAATGCTTACATTCATATATTGTTGCCTCGTTAAAAACCTTGCCAAGTAATAAAACCCAGTGGGAAAAATAAACCTTGGTCTAAGGAAAAGAGTGCAACCTATGTGAGTATGTTCCCTTATATCTCACATATTTCCCGTTATGATCATTCCATCAATCAAAGGGATTTACAAGTTACATCATGTTCATAAATGTAAGTATATACATCAGTGGCAGTACTTAACCGCTAGTTCCTCACAAGTGTAGAATGATAGTTTTTAATCATGTACACTCACGGACTGATTCATGCAAAGCAAGAATCTTGTCGTGATTCGATGAGGTAGCCAAAAGGGGTTTGCATAATCGATTTCCAAGACATAAGCAATTCATACCAACACATACTTTGTGGTAGTTGCTTCGGCACCAGCATTTACTTTAACATTTGCCTTTTTGTAAGCAGCTTCCTTTGCCTGCTTGTAGGGAAAGCATAGTCTCAAATCAATGGTTTTTTTAAGTATCAGAAGATATTCTTGATACCATTCCATTGATGTTGCGTCGATGCTGAACTAAATCTAGTCAGCGGATTAACCGAGGAGTGATAGCAGGTCGTGTACATTGAGCTAAGTACAATAATATGCGATTACACTCAATTAGGGAATTTCAGCTCCCAAAGCTCTTCGTCACTTTCCTTTAGACAAGATGGATCTTTCCTTTGCATCCAAATGTTCGACCTATCATGGGGTTCTAGTCGGGTTTACCTTGTCCATGTTAAAGTACTTGAGAATCTTCTGGACATAGGCTGACCGGTGGAATAAATTCCACAAACTCGATGTCTATGTCAATGCCTCGACAGAATCGAGTTTTCCCAAGATCTTTCATCTCAAACTCAAATTTCCAGTATCCGGTGGTTTCTCTTATTTCATCAAGACCGATTATGTTCATGTCATCGGCATACATTGCGGTGATCGTGAATCCGGAACTTATTTATGAAGACGCAGGGACACAGTTCATCGTTCTTATATCCCTTACCAATCAAGTAGTCACTTAGACGGTTATACCACATCCTTAAGGATTGTTTCAAAACTGTAAAGTTGAGCGTTTCAATCAAATTGCAAACGCACTCCGTGGTCTAGAGTCACTTGATTTGGGTAATAAAATTCCATAGGGCACTTCCGTATGTATCTACGTATCTAGATCCCATAGAGATACGTAGTAACCATATCTATTGGCTGCATTTCCAGTCCCTCGGAAATTACTACGCTAATCAAATAGCGGAACGTATACGTGGGAGTACATTTCCTCGTAACAAATTCCAGGACATTGTGAGAAGCATTACTTCATGAACCTTGTACATTAGGACTCTACTATTCTCACTATGATTTACGACAAATGTTCGTTTATGTCTTATAGGCTTTACACTTGGGTAGGTTAGCACTACCCACACCAAATACCTGACTCTTTGTCGGAGAATCTAGTTCTACCTGGAATGTTTTTCTTATAGGCCAATCAGCTCTATGTTGATTTCATCCAACTGAGCGAGGTTCGACATCATCGTACTTTATGATTCATGACATGTCATCAAAGTGGGTGGTTGATCAGGCCACACCCTCATAATTTCATCGAGATTCTTGATTTTCTGAATCATATCTTCGGGGCGTCCCCCTCGTCATGATTCATGGACATAATAAAATCAAGCATGATCTCATGAAACGAGTTCATTGATAGTTAACATGTGAATTTGTACCATACTCTACCTCTTTCTTGGGTGAGTAATTAGTCGAACCATGTGGCTTCCACCCTTTCCTTCGCATGGAGCCACGACCTCAACCACACCTCCACCAAGTGCGGTTGCATCACCCGGTTCATTGGTGATGTGCCCCTTAGAGGGGACTTCTAACCTTACAGACATATTTGCAGCTGTAATATGAGATCTTGTCACTTGAACGATATCAGTAAATGCATCAGGCATCGAATCTGCTACATCCTGAAGATCGAGTATTCTTTGTGCTTCACGGTAACACTGTGAAGTTCGGGGATCATAATGAGACAAAGTGGAGACATCATGACAATTCCTGTCGTTCCCCTAGAAATTACGTTTTCTCTCCTCCCCCTAACGACGGGAAGGTTGTCTCATAAAAGTTACAATCCGCAAATCGTGCGGTAAAGAGATCACTGTGAAGGTTCTAAATAGCGGATAAACGTCTGGAGATTCTTATCCAACGTGAATACTTAATCGTTTCTAAAGACCGATGTGCTGTGGGGAACAGAAGGCACATATAATGCGTAACCAAATATGCGCAATTAGCACTCAAGTCCGTCTGGGTCCAAGATACAAAAATCAGGCTATCCAGTTACCAACTGGTACGCATAAACTAATTGGTTAGCAAAAGGTCTAAGAATGAACAATTTAAGTAAAGTTGCGTGCAATATTGCATAATTCCAGGCAAAATATGAAAATTGGTGTGCATAACCAATGACATAATCACCATACATATTCTTTCGACGGTGGTTTATGTGAGACCTTTGTATATGCACATGGGACGAGATGCTGTTTATTGATCTCTATCATGCAATAAACATCAAATACTTTTTTATGTGAACTCTCTAATCATCAAGTCCTTTAGATGTTATAAGGGAGGCGAGCCCTTATAAGTTATCTTGGAAGTTCTGCAGCAGTTTGAGTGGACAGGAGAGCGACATGTGACCAACATGTCGGAGGATCCATCAAAATCATAAATACATAAATGGTCCGCATATTAGGTGGATGGATCCACAAATATCTCCTTATATTCAGCGTAAGAATGGATTGTTTGCTTTTGTTTCTTTAGCGTAAGAAGGTCTCGCTCCTACTTTGGCTAAAGAGCAGGCTTTGCCACACCAAGTGGTGGGCATTTGATATGCACCCGGTTCTTTGGATAACACGATTAACATCAACATTGTTCTTTATGTCGAGTTGTTGCCACATTTTCGCTCGAAAAGTAATGATGTACGTACAAGTTCTTTAGTATATGGATCATTATACTTCGACCAGGATGACTAGTCTATCGTGCCAAAGCCTATATGAGTCTATGTCCCAAAGTACATTGTTGGTGACAACATAGGATTTTAAAAAACCTAATAATAATGAGGTACAGTCCACTAGGTTGACTCATGAGTTATTCTAAAATGTGTTTACGTCCACATTCATTAGAATTAATAAAAGAAACTCTATTCCATTCTCACAGTGGGTTTCAATCTGGAAACCATTGCTATGTATATTGTGGAAGCTAAGTAAGGTTCGAAGGGCTCTAGATGCATACAGAACATTGGTAACTTAGAAGACTGCCGCTTAGGCATCAAGAATTGGGCATTACCTCGCCCTTTGATGAGTTGGGAGGACCCAATCATCGTGGTTATCGAGATTTGCCAGGCGACTAATTCGAGGAATAGAAGCCTAATTCTAAGAACATTCAAGTTCTACTCGATTCATTCCTTAGAAGAGAGTGAAACTTCGAACCATAGCATTCAAGCATTATTCAGTACTTCGAAATAAAGCTAAGAATCTAACGTAAGCAATATTAATATCTTGTAGGGATGGCAATGGGGCGGATCGGGGTCGGGTATTGCCTACCCAGACCTAGACCCGCGGTTAAAAATCGGCCCTGCACCCGCCTGCACTCCGCCAAATTTTTTTCTGTCCGCCTGCACTCCGCCCGCTTGGTTCAGGTACCCAGGTACCCGCGGATTAATATTTTTTCCTCGGATTAATATTATATATATATAATATTACTAATTTTAATATTATATATATAATATAATATAACTAATTTTAATTTATTACTAATTAATATATATATATATATACTATATTACTAATTTAATTACTATTAATATTGGGCGGGTTCGGGGTGGGTACCCCATACCCCAGAACCGAACTGGACCCGAACTTGTTTTTCTCTACCCACCCCAGACCCGGACCCGGACCCGAATTTTGTTACCCGAATTGGACCCATTCGGGTAAAAACCCGCGGGTACCCAGACCCGTGGTTTTTTTTGCCATCCCTAATATCTTGTTCGTGAAACGTTGCATCACGCAATTATTGAAAAGAAAACACCAACACAGTCATCTTAAGGCAACTATACCAAACGTAAACGAGAAAGTAAACATAATACTAAGATTCAGTCTATAGACTGTGGCTCGTATGACTCAATTCGACGATTGGTGACTGTGAAATTGACATAGAGGGACTTGTCTAGATCATATTCCTCCATATAGTGAGTTCTCATTTCTTTGGACTCTCTATATTTCTTGTAGTGAGATGCGACTTGCTTGTTTGTGTAACACCCCCAAAACATTCAGGGCATATTACAGCGCCGTGGACCCCACACTGTGGAATCCACCAGGCTAACGTACCAAACAAGACATTCGACAACGACAAACCATCATAAATAAAACGACAAGTTAAATAAAAGACTATAACCGACAAATAAAATTCTGACATCAAATCCATTTCCCCAAAATGGGAACACAACATTAACAAATTCAAACCGGAAGTACTCGAGTACTTAAAGAAATTTTATAATACAGAATCCCAAAATCAGACATCAATAATAATTGACAGACAGAACACCAATAATCAACTTCTAGACAATATCATGCTTGCCCATCACCCTCATACGGCTCGGGTGCTCGCTTGTCCCCACGATCAATACCTGAAATACAAAAAGTATTTCCCCCATTTAAGGGGTTAGCGACAACTGCTAGTGCAAGTACAATCCATTTGAACTACATTCTAATCAGATGAATAATGCGCCAAAAATCATTTTAGAGAACATTTTATATTCCGGAATATTTACGATACACAAGCAGAAAACACATTTTCTCCAACCAAAACAATTCAAAGTTAACCTTGGTACGTGACTCACGGCCACCGTACCCCGCAGAGCCCCGTCCGACATCCCTGGGTGGTTAACCACAGTTCGCGATACGAAACTCACAGCAACGTATCCCTAGAGGCCCCGTCGGACCGTCCCTAGGTGAACATACACATATGCATCCACAACAACCACAATACAACCATAATTCAAATACTAGAACATGTAAACAAATGTAAAGTACTTGCCTTTGTGACATCTTCGAAGAATCGGAAGTGAAAAAAAAACGACTACGGATGATCCGAGTGGAAGACGACGGTTCCTAATGAAGAATTAACATAACTCAGTCCCAACGGACATCAATAAACGAAAGGAATACTCCCATAACCCCGATTACAATTCACGACAATAGACGTTCAATCGATACGGGCGAGGGTTTACGCAAAATCTCCCCGTATTGATAATTCACGGATTAAAATCAAGGAAATTGGATTTAGCATCACTCAATAACCATAATCGGTAAAGAATATCGTAACATAGTTGAACAATTCGGAACTAAACCCTAGAATCCCAAAAAACCCCCAAATTCGTCAAAGTTAGGGTTCCTGAGGAAATACCTTGGATTTGACGGATGGATGATGATAATGTTGTAGATTAATCTCCCTTGGTACACAATAGTCAATGTCTAGAGGAAATCCACGGATTGCTCTGGACAAATCGCTCCAAAGGTGCTCAAGAACGCTCACGTCGTGAAAAGGGGCGAAGAAGGATGAAAAGAAACTGACTGAGGTTAAGTCAGTTTTAAAAACGCTGACAGTGCGTTACGTACGTTAACACAAGCTGTTAACGTACGTTATGATGGTTACGTACGTAACCCAATACTGGTTAACGTACGTAACCAAATGTCTGTACTGAATTGTGAAGGGTCATAACGTACGTTATGGATCATGCATAACGTACGTTATACACGTAACAGACCCCAGTTGTGAACACCGATTCTGCACAGTCGATTCAACGACGAACTACAACACGAGGATAGAATAAAAAGTGTAAATACGAGGTATTCATAACAACGAAGCTGAGTGCTCGAAAGTAAATGCACTTCCAACTACCGAGGAATCCAAAATACGATAAGGAGATGAATTTCCCTAAATTTATAGGAAATTACGAAAATGGCCCAAGTGCCCGAAATCACGAAACGACGTCGGATTTACAAACCGAAAGTTTCAACATGACCAACTCAACCATACGAATTTGTACAAGCCAAGAAACAACGAAAACAAACGAATTTTACGAGAATCAAACGTTCATACGACAAAACATGTCATAAAATGAAATTACGTGAAAACATCATCAAAACTCGTCCAAATGGAAAAACTCCAAGAACAAAGTAGATTCGAAATGTCGAAACGGTTACAAGCGAGTCGATAAAAATAGACATACACCAAAAATGGAAACTGCTAAAAATGGAAAATTACGGATATTACATTCTCCCCCTCTAAAATAAAGTTTCGTCCCGAAACTTAAGAATAAAAAAGTTCGGGATGCCTCGAATGCATATCCTCCTCTAACTCCCACGTCGCTTCTTCTACTCCGTGCCTCGACCATTGCACCTTAACCAAAACGAATGGTTTTGTGCCTTAACTATTTGTCTCGACGCTCCAAAATCTTAACGGGCCTCTCCTCAAACGTAACTGTTAGAGATATGCCCTCGAATGCCACTCAGAGGATGAGAGAGTGAGAGCATATGTATTGTAATTATGAAAATTTAACAAGGCAATAATTATTTCTATATTATTGTATATCACTGGCATTGTGATTTGATATATAGAATAATAGTCCTTGCATTTGAGAGCAAACATTCTACTCCTTATGGAGATAAGGAGATAAGCACTAGAAGTGTTTAGAGCTCGAATGCTTAACTCGTTCGCAAGTCGATAAAACTTAACTGTGCAATAAGTTTAGACAAGACTTGTATAATGTGTACTTTGACATGTAGAGTACCGGTATTCACTAAGGGTTAGTGGGAGCACACGTTATAGGTATGCTAGTGAGATTAGTATACTCGAACACGACTCACCTCGATTCGGTCACATGGATATCACTCAGGGATTGTCAATGACTGGATCGAAAGGTTGTGATAGGTATACGTGGACCTTTGACTTGAGGTTTCAGTAGGAGATGTGCTTGTGACATTAAGTTAGTCATTAGAGTAGTTCGATCCAATCGTCGGTGGGTGGGGTCAACCTCGAAATGCAACTTAGTGGGCAAGTAGCGCTCTACCGAATACCAAGATAGAATTCTTTCTCCGTAAGTGAGCAGTAAATGTCTATGCGGTTAATGGCAAATGAGATTATAAGTCTTTGGCCAAAGCATTTAGAGCTAGTTGTATTTGATACACGAGAGCTCGACGATCTCGGTTGCATTAACAGAAAGCATAGTGTCAAGTTACGTAGGGTTTGACTTTTCCGTGACCCTAATACTTGACCGACATATGATTGAAGGGTTTATACGTATACGGTATTCACGATATAATGGTTTTGGAATGATCCGATCATTCGCTCTTAGTCAAGTTACGGACGAAGCACTAGACTGGCTAAGTGTTACCCGTACTCCTTGGTTCCTCCCATTGCCGACTAAGACGGACCTACGGAGTCGCGCACAAGGATATTTGATGGATAAATATGTATTTATTACCTCTTCATTAATATTGGATATTAGATATCTAATTTGATTTATTTGATAAATCATGCGGTCTAGTGAATTGAAATTAATTACTGGGTAATTAATTTAATTCATAAATAATTATTTCTTGGAAATATATTATTATAATTTTGTATTTGATAAAATTAATTAATTGGATTAATTAATTAAGTATAAATACATTTGGGATAAAACGAAGTGTATTTAACGGACTAGACACGCGAACATCCGGTACATGAACCGAGTGGCTCGGCTCGTTTTCTCACCTAAAATCTAGTGGGCCGCCCCCCTCATTTTCCTCCCTTCCTTCCATGTGGTGTGTGTTGTGTGTTTAATTGTTTAATGGGTTGAAGACAAAAGGATGAGATTTCATATCTCATCATTTTGATATCATCTCCATTATATAATGTAAATATCTTCACATTATGTAATGACCAAAAAAAATATAACAAACCAACACACTCAAATTCCTAGCCGTGAGTTCTTAAGCGAATGGAAAGGAAAATTTATTTCTTTTCTTGTTCATCTTTGAGAGAAAGAAAAGGAAGAAGAGAAGAGAAGAAAAATACCGTATCAATTCCTAGCCGTGTTCTTTGAGAACGAATTGATATTTTATTTTTCCGATCAATATCCGACGCGTAATAACGTAGAGACATTCGGAAATTTCGGTGTTGGATCATTCAACAAGCTACAACGAATTGGATTCGTGTTCGTGGTTTCAGAATCGAGAAAGTTTGTTCGGGTTTCACCTTCGAAGATTATATCATCAAAGGACTACGAGGGTAAGTATTCTTTGATTCTCTTCCTCGTTGTTTATATTCGTTTATATGATGCTTGATCGGTCCATTTTTGGGGTTTGGTTTTATCCGGTTGGACCGTTTTATTTTCCGCTGCGTAATTCGATTTTAATTACCGAATCACAACAGTGGTATCGGAGCAAGGTTTATGCGATCGTATATTCGATATTTGCATTTGGAATGCTTGATTTTTTTTTATGATTTAGTATCATAAAAATTTTAATTGTTGATGTTTAATTGTTCATCTAAAATTATTTTTCATGATTTTATGTTACAATATAAATCTATTTTTTTTTTGAAAAAATGATTTATTTGTGTAATATAAAAATTAGAAAAATATTATTTTTGGATTCGGGACGAAAAAATGAGCCGGAAAATTGGCCGAACCCGGCAGCTGGCCGCTGGGTCACAATGGCTGGCTGGTCAATGGGTCATTGGTCAATTGGCCGGGCTGGTCAATAAGGTCGCGGGCTTGGCCCGGGCCTTGTGTTTTCCGACTCCGTTTTTATATTTCGTTCGGTAAATTAATTTTCCGCAAATTAATTTAATTTGACTAAAATATCATTATGGTAATTTTATTTTAAGGGAATTAATTTAATGAAATATTTATTTTGTCCGGAGCAAATTAAAATTAACGGTTAAGTGAATTAATTGGATTAATTCTAATTGTTGGATTAATTTTTATTGATTAGATCAATTTTAGATTAATTATTATTGCCATTTATTTTAATGTAATTGTTGCATTAATTTTGAATGGGGATGTAGTTCATGGACCTAGTTTTGAATCGTTTGTTTTGTTCGATTGGGTTGTAAAGGCCGTTTTGAGCCTATTTATTTTACTAGAAAATTTGTATAGGATGCAATTTTTCAAATGTAAAATTTATATGTAATGACGAAGACCGGAGGAAGATTCGCTCGAGAAGACGAAGATTCAAGACCGAAGACATGTAATTAGATTACGATGTTTTTGTTCTAGGAACGGTCCATGAACTGCATGTTGTTAGTTTTAGATTGTGTATGTTTTCATATTGTATGACAAACAAACAAACCGACAAACCGCGCTTATAAACGGATTAATGTGCAAAGTGTAACATATATTCGCGTTAATACTCCCACTTACAAACACTAAGTTATAAAGGTTACGAGGTTTCCTACCCTCCGTCAAACTCATGGAAAATTGAAATCTAAACCGGAATATTATTCTTCCGAGTATGTCGGGATAATATTTTTGGGGTAAGTTGATAAATTCCTAGAGTGCATTAGATGCCTTTGGTTGTGACAAATCAAACCCCTATAAATCGTATGGGTTGCCGGGTAAGATTCAATTGTCAGACTAATAGGAGTTGATGGTTTAAACTTAGATAGTTCAGCGAGCCATAGAAACCGAATGGGTTGAGGGCAAGTGAACTAGGGGTAAAAGAAGATCGAATCATCCATTAGATGGGTTGGTATTAGACACCACTTTATAAAGAATAATAGAATAGAAACCATATGGGTTGCCCTCTATTAAACTTTGTAAAGAAATCGATCACCACTATGAAGTCACCCAAGACTTCCGGATTTAACATGGGAGTGTGTAAATACCGATAAAATAGTGGGAGCCGAGTTATGAATAAAGAAAGTCCTTAAATTCTTTACTCGGATCATAATTAAATAATCACTAACGAATCTTAAATTATTCTCAGCTTAGCAAAACTCTCAATATGACAATGAACCCACTCGCTATACTACTTGAAAAGAACGTCCCGATCGTCCGAACTATGTGGATCAAGCCGAACTTGAGGATTGTCCTAACTATGGAAATGCCGATACGTCTTGAGGCGGACATCCTGCATGCTCCCGCAAGAACCCGAGCCAATCAGAAGATGTCGATGCCCATGAGAAATGGGTAAAAGACGACATAAGAGTGCGATGGTACATGTTAGGCTCAATGACCAATGAGCTTCAACGTGCCCATGAAAAGATGACGCCTTCGAGAGCCATCTTATCGCACTGGCCGAGCTCTATGGAGAGCATAGCCGAACCGCTAGATATGAGATATCGAAGCAATTATTCGGCGCCGGATGAAGGAAGGAGAGAGGGTTGGGGACCATGTCCTCAAGATGATCTCGATGATTGAGAGATTAGAAGCTCTTGATTTTCGATGCATGCATCTCTCCAAATCGACCTTATCCTGCAGCCACTTCGACTCCTTTTCACAATTTGTCATGAACTTCAACGCAATGAGATTGCATGTAACTTAGTGGGCTAATGAACAAACCGACGACCGCCTACCTCGAGATGAAGACAAAGGGAAAGGAAGTCGCACTTGTGATTTCTTCCGGGACTTGGAAGTCCAAGAATAAGAAGAAAAAGAACAAGAAGCGCTTAGGTCCAATAGCCAAGATCGACAAGGGAAAGGGCAAGGCCCCAATGGTTCAAAAGAGCAAGGGGGCCAAGAAAATGGATGTATGCCTCAATCATGTGAGCTAGGCCACCTGGAAGAGGTACCTGCCCAAAGCTTGACCGTAATGCGCCTTCAGTGCACGGAACTACCGGTTTTAGAAACAAATTGTTCTCAGAATCGTATATTCTACTTCTTGGATACTTGATTCCGGCGTAGTTCTCACATTTGTACAATGAATCAGATCTGGAACGGCGTAGGAAGTCGGATTCGTGGGAGGTGATGGTCACCGTCAAGTGGGCATAGTGTCGAGGCTTCTGATATCGGATCCCTTATGTTGGATTTAGAATCTGGTTTTATTCTTACTTTAGATGATGTACTTGTTTTGCCCAAGGGGCACAAAAATATTGTATCAATTCCGGTCATGGACCGAAAGGGATTTCACTTCTTTATTGGAGATGGGTCCTGTCGTATTTATTTTAGAAATAAATTGGTTGGTACTGCTACATTATTAAATGGTTTATACCATTTAAATCTAAAGAATAAAACAACTGTGAACACTATAACTAGGAAGCGTGGTAGGGATGAAACGAACCAAGCACTTAAGTGGCATCTTAGACTTGGTCATATCGGTCACACCAAGGTTCATAAAATGGAGAAAGATGGGCTTATGGGTCCATTGGGATCGGATCCCTATCCAACTTGTGAATCTTGCCTTCAAGGCAAAATGACTAAGTTACCCTTCGCAGGGACTTTTGAAAGAGTCAAAAAAACTCGATTGATCCATACCGACGCCTCGTGGCCCTTTGAAGTGGCACGAGACGGCTTTCGATTTCATTACATTCACCGATGACCATACTGTATGGATTCGTACTTAATGAAACATAAGTCTCAAGCTTTTGATAAATTCAAGGAATAAAAAGCCAAAGTTGAAAATCAAACAGGTAACCGTGTTAAGACTCTTCGGTCAGACCGGGGTGGTGAGTACATGAGTACCGAATTTGATGAGTTCTTAAAGGAACTAGGAATAGTGTCACAATTCACTCCTCCAGCTACTCCACAATTAAATGGTGTATCAGAAAGAAGGGACCAAACCTCGTTGGACATGGTTCGCTCCATGCTTAACTATACTGATCTACTAATTTATCTGTGGGGTTACGCGCTCCTTACTGCTGTGCATATCTTGAACAAATGTCCTTCCAAATCCGTTCCTAAGACTCCCCACGAGATGTGGAGAGGTAGGAAACCAAGTCTTAATCACATTAGGATTTGGGGATGCCCTGCTTATGTCAAGAAGACTAAAGTAGAGAAATTGGAAACTAGGTCTGTGAAAGGTCGTTTCATAGGATATCCAGGGGATTCCATGGGATATCTATTCTACATGCACGAAGATCATAGGATCATCGTTGCTATACAAGCACACTTCCTGGAAGATCAGTTTATTCAGGAAGGAGGGGCAGGTAGAAATATTTCTTTAGAAGAAATAAAAAAAACACCAAATGAGACACCTATGCAAGATATTAGAACCCAACCTTCTGAAATACAAACACAACCTCGCAAGTCTATTAGAATTTCTCAATTACCTGAGAGGTATGGCTATCTGCATCAAGAGGAACTGGGTGTCCATGAGATGACTTAAAGTAGTCAAGAGAATGATACTTCTACATACGACTGCGATGGTAGATGTTGACTCCACCAAGTGGCAAGAAGCTATGGAAGCCGAGATAGACTCAATGCATGCTAATCGTGTCCTGACTTTAGTAGATCGTCCTAAAGGCATAGTGCCTATTGGAAACAAATGGATCTATAAAAGAAAGACTGATGGAGATGGCAAGGTTGATACCTATAAGGCCAGGCTTGTGGCAAAGGGTTATTCCCAAAGAGAAGGAATCAATTACTTCGAGACCTTCTCACCTGTAGCTATGATTAAGTCTATTCGCATGATGCTTGCCATAGCAGCCCACTTAGATTATGAAATATGGCAAATGGATATGAAAACGGCATTCCTAAATGGATTCCTCGAGGAGGAGATTTACATGGAACAGCCTAAGAGATTCATATCTCAAACCAATATTCATAAAGTATGCAAACTTCAGCGTTATTTATGGATCAAGCAAGCTTCACGGAGTTGGAATCTTCGTTTTAACGAGACAGTCAAAGAGTTTGATTTTGTCCAAAACGAAGAGGAGCCCTGTATTTACAAGAAGGTTAGTGGGAGCAAAATTGCATTCTTAATACTATATGTAGATGACATTCTACTTATAGGAAACGACGTAGGAATGCTCAGTTCTGTGAAGGCTTAGCTTTCTAAAGAGTTCTCAATGAAAGACTTGGGAGAAGCTACCTATATTCTGGGTATTCGTCTCTACCGGGATAGAGCGAAAAGAATGTTAGGTCTTTCCCAAGCCCTCTATATAGAAAAGATCCTGAAACGATTTAGGATGGAAGATTCTAAAAGAGGGTTCCTTCCTATGCAACATGGTGCAAAACTTTCCTTAGAGATGTGTCCTCAAAGTGAGGAAGACAGAAAGGAAATGAGTAAGGTGCCCTATGCTTCGGCAGTAGGTAGCCTCATGTATGCTATGATTTGCACTAGACCGGACATTGCCTATGCTGTGAGCGTAGTAAGTCGGTTTCACCAAATCCAGTGGTGAACATTGATCGTCAGAAGAACATTCTTAAGTACCTAAGGAGGACTAAAGACTTGGTTCTTACATACGGCGGTGGAGAAATTAGAGTGATGGGCTATACAGACTGCATTTTTCGGGGACATGGATGCTCGATGTCCACATCGTGGTATATCTTCACTCGAATGGTGGGGCGCTTGGAGAAGTGCCAAGCAAAGTTCGATCGCTATCTCTACATGTCAAGCCGAATACCAGTGCCACGGAGGCGGCTAAAGAAGCTTTTTGGATTAAGAAGTTCACTGAGGAACTTCAAGTGGTTCCTAATGCGGAGAAGCCCGTGACGCTGTTTTGTGACAACGACGGAGCTGTTGCACAGGCTAAGGAGCCTAGGGCTCACCACAATACCAAACATATTGCGAGAAAATATCATTTTGTGAGAGAAATGGTTCAGGAAGGAAATGTTATACTACAGAGAGTATACACAGCAAATAACGTTGCTGATCCGCTTACCAAGCCACTATCTCAGAAGGTCTTAGAGAGACATCTGGAGAGTATGGGTATTAGATACCATAGTTTGTGGCATTGAGTGCAAGTGGGAGATTGTTAGAGATATGCCCTCGAATGCCACTCAGAGGATGAGAGAGTGAGAGCATATGTATTGTAATTATGAAAATTTAACAAGGCAATAATTATTTCTATATTATTGTATATCACTGGCATTGTGATTTGATATATAGAATAATAGTCCTTGTATTTGAGAGCAAACATTGTACTCCTTATGGAGATAAGGAGATAAGCACTAGAAGTGTTTAGAGCTCGAATGCTTAACTCGTTCGCAAGTCGATAAAACTTAACTGGGCAATAAGTTTAGACAAGACTTGTATAATGTGTACTTTGACATGTAGAGTACCGGTATTCACTAAGGGTTAGTGGGAGCACACGTTATAGGTATGCTAGTGAGATTAGTATACTCGAACACGACTCACCTCGATTCGGTCACATGGATATCACTCAGGGATTGTCAATGACTGGATCGAAAGGTTGTGATAGGTATACGTGGACCTTTGACTTGAGGTTTCAGGAGATGTGCTTGTGACATTAAGTTAGTCATTAGAGTAGTTCGATCCAATCGCGGTGGGTGGGGTCAACCTCGAAATGCAACTTAGTGGGCAAGTAGCCTCTCTACCGAATACCAAGATAGAATTCTTTCTCCCGTAAGTGAGCAGTAAATGTCCTATGCGGTTAATGGCAAATGAGATTATAAGTCTTTGGCCAAAGCATTTAGAGCTAGTTGTATTTGATACACGAGAGCTCGACGATCTCGATTTACATTAACAAAGCATAGTGTCAAGTTACGTAGGGTTTGACTTTTCCGTGACCCTAATACTTGACCGGACATATGATTGAAGGGTTTATACGTATACGGTATTCACGACATAATGGTTTTGGAATGATCCGATCATTCGTTCTTAGTTGGGTTACTGACGAAGCACTAGATCGCTAAGTGTTACCCGTACTCCTTGGTTCCTCCCATTGCCGACTAAGACGGACCTACGGAGTCGCGCACAAGGATATTTGATGGATAAATATGTATTTATTATCTCTTCATTAATATTGGATATTAGATATCTAATTTGATTTATTTGATAAATCATGCGGTCTAGTGAATTGAAATTAATTCGGGTAATTAATTTAATTCATAAATAATTATTTCTTGGAAATATATTATTATAATTTTGTATTTGATAAAATTAATTAATTGGATTAATTAATTAAGTATAAATACATTTGGGATAAAACGAAGTGTATTTAACGGACTAGACACGCGAACGTCCGGTACATGAACCGAGTGGCTCGGCTCGTTTTCTCACCTAAAATCTAGTGGGCCGCCCCCCTCATTTTCCTCCCTTCCTTCCATGTGGTGTGTGTTGTGTGTTTAATTGTTTAATGGGTTGAAGACAAAAGGATGAGATTTCATATCTCATCATTTTGATATCATCTCCATTATATAATGTAAATATCTTCACATTATGTTATGACCAAAAAAAAATATAACAAACAAACACACTCAAATTCCTAGCCGTGAGTTCTTAAGCTAAGGGAAAGGAAAATTTATTTCTTTTCTTGTTCATCTTTGAGAGAAAGAAAAGGAAGAAGAGAAGAGAAGAAAAATACCGTATCAATTCCTAGCCGTGTTCTTTGAGAACGAATTGATATTTTATTTTTCCGATCAATATCCGACGCGTAATAACGTAGAGACATTCGGCAATTTCGGTGATGGATCATTCAACAAGGTACAACGAATTGGATTCGTGTTCGTGTCGGTAACCGGAGAAAGTTTGTTCGGGTTTCACCTTCGAAGATTATATCATCAAAGGACTACGAGGGTAAGTATTCTTTGATTCTCTTCCTCGTTGTTTATATTCGTTTATATGATGCTTGATCGGTCCGTTTTTGGGGTTTGGTTTTATCCGGTTGGACCGTTTTATTTTCCGCTGCGTAATTCGATTTTAATTACCGAATCCCAACAGTAACATCCTTCTCGATCTCCACGTCTCCAAAATCAATAATGTGGGACAGGTCCGGAACATACTTCCTCAGCTGGGAGACGTGAAATACGCTATGAACATGACTCAACGACGGAGGCAAAGCCAACCGGTACGCTAACTCGCCCACTCTCTCCAATATCTCGAAAGGTCCAATATATCTCGGGCTGAGTTTCCCTTTCTTCCCAAAACGGAAAACTCCCTTCGTCGGAGACACTCTCAACAGAACATGATCTCCCACCTCAAACTCCAAGGGTCGACGCCTAACATCCGCATAAGACTTTTGTCGAGTCTGAGCAGCCAACATTCTCTTTCTAATCAATTCAACCTTCTCCCTCGTCTCTAACACAAGGTCTGGCTCGGTACCAACTAGATCGGACGGCTCATCCCAACATATCGGCGATAGGCAACGTCGTCCATAAAGTTCCTCATACGGTGCCATCTTAATCGACGCGTGCCAGCTATTATTATAAGTAAACTTAATTAAGGCCAAATGCTCCTCCCAGTCACTACTCCAATCTAACGCGCACGCGCGCAACAAATCCTCGAACGTCTGGGGATGGAACGAAGTGCTCAAACGTAACTGTGTCCCCAATGACTTATGCACCGCCTGCCAAAAATGCGATACAAATCGGCCATCTCTGTCTGAAATAATGGTCCTCGGCGTACCATGAAGCCTCACTATCTGTGCGATAAAAATACAAGCCAACTTTTCTGGACCCCAAGTATCTTTGATGCCCAGAAAATGTGCCGACTTAGTCAGTCTGTCTACAATCACCCACACCATATTCATACCAGTCTTCGTCCTCGGAAAACCCGTGACAAAATCCATAGAGATATCCTCCCACTTCCACTCTGGGACGCGAAGAGGTTTCAATAACCTGGCTGGCCGCTGATGCTCAATATTGACTTGCTGACAAGTCAAACACTTAGCCACAAACTAACTAGCTCTTTCTTCATATCGTTCCACCAGAAATTTTTCCTCAGATCTTTATACATTTTACTCGAGCCCGGATGGACTGAGTAAGGTGACGCATGAGCCTCTCGCATAATACTCTGTCTCAATTCCGAGTCGTTCGGAACACACAACCGACCTCGGAATCTCAACACTCCGTCCTCATGAATAACAAATCCCGAGGCTTTCCCCTTCCCTACACTCACTCGAAGCTGAATAAACATCGGGTCCTCCAACTGTCCCGATTTAATGTCATCGACCAGAGATGAAGAAATCTCAAGAGTACGCAACTGCCCGAAACTCTCTGGCAGTACAACCTCAATGCTCAACCTCGTAAACTCTCGCTGAAGTCCCGACTGGGCCGTAAGTAGCTCAAGCGCCCGAAGCGATACCGATTTCCAGCTCAAGGCATCTGCCACCACATTTGTCTTACCCGGATGATATAGAATCTCGAGGTCGTATTCCTTAATCAACTCCAACCATCTCCTCTGTCTCATATTAAGCTCTTTCTGCGTAAAAATGTACTTCAGGCTCTTGTGATCGGTGAAAATCTGACACGACGAGCCATACAAGTAATGACGCCAAATCTTCAACGCAAATACAACTGCGGCCAACTCAAGATCGTGCGTAGGGTAATTCAACTCATACGGTTTCAACTGACGGGAAGCATAGGCAATCGTCCTCCCGTGCTGCATAAGTACACATCCGAGCCCTTGGCCCGAAGCATCACTGAAAACCGAGAAACCCTCATTACCACTCGGTAAAGCCAAAACAGGAGCAGTCGTCAACCGCTTCTTCAACTCCTCAAAACTATTCTGCCTCTCATCGGTCCACACAAACTTCTCTGACTTCTGTAACAACTGAGTCAGTGGTCGAGCGAGCTTAGAGAACCCCTCGACGAATCTACGGTAATACCCGACTAATCCCAGAAAACTGCGGACCTCCTTCACGTTCTTGGGCGGCACCCAATCCAACACTGCCTCTACCTTATGTGGGTCCACACGAACACCCTCGGCCGAGATCACATGACCGAGAAACATAACCTCCCGTAACCAAAACTCGCACTTTGAGAACTTCGCAAAAAGATGCTGAGTTCTCAAAATATCTAATACGATATGCAAATGACGGGCGTGCTCCTCCTTGCTCCTCGAGTAAATCAGGATGTCGTCGATAAAAACGACTACACACTTATCGAGGTACTCGATAAAGACTTTGTTCATAAGCTGCATGAACACGGCTGGGGCATTGGTTAGCCCAAAAGGCATAACCACAAACTCGTAGTGACCATATCTCGTCTGAAAGGACGTCTTCGGAATATCGGTATCCTTGACTAGGAGCTGATAATACCCCGATCTCAAATCAATCTTCGAAAACACGGTTGCCCCTTGCAACTGATCAAACAAGTCATCAATCCTCGGGAGCGGATACTTGTTTTTGATGGTCACTTTGTTCAACTCTCGGTAGTCGATACACAAACGAAGTGACCCGTCCTTCTTCTTCACAAACAGGACCGATGCGCCCCAAGGTGAAGCGCTCGGTCGAATATACCCCATGTCTAGCAACTCTCCCAATCAAGCTTTCTTGACTCCGGATCTCGGCGGGCGCCATACGGTATGGCGTCTTAGAGATAGGTGCCGCACCCGGCTCTAAATCGACGGTAAACTCAACTTCTCGGTCCGTCGGCATTCCCGGCTACTCGTCTGGAATAACATCAGGATACTCACACACTCCCGGAATAGACGAGAGCTCGACTCCCCCTTCTTCCGATCTCACAGCGTAACACCACTAGCCCGTACAACCTCCTCGAAGAAGTCTCATCGCCTTCAAGGCGCTGATCAGGAGTCTCTGGCCACTCCGCTTACGCCCCACGAAAGAATGCTCTGCATCGCCGAGGCTAACATCAAACAGCCTCGTTCTATAATTCATGATCGCCCCATGACGGTCCACCAATCCTCACCCGTAATCAAATCCTCATCTCTAATATCTACCGCAATCGATTGAAGGCCAAACCTCCCCGCGATACTCACCGGAAAATCTCTAACCTCACGATCCCCACGATGCTATCCCCACTAGGAAGTTTAACAACAAAAGGCTCAAAAGCAACAAGGCAATCAACATGCATTTACGCACACAATCCATAGATATAAAAGAATGCGTAGCACCAGAATCGAACAATACGGAAACAGGATGATCAAGGATGTGGACGGTACCTGTAGCCACCGTCGCGTCAGGATCTCCTGCTCGTCTCATCTCATACACTCGGGGCGGAACAGACCCCACACTAGAAGCTCCCTCTCTAGAAGGCTGCCCACGTCCTCGACCTCTACCAAAACTCTGTTGCGGCTGAGGAACTGTCGGTGCTTGATTCACACTCGGCTCTCCCACAGCTGGGGCTGATATCTGAGTAACTGGAGTTCGAGCCGCATCCGTACAAAACTTAGCATGATGACCCATCCGACCACAAGAAAGACACTGAATCGGAGGCCTATCATGTGGCCCGGGCGACTACAGTTGAAGCACGTAGGACCACGGACGGAACCAGCAGGAGCAGACCTAGAACCGTTTCCTCGCCCAACTGATGGCGACTGACTCCCAAAGACTCGCGAACCAGACTGAGCCTTCGGGTACCCTCCTGACTTGCCTCCCGAAAACTGACCGGAGGTCTTCTGCTTCTTTCCTTCGGTTGCCGTCTCCGTCGCAGAAAACGACATCTCATAAGCCATCGCTTTATTCTGATACTCTTTCAAAGTCGTGCACCCCAGGCCAGACATGTAGTGGCGCACCCTCGGTTTCATCCGCATATCAAAGTGGCGGATCTTATCAAGCTCATCTCGGACTTGGTTCCTCACATAATGCAGCTGTTGATTGTAGTCTTTGATAGCTTGAGAAATAGGAACATCTTGGGGCTTAGCCTCAAAGAAGGCTCGGATCCTCCCCTCTTTCACTGGCCATGGACAGAATTCATCTTCCATCAAATCCCAAAACTCTGCCCACGTAGCTGCCCGGTCATGCGGCTTCACCGCTTGCCACCACGTTGCTGCCTCCTTGGCGAGGAATGTACTGAGCAATGGGTACTTTCCTCTCCTCGGAACAATTAGCAGCCTCAAATACTTTCTCCATCTCGAATAGCCAATTCTCCCAACCGGAAGGGTCGGAAGCACCATCAAACTGTGGAGGACGCATACGAATCACGTCCTAGAGTAACTTATCATTGCCGGATCCAGTAGGCGGAACCGGGTTGGCATTAGCTTGGCCGACTAGAACGGCCTGAGTCAGTAGCGTCATCTGGTTCAAGCATTTGCCGCAAAATGTTGGCCACTCCAACATTCTCATGTGCATTACCGAACTAGCAGATCGTCCGCCGACCTCCGGAACTAGGGGGAACACTGTTCGACAAAGAGGGCATCGCCGAATCAGTTCCCGAGTGATCGGACATGGCCGCCCCACCGGCTGCGCCACATCCCCTACCGCGTCCGCGACCGCGTCCGCGTCCTCTACCAGCAGGAATTCTGAAGAAGTAATGGGTAAGTACAATTCAAACGCAAAACGCAACAAGATACTAAGACAGGAATAGAACACAACGGTGAAACGAGTCAAGTTAGGAAAAACTTACGAGCACCGGCGTACTGAGATGATGGCATAGCAGTGATACTGTCCCAAAAACGACACTTAAATAGACCCAAATAACCGACAACCTAGGTATCCATAAGCTCTGATACCATATTCTGTAACACCCCCAAGACATTCAGGGCATATTACAGCGTCGTGGACCCCACACTGTGGAATCCACCAGGCTAACGTACCAAACAAGACATTCGACAACGACAAACCATCATAAATAAAACGACAAGCTAAATAAAAGACTATAACCGACAAATAAAACTCTGACATCAAATCCATTTCCCCAAAACGGGAACACAACATTAACAAATTCAAACCGGAAGTACTCGAAGAAATTTTATAATACAGAATCCCAAAATCAGACATCAATAATAATTGACAGACAGAACACCAATAATCAACTTCTGGACAATATCATGCTTGCCCATCATCCTCATACGGCTCGGGTGCTCGCTTGTCCCCACGATCAATACCTGAAATACAAAAAGTATTTCCCCCATTTAAGGGGTTAGCGACAACTGCTAGTGCAAGTACAATCCATTTGAACTATATTCTAATCAGATGAATAATGCACCAAAAATCATTTTAGAGAACATTTTATATTCCGGAATATTTACGATGCACAAGCAGAAAATACATTTTCTCCAACCAAAACAATTCAAAGTTAACCTTGGTACGTGACTCACGGCCACCATACCCCGCAGAGCCCCGTCGGACATCCCTGGGTGGTTAACCACAGTTCGCGATACGAAACTCACAGCAACGTATCCCTAGAGGCCCCGTCGGACCGTCCCTAGGTGAACATACACATATCCATCCACAACAACCACAATACAACCATAATTCAAATACTATAACATGTAAACAAATGTAAAGTACTTGCCTTTGTGACATCTTCGAAGAATCGGAAGTGAAAAAAAACGACTACGGATGATCCGAGTGGAAGACGACGGTTCCTAATGAAGAATTAACATAACTCAGTCCCAACGGACATCAATAAACGAAAGGAATACTCCCATAACCCCGATTACAATTCACGACAATAGACGTTCAATCGATACGGGCGAGGGTTTACGCAAAATCTCCCCGTGTTGATAATTCACGGATTAAAATCAAGAAAATTAGATTTAGCATCACTCAATAACCATAATCGGTAAAGAATATCGTAACATAGTTGAACAATTCAGAACTAAACCCTATAATCCCGAAAAAACCCCAAATTCGTCAAAGTTAGGGTTCCTGAGGAAATACCTTGGATTTGACGGATGGATGATGATAATGTTGTAGATTAATCTCCCTTGGTACACAATAGTCAATCTCTAGAGGAAATCCACGGATTGCTCTGGACAAATCGCTCCAAAGGTGCTCAAGAACGCTCACGTCGCGAAAAGGGGCGAAGAAGGGTGAAAAGAAACTGACTGAGGTTAAGTCAGTTTTAAAAACGCCGACATAAGCATGACGTTAACACAAGTTGTTAACGTACGTTATGATGGTTACGTACGTAACCCAATGCTGGTTAACGTACGTAACCAAATGTCTGTACTGAATTGTGAAGGGTCATAACGTACGTTATGGATCATGCATAACGTACGTTATGCACGTAACAGACCCCAGTTCTGAACACCGATTCTTCACAGTCGATTCAACGACGAACTACAACACGAGGATAGAATAAAAAGTGCAAATACGAGGTATTCATAACAACGAAGCTGAGTGCTCGAAATCAAAAGCACTTCCAACTACCGAGGAATCCAAAATACGACAAGGAGATGAATTTCCCTAAATTTATAGGAAATTACGAAAATGGCCCAAGTGCCCGAAAATCACGAAACGACATCGGATTTACAAACCGAAAGTTTCAACATGACCAAATCAACCATACGAACTTGTACAAGCCAAGAAACAACGAAAACGAACGAGTTTTACGAAAATCGAACGTTCATACGGCAAAACATGTCATAAAATGAAATTACGTGAAAACATCATCAAAACTCGTCCAAATGGAAAAACTCCAAGAATAAAGTAGATTCAAAATATCGAAACGGTTACAAGCGAGTCGATAAAAATAGACATACACCAAAAATGGAAACTGCTAAAAATGGAAAATTACGGATATTACAGTTTGCATGGCAGTTCTTGTACCATGTGCAGCATCTCCACAATGATAGCACGGTTCATTGCCAACTCGAGCCTTAGAGGCAATAGGATGGGTAGGTGCTTTTTGGTTCCCTTGGCTAGCAGAGCCGGAAGCACCAAGTCTTCACATTACATTTGAAGAAACCCCACGTCCTTGACCACGAAGCCTATCATGTCCAGTCCCCTATTCATTGGGGTAGTTTCCATCCTTCACTTTGCCATAATTGGCCTTGGGAATTTTTTTTGTCCCAATCGGTCTGACATTACTGCTCACTAACACTTCGCTATGCCTCTCAGCTACTTGCAGTAGTGATGCGTTTATTATCATACTCCAGCCTATACTGGTTCGTTAGTATATGAGCGGAAGTAGGGAAGGTGGAAAAAGCTTTATGGATCATGTCATCTTCTGTGATGTCCTTCCCACAGAAATTTAGGCGTGCCTTGAGGCGGAGAATATCTTTGTTGAAATCGTTGATCCGTTTATATATCAAGCAAGCGGATTTCATTCCAGTGCACGGTCAACTCTGGGAGCAAAGTTTGTCAATATTCCCAAATTGGCCCTTAAGGGCATTCCACAGTTCTTTAGGGAATTTCAACCGTAGATATTCCTATCTCAAGATGGGGTCGATATGTCGCCTAAGGAACATTAATGCACTAGCTTTGGTTTTGTCAAACGGTACTTCGCCTGCTTTTTCAAAGATAGTAGAACTATAGTCCTTAGCGACAAAAGTGGTCTCTACGTCAGAAACCCATCTATGGTACTCAAGCTCTTTTGAGTCCAATGTTGTGCGGCGATTAATACGCCTCGATTGGCGATCGGCATCACAATCAGAGAAGCCAACCATGGAAGACATACTATGGACAAACGCCTAGAGTTCGGCACAATGCGGCGACCGTCTTTTGGTACCCAGCGATCGTATTTTGATGTCTGACGATCGTCTTTAATGATCGAACCAGAGGCGATCATCTCGTGCCACGTATGGATCCAGCATCCGTCAAAGTCGTCGAAGACCGAATCTTGGACGGTGGCCCACGTGCGGATCTTCAAAGGATACCGACAGATAGGACCTTTGACCCCAGCCTGTCACCTACCACACCTACCGACAAGGCCGCCGAAAGGTACAAAGTGGGTCCTCCCCGGACAGCGACTCAAGACGCGTGCTGGATTCCCATTGGTTCGCCCAGCTGGCCACCCGCAGCGACCTCGGACCTCAAGGGAACAGGCCCACGTGACGGGACTATCGGCCATTTTATTTTAATATAGAAAACGGCGGTCGCCCGCGATCGCCTGAGGAATCCCAACTACCTTGTCCCCTATAAATAGAGAACTCACTGCTATGGCCAAAGGGACACGAACTTTACTACGGATTCAGTGCAAAATACACACAAAAGAGAGAATCAAAGACTCTTTTGGCAACCACTTATACATTCATAGTGATATTCATACATATTCATCATATATCCCAAGCAAGAACTCACAGATTTACCTACCTGGTTCTTCCGGAAATCTACGCGCTCTAAAGCCTAGATAACTAGAAGTCTTTACACTCCTTGTAATAGATTCTAACATTAATATTTGTACTCGATAGTATATTTATTAATAACATCTCGCGAGAGCATTCAAGCCCGGGATTAACAACCCCGGCAAATCTTGTGTTATCTATTTTCTCACGGAAGTGTTCTCGCATTTGTTTGTTACTCGATCATTCCAGCAATACTATCTCCGGATAATATTTTGGGTAACAACAATTGGCGCTAGAAGAAGGGGTAGATCTAAACCTTCATTTTTATTCCTACCGTCTCGAAGAACACTCACTGTTCTCCGGACATATACTTGAAGAAACACTCACTGTTCTTCAATAGAAAAGCCTTCAGAAAAATGACGTCCGCTACGACTTCCAAGAGAGCCACCCTAAGATCTGCCGGAAATCTCATTCCAGCCCAGACCGAATCCCAGTCCACGGCGGAAGGCGACCGTGGCGACGTTAGGCTCTCACTCCCGCCCCCGAGGGACGGTTCTAGCCTCTCACTCGATCAGTTCCAGACCACGGAACAAATTGAGGAGGCTATAGCCATCCTCAGGGAGCGACAGAAGGCCAATGGCTCGCCCACCATCACTCCGTCCACCGTCCGCCGGGCAAGCAAACGGAAGCTCAAGGGGATCTATGTTGAGAAATCGAAAGAAAGCCCCGAGCCACAGGAGACGGCTCTCGTAAGGCGGGACGATTCCGTCTTCAGCCACCTGGGGAGCGATCCCTCATGGCGACCCGGGCACTCAGGCCCCAGCCGGGAGACATCGGTATCCGAATCCTTTACCAGGAGTTCGGCATATCCGACTCCCAGGAGACAAAGTGGCCACCGAGCCTCGCCGCCAAGAAAGGAACCCACTGGCAGGGAGCTCGTCATTCACTACGGGGCTAGGGGATCGGTACACGATCGCCCTAGTTCGCGCTCTGAGAGCCAATCGGCGAGCAATCAGGCGACGGCGATGGCCGCCATGCAACGCCAGCTCGACGAGATGAAGGCGCTCCTGGAAAATGGGGCAGGCGCCAGGAGATCGATCATTGGATCAAGCGAACCACTCACGACTCAGATCGAGCTCGCCCCAGTCCAACCAACGATCAATCCCCAACAAACACCTCTATATGAGGGGAGATCGGATCCGGAAACCCACTTGAGCAAATTTCGGATCTACATGACCGGATGCGGAGCATCAGATGCGACGAAGTGTCGAATGTTACCGTTAACTCTGGGCGACCTCGCCCACAGGTGATACATCTCACTACCACCTCGCTCAATAAATAGCTTTGAGAAGCTGGCGAACGACTTCACGACGTACTTCGCCGCAAAAGTCGCTCGCCCTGAAGGCCCCCACCACATGATGAAAATCAAGCAGGGGAAGGACGATTCAGACGAAGATTACATCGACCGAGTAGACGAGATAGTCCTCACCGGCAATCCCATTAGCGACGAGCTCGCTCTCAACTCAGTCATGAGCGGATTCCACGGACGCTCGCCCATGTTCAGGCACCTCACAAAGGATATCCCCCCGACCTACTCGGTATTCCGCGGCAAAGCCGCCGGTTTCCTGGCCAGGCAGAGGATGCTCTCACTCCGCTTAGACGAGGGACCGTCCGAAGAAGGAAAGGCACCATCCCATGTCCAGAAGAAGGCGGTCGCCAAGCCCAGAAAGGCGGTCGCCAAACCGCCTGTCGAGTTCAAAGCCTTCGAGGATGTAGAGGTCCACCTCCTCCACAACCTCAACTTATCTCTGGCCCATATATTCAACGCAATCAAGGGTCGCGAGTGGCTTTCCAAACCGAAGCCGATAAGGGACCACGGTCATCTAGACCGTAGCAAATTCTGTGCCTATCATAAAAGTCCCGGCCACAACACCAGCCAATGCCGCGACCTCCTCAGGCAGCTCTGGCGACTGTTTGAGGAAGGCAAACTGGACAATTTGATCACCAAGCCAGAACCTAGGACGGAGAGAGCCGGAGGGCGCGAGCGCCGACCAAACGAAAGAACTCCTCCCAATCCGGTCGCCAGAATCGAGCATGAGCCAGAATACTCTGATGAGTCGATCCCTCTGATCAACCCGGGCGGTCGGATCAACATGCTTCAAGCAGGAGGTGGAAGCCTCGGGGGCCTTTCCCCGGTTTCCACCCTGTCAAACAAAAAGCGAAAAGCCTAGCTGAGGGCATTCGCCGAAGTCTATGTTGTGGTACCTCCGGAGCCGACCATCTCTAAAGACGCGCTCATCACCTTTTCCAACAAGGACAGAGATGGAGTGCAATGTCCCAAAGAGGATGCACTAGTGATCTCCGCTTGTATCCTTGGGAAGACGGTCGATCGTGTGCTGGTCGACAATGGGAGTTTCTGCAACATCATATTCAAATCCACCCTAGACCAACTCGGCAACTTAATCAAATTCATCAAGCCTTTCGACACCGTGCTCCAAGGGTTCGGCGACAACACAGTCCAAGCCTACGGGAGGATCAAGCTCTCCGTCGAGCTAGTATGCTTTTATGATCCCAAGGTTAGGATTACTAGGAACCTAAGTTTTGTAATCATAGATAGGCCCAGCATCTATAATGGGTTCCTAGGTCGCCCCTTTTTAGAAACCTTTGAGGTGGTCGCCTCATCTTTCTTTTACTGTATCAAATTCCCCACTGCCGATGGGACGGTCGGTACTGTAAAAGGAGATCAGCTAATGGCAAAAAGATGTTTGAATTACTCCTATGTTGTTACTTCTTTCAATACTTCCCATACTATATGTAACATTGAAGCGATCGACGATCAACCCATGGAGATCGACGAGCCGAACACATCGTACCTACCCGACTCAGGGGACGCCATTTCTCATCAATTGACGGACGACATCGAGCCAAGGATCGGTTTCGATCCAAGTCTCGACATCGATCCAAGGACCGAGTCCGGAGATCGCACCAAACGAGAGGCGACCGTCCATGTCGAAGAGTTGGAAAGCATTACGATGGATCCAGTTCATCCAGAACGGGAAGTACAGATCGGCGCAAGCATCGACCACGAATTAAAGGGAGATCTGATCAACTTGCTACGTAGGAACATCGGAGTCTTTGCCTGGTCGCATCAAGATATGGTTGGCATAAGTCCCGAACACGCTTGCCATTATCTAAAGATCGACCGGGTAATGAAGCCTGTTCACCAGAAGCGTAGGAAGTTCGGCCCCGAGAAATACGCGGCGCTCGACATAGAAGTCCAGAAGTTACTCAACAACAAATTGATCGGAGTAGCCACAGACGAACCACAGTGGGTCGCCAACGCGGTGCTCGTCAAAAAGCCAACTGGCTCCTGGAGGTTATGCATTGACTTCACCGACCTCAACGCGGCATGTCCAAAAGATCACTTTCCGATGCCTCATATTGATCACTTGGTCGATAGTACGGCAGGTTGCGAAATGATGTCATTTATGGATGTCTTCGCTGGGTATCATCAAATCCCAATGGCGGAGGAAGACATAAAACACACATCTTTCCACACGGAAAAAGACATATACTTTTGGGTCCGAATGCCGTTCGGCTTGAAAAACGCAGGGGCGACCTACCAGCGATTAGTCAATGAATGTTCGCTAATCAGATCGGCAAGACCATGGAGGTCTACATTGACGATATCGTAGTCAAAAGCCTCAAGAAGGAAGATCACCTCAACGATCTCGCCGAGACGTTCGCCATCCTTGAGAAGTTTAACATGAAGTCAACCCCAAGAAATGCAACTTCGGGTGGGCTCCGGAAGTTCTGGGCACATAGTGAGCCAAAGGGTGATCGAGGCGAACCCCACCAAGGTACAAAGCGATCCTTGACATGCAAGAATCACAAACATCAAGGTGTGCAACGCCTCACAAAGTTGTCTAGCCGCCTCAACCGCTTCATATCACGGCTCGCGATAAAGCAAGCCTTTCTTCGCAACCATCAAGAACAAGAAGTTCGCATGGACGAAGGAAAGCCGATAGCGTTCGCCAAGATAAAGGAATATCTATCTAACCCCTGATCCTCGCAAAGCCGATCCCTGGTGAAAATTATTCCTTTACCTAGCAGCCTGAGGTCGCACTGAGTGCCGCTTCGTGCGAGCAGAGGGACAAGCCCACTTGCCGATCTACTATGTTAGCCAGGCGCTCCACGACGCTGAGACACGCTATACACCATTGGAGAAGATCGCCTATGCCCTGGTCATGAGTGTTCGTAAGCTGAGGGCTTACTTCTTCGATCACCAAGTGGAAGTCCTAACAACTCTACCTCTAAGGCAAGTCCTACACCGGTCGGACACTAACGGGCGACTCCTAAATTGGTCACTGGAGATCACCCAATACGGTATCACATACGCTCCTCGCACGGCGATCAAGGGCCAAGCTCTGGCGGACTTCGTGGTGGAATTAACTTTCCCTCACAGTCCGACCCAAATCGGCCGACCCGCCTGGAAATTATATGTGGATGGCTCGGCGACCAATTCGCGAGCAGGGGCAGGGATTGTCCTCCTCAGCCCCGACGGACAAAGTTTCACAAATGTTGTGCGTTTCGGTTTTCGTGCGACCAACAATGAAGCCGAATACGAAGCCTTGGTAGGCGGGCTCGATCTAGCCCTCGCCCTATATGTTCATCGCCTCGTGAACCAAGTTAAAGGGGAATATGAGGCACGCGGCGAACAGATGGTCAAATACCAAGAGCTGGTCGCCGAAATGTGCACAAAATTTGAAGAAGTACTAATCGAACAAGTCCCGAGAGAGCACAACTCCCAGGCCGATGCTCTTTCCAAGCTAGCATCATCGGATGGGGCAGCCGACTTCTCCAATATCCAAATCACAAAGTCAGCAAGGCCGGCGATCGACAGAAGCCTGGTTACCACGGTCGCCATCGCCGAGGAGAACTGGATGACTCCGTTCATCAAATACTTAAAGGACGGAACGGTCCCTGACGACCGTGTTAAAGCTCGCCAACTCCAGCTTCGTGCGACCAGATATACCCTATTGGACGACCGGCTTTACAAGCGAGCCTTCAGCCTTCCCCTCCTCAAGTGTATTACACCGGAGGAAGGTCGGCTCGTTTTAGCTGAGATCCATGACGGGATTTGTGGAAACCATGCGGGCAAAGAGCCCTCATCCATAAGACAACCTTACAAGGGTTTTTCCGCCATCACTTCGAAAGATGCGATCGCCTATGCCGGATCGTGTCATAGGTGTCGATAATGGGCCCCAACATTAAACTATCACCCGAACACTCACCTCCATGTATAGCCCTCGACATTTACGCAATGGGGCATCGACCTTATAGGTCCCTTGCCGACGGCCTGTGGGGTCAGTAAGTTCGCCATCGTAGGGGTCGACTATTTCACCAAATGGGCTGAGGCCGAACCGCTCAACAAGATTGGCCAAGAGCAAGTGATCAAGTTTATATGGAGAAACGTCGTATGCCGATTCGGTCTGCCCCAGGCCATCATCTCCGACAACGGAAAGCAGTTCGACGGCTTAGAAGTCATGCAATTCTGTGAAAAGTGGGGAATCAAAAGGTTATTCTCAGCGCCCTATCACCCTCAGACGAACGGGCAAGTAGAGACAGTGAATAAGATCCTCAAACACACAATTAAAGCACGACTCGAATCCAGGCAAGGACGATGGGCGAGCGAGCTCCCAGACGTTTTGTGGTCCTACCGAACGACGACCCGCAATTCAACTGGCGAAACCCCATTCGCCCTTGCCTTCGGAACGAAAGCGGTGATTCCTTCAGAGATCGACGTCCTCAGCCATCGAACCAAACAGGAGATGACGACCGACAACGATGTGGCCCGACGAATCGACCAAGACATGCTCGAAGAACAACGGCTGACCTCAAAAATAAAGAACACAATCCACAAAAGGAGAGCCGAGAAGTTCTTCAACTCAAAGGTCAAAGAAAGAAGGTTTCAAGTGGGCGATCTCATCCTCAAAAAGATCCAAACCCACACAGGCGTTTTCGGTCCGAACTGGGAAGGACCTTTCAGAGTATCTAGATGGCTAACTAAAGGAGCCTACGAACTGGAACATCCTGACGGTACTCCGGATCAATACCCCTGGAACGCCGTGCATCTGAAAAAATACTACCAGTGATAATTTTGTATTCAATTTCAATATTGTACAAGGAATATAATGAGATTTTTTCCTATCCCATCTATTCTGGCGATCGCCCCACCAGGCATATCGCATACCGCCGACGATCGTTGATCACGACGATCCGAGGTAAAATCAGTGCAGCCATGGTCCTGGAGGTCGATGGAACCGATAGCTTCGCCCATGCAAGGTTCCTTTGGGCTGATATCGCCCGCCCTTCGTTTAAATACGAGGCCGGCGTAGCCGAAGGACCCTCCAAAATAATCAGTAGGCACGATCGCACGTCCTCAAGGTACATCATTTAACATGGTGAACCCGGACAATGCGACGTGCCACTACCCCCGTCTCAACGTACACCGTCGCGGGTCGCCATCTTCATGGCGGGCCGAGGTGGAAGCAGAGCTGACAAGCCGCGGACGTGGAGTCGAATAAGCCGACGACGCCCCGCGCAAGGACTCCTCCGGACCAAGATCGCCCGCCTTTCGTTTTAACACAAGGCAGGCGTAGCCTAACGGAGGACCCTCACAAAAAGTGAGTCGCGGGATACACAATATCCCTCGAACACAAAGACACGATTGGGGAGGTCGGTCCATCGAACACCCCAACCGTACATGATTCTTCAGAGTCGGCAAAATGAAGATAGCTCGCCTGACAAACTAGTTTTTGTTTCCTTACTTACAATAAGTGAACAAAAACAAGGGGGCAGAGATGGGTCGAGCTAATCCCAAATACGATCGAACAAAGAGGAACCACACACGATCGGCTTCGCTCAAACACACGCAGGACGATCGGAGTCGTTCGACAAAAATTACAAGTAAGAATTTCCGATTCAAAACATATCAACGCTTTCAACAATCAGACAATCGGTCGGATGAACAAAACGTCGAAAGCAATCATACACGTACTTGTAAAAATTGCACGCAAACATTCAAAGGCGATCGTATGTAAAGAGACAGTATGAAAAGAGGAACATTTTATTCATAACGCAAGTTCCGTACATTACGGGGCCCGAGGGCATTACAAAAGGAAAACAAAAAGTACAAGTTACAGAGGAAAACAAAAATGCCTCTCAAGGCCCCGCCGGCTGGTCATCGCCCTCAGGATGCGGATCGGCTTGGGCCCCCCCATCGGCCTCGGGATGAATGAGTTTACCAGAATACCAACTCAAATCGATCCCGAAGTCGACAAAGTCAAAGATCGGCAAGGAGAACTCCGGGTGCAGAGGATGCTCGAGGGCATAGGATTTGAAGCTCTCCATCAAGGGACCGATCTCGATCCCTGCCTTTTTAGCGGCTCGAACAGCGTCAGCATAAGCCAAGTAATAAGCGAACTCGCCGACGAGCGCAACGTTGAGGTAGGGATCGACCTCGATCGCCTTCAGCTGTCCCTTCAAATCCGCGGCCGTCTTCTCGGCCTCCGCCAGCTCGACCACCTTGGCGGCATTCTCACCCTTGGCCTTCTCCAGCTCCTTCTTCGCCGCCTCCAGCTCACCGCTGAGCCGATCCACCATCACCTTCAGCCCGGCCGCCTCCTCCTGCGAAGCCGCGAACTTCTGGCGGGTTTCTTTCTCCTTGTCACGGGACCGGTCGGCAGCCTCCTTAGAGCGGCTCAGCTCCTGCTTCAATCGGTCAACGTCCTGTTTAGCCCTTTTGGCCGTCTCCTCATACTCCTTCTCCATAGACTGGATCCGGTTGGCAAACTCGATATTTTTGTTCCGGGCGGCCTCGAGGTCGCTATGGAGACGAGCAGTGGAGGGTCGCCCCTCAAAATCCCTAGCGGCTTGGACGGCCATCGCCGTCCGGAGAGCTGTGGCAAGGGTCGCCTGCATGGCATCTCCAGATCGACGACGAGCGATCGCATCAAGATCGGTCGTCCAGGCCTTGGGCAGAGAGGAGATAGCCTGCTGGATGTAAGTGGGGACGTCGAGAGATGTTTGCGGAGCCTTGCTCGACAAAAAGTCCAGCACCATAGGAGCAACGTCCGGGTCGGCAAGACGAACCCTGCAGCACAAACCAAAGAAACCAAAGAGTTAGCCTATACCTTGCCCAGAATGCCTAACTCAGACCGATTTTGATCCTTTCTTACCTGTTGACCAGCTCAGGATCGCGTCCAAAATAAGGCTTGCCCCGAGAGGTTTCCGCCTCGGCGATCGCCACCTTCTTCATCGAGCCGCCAGATGACCGGGAGCCGAGGACCGAGGGCCTAGGGCCTGATCGCTCCATCATCGGGATGGCAGAGATAGGAGCCGCAGCAACCGGAGGCTCAAGAATGGATACATCCGCCTCAGAAATCGACGGGGACTCCTCCGACCTCCGCCTCTTGCGGTCTTGGCCGTTCCTCTCCCCGAACCACCGGCTCGGCGACCGCACCTCGGCAGCCTCGTCACCGGAGCAGGCGAGACGCCTTCTCAGAACGCGACCACCGCTTACCCAAGTGAAGGCGACCGATGAGTCCCGGGTTTGACATGGCGATCTCTGGCGGTGGCTCGGCAAATCGGGGAAAATGAACCTCTGTCAAAGAAGAGATACAAACAAGTCAGACAACAACTTAAACGATACGACCTCCTGGGGACGATCGTCAAGCAAGGAAGCACCACTTAAGATCATACCTGGAACTTTCAAGTGACGGGGGAAGCAGAACAATCGAGCCCCCAACCGATGAGCTTCGGTACCAAGCGAGCGAACGTCAATAAAGGAGTTCGGCAAGGCACGGATCCGCTCCCAAACGATCAAGAAATCGAATGGAAGGTCTCCGATCGCTGGAACGAGAGGTCCTGCAAAAAGAAAACAAAATTAGATCAGTCCAAGACAAGCTCAATCAAGGGGAGAGTTAAAATCCTTACTCGAATTCCTCTCCCGGAAAGTGGTGGGGATCTCTAACTCCTCATTCGGCCTATTACTCGATGCCGATCGCCACGCCCCGCCGACCCAGCATCATTTAGCCAGGTCACCCCTGGTCTTATTCGGCACACCGAGGACCACTCTCCCGATTCGGATTTGGATATGATTGCCGCCGATCGACCTTTTCTGGGCGGCCAGTTTAAACAGATAATTCATCTCCAGCGCAGTAAGGAGGCGGAACAACCGGTGACCGCCAAACAGTGTCAACGTGCAGATGATCTGTAGCCAAGCATTCGGAGTCAGTTGAAGAGGCGCCAAATTCCAGGCAATCAGCAAGTAGGAGACGGCGAATGGCAGAGGAAATCGCAGACCCGCCTCCATAATCATCTCGCTGACGGCAACCATATCCTTGGGCGGTTGGTCGGCACGTTCATTCTCCGAGGGCACGTGCAAGGAAACATCAGAGGGGATGTGATATTTGGCCCTCCAACGGCTCAGGTCTTTCTTGGTCGCTGTACTCCGGATCTTTTCGAGAGTCCACGGAGACGGGACGGCGGCCTGAAAAACCGTCCGCTTCACATGTTCGTAAGGGTGAGCGGCGGAGTAGGCTTCGAAGTCGAATTCCGGACAGGGTCCGGCGATCGCTTCCATCATCTGAGCAAAAGCCACATAGGCAGGGCCGAATCTACTCTCTTGTTCCGAGGCCTCCCGCACCAAATCATCCTCATCCACCGGCGAGCCCCCCTGCTCCGCCGTCGCCGCCGTCCTCGCCACTTCGGCCTCCTTGAAAAGTTCTTCGAGTTCTGCGGGTGCAATCCCCGCACGAATAGCTTCAACGGCCGTCTCCATATCCACTCCAACGGGAATCTCCTCCCGTTCAGGCGATGCTGCGGCAGCGGAAGAACTTCCGGTCTCGAAGGTTCTGGATCCTCCCGACATATTAGAAAGTAAAGGGAGAGAGAAGATTAATTTTTCTTACCTAGAGAAAAGAAGGAGATCGGCACAAGAAGCTCCAGAAATTTTTGCACTTCGCTATGGATGCAAGGACGCGTAAAAAGTGAAGGAGAAGAAGCCCTCGCCCTTTTATAGATGGAGACGAGGGTCTAAATGCAAATAGGAGAAACCTCGAGGGCTGGATCGCAACCGTCACGTGGGGACGCATTAAATGCTGCCCTCGAATCCCGCATACGCGTCTTTTTGAGGGCAGGCCAGCCGACAAGTCCGACAAACCGTCGGACTCCCCCAACAGCGGCGCGACGCGTGTCCCTGCCACTTTTAGAAAGCCCGCCTTCATTTCCCGCTGCTCCCGACGCGAAAGAAGATCGTCCAGATTTGAATTCAGATCGGCTGATCGTTTAAACATTGGCGATCGCCAACAGTGCCACCTCACCCCGTGTTTTCAACATCGAGGCGAGCTGGGGGGCAATTGTTGTGCGGCGATTAATACGCCTCGATAGGCGATCGGCATCACAATCAGAGAAGCCAACCATGGAAGACATACTCTGGACAAACGCCTAGAGTGTTGGGTACCGATTCGGATATTTGCGCCGTTTGCGGAAGCGTAAATAAAAAGTGCGGAAAATAAATGACGCAAGGATTTATAGAGGTTCGGCTATAAACGAAGCCTACGTCCTCTCTTTATCTTTTTTCAATAGGTTAAAGATACCAACCTCTTCGCCTCTCTTCTATCGGTCGAGGTATAACCGTTTACAATCACGTCTTCTATTGGTCCGTGATAAACCACTCGTACTTGTCTTTGCGTCGGTCCAAGTTAAACCGTTTTACTTTTCTATCGGACAAGGAATCAACCGCTCTAGCTTTCTATGGGTACTAGATAAACCTCACTTAGATATCGATTGCGATTCTAATAATGCCGGATCCTTGATCCTAATAACACCGAATCCAATCGTATCTTTTCTTTTACCACTGTATGTTTTCGTGAATTCTCACTCAAACACTTACAATTAAGCTCAATATCAACAACAAGAATGTGTGTAATAATATCACAAGAATAGACAATATGCTCAAGGTTGTTGTACTCAAACAATACCATAGGGATGGTATTTATAGGCTCCATTTTCAAACTAGCCGTTAGTCACGCAAGACCGCATTACGACGCTATCACATTCATATTACGACGTAGCTTCATTACGTACGTTAACCTCCCCGTGTTACGACGTTAGCCTAGTCCATTTGATCCGGTGAGTTTTCGTTTCTTTGGTTACGTCGTTAGTAATGACATCGTTACGCACGTTAACATTACGCCACCGCCGACGCCATATATCCGTTGTATGCTTTGCCGACTTTGACTCCTCCAACGCTCACTTGTTTGAACTCCTTTACGTCGTTATACAACCTTCGCTACGACGTTAGCTTGCCCATATTACGTACGTTAACATACCCTTGTTACGTACGTTAGCTTTGAGATTTTCCAGCTTTTTGTACTTCGATTCCTTCGATGCTTTGCTTCGTCTCTTTGTTGTTTTGTTTTGCTTATCAACATTAATCATCAAAACACTTTTAATTTATGTATGGAACAAAATGTTCCAACAATCTCCCCTTTGATGATTACAAAACAACACTCCGACAATGGGATTTTCCTGCAAAAATACAAATATATGTATATCTTTACAGACCAAAGTTTTCGACTTTGTCCGTTTCGTTAGAATCTTCTCCCATTACTTTTTCGACTCCTTCTTTCTCCTTACCTTTAACTTTTCGAATTTTTCATCGTCTTTTCGACGTCTCCTCATTTTTCTTTTTCTGTCATTTTTTCACTTCTCCTCTTCATTTTTCAATTCCTTCGATTCTCCCCCTTTCAGGTTAAATCCCATTTTCCTCCTTTCTCTCCCCCTTTTTTGTTTTCATCAAAAAGTGGATAAAATATCAATTGAAATAAATAATACCAAAATATAAAATATGCATGATAAAATTTATGAATAAATGCATAAAGGGTAAAAACTCCCCCTGAAAATATTATCTCCCCAAAAAAAAATACTCCCCCTGAGTAAAATACAAAAATCAATTTTTGGGGATCCAACCTATAGTTGGTTTTTGTTTAGAAACGTAGACGATATTTGAAACGATTGTTCCTTTAGGAACCCAAATTTTCTTAATTTTTATCGTCCGTCTCGGGCTTTTGCAACTTGAAATATGATGCCCGATTTTTAAACACTTTTCGCAATGGGGTATCTTAAAATTAACGGATTCGCTTTTCAAACGAGTTTTGAATCCTAACCCTCTTTATTCAAAGTAAATTTTTGAACACTAAGCATTTGTTCAAATTTCTCGTTTCCGCACGAGAATTTTCTTGTTAAAGATTTTAGTTCATCTTGAACTTTTAAAAGATCATTCTTCAAAATATTTTCATTTTCAATACACTTTGAATGATCGATTTCAACAAATTTTCCTTCTCGATAATTTTAGAATTTTCAATTTCCAAGGATTTAATTTTAGACTTAAGGGATTTAATTTCCGATAAAGCATTTTGGAAATCCGTATGTAATAACTCAAATGCATCAAATAATTCATCACGAGGATGTACTAACTCGGCTTTCGACGTCGCCGCCGAACGAACTTCGGGCCATGAGAGCGAGATTATTTTGATTGATGAAATCATCGTCTTCATCTTCATCGCTCCAAGTAGCCACGAGAACCTCCTTCTTGGGTTTGACACGACAATGCTTAGCGAAGTGGCCTGGTTTTCCACATAATCGACAAGAGTTGTCGAATTTCTTAGATTCGCCCGAGATATCCTTCTTCCTCCGGTTTAATAAGGTTTGAAACTTATTAATGTTCTTGGCATAATATGCCGATTCTTCGTCGCTTTCCTCCACCGGAATTTCTTCTTTCTTCCTCGACATCTTAGCCTTCATGGCTAACGATCTTTCTTTCGGTTTCGGCTTGACACTTCGTGATTTTAACACGATCTCATAATTAATTAGCGAACCAACGAGGGCGCTAAAATCAAGCATGTTGAGATCTTTAGATTCCATAATTGCGGTCACGGTGCCGTCCCATTCGCTAGGTAGTGATCGTAAAATTTTCTTAACTTTTTCACTACTAGATAATGGTTTTCCGAACGAAGCTAGTCCATTGGTGATGACCGAGAATCGGTCGAGCATATTGGTGATGGACTCGTCACCCTTCATCATGAATAACTCGTAGTCATGGAGAAGCATATTTATCTTCGTCTCCTTGACTTGAGTCGTCCCTTCGTGTGTGATTTCTAGAATTTTCCATATTTCTTTCGCACTCTCACACGATGAGATTCGATTGACCTCTTCCGGATTTAAGGCACAAAATAAGAGTTGAGTAGCCTTACAATTTAGATGGTCATTTTTCCAATCGGCATCGTCGTATTCTTCAAAGATTTGAGCGCATCATCGGATTTGATTGGAACTTTCGGGCCAAGGCAAATAATCTTCCAAATTTCGATGTCGTATGCTCGGATGAATATCGACATCTTCTTCTTCCACGTCAAATAATTTGATCCATCAAAGAATGGTGGTCGGTTGAGAGCAAGGCCTTCGACGGAGCCATTTGAAAAGCCATTTTGGATCTTCTCCTCGGATGTTAAGTCGCAGATTGAGTACCGCTCCGATACCAATTGTTGGGTACCGAGTCGGATATTTGCGCCGTTTGGGAAGCGTAAATAAAAAGTGCGGAAAATAAATGACGCAAGGATTTATAGAGGTTCGCTATAAACGAAGCCTACGCCCTCTCTTTATCTTTTTCAATAGGTTAAAGATACCAACCTCTTCGCCTCTCTTCTATCGGTCGAGGTATAACCGCTTACAATCACGTCTTCTATTGGTCCGTGATAAACCACTGCACTTGTCTTTGCGCCGGTCCAAGTTAAACCGCTTTTCCTTTTCTATCGGACAAGGAATCAACCGCTCTAGCTTTCTATGGGTACTAGATAAACCTCACTTAGATATCGATTGTGATTCTAATAATGCCGGATCCTTGATCCTAATAACACCGAATCCAATCGTATCTTTTTTTTACCACTCGTGTATGTTTTCGTGAATTCTCACTCAAACACTTACAATTAAGCTCAATATCAACAACAAGAATGTGTGTAATAATATCACAAGAATAGACAATATGCTCAAGGTTGTTGTACTCAAACAATACCATAGGGATGGTATTTATAGGCTCCATCTTCAAACTAGCCGTTAGTCAGCCGCGACCGCATTACGTACGCTATCACATTCATATTACGTACGTAAGCTTCATTACGACGTTAACCTCCCCTGTGTTACGACGTTAGCCTAGTCCATTTGACCGGTGAGTTATCGTTTCTTTGGTTACGTACGGTAGTAATGACATCCTTACGTACGTTAACATTACGCCACCGCCGACGCCATATATCCGTTGTATGCTTTGCGACTTTGACTCCTCCAACGCTCACTTGTTTGAACTCCTTTACGACGTTATACAACCTTCAAGCATGACGTTAGCTTGCCCATATTACGTACGTTAACATACCCTTGTTACGTACGTTAGCTTTGAGATTTTCCAGCTTTTTGTACTTCGATTCCTTCGATGCTTTGCTTCGTCTCTTTGTTGTTTTGTTTTGCTTATCAACATTAATCATCAAAACACTTTTAATTTATATATGGAACAAAATGTTCCAACATAGAGTTCGGCACAATGCGGCGACCGTCTTTTGGTACCCAGCGATCGTCTTTTGATGTCTGACGATCGTCTTTAATGAGCGAACCAGAGGCGATCATCTCGTGCCACGTATGGATCCAGCATCCGTCAAATTCGTCGAAGACCGAATCTTGGACGGTGGCCCACGTGCGGATCTTCAAAGGATACCGACAGATAGGACCTTTGACCCCAGCCTGTCACCTACCACACCTACCGACAAGGCCGCCGAAAGGTACAAAGTAGGTCCTCCCCGGACAGCGACTCAAGACGCGTGCTGGCTCCCCATTGGTTCGCCCAGCTGGCCACCCGCAGCGACCTCGGACCTCAACGGAACAGGCCCACGTTACGGGACAATCGGCCATTTTATTTTAATATAGAAAACAGCGGTCGCCCGCGATCGCCTGAGGAATCCCAACTACCTTGTCCCCTATAAATAGAGAACTCACTGCTATGGCCAAATGGACGCGAATTTTACTACGGATTCAGTGCAAAATACACACAAAAGAGAGAATCAAAGACTCTTTTGGCAACCACTTATACATTCATAGTGATATTCATACATATTCATCATATATCCCAAGCAAGAACTCACAGATTTACCTACCTGGTTCTTCCGGCAATCTACGCGCTCTAAAGCCTAGATAACTAGAAGTCTTTACACTCCTTGTAATATATTCTAACATTAATATTTGTACTCGACAGTATATTTATTAATAACATCTCGCGAGAGCATTCAAGCCCGGGATTAACAACCCCAGCAAATCTTGTGTTATCTATTTTCTCACGGAAGTGTTCTCGCATTTGTTTGTTACTCGATCATTCCAGCAATACTATCTCCGGATAATATTTTGGGTAACAACATCCAAGATATCAAATTTGAGGCGAGTTGGATAAGCTATCTTATACAAGAAAAAGAAAAATGATTTTTCACAGTTTACCATGAGTACTTTCCATGATAAAATATTCAATAATGGGAGCGTTATTATTTTTTGGAACCAAGATATGGTCAAAATTACTTTCGATGCTATTGGGTTACCGGTGAAAGTACTTTATCGCAGTTCGAGTTGATATAGACAGTAGAAGTAAGTCCTCTAGGTTCTACTAATGATGAACCTTAATACACATGCCATAACTATCGATGCATGCAAAGTATATATATATAATTATAGATATAATCACATAGCCCTATGAATATATCTATACACGTATAAATGCAGTCAAAGAGGTGTCTTATGCCGCAATAATTATTAATTCAAGGTGAATTTATTTTAATTCAAGTTGCTTAAGCAATTTATTTTAATTTAATTAAAATTATGAATGCATCATGCTTTTGGTTTAATTAAGTATAAATAAATTATAGAGTATAAATATGCAATCAATAGTAATTAAAGACATATAAATTCGCGCATTGCAGATAGTAAGGTTCGTATTTGTGTACTTTGTTTCGTGAATAGGAGCGTAAAACTGGATCAAAAACGGATCGGCCAAGTCGCCGAGTCAAGAATCGGTCTGGATCGCAGTCCGAAAGGCCGGATCGCAGTACGGTCGGGCCGACAAACGGCTGGTCGGGCCGGGCGGGAAGGCCGCAGACGGGTCGAGTGGAGGAGCTGCTGACTGGGTTGGCGGCGGGACTGATGCTTGTCGGTTGCCGCCCTCTTTTTGACTTGTTGCCGAATTTTTGCTCCGCCTCCACCCTTCCTTATTTTTTCCTGCGTCACGCCGCTGCTTGCTTCCAAAAATGTGGCTCGGCTTCTGTCTGCGGTTTTCTTTGCCTTCTAATTATGTGAGGTGGGCGGGTGCAAGCTTGGGGATCCGACTGGTGTCTATGCTGGGAGACGAGCTGACCGTGATGGATTGGGGAAGCCGGCGCTGTTGCGTCGTGTGCAGAGTGGTGGCTTGGATGGGTGAAGAAAACGACTGACGGCAAGTGTTTATAGATCGGGAATGGTGGCCTGCGGGATCTAGGTCTGGGAAGACAGGCTAGAGTTGTTGAATCTCGCAGTGGAGGTGACCGATTTGGCGGCGGCCGATCTAGGCCGAAGGTTAGGGTTTCGCTCCCGGGGGGTTGCGGGCCGCAGTTCCTGAATAGGCGAGGAAGAAGGCCGGTGGCTAGGGTTTTGGCCGAGTGTAGTTCGATCGGGGAAGGAGATGAATTCCGATTTTTTTTTCGGGATTTTGCAGAAAAAAAAATGGGACGGGATTTTTCTTCTTGCTCAGTGGGGAACTACGTGATGATAACGTGTTGAAGGGAAAATAACTGAAACAGAAAGTAGGGCAAAATTGTTGTTGTATTATTCCATTGATGAGCTCCCTTTAAATAGGGAGAAATACATACAAACAGGTCCTAAATGCACTTAACTGGAAAAAGTTCTATAAACTAATGTACTTAAAGACACAATGAGTATTATTCCTTTAACAAATAATGAATACTTTATCATTTTCTAACCTTGTTTAAGTGAGTTAGGTTTCTTATTCAAAACGTGAGGTCTAATATTTTGTTGGAATACGGGTAATTTGGGTATAGAGATAAATAATATCCAAAAGGAAAGCTTATTTTGAGAATCGAAAAATATAAATCTCCCAATCAAATTGGAAAAGAGGAAGTATATAATTATATATAATATATTATATATATTATAGTTAACTCTAATATATATAATTTAATAAAAAGAGAGAATGTGTAACACCCCTCAAATTCAACTAGTCACTAGCGAAGATAGCTAATATATTGAATAAAGGACTAAATATTTTTTCTTCCTAATAAAAAATATTTTTGACCTGGGTTAATTTGAATTTTTTCGCTATGTTGGACCTATTTTGTATATAGCTTATTGGGCTTATTTTGGATCTCATTCGGAAGTAAGTCATATCCATCGGGAAAGTTCAATTGTGAGAAAACCAGTTGGGTTACCTCATACTACAATACAATGAACTCTTTTTCTAATGTCCAGTACGTTCACAGCACACAACCATTATGGCGCCCCACATCCGACGTCAGTTTGAGCGCCATCCTCTAACCTCAATAATCCTGCTTAATGCAAATACATTAAATTTAAAATGATTGACAATAAAAAAATTATTTTTTATAATCCACAAAAAAAGTTGTTGACCATGCCAAAATAAAATATCAGAGTTAGCGTACTGCAACGAAACAATATAAAATTTAACAACAAATTTCCAATGAGATCGATACCCGTGTTCGACCTTTTCACATAATTACGCAAATATCGCAATGATATACTTAAAATATACAAACAACATAGTTCAAACTTGGAGAAAGTTTCCCACTACCATTATTTACGAGGACAAATAATTTCTCCTTAGATTTGGCCGGTCGCTCATATATGTGAAACTAGGTATTGAAGTAGGGATGTCAAATTTATCCGTATTCGATTTTATCCGTCGGATAAACTCGAAATCAGGTCGGGTATCGACCGAACCCAAAATTTTATGATCGGGTACGGGTAGGGTATGGATATAGTACATTACCCGATTACCCGACCTGCATACCCGTTTGAATTATATAAATATATTATTATTATATGTTAAACATAAATATTATTTTATATTATATATTATATATATTGTTATATAACATATTATATTTTAGATATTTATTATACTAAATTGAATTTATTATTATATTATATGTATATATGATATATATATTAAAAAATATTTATATTCTTAAATATAGAGTATATGGGTACCCGATTACCCGATGAGCAATACCCGAATCCGATCCATATCAAATAGGGTAGGGTCTGGAGGAGACATACTCGTACCCTACCCGACCCATTGACATTCCTAGATTGAAGTAACAATCTTTAGCATCACCTCCATGGAGCTATCGTGGAAAAAATAATTTTAGCATTAGTATCACTTATGTGTAGCTAATAAACTAGTGCCTTACTATACATATATTGAGGGTAGAGGAGTTTACCTTGAGCCACTTTAAATATGTGTTATTTACTTTAAGTCTTTACTGTTTTCATTTAAACTGTGATTTATAATCAAAACTTGAGGTAATAATTTATCATTCTATTAAATTTCGTATGTTTTAATTGCATTTTTATATTTACACGAACCTCTAACACTTCATTGCTTTTTCTTATGCTTTGTAGGATTTTTTTTTTTTTTTTTTGATACCGAGGTTCCAAGCTTACACCTGACTAGTCCTCGGGATAACAGTCCCGGCCCCACAGTACTGCTACCAGTTAAATCGCGAGATGTGTATTTGGCTCCCAGGTTCTTAAATATCCTCAACTACCGCGCACAAGGAGTCGTCCCTGCCGATTGCTCCACGCTGACTTCAAATCCAACCGCAGTTCCCACCGAGATCCTGGTCTCCCACACCGCCGCCGCCCTCAATATTTAATTGTTTCACCGCCAGATTCTCGGCGCTTTGTAGGATTTTTATATTATTGAATGTAAGGCTCTATTCTTTTAGCGGAATTTTATTAAACTAAATTGAATCAATTGAATCAATTTTGTTGAGTTAATCAATCTGATCAATTGCATCAATTGAACTAAATCAATTGTGCCGAATCGAATCAAGTTATCAATAATAATAATAGTAATTAATAATATATATAACAATATGTATACAATATCTACAATATTAATATATATTACAATAATAAACTATACCTAATATTATTGATAATACTAATATAACGAATAATAATAAAAATAATTTCACATAACAATGTATACATTATAATAAATTCAGTTATATCACAACTAGAAAAAAAAAGTTAATAATAATAACATCAATAAGACACAAATATATATAATACTATTGATAATATTGATATCAATTATAATAGTAATGGAATTTAATAACACTACAAATAATAGATAATTTTATTGATAAATATTGTATTAATAATAATAATAATAAAATAAGAAAACAATTTTATATAATAATATTTATTTATATTAAAAACAACAACAATAATAATAAGATCTTAATAATAAAACTTTATACAATATTATTGATAATATTAATTAATATGAATAATTATACTCCCAGTAATTAATATTATTAAAATATAATATGTACATTAATTATAATTATATTTACATTACAAGAATAAAAATAATAAATGATAGTAATTAGATAAACAAATTATAATAATAACTATTATATATAATATTATTGATAATATAAATATAATAATAATTATTACTATTATTATATATAATATTATTTATCATATAAATAATAATATTAATTAATTATATTAATTTTAAAATTAAATCGAATCAACAAAGTCTAAATCAATGTTGAATCAATTTCACGAATCGAATCAAGCCAATCAATCAAATGCACAAATTAAGTCCAAAAGAACGAGCCTAATTTTCATTTCAGCTAATATTTTATTCTAATGTTGTATTTTTATGGGTTGAATTTTACAAAAAAAAGAAAAGGAAAAAACAAAATGAGCTATGTTAATATTTTTTAGTTTATAAAGTCTAGTTATCACATTTTAGCATTTTAATCTCAAAGTTTGTAATAAAAAATTTATAGATTATTTAAGATTATGATACATTTGAAATATAATTAAAGCATTATTATAAAATATATTTTAATATTATTTAATTTAATTATCTGAAACAAGCTAAAATAAATATTTTTAGCTAGTTTCAACTAGTTTTGTAAAAATATTTTATAAATTCTAGCGTCATAGCGTGATGCTAAAGTATGCCAAAAAAGCCGGATTAAAAAGCATTAGTGGCACTCAAATGATGTCAAAGTTTATTTAGGTCCTGTTTAGACTTATTTTTCAATTTTTCGCCTCACTTCGATTCGCTCAGCCCATTCACTTCGCCTGCGCCCATTCATTCGCCTTCGGTTTCTTATTATTATTATTATTATTATTATTATTATTATTATTAATTTTAATTATTATTGTTATTATTACTAATAATATTTACTATTATCGCTGTTGTTGTTGTTGTTGATTACTATTATTTATCATTATTATCAGTGTTATTATTATTATTAATCACAATTATTATTTTTGTTATTATTACTAATAATATTTACTATTATTATTATTAATAATAATATTTATCATTATCGGTGTTGATTACTATTATTATTATTTACCATTATTATCAGTGTTATTATTATTGTTATTATTATAGTTATTATCATTATTATTATAGTTATTATAGTCGTATTATTAATATTATTATAATTTACCCTTATCAAATAGATCTCAACTTATCATTTATATTTTATTATATTATTATTTTTAATATTATTTTCTTATATTTATTATTTCTATTATTAATAATATTATTATTATTATAAATATTAATTATTATTATTATTATTTACCCTTAATATATATTTGATTGCCTGGCCAGATTCATTCAGTTGATTCAGTTCATTCGATTCATCCAGCCAGCTTCGGTTCAATTCGCCTTCAATTCAATTTAATTTAATTCAGTTCAATTCAATTCAGATTTTCAAAAGAATAGAGCCTTACTATTATTATTTTTCATTGGCGTCAGCATGCTTGATGCAAGGTTGGCAATTTAAATTTTCTACCTGAAGCTAAAGTTTAGCTTCACATGTTGAACTTGAAATTAAAGAAATTTTAGATTCAAATAATGACTTGTTTCCGAGAGTTTTAGGTTCTGTTCTTTTGATCAATGAATGAATCGAATCAATTGAAATGAATTGAATCAATTGAATCGAATCAACGGATTCGAATCGAATCGAATCGAATCGAATCGAACGAACTCGAATCGAATCAATCAAATATATATTAAGAGTAAATAATAATAATAATAATGGTAAATAATAATAATAATAGTAATCAACAACAACAACGACAATAGTAATATTATCTATACTTAATATTAAGAGAGAGTCGCAAAAAAATCTAAGAAACATGTGTCATCTCCACGTTAATCCTCTTTTTAAAAATCTTAAAAAAATGGGCGTTTAATTTGGGAGTTAGAGGATTATTCCATTATATACTATCTATCAATTAAAAATTTCCTCTCATTTTATTCCTTTTATTTTTAACATAGTAGTTTAAACAATTATAACTTTTATGTATCAATTTTGGTTTTGAAAAAAATATATCAAATTAACTCTTACTTCGTGCTCTTTAATTTGACATCCATATAGTATATATAAAGTAATCATATAATTATAATATATTTAGATGATTAAAATATTTCAATATAAAAATATAAGACTATTGAAAAAAGATATATTTTTAGTTTATTTTCATAGCTTTTAACAATTTGATTTTTAAGAATTATTTTGTTCTGATTATAAAATAGTAAAATATATTACATTAATGTCAAATCATATAAAAAAATTATATTAGTAAGAATATCGGTTGTATATTTTTAATGAAAGTTGATAATACAACACCAACAACATCATCATCAGGGCTAATTAATCCCAAAATGCTTTGAGATCGGCTATAATAAAAGGTGATAATAATAAACATAATTTAATTTCTTATTTATAAAATTAGATATAAGACTCATATTATCCTATATGAAAAAATAAATGTCGGTGCTTAATTAATTTACGGTTTTCCTATCATGTGCCGTTAGATCACATGATAAGAGTTTATAAATGAAATTAAATCAAATAATAGTATATGTATATGTGTGTGTATACTGATTCATGTATATTTTATAATAATTTTATAATAATATTGAAATTCGATCACATATTATTAATATATATAATAAAATATTTAATATTTTACGCCGTGCATCGACGGAGGACATCTAGTTAGTAATAATAACAATAATAATTAAGATTAATAATAATAATAATAAGAAGAAGAAGAATCGAATCGAATCGAATTGACTCGAATCGAATCGAATCAAAAATAAGTTCAAAAGAATGTGGCGCTACCCTACTAAAATCTCGCCCGCTAGTGAACATGATCGTCTTATAGACTTATAGTAGTGGTAAATCAACTCGAGTCATACTCTCAAGGAGATTTAAAACTACGTCAAAATGAATAAAAGTACAACACAAAAGACTAAATCCCTAACATCATTTGTGTTGGAGTTATAACTAAGGGAAAGCAACAACAATCAAAATACGAAATTAATGAAAAAGAGTAGAGATCCCTAACAATTAAGCTAACACTAAAAATGTGCAATACTTTTGAAACTAAAGTCTAAGTATAGGGATAATTCGCCCCAATTCAACTTAAGAATTTAGCCAAAATCATCAATTAAATATTAATTCGATGATGTTCTCTCGAATTGCATTCACTTTTAATTTGGAGAATTTTGAGGTAAACTACCCTTTTGGTTAATTTCCTTAAAAATGGGACAAAACAACACCCCAATTAGAGTGATTGAATTGCTAATCCCTAAACCCTAGGTGAATTGAGTCAAACGCCCTCAAATCCCTAGAATTAGGGTTCTACCTGTAATTACGTGGAAAATCAAAAAAAAAAAAAAACAAGTATCGAAAGACAAGATTCATGGAGAGTATGGTGAGATAGAGAGATTATATTTCGGATTTCATAAAAAATAAAAAATAAAATAAAGGAAAATTGCTTGTGGGCAATAAAACTGAAAGCAAAATAGGAAAATCCAACTTGAATCAAACATGATTCCTTCACAGTGAAGTGCATTGAAGAGCGAAATTGAAATCGAAAGACAATTGCAAAAGTAGATATAAAACTATGATTTCAGAATAAGAAAAAAAATAGAGACAAAAACTAGGGAGCTAATGTTTTTCTAAATTGAATCTAAGAAAAATAAGCACAAGTTCCAAGAAAAATGGAAAAAAAATATATATTTATAGATTTCACTAAAAGTGGTTAAAATAAAGCCAATCATGCCCAGGTGGCGGTCGTTCATGATCCGCCGACAGTCAGAGTGATGGTCCGGGAACGATCAGGTCACGGTCTGCAGGTGTCTTAGTCATGCACGACAACTTTTGTGATGTATTGAGCGGGAGTGACCGACCATGATGTGTCAGTTGCGTGCTAGGGTGATTGACGGTTGCTGTGCAGGGTGACTCGGCGTCAGTGTTGAAATATTTCGGGTTGTTCCACCATTATTTTTGGATTTTCCACTGGTTGTTCTCGGTTGTTTCGGGAGTGTAAATTGATTGATTTCAATGGCCCATTTTTGTGTTTCACCCGGTTTATTCAAACCGATTCGTTCGACCTAGTTCTATTTTACCTAAAAGTACATAATATTGCCACAAAAATCCACAAACTCCCAAAATTCACCGATAACACTGGGATAACATAAATTCCTAAAAATTAAGTCAAATCTTATGAAAAGTGACATCATACGACTAAATAACACTAAAAATACTAACAAAAATGGCTAAAAACCACCCACAAATAATTTATTTATCCTCAAGCAACAAAATTGTGTATTGGAATTTACAAACAAAAGAAACGCCATATTTAAATTTATAGCAATCCTTAGCCTAATTTGCTTACCCGACCCCTTAACTCGGGTCTTAGAGAAGTGAAGATAACGAAAAATTAACTAGGTGGAGGCTAAATTTGTTGCCCTCCTTTGTAATGTACAATCCGTATCTCAAAACGGCGCACACTTGACTATGATAGCATATATACAATGCCCTAGCTTGACTACAATAACCTATATACAATGCACTAGTCCCAAATTAGTTACTTATATACATATAATTTTTCAAATGGGTTAAATGTTCAATGTTTGTGCCACCATCTCACGTAGTAGAGGCACATTGTGATTTAACCGTTTAATTACTTTAGTGGTAACAATCTCTCGATTGATTTTTTGGTGTCTCCTTGAAGCTTCAAAGCCTGAGTACCTACCACCTGAGACCTCTTGTAATACCCGGTTGTAATTCAGTAATTATCATTCAGTAATTGATACTCAGTAATTTTCACTCATTATTAATCATTTGTCACTCAGATTCAGTCATGGTATTCATCATTCAGAGTAATTGTATCGTGTATCAATCGTCATTCATCACTAATCTGATTGGAGTTTCGTGCCGTGTTTATCGTCATAGTCATTTTCGTTGCGAGTTGTGCGTGAGGAGTAGCGCACGCTACGTACTCATTCTAGCGTACGCTAATTGGGTATAGGTAGCGCACGCTACCACTCAGCATTAGCGCACGCTAAGGTTACCCTGGCTGCAGTCCAGAAGGTACTGGACTGCAGGTGAGTTATAAGTAGCGCACGCTACGAATGGTAAGTAGCGCGCGCTAGTGAGTTGTAGTAGCGCACGCTAATATGTGGTGCAACGCGCTAAGGACAGATCGTTGAGTCCAAGAGCTACCGGGCCGCATTGATTAATTCATAGCGCACGCTATGTGTTGTTTTTAGCGTACGCAACCGATTATATAGCGCACGCTAAATAATGGTTGTAGCGCACGCTATCGAGGTCGATCGAGAACAGCGCTTCGACTCCGATCGGGCATCAAATTATTCGTTAGCGCACGCTAACTATGGGCTTTAACGACGCTAGTAGTATGATCGTAGCGCACGCTACAAAAGGTACGTAGCGCGCTACCGTGTTCGGACAGGGGTCTGACTACCCAAACTACTCGTTAGCGCACGCTATTCATAGGCTAGCGCACGCTAACTGGGCCGCTATAAATCGACAGTTTGGTCAGAGTTCGTCATTTATCATCCTAATCTCTTTCTCTCGTCGGTTCTTGGCGATTTGGGCGATTTTGAGAGTATTCATCAAGGTGTAATCATCAATCATCATCTTCAAGTCTTTGAGTTGGATTATCATCACTTCATCATCTCCAAAACATCAAATCAAAGGTATTAATTTCTTTGATCTTGAATTTGGATTTTGGGTTTTTCCTTCCGATTTCTTCGTAAGCTTGGATTATCATCTAATATGTCGATATGGATTATCTACCTTGGATATATATATTCCTACCGATTTAATGGTTATTTTCGAATTATTTCAAGAACCCATTGGGGTTGACTTTGGTTAATTGGGGATTTTCCGATTGACGTGGTTGTAAATTTGAATTACGGATTCCTAGTGGATTATTGATATCATTGGAAGTGTTTTGATGGTTTGTAATACTCATTTTGGTGTTGGTTTCGCATATTCGGGTTTGGATATTTCCGAAGTCGTGTGGTTGATTACATGTTCGTTAGAATGCCCCTATGAGTTTGATTATCGTTGTTTCGACCTTTGGGTTAGTCGTGTTTTGTTGTTTGATACTTGTATTGAGCGGTTGTTGGTAATTATTGTTATTCAAGGTTGTTCGAGCGACCGACATTTCATTTAGGACGTTGTTCGTGGACGGACATTCTTCATCGGTATTGTGTAAGTTAATTCTTACTCGGTTAAAAGGATATTCATTCCTTTTGTTGTTGTTCATTCATAATCGTAACTCATTCATCATTGTATTAATCGTATCAACACTTGTCATTGTCAATTAATCACCTCAGTCATAAGGAACGACGGTTCCGATCATTTCATTGAGCTATCATTCATTTCACCCTCATTTAATATTGGTGAGTCATTATTCATTTTCGTTGTCACTTTTGACATATTGTGACATTCCGGGTCATACTGGCGTGCAGATTGGTATGTGTAGGATTTTCATGTCGGGCACATTATAGTCGTGTGTTGGTTGGTGGCCTCACATCGACCGTGCACACGAGTTGATGGCTTCGTGAGATCGATTAGGTACAAGACCACACGTGTATTGATCGTTAGTGGCTTGTGCACGGACACATTTCCATCCCGGGCGTAGTGTGGCGCCATTCCTTTGAGCCGCATCGATAGTTGATTCATATAGCATGTTTGATTGCGTATGTTTCGACAGGATAAATCATAACTTCGGATATATCATGATTGTGTATTTTCAACCCTTGATGATTGTTGTTCTGTAAATCGACTTCGCTCGGGATTTTGTATTTGTGTCTTGGCAAGGCAAAGGCACGGGAGAACACGCCGACGCCGAGGAGTCCCAGTGATACTAGTAGGGGGCCCAGCTTTCCGTTTATTTCATCATTTCATCATGTCGCTTATTTCCGTCAAGTGTATTTCCGCCGCAACTTCCGTTTGAGATGTTTAATTATTGAGTGGTGTATTTTATCTTCATATAAAATACACTAGTATTCGTATTGTCTGGTGTGTTGTACTTGAACTCCTCATCGGAGTACTTGGTAATATAATGTGGTTCGGTACTACAATTATATTATTTAATTCATCATTTTCATTTGCTCGGTGGGTCCCAGTGGGATTCACGACTGTAATATCCGCCTACTTGGGGTGTTACAGAGTTGGTATCGGAGCGTGGTTTTGAATACTACCCTCCAAGTCATGTCTCATTTGAAATCATCGTCATCGGACTAGTATCATTGGACTTTCGCGTCACGTGTGACTGTGCAAATGCCGAGCCAATCGACCAAGAACCGTAAGATTTCGATGCCATGGTATAATTTCGCAATAATCATTCATTCATAATTCATTAGTTAACAATCCTCATTCATCAATTTCAATTGTGATCAAGTCGATAATGTTAACTCATTAATCACTCAATTCATTTCATTACTCGCTTGTTGATCTTGAAGATCATATCATCTCTTGTTAAATTGTTCAAGATAATCATTTCGAATTTCACCGATAATCATGTCACGTCAATTAATCATTCATGTAATCGTATTTGAGCGCGTATGCTCATTTTCATCATTTTATAATATAATCATAATGTGATACTCATGCGAGATATATAATCATCATATGACTTTCCACTTCAAGATGGAAAGGGTCGCAGAGGACGTGGAGGACGAGAGGCGGCATGGACCGAAACCCGAGAATTAATCACTCCGCCGGGAAATCGTGCCTGTGGCTCGGCTCGATCGTAAGATGTTCGGGTTGATCCACTCACTTTTATGCAGCCATGATGACCCTTGTGCGGTTGCTCAATCATCATTGCGCCACTGACGGGATTAATCGAGAGAACTCTCCCGTATGAGCCACCGCTAAGGAAAGTCTTCAACAACAACCTTCATTCGCTGCCAAGAAATCAACGGTAATCAATCCAAGCGGTCACCAACCTTCAAGAAACCTCGTGAGTCTTATCGGTTCTCGAGCGACCTCCTTCGGCGCATAATCGTGCGGAATCTCATTCCCGAGCGCCAATTTTGCCATCACTGTTATAATCATGGGACCTTGGTCATGTCAAGACCAAGTGTCCGAGACAACACACGTGCTATAATTGTGGGAATTTTGGGCATAAGGCCCGTTTTGCCGAAAGGACTCAGTCGGCTCGGCGGCATCTCGTGCCCCAAACAATCGGCGATTCGACCGATCGCTTTGTCGGCGTCGTTTAAGACAATGGAAGCAAACAAAGGTGGAGCTCATATGTATCGACGGAGCGTCGGTTCGGGGCCGGCAGGTCCTGATTCATGTGATGAAGAGGATCGACGATCCGGTGGCCCGAACGATCTCAGGTATACTCGTAATTTTATTTCAACCCGTGTGTACCTTTTGATACTGGTGCACCGCATTCATTCATTTTCAAGCCATGATTGAATAAACTTAATTTGGATAGTCCTATTGCTTGTGGACCTCATACCATCCTGTACGATTTATAGAAGATTTTCGAAATCATACCAAGGTAAGCTTAATGACCGCAATTGGTTAGTGGACCTAATCGTGGTGAATTTATCTAAGGACGATGTAATATTGAGTGTTAATTAGATGGATTGTCATGATGCCGTTCTCAATGTTCGTAAGCACATGGTCACTATCATTTTCGCTGTTGGTCGCCGAATGTGTACTTTCGTGGAGGTAATCCCCGTTGTCCCGAAGGATTACTATTATGATGGAAGCAGAGAAATTTCGCAGCGAGTTGTGCAATCATTCATTGTATCATTTTCATCGATTGGCCTTTCTAAGGCAATCGAGTTATTCAATCATTCATCAGATCATTTTCATCGATTGGCCTTTCTAAGGCAATCGAGTTATTCAATCATTCATTGTATCATTTTCATCGATTGGCCTTTCTAAGGCAATCGAGCTATTCAATCATTCATTGTATCATTTTCATCGATTGGCCTTTCTAAGGCAATCGAGTTATTCAATCATTCATCAGATCATTTTCATCGATCGCCTTTCTAAGGCAATCGAGTTATTCAATCATTCATTGTATCATTTTCATCGATTGGCCTTTCTAAGGCAATCGAGCTATTCAATCATTCATCAGTATCATTTTCATCGATTGGCCTTTCTAAGGCAATCGAGCTATTCAATCATTCATTGTATCATTTTCATCGATTGGCCTTTCTAAGGCAATCGAGTTATTCAATCATTCATTGTATCATTTTCATCGATTGGCCTTCTAAGGCAATCGAGCTATTTAATCATTCATTGCATCATTTTCACCGATTGGCATTTCTAAGGCAATCGAGATGTTCAATCATTCATTGTATCACTTTTTATCGATTGACCATTCTCGGGCAATCGAAATGTTCAATCATTCGTGGTATCATTGTCATCGTTTGACGATGTATTCCGCGAGTTATCTGGTTGCTTTCTCATAGAGTAGTGGAATTCGTGAGCGAGTTGGAGCCAGACGCCCCATTATCGAAGACACCAGATCGGATGGCCCCGACTAAATGCAGGAGTTGAAGAATCAACTTGAGGAATTGTTCGAGAAAGGTTATATCCGACCGAAAAGTGCCCTCGTAGGGAGCACCGATGCTATTTGTCAAGAAGAAGGATGGTTCTTTTCGCTTGTGTATCGATTATCGGGAGTTGAACAGGTGATGATCTAGAGTAGTATCCTTACCCCGTATTGATGATCTTTTAGATCAACTTCGTGGAGCTTTATTTTCCAAGATCGACTTAAGATCTGGATATCATCCATGGATTCGAGAGTCGGATATCACGAGGACGGTTTTTCGAACACGCTATGGTCATTATGAGTTTGCGGTTATGCGGTTGGGTTGATTATTACACTGCGGTATTCATGGAGTTAATGAATCAGTTTTCATCGACTTTTGGATCGGTTTGTTGTTGTCTTCATCGATGACATTTTGATTATTCTCGTGACCGGAGGAACACGAGGTTCATTTTCATCAGTTTCCGACGTGTTAAGACGAGAGCAACTTTATGGGAAGTTTTCCAAAGGTGAGGCCGGATGTCCAAGTGACTTTTCTCGACTGTAATTTCATCGATGGTGTGCGTGTTGATCCTCGAAGACGAAGGCTATCCAAGATTGGTCACCTCCGAAGAATGTTAAGCAACCAAGCTTTCTCGGATTAGCCGGCTATTATCGGCGGTTTGTGGAAGGATTTTCTAAAAATTTTCACAATTCATTCATCACTCGCTTAACCTCATTGTTCAATTAATTCATTCATCACTCACCAATCTCATTGTTCACCAATTCATTCATCACTCGCTTAATCTCATTGTTCAATTAATTCATTCATCACGAGTCAATCTCATTGTTCGATTAATTTATTAACCATCCACCCATCTCACGGTCACTTGTTGATCTTGTGAATCAATTTTTTCAATCTTGTGAACTTGTTCAAGGTAATCATTTCAGAATTTCATCGAGATAGGCTTGTCACCTCACTTGATTTTTCATGCGATCTTCTCATATTACGGCCATGTCGACGATCGCTTTATTGCATTATTAATGCATCCATTTTGTTAGAGCATGTATGCTCATTGTTATCATTCCGTCTCGTAATCATAATGCAATCTTCATACGAGATCCGTAATTATCACGTGACTTTCCCGCCTCGGTATGGAAAGAGTTCGAGGGACATCGGACTCCGACGTCCAAGAGATCGCTTCTAGTCGTATTCATGCCGAGAGCATCTTCATCTCGCATTTACGAGTTCGACCGTTGTTTGCTTAAACAGTGATACAACAGACATTCATCACCGGTGTTGAGCAAGTTAATTCTTGCTCTAATAGGATAATCATTCATTTCATCGCTGCTCAATTGTTCGCATAGGTCATTCATCGTATATCAATCACGTTAAGACTTATATTTATCAACCAATCATTCACTTCTGGGAATAATGATTCCAATAATTTCATTTGAGTTATCACTCATTTCGTTATTAGTTCACCTCGAGTTATTCTTGATCCTTGTCGGATTTCTAATCATTTATCATTCATCTTAGTCACTCTTGTTTTGGTAACCTTTCGGGTCATTTTAAGCGGTGAGTTCAGATTTGGGTCTTCGTTGAATCGTTGGGATCGAGGACATCGATGATTTGGAGGATATCGATGTTGGTACATTTGATATATAGCCTTGTCTTTCGGATGACTATATAACTCAATCCGTAATAATGTGTCGTGGTTGTGGATCATTTATTGTTGATCTATCTTATAATGATCGTATTTGAGAACCTTGAGATTTTGAGATCGCTTGATGCATTCCTTTGGTGTCGCATCGAGACTTCGTGATATTCGGGAGATCGTTCACTGTGATCCGAGACGTCAAGACTTGGGGACTTGGGCGTGCAATTGATTTGGTCCCGAGAACTTTTTGGACTTTATTGTTTGCAGATCGTGAGGGATAGTTTATATCCCGAGTTGTTTACCCTTAGTTTCGGGGACGAAACTCTTTTAAGGGGGGGTGTATGTAATACCCGGTTGTAATTCAGTAATTATCATTCAGTAATTGATACTCAGTAATTTTCACTCATTATTAATCATTTGTCACTCAGATTCAGTCATGGTATTCATCATTCAGAGTAATTGTATCGTGTATCAATCGTCATTCATCACTAATCTGATTGGAGTTTCGTGCCGTGTTTATCGTCATAGTCATTTTCGTTGCGAGTTGTGCGTGAGGAGTAGCGCACGCTACGTACTCATTCTAGCGTACGCTAATTGGGTATAGGTAGCGCACGCTACCACTCAGCATTAGCGCACGCTAAGGTTACCCTGGCTGCAGTCCAGAAGGTACTGGACTGCAGGTGAGTTATAAGTAGCGCACGCTACGAATGGTAAGTAGCGCGCGCGCTAGTGAGTTGTAGTAGCGCACGCTAATATGTGGTGCAACGCGCGCTAAGGACAGATCAGGTTGAGTCCAGTAGCTACTGGGCTGCATTGGATTAATTCATAGCGCACGCTATGTGTTGTTTTTAGCGTACGCAACCGATTATATAGCGCACGCTAAATAATGGTTGTAGCGCACGCTATCGAGGTCGACGTAGAACAGCGCTTCGACTCCAGATCGGGCATCAAATTATTCGTTAGCGCACGCTAACTATGGGCTTTAACGCACGCTAGTATGATCGTAGCGCACGCTACAAAGGTACGTAGCGCGCTACCGTGTTCGGACAAAGGTACTGGACTACCCAAACTACTCGTTAGCGCACGCTATTCATAAGGGCTAGCGCACGCTAACCTGGGCTGGCTATAAATTGGACAGTTTGGTCAGAGTTCGTCATTTATCATCCTAATCTCTTTCTCTCGTCGGTTCTTGGCGATTTGGGCGATTTTGAGAGTATTCATCAAGGTGTAATCATCAATCATCATCTTCAAGTCTTTGAGTTGGATTATCATCACTTCATCATCTCCAAAACATCAAATCAAAGGTATTAATTTCTTGGATCTTGAATTTCGGATTTTTGGGTTTTTCCTTCCGATTTCTTCGTGTAAGCTTGGATTATCATCGGAATATGTTGGATATGGATTATCTACCTTGGATATATATATTCCTACTGATTTAATGGTTATTTTCGGAATTATTTCAAGAACCCTTTGGGGTTGACTTTGGTTAATTGGGGATTTTACGATTGACGTGGTTGTAAATTTGAATTACGGATTCCTAGTGGATTATTGATATCATTGGAAGTGTTTTGATGGTTTGTAATACTCATTTTGGTGTTGGTTTCGGCATATTCGGGTTTGGATATTTCCGAAGTCGTGTGGTTGATTACATGTTCGTTAGAATGCCCCTATGAGTTTGATTATCGTTGTTTCGACCTTTGGGTTAGTCGTGTTTTGTTGTTTGATACTTGTATTGAGCGGTTGTTGGTAATTATTGTTATTCAAGGTTGTTCGAGCGACCGACATTTCATTTAGGACGTTGTTCGTGGACGGACATTCTTCATCGGTATTGTGTAAGTTAATTCTTACTCGGTTAAAAGGATATTCATTCCTTTTGTTGTTGTTCATTCATAATCGTAACTCATTCATCATTGTATTAATCGTATCAACACTTGTCATTGTCAATTAATCACCTCAGTCATAAGGAACGACGGTTCCGATCATTTCATTGAGCTATCATTCATTTCACCCTCATTTAATATTGGTGAGTCATTATTCATTTTCGTTGTCACTTTTGACATATTGTGACATTCCGGGTCATACTGGCGTGCCGGTTGGTATGTGTAGGATTTTCATGTCGGGCACATTATAGTCGTGTGTTGGTTGGTGGCCTCACATTGGACTGTGCACACGAGTTGATGGCTTCGTGAGACTGATTAGGTACAAGACCACACGTGTATTGATCGTTAGTGGCTTGTGCACGGACACATTTCCATCCCGGGCGTAGTGTGGCGCCATTCCTTTGAGCCGTACTGATAGTTGATTCATATAGCATGTTTGATCGCGTATGTTTCGACAGGATAAATCATAACTTCAGATATATCATGATTGTGTATTTTCAACCCTTGAGGATTGTTGTTCTGTAATCGACTCCCGTTCGGGATTTTGTATTTCGTGTCTTGGCAAGGCAAAGGCACGGGAGAACACGCCGACGCCGAGGAGTCCTGTGATACTAGTAGGGGGCCCCGCCTTTTCCGTTTATTTCGATCATTTCACCATGTCGCTTATTTCCGTCAAGTGTATTTCCGCTGCAACTTCCGTTTGAGATGTTTAATTATTCAGAGTGGTGTATTTTATCTTCATATAAAATACACTAGTATTCGGTATTGTCCTGGTGTGTTGTACTTGAACTCCTCATCGGAGTACTTGGTAATATAATGTGGTTCGGTACTACAATTATATTATTTAATTCATCATTTTCATTTGCCTGGTGGGTCCCAGTCGGGGATTCACGGCACTGTAATATCCGCCCAGTTTGGGGTGTTACACCTCTCTCTTCAAGGCTTCAAGCGTCAGGATGCTTTTCATCTGAAATAATTTTGCTTTTAATCTGAAATAATTTTTGAAAACTAAAACATTTTTTTATAAGTATATTTATTTTGTAAATCTAAGGCATAACACATGAGCAAACACAAACGAGTTCAAGCCCCAGACCTACATTCACCTTTTGCCAATCTACATATAACAAGCCTTGGTCCTTATCAAAGTCTTCAATCAAATAACCATCGAAAACTTCATGCACACGAACTTAAATGAAAACAGTCTTTTGAAGTTAAATTCCAAAACAAAAGTTAAAAAGTCGAAGGAAAATTCGGTAAGCTATGCGCGCACGCAGACTAGTCACATACTAAGATTACATCTTTCAACTTTACCCATACTTTAAAACTAGCAATGTCCTCACTACTAGCTAAAAAAAACAAATAGAGAGGAAAAGGTAAAATGAAACTTCTCTATTAGTTTGGCGAGTTGCATACGCTAGGGGTGTGCAAAAAAACTGATTAAACCAAAAAACCACACCGCACCGTAAAAATCATACCAAAAAACCGATAAATCGCTTAAACCGACATATATTGTTTTTATTTTTTATAAAACCGAAACTTCGGTAACGGTACGGTATTTGACTTAAATACCTAAAAAAACCGTACCGTACCGTTATTTATATTAAATATTTTTATGATAATATATCATATATATAGTAGTTACAGACTCACATGAATATAAAAGTATAACAAATTTATTGAAGTTCAAGACATTTGTTTGTCTTTTTTTTCTTATTATCCTCCAAAATAATTGATGAAAACTTGAACATTAAATTAGTTACTGTCTTAAGGTTAGTGTGATTGTTTTGGTTTAGCTATTAATTTGGATCAGCTATTTATGGTACCTTGTTGAATTAATTTATTTGAGTATTTTTGTCTTATTAATGCTATCAAGTATCAAGTAGAAAAACCGAAAAAATACCGTACCGATGTAAACCAAACCGAAATACCGAACTACCAAACCAAAAAAAAACTGTATGTATATGACATTAAATCATAATAAACCGAATATATTTGGTACGGTATCGATTTTACCCTAAAACCGTACCATACAATACCATGCACACCCCTAGCATACGCCGTTTGCTTGCTTTGGCTATCGAGAAAAGTGAACCGTAAATAACTAAATCGGGAGGTGCAACTACATCATCAACAAAATCTACATACAACATAAAAGAAAAATCCAAAAATCATGGCATGAACAGGTGAGCAAATAAAAACAACAAATTAAAGTATCCACCAAAAATCAAAAATACAGAATCACGGAGACAAGTAAAATAACATACAAAAAAAGAAAGGGAAAAAAAGGAAATAAAAAAAGAAACAGACGAGGATTGGAAGTCCAAGTTGAACTGAGGAAATAACCACCCTAATGGTTGTGGAATTTTAACGAATACTTTTCGTGCTACTTTGGGCCAAAGAAGCTTCAAATATTATGGTAGGTAATTGGCATGTCTAGTGAATCACTGATTGTCACATCTCAAGACCGCTCTGGCATGCATGATATTATCTACTCTGAAGACTCTTCTCCGAGCTGACCCTCACAGGATTGGAAGTCCAAGTTGAACTGAGGAAATAACCACCATAATGGTTGTGGAATTTTAACGAATACTTTTCGTGCTACTTTGGGCCAAAGAAGCTTCAAATATTATGGTAGGTAATTGGCATGTCTAGTGAATCAGTGATTGTCACATCTCAAGACCGCTCTGGCATAGCATGATATTATCTACTCTGAAGACTCTTCTCCGAGCTGACCCTCACAGTTTTATTTCGGGGAGCCTGCAAGCAGCTTCCCAGGAGGTCACTCATCCTGAGACTACTCTCGCCCGAACACGCTTAACTTCAGAGTTCCCATCTCCCTGAAGTCGGTGAGCTCCCAAAAGGCTTCATGGTATTTAGAGGCGGGCATGCACATATAAGGCACTTCGCCCCCTCCCGCTAGCCGATGTGGGAACTACCCCCTCAAGGGGCCCGACGTCCTCGTCGGCACGCTCACACTACACGGCAGAGTGGATCTGATACCAGATTGTCACGTCCCTAGACCGCTCCACCGTATCATGATATTATCTGCTCTGGGCACTCCCCTCTGAGCTGACCCTCACGGTTTTGTTTTTGGGAGCCCGCGAGCAGCTTCCCAGGAGGTCACTCATCCTGAGACTACTCTCGCCCGAGCACATTTAACTTCGTAGTTCCTATCTCCCCGACGCAAGTGAGCTCCAAAAAGGCCTCATGCTGTTTGGAGGCGGACATACACATATAAGGCACTTCGCCCCTCTCCGCTAGCCGATGTAGGATATCACAGTGATGGTCACCATGCGACAGTCACTATGTGACTCGCCCGCGGAGTGACCGAGCGGTCGAGCATGGCATAGTGACTGGAGGCTCAGAGCCGAGAAAATATAGCCTCCTGTCACTTGATGACTTGACCGAATATCATCCTCGACACTCCAAGGCTAATTTTTTCGAAATGTCCATTTTTTGCCCATTTTCACGTCGTTACTCGATTTTCCTACAAGCAAAAATATGAAAAATTAAAATAGGATTAGAAGCAACAAAATATGAAACTAACGAGAAAGACATGCTGAAAATGCAAAAATACAATAATTGATAAAAAAACAATATAAAGCTTAAGTTGTCTCTCAATAAGCGCTTTTTTAATATCACTAACTCGAAGACCTCGTATAGAATCATTCTGGGTCCAAAAATAGGTAAATTTCATGCAACACTTTTGTATTCCCCATATGTAGAAGTAAACTCGGAATGTAGGAAAAGTGGGCATACATAGTGTGGATGTATATGTTCTTGGAATTAAAGTGAGCAACCGTATTGACCAAAATGAATCAATGGATGCCACTACGAAATAATGCACGAAGGAAGTCATCGTCAAAAATGAAAAGTTCATTGAGCAAATGATGGGAGCATTCGAAAGATATTAGTTGACTGTCCAATAACAAGCTCATATCTTGGCAAAGTAAGCAAATCGTGGTCGAATGAGCTCGTCTTCAAAGTACTAAAGCCAATTTTGAGAGAGGACTTGGTAGTAAACAAAATAACAAAACATCCTAAGTTGAGTAACATACATCCATAGGCTCTTCCCTACACTTAAACTCGTCATTGATCTCTACAACAACTTCACTATTTTTCACATATAGCCTTTAAAGTCATCGAATCACCATTCTCCAACAAAAACCGTGACCCTTGGATTCACAAAACTGGTAAAATAACACGAAAAATACTCCAAAACATCATTCCCCTTACTATTTTTTCACATATAACCTTTAATCTCATCACATCACCATTCTTCAATGAAGATTTCGTGACCCTATGATTCTCAAAGTCAGCAAAATAGCACGAAGAAGGCTCCATCAATCACCTCATTAGTTTTTCCACATATATCCTTTAAGCTCGTCATATCATCATTCTTCAATGAACATATCAGGACCATATGATTCTCAAAGTTGGTAAAATAATACGGAGAGGGTTCCAAAATATCAACCACTCCCTCTTCTTGAAGAGTGTCCCACGAATCATCCCCAGCCTATATAAAATCATTATTCTCAAAATGGAGTGTATCAAGGGACTTGTCTTGCACAAAAATGTTCTTGACCGCCCGATCAAGATTATCTAGAAATAAACAATTGGACAACAAAGTAGAAGAGAGAACAGAATGCATATCACGATCATGGACAATGGGTTCACCTAATACCTTAATAGTTACTTTGTCATTTTCAAGGGATTATCAAGAAGAACAATATGCTCATGATCGTTATTGGGTGATGTGGTACATCACCCATATCAGGTGTAACAAAATTGATCGATACGATTAAACTAGCAACATTAACTGGAATATCCCCGATAATCCCCTTAGGGTACCTAAGAGTTCTATCGGCAAGTTACAAACACTTGCGGATGGGCTTTATATTCTCAAGTTCAAGCTTTTCAAAAATATAAAATGGCATCAAATTAGTTCTCAAGCCAAATGAAACATACATTTAGTCCCTTTCCGATTTTCTAAAATAATTTTAACTAGAACTACATGGATATTTCTCTTTAAGGGGTAAATGGTATGAATTATGAAATAAAAGCACTAGCGGCATCCAAAAAAACATCTTTCTTATTATCCATCAATTTTATCTTTTTAGGCATAAAAAGTCTTTGAAAAATTTATCATTAGTCTGAATACTACGCATAACCGCGGTTCGATTCTCGCATGCAGCTTTCTCACCTTGTTGTGGGACATGCTGAGTCAGATCGTGGCCCCTCGCTGATTCTGGCCTGAAGCACATCCCTCGTTTATCTCCTGCAGGACCGAAGGGCCAACGGTCCTGTGTGGGGAGAAATCAACTCCCTCAACAAAAGTAATGGCAAATTAATATTCACTTTGGAGAGCATATAATAAAGTCCAAAGAATTTCTTATCTTGCTTTGACTTTGTTGGGCTCAGGTATGGAGTATGAAACTTCCTTTTGTCGTTTCTCTGTTTCATCTCATTAGTTCAATCGTACAATTTACATCCTCCTAATCATAGCATCAAGCGAGTCAAACTTCACATTAACCTTCGGTTGACGTCTGATTTGGTCAACGTCACGTGTGCTGATCTGGACGAATGGATCGAAGCCACGTAGAAAATAATAAGCGGGACGTATGAACAGAATGAAAAGTATTGGACCATTAAATTTTATTAATGATCTTGATAAAGTAGAGCCGTACCAAAATATTTTGGCGGTCCATCTGATTAGTCTTGTTATTTACAAGTCTTATCCTTTCTCTTTCTCTTTCTCTTTCTTTTTATCTCTCTTTATTTCTCTCTCTATATCTCTGTCTCTATATCTGTATTTCTTTGCCTTTTCCAAAAGTCCTTTCTTTCAGACATTCTCGACATATATATAGCCAATATTAGTCATTCATGAGATGACAATGAAGATTCAGTGAAACAGGCTTATGACACTTGTCGCAGTGTAGTGACTTATTTGACGCGTGTCACTTTCTTAGGCTTGCTTTGGGAAGGGATATGACACCCTCCTAATTGTCTGTCACTGTTCTTCGTGCTTTTGGCAATACTTATCATTGCGGCCAAACGAGTCGGCCCTCGAGCTTCCCGATGTTCCGTCGGTCTGTTATGTTTACGGTTCGAGCGTATCCATCCGTGGTCCGCTCGGTCCTCCTGGTCGGATCCCGGTCGGCTCTAATGTCTCTGCCTCGGCCCGGTTCTTTGTGAGCCCGAGAGACAGTCGGTCTATGGTAGTTCGGCTCCGAGATCTGCTCAGGTCGGTGCTGGAGCGCTTATGTGGATGTCACGGTGGATTGACTACCAACAAGGGCCCCCGAGTCCAGGGCCGTGCCGGGTTGGCCGGTGCTGGAATCGTTTCAGATTGAGGTCGATCCGGTTTGGGGGTGGATAAGATCTCTTAAAGGGACGTATCTTCGAGAGTCGTTTTGATTTGACTTCGGGGTCTTCAAGAGTCATAGAAAAGGGGACGCGTGGCGGGACGTAATTCGTCATTGTGTTTCACGCGTCTTCGATCTTTGTGATGATTTATAATGAATCGCCGCTTCATGTGCTTCGCGTTTAATGCCCTTTTTTCTCACATAAATAAAGAGAGCCTTCTTCTCTATTGCTTCTTTCGCCATTTTTATGTGTTGTTGCAGAGAAGGATTTTTTCCGGCAATTTATCTTCTTCTCCGATTTCCCATAGACTTTCCCGGTAAGATTGCTTTCCCTCCTCTTTTCCCTATTTTATGATGTCGGAGCGGAGGGATACGGCGGCGGAGTTGACTGTGTCTCCGGACCGCACGGGAGCGGCAGATTTGTCGATAGGCGATGCTCCCGTTGACTGGAGCGATGAGAATGGAGGCGAGGTCGCAAGGTCGCCGGATTCTGGAGATGCAGATTCTGGAGACGTGGAGGTGGCGACGTCGTTGACGGCGGGTGGCGAGGTTGGGGGCTGGGTTCGGCCTCGGCCGTATCCTTTTGTTGAGGCGGAATGGGATTCGGCCTCGATACACAGCACGGTCACCGATGGGCAGTTGGAGGCTTGGCGGGGGCGTTTTAAGATACCCACGGTGGTGCGGATGTTTGTCCCGAACCCAGAGGAGAGGCCCCACACCCCTCCTGTCGGATGCACGGCGGTGTATTACCGCTCTCTGTTGTCTGGGCTAAGGTTCCCTCTGCCGTTGGTTCTTTCCCGGTGGTTGAGGCAGTGGGGCCTCTGTATTGCCCAAATTCATCCGAATTCTTGGGCTCGGATGGTGGGTCTTCTAATTCTTTTTAGTCAGCATGGATGGACCGAGCCCAGTTTTGAAGAGATCAACAGTCTCTTTTTATGGAGGTCGGTCGGCCGATCTGGTTCCGGTTGGTTTTATCTGACAGCCCGGCACGCGATGTATAAGGAGTTGGTGGATGTGCCGGAAACCATACATAGCTGGAAAGAACAGTGGTTCTATGTAGGGGGGCCGTGGCTGATCTCGGTTGATGAGTGGGAACCGGGCGTGATGGACGCCGAGCTTCGGGTCCCCGAAGACTTTGTTGCCAAAATGAGTAAGTGTCGTATTTTTTGCTGTTGTTCCTGTTTTGTCTAACGCTCATAACTTGTTGTTTGTGCAGAACGTATCCCGGCTTCAGAGACCTCTTCTTTGTTCGACGATCGGGTTGAACAGCTTTTGGGTCTTCCCGTTGATCGGAGGAAGTCATACCTTCTGATTACTGAGGACAATCTTTGGGCCGCGGGACTTCGATCCACTAATCCGAGTAGAATGTCTTCATCAGGTGGCTTTTTTTTTTTTTTTACAAATCTTCTTCATCCAGGCCCCAGGGGTAGGAGTTAAATGCAGACGGAAGGAGACGCTGCGCAATGGTGGCGAGGCTGGCTGCAGAGGCCGCCGAGCGTAGGGAGCGCGCAGGCAAGCGAAAGAGAGTAGAGGCCGGGCCTGAGGATAACATGACCAGGACCGAGGGTTTTCCCCTTCCTGAGACTGCCGCGCCTTCCTTGAGCCCCGTACGGACGGGTCGGGCGAAGGGTAAGGAGCCCTTGATTGATCTGGAGGGCCACTATCTCCCTGTGAATAAGGATCGGGAAGAACCTTGTGCCCGGATGAAAGGGCGGAGGCCGCGCTGGTTCCTCGACTATGTCCGAGCAGCCTCTCCAACCGCCGAGCTGCTCGATCGTGTCCCCCCATCGGTGGTTGAGTCCAGCCATGTCCCCATTTTGGGCTGGACGCCAAAGATGGAGATGGTGACCAATGATATGGATCCGGCTGAACAGATCCATTTTGGAAACGCTATTTTGGTCCGGGCGTTGTGCACTTATGTGAAGGCCGCTGGGGAGCTGACTGCCTCGGCTGGGAAGCATAAAAAGGCAGAGGCCGATCTCAAGGCCTTACAGGAGGAGCACCATCTCTGTCCTTCGCTTATCAAATCTTTGGAGGAGGAGATGGCTTCTCTGAAGAGTAAGATGGAGCTTCTGGAGAGCCGGGCCGTTGAGGCCGATATATGGAAAGGGAAGGCTGATGAGATGGCCACGGCGGCTGGGAAGGCGCAGAAACAGTGCCTGGATATCAGGGCCGAGTACGAGGCCCATTTGCAAAGGGCTAAGGCCCAGCTTGAGCAACTGACCGAGCAGGTTCAGACTTGCGAATCTGCCGGTTATGAGAGGGGCCTTGCTTGTGGGCGAGCTTTTCAGAAGACACCCGAGTACGAGGAGTTGATCAACTTTAACTACGTCTCCACTTGTTATGAGATGTTGGATCTCATGAAGGAAGGGAAGACCATTGAGGAGGTCCAGGCCTACATAAAGTCTCAGGCGGCCGACCTGAAGGTTGAAGCTCTCGTGGATGATGAGCCGAAGGTTGCCGAAGCTGTTGAAGATCTGGTGGAGGCCATGTCTGGCGAAGGTGGGGGGCAATCTTCTCAGGCGGCCGATCAGGAGGACAAGGCCGAGTAGACTTATTTATTTTATTCCATGTATGGCCTGCGTGCCACTTCTTCTTGATTTCTTTTGTATGGAGCTTATTTTGAGTGAATAAGATCTTTTTATGGCCTTTGTTGCTTTTTTGTGTTTGGGCCCTATTGGTCAGACCGCCGTTTTTCTGCCGGATGGACCGGTCTTTTGAGGCGCCGAGGCGAGCTCGGACTTTTAGTGCCGGGTGGACCGGTCTCATAAAGTGCCGAGGCGAGCTCGGACTTTCAGTGCCGGGTGGACCGGTCTTATGAGGTGCCGAGGCGAACTCGGACTTTCAGTGCCGGGTAGACCGGTTTTATGAGGTGCCGAGGCGAGCTCGGGCTTTCATGCGGATGGACCGGTCTCATAAAGAGCCGAGGCGAGCTCCGACTTTCTCGGTCGGGTGGACCGGTCTTATGAGGTGCCGAGGCGAGCTCGGACTTTCAGTGCCGGGTAGACCGGTTTTATGAGGTGCCGAGGCGAGCTCGGGCTTTCAGTGCCGGATGGACCGGTCTCATAAAGTGCCGAGGCGAGCTCGGACTTTCAGTGCCGGGTGGACCGGTCTTATGAGGTGCCGAGGCGAGCTCGGACTTTCAGTGCCGGGTGGACCGGTCTTATGAGGTGCCGAGGCGAGCTCGGACTTTCAGTGCCGGGTGGACCGGTCTTATGAGGTGCCGAGGCGAGCTCGGGCTTTCAGTGCCGGATGGACCGGTCTCATAAAGTGCCGAGGCGAGCTCGGACTTTCAGTGCCGGGTGGACCGGTCTTATGAGGTGCCGAGGCGAGCTCGGGCTTTCAGTGCCGGATGGACCGGTCTCATGAGGTGCCGAGGCGAGCTCGGACTTTCATTGCCGGATGGACCGGTCTTATGAGGTGCCGAGGCGAACTCGGTCTTATAGTGCCGGAGGAGCCGGTCATTCGAGGTGCCGAGGCGGACTCGGTCTTATAGTGCCGGAGGAGCCGGTCATTCGAGGTGCCGAGGCGAACTCGGTCTTATAGTGCCGGAGGAGCCGGTCATTCGAGGTGCCGAGGCGAACTCGGTCTTATAGTGCCGGAGGAGCCGGTCATTCGAGGTGCCGAGGCGGACTCGGTCTTATAGTGCCGGAGGAGCCGGTCATTTGAGGTGCTGAGGCGGACTCGGTCTTATAGTGCCGAAGCAGCCGGTCATTCGAGGTGCCGAGGCGAACTCGGTCTTATAGTGCCGGAGGAGCCGGTCATTCGAGGTGCCGAGGCGAACTCGGTCTTATAGTGCCGGAGGAGCCGGTCATTCGAGGTGCCGAGGCGGACTCGGTCTTATAGTGCCGGAGGAGCCGGTCATTTGAGGTGCCGAGGCGAACTCGGTCTTATAGTGTATTTGTTTCCGAGGCGAACATAAAATCGAATTTTATTGATTGTACCTTCATGGCATTCAACAAATGAATGGATCCTTGGTCATTTACATATTCTAGCTAGCAACCTCCGTTCTGACGGGCTTTATTACTTGGATTCAGGAGGTCCCGTGTTGGGCCCCAGTGCTCATTTAATAATGAGATCATTGGCCTGGAAATTCTGATGATCCCCGGGTGTTTTGTAGAATACGTTCCGCCTTTCTGGGCGACGAGGTCCAGGTTCTCGGGGTCATATTGACCTTGTTTTTTGAAATGAATTCTCCTGTGGGTGTATCCCAGTTTCGACCGGGGTCATCGTAGAACGCCTGGGATTCTTCTTGGGTCGGCCGTTGCAGTATTGTCAGTGACTCGGTCGGCCGGGCCCCTCTTTTTTTACAGATTTTTCCTCGGCTCATTTTAGTTGTACTGGTATTTTCCACTTTCCGCGGCTTTTTCATCACTTTGAGTTTTGAGCTTCGCCGGTGGCCTCATAACGACCGCTGGTCGGGTGATTATGGGGAAAACTCCTTTATGGATTACTTTTGCTTTGACTTCCAATTTCCTGGTAAGGGCCGCCGCTGCTTTTCTGACACATGGCTCAATACTTGGAGACGTTTTCGGTAGCTGGCCCATTACCGTCCGGATTACCAGGACCCTCGCGGGTGGATGGGAATTCCGAAGGAGTTTTCAGATGTTGCAGTGTATGTTGACTGCAACTTTAATTTGAAGGACACGAGGACTCTTTGAGACCTTCTCTGGAATTTTGAGCGACGCTCAATATCCTTCAAATTATGACCTCTAAGGGGTCAGCCGAGTCGAGCAGGAGCCCGTGGTCACGATGGCTCCTGTGCTTTCAACTTCATATTACGATGATTCCTATGCTTTCGACTCGTAGTTACGATGATTCCTATGCTTTCATCTTACCATCCCTTGGTGGGTGTGGTTATTTCCGGATGAACGCAAGGTGTGCCAAAGTGCTCCGCCAGCAGATTGTCTTTCAAAACATCTGCGCGCTGATTGTAGCTTGGCTCGAAGTCGTGTCCGTCATGTGCACACTAAGAATGGTCCGATACGCTTATGCATGATAGAGAACTCCTTAGCGTGTACACCTCCTACTGGTGTCCTCTATTGTTTGACGGGCCCTTTGGACGGGCCTGATGGTAACTCGTCACTTGTGGTTAGAGACAGGGAACCTTATACTTATCAAGAAATATTTTAAAGAAAAGCATAAGATTGGCTCGCAATATGAACGAGAAAAGCATATGTGGCTGTTAACCACAAGGTCGGAGGTTCAACCCCTTCCTCTAGCGCCATTCTGTTGACGTCTGATTTGGTCAACGTCACGTGTGCTGATCTGGACGAATGGATCGAAGCCACGTAGAAAATAATAAGCGGGACGTATGAACAGAATGAAAAGTATTGGACCATTAAATTTTATTAATGATCTTGATAAAGAGTAGAGCCGGGCCGAAAATATTTTGGCCGGTCCGTACAGTTGGTGCTTGTTATTTACAAGTCTTATCCTTTTCTCTTTTCTCTTTCTCTTTCTTTTTTATCTCTCTTTATTTCTCTCTCTATATCTGTCTCTCTATATCTGTATTTCTTTGCCTTTTCCAAAAGTCCTTTCTTTGTACATTCTCTTGACATATATATAGCCAATATTAGTCATTCATGAGATGACAGCTAGAAGATTCAGGTGAACAGGCTTATGACACTTGTCGCAGTGTAGTGACTTATTTGACGTGTGTCACTTTCTTAGGCTTGCTTTGGGAAGGGATATGACAGCCCTCCCTAATTGTCCTGTCTGCCTGTTCTTCGTGCTTTTGGCAATACTTATCTGTTGCGACCGACAACAGGGTCGGCCCTCGAGCTTCTCGATGTTCTGGTCGGTCCTGTTATGTTTACGGTTCGGAGCGTATCCATCCAGGGTCTGCTCGGTCCTCCTGGGTCGGATCCCGGGTCGGCTCTAATGTCTCTGCCCGGTCCGGTTCTTTGTGAGCCCGAGAGACAGTCGGGTCTATGACTGGTTCGGCTCCAGGATCTGCTCGGCTGGTCGGCTGCCTGGAGCGCTTATGTGGATGTCACGGTGGATTGACTACCAACACCTTCATTTCAAAAGCATTAAATCGATACCGATCCAACGGTTAACGGCTCATTCCGTATGGAATGTGGATTGGCCCTTGGTCGGTCAGTAATTAGGTTGGCTCGGCCTATATGGCCCCCTGGCTCGGCCTTGGTGGGCCGGGTATAAAGTTTGCCCTTGGTTTTTATGTAGCATTCGGCCCTTCAGAATCCAAGTAAGAAGGTAGATTAGCACTTTGAGATGTCGGGTAAGACGGCAATTGAGGAATCGCATTGTCCAATTATTTAGGCCTTGGAACAAAGGATGCATTAGCCCTCGGAGTAGTGGTGTCGAGTGGTTCGGTTCCGGTTAACCGAACCACAATTTTCGGTTAACCGGAACCATCAACGCCCCAAAACAGGAACCACTAACCACACCACTTTAAATTTGGGTTAACCGGAACCACAACGATTATATATGGTTTCGGTTCGATTAACCTTAAAAATCATTTTTCTTTTTTTTTTTATCCGAAAAAACTGAAATAATCAATTCTAAAATGCTAAAATTAATCTTTTAAATAAAAATAGTAGACAACAACACAATTAATCATAAATCCAACAACTATAAGTCAAAATTAATCCATAAGCCCAACAATTAAAATCCAAAACAATTACAAACGGAGAATTGATGTGGGGTAATTAATTTACATAATATTAATTCAATTGAATTTCTTTTTAGGATAAAAATATATAATTATAATTTGTTAATTTATCATAATTTCGGTTTGTGGTTCTGTGGTTCTGGAACCATTCGGTTCCGGTTAACCACTAACCATATTTTTTTTTGAGTTAAAACCACTAACCACGAACCTTTTAGACAGCCCTACCTCGAAGGAGGTACATTTATTTTGGCCACCCAAAGTTGGGATTTCTTCATCTAGGATTGCAAGTGTTGGAGTAGGATTGACCGCGCTGTCGGAATGCATCAAAAATAAATATTTATAAAAGTCATCAACTCATTTATACTAACTAGTTGTATTCATAAGTAAGGATTAAACCCACGAAGAACGGATGAATAAATTGTATCTAATGAGTTGAATATTTCTGGGAGCAAAAATAATAATACTAAAATGAATAATAACAATACTACTACTAATAATAATAAATTAAAAGAGGAAGTGGACGATTTAAGAGAAAATAAAATAAAATAAACAAGTAAGCAACTAAAATAGAAGAATAAAAACTGATAATTGAAAGAGATTGAGATAATATCCCGTTCTTAGTTCCGTTATCCTAGTTCTAACTTAATTTTTGAATCAATGCAACACTTCTCTTTCCTTTATTTCCAATAAATTTCTACTCTGACGTCGACAATAAGCTCTTTAACCCGTATCATTTCTTAAGTTTATTTAATTAGAATATGCTCTTTAATCAAACCTATCTAGATGAAGGATTTAAAACAAGCTCTTCAAACCTTATTCATTAAACGCATTAAAAGCCAAAACAATGAAATAGACAAGATATTAAGTTCAGAAGCTCGACTTAAGAGATCTTGATTTTGTGTTGCTCAATTGATTGAAATAAATTGTTGCTACTTATGATTCTAAAATTATAGAGATTACGAATTACAATCCTAAATCTAGCGAAAGATATAAAACCCCCAAATAAGTTGATCAGACTAATTGAAGTAAATTATATCAAAAATAGATCTCCACAATAACACAAAGATAATTGAAGGAAAATAAGCCAAGAATATACTACGAGATTAAAGCATAAATAATATAAATACGCTTTCAAACATCTCTAAGAATTGAAATAGATAAAATAGTCGGACATATAGCTAAACAAGACATGAAATAATTATGGAGTATGGTAATCATTAATCAAAACCATGAATTATTCATGTTTTCTCAAATCTCCTTCGGCCGTGAATTTTCCTCCTCTTCTTGAAGATAGTTAATGATAGGAGATACTATCTCCGTTCTGTTATAACTGGAGAAAAATCCGATTTTGATCCTTTATAGATGTATGTGTCTGATTTTGGTCCTTTATCGACGCTATGTCCGATTTTGGTCCTTTATAGATGTATGTGTCCGATTTTGGTCCTTTAAGTTATAATATTGTCTGATTTTGGTCCTGCGATGAAATAGGGTCGACTGGAAAAAGGCATGGGAACTACACTCTCCGACTGAGGACCAAAATCGGACAGTATTATAACTTAAAAGACCAAAATCAAACAACTGTATACTTAGAGGACTAAAATCGGACAAGCATACTTAAATTGGATGTTCCTTTTTCTTATTTGCATTATGGGCTCTGTTTTTTGATGATAAAGTTGAATTCGTGGTCTCAATTGGGGTTGATTATATGAATGGGAAAGAGAAAATAAGTAGGCCTGAGACCGGAACCGAACCGCATAGTTTTTTCGCGGTTCAGTTTTGCCAGTTTTTTTTGTCCGAACCGACTCGGAACCGAACTGCATAGGAACCGAACTGAACCGGAACCGATTTTATATGGTTCAGACGGAATATATTATATTATATTTTATTTTATTAAGAATATATTATATTATATTATATTATATTAATTAAATATAGTTTTTTCACGGTTTTTTTGGAACCAAACCGCATAGTTATTATTAATTAAACTGGAACCAAACCGCATAGTTTTTTCGCGGTTCGTATATTGAATAATATATTCTTATTAAACATAATTAATAGGAGTATATGTAATATCCGTGTTTTCTATTTTTGGGTAATTTCTATTTTTGGTGTATGTTCGTTTCGGACAACTCGCTTAGCACTGTTTTGGAATTCTGAATCTATTTTGTTCTTGGAGTTTTTCCGTCTCGATGAGTTTCGAGGATGTTTTTGCATAATTTCATCTTAATTTATATCTTGTCGTATGTACGTTCGATTCTCGTAAAACTTGTTCGTTTCCGTTGTTTCTTGATTTGTATAAGTTTGTATGGTTGAATTGGTCATGTTGAAATTTTCGGTTTGTTAATCCGACGTTGCATCGTGATTTTCGGGCTCTTGGGCGTTTTGTAATTTTCATAAGTTTGGGAATTTCGCTTCATTTGCTTCATTTGAGACTCTCTAGTGATCGGGATTATATTTTCTTTCAAAACTCGGCTTCGTTGTTTGGATACCCCATGTTTATACTTTTGATTCTATCCTTGTGTTGCGTTTCGTCGTTGTATCATTGTCTTGAGCTAAGTGTTTAGCGATCTTTGACCGCATGCATAACGTAGTTATGCATGCTCCTTTACGACGTTATATAGGTATCATAACGCACGTTATACCCCATTGGTAACGTCGTTATGGTTTCGCAGAAAGTGTCCAGATTGTTCGTTACGTGCGTTAACTCCGAGAGGGGTTACGTCGTAACCTTCATAACGTCGTTAACAATAGGCGTTAACGTACGTAACTCGCCGTCAGGTCTTTTAATTCCTGACTTATTTCCGGTCGACTTATTTCACTCCTTTTCTTTCTTTCTCGCGACGTGAGTTTCCTTTGGGCGATTTCAAACGATTCATCCGGTGCAATCCGTAGGAACCTTCTAAAGATCGATTTTTGCGTCCCAAGCAAGGTTTATCATCATCATAATCATCCTCCATCCGTCCGAATCGAGGTATACATCGATGAACCCTAGTTTTTTTGGGGATTTCGGGATTTTTGGCATAATTCTTCCTTTTAATCCGTTTTGGCTTCGACGACTTGTTAGATTACGATTGTGTAGTCGTAAATCCCTTGTTTCCAGTATAGTTTAATGGATTTAACCTAGTAATTTCTTCATTGTTAGATTATAGCCATCGTGGACTTCGTATTTTCCGACAAATCGTTCCAAGGGGTAGAATTAGGATTAATTCTTACCTTTCCGCATTATTGAGACTTGTGTATACCGTTATTGTGTTAGGAACGGATTTGGGAAGATTGTTCGGACCGAAACCTATTCCTTCGTCGTTTCCTTCGTTTCATTTCTTTCAAGGCAAGTACATGTATTACATTTCGTTATGTATGTTGTGATTTTCGAAATGAATGATGGATTGTGATTTTTGGGTGCGTGAGTTGTGTTCCTTCCACCCGGAGTGTCCGACGGGATGTCTGGGGGTCGATACTAAGGGGTACGGCCGCGGAAGGGAACTTGTGTGCGTGTGTGATTGAACTTCCACCCGGAGTGTCCGACGGGATGTCTGGGGGTCGATACTAAGGGGTACGACCGCGGAAGTGGTATCCCACCCGGAGTGTTCGACGGGATGTCCGGGGTCGATACTAAGTGCGGCACGGGATACCGATTGTGATTTTGTGATATCGTGATGATTGAACTGATTTGATTGCCAATGTAGTATTCCTAATATATATATGGCAAATGATTTCGATTGAGATGATTGTGCTAAAAACGTATTTTGTATATAATGTTGTGTAATTGTGTACTTGCACTAGCTATTCGAATGCTAACCCCTTAAATGGGGAAATGCGTCTTATGCATTTCTGTCTGGGAGAGCCGAGGAGCAGCACGGACACGCACGTAAAGGATGGTGGCTTGATGATGTGGCTCAGTCCAGTAATTTTATGTTTTGTCATTGCATTTGTCGAGTACTCGAATTAAAGCTGCCTACTTTTAAACTTGGTTTAAGTCCCTGCGTGGGCAACGGATTGGTATTTATTTTATGTTCATGTACTCAGTTAAAATTGTTTTGGCGAGGCCACGGCCTTATTTACTTTTGAGTGCATTGTTTGGAATTACATTGTGGGTTATGTGTCATGTGTTAGCTTTGGTAGACCTCACGAGGGTTCTACGGCGTGTAATGTCCCATTTGCGGGTGTGGTGTTACATTTATGGTATCGTAGATTAGGTTCGAATACCTAGGCTGTCGGTGAATTTTGGGTGCATCGGTTATGTCGTTAGAGTCGATCGTTGAGCCTAATATCATCACGCTACCGTCTTTTCGTGCGACCGTGTCGTAAGTCTCCTCGAACTCTTATATTTCGTAATTCGTTTTCTTGCGTAGTTCGGAATTGTGACTTGTGTTACCAACTTTGTGAATTGTGAATCTTTCTGATCTTGTTCTTTTCGTATTTTCTTCAAGATGTTGAGAGGTCGTGGTAGACCGGCTAGGGGCGCGGCCGAGGCCGTGGTCTGGGTGCCGATAATGAAGAGGGCTCACTTTCTCGATCCTCTGCAGACTCGGCCTCTCACTCGGTGCCGTCGGGTAATAATGCCGACGCCGGTCTACCGCCGTACTTCAAGATTAGTAGCCCAGCTTACTCGGATAGCTTAGGGTGGACGCTGAATCCACCCCCGACACCTGAAGAGGAAGCTAGTAAGTGGCTTCAGACGGTGACTAAGATGCACCCTCCTCGTTTCTCCGGATCTTCCGACTCCCTCGGTTGGGAGAATTGGCTCTTTCGCTTGTCCAGACCTTTGATGCCGTAGCTTGTCCCGAAGACAGGAGGGTACATATTGCCCAATACCTCCCGGATAAGGAAGGCTGCGGAATGGTGGGAGGCCGTTGCGCCCGAGACCGTCGGGCCACTTGGGATGAGTTCGTGGCTGCTATGGAAGCGAATATTGTCCACCGCCGATTAAAGAGCGCGAGTGTGGAGTTCTTCACCGCTACACCTCGGGATGTGCCTATTTCTCGTGCCATCATTACTTACAATCGGATTGGGTTTCGTGAGAGATCGGTGAGGACGGAAGTCGATAAAATCCGTTACTTTAATATGCGTATGAAACCGCATATCGTGCAGTATGGCACCGCTCATGTGTGCCACTTTGAAGGAGTATCGATCGCGCTCTAGCGATCGAGATGGCCGCACTGAATCGAGTTAGGTGCCGAGGCCAAGAAACAGAAAGCTTGGCAACTTCTCGGCCGTCAAGAGTGGCCGATTTTCGAGAAACACGATCCCTACACCGGGAAGAGGCCATTTCATCAGCCGGGATCTCGGGGTAACCTCGATTCGATCCGTTGCTTCGGTGGCAGGTTTGTTTTAACCGCAACCAAGATGAGCATTTGATGAAGGATTGCCCTTATCCTCCAGATACTTGCATCACTTACGGGCAGACCGGGCATCTGGCGACTCATTGTGAGAGGGCCACCAGGTCTGTTAGACTTCCGACTACCACTACCGATCGGAGGATCACAAGACTCCGGCTACTTATGTTCCGCAGAGTTCGAGTCGTGGTAGGGGCGGGTCGGCCGGATCACCGTGCGGCCTCGAGTTCGGGTTGATTCACCCCGATTGTATCGAGATGAGGCGTACGAGAGAGACAGATGTTCCAGTGGCGTCAGTACTACTCGAGATCCTTACTCATCCAAAGGTCGGTGCTTTTGATTCGGTGCTACCCATTCCTTTATTGCTTCGGATTGTGTGAGTCGTATTGGTTTTGCTTATTTGAGTGTGAGCCATTTGTAGTGAGTACACCCGGTGGGGATCGTATGGTTGGGGACCGGGAAGTTAGGGATTGCCCGGTGAGGATCGGGAGCGGGATTGGCCCTCGACTCTCATTGTTATAGACCTTAAGGGTGAGGATTTAATCCTCGGAGACGATTAGTTGGATCGTCACGGTGCTATCATGAACTATCGGACTCGTACCATCTCGATAGTTGCCGAGGACGGCACCGAGCATACTCTCGTCAGTAAGCCGGGTAGATCGGGAGTGTGATTAGCGCCTTGAAGGCGATGAAACTTCGAACCAGGTTGTGTCGGCCATGGTGTTTCGATCTGCAGCGGAAGATGGTGAGGTTGACATATCGTCGATTCCAGTTGTTAGCGAGTATCCTGATGTATTTCCTGACGACTTGCGGGATTACCACCACATCGAGAGGTGGAGTTTCCTATTGATCTTGAGCCGAATGCGGCCCCTATTTCTCGAGCACCGTATCGTATGGCACCGTCGGAGATGCTAGAGTTGAAGAATCGATTGGGAGAATTGTTAGATAAAGGGTATATTCGACCGAGCGCATCGCCTTGGGGTGCGCCTGTACTTTATTAAGAAGAAGGATGGATCGCTTCGTTTATGTATCGATTATCGAGAATTAAACAAGTTGACCATCAAAAATAAATACCCTTTGCCGGATTGACGACTTGTTTGATCGGCTTGGTGGCGGCAGTCTTTTCAAGATTGATTTGCGATCGGGCTACTACCGATTGAGGATTCGGACGTCGATATTCAAAGCCGCCTTTCGGACGAGATATGGCCATTACGAGTTTGTGGTTATGCCTTTCGGGCTAACTAATGCCCAGCAGTGTTCATGCAGTTAATGAACAAAGTTTTTATTGAGTATCTGGACAAATTCGTAGTCGTTTTTATCGACGATATTCTTATCTATTCACGGAGTCGGGAGGAGCACGCCTTACATCTCCGGATTGTATTAGACACTTTGAGGGCCGAGCAGTTGTACGCAAAGTTCTCTAAGTGTGAGTTTTGGCTCGAGGAAGTGACGTTCCTCGGGCATGTGATTTCAGCAGAGGGAGTTCGGGTAGATCCGCAGAAGATAGAGGCAGTGATGGCTTGGGAGCCACCTAAGAATGTGAAGGAGGTGAGGAGTTTTCTGGGTCTTGCCGGCTATTACCGTAGATTCGTTGAGGGATTTTCTAAGATCGCTAGACCACTCACTCAGTTGCTCCAGAAAACTCAGAAGTTCGAGTGGACTGCAGACAGGCAGGACAATTTTGACGAGTTAAAGAGACGTTTGACTACCGCACCCGTTTTAGCATTGCCTCAGGGGAACGAGGATTTCGTAGTGTATAGTGATGCTTCGGGCCTTGGGCTTGGATGTGTTTTGATGCAGAGAGACAGAGTGATTGCTTATGCGTCCCGCCAATTGAAACCTTATGAGGTAAATTATCCCACGCACGATTTGGAGTTAGTCATGCGGTCGTTTTCGCCTTAAAGATATGGAGGCATTATCTCTATGGGTCGTCGTGTAAGATTTTTATGGACCACAAGAGTCAAGTACATCTTCACCGAGAAGAGTTGAATATGAGGCGTAGGTGGTTAGAGTTAATTAAAGATTACGACCTCGAGATACTTTACCATCCGGGTAAGGCCAACGTAGTGGCCGATGCGTTGAGCCGAAAACCGATGGCTTTACGGATGTTAGAGGTACTTACACCACAGAGTAGGATCCAGCGAGATTTCATCTGCCGAATATTGAGGTTTGGGTTCGGAGAGTTCAGGGCCGGCTTTGTGCGTTAGAGATCACTTCGTCCTTGATCGATGATATTAAGGCGAAACAGATGATGATCCGTGTTTGGTCCAGCTTGAGGGAGGATGTGAGGAAGGGGAAAGCCCCTGGATTTGTGATTCGTGATGATGGCGTTACGAGATTTCGCGGCATTATGTGTACCGAATGTTATTGAGCCGAGACAAGATCTTGAGCGAAGCTCATACCACGCCTTACTCCATACAACCTGGTACGAGTAAAATGTACAAGGGCGTGAGGAGTAACTGCGGTGGAGTAATTTGAAGACAGACGTTAGCGAGTTCGTGTCGAGATGTTTGACTGTCACGAGTTAAGATCGAGCATCGGCACCCAGCGGGTTTTGCGACCACTTCCCATCCGGAGTGGAAATGGGAGGATATTTCTATGGATTTCATTACCGTATGCCTAGGACTCGGATGGAATGAACATGATTTGGGTTATTGTCGATCGTGACCAAATCGGCTCATTTCTGGGTATTAAGGACACTTGGGGTCCAGAGAGACTGCACGAGTGTTTATTGCGAGATCGTGAGATTACATGGGACTCCTAAGAGTATTGTTTCGGATCGTGATGGCGGTTTGTATCACATTTTTGGCGGTCGTTCATCGAGCTTTGGGGACCGAGTTGAGACTCGGTCGTCTTACCACCCTCGGTGACGGCGGTCGGAGCGGACGATCCAGACGTTGGAGGATATGTTGAGAGCACATGCCCTAGATTGGAAGGATGATTGGGAGTCACACTTGCCGTTGATCGAGTTTACGTACAACAATAGTTGGCACGCCTCGATCAAAATGGCACCATTTGAGGCATTGTATGGGAGGAGGTGCGGATCGCCGTTGTGTTGGGACGATGCGTCCGAGCTGATTGGTACCGAGCCCGATATGGTAGTTGAGACGAGGGAGAATATTACTCGATTCGTGATAGATTGTTGACGGCCAGTCGGCAAAGTCTTATGCCGACACGCGTCGCCGGCCGTTGGAGTTTGAGGTGGGAGATCATGTTTTGCTTAAGGTGTCGCCGACACGGGAGTTTACCGCTTCGTAGGAAGGGTAAACTTAGTCCGAGATATATTGGGCCGTTTGAAATTTTAGAGAGAGTGGGAGAGCTTGCCTATCGGTTGGGTTTGCCGCCGTCCTTGAGTCACGTTCATAACGTATTTCATGTTTCCGACTTAGGAAGTACGTATCGGACCCTAGCCATATTCTTGATTTTGGAGAGATCGTGGGACCCGACATTACCATTGAGGAGAGGCCGATTCAGATTTTAGAGCGTCGGGTGAAGCAACCGTCATAAAACCATTCCTCTGGTTAAAGTTCAATGGTCGAGACATGGATCCGAGGAAGCCACATGGGAGACGGAAGAGAGTATGCGGTCGAGATACCCCGAGTTGTTCGCGTTGTAAGTTTCGGGACGAAACTTATTTTTAGGGGGAGATAATGTAATATCCGTGTTTTCTATTTTTGGGTAATTTCTATTTTTGGTGTATGTTCGTTTCGGACAACTCGCTTAGCACTGTTTTGGAATTCTGAATCTATTTTGTTCTTGGAGTTTTTCCGTCTGGATGAGTTTCGAGGATGTTTTTGCATAATTTCATCTTAATTTATATCTTGTCGTATGTACGTTCGATTCTCGTAAAACTTCTTCGTTTCCGTTGTTTCTTGATTTGTATAAGTTTGTATGGTTGAATTGGTCGTGTTGAAATTTTCGGTTTGTTAATCCGACGTTGCATCGTGATTTTTCGGGCTCTTGGGCCGTTTTTGTAATTTTCATAAGTTTGGGGAATTTCGCTTCATTTGCTTCATTTGAGACTCTCTAGTGATCGGGATTATATTTTCTTTCAAAACTCAGCTTCGTTGTTTTGGATACCCCATGTTTATACTTTTGATTCTATCCTTGTGTTGCGTTTCGTCATTGTATCATTGTCTTTGAGCTAAGTGTTTAGCGATCTTTGACTGCTGCATGCATAACGACGTTATGCATGCTCCTTTACGACGTTATATAGGTATCATAACGTCGTTATACCCCATTGGTAACGTCGTTATGGTTTCGCAGAAAGTGTCCAGATTGTTCGTTACGTCGTTAACTGAGAGGGGTTACGACGTAACCTTCATAACGTCGTTAACAATAGGCGTTAACGTCGTAACTCGCCGTCAGTCTTTTAATTCCCGACTTATTTCCGGTCGACTTATTTCACTCCTTTTCTTTCTTTCTCGCGACGTGAGTTTCCTTTGGCGATTTCAAACGATTCATCCGTGCAATCGTAGGAACCTTCTAAAGATCGATTTTGCGTCCCAAGCAAGGTTTATCATCATCATAATCATCCTCCATCCGATCTGAATCGAGGTATACATCGATGAACCCTAGTTTTTTTGGGGATTTCGGGATTTTTGGCATAATTCTTCCTTTTAATCCGTTTTGGCTTCGACGACTTGTTAGATTACGATTGTGTAGTCGTAAATCCCTTGTTTCCAGTATAGTTTAATGGATTTAACCTAGTAATTTCTTCATTGTTAGATTATAGCCATCGTGGACTTCGTATTTTCCGACAAATCGTTCCAAGGGGTAGAATTAGGATTAATTCTTACCTTTCCGCATTATTGAGACTTGTGTATACCGTTATTGTGTTAGGAACGGATTTGGGAAGATTGTTCGGACCGAAACCTATTCCTTCGTCGTTTCCTTCGTTTCGTTTCTTTCAAGGCAAGTACATGTATTACATTTCGTTATGTATGTTGTGATTTTCGAAATGAATGATGGATTGTGATTTTTGGGTGCGTGAGTTGTGTTCCTTCCACCGGAGTGTCCGACGGGATGTCCGGGGTCGATACTAAGAGTACGGCCGCGGAAGGGAACTTGTGTGCGTGTGTGATTGAACTTCCACCGGAGTGTCCGACGGGATGTCCGGGGTCGATACTAAGTACGACCGCGGAAGTGGTATCCACCCGGAGTGTTCGACGGGATGTCTGGGGTCGATACTAAGGTGCGGCCACGGGATACCATTGTGATTTTGTGATATCGTGATGATTGGGCCGATTTGATTGCCAATGTAGTATTCCGGAATATATATATATGGCAAATGATTTCTGATTGAGATGATTGTGCTAAAAAACGTATTTTGTATATAATGTTGTGTAATTGTGTACTTGCACTAGCTATTCGAATGCTAACCCCTTAAATGGGGGAAATGCGTCTTATGCATTTCAGGTACCGGGAGAGCTGAGGAGCAGGTACGGGACACGCACGTAAAGGATGGGCTGGCTTGATGATGTGGCTCGAGTCTGTAATTTTATGTTTTGTCATTGCATTTGTCGAGTACTGGAATTAAACTGTCTACTTTTAAACTTGGTTTAAGTCCCCTGCGTGGGCAACGGATTGGTATTTATTTTATGTTCATGTACTCCGTTAAAATTGTTTTGGCCGAGGCCACGGCCAAATTTACTTTTGAGTGCATTGTTTGGAATTACATTGTGGGTTATGTGTCATGTGTTAGCCTGGTAGACCTCACGAGGGTTCTACGTCGTGTAATGTCCCATTTGCGAATTGGGGTGTTACAGTATAATATAATATAATATAATATATTTTTAATAAAATAAAATATAATATAATATATTCCGTCCGAACCATACAAAATCGGTTCCGGTTCGGTTCCGGTTTGATTCCTATGCGGTTCGGTTCCGAGTCGGTTCGGATAAAAAAAACTGGCAAAACCGAACCACGAAAAAACTATGCGGTTCGGTTCCGGTTTCTGTATTTTTCTCCCTGAAATCGAAAAGTCCCAGGCCTAGTTATTTTCTCTTTCCCATTCATATAATCAACCCCAATTGAGACCAAGAATTCAACTTTGTCATAAAAAAACAGAGCCCATAATGCAAATAAGAAAAAGGAACATCCAATTTAAGTATGCTTGTCCGATTTTAGTCCTCTAAGTATACAGTTATTTGATTTTGGTCATTTAAGTTATAATACTGTCCGATTTTGATCCTCAACCAGAGAGTGTAGTTCACATGCCTTTTCCAGCCGACCCTCTTCCATCGCAGGACCAAAATCGGACAATATTATAACTTAAAGGACCAAAATCGGACACATACATCTATAAAGGAGCAAAATCGGACAGAACATCAATAAATGACCAAAATCGAACACATACATCTATAAAGGACCAAAATCGGATTTTTCTCGTTATAATTGCAACATCTGGACTTTCACGTTTGTCAATGCACAACTTTGATTATTAATATATTCAATTCTTTACTTTTAAAAATTATAAGAAGCTGATATTTTGAAAGTATATTTCGAGATGAATCTAACAAGATCCCACATGACTATATTTTTTCATATGTATAAATCTCAAAAGATGATCAAACGAGAGTATGTGTATAGTGTAATAATCAACACGTTGCAATAATAAAAGAACGGAGAAAGTATTTCGTTTTGGAACCTCATGCACGCTCACATATCTCTCATCAATAGGAAACTCCCCCATCCGCTTCAATTCTATGTGGGCTTAGGTTTTCAATTTAATTCACTTCAAGCCCCAATAATTGTAAAAACCTGTTACTGGGGCTGCATTGAGTAACCCAGTGTGATTTGATGCAAACTTGTTTTCATGTCCAAATTCCTTAAGGCTGTTTTATTGGTGGCTCAAGGACTATTCTAACTACAAAAATAGTCTAAATAATTGAAATAATCAATAAATTTTACTTGATGAAGTAAATTATCTCCATAATTCAAATAGATGGAAAAATAATATGACATGCTAAAATAAATATAATAAAATTACGCAATTAACACATAGAATTACTCAATATTTCCTACCTATCAAGGATCATTCTCGTGTGGTGGTCTAGCTCGATAACCTTACACAACATTAACTTGATCTTCATAATTGACTTGCGGTTCAAACACTTGACTGCCCACATTGAGTCAATGGCCATAAACTCCTCAAATACCACAAGTCCCCCTAGGATTTAGGTAACAAGCCATCGTAGTGTTAGAAAATTCTTCAAAGTTAAAGACGTCGAGGCTTGAATCACGCATGGAAGCGCTTTCCTTATAGTATTTCTTGCACCCCGAAATGTGTCTTAAGGTCACAAACAAGAATACCGCAGGATACGACAAGCCTTAATTTCGGACTCTACTAAGACAAAGTGAAATCCGAAAATAGGCAAGAATAATTTTTCTGGATTATAAGTATTCAAGAAAAGAGAATAGGTGATTCGAAAATCTGTATATACTTATGAAACCGAACTTGGTTTTATAAATAAATCATACCTATTCGTGAAAGGGAGCACCATTTCGTTCAAACGACACGACCGTTGGCCAAACAACCGTTCGTTTCGAAATGACATGACTTTTCATTTAAGCAGCAAAATAACCACCAAATGAAGAGACATGACTTTTCATTTAAGCAGCAAAAATAACTACCAAATCAAGAGACATGACTTTTCATTTAAGCAGCAAAAATAACCACCAATTGAAGAGGCACAACCGTTGGCGAGAATCGCCGCGAGAAACCCGCGGACCGCGCCGTTTCGCCGGACTCGCCACGAGCCCACGTGACCGAAGTGCCGAAGTGCCAAAGTGCGCCTACGAAGCGCCACTAAAGCCTCTAAGCCCGAGCCCGAGCCCGAGCTGGAGCCGGAGCCGGACGCCGGACGCCGTTGTCGCCGGTGGCAACACCGGAGAGCGGCGATGTGAGAGTGAAAATTTGCATAGATTTGCCACCTCACCTCCACCTCACATCCACATGGCACTACCACATGTTATTAATGGTTATTTAATTGCTCACACTTATAAGGTGCTCATTTCCTTTGTTTTTGTTCCATGTGGGATTCTTTTCTACTCACAAAATACACTATTTTGTCTTTTAATGAACAATCAAATAAAAGCTTTACAAAATTAAATCTCTTATTTAATTTTCTAGCTTTTTTCAACAATCCCCCACTTGTTCAGAAAAGACAAAATAGAATCAAGAAAAACAAAGAGTGTTAGTACGAGATAAGTATCTTTCGATTTGAACTAATCCTTAGTATAAGCAACACAAGACTTTATCGAAAAATTAGGTAGCTAGGCTTTGAACCTATTTTTCTTGTGATAAAGTCGGTATTACTCAACACACACTCTTTAGTGTTCTTTGCCTACATATCACGCTTAGCACCGTTAATGGCCATGTGCTCATCCTGTCTCGTGAATTTTTCATGAGAGAAACTCCAACTCTCACTTTGGGACGGCACCATCCTTAAATTCACATAGGTGAAGTTCTTACAAAGATCTCTGTTGCCACAGATACTTGTCCTCATGGTGAACTTCAATAATAGTTAAGAAAAAAACTCAACCTCCAATAGTAACAGCCAACATTATTGTATAATGTTGTGAACATCCAAATCAATGACTTGTTCTTACCCATTGAACCTAATGTTAGTCAATTCCTAACGTTAGGTTGGGTTGCCATCATAGTCGGATCACTACTCAAGGAGTTTAAGACCCATCCCTCTCGAGGTCGATTTCACCAAATCTCTAGCAAGAGGTTTTGTGAATGGATCAGCAATGTTAAAGCTTGATCTCACATATGTGAGCGAAATGATTCCATCTTTGATCAATTTCCTCACATAGTTATGTCTAAGACTAATATGTCTAGACTTTCCATTATCCACTTCACTGTATGCTCTTGCTAAAGTTGATTGACTATCACAATGTATCGACACGGTTGATATATTGTCTTTAGCCAATGGAACTTCTAAAAGAAGATCCCTTAACCATTCGACCTCTTGACTGCGGAAGCTAGAGCCACGAACTCGATTCCATGGTCGAATGAGTAATACACGTTTGTTTCTTTGATTTCCAAGAAATCGCTCCTCCGCAAGTGTAAATACCCATCCTGTCGTAGATTTGTTATCTCCGACACTTGATATCCAACTTGCATCGGTATATCCTTCTAGTACGGCAGAAATCGACCGTATTGAAGTCCAAGATTTTGTTTTTAAAAGAAATCCAAAAATTCTTCTAATGGCCTTCCAATGCTCGGCACTTGGATTGCTAGTAAATCTACTCATTTTACTAACGGCGAATGCTATGTCCAGTCGAGTACATTGCATCAAGTACATAAGACAACCAATAGCACTAGCATATTCCAATTGGGCCACGACTCTTCCATCATTCTTTTCAAGTTTTACACTGGGATCAAAAGGGGTGTTCACCTCCTTGAATTTTAGATGTTTTAACTTGTCAAGCACTTTTCAACATAGTGTGATTGACTAAGTTCATAACCCCCACTAGTTCTACGAACCTTGATACCTAAAATAGTATCAACTTGTCCAAGATCTTTCATTTTGAAAGTGGAAGATAGAAACCTCTTCGTTTCTAATATTCCTTCCATCTCGTTGCTAATGATCAACATATCATCAACATAGAGACATAGGAAGATCATAACATTACCACGCACTTTTGTGTACAAACACTTGTCACAAACGTTAGGAATAAATCCATTCGAAAGTATGACCGAGTCAAACTTTTGATGCCATTGTTTGGGTGCTTGTTTTAATCCATATAAGGATTTGACAAGTTTACAAACTTTTTGTTCATTACCCGGAAGCACATAGCCTTCCGGCTGCTCCATGTAAATCTCCTCATCGCGATCTCCATTTAGAAATGCTGTCTTGACATCCATTTGATGAACATTTAGGTTATATAAAGAAGCCAAGGCGAACAGTACTCTAATTGTTGTTGTTCTTGCTACCGGTGCATATGTGTCAAAATAATCGATTCCTTCCCGTTGTCGAAATCCTTTGGCTACCAATCTAGCCTTGTAAGCGTTAAGAGTGCCATCTTTGGTTTTCTTTCGAAACACCCACTTACATCCAATGGGTCTCGACCCTTTGGGTAGATCGACAATCTCCCAAGTGTGATTTGCCATAATAGAATCCATTTCATCTTGGATAGCATCCTTCCAAAAAGTGGAGTCCCGAGAAGCCACTGCTTCATTATAAGTTTTAGGACTATCTTCAACAAGAAGAATAATCGGAATCTTTCGGGCAAAATTCTCTCTATTTCCTTCTACTATGTAAAAAGAAATAAGTTGAGAATCTATTTCATCAGGTCCCAAATCCTTAGTCTTACGAACTCTCTTGCTAATCCGAGGTTCTGGTTGTTCTACAACAACCCTAGAAGAACTCTCCTCTCGAGGTTCTTCATTTGTGGAATTTTGAGATTCCTTTTCTTTAGAATTAGAATTTTCAAAGAATTCCACGTCTCGGATTCTACTATGACATTAGATTCTAAATTTAGAAGTCTATATGCCTTGCTATTCGTAGCATAGCCAATAAAAGCACTTCGTATCCCTCGAGGACCCAACTTGGTCCTTTTAGGATCCATGTTTTTATAGTAGGCTAAGCACCCCCACACTTTGAAATACCCAATATTCGGCTTTCGCCTTTCCATACCTCATACGGAGAAATTTGGGTTTTCTTTAAAGGTATACGATTTAAAATATGACATGCGTAAAATAAAGCTTCACCCCACAAACTAAAATGTTATTCATAATGCATTAACATGGCATTTATCATCTCTTGAAGTGTTCTATTTTTACGTTCGGCTAAACCGTTTTGTTGTGGTGTGCGTGGTGCGGAACACTCGTGAACAATACCATTTTCTTCACAAAAGGCATTGAAATCACTAGAAAAATATTCACCACCTCTATCGCTTCTAAGAATTTTAATTTTAGTTCCTAATTGATTTTCAACTTCAGCCTTGTACATCTTAAAAGCATTAAAAGCATCATCTTTATGTTTTAATAAATACACATATGTAAATCTAGAGCAATCATCAATAAAGGTAATAAAATACTTATTACCCCCACGGGTTAACATCCCATTGAATTCACATAAATCAGAATGTATAAGATCTAACAATTTAGAGTTTCTCTCTACACTATAAAAGGGTTTCTTTATCATCTTAGATTTCACACATATTTCACATTTATCTAATTTATCAGATTTGCACGAAATTAAACCACATTTAATTAATCTTTTCATAGTGCTAAATCCTATATGTGCTAATCTACTATGCCATAAAGAAACGGAATCAATCATATAAGCAGAAGGAGAAATCTTATTAATGACATTGTCAACAATACATAATTTGACCATCCCTTCACTGGAGTAGCCCTTTCCAACAAATACACCATTACGGGTCAAGATAAGCTTGCCCGACTCATACACAGATTTGATCCCCGGTTTACCTAAGAGATCACCACTAACAAGGTTCCTATTCATTTCCGGAACATGGAGAACATTGGTCAAAGTGACCTTCTTCCCGGATGTGAAATTGAGTTCCACGTTTCCGATGCCGACGACCTTTGAGCGTTGCTCGTTTCCCATCTGAACTTCTTGTCCTCCGTCGACTTCAGAATAGGTGTTGAAAGTAGTCCTATCATAGGATACGTGGACGGTAGCACAAGTGTCGTACCACCACCCTTGAATCTTTCCCTTGACCGCCATAATTTCGCTCACCGTAGCGATTATATTCCCATCGATCATAGTGGCGTCGACTTCTTTTTCCGCTGTCTTACGGAGTCGACAGTCTCTAGCATAGTGACCGGGTTTGCCACACACATAGCAGCCCCCGTTGGATCCCTTGGACACGGACTTGTTGCCGGACTTGAATTTGCTGGAATGCTTGAATTTCTTTGAATCCTTTTTGGGACCCGAAGAACTTCCTTTTTCATTCCACTTTCTCTTGCCTTTCGCGCTCACCGCGTTGGCTTTGAAAGTACCAGTATCCGTCGTCTTCTCTCTCATCCTCGATTCCTCCTCGATTCGAAGATGTTTCTGGATTTGTTCCAAAGAGAAGTCCTCGGTATTGTGAAGAAGTTTCTTCCGGTAGCTTTTCCAGGAATTGGGCAACTTCGCAATAATTGCACCAACTTGGAAAGTCTCCGGAATATCAATCTTCACAGCCCTCAATTTGTTGACAATAACTTGCAATTCATGTACTTGAGCAAGTATGGGCTTATCGTCAAACATCTTAAAATCGAAGTAACTAGAGACAAGGAACTTTTTGGTACCTTCTTCTTCGGCCTTGAATTTGTACTCGAGTGCCTTCCAAATCTCCATAGCTGATGGATTGTCGGTGTAGAGATCGTAGAGACGGTCGGAGAGAGTGTTCAAAATATGGCCACGGCACAAAGAACTCGTCCTCTTGACGTTTCTTCCGTTCTGCCTTGAGTTCTTCGAATCTTCCTCTGTTGGCTCTGGGATAGGCTTCAACGTTGGGTCCAACACGTAGAAGACCTTCATGGCGATGAGGAAGAAACGCATCTTGTCCTGCCAATGAGTGTAGTTGGTTCCATCGAAGCGGTCCAACTTGACGAAGTCTTGGTTCATCACCTTCAAACTCGAAACAGTAGCCTCGGTCGCCATTGCAACAATTACTATAAGATTGTTAGAAAATTCTTCAAAGTTAAAGACGTCGAGGCTTGAATCACGCATGGAAGCGCTTTCCTTATAGTATTTCTTGCACCCCGAAATGTGTCTTAAGGTCACAAACAAGAATACCGCAGGATACGACAAGCCTTAATTTTGATCGCACTAAGACAAAGTGAAATCCGAAAATAGGCAAGAATAATTTTTCTGGATTATAAGTATTCAAGAAAAGAGAATAGGTGATTCGAAAATCTGTATATACTTATGAAACCGAACTTGGTTTTATAAATAAATCATACCTATTCGTGAAAGGGAGCACCATTTCGTTCAAACGACACGACCGTTGGCCAAACAACCGTTCGTTTCAAAATGACATGACTTTTCATTTAAGCAGCAAAATAACCACCAAATGAAGAGACATGACTTTTCATTTAAGCAGCAAAAATAACTACCAAATGAAGAGACATGACTTTTCATTTAAGCAGCAAAAATAACCACCAATTGAAGAGGCACAACCGTTGGCGAGAATCGCCGCGAGAAACGTGCGCCTACGAAGCGCCACTAAAGCCTCTAAGCCCGAGCCCGAGCCCGAGCCGGAGCCGGAGCCGGACGCCGTTGTCGCCGGTGGCAACACCGGAGAGCGGCGATGTGAGAGTGAAAATTTGCATAGATTTGCCACCTCACCTCCACCTCACATCCACATGGCACTACCACATGTTATTAATGGTTATTTAATTGCTCACACTTATAAGGTGCTCATTTCCTTTGTTTTTGTTCCATGTGGGATTCTTTTCTACTCACAAAATACACTATTTTGTCTTTTAATGAACAATCAAATAAAAGCTTTACAAAATTAAATCTCTTATTTAATTTTCTAGCTTTTTTCAACACGTAGAAGTTTGATTGAGAAGCTCCAATGAAGTGATGGTGAATGCATTGTATTAAGTACCTTTAAAAATACTCACAAGCCTCATGAAATCTATGTTGCACAGGTGTGGGGGCGGGTGCGGGCAGATACGGGTGCGGGGATATGGGTTTTTAAAAATGTTAGGGTGCGATACGGCATGGATACGTCTGTTTATTTTATATTTTATTATACATAACACTTGTTAAATATAAAAAACAACAATTCAAATATCACCATAAAACCAATTCAAATACATAAAACAAGTCATACAAAAAAATAATTCAAAATGGCTTTGAGCAGTGGAGCTTTCTGATGCTGTTCGTGAATGCTGCTAAAGGTAAAAGTAATTACTTATTAAATGATTTACCTTTTGTATTTTAGTTTATTTAATTTACTTTTTAAAAATTACAAAAAAAACCTAAAAAAGTAAAAAAAATATATCCGGATACGCGTATCATGTGCAAGCATACACGTATCCTGTGCAAGGATACGCGAGTCCAGTTTTCTTTTTTGCACGGATTCGCCACGTGGCGAAACCCGTGCGAATCCCACGCGAATCGCACCCGCACCCGCACCCATGCAGTATCCGATACTGCATACTGGTCAATTTTGAAGAATCCGTGCATCATAGCATGAAACACTTAATTTTTTATTGGACTAAAAGAGGCAATCTTAGAATGAATATCCATCATCTTTTGGTGAGAATAATACTTCCCCATGAACTGATGATTTAACATGCCCCGTGTTGTCGAGGAGTTAGGTACTAGAGACATCAACAATGACTTCACTCGATCTTTCAAAGTATATGGGAAGCACTTCATTCTAAGTTGATTTTCTTGCAAACCTTGAAAAGTCAAGGTCTGCACGACCGTATAAACTCCCCAAATAAAGTTGAATGGTCTTCATTAAGCATTCCATGGAAAGGCTAAAGGCAATATTTATGGAAAATAATGGCTCGTGATCTCATAGTTTCTAGCCGGATCCAGTTAGAAATACATGATGTAAAATTGCCAATAATCGATCTAGCAAAGTCTCGCACGTAAAGAGGTCTAGCTCAAGATTAATAGAAATTCCTCCGCTTGGTTCATTTTTGGTATCGGGTATGATCTTTTGAGGTCTTCTTCATCCTCGACGACCTCGAATCTGTAAAGCACATACAAGTAGTCAAAGAGAATAAACGTGAACACCAAGTAAAAAGAAAAGAATAAAGAAGCAAGGCAGCTGTTGTGCGGGTTGCAGGGGCGGATGCCCTTAGGGGCCTTTAGGGGCCAAGGCCCTTAAGCTTTTTTTGCAAACAATTAATAGATATATCTTATATATATAAAGATTAAGTTTTTAAATTTATTGTGGAGTCTTAATGATATTAATTAATGGATATTTTTATATTTAATATTAGTTCATATTAAATTATTTTCTCTAATTTAATATATTAAATAATATTAAGTATTAAATCCATGTCTTAAATGTTTCATGTTTTAAAGTATTAATTAAAATTCTATAATTCAATTAGCTACCATTTATTTAAAAATTGAGTTTCATGTTAAATTTTTACGATTTAAATTCATTTACTTGAATGAACTTGAATGCCCATCACTTCATTTTTATAAAAATCGTTACAAATCTTTTTGACTTCATCTCATTTTATTGTCCAACTAATTGAATTAAGTTGAGTATTCATGATTTAAATCTTTATGAATTTTGTAATAACATTTGCCATAACTATAGCAATAAGTTAATTTTCTGAACTTTTACAAACATCTTCATTAAAGCTTTATTAGTATTTATACTAAAATCCAAACAAGATCCAAACGGTGGCAAAATTCTTTGGACTCATTTATTAACTCTCTTTCATAAATAGCTTCATTTTGAAAGTAATTAAAATAGATCGTTCATATTCTTATGAAAGGTTACATACTACATATTGTGTGTATAAATAGTTTACTTTGCATATCAAACAATATTAATACAAACGAAAATAATACAAATCCAAAAGAAAACAATATTAGTTCACTGATATTAATGGATATTTTGAGTGTTGTACAATGAACAACAAAATAAAATAATTAGACAAGAGGCTTTATCTATTACAAGAAGGTTTTTACAAACAAAGATGAATACAAATCATAAAAAAACATTTAGATAAAAATTGCCAACACATGCGGACATTATTTACGTCAATGTTGATGGTTTAATAAGTACGGTCGCTTCTATCATTTTATGGGTTTTCAAAAAATTTGGCCTTGAAAGAAAATTTAGTTCATTAGTATTACTTTGTCATTTTCTATTTTTTACTAATAACCCACAAAATTTTTTTAGTGAGAAACCAATATTTACGCTCTTTTGTATGACCTTGTATAATGGAATAAAAGGAAAAAGTACATACTTTTAGCTCAAAGTCGTTTGTCAATTATAATAACAGATACAAAAAGTTGAGTTATAGACATAAAAAAAAGTTAAAAATTTTTATCGAAAACAAAACCCGTGCATCGACGGTCGTAATGCCTCGTTACCTTAAAGAGTAAAGCCCACAACACTAATATTACCCTAAAGATGAATTTCTAAATGAGTCGGTTTGTATATCAAAAGAGAACTCATTGAAAAAATTAATTTGGATGAAATTATAGAAGATTTCAAGCCGCGAAGGATCGACGGCCCACTTGAGCGATGTTTGGTATTTTTATATTTAACGCCTAGTTTCAATATTTTTATAACTTTGGATGATGTATCTTTTGTATTTTTAAAAATATATAAGATATTAAACATGCATGATTGAAAGGCCATGATCCGCTTCATGTATTGACTGGTTACAATGCTGAAATATTTTCGATTGTTCCACTAGTTGTTCCGAGAGTCTAAGTTGATTTTGAGTTTCAACAGTCCATTTTTGTATCTCACCTGGTCCGTTCAACTAGTTTCAATTTTACCAAAAAATACATAAAAGTCCCATAAAATCTCAAAATTCCCAAAATTCACCTAAAACGAAAAAATAACATAAAAGCTTATAAATCAAGCCAAATATCACGAAAAATGCAACAACGTACGACTAATATTACACTAAAAAGATTAACAGAAATGGTTAAAACACGAATCCACACATATTAAGCTAAATATCTTTAATTTCAGAATCAACCTAAATAGCCTTGCATTTGTATAAAGATACTGCGTTCATATTTTTGTATGGGATGAATATTAATAAAAAGAGACGTGAGATTATCTTTAGACTTTTATTTGATGTTGTTATTGTTTTTGTTTTAAGTGACATACGAATACATATATATGCTGTGTATTATTTCATTGAAACTGAATTCTCTTTTTTGATAATTAACAAATTAAAAATGTAGATTATAATCAAATTTGGGCACCAAATTTTCTGGGGATCGTTTTTTGCTTTCATAAGTATGCTTTTTGAGCTACCATCTAAAGTATTTATTTTTATGTTGCTATTAATGTATGCGGATTTATGACGTTCCTCTGTTGAAGATATTACAAAACGAGGCATTATCCAACTCGTGCGATGCACGATCTTTTGTTGAATATCTACGTGTTTTGTACGTAATGTTGGGGCAGACGGTTCAATGAGCAGATGACAAGATTTAAATGTCTTTTAGAGAAGTTTATATGTTTTTTTATTGTTATTGTCCTTTTATTTTAGTCTATGGTTATATGAAATGAGACTTTACTAACCCGTATGTTGCTCTGGGGTTGTTTTTGGTTTATTCGACTCGTGCGATGCACCGATTGTATCTAAGATTTTATAGCTAAAATTTAACCATCTTGTAATTTATACTATCATTTAAATGTTCATTTTAATCACCTTGTGTATTAGAAGGTGCATTTACATTGTGATATTTTATCATAACTTTTGTATTTAAATTAGTTTATTTACATTAAAAGTTACAATTAAAATAATCTCTTCATATATTTACAATTAAAAAGTTACAATTAAATCCCTTTCCACATTAAATTGTGAGGGAGTCGCGTCTTGGTTCTCTTCCGTGAAGCCATGGCATGATGATTTTGTGGTTAAGGAACGACTTATTTGGCTTGAGATTGAAGGTGTTCCGCTTAGAGCATGGCACAATGATACTTTTAAATCTATTTGCAATAAATGGGGTGAGTTGCTTTTCAGTGATGACAGTGATGGTTGCAATAGATTGAGTAAAAGGTTGTGCATTAAATCCTCTCATGAGACATTGGTGTTTTCCACGATTTTCATTTCTGTTAAGGGTGTTTCTTATGCAATTCGGGTAGCTGGACGCCTACTTTTGTGGGGGAAGATTCTTCTAGTGATGACGAGGCCTCTTTAGAATTGCATGATGAAGAGAAGGAAGATTTACATGACACTAGTGATGTTGAATCAGTAGTGGGAGAAGACTTGAAAAAAGTATCTAACTTGGTGGTGATACGGAGGATAAACTGAAGGACAGTGATCCGTTTGGCTTAGAATCTCTTATTATGAGGAAATGTGGTAACGACTTAAAAACACCTAGTTCAGAAACTCCAATATTCCCTCCTGTTTTTTCTCCAAAATCGAAAGCTGAATCTCAGAATTATCAATTTAGTACTTGTAATCATGACAATGTTGTGGGTACTAATTCTTCTCAGAATCAGTCGAAGGAATACTCATAAAAGCACTCTGGATTCTCAATGGTTGAAAGACTAGAAGAAACGATAAAGGTCGGTTTAGCTTTAGGTTTCAATATGGAGGGTTGTGAGAATACTCTCGCATCACTTATTGCTGAAAATGGAGATACTGAAGTGAATCAATGAATTCCATTTCCATTAATGTTCAAGGATTCGGGTGTTGGAAAGTAAAACGCAGCGGAAGCGAAATTTGGTAAAATATGATAAAAGCGTTTTACGCATCTACGAGCATTAGATCTATTTAGGCATGCTAATTAATTAATTACTAAGACTAACAAGCAATTTAAATATTATTTATTGTTTATTGATTAAATATGTTGATTTAATTAAAATATCCTAATCTAGATCCAAGATCATAGGATATTACCTTTTGAAGCGGTTGGTTATTTCCTTCTTGATCGCCTTGTATTTCTACCTTCAGATCTTCTAGAGTATGATCCGCCTTGAACCGGACGTTGTGTGGGCAACGAACCACCGGATCTTGCTTGGACACCTTATGGATCGGCCGAATCTACCTTGCCTCACAACTCTCGATTTTATTTTCTTCAAGTAATTCCGATATGTAGCAAGAATTAAAGTGTTATCTCAATTGTGGAATCAAAGACACAAGTCAAGATCCACAATTAAACACTTAGAAGAAAAATCGAAATTTCTTGTGCAAGTATGTGATAAATCGGCCTGTTGCTACCCAAAATATTATCCGGAGATAGATATTGCTGGAATGGATGGGATAGCAAACAAATGCAAGAGCACTTCCGTGAGAAAGATAAATAACACAAGATTTGCCGAGGTTGTTAGTCCCGGGCTTGAATGCTCTCGCGAGATATTATTAATACCAATATTCGGGGATACAAGTACTAATGTAAGAATACAATTACAATGAGTGTAAAGATTCTTGTTATCTTAGCTAGTGAGCGTGTAGATTGCCGGAAGAACCAGATTTGATGCTCTGTGAGTTCTTGTAACAAAGGAGATGAACAGTCGCGGCGGTGAGAGATCGACCGTCTCTCACGGCGAGTATTTAGCTGGATGCTTGGGCTCCGGGGCTTATGAATCCTTTGGAATCTGTCTAGTGGAGACTTGCTGCTTCTGCCGATCGTCTTCTGGACGAGAGATTTAGAGAGAGAAGTCCTGAGATGGATTCCGGTGAGGTAGCCGGGAGCTTGATGATATGTATGTTCTTGATGTTTCGTGAATGTATCGGAATGTGAGAGAATGAGTTACGGCGTAAGTCAGAATGAATTCAGAACCGTTGGTGGAATGAATTTCGAACCTTTTTCCCGTAGGAGGAGGTTCTCTATTTATAGGGCTTGGGTACGCCGGGCGATCGCCTTTTCTGCATTATAATAATCGGGCGATCGTCTTTTAGCACATGGGCCTGTCCCCTCAAAGTCTGCAGGAGTTCTTGCGATCAACTATGCGGTCCAATGGGGAGCTTACACGCGTCTGAGTTGCCGACACGGGTGGTCCCACCGACAACTTTCGGCGCGCATCTTTGGTAGGTGAGGTAGGTGACAGGCCGTGGTCAAAGGTCTTGTCTGTCGGAAAAGATCTTATCTGCTAGCGAAGATCTTGTCGGCGCCTTTGGTGGATCTGCACGTGGGTGCTTTTCGAGATCCAGTTCTTGATGGTTTTGACGGCGATCGTCTCTGCTCGGGCGTAGGTCGATTGCCCTTAGCCGGTCACTAGAGTAGATCGCCAGGTGCCAAAGGGCGATCGCCTTGGGAGTCGATCGCCGGGCATCGATAGTGGTCTGATATCTTCGACATGGCGAGCTAGCCATAGTTTGACTGATGTTGACTTGGTCGCTCGGCCTTATAGTCGATCGCCTGTCGGGATGAATAAATCGTGACACAACAATTGCCCCCCAGCTCGCTCATACGTTGGAAACGTGGGGTGAGGTGGCTCTCTTGGCGATCGCTGAACTTTTGACGAGCGACTTCGTGTTTAACTGAACTGGCGATCGTTTTTGAGCTGATATACTCTGGGTTCGGACGACCTGGTTGGCCGCTGAACTGCGCGGGAAAAAACAATGAGCGTTGAAAAGTCTCCGCGCACGTGTCGGGCTTCTATTGGAGGACGCCAACGGTCATTAATGACTCCTCGGCTGACGCGTCCTTGAAAAGACGCGTACGCGGGTCTCGAGGGGGTCAATTAATGCGTCGTTTGAGATCCGACCCCTGAGGTTTCCCCTTATTGCAAACGAGTCCCTGCCTTCTCCTATAAAAGGGGTGCGGTGCTGCAGTTTTACTCACGCGTACTTTTTGGAGGAAGAAGGACTTGCTGCCGAATTTTCTGAAGATCTTAGTGCCGATCGTCGTTCGATTTCACTTTAGGGTAAGAAAAATCCTTTTCTCCTTTTCTGCTTATGAAAATGGCCAGAACCTCATCATCATTTGGAGCGGGAACCAGTTCTGCCGCCGGGACATCGACTGTCCGGGGAGAAACTTCTTCCGTCTTCCACCTGGAGACGGCGGCTGAATCTATTCGGGCCGGAATCGACCCGGCTGAAGTCGAGGCTTTATTCAATGAGGCCGATGTTGCTAAGGAGTCGGCTGCTGAGGAGAGACGATCGCAGATCGAGAGAGATCTGGCGATCAGGGCTTACTGGGAGCAACATAGCGTTTTCGATCGGGCCTATAGGGCTTTCGCTGAGATAATGGAGATATTGGCCGGTCCTACTCCGAGATTCGATTTCCGGGGATACTCGGTCGCCTATCCCTATGTGCTTCCCAAGCGGTCGCAGCACTGCCGTTGCGCCGATCGTTGTGGTCGCTCGGCCAAATACGGAGTTCGGCGACCGTGAGAGATCCGCCGTCACGGAGGACAAGATTCCATGTTCCTTCAGATGTGGACATGTTCGCGCCGGCGGAGAACGAACGAGCCGACCAGCCTCCGATGGGTATGGTCGCCGTGAATGAGGCGATTATTGAGGTCGGGCTGCGCTTCCCTCTATCCTTTGATGTCTCCCATTTGTTGGCCGCTTGGAATGTGGCGCCACTTCAGCTGACGCCGAACGCCTGGCTCCAAATTATCTGCACCCTCACCCTTTTCGGCGGTCACCGCCTGTACCGCCTCCCATCGCCGTTGGAGATGAATCATTTGTTTAAACTGACGGATCATAAAGGGTTGGTCGGCGGTTACCATATTCAAGGCCGATCTGGCCGGGTGATTCATGGAGTCCCGAATAAGATGCGGGGCGATCAGACGAAGTGGTTCTGGGTCGCCGGCAAATGGAGAGCTTCGGCGAGCGACAATCCTACGGGCGAGCTGGAGATCCCCACTGATTTTCGGGAGAGGAATCCCGGTAAGGGTTTAGACTCTCCCTTCATTTGGATGCGTTTTGGACTGATCTAATTTGATCTCGGTTTTGCAGGTTTTCACATTCCGGCGATCGAGGAGGTGCCTTTCGACTTTCTAGTTGTCTGGGAGCGGATAAGGAGCTTGTCGGACGACGACCTTGACGCCAATCGGATCAATAAGGAGAGTCATTGGTTGTCGGCTCGACTATTCCGTTTCCCGAGACATCTCGCGGTGCCAGGTATGAGTTCCTGCGACCTTCACTTACTAGGCGATCGCCTTATTTGAGGACCGTATCTGATTGTTGATCGATCGTCTTTAACTGCAGAGGTTCGCTTTCCTCGCTTTTTGGAGCCTCCGACGGAGATCGCTATGTCGAACCCAGGAGTCCTAGGCCGTCTTCGCCATAAGAGGTCGACTCATGTCCCACCCGTTGCGTTGCCTATAGTTCCGGAGGCGGAGCCTCGCATGGAGCCGGAGCCTCGCGTGGAGCCGGCCGTGGTTGAGGAGGAAATTCCGGAGGAGGGGCTTCGAGCCAATCGCAAGAGGTCGAGGTCGGAAGAAACTTCGATTCCTGCCCCGGACGATGAAGTGTCGATCGCCGCGCCTCCGATCACCATCGTTGCTCCGGAGAGCGAGCCGCCCTCTGCGGCTTTTATGCGGGAGATGGCGATCGCGGATGCTGAGACCCCTCGAGGGAAACCGTTTTTCGGTCGGGATCCCGAGAAGGCTGAGAGGTAGATAGCATTTTCGTGTTGAAAATTGCATCTGCGTAGGAGTTGTATTAACTTAGTTGTTTTGATGCAGGATCCGCCGCGCAGATCCGTCTTGCCCGCCGATGGTCGTAGATTACCTAGCGAGCCGATCTCCTCGCCATTCCTGCGACATTCCTCCATATGTTAGCAAGGCTGCTTCTGCTCTGCCGAAGGCATGGACGACTGATCTGGATGCGATCGCTCGGCGTGATAAATCGCCGAGTTCGATGCCTTTGTTCTCGCCCTTTCTCTTGACGGCGACCATGGCGTCAGTGTGCTCAGGAGTTTGAGGGGCGGCCCTCCACTATTCGCCTGCAGGAGGATCTCGAGGCGGCTCGGAAAGAGAACGCCGAGTTTGCTGACAAGATCGCGGCGATGGAGAAGGACTCCCTGGAGGCGGCCAAGCTGGCGAGCCATGAGCTTGAGCTGGAGAAGAAGGATACTGAGAAATATCGTATGGCGGTTGACCGATTTCGGGACCAGATGCAGAATGCCGTCCAGGCGCGGAACGTTGCTGAAGAGGAGGCCGATCGCCAAAAGGTGACGATCGCTCGGCTGACCAGCGAGCTGATGGAGGCGAGGGAAAAGATTGCTGCGAGGGAGGCCGAGCTCCAGGGGTTGCAACAGGCGATGGCGGAGCTGAAAAGAGAGGTTGAGGCGACCAAGGCCGATCCCTTCCAAAACTTGGAGTATGTCAGCGAGTTCGCCTATTATTTGGCGTTCGCCGACTCGATCCGAGCGGCTAAGAAGGGAGGTTTGGAGGTCGGGCCTCTTGCCGATAACTTCAAGGTGTATGCGTTGGAGCACCCTCTCCATTCAGCTTTCTCCTTGCCGATCCTGGATCTTGCGGACATCGGCGTGGATTTGAGCTGGTATCCGTCTCCAGCCAATCTTGCTCATCCCGACGCTCCGGAAGATGAGGGGACCGCGCCGAATGCTTGATGGCGAAGGCCGAGCGAGGGCACAGGCGCTTCATTTTTGACGTTTTTAGCTTACTTCCTTGTAGTTTTGTAGTTTTCTTTTGTAGAACATAGGCCTTCGGGCGACCATGTACTTTTGATCTTCTCAAGCAATGAACTGAATGTTTGATTATCTTCGATTACTTGAATGAATGGTTATTTTTGAGTCTTTGTTTGACTTTGTACAAATGTGTGAGGAGAGATCGTTGCGAGGGTAGTTCCAAATGAATTGATAAACTCATAAAGACAACTTTCTACAACAAATTCGATCGCTGCACTACATCTGAAAAAATGACGATCTCCGTATGTGGTTGAATAGCGACGATCGTCGTGTAGGTAGTCCGCACTCTTATTGCCCCTTGTTTTTATTCACTTTAGTGGAGGTAAGGGGATGAAAATAATTCCTTGAGTGAGCGGTCTTCAACTTTGTCGAATCCTCGGGGACGGTCGTCCATCTTGAGGAACCGTGCACGATCGCGGAGTTCGATGGACCGACTCCTTAATCATGTCTTGATGCGCGAAAATATTGAGTGTCTCGTGACTCACTTTATTATGAGGGTCCTCTGTTAGGATGCGCCTCGCCTCGTATTTAAACGAAGGGCGTGCGGTCTTGGTCTAGAGGAGTCCTTGCGCGGGGCAGCGTCGGATGAATCAACTCCACACCCGCGGCTGGTTAGCTCTGCTTCCACCTCGGCCAGCCATGGAGATGGCCGACCTCGACGGTGTACGTTGAGACGGGGGTTGTGGCACGTCGCATTGTCCGAGTTCACCATGTTAGATGATGAACCTTTGAGGGCGAGCGATCGTGTCCACTGATTTATTTTGGAGGGCCCTCAGACTACGCCGGCCTCGTATTTAAACGAAGGGCGGGCGATCTTGGCCCAAAGGGACCTTGCATGGCCTAAGCATTCGGTTCCATCGACCACCAGGACCATGGCTGCACTCTTCCACCTTGGATCGTCATGTAGATGCCGACCTTCGACGGTGTATGTTGTGCGGGGGAGGCGATCTCGTGCCTTAGTCCATCATGTTAGACGGTGAACTGTAGATGGCGATCGAGTCCTCCGGTTTCTTAAATAAGGAGGGAGATCGGGGAGACTTCTGAGGTCTCCTTTTCTTGATTGAAGTATGTAGGGACGGTCGCCGAGGTTGATCCAGGGGTCGGCTCGTATGAGCTTTCCAGCCTGTTTTATGTTTAACTTGGACGATCGTCTATAGAGATAGGTAGGGGCTTCGGCTAAACCAATAAGTCATCGACTTGCCCTCCTCGAACAATCTCCAGAGTTTGTTTGAGGAGATCGCGGCATTTGTTGGTCTTGTGGCCGGACTCTTGTGGTAGGCACAATATTGATTGTTGTCCAGTGGACCGTGGTCCCTTATTGCCTTTGGCCTTTTGAGCTCTTCGTGCCCCTTGATGGCATAGAAAATATGTGCCGGAGTTACATTGAACGTATGGAGGAGATGGGCTTCCATGTCCTCGAAAGCCTTGAGATCTCCGGGTGTCTTGGCGATCGCCTTCTTTGCTTTGGCGATCGCTATCTTCTGGACAAGAGGTGGCGTTTCCTCGTCTAAGCGGAGGGTGAGTATCCTTTGCACGGCGAAGTTGGCGGCTTTAGCGCGGAAGATCGCGTAAGTTGGGGAATATCCTGGGAGAGATTTCTAAACATGTGAGAGTGTCCGTGGAATCCCCCCATGACCGAATAGAGAGCGAGCTCGTCACTGACGGGTTCGCCGGTGAGGATGATTTCGTCTACCCGGTCGATGTAATCCGCGTCAGTTTCGTCCTTCCCCTGCTTGATTTTTATCATGCGGTGGGGACCTTCTGTTCTGGCGACCTTGCTGGCGAAGTATGACGTGAAGTCCTTCGCCAGTTTCTTAAAAGAGGTGATCGATCGTGGTGGTAGTGAGACGTACCACCTATGGGCCAGCTCGCCCAATGTCAGTGGGAAGATCCGGCACTTGGTTGCATCGGATGCCCCACACCCAGTCATGTAAATTCGGAATTTACTCGGTGGGTTTCTGTCCGATCTCCCCTCATACAGAGGTGTTTTGGGAGGAGCGATCGTTGGTTGTATGGGGGCAAGCTCGATGTGGACCGCGAGTGGCTTGGTCGGCCCGGCGATCTTCTTGCTGGTGCTTGCCCCAGTGTCCAAGAGTGCTCTCATCTCGTCGAGCTGGCGTTGTATGGCGGCCATCGCCGTGGCCTGGCTGCTCGCGGCTCGGCGCTCGGAGAGGGTGCCGAGGCGATTGAGTACTGATTCCCTGGCGATCGGGGCGGGAGTCAGATGGCTGACCTGCGTTCGGCTGTGAGGTGGGTAGGCCGAACTCCTGGTGACGGATTCGGGTTCCGTCTTTTCGAGGTTGGAAACAGAGTGCCCCGGTCGCCAGGATGGGTCGCGCCCCAAGCGATCGAATATGGATCCGTCCGGTCGAGCGAGAGCCTTTCCTCGCGAATTGGGGATTTCTGACGATCGCTCGTTCAGTAGCCCGCTGAATTTCCGTTTTCCCAAGCGGCGGATGATCGAGGGAGTTATTGCAGGCGACGCACATGCTCTCCGTCGCTCCTCCAGGATGGCCATAGCCTCATCGATCTATTCCTCGGTTTGGAACTGATCGAGTGAGAGGTTGGGGCCATCTCCCGGATGCGGGATCGAGAGTCTCGCGTTGCTGCGGCTTCCCCCTGTCGTTGGCTGGGGTTCGGATTGAGCCGGGATATGGTGTCCGGCGGTTCGGAGAGCAGCTTTCTTCGATGTACCGGCGGATGCCATGATTCTGAAGGTTTTCTTTGAAGTGCAGTGAGTGTCACTTCAAGTATCTGCCCCGAGAACAGTGAGTGTTCTTCGGGACGGTAGGTATAAAAATTGTGAGGGTTAAATCCCCTTCTTCTAGCGCCAATTGTTGCTACCCAAAATATTATCCGGAGATAGATATTGCTGGAATGGATGGGATAGCAAACAAATGCAAGAGCACTTCCGTGAGAAAGATAAATAACACAAGATTTGCCGGGGTTGTTAGTCCCGGGCTTGAATGCTCTCGCGAGATATTATTAATACCAATATTCGGGGATACAAGTACTAATGTAAGAATACAATTACAATGAGTGTAAAGATTCTTGTTATCTTAGCTAGTGAGCGTGTAGATTGCCTAAGAACCCAGTTGATGCTCTGTGAGTTCTTGTAACAAAGGAGATGAACAGTCGCGGCGGTGAGAGATCGACCGTCTCTCATGGCGAGTATTTAGGCTGGATGCTTGGGCTCAGGGCTTATGAATCCTTTGGAATCTGTCTAGTGGAGACTTGCTTACGCGATCGTCTTACGGACGACAGATTTAGAGAGAGAAGTCACTGAGATGGATTAGGTGAGGTAGCCGGAGCTTGATGATATGTATGTTCTTGAGATTTCCGTGAATGTATCGGAATGTGAGAGAATGAGTTACGAGCGTAAGTCGAATGAATTCGGAACCGTTAGTGGAATGAATTTGAACCTTTTTCCCGTAGGAGGAGGTTCTCTATTTATAGGGCTTGGATACGCGGGCGATCGCCTTTTACGCATTATAATAATCGGGCGATCGTCTTTTAGCACATGGGCTGTCCCTCAAAGTCTGCAGGAGTTCTTTGGCGATCAACTATGCGGTCGATGGGGAGCTTACACGCGTCTGAGTTGTGACACGGGTGGTCCCACCGACAACTTTCGGCGCGCATCTTTGGTAGGTGAGGTAGGTGACAGTGTGGTCAAAGGTCTTGTCTGTCGACAAAGATCTTATCTGCTAGCGAAGATCTTGTCAGCGCCTTTGGTGGATCTGCACGTGGGTGCTTTTCTGAGATCCAGTTCTTGATGGTTTTGACGGGCGATCGTCTCTGCTCGGGGCGTAGGTCGATTGCCCTTAGCCGGTCACTAGAGTAGATCGCCAGCTGCCAAAGGGCGATCGCCTTGGGAGTCGATCGCCAGGCATCTGATAGTGGTCTGATATCTTCGACATGGCGAGCTAGCCATAGTTTGACTGATGTTGACTTGGTCGCTCGGCCTTATAGTCGATCGCCTGTCGGGATGAATAAATCGTGACACAACACGGCCAACACCCCATAATGTCCTATTTATAGGCTCTTGGACGACTACTAGGGATCTAAAGGAGGATTATGGAAGGACTCCCAATTAATTCATCTTACCTTATTAGGACTCTTCCTAATATATGATGAATCAATTAATATCAACTTAGTCCACTAAAAGGTTGATATTGCACTTCCTACCAAAATCCCAAATTACGAAATTGGGCTCCTTATTAAATATATTATTTCCCGTGTTTAAGATATCGAATGTCCATTAATTAATTATAAGCTACGTGACTTTAATTAATTAATATCTTATCCAAGAGTAGTACCACTCGAACCTTATTATTATATCGGAATTAAATCCACTGCGAGGTTTAATATAATAATCATTATCGAGCTCCTCAAGGGGACATCATCAACCCGCACGAGTCGGGACACGATTTCTAGTAATAATAATAATTGTCGTATAAACAATATTATTGCCCAAGATACGAGGCTTATTGAGTCGATCATTTTGACTCTCACCTATGGTAAATCAAAGCAATAATTATTATAAATACACAATTAAATATTATATACTTAGAATTAAGAAATAATAATTATCCGAGATTTACGTTCTTCTTACAGTCAGTACAGAAGACACTATCTCACCTCGATCCTGTTCAACGTATGCAAATACGCTAATATATGCTAATAGTCAAGACCAACTATTCTCAAGCATACACTGCAACCCTTTATATAATTTGTCTAATAATTATATAGGTTGTGAACTATTATATTATTTTATAAGGCACCGATAATGTGATCTTCCGTGTGACACCAACACACCACATTATCTACAATATAAAATAATTAGACATTTCATTTGCATAACCATAACGTGAATTAATATGCAAAACATGTGATTAAATATAATTAATATCCTCATAGGTAGTAATAGGGAAATTAGGTAATACAAGCATAAAGTATGCTTTGCAAGATATCTGATCTAACAATCTCCCACTTATACTCAAAGCATGCTTTTAAGTATACTACTCTATTACATAGTCTCTCATTTCTCCCACTTATACTCAAAGCAATCTTTGCCATACACGTAATCCCATTCCTTCCACATGCCTTTCAAAAACTTTTGAAGGTAGGCCTTTCGTGAAAGGGTCGGCAAGATTATCTTCCGATGCAACCACAGCTACAACTACGTCTCCTTCCTTTACGAAGTGTCGTATGATGTGGTACTTGCGGTTGATATGTTTACTTGCACGATGGGCTCGTGGTTCCCTCGAATTTGCGGCGCACCAAGATTATCACAATAGAGTGTAATACCCTCGGCAAATCGGGAATCACATCTAAGTCTGCAGAAGTACTTGAGCCACCGCCTCCTTGGGCGCCTCAGGCCGCCACGTACTCGGCTTCCATGGTAGAGTCCGAGATGCATTTACCTTCACACTCCTCCAACTAATGGCTCCACCTCCCGAGGCTAAACACATAACCCGAAGTAGACTTGGACTTTTCTTTGTCCGATGAAAAATGCAGTCGGTGTAACCACCAGGAAGCAGTCGTCGATTGATATACAAGCATGTACTCCCTAGTCCTTCTCGGTACTTGAGTATGTGCTTGTGGTAATCCAGTGTCTGGTCACGGGTTCGGCCCGATATCTAGCAGCCATGCCCACGGCATGACAGATATCTGGTCTAGTGCAAAGCATAGCATACATGAGACTTCCCACAGCGGATGCATAAGAGACCATCTTCATGTCATCTATCTCCTTTTGTGTCTTAGGACACATGTTCTTAGATAGTTTAATTCCATGTCTGTAAGGTAGAAAACCTTTCTTGGAATTCTCCATGCTAAACCGCTTCAGCACTGTATCGATATAGGATGCCAGGGATAAGCACAACAGCCACTTCTACTGATCACGAAAGATCATGAATCCAAGGATGTGTCCAGCTTCTCCTAGATCCTTCATATCGAATCTTTCGAGATAGCCATACCGTCGTCGACAATTCCTTCACGTTGTTTCCAATCGGAAGGATATCGTCTACATACTGATCTGAGAAACACCAACACGTTTCCATCGCATTTCTTATACACACAACTCTCACTCGGACATTGGACGAATCCATATGACTGGACTACTTCGTCAAAACGAGTGTTCCAAGATCTAGATGCTTGCTTAAGTCCATAAATGGATTTCTTAAGTTTGCACACCAAGTGCTCTTCTCCTTTAGCAATGAATCCCTTTGCTTGGCGCATATAGATTTCCTTGTCTAGACTCCCATTCAAGAATGCAGTCTTGACATCCATCTGCCAAATCTCCAGATCCAAATGCGCAGCTATAGCTAAAAGAATCCGGATTGACTTAAGCATGGCTACCGGCGAAAAGGTTTCATCATAATCGATACCCTCTTTCTGAGTGTAACCTTTTGCAACAAGCCTTGCTTTGAAGGTTTCAACCTTCCCGTCACGTCCTTTCTTTCGCTTGTAGACCCATTTACTCCCAATGGCTTGTACACCATCAGGTAGCTCTACTAGCTCCCACACTTGATTGGAATCCATAGATCCCATTTCTGATTCCATTGCTTCTTGCCAGGAGTCAGCATCTTTATCTTGGATTGCCTCCTTATAGGTCCAGGGAACCGATTCATCTTCGTCTGGGATTGAGTCCGAAGACTTTCCCACGCCTATGAATCGTTCGGGATGACGAACAACCCTCCCACTACGACGAGGCAAATCCTGAGTTGGTGTAAAAGTTTCAGAATCGATACGTGGTGCAGTGTTAGTTGGCGCTTGTACGATTGGTATAGACGGAGTCTCGCCCCTCAGCTCTTCCAGAATTATTTCGCTCATGGGCTTGTGAATAATCATATAATCCTCTTCCAGAAATCGGGCATTGGTGCTAACAATGATCTTCTGATCCTGGGGACTATAGAACAAGCCACCCTTCGTTCCCTTAGGGTATCCCACAAACACTCGTACTTCTGTGCGAGATGCCAACTTATCAGCTTCCTTATTCAGCACATGTGCTGGAGTACCCCAAATCCGAACATGTCCTAGACTGGGCTTACGCCCACTCCACAGTTCTGTGGGTGTTTTTGGAACTGATTTCGAAGGCACCGGGTTTAGAATGTACGCCGCTGTTTCTAAGGCGTATCCCCAAAACGAAATAGGTAAATCTGAATAACTCATCATTGATCTAACCATTTCTAAAAGAGTCCTATTCCTTCTTTTAGCCACTCCATTTTGTTGTGGAGTTCCCGGCGCGGTGAGCTGGGACGAAATCCCCTCATTCGCCAAGAAATCCAAAAACTCTCCACTAAGGTATTCGCCACCACGATCAGATCGTAGTGACTTGATACTCTTCCCATGACGCTTCTCCGTTTCAGCCTTGAAGTCTCTGAACTTGTCAAAAGCTTCGGACTTACGTCGCATCAAAAAGATGTATCCATATCTCGAATAATCATCTATGAACGTGATGAAATATTCGAAACCTCTCCTAGCCTGGATATTCATTGGACCACATACATCCGTATGAACCAATTCTCACACATCCTGAGCACGGTTTCCCTTGGTTTTAAAAACCCTTTTGGTCATCTTACCTTCTAGACAGGATTCACAAATTGGAAATGACTCAACTTGGAGATCATCCAATGGGCCATTATCTACCAATCTTTGAATCCTTCTAAGGTTTACATATCCTAACCGTAAATGCCACATATATGTTTGGTTTATACTTGAAGGTTCTTTTCTCTTTTTAGGTTTAGACAAAGAGTTAAGTGATTTATGCATAGGAGTTTGTGCAGTATTAACAATATATAGTCCATCATTAAAAATACCTCTGCAAATATATTCACCGTTTCTTTTCTTAATAATGGTATCATCATCAAAAGAAACTGAATAACCATCGCATTTTAATTTAGAAACCGAAATTAAATTCATTCTAAAATCTGGTACTAATAATACATTATTGAGAACTAATAATTTATCATTAATCTTCAACTGCACGACTCCCACTGCAACAGCCATAAGCCTGGAATAATCGCCCCAGTTGATGGTAATCTCGCCCGCACTAAGCTGCTTGGTTACCTGAAAACCATGCGAGTCAAAGCAAACATGATCAGTGGAGCCTGAATCAACTATCCACGAAGTGGAAGAACAAGCTGCCAAACATGTTTTGACTACTAGTGCACGAGACATACCTTTCTTAAGAGCGGGGCAGTCCGCTTTAAAATGTCCTTTCTGACCGCACTTGTAGCACTTTCCCTTTGGCTTTTTGTTCGCCTCGGGGTGAGGAGCCTTGCTTTTCACCTTGAGGGTCATCACTTATACAGCCAACTGCTTCTTTTTCTTTCCCCATTTGGGTTTGGAAGAAGTAGCACCGGTTGCCACAAGAATTTGATGATAACCTTGTTTGAAGAGACCTTCAGCAGATGAAGCTCTGTCGAAGTTCCGCCAAACTATATGTCCTACGGTTCATATTGTAGTTGAGGCGAAAGCTCAAAGCTTCTAGGTAAGTACTAAGATAATATCGACTGCGTTTCCGCATCGATAGTAGCCCCAATATGCTCGATTCGTTCAAATGAGACATCACTTTTAGAACATGATCCCTTCTGAGTCCCTTGGACATTTGGGTTGTCATCAATACCCTCATAGCATTTTGTCTAGCCGCCGGTTCGATGACCAAACATCTCGGTGAGACTTTTCATCATTTTCGCGGCCGAACCCATCGTCGATGCGATCTTTGCAATACATTTGTCAGTGAAGCCAGAATGTAACAGCGAGCCATCTCATCAGACTTTTTCCATTTCCGGAATTCCGCCAACTCTTCGGGAGTGGCATCCGTTTTTGGTTCTAGAGGGCTCTCCTCGATTAAGACAAACTTATGCCCCTCAGCAGTCAGGACAATGTCAAGATTTCTTTTCCAATCGGCAAAGTTAGTGCCACCTAGTTTATTTTCTTTGAGAATAACAGCTAGTGGATTGAAAGACATCTGAGAATAAAAATTAAAAACATCCATCACATAATGCATAGCAAAATATATCGAAAAACCTCAAAAACACAATATATATGCTAGCAACCAACACCTCAAAAAATCCGCACATGCAAGCCACGATCGTGTGGACGTTTACACATACATTTTTCAAGTAGAGTTTTACGTCTTTAATTTTACTATCTAGTCAAATTACGTTATGACAAGTAAAATTAATAGTTGGTTCATCTTGGCCATGTATTAATTAACATAGACTCCGATGGGGAGCTTATTAATTAATACACCTAAGTGAACACCATAATTTAACATCCTTAAAATATTATCTTTTAAATAATAGTCCTACAGATGGAGAGGTCCTATCATAAAAAGTAATATTTACCTTATGTTATCATTTTGAAATTTAAAATTAGTGAACCTATAATTAGCACATCCGATATGGAGGAAGACTCTAATGTCAACGCGCATGCTAATTACTTCACAATTTAAATTAATTATGGAGGCCAATTTGATTTTAAAAATAAAAATCAATTTAATCACTTAGTTATTTTAGCCTTAAGGTTTTTAATTTTCTCGTCCTAACATGCAAGAAAACATATCACGCATACATCCATACATGCCATACATCAAAACAATAAAAACCAAAATAAAGCATGGATAATTAAATTTATCCAATTATCATGGTCTTCTTCCTTGAGTTGAATCCGAGAAAATCTTCGACTCGATCTCTCCCACTGAATCAAGCATCTCGTCGCTTCTCCCCGGCCGGGCCGTGGATTTTCAAAATTAAAAGTTTATTTTTATGCAAAATTAATTACATAAAAAATTTAATTTTAAATCCCGACTTCCCAATGGGCCTGAGCAACGGCGCAGGCCGGACCAAAATTGCGGCCGGCCCGAACGATGTGGCCGGCCGGACAGTGCCGGCAGCGGCCGCTTCGGCCGGCCTTTCAGCGGCCGCCTTCGCTTTCAGCGGCCCTACTGCTTGTGTCGGCAGCTTGCCAGCCGATCCGATCCGTCTGCTCTATTTCTTAGCGATCCGTCTTTTCGAATTCGATTACAATTTTATACAAAATAAAATACATGAAATTACATCAAGATCTACGAAAAATAAAACCACCTAGAACTACCCGCGGATTTTCTCACGGGAAAAACCATTACATGCCTCAAAAAACGGGCCAAACCAACAATTGCATAATTAATAAAATAAATAAATAAATGCACCATTCATATAAACCATGATAATTGGATCATATCACCTGCAAGAACACATCTAGCAAAATATTCCAACATCAAAATATATGAATATTTAAATTGCTATCAATTAATCACTAAAATTAATTAAAGTAGCAAAAGCCTAAAAATCCGTCTCCGATACCAATTGTTGGAAAGTAAAACGCAGCGGAAGTGAAGTTTGGTAAAATATGATAAAAACGTTTTACGCATCTACGAGCATTAGATCTATTTAGGCATGCTAATTAATTAATTACTAAGACTAACAAGCAATTTAAATATTATTTATTGTTTATTAATTAAATATGTTGATTTAATTAAAATATCCTAATCTAGATCCAAGATCATAGGATATTACCTTTTGAAGCGGTTGGTTATTTCCTTCTTGATCGCCTTGTATTTCTACCTTCAGATCTTCTAGAGTATGATCCGCCTTGAACCGGACGTTGTGTGGGCAACGAACCACCGGATCTTGCTTGGACACCTTATGGATCGGCCGAATCTACCTTGCCTCACAACTCTCGATTTTATTTTCTTCAAGTAATTCCGATATGTAGCAAGAATTAAAGTGTTATCTCAATTGTGGAATCAAAGACACAAGTCAAGATCCACAATTAAACACTTAGAAGAAAAATCGAAATTTCTTGTGCAAGTATGTGATAAATCGGCCAACACCCCATAATGTCCTATTTATAGGCTCTTGGACTACTACTAGGGATCTAAAGGAGGATTATGGAAGGACTCCCAATTAATTCATCTTACCTTATTAGGACTCTTCCTAATATATGATGAATCAATTAATATCAACTTAGTCCACTAAAGGTTGATATTGCACTTCCTACCAAAATCCCAAATTTGAAATTGGGCTCCTTATTAAATATATTATTTCGCGTTTAAGATATCGAATGTCCATTAATTAATTATAAGCTCTTGTGACTTTAATTAATTAATATCTTATCCAAGAGTAGTACCACTCGAACCTTATTATTATATCGAATTAAATCCACTGCGGGGTTTAATATAATAATCATTATCGAGCTCCTCAAGGGGACATCATCAACCCTTGCAGTCGGGACACGATTTCTAGTAATAATAATAATTGTCGTATAAACAATATTATTGCCCAAGATACGAGGCTTATTGAGTCGATCATTTTGACTCTCACCTATGGTAAATCAAAGCAATAATTATTATAAATACACAATTAAATATTATATACTTAGAATTATGTAATAATAATTATCCGAGATTTACGTTCTTCTTACGGTCGATCTGAGAAGACACTATCTCACCTCGATCCTGTTCAACGTATGCAAATACGCTAATGTATGCTAATAGTCAAGACCAACTATTCTCAAGCATACACTGCAACCCTTTATATAATTTGTCTAATAATTATATAGGTTGTGAACTATTATATTATTTTATAAGGCACCGATAATGTGATCTTCCGTGTGACACCAACACACCACATTATCTACAATATAAAATAATTAGACATTTCATTTGCATAACCATAACGTGAATTAATATGCAAAACATGTGATTAAATATAATTAATATCCTTATAGGTAGTAATAGGGAAATTAGGTAATACAAGCATAAAGTATGCTTTGCAGTATACAATCCTAACATCGGGGACCTCAATAAAAGGAAATGGGTTAAAGATTTGTGCACTATGTATACAGTTAATTTCTTAGCTTTACAAGAGACCAAAATGTTACATGTTGATTTGTGGTCGATTCGACAGGTGTGGGGTAACCCTCATTTTGATTTTGCTTCTGCTTCTGCTATGGGTAATTCGGAGGAATTATTTGTATTTGGAATAGTTTGGTTTTTCAAAAGTCTAGAATTCAGTGCTATGAAAATTACGTGGTTGTGGAAGGGGTATGGACTCCTAAAGATGTTCGGATTATGTGGATCGCGGTTTATGCTCCTCAGAATTTGTCTTGTAAGTTCGCTCTTTGGTCTTCTTTGAATAACATTATCTCGAACTGGAATGGTGTCTTGGTGGTCATAGGAAATTTTAATGAAGTTCGTTTTGCTAGTCAGAGATATGGTTCCATCTTTAATGATCGGCATGCGGAGATTTTTAATACGTTTATCTCCAATTCTTCTCTTGTTGACATTCCGCTGGGAGGTTTTAATTACACGAGGGCAGATAAGTGGGGTTCAAAGATGAGTAAGCTTGATAGGTTCTTGGTCTCGGATAGTTTTTTGGATACTTTTCCGCATGCTACCGGTGTGGTTTTGTAGAAAGGAAGGCCTGATCACCATCCTATTTTCCTCAAAGAGTCTGTTGTGTCGAGAATTATACTCTCCGACCGGCGATCGCCTCGGAGATCGGGCGACCTAGCCATTGCCGAGCAGTCGAGGCAGAACTTCCGACCAGAGATCGGGCGGCCTAGTCTCAGCCCCGCAGACAAGATGTATCGGCCGACCGAAGGTCCCAGGACAAGTCCCGGTGCCGAGCGATCGACATCTAAGACGATCGTCTCTCGGTACTTGGCGATCGACTCCTGGCGGCCGACAAACAGACGATCATCTCTCGGCACTTGACGACCGACCCTTGGTGACCAACCGATGCCGACCTCTGGTGACCGACCATTGACCACCGCCTCATGCCGCTCAAAGCCGATGGTCATCTAGTCGGCAAAGGCCGAGCCTCAAGACAGAATCCACGTGCAGTGCCGAGACAAGATCCGCATATCACGGATCGTTGACCACAGCCTGTCAGCATCCGTCCACCAGCCGACAGGCCCGCCGAAAGGTGTCAGTAGGGCCGCATGTGATAGTGACTCCGGACGCGTGCTGGCTCCTCATTGGACCGCACAGCTGGCTGCCAGCAGCTGCCTTGGACTTTAGGCCGACAACCCTGTGACTTGAAGACGATCGCCCCATTATTATAATGGTCGGAAGGCGATCGCCCGCCAGAAGACAAGGCTCCTCAGCCCCTATAAATAGAAGGCTCCCTGCACTCGGCCAACTCTCTATCTCACGCGATTTCAGCACACAATACAAAAGCAATACACAACACTTGGCTTTCTCCTACTCTTGGCAATAGCTATCTCTCGGTTCTCTCTTCTCTCGGCCTCTCTCATACAGAAGACGATCGGCAGGGACGAAGAACACCAAGCTTCGCTCAAGAGCCGGATTAACAGAGTCTTTTTACACTCATTGTACTTAGATTCTCACATTAATACTTGTATCCACGAATATTTGTATTAATAACATCTCGCGAGAGCATTCAAGCCCGGGCCTAACAAACCCGACAAATCTTGTGTTTATTCATATTCTCTCAGAAGTGCTCCCGCAAATTTTGTTTGTTGTCCGTCCATTCCAGTAGTATTTAATCTTCGGATGAATATTTTGGGCAACAACAATTGGCGCTAGAAGGAGGGGATCTAACCCTCAAATTTTTATTCCTACCGTCCCAAAGAACACTCACTGTTCTCGGGGCATATACTTGAAGTGAGACTCACTGCGCTTCAAAGAAATCTTTCAGAAAAAATGTCTTCCGCCTCCGCGTCGAAGAAAGCCACTGGCCAGCCCGCCAGACGCATCGTTCCGTCTCAGTTCGAGCCACAGCCGATGGCGGAAGGTAGCCGCCGCGGTTAGAGGCGCTCGATCCCGCCCATGGGCGACGGCCCAAACCTCTCGCTCGATCAGCTCCGAACCGCGGAGCAGATCGACGAGGCCATGGCCGTCCTACGGGAGCGACGGAGTGCTCTCGATGCGCCTCCCGCTATCACCCCCTCGGCCATCCGCCGGAAGACCAAGCAGAAGTTCAAGGCGTTACTGGCCGAGCGATCGCCAGGAGGCTCTCATCCGCAAGGAGAGGCGCTCGCCAGCCGGGGAACCTCTGTTTTCGATCGCCTGGGCAGCGACCCATCTTGGCGACCGGGGCAGTCCGGCCCCAGCCACGAGACGACGGAGTTTGAGTCCGTCACCAGGAGCTCGGCCTACCCGACTCCCAGAAGGCAGCCCAGCCGTCTGGCTCCCCCTCGCCAAATAGCCGAGGTCGGCAGCAGCGGAGTCAGGAGGTCGGTACACAACCGCCTCGGGTCCCGCTCTCAAAGCCGATCCGCGAGCGACCGAGCCACGGCGATGGCCGCGATGCAACGACAGCTCGACGACATGAAGGCGCTCCTGGAATCCGGGGCAGGCGCCAAGAAAAAGATCGCCGAGCCGAGCTAGCCGCTCGCGGTCGATATCGAGCTCGCCCCTGTGCAGCACAAGATCGCTCCCCCGAAAACACCTTTGTGCGAGGGGAGATCAGACCCCGAAACACACCTGAGCAAGTTCAACATCTACATGACCGGGTGCGGGGCATCAGACGCGACTAGATGCCGAATGTTCCCTCTGACGCTGGACGACCTCACCCACAGGTGGTACGCCTCATTGCCGCCTCGGTCCATCGGCTCCTTTAACCAACTGGCGAACGTCTTCACAGAGTACTTCGCCGCCAAGGTCGCTCGACCGAAAGGTCCCCTTCGCATGATGCAAATCAGGCAGGGAGAAGAAGAGTCCGACTCGGACTACATCAAACGGGTAGACAAGATCATCCTCAATGGCGAACCCATAAGCGATGAGATCGCCCTCTACACGGTCCCAGGAGGATTCCATGGTCTTTCGCCTATGTTCAGGCATCTTACGAAGGACCAACCCACGACCTACGCGACCTTCCGAGCTAAAGCCGCAGACTTTCTGGCCAGGCAAAGGTTTCTTCTTAGCCTGTGAGCAGCGCGATCGGCGCCCGAACGACGATCTCCCGCCCGATCGCCGATATCAACCTACGAATAACGCGATCGGCAGCCGAGCGGCGATCGCCAATCTTCCAGCCCGATCGCCATCATCACGCTACATCACCAAAAAACTGGAGGACTCGTTCGCCATCTACAGTTCAGCATCTAACATGACGGACTAAGGCATGAGATCGCCTCCACCGCACATCATAAAGCCATGGTCCTGGTAGTCGATGGAACCGGCTGCTTCGGCCATGCAAGGTCCCTTTGGGCCAAGATCGCCCGCCCTTCGTTTAAATACAAGGCCGGCGTAGTCTAAGGGCCCTCCAAAACTAATCAGTGGACACGATCGCCTGTCCTCAAGGTTCACCATCTGTAATATCCGCAATTTTCGATTTTTGGTAAATTTCTTTTTTCGGCCGGAGTCCGTTTTGACGGCTCGCTCATGACCGTTTCGTCATTCTGAGAATGATTAATTCTACACTTTTTGTCATCCGAGTTCGTTTCGGTGTTGTTTTGTTGAGTTCTGTGGTTTTTAGCGACTTTTCCGCACTTGAGTTTGATTCTTGCGAATCTCGTCCGAAACTGCTGTTTCGAGTTTCCCGCAAGTCCGTTTAACTTTGTTAGACGTGTTGTGAACTTCGGTTTGGTTATTCGATCACGTATCATGATTTCCGGGCGTTTTGGGCCATTTTGTAATTTCTTGAAAATTTCGTGTATCCATATCTGTATTTGTCGTCTTGACCCTTTTCTTGGTCGCGTATGATTAATTATTGCATTACGTTTTCATCTCGAGTCGTTGACGTCGTCCGCGAACTTTTCGCCGTCGTTCCGTGCGTTTTCGGAAATCGGCGTCGGGTCGTGGCGGGTGGCGGTGGCCGGACGGGTGCGGGGATCGGCCGACGAGTCTTGGACAGCCGAGCAGCACGGCAGAACCGCGTAGCGCACGCTACGGCCGGACGCCAGCTGGCGCTAGCTCGGCAGCAGCGTAGCGCTGCCGAGTCACCAGGCCAGACGCTATCGGCCCGGACAGAGGTATTCGAGGTTCTCGACTCGGTCGAGATCGGCGGGTAGCGCACGCCATCTTGGTCGTAGCGCGCGCTAACCGCAGGTAGCGCACGCCGCCGCCGACTAGCGACGCCACGGGATGAGTTGTTAGTCCGTGGCTATCGATGTGCCGCTAGCGCGCAGCTTCCGGCCAGCGCACGCTAGCGGGAGTCGGGCGGTCGAGTCACGGTCGGCGGGGTGGTCGGTGGTGCCGGGTCGTGCGGGCCATGGCCGAGTGTGCTCGGCCGATCTTGCCGATAGCGCACGCTAGGCCGGAAGGCTAGCGCACGCTAGTTCCGGCCCGATATAAGATATAAATGACACCGGCGACTTTCTCCGTCATTTTTCATTTCATTTCTCTTCGGTCATGGTCAGGGTTTCGGAGGAGACGAAACCATGTTGTTGAACAACAAATCCATGAAGTTCTTGAGGTTATATCGTTGATCAATCATCCTATAACATCCTTCGATCCAGCGAATCAAGGTTAGATCTTTAGAACCCTACTTTTGGGTGGATTTGGGGATTTTCGCGTTTTTGTCCGATTCGTTCCGTTTTGTCGATTAATTCATGATGAATATGATTAATCTTGTTGGTATTCTTAGTTTCCCTACGGATTCATGGTATATTTCGTGATTTTTACGGAATCGAGAGGGTTTGGTTGTGGTCCGCCCTCGTTGTTGTTTATATACGAATATACATGAATCGTAGGCGGGTTTTCGGATGTATTCCAATTCCGTATTCATTTAGAAATGGTTGTGATTGTATTCTTCGAATCGTTAGGTTCGGTTTCATTGGTTCCTAGCGTTCGTCGGTGACTTCCTTTCCGTTCGTTGCGTCGTCAATAATTCAAGGCAAGTATTTTTGGGAACCTTTATGCTTAATGTGAAATGGTAATGTATATTGTTTGTAAATTACTCACCTTGTGTTGGCCCGACGGGGTCAAGGAGGGAAATCTATGCTGCCGCCCTGGATTTCACGAGTTTCGTACCGCTAGCCAACTCGTTAGGGTCCTTGCAAGGCCCCGAGTGAGAATGTATGATGCCGCCTGTTCTCACGGCATAGCGTGTGCGTGGTTTTGTTTTTCTGTAATTGTAGCCAACTCGTTAGGGTCCCTGTGAGGCCCCGAGTGAGAATGTATGCTGCCGCCCTGTTCTCAAGGCTAATTGTTTGACTGTTTATTTTCCGGAAAAGACATGTCTGGTTTTGACTTTCGAATTGATATTGGTGCATGTACTATGAAATGTGTAAGCGATTGGTTTGCCTTGAATACTTGTACTAGCGTAATTGCTAACCCCTTTGGGGACCCGTTGTCGGGAAATTCTTGTTATGGATTTCGTGTTATGTTCGCAGAGACGGCGCTACTGGGATGGTACGAGGATGTTGGCCAAGGTTGTTGACATGTGCAATTGAGTCTTGTTATTTCCTACTGTCTCTTTTGATGTGGATGTTTTCCAAATTGTAAACTTATAGATTGTACTCGCGAGTACTTAGGCTTTTTCCTTTCGGATTGTGATTGGTGTTCGTTGGAGTTATTGCATTTGTCGGTTTATGTTTATTATGCCGGTTGTACCGGGCGTGTTGATTTATATTCTTGTTGTTAACGATTGTTTCCTTGCTAACCGAGACGGTTAGTCGAGAGGTGTTTTCTTGTGTTAGCCTGGTGGATCCCATGTAGGGGTCCACGGCGCTGTAATACACCTCGAATATCTTGGGGGTGTTACAGAAAATGGTATCAGAGATCTAGGTTTATGGATACCTAGGCTTGTTGGTTATTTGGGTCTAGTTGTGTTTTGTTTTGCACATTGTCACACCGCTGCCGGCATCTCAGTACATCCAGTGCTCGTAAGTTTTCCTTACTCGATTCTCTTGTTTTCTCGTATTGAAATTCCACTTCTTGAACTGTGATTGCCTCTCTCGTACTTATTGTCGAGTTGTTTCTCGATCCATCCGGTTGTGTACTTTTGATTCTAGTATTGCGCAGTCCTTTATCTCTCTGGAGTATGTGCGCCGTTCTGGGCTTGACCGTTTGTCGTTTTGCGAGCCTTCCATCGCTAAATTTCCTAGCACTGGTGGGATCGTTGGTGATCGAAAGATCCAAATTTTGCTCCTTGGTATATTGTGAGAGGGCTTGACTCTCTAGTCTTTTGTTGTATGATGGAATCTGTGTTTGGTAATTGCGATATACTAAATGTATGTTGAGCCGAATGTACTGATGGGTTGGACACCGAAGGGTGCAGTATGATGTAGAAGTTTTGAACATTGATATGTTCCGGTATAGGTATTGATGGCAGAGTTTGTTGAGAAACTCACATAGCTAGTTTCGACATACGTCCAAATCGGTGATCTTTGGTTACGCTGTCAAACTTGAAGAGATAGTTTGACATATGCTTGGAATTAGTATTCCCGAGTTGCGCTTATTGAACTGGTGATTTTTGAATTCCGTATATGCGTGTGTTCGGAAATTGTTGGTACTTGGCTAATTATTGTTATTTACAACCAATGTGTTTCTATTAATAATAATACATGCGGCGTGCATGCCTGAAAATTTCTTAGACTTGATCGTATTGTGGGTTTTTGAAAGTGACATGAATTTGGGCGAGCCAGCCTTGTATTTTCAAATAAAACCTTGAGTCGGTATTTAAAGGTCGTGTTTAAAAGTGTTTTAAGACATTTTATAAAATGCCACCGCTGTTAAGCCCTTGTCGTATTTGAAAGGGTCTTGAAAACGATTTTTAACTTATCGGTTTTATTTTCGAATAACTAAAGTATACGATTTTAAAATCAGATTAGCCTGGGGAAACCTAGGCTGTCGAGTCAAGTTGTGTTTGTTGAGTTTTGTCTCGTCGGATTTTGTCTGACTTAGTCGCATCGCGACGCGTCGTTTGAGATCATTGGTCGTGATTAGTATCGAGGGGTGGTCGTCACTTACGTGCGATCTATGGATGTAAAACTCCATTCCTTGTGTTGTGCCTCGTGTGACACGAGTTATTTGTATGATTAGTCGTTAAATGATGGAATCCTTCTGTGGATTTTGATTTCACGATATGTGTTTATTAGACTCTCGTATTTGGTTTATACGAGGAGTGTCGTCACTGCTGATGTATTTTCGTACCGTATTTTATCCGCTGCGTGAGTTCTTTCAAACGGCTTTCGGTATTTTGCAAACTGAGTTTTATTTCGTAAAACCGATTCCTTGAATCAAGTTTTGGCATTTTGGCCTTGAATATTTCATGATGGTTTGACAAATGATTTTGTGAGCTTTGGAAAAATATTACCGTCATTGGTCTTTTTAGCATTTTCGAAATGACATGGGAAATTGTGCTTAGCCTGGTAAATCCTTGTGAGAAAGGTTTACGGCATGTAATTTTTCTGGTGTGTTCTGTTGTTGTCTCTGTGGGTCGTTAGCGCACGCTACGCTTTGCAGCTAGCGCGCGCAAGAGTGCGTTGGTAGCACGCTAAGGGGAGGATAGCGCACGCTACCTGGTAGTTCAGGGCAGTCCAGGAGCTACTGGACTGGGCCTGAAGTTCTCGTTAGCGCACGCTAACACTTGGGGTTAGCGCACGCTAACAGTGTATTTTTGGTCAGGAGTTTTGTTTGGTGCCGTGATAGCGCACGCTAACCTTAATGATTAGCGCACGCTAATTGTGTCCAGTATAAATACTAGACACCAGTCTAGAAGTTGCATTTTTTTCTTCATTTCTTCTCCTTCCTCCATGAATTTGAGACGTAGCGACTCGGTTTCGCATCTGGGCTGATTTTTCTTCCATCCAAAGGTGTTTTGGAGTATCCTAGATGATTTTTAACATCATCTAATCCATTGTTCTTCGCCGAATCTAGGTATTTTCTTGAATCCGTAGAGTTGACTTTTTGGAGTTTTGTTCTTGATATCGTTTTCCATCCAGTTTTGATAAACCGATTGTTGTTTTAACGATGTTGTTAAACATATCCTGAGGATTGTATATCACTGTCGTGATTTTGAATGATTTGATGCGTGTGATATGATGTGTTTAAGTAAATGTTGATACGTGCGAATTTTGGGCATTTTGGCCTATTGTACTTCTGAAAAACCTTGAGTATCTTAGAAAATAAACCTCGAGACGTACTTTTAAAATAAATTATTTTCTCACAGTGCTCTCAAGATGCCTACTAGTGTCACGCTATGTTTCAAAATTATTCTACTTTGAGGATCAAAATATTTTGAAATATTTCTAATGATTTAGAAATGCATTCGCTTAGACCCGAAGGTCGAATATAGCTGACAAGTTTTAATTTAACGAAAGGTGTCTTCATTTCTTTTTTTTCAAACGCAAGATGATTTTTTTTGTCTCGATGACGATGTTTGTACTACTTTTGATATTTGATACTCAAGATCAACTGGTGCTTGCAAGTTATTTTAAAAAGATGGTTTTGTTTTCAAAACCTATCATTCCTAATTGTGGTCCGGGAATATATGTGTGATGTTCGTGCTCTCGTTAGGGTGTTAACCCCGAGTTGTTGTTGAATTGGTGGTGTGAGCGTTGAGTCGTTCGCCACACCGTTGTCGTGGTAGCCTCTGCGAGGTGAGTGAGATTGGTATTGGATGTTATCGCCTCGTAGCGGTTTATGCGTTATCGCATATATGCGAGCTGTTAGAGATCGGGTTGGTATGATTGTGTGCATCGGTGATTGTTCCGCGTTGTGTCGATTGCTTGTTATATTGTTACCTTGGTTCCGTTGTTGTGAGTTTCGGGGGCGAGGTCAAAAGTAATACCCGTACTATTTTGACTTCTATATCTTCTCTTTCTCTAGTCTATTGATTCGCTCGTGTTCATTGATACCTTCTGAACTTGATCTATACCTTGGTTTCATCATTCGAACGAGCTGTAATCTGGTTTTGAGTCGATCTGGTTATCGCTGTGACTTTTTCGAATTCGGTTCGACTATTGTGAATCTTGTTCGGAAGTAACATCTTTTGGTTCTAATAGTTCTGTTATTCAAAGTGGATCGGATTTTGAACTTCTGTATTTTTAGCTCTATCAACTCGTTTATGCTCGTTAACATTTCTGAACTTTCCCTATCCCTTGCTTTTGTTGATCGAACGAGGGTGGTATTGTTTCGGAATAACTCGTTTGTCGTTGTGGCCTTTCAATCGCTATTCCCTTTCCTGTGGATATTGTGGGAATGCACGTCTTGCTGTTCTCACCAGGTCATCCTGGGAGTTGTTGTTTGAATTTTATTATCCTACGTGTTTCGGACATGATTGTTCGATTTTTGTTGTCTCAATCGTTTGTTTCTTCGGTTTTTGTTCTCGTTTCGTGATTGTTGAGCGTTCAGGCTCCTTCGTAATTCCCTTAAGTTCGGGAAATTTGTCTCGTTTTCGATCTTCCAATCTTTAGGCGGTGGAATTCCGTATTTGTTCAGCGTTTGGCTCGCATTTTGATTGATGAACTGTTGGGTTGGTCAATCATATTGATTTTCGTTCGTTGTGTTTTGTGATTGTTCGGATAATTGACTTGATTGTATTATCCGTTTAATGACGCTTGTCACTCGTTGATTTTATTATGTCTCTACCGGTGACGTTGTGTTAGTCGCCCTAGAGTGTATTTTCTCGCCGTATGTCTCTTTGCGTTCCTTGCAGCGTTTCGCCGTCGGGCGCGAGTCTTCGGTTTTGTGTATCTCATCGAGTTTCCTGGCAAGGGATATTGCTTCTCCCTACTTATTCTAAGTTTCGGGACGAAACTTCTTTTAAGGAGGGTAGAATGTAATATCCGCAATTTTCGATTTTTGGTAAATTTCTTTTTTCGGCCGGAGTCCGTTTTGACGGCTCGCTCATGACCGTTTCGTCATTCTGAGAATGATTAATTCTACACTTTTTGTCATCCGAGTTCGTTTCGGTGTTGTTTTGTTGAGTTCTGTGGTTTTTAGCGACTTTTCCGCACTTGAGTTCGATTCTTGCGAATCTCGTCCGAAACTGCTGTTTCGAGTTTCCCGCAAGTCCGTTTAACTTTGTTAGACGTGTTGTGAACTTCGGTTTGGTTATTCGATCACGTATCGTGATTTCCGGGCGTTTTGGGCCATTTTGTAATTTCTTGAAAATTTCGGGTATCCATATCTGTATTTGTCGTCTTGACCCTTTTCTTGGTCGCGTATGATTAATTATTGCATTACGTTTTCATCTCGAGTCGTTGACGTCGTCCGCGAACTTTTCGTCGTGTCCGTTCGTGCGTTTTGAAATCGAGGCGTCGGGTCGTGGCGGCCGAGTGGCCGGACGGTGCGGGATCGGGCCGGACGAGTCTTGACATCGCCGAGCAGCACGGCAGAACCGGCGTAGCGCACGCTTCTGGCCGGACGCTGCGCGTTAGCTCAGCAGTGTAGCGCCGCTGCCGAGTCGGCCGGCCAGACGCTATCGGGCACAGACAGAGGTATTTCGAGGTTCTGGACTCGGCCAGATCGGCGGGTAGCGCACGCCATCGTCGGTCATAGCGCGCGCTAACCGGGCAGGGTAGCGCCTGCCGCCGCCGACTAGCGTGCGCTACGGGATGAGTTGTTAGTCCGGTGGCTACCGGATGTGCCAAGCGCGCGAAGCTTCCGGCCGTAGCGCACGCTAGCGGGAGTCGGGCGGTCGAGTCACGGTCGGCGGGGTGGTCGGTGGTGCCGGGTCGTGCGGGCCATGGCCGAGTGTGCTCGGCCGACATCGGGCCGAAGCGCACGCTAGGCCGGAAGGCTAGCGCACGCTAGTTCCGGCCGAGATATAAATGACAGACAGCGACTTTCTCCGTCATTTTCATTTCATTTCTCTTGATCCATGGTCAGGTTTCTGAGGAGACGAAACCATGTTGTTGAACAACAAATCCATGAAGTTCTTGAGGTTATATCGTTGATCAATCATCCTATAACATCCTTCGATCCAGCGAATCAAGGTTAGATCTTTAGAACCCTACTTTTGGGTGGATTTGGGGATTTTCGCGTTTTTGTCCGATTCGTTCCGTTTTGTCGATTAATTCATGATGAATATGATTAATCTTGTTGGTATTCTTAGTTTCCCTACGGATTCATGGTATATTTCGTGATTTTTACGGAATCGAGAGGGTTTGGTTGTGGTCCGCCCTCGTTGTTGTTTATATACGAATATACATGAATCGTAGGCGGGTTTTCGGATGTATTCCAATTCCGTATTCATTTAGAAATGGTTGTGATTGTATTCTTCGAATCGTTAGGTTCGGTTTCATTGGTTCCTAGCGTTCGTCGGTGACTTCCTTTCCGTTCGTTGCGTCGTCAATAATTCAAGGCAAGTATTTTTGGGAACCTTTATGCTTAACGTGAAATGGTAATGTATATTGTTTGTAAATTACTCACCTTGTGTTGGCCCGACGGGGTCAAGGAGGGAAATCTATCCGCCGCCCTGGATTTCACGAGTTTCGTATCGCTAGCCAACTCGTTAGGGTCCTTGCAAGGCCCCGAGTGAGAATGTATCTTTGCCTGTTCTCACAAAGATAGCGTGTGCGTGGTTTTGTTTTTCTGTAATTGTAGCCAACTCGTTAGGGTCCCTGTGAGGCCCCGAGTGAGAATGTATGCTGCCGCCCTGTTCTCAAGGCTAATTGTTTGACTGTTTATTTTCCGGAAAAGACATGTCTGGTTTTGACTTTCGAATTGATATTGGTGCATGTACTATGAAATGTGTAAGCGATTGGTTTGCCTTGAATACTTGTACTAGCGTAATTGCTAACCCCTTTGGGGATACGTTGTCGGGGAAATTCTTGTTATGGATTTCAGGTTATGTTCAGCCAGAGCGGCTACTGGGATGGTACGAGGATGTTGGCCAAGGTTGTTGACATGTGCAATTGAGTCTTGTTATTTCCTACTGTCTCTTTTGATGTGGATGTTTTCCAAATTGTAAACTTATAGATTGTACTCGCGAGTACTTAGGCTTTTTCCTTTCGGATTGTGATTGGTGTTCGTTGGAGTTATTGCATTTGTCGGTTTATGTTTATTATGCCGGTTGTACCGGGCGTGTTGATTTATATTCTTGTTGTTAACGATTGTTTACTTGCTAACCGAGACGGTTAGTCGAGAGGTGTTTTCTTGTGTTAGCCTGGTGGATCCCATGTAGGGGTCCACGGCGCTGTAATACACCTCGAATATCTTGGGGGTGTTACACCATCTAACATGATGTACCCGGACAATGCAACACGTGCCACTACCCCCGTCTCAACGTACACCGTCGAGGTTCGTCATCTTCATGGCGGGCCGAGGTGGAAGCAGAGCTAATAAGCCGCGGAAGTGGAGTTGATTAATCCGACGACGCCCCACGCAAGGACTCCTCTAGACCAAGACCGCACGCCCTTCGTTTAAATACGAGGCGAGGCACAGCCTAACAGAGGACCCTCACAATAAAATGAGTCACGAGACACTCAATGTCTTCGCGCACAAGACACGGTCATAGAGTCGGTCCATCGAACTCCGCGACTGTGCACGGTTCCTCATCGACGAAACAATCAAGTTTCTACGAGGGATCGGCCAATGTTGTTTTTGCAGGTACAAGAACCGATAGATAGCTAGCCAATCGACATGATAGCCCAAGTCCGAATCCAAAGTCAGCTCAGCGGATCGCCCATCCTCATCCTACACGATCGCCAGCAAGAACCACCTCGCCCCATGTCTTCAACATCGGAGCAAGCTGGGGGGCAATTGTTGTGTCGAGAATTATACTCTCCGACTGTAATATCCGTAATTTCGAATTTCGGTAATTTTCTTTTTTCGGAGGAAGTTCATTTTGGCAACTCTATCATGACCGTTTCGTCATTCCGAGAATGATTAATTCTGCACTTTTTGTCATCCGAGTTCGTTTCGGTGTCGTTTTGTTGAGTTCCGTGTCCTTAATCGACTTTTTCACGTGGGAGTTCGATTTTGTAAAGTCACCATTAATTCTTGGAAACTCCAAAAATTCTGAATCTTTGCAACATTATAGAGCATCAAGTTATCTTTCCAATGGTTCAAACGGTGAGTCAATCGGAGTCCAGACGAGGGAGTTATGGTCGAAATAGCTAAGACTACACGATGTGCCTTTTTCGTGTTGGAGTGGGCTGTACCGTGTGCCGCGGCACACTTCAGCTGTGCCGCGGCACTAAGCTGATTCCTGGGCGTTTTTTTAGAACTTCTGTATTTTCGACTCTGTCGACTCGTTTATGTTCGTTGACATTTTCTGAGCTTGTCCTGCCCCTTGCTTTTGTTGATCGAATGAGTGTGGTATTGTTTTGGAATAACTCGTTTGTCGCTGTGAATTTTCAATCGCTATTCCCTATCCTGTGGATCTTATGGGAATGCATGCCTTGTAGTTCTCACCAGATCATCCTGGGAGTTGTTCTTTGAGTTTTATTATCCTTCGTGTTTCGGACATGATTGTTCGATTTTTGTTGTCTCGATCGTTTGTTTGTTCGGTTTTTGTTCTCGTTTCGTGATTGTTGAACGTTCAGACTCCTTCGTAATTCCCTTAAGTTCGGGAAATTAGTCTCGTTTTCGATCTTCCAACCCTTGGGCGGTGGAATTCTGTATTAGTTCAGCGATTGGCTCGCGTTTCGGTTGATGTACCGTTGGGTTGGTCAATCATACTGACTTTCGTTCGTTGTGTTTTGTGATTGTCGGATAATTGACTTGGCTATATTATCCGTTTGATGACGCTTGTCATTTGTTGGTTTTATTGTATCCCTAACGGCGACGTTGTGTTGGTCGTCGTGGAGCGTGTTTTCACGTCGTATGTCTCTTTGCGTTTCTTGCAGCGTTTCGCCGTTAGGCGCGAGTTTTCTATTTTTGTGTATCTCGTCGAGTTTTCCTGGCGGGTATATTGCTCCCCCCTACTTGTTTTAAGTTTCGGGACGAAACTTCTTTTAAGGAGGGTAGAATGTAATATCCGCAATTTCGAATTTCGGTAATTTTCTTTTTTCGGAGGAAGTTCGTTTTGACAACTCTATCATGACCGTTTCGTCATTCCGAGAATGATTAATTGTGCACTTTTTGTCATCCGAGTTCGTTTCGGTGTCGTTTTGTTGAGTTCCGTGTCCTTAATCGACTTTTTCACGTGGGAGTTCGACTTTGTAAAGCCACCATTAATTCTTGGAAACTCCAAAAATTCTGAATCTTCGCAACATTATAGAGCATCAAGTTAGCTTTCCAATGGTTCAAACGGTGAGTCAATCGGAGTCCATACGAGGGAGTTATGGTCGAAATAGCTAAGACTACACGATGTGCCTTTTTCGTGTTGGAGTGGGCTGTACCGTGTGCCGCGGCACTAAGCTGATTCCTGGGTGTTTTTTGGCCCTGGGCCGCGGTACACTCATCCTGTGCCGCGGCACACGGGCTTTTTCTGCGTTTTTTAGCAGATTTTCGAGGAGAAAACTTCATTTTTCTCCTCTCTTCTTCCTCCTTCCATCTAGGGCAATTTGTGGGCGATTTTTGGGCGATTTGAGTGCTCCCAAACTTGTAGAGATCATCCACCTCAAGTCTTGTTGTAGATTTTCGACCTCTACTTGAATCCTTCATCCAAATCAAGGTATTTTGGCTTGAACCCTTGTTTTTGTAGATTTGGGGATTTTCCTTTTTGATTTCGATTCCAATCCGTTTTTGATCAATTAATTGTTGTATAAACGTTGTTTTGAACTTGTTCTACGGATTGGATACTCGTATCTTTGGTTTGTTCGACCCGAGGGGTGATTTCTTTGTTCTTGAAGGGTCTTGAACATTTAATGTTCGATTAAATGTTCGAATGAGTTCCCTTTGATAGTTTGTTGGGATTTCCGTTGTTTTCGGCCTTGATTCTCGTCGTAATCATGTTTTATTATTCCTTACGGAGGATTATAGGTGCTCAATGATTCCGATGTTGAATTCCGTTGGTGATTGATGATTCATGTGGTGTTTTCCCGTAGTAATTTCGGTGCTATCGCGTTCTAGATAGTGTTCGGGAATTTGAGGGCTACCCGGCCGTATCCGTTCATTTTTCCATTGCTCGTGATATCGAGGCAAGTATCTTGCCCATACATTTCATATTTCATCGGCATAATTATTGATAAATTATTTTATGCGAAATCGATGTTTAATGAGCGTTAAAAATGATCGGTATGTCCTCGATAAATATTGTCTTTCAACGATAATTCGAATACTTCGTGAATGGATATGTTCTCGGAATATGTGTGTTAGTTTAAGACGTTGAGAGACGTTATAATCGCATTGAGTGAATATAATAGACCATAATTGTTTGCCGAGGATTGTGTATTGAATTGTATGTTTGTTCGGTGGGTATTCGACATGATGTGATGTTAGTCGTTACTCCTTTGAAAGGAGGTTGTGATGCTTAATGTTGCTTGTCTTGACAATCGACTATTGTTGTGTGCTTGTTGTATGTGATGTGCCTCCGGGTAGGATTGTTGAATCTCTGGGATCGATACTTGCTAGTATGGGTCGGGCGAAACCGTAGGGTTATCCAATACGGGTATGTCTTGCGGGGACTCCGAGGTTCGGGGCTTGCTAGCCCGATGCCGGGATAACTTGTGGGGTTATCATCGGGTATGTCTTGCGGGGACTCCGAGGTTCGTGGCTTGTTAGCGCGATGCCGGGATAACTTATGGTTGTGGTTTGGTTGTGATATTCGTGTCGTGGAGACATGTGATTTGATATGTTTTTCCTATTGGGTTATTCACTCGGGTTTGTTCTTCGGGAGCATCTGAGGTTCGTGGCTTGTTAGCACGGGACACGAATAATCCTTAGGAACATGTGATTTGTGATTTGGGTCACGGACCCCGTGTTTTGTGAAATGGGTTGTGGACCCTGCGTATTGTTACCGGAACTTGAATTTTGGAAAATGACTTTTGGGTTGTGTCCCTAAATGTTTTCGAAAGGTTTTAGAATTCTTATATCCCAAATGTTTTCTAAACTCCCGAGATCGTCAAATGTTTTGTAATATGGACATTGGGTTATTTCCTACCTTTCACGTTTTGAATGGTTTAATCAAGTGAATTTTCTCGGGAAGTATATTCGCGATTATTCTGTTTTTGTGGAGTATGATATGTATGGCTTGTTTTCGTATTTATACTTGCACTAGCAAAACAGTGGAGTTTTGCTAACCCCCGAGTATTCGGGGGGTGGATGTCTATTTTTGCATTCAGGTTTTGGAGCATAGCACAGGGTCGGCACGAAGGATGATGAAAGATGAACGATACTAATCACACGAGGTTCCGTTGATGTCGTATTAGTCCAGTTGTATTTTCTTTTCCGCTGCGGTATCTTTTCCCCGTTGTACGGGAGTTTATTGTATTTTGACCCCTGCATGGGTATGTGTTTGGAATTGAGTTGTATGTTATTATTGAAAGACCAAATCGGTCTACTGAGTCATTTTAGCCTTAAAGGCGATGTTTAGATGTTTGATTTTAGTTATCAGCCTGGTAGATCCTCGAGGAGAGGGCCTACGGCGTGTAATATCCCTGAGTGGATTGGGGGTGTTACATAAATGGTATCAGAGCTTAGGTTGTGGAAACCTAGGCTGTCGGGTCAGTGGTGTCTGTTGAGTTTTGTCTTGTCGGATTATGTCTGACTAAGTCGTGTCGCGACGCGTCGTCTGAGCTTGTTGGTCGTGATTAGTATCGTGGGCGATCATCATCTTCGTGCGACCTGTGAATGTAAGTCTCCCTTCTTTGTGTTGTGCCTCGTGTGACACGAGCTATTTTTATGATTATTTGTTAAGTGACGGAATCCTCTTATGGATTTTGGTTTCGTGATATGTGGTTATTTGACTCTCATATTTCGTTCATATGAGGAGTAGTGTTGTTGGATTGTGCATGTTGAACTGTATTTCTTTTATCCGCTGCGTGAGTTCTTTTGTAATGACTTTCGGTATTTTACCGACCGAGTTTTATTTCGAAAACCGATTCCCTTAACCGAGTTTTTGGCATTATGGCCTTGACCGCTTTGACGAAATTCTTATGACGGTATTTAGTATTTTGTAAATGGCTTTCGTGAGTTTTTGAAATATTACCGTCATCGGCCTTTTTGGCATTTTTGTAAATGGTTTTTAGCCTTGTGAGTTCCGGCGCGGGACCCACGGCGCTATAATATTTTGTGTAATTACCTGAAATTTTTGGGCATTCTAGCCCATTGAATTATCTTTGAAAAAACTTGAGTATCTTAGAAAATAAATTTCGAGACGTACTTTCAAAATGAATCATTTTCTCGTGGTACATCCAAGATGCCACAATATGTTTCAAAATTCTTCTACCGCGAGGACCCAAAATGTTTTGAGATATTTTCAATGTTTTATAAACACTTTTACTTAGACCCGAGGGTCGAATATTTCCGAAAGTCTTTCACGAAAAGAAAGTGTCCTCATTTTTATCAAATGCGAGATGGTTCTCCAAAGTCTCGATAACGATGTTTCACGTTTGTACTTTTTCTTGAAAGGTGATACTCAAGATCAACCGGCATTTTTCTAAATTATTTTTAAAAGGATGTTTTCATTTTAAAAACCTATCCATTCCCGTTTGAGGGCTGGATATGTATGTATGATGTTTGCTTTGTCGTTATGATGTTACTCCTAAGTATGATCGAATTGGTGGCATGAATGTCGAGGCGTTGCCACGCATTTGTTGTACTAGCCCTCTGTGAGAGGTGTGAACTGGTGTTTACTGTTATCACCTCGTGGTGATTTGCGTGTTGTCGCACGAGTGTGGGTTGTTAAAGCTTGGATTTTTGTGCGTTTATGCACATGTGTGATTGTTTCATGATGTTTGTAATTATGTGCTGGTTATCCTTCAGGCCGTTGAGGTCGCCGAACAATACCGTCGTTGTTGTAGTGTTTGTGTGTGTATTACCTTACGATGGTAATCGTTATATATGATATGTGTTATGATTCCTTGTTGTGCTGAGTTGGCATCTCCGGTATGTTGTTTTGCGGTGTTATATTCCATTGTATCTAGCATTTGTATTTTCGGTATGCCGAGCCGAGGCATTTCAACCGTGATGTGCCGGGGGAATGTACGTGCAATTTGTCCTTATCGTCAGTAACACATTTCGAGTGTGGACTCGAGGGACATCGAATTCAGTTTTGCGAATTGGCTACCGAGACTTTCCGAGTTCGCGCTTCAGCACAGATATCAGAATCGGCTTTGAGAGGCCTTTGAAGGATGTTTCTGTCGATTGCCTGTTGTGTCATCTCCTTGATTTCGTTATTGTGAGTAGCGGGGACGACCTTCTTTTATAAGAGGTCGAATGTAATACCCGTATTGTTTTTGGACTTCTTCATTTCCTCTTTCTCAAGTCTATCGATTCGCTCGTGTTCGTTGATACTGTCTGAACTTGTTCTGTATTTCGGTTTCATCGTTCGAACGAGTTGTGATCTTGTTTTGGGTCGCTCTGGTTATCGCTGTGACTTTTCCGAGTTCGGTTTGATTCTTGTGAACATTGTTCGGAAGTAACATCTTTTGGTTCTACTAGTTCTTTTAATCGAAGTGGATCAGATTTAGAACTTCTGTATTTTCGACTCTGTCGACTCGTTTATGTTCGTTGACATTTTCTGAGCTTGTCCTGCCCCTTGCTTTTGTTGATCGAATGAGTGTGGTATTGTTTTGGAATAACTCGTTTGTCGCTGTGAATTTTCAATCGCTATTCCCTATCCTGTGGATCTTATGGGAATGCATGCCTTGTAGTTCTCACCAGATCATCCTGGGAGTTGTTCTTTGAGTTTTATTATCCTTCGTGTTTCGGACATGATTGTTCGATTTTTGTTGTCTCGATCGTTTGTTTGTTCGGTTTTTGTTCTCGTTTCGTGATTGTTGAACGTTCAGACTCCTTCGTAATTCCCTTAAGTTCGGGAAATTAGTCTCGTTTTCGATCTTCCAACCCTTGGGCGGTGGAATTCCGTATTAGTTCAGCGATTGGCTCGCGTTTCGGTTGATGTACCGTTGGGTTGGTCAATCATACTGACTTTCGTTCGTTGTGTTTTGTGATTGTCGGATAATTGACTTGGCTATATTATCCGTTTGATGACGCTTGTCATTTGTTGGTTTTATTGTATCCCTAACGGCGACGTTGTGTTGGTCGTCGTGGAGCGTGTTTTCACGTCGTATGTCTCTTTGCGTTTCTTGCAGCGTTTCGCCGTTTGGCGCGAGTTTTCTATTTTTGTGTATCTTGTCGAGTTTTCCTGGCGGGTATATTGCTCCCCCCTACTTGTTTTAAGTTTCGGGACGAAACTTCTTTTAAGGAGGGTAGAATGTAATATCCGCAATTTCGAATTTCGGTAATTTTCTTTTTTCGGAGGAAGTTCGTTTTGACAACTCTATCATGACCGTTTCGTCATTCCGAGAATGATTAATTATGCACTTTTTGTCATCCGAGTTCGTTTCGGTGTCGTTTTGTTGAGTTCCGTGTCCTTAATCGACTTTTTCACGTGGGAGTTCGATTTTGTAAAGCCACCATTAATTCTTGGAAACTCCAAAAATTCTGAATCTTTGCAACATTATAGAGCATCAAGTTAGCTTTCCAAACGGTGAGTCAATCGGAGTCCAGACGAGGGAGTTATGGTCGAAATAGCTAAGACTACACGATGTGCCTTTTTCGTGTTGGAGTGGGCTGTACCGTGTGCCGCGGCACTAGGCTGATTCCTGGGTGTTTTTTGGCCCTGGGCCGCGGTACACTCATCCTGTGCCGCGGCACACGGGCTTTTTCTGCGTTTTTTAGCAGATTTTCGAGGAGAAAACTTCATTTTTCTCCTCTCTTCTTCCTCCTTCCATCTAGGGCGATTTGTGGGCGATTTTTGGGCGATTTGAGTGCTCCCAAACTTGTAGAGATCATCCACCTCAAGTCTTGTTGTAGATTTTCGACCTCTACTTGAATCCTTCATCCAAATCAAGGTATTTTGGCTTGAACCCTTGTTTTTGTAGATTTGGGGATTTTCCTTTTTGATTTCGATTCCAATCCGTTTTTGATCAATTAATTGTTGTATAAACGTTGTTTTGAACTTGTTCTACGGATTGGATACTCGTATCTTTGGTTTGTTCGACCCGAGGGGTGATTTCTTTGTTCTTGAAGGGTCTTGAATATTTAATGTTCGATTAAATGTTCGAATGAGTTCCCTTTGATAGTTTGTTGGGATTTCCGTTGTTTTCGGCCTTGATTCTCGTCGTAATCATGTTTTATTATTCCTTACGGAGGATTATAGGTGCTCAATGATTCCGATGTTGAATTCCGTTGGTGATTGATGATTCATGTGGTGTTTTCCCGTAGTAATTTCGGTGCTGTCGCGTTCTAGATAGTGTTCGGGAATTTGAGGGCTACCCGGCCGTATCCGTTCATTTTTCCATTGCTCGTGATATCGAGGCAAGTATCTTGCCCATACATTTCATATTTCATCGGCATAATTATTGATAAATTATTTTATGCGAAATCCAATGTTTAATGAACGTTAAAAATGATCGGTATGTCCTCGATAAATATTGTCTTTCAACGATAATTCGAATACTTCGTGAATGGATATGTTCTCGGAATATGTGTGTTAGTTTCGTACGTTGAGAGACGTTATAATCGCATTGAGTGAATATAATAGACCATAATTGTTTGCCGAGGATTGTGTATTGAATTGTATGTTTGTTCGGTGGGTATTCGACATGATGTGATGTTAGTCGTTACTCCTTTGAAAGGAGGTTGTGATGCTTAATGTTGCTTGTCTTGACAATCGACTATTGTTGTGTGCTTGTTGTATGTGATGTGCCTCCGGGTAGGATTGTTGAATCTCTGGGATCCATACTTGCTAGTATGGGTCGGGCGAAACCGTAGGGTTATCCAATACGGGTATGTCTTGCGGGGACTCCGAGGTTCGGGGCTTGCTAGCCCGATGCCGGGATAACTTGTGGGGTTATCATCGGGTATGTCTTGCGGGGACTCCGAGGTTCGTGGCTTGTTAGCGCGATGCCGGGATAACTTATGGTTGTGGTTTGGTTGTGATATTCGTGTCGTGGAGACATGTGATTTGATATGTTTTTCCTATTGGGTTATTCACTCGGGTTTGTTCTTCGGGAGCATCTGAGGTTCGTGGCTTGTTAGCACGGGACACGAATAATCCTTAGGAACATGTGATTTGTGATTTGGGTCACGGACCCCGTGTTTTGTGAAATGGGTTGTGGACCCTGCGTATTGTTACCGGAACTTGAATTTTGGAAAATGACTTTTGGGCTGTGTCCCTAAATGTTTTCGAAAGGTTTTAGAATTCTTATATCCCAAATGTTTTCTAAACTCCCGAGATCGTCAAATGTTTTGTAATATGGACATTGAGTTATTTCCTACCTTTCACGTTTTGAATGGTTTGATCAAGTGAATTTTCTCGGGAAGTATATTCGCGATTATTCTGTTTTTGTGGAGTATGATATGTATGGTTTGTTTTCGTATTTATACTTGCACTAGCAAAACAGTGGAGTTTTGCTAACCCCCGAGTATTCGGGGGGTGGATGTCTATTTTTGCATTCAGGTTTTGGAGCATAGCACAGGGTCGGCACGAAGGATGATGAAAGATGAACGATACTAATCACACGAGGTTCCGTTGATGTCGTATTGGTCCAGTTGTATTTTCTTTTCCGCTGCGGTATCTTTTCCCCATTGTACGGGAGTTTATTGTATTTTGACCCCTGCGTGGGTATGTGTTTGGAATTGAGTTGTATGTTATTATTGAAAGACCAAGTCGGTCTACTGAGTCATTTTAGCCTTAAAGGCGATGTTTAGATGTTTGATTTTAGTTATCAGCCTGGTAGATCCTCGAGGAGAGGGCCTACGACGTGTAATATCCCTGAGTGGATTGGGGGTGTTACACCGACCGGCGATCGCCTCGGAGATCGGGCGACCTAGCCATTGCCGAGCAGTCGAGGCAGAACTGCCGACCAGAGATCGGGCGGCCTAGTCTCATCCCCACAGACAAGATGTATCGGCCGACCGAAGGTCCCAGGATAAGTCCCGATGCCGAGCGATCGACATCTAAGACGATCGTCTCTCGGTACTTGGCGATCGACTCCTGGCGGCCGACAAACAGACGATCATCTCTCGACACTCGACGACCGACCCTTGGTGACCAACCGATGCCGACCTCTGGTGACCGACCATTGACGACCGCCTCATGCCGCTCAAAGTCGATGGTCATCCAATCGGCAAAGGCCGAGCCTCAAGACAGAATCCACGTGCAGTGCCGAGACAAGATCCGCATATCACGGATCGTTGACCACAACCTGTCAGCATCCGTCCACCAGCCGACAGGCCCGCCGAAAGGTGTCAGTAGGGCCGCATGTGATAGTGACTCCGGACGCGTGCTGGCTCCTCATTGGACCGCACAGCTGGCTGCCAGCAGCTGCCTTGGACTTTAGGCCGACAGCCCTGTGACTTGAAGACGATCGCCCCATTATTATAATGGCCGGAAGGCGATCGCCCGCCAGAAGACAAGGCTCCTCAGCCCCTATAAATAGAAGGCTCCCTGCACTCGGCCAACTCTCTATCTCACGCGATTTCAGCACACAATACAGAAGCAATACACAGCACTTGGCTTTCTCCTACTCTTGGCAATAGCTATCTCTCGGTTCTCTCTTCTCTCGGCCTCTCTCATACAGAAGACGATCAGCAGGGACGAAGAACACCAAGCTTCGCTCAAGAGCCGGATTAACAGAGTTTTTTTACACTCATTGTACTTAGATTCTCACATTAATACTTGTATCCATGAATATTTGTATTAATAACATCTCGCGAGAGCATTCAAGCCCGGGCCTAACAAACCCGACAAATCTTGTGTTTATTCATATTCTCTCGGAAGTGCTCCCGCAAATTTTGTTTGTTGTCCGTCCATTCCAGCAGTATTTAATTTTCGGATGAATATTTTGGGCAACAACAGAGTCCAAGGTTGACTATGGTCCTACCCCTTTCCGGTTTTTTCATTTTTGGCTTGAAATAGATGGTTTTTGTGACCTTGTGATAGACACATGGAATAACGATGGTATTGTTGAGGAAAATGGTTTAATTTCTTTTAAGAGAAAACTTCAGAATATTAAACTAGTTGTTCGTAAGTGGATTGCTTATAAAAGATTTGAATCAAATAAGTTAAAGATTGATCATCAAACACGCCTCTCATACATTGATGTTAAAATTGATAACGGATGTGCTTCTGAGGAAGATTTCCTAAATCGTAGAGAGTCCATGAAAATATTGGGCGATTTAGATCGGTTAGAAGCTAGCGACTTAGTTCAAAAGTATAAGAAAAATTGGGCGCTTGAAGGTGACGAAAATTCTAGTTTCTTTCATGGCTCGTTAAAGAGGAGGAGGAAACAACTTGCTATTTCTGGCATTCTAAAGGATGGGGAGTGGATGGAAGATCCTAATGATTTAAAAGCTGATTTTTTTGCTCATTTTCGAAATAGATTTCAGTCTTCATGTGAGTTTCCTGTTTCGTTAAATATTGACATGCCCAATGTCCTCTCGTCTACTTAGTGTGATTTTTTGGAGCATCATTGTACCCGAGATGAGATTAAAAGAGCTGTTTGGGATTGTGGTGGTGATCATGCTCCGGGGCCTGATGGATTTACTTTTAAATTCCTAACTTCTTTTTGGGACCTTTTGGAAGGTGATGTTGTTCGGTTTGTTCAAGATTTCTTTCGTTCAGGACACTTTCCTAAATGATGTAATTCGTCCTTCATATCTTTGATTCCTAAAGTTCCGAATGTCAAATTTGTTTCTGATTTTCGTCCTATAAGTCTTATAGGATGTCAATATAAAATCATTGGTAAAATTCTAGCTAACAGACTTAGCATGGTCATTGCAAGTTGTATTAGTTCAGAGCAAACAACTTTCATTAAGGGTAGAAATATTCTTGACGGTCCTCTCATCTTGAATGAAATTATAACGTGGTATCATAAACGTAAAAAAGAGCTCATGGTCTTCAAAGTTGATTTTGAGAAAGCTTTTGACTCCATCAGATGGGATTTTCTTGATTTGGTTATGGAAAAGCTTGGTTTTGGTCTTAAATGGCGTTCTTGGATTCATGGCTGCTTGAGTAATGCTCGTTCTTCCGTGCTTGTTAATAGATCTCCTACTTCTGAATTTGAACTTTTTAGAGGCTTAAGGCAAGGTGATCCTTTGTCTCCTTTTCTTTTTATTCTTGTGATGGAAGGCCTTCATGCGACCATGCGTAAATCTGTGGATTTAGGTCTTTTTAAAGGAGCTTCGGTTGGTTATGGTAATTTGAGTATTTCGCATTTGATGTATGCTGATGATGTTATATTTATGAGCGAATGGTCTCAATCCAATATTCATAATTTGCTTTGCATGCTTCGATGCTTTTATTTAGTGTCGAGGCTTAAAATTAATATTCATAAAAGCAGCATTATGGGTGTTTCTGTCCCTGTTGAAGACGCTGAAGACATGGCCAAGAGTGTCGAATGTGGGGTTGCAAGATTTCCGTTCAAGTATTTAGGTGTTCCTGTTGGATGCACTATGTCTCGCTGTGGCAATTGGAGTCCCATTATTCTCAAGTTCTCTTCTAAACTAGCGCATTGGAAAGCTCGCCTTTTATCAGTTGGGGGTCGATTGTCCTTGATTAAGTCTGTGCTAGGCAATCTTCCTACTTACTTTATGTCGTTATATATGATGCCAGCGACTGTTCGAAAGAAGTTGGAGATGATGCGTAATAAATTCTTCATTGGTGGTGACGAGGGTGAGAAAAAGATTACATGGATTAAATGGGAAATATGCTTAGCGAGTAAAAATTTGGGAGGTTTAGGTGTTGGCAGCATTTACGCTCTAAACCTAGGGCTTCTTTTCAAATGGATTTGGAGATTCCTTTGTCATTCTAATGATCTTTGGGCTGGAGTAATTAAAAGCATTTATGGCCTCAATGGTGGCATTAACGACGAGCGAGCTCATCATAGTACCTGGGGAGCCATTTTGTCAGCTGTTAAACATCTTAAAAATAAGGGTATTGATCTTCTTTCGATGTGCAAAAGGAAGCTTGGGAATGGTGGCCTCACTAGTTTCTGGGATGATATTTGGCATGGTAACGTTCCCTTCAAAAGTCGATTTCCTCGTGTATATATATATGCTTGATACAGATAAAGGGTGCAAGGTAATGAATCGAGTTCATGTTACTGATTGGTCTCTCATTCTTAGACGGATTCCTAGAGGTGGTGAAGAATCCTCCCAATTTTCATCATTGTTATCTTGTATAGGGAATGTTACCCTTACTGATCAATCAGATTCATGGGTCTGGACGCTAAATGCTTCGTCTAGTTTCACTGTTGCTTCTATGCGATGTTGGATTGATGATAACACCCTTGTAGCGGAGTCTAATGCTACTCGTTGGATTCGATGTATCCCCATTAAAGCTAATGTCTTCTTGTGGAGATTGGCTCTTAATAAGATTCCTACTAGGGTAAACTTGGCTAGAAAAGGCATCGATGTCGCTTCTACCTTGTGCCCTATTTGTGGCGAGGACGTTGAAACCGTTAATCACATCTTTTTTTCTTGCGAGATGGCAAAAACTTTATGGAATTTGTTGGTTCGATGGGTGGATTTAGATATTCCTGTTTGTTCCAATTATTTGGATTGGTGTTCTTGGCTCGGATCTTCGCATCTATCGGTTAAGGCTAAGTCGTTATTGGAAGGGATTGGGGGAACTCTCATGTGGTCTATATGGAGCTTTCGTAATAGGTTGGTCTTCTCGTCTCCCCCTCCTAAGAAGGCGGTCTTATGGAATTTCATTGTGTATCAATCTTTTCTTTGGATTTCATCTAGAAATCCTAAGTTTTCATATAGTTGGGTAGGGTGGATTAATAATCCCTTAGATTCTATTGTCCCTATGTAGTTTGTTCTAGCTTTTGCTAGTTTTCTTTTATAAATTTATGTCGTTCAAAAAAAAAAAAACCAAACACTTAATTATCAATGACACCAAAAATATAAAGAATATAAAACTCCAAAAATTAACTAACTAAATGTATTCTAAAATTTAATTGTGAATAACTCAAAATAAACCCTATATATAAATTGAATAAAAAACTAAACCCTAAAAGCTGGAAAAAACAATTAAAAATCTAAAATTTAGGCTCCGTATGACAGTATTGAAAGTAAATTGACAGTCTCACACAAATATTTACTTTCATATAGTAATATTATTTTGCTAATACTTGAAGAAAAGCTGCATAATTAAGGTAATGATTCATGTATGCATACTTTAAGAGATAATCATATGAGTAAAATTTAGATAGGTTAAATTATCAAAATCTTCAAAGTATATTTTGGTTTGATAAAGCTTAAGAAAGCTATATGTAAGGTAATTATTCATGTTACATACTTTTAATAGATAATCATATTAGCAAGATTTTGATAGGTTATACAAATCTCAAAGTATATTTTGGTTCTCATAATGTCCTATCACAACTATATAACAAGCTAGAGACATAAACAAAGCATTCAATTGCGGGTAATTTACTTAAAAAACATATCGATATGGCTATACGCTCTCTAACCTGTTTTATTTTCATACTCTTGGTTTCGGTCGTACTGGGTAAATTATTCTGAATATCTTATATGTATAATACCTTATATGTGTGATCCAAAATTTATTCACAATTAATAGATAATAATATAATTAATTCAAAATCTATATGCTATTATCTCTATTCAAGTATTTAATCATGCATATGCATGTACAACCTTTATAATCATGCATATGCTACTATTTATAAACTATTTTTTCAAGCTCATACCTCACTATTTCATAGTGATTCCTATTATTCTGAATACCCTTACATTCCCAATAATCATATAATGTTTTCCAGTTTTTTTGGTTTAAAATATTATTTATAATGCATATTGAGTTTAATAACTTTAATTTTATAATGTAATTTCTCGTCAACACGTATATCACAAGTAAAATTCAACTTATTGGTGAGATTAAATAGTCAATGATCTTCAAAACTAAAATATAAATAGATATAATATAACAGAGGTTATGCATAGATATAAAGTCCAAAACACATACATGCATGAATTTTGAACTCGTCATATAGAACCGATATTATTACAGTTAATTAATACTAGTTCTCCATCACAATTGTATTTTTATTTTTATTTTATTATTATTAGCTATTAATAGAGAATTTGCAGTCATATTATCCATTCTGAGTGTATACTGGTAAAGCTCAGGTTTGACGTAATATATTGTCCTATGAAATATGTTCGACCTGGTGGTAGAAATGGGATTCAGACTTTGTGACGTTTTTTGTGTTCAAAAACTTTCCTCAAACCTCTCACTATATATGTTTGATGGAAGTCATATTTTCATTTATGCATGTCGTATTAAATGATTTTATCAGATTATTAATTATTCTATACTATTATGATTGTAGGGAACAAAGTTACACAAGAAGTAACTAAAGATGCGGCAAGGCCACTTTCACCATATAGGTGTGTTGGTATTTTAGGCGTATGTGGCAAGACATTCAGTGAAGATCGATGCTATCAATTGTGTTATGACTACTTTAATGACCTTAATCCATATCCACATTGTGACCAATATCCTGGATTTGATGAAGTATTTTGCTATTGTGAACATGATTGTACGCAAGGCTAACATTATATTGCCTTTTATGAGAATAAAGAAAGTCAAAAGCAAACTATTGCATACTATATTAATAAAGATATTTATATAGATAACTTCTCTTTTACCATCATTTTCTAAATTGATTCTATTTGAACGATCAATCTAGACAAAATGATCGTTTCTTCCTTTTTTTGTTCTATATTTTTTGAGTTTTTGATGTAATAGTATATATTAAGTGGGAAATGGAGATATGTTGCTGGAAAAAAGACGTCGGGCTTTAGTCGACTAGTCGTCGGCTGAAGTGTCGTTGGTCGCCTTAGCATACCGATCGTTCTCTGACCGATCGTCGGTCTTACTTCGGCGGTCAAGGACTAAAGTAGTTATTTTGATAGTAGACTATGATTATCTTTCTTATATTCATCATTCATCAATTTCATATTCAACATGTCTCTCGTATATACTCATCTTTATATATTCATCACGCGTATTAATAAAGGGTGGTGATGTGTTACTTGTATATTTATTACCTATCACTTGCACATTCATCGAAGTATATCAATTTTCGGTGATGAATATTAAATGGTGGATGATGAATATTATTTTATTGCGCATCAATGGTATATTGTAGATTTCTTATTTGCACTTGTATATTCATCACGTTTAACTGTTTTATTCATCACCAGAAACACACACACACACACACACACATATATATATATATATATATATCGTTTAACTGTTTTATTCAGCACCATAAAAACACACAGACACACACACACACACACACATATATATATATATATATATATATATATATATATATATATATACAGACCAGTCTCATGATATAAATTGTCGATCCGAGAGGTTTATTCTTGTTGCGAGTGGAAAATCCATATAATTAAAATAGACTGTAATTGATGATACCGCTTGAGAATTTAATGTCGTCTCCTAACTCAAGTTGTTATAAGGGACACCTCTTCCTGCAGCTCCTCCGTCTTCTAACAGTGTACCTGCAACCCGATGGGGTTTGGTCCTCGTCGGGGACTCCGGCATCTAAGATCCGGGTTTATGATGGAGATCATAGATTCACATGACAATCACGCTTGCAATGTCCCACCTTGTTGCACCTCCAACAAGCCAGTACTTCATTCTTTTTGTTGGAGTTATTTGGGACATATTCTTTCTTACGTTTGCCATGTCTTTTGTTATTCGGGTTTCTTGGTTTGCTTTCAACCATATGAACAGAGGGCTGTCCAGGTTCAACTTTTCCTTTGGTTTATCAAATTTGTCATTATCCTTTGCACGAAGAGATTCTTCAATGCGAAAATGACTACCAAGTTGAACCAATGACAGTTCCTCCTTTTGATGTTCTAGGTTATGTTTGAAATCTTTCCAGGATGGTAGAAGTTTGTCAATCATACTTGACACAGCAATGGATTCGTCCATATTCATGTTGTGCAGTTTGAATTGACCCAAAATACGAAGAAGTTCATTATATTGTTCTATGACAGACCTTGAATCAACCATCTTATAAGAATTAAAATCGCTAACCAGAAACTTCTTACTCGAAGCATCCTCAGCGATGTATTTTGATTAAAGGGTGTCCCACAATTCCTTCGCACTTTTAGCATCACCATGGATATCGAATAAACAATCAGACATACCGTTCAATATGTGACCTCTGCAGATGTAGTCATCGTTGTCCCACTTGCTCCTCTTCCTGGTATCCTCCAATATCTCGTTCTCAACCACCTATGGTCTGGGAGTATTCAGCACATACACTGCCTTCAGAGTAGTCAGCATGAAGTACATCTTCTTCTGCCAGCGCCTGAAATCGTTGCCTTCGAACTTGTCCAGTTTGCTGAACTTTGCAGTCATCTCGCGGATTGTTTCAACCATCTCCAGAAAACAGGAAATATCAGTTCGATTGTTGGGGTATTAGGGTTTATGATGGAGATCCGGATTCCCAAAGGATCGTGTAATCACTTTCCGAACTGATATTTCTACCCTATGCCCGGGTTACAATAAATTCAGCCTAGGATAATTCAAAGGACACTTACGAATCTAGGCACAGAAACGTAAGCCAAATTGCTAGAGAAATTCTGAGTTCGTCAGAAAAAGAGACAGCTGAGAAAGGTGTGTCTAAGACTCAAAGAGAAGAGCCTTATTTATACACGTCGAATTAGGGTTGCATTAGGGCGAGATTAAGGTTACTTAAGCGGCGCCGTCATCAGGACTTAATTAGTGATCCAGAATTATTAGGGCTTGACGGATGGTTTTCCAAAATTGACGAAATTAGTCAATTTTACCATAGTCTCCCTCTAAAATTCGGAATTTTCACTAAGTTACAATCCAAATTTCCGAAGACCTTTTGGGGCAGCGGGACCACCACCAGGGGCTCTGTCCCTTGGACTACGCTAGGGGCGCTGCCCCTAGACCCCATCACCGGGGCTCTTCCCCCGGACCCCCGACATTTGGTCGCACCAGTTTATAATTCGATCTTATACATGTGTGCACTCCGCACATACCCGAACATATATTAGATTACAAATTATAAAACCCCTTAGCTCACATATTAGTTCCAATTGCACAAAATGCCTGGTGACACTAAAATCACCAACAAGAGTAAGTGTCTATATGAGATTATAAACAACCACTTGAATATAGAGAGAGAATAGCTAGAAAACTTGTACCTCGAATGAGGGGTGGAGATCCCTATATATAGGATTACCTGAGGAGTCACTTACGCTTAGTTTCCGAGTTTTAGTAAAGGAAAGAAAAGAAATGGAAAAAAAGTTAGGAGAGAAAAGAAGAGAAAGGAAAGTGAAAGGAAATTGTATTTTCGGTTCTCGAGTTGGAAGGAAGTGAAAGGAAAATTAACTATTTTGTTCTTTTCTCTCCAAATCCTTCTAAATCGGAAGGAAAGTTAGGAGGGAAAGTTTTCCTACCGTTTCATTTTGTTTCTTTTCATTAAAAATCTCTGGAACACCAAATATTTTTTCTTTCTTCTTATTTCTGTCCACTTCCCTTATTTTTTCTCGTTAAGTTAAACTCGGGAACTAAGTGTTGTTACCCAAAATATTATCTGGAGATGATATGCTGGAATGGATGAGTAACAAACAAAATGCGAGAGCACGTCCGTGGGGAAACAAATAACACAAGATTTGCCGGGGTTGTTAGTCCCGTGCTTGAATGCTCTCGCGAGATGTTATTAATATGAATACTTGTGAGTACAAATATTAATGCTAGAGTACAATTACAATGAGTGTAAAGACCCTAGTTATCTTATCCATCGAGTTCTGAAGATTGCCGGAAGAACCAGAGTTGAAGCTCTGTGAGTTCTTGTTACAAAGATGAGGAATTATCTGTATTGTTTGCTGTGTGTAATCGTTTTAGTGTTATCACTGTCACTCTTACCGTGTTAACGTTGTAATCCTCCTGTTGCCAATGCTGGAGGCCTCCTATTTATAGGAGAAAGGGTTGCTGGGACGTCTCCGTTTTTCGCGGGCGATCGCCGTTCCTGCATTTAAATAAGGCGGGCGATCGTCCTAACATATGGGACTGTTTCCTTAAAGTCTGCAGCTGCTGCTGGCAGCCAGACGCGCGAACCAATGAGAAGGCGACAGGTGCCTCACGTTGCTGTCTTGGGAGGTCCCACCTAGGTCCTTTCGGCGGGTCTGTCGGTAGGTGAGGCCGTCCTTATCACTGACAGCTTCTGATGGGCTGGAGTAGGGCCTGTTCTTGCGGCGTCTTTTGCGGATCTGCACGTGGATCTTCACCCGAGATTCGGTCTTCGCAGACTTTGACGGGTGTTGGATTCACACGTGGCACGGGACGGTCATCCCCGGTCGGACATTAGAGGCGATCGCCAAATGCCAAAAGACGATCGCCTTGGACGTCGATCGCTAGGCACTCGCCCCGCATCTGTCTTCTTTGGTTGGCTCTCGACCATTATGCCGATCGCCATTGAGGCGTATAAATCGCCACACAACAATTGTCCCCCAGCTCGCTCCGATTTTGAAGACGTGGGGCGAGGTGGCATTGCTGGCGATCGCTTGTTATAGACGAGCGACTCATCTACTTTATGAAGCGGACGATCGTCTCCCGGACGAACTAATTTTGAATATGGACGATCTCCTCGGACACTAGAAAGAGCGGGAATTGAAGGCGGGCTTTGAGACGTCACTGGGGCACGCGTCGCGCTCCCGTTGGGGGAGTCCGATGTTTTTTGTCAGACTTGTTGTCTGGCGTGCCCTCGAAACGACGCGTACGCGGGTTTCGAAGGCTGCATTAAATGCGGCTCACCCGACGGTTGCACTTCAGCCCTCGAATTTCCGCTTATTTGCCTAGAAGTCCCTGCTCTCGCCTATAAAAGGGGCTAGGGCTACTGGGGTTTAGATCTTTATGCGTTCTTGCCTTTAGAAGAAGACTTAGCCAAAATTTCTTGAAGCTTCGTGCGCCGATCGTCGTTCTCTCTAGGTAAGAACAAAAACTTCTCTCCCCCTTTCTTTTTGAACATGTCTAGAGGAGGATCCACTGTGTATGAGGCGGGTAGCACTTCTGCCGCCGCGACTTCGACTGCCGGGGATGAAACCTCCGCAGATTTTCACGTAGAGACGGCCGTCGAGGCCATTCGCGCGGGGATTGCACCCGTGGAGGTTGAAGAGATTTTCAACGAGGATGATGCGGTGAGGTCGGCGGCGGCGGAGCAGAAGGGCTCGCCGGTAGACGAGGATGAGGCGGTGAAACAGTATTGGGAGCAGAACAGTGTGTTCGGCCGAGCCTTTCTGGGATTTGCTGAGCTTATGGAGAGGCTGGCTGGACCACATCATCAGTTTAATTTTCGCGCATACTCGATCGCCCACCCTATGAACCCGTGAAACGGACGTCATTTCGGGACGCGGACCGCTCCCCATAGACCCTCGGTCAGATCAGGAGTTTGGCGACTAAGAAGGACTTGAGTCGTTGGAGGGCAGAGTTCCATGTCCCTTCTGATGTCTCACTGTATGTGCCCACCGAGAACGAGCGTGCCGACCAACCTCCCGAGGGTATGGTCGCCATTAATGAATTGATCATGGGGGACAGACTGCGGTTCCCATTGCCGTTCGCCGTGTCATATCTGTTGACCGCCTGGAATGTGGCGCTGCTCCAAATGACGTCGAACGCCTGGTTGCAGATCGTCAGTACTTTGACTCTTTTTGGTGGTCATCGGGTGTTCCGTCTTCCTTCTGCGCTGGAAATGAACTACCTCTTCAAGCTGACGGCGCAGAAGGGTTCAGTTGGCAGCTACCACATTCAGGGTCGCATGGGTAGGGTGGTGCTTGGGGTGCCGAACAAGGTCCGGGGTGACCTGACAAAATGGTGTTGGGTCAGCGGATCATGGAAGTCGGCGGTGACTGATAAACCCGAGGATGAACTGGATATCCCCACCGGCTTTCGGGAGAGGAATCCGAGTAAGGGTTTTAACTCTACCTTTGTTTGGATACACCTTGAACTGATCTAATTTGTTTTTCTTTTTGCAAGCTCCCTTGTTCCAGAGGCCGGCAACCTTCTATTTGACTTTTTGATCGTCTGGGAGTGAGTCCGCGGTCTTCCTGACAATTACGTCGACGTTCGCGTGATCAACAACGAAGCTCATTGGTTGGGCGCTCGGTTGTTTCGCTTCCCCCGCCACTTGAAAGTCCCAGGTACAAATGTTTACGATCTCCTTTCTGCTTGACGATCGCCTTTGATTGAAAGAGATGTCTAACCTGGTTGAATATTTTCTTTGACAGAGATCTACTTCCCCCACTACTCCGAGCCGCCGAGAGAGATCGCTATGTCGAACCCCGGCCTTATGAATCGTCTCCGCCAAGAGAAGAAGGCGGACCGTGCCCCTACAACGATGACCCGTACTATCCCCGAAGCGAGACCTCGCACCTCCTATTTCTGCTGTTCCAATGGCGGAGGGGCCTACACCCTCATCGGCCTTCCTACAGGCCATGGCGACCACCGACCCCCAGACCCCGCGGGGCTAGCCTTTTTTCGGCTGCGACCCTGAGAAGGTCGAAAGGTAAGCTTGGGTAGATCTTGTTAAGTTAAGTCACTTGTGTAGGGTGCATATTAACTCCTTCGTTCTTGTTGTAGGGTCCGCCTTGCCGACCCGAACACCTCGCCGATGGTGTTGGTCTTCCTGGCGAGCAGGTCACCCCGCGAGCCTAGTGACGTCCCTCACTATGTCTCCTGGGCTATCTCCTCCCTACCGAAGGCTTGGACGACCGACCTGGATGCGATCGCGCGCCGACGGTCTGGAGACGCAATGCAGGCGACTCTTGCCCTGACCCTCCAAGCGGCGACGATGGCCGCTCAAGTTGTAAAGGATTATGAGGGGAGGCCCTCTACTGCCCGTCTCCATTCGGACCTCGAGGCTGCTCGGAGCCAGAACGCTGAGTTAGTCGACAGGATTGCGACGATGGAGAAGGAGTATGTTGAGACGGCCAAGTGGGCTAAACAGGACCTCGACCGGATGAGGCAGGAGCTCAACTGGGCCCAGGCGGCGACCGATCGGATGCGCGATCAGATGACGGAGGCCCGTCGGCTGCATGCAGCCTCGCAGGAGGAGGCGACCGGGCTGAATGTGGTGGTGGATCGGTTAAACGACGAGTTGGAGTCATCGAAGGGGGAGCTGGTTGCCAAGGTTGTCGAGCTCCAAGATGCGGACAAAACCATTACGGGGATGAAGGAGAAGTTGGAGGCGACCGAGGCCGATCCCTTCCTCAACGTGGAGTATGTCGGCGAGTTTGCCTATTACATGGCTTACGCTGACGCCATCTGCGCTAGAGGTGGTATTCGGGCTGGGCCCGGGCCGGTCCGGGCCGGGCTGCTAAAGCCCGCTCCATTTAAGGGCCGGGCCGGGCCGGTCCTTCTTTTTTGGCGGGCCGGGCCGGTCTTTTTTACAAAACATAAGGCCCGACCCGGCCCACAACCCATTATGTTCATGGGCCGGGCCGGGCTGTTCACGAGCCGGGCCGGGCCGGGCCGGGTTGAACATTTTTTTTCTTCATTGTAAGACAGAAATTTTATTACAAAGACCAACAAAATAAACTTGAACTTTATTATAAAGAAAGAACAACTCTCTCCCCCCTCTCTCTCTCTCTCATTTTACTCCTCTTCAAGTTAATTAAGAAGTGCTCCTATAGTGCATCGGACTATTATCGGGTGTGAAATGTTAGTGGACATAGAATGCTGAAATGTACTCTCACTACTGCATGCCTCTTGGACATAATAAGATGTGATTTACTAAATAAAAACTGAATTTTGTACCTTTTTCAGGCTATAATTTGAGGAAAGAAATAAAAAATTCTATTGGGCATTCCCAGTTCACGGTCTTTAGATGGGCTAAACGGATCGGGCCTTCCCGGTTCACGGGCTAACACGGGCCCGGGCAGTCCGGCCGCCGGCTTTTAGGCGGGCTCAGCTCGGGCCCGGCCGGGCCTCTAAAACAAAGGCCCCTAAGGCCCACATAAATGTACACGGGCCGGGCCGGGCCAAATAGTAAACGGGCCAGGCCGGGCCGGTTTTTAAGCGTGCCGGGCCGTGCCGGGCTGTTCTGCGACCGGCCCACATACCACCTCTAATCTGCGCTGCCAAGAAAGGAGGGCTCGAGGTCGGCCCTCTGATCGATAACTTCAAAGCCTACGTGCTTGAGCATCCCCTGCAATCGGCCTTCTTTGTGCCTATCCTTGACCTTACCGACCATGGAATCGACCTGAGCTGGTATCCGTCGTCGGACAAACTTGTTCATCCAGAAGCCGGCGAGGAAGCGCACGCCGATCCAGCTGCTGGTGACGAAGGCCAGGCGGGGGTGGCCTGAGTCAGACCGCTTTCATTTTGTTTTTCCCTTGTATTTTCAGTTTCCTTGTGTTTTGCCTTCTGGCGTATGTACAAATGACTTGAATGAAATAAAATACATATTTGCCTCTGATTCCTTGTTTGTATGATCGTCTTTCTGAATGTTTTGCATATGACTTTACACAAGTGTTTGCATAATTGCATCTGATTCCTTGCTTGTACGATCGCCTGTTTGTAAATTTCTGAACAAACCGATCGTCATATGTATGTTTGAACAAAGCCGATCGTATGTGGTTCCGTCCTCCTGATCGCATGTATGGCTCCGTTTTGCCCCTTGTTTTTGTTTACTTGGTGAAAGTAAGGGAACGAAAATAATCGTTTAGTGAGCTATCTTTAGTTTGGTTCTTGCGATCTTCAATTTGTTGGTTCCTCGAGGGAGGCCGAACGTCCCGGCCTGGAAAGATTTCGCACAATCGTAGGTTTCAATGGAAACGACCTCTACGACTATGTCTTGTGCACGAGCGATATTCCGTTTGATGGTTAACTTCTTGCGACTCACTTAATTGTAAGGGTCCTCCGTAGGCTACGTTTCGCTTCGCAATGTAATGATGGGGCGGACGGTCTCTGCCTGGAGGATTCCTTGCACGGGGCGCCATCGGATAAATCGACTTCGCTACCGTGGCTTGTTGGCACTTTTCTGCCTAAGAGGGTATAAGTTGTGACGGAAAAAAGGCCGCGATCGCTGGCCTGGGTCTATCAGGTTAGATGAAGGATCCGAGGACGGGCGAGCGTGTCCATTGATATGTTTTGGAGGGTCCTTCGGCTATGCCTGCCTCGTATTTAAACAAAAGGGCGGGCGATCTCTGCACAAAGGAACCTTGCATGGACGGGCTATCGGTTCCATCGACTCCCAGAACGATGGCTGCACTTTTCTACCTCGGATCGCAATGTTAGATGACGATCCTTGACGGTATATGTTGTGCTAGGGGGGTGGCAATCGCTAGCATAGGTCCCTCATGTTAGATGACGACCTCTTGGAGGGCGAGCGAGTCGTCCTCTTTTTTATTTGCTTGTTCTGTCGAGGCGAATCATATAGAGGGGATCGGAAAATCTAATTAAGCTCTTTGTACATTGGGTAACTGAATACATAGTTTTTATTGATAGTATTTCTTCAAATATACGGCGTTCCAGGGATATTGGTCCGGAGTGCCGTCTAGGTGTTGGAGTTCGTAGGCTCCTCTGGTCAGCCATTTGGATATCCTGAAGGGCCCCTCCTAATTCGGGCCAAATACTCCTGTGTGAGTCTGGACCTTTTTGAGGACTAGGTCGCCCACTTGGAACCGCCTTTCCTTGACCTTTGAATTGAAGAATTTATCGGATTTGCTTTTGTGGATTGCGTTCTTCATTTCCGAGGTCAGTCGTCGCTCCTCGAGCATGTCCAAGTCGATCCGTCGAGCTACATCATTATCCGTCGTCATTTCTTGTTCAGTTCGGTGGCCGAGGACGGCGATCTATGAAGGGATCACTGCTTTTGTTCCGAAGGCGAGGTCGAATGGGGTTTCGCTAGTTAAATTTCGGGTCGTCGTTCGGTAGGACCACAAAACATCCGGGAGTTCGCTCGCCCATCGCCCTTGTTTGGATTCGAGTCTTGCTTTGATCGTGTGTTTGAGAATCTTGTTTACAACCTCTACCTGCCCATTCGTCTGAGGGTGGTAAGGGGCCGAGAACAGCTTTTTAATTCCCCATTTCTCGCAGAATTGCATGACTTCCAAACCATCGAACTGCTTTCCATTGTCGGAGATGATAGCCTGGGGTAGACCGAACCGACATATGATGTTCTTCGAAATAAACTTGATTACTTGTTCTTGGCCGATCTTGTTGAGTGGCTCAGCCTCAGCCCATTTCATGAAATAACCGACCCCCACGATGGCAAATTTACATCCCCCTGGCGCCGTCAGCAAAGGATCGATGAGGTCGATGCCCCATTGGGCGAACGACCACAGACTGTACATAGAAGTGAGCTGCTCGGGATAGAGCTTGATGTTCGGGCCCATCACTTGACACCTGTGACAAGATCGGGCGTAGGCGATCGCGTCCTTTTGTAGTGTAGGCCAGAAAAAGCCTTGTCTGGTCGTCTTGTGGATAAGATCTCGCCCTCCAGCGTGATTTCAACAGATCCCATCATGGATTTCGGCTAAAACGAGTCGGACTTCCTCTGGCGTAATGCACTTGAGGAGAGAAAGACTGAAAGCTCGCATGAAAAGCCGGTCGTCCAATAGGGTGTATCTGGTTGCTCGGAGCTGAAGCTGGCGAGCTTTGATCCGATCTGCGGGGACCGTTCCGTCCTTCAAGTATTTAATGAACGGAGTCATCCAGTTCTCTTCAGCGATGGCAACCGTGGTGACCAGGCTCCTGTCGATCGCCGACTTTGCTGACTTCGTGATTTGTATGTTAGAGAAGTCTGCTGCCCCATCTGACGATGCGAGTTTGGATAGGGCATTGGCCTGGGAGTTGTGCTCTCTCGGGACTTGTTCGATCAGCACTTTTTCAAACTTTGTGCACATTTCGGCAACCAATTCTTGGTATTTGATCATCTGTTCGCCGCGCGCCTCATATTCCCCCTTGACTTGGTTCACGACCAAGAGGGAGTCCATGAAGATGTGGAGGCGACAAACGTCCAGGGCGAGTGCTAGATCGAGCCCGCCTACCAAGGATTCGTACACGACTTCATCATTGGTCGCACGGAATCCGAAACGCACAGCATTTGTGAAACTTTGGCCGTCGGGGATGATGAGGACAATCCCTGCCCCTGCTTACGAGCTGGTCGCCGAGCCATCTACGTACAATTTCCAAGCAGGACGGCCGACCTGGGTCGGACTGGGCGGGAACATTAATTCCACCACGAAGTCCGCCAGAGCTTGGCCTTTGATCACCGTGCGAGGAGCGTACGTAACACCGTATTGGGCGATCTCCAGTGACCACTTGAGGAGTCTCCCGTTGGTGTCTGGACGGTGCAGAACTTACTGTAGAGGGAGAGTCGTCAGAACCTCCACCTGATGTTCGAAGAAGTAGGCCCTCAGCTTGCGAACACTCATGACTAATGCGTAGGCGAGCTTCTCCATAGGTGTGTAACGCATTTCCGCGTTATGAAGCACTTGACTGACAAAGTAGATTGGCAAGTGGGCTTGCCCCTCTGCTCGCACTAACACAGCGCTCAGCGCGATCTCTGAGGCTGCCAGGTAGAGGAATAGCTTTTCGCCGGGGATTAGCTTCGCCAAAATTTGGGGATTAGACAGATACTCCTTGATTTTGGCGAATGCCATTTGACTTTCCTTCGTCCATGCAAATTTCTTATTCTTTATGGTGGCGAAGAATGGCTTGCTTTTGTCTCCGAGCCGAGAAATGAAACGGTTAAGGGCTGCTAGACAACCCGTGAGACGTTGCATCTATTTGACATTCCGTGGCTCCTGCATGTCGAGGATCGCCTGGATCTTGGTGGGGTTCGCTTCAATCCCCATTTGGCTCACGATGTGCCCTAGGAACTTTTCGGAGCTTATCCCGAAGTTGCATTTCTTGGGGTTCAGTTTCATGTTAAATTTCTCGAGGATGTTGAACGTCTCGGCAAAGTCTTTGAGGTGATCTTCCTTTTTTAGGATCTTGACCACGATGTCGTCAATGTAAACCTCCATGGTCTTGCCGATCTAATCGGTGAACATCACATTGACTAGTCGTTGGTAGGTCGCCCCCGCGTTTTTCAGGCCGAACGGCATTCGGACCCAAAAGTACACGACTTTTTTCGTGTGGAACGACGTGTGCTTTACGTCTTTCTCCGCCATTGGGATCTGATGGTACCCGGCAAAGGCATCCATAAACGATATCATTTCGCAACCTGCCGTGCTATCGACCAAGTGGTCAATATGAGGCATCGGAAAGTGGTCTTTCGAACATGCCACGTTGAGGTCGGTGAAATCATTGCATAACCTCCATGAGTTGATCGCCTTTTTGACGAGCACCGCGTTGTCTACCCACTGTGGCTCGTCGGTATCTACTCCGATCAGTTTGTTGTCGAGTAGCTTTTTGACTTCTGCGTCGAGCGCAGCATACTTCTCAGGATCGAATTTCCTACGTTTCTGGTGAACAGGTCTCCTTGCCGGGTCGATATTTAGATAGTGGCAAGCGTGTTCAGGACTGATGTCGACCATATCTTGATGCGACCAAGCAAAGATTCCGATGTTCTTACGTAGTAAACCGATCAGATCATCTTTTAACTCGGGACCGATGCTTGATCCGATCTGCACTTCCCGCTCCGGGCGAGCCTGATTGATTGTTATACTTTCCAACTCTTCAACGGGGACGGTCGCTTCTCGTTTGGAACGACTGCCGAACTCGATCCTTGGATCAATATCGAGGCTTGGCTCGAAATCGATCCTTGGCTCGATATTGTCCGACAATTGTTGCGAGAGGCCGTCTTCTGAGTCGGGTTGGTATGAGGTGCTTGGATCGTCGATCTCCATTGGTTGAATATCGATCGTCTCAATGTTATAAATAGTACGGGAAACGTTTAAAGGGGAAGTTACGACACAGGAGTAACTCAAACATCTTTGCCATTAGCTGGTCTCATTTTACAGTGCCGACCGTCCCATCGGTAGTGGGGAACTTGATACAGTAAAAGAAAGAAGAGACGACCGCCTCAAAGGTTTCTAGAAAGGGGTGACCTAGGAACCCATTATAGATGCTGGGCCTATCTATGATTATAAAATTGAGGTTCCTAGTGATCCTAACCTTGGGATCGTAACAACATATTAGCTCGACAGAGAGCTTGATCCTTCCATAGGCTTGCACAGTGTTGTCTCCGAACCCTTGAAGCACGGTATCAAATGGCTTGATGAACTTGGTCAGGTTGCCGAGCTGGTCCAGAGCAGATTTGAATATGATATTGCAAAAGCTCACATTGTCAACCAGCACGCGGTTGACCATTTTCCCAAGGATACATGCAGAGATTACCAATGTATCCTCTTTGGGGCACTGCACTCCCTACCTATCCTTGTTGGAGAAGGTGATGAGCGCGTCTATGGAGATGGTCGGCTCTGGGGGCACCACGACATGGACCCCGGCGAACGCCCTCAACTCGGCCTTCCGCTTTCTATTTGATATGGTGGAAATCGGGGAAAGGCCTCTGAGATTTCTACCTCCCGACTGAAGCATATTGATTCGGCCGCCGATGATGATCGGAGGGATTGACTCGTCTGAGTACTCCAGCTCATTTTGCTCGATCCTGGCAACCGGATTAGGATGGATTCCATCGTTCTGTCGGCGATCGCGCCCCTCGGACCTTTCTGCCCGGGGTTCTGGCTTGGTTACCAAATTATCCAGCTTGCCTTCCTCGAACAACCTCCAGATTTGTCTGAGGAGGTCGCGGCACTGGCTGGTGTTGTGGCCGGTACTTTTGTAGTAGGCACAACATTTTCTGCGGTCCAGATGACTTTTGTCCCTCATCGGCTTCAGCTTGCTAAGCCACTCGCGCCCCTTGATGGCGTTGAAAATATGGGCCGGTGACAGATTGAGGTTGCGGAGGAGGTGAACTTCCACATCCTCGAAGGCCTTGAACTCACCAGGTGGATTTTCAACCGCCTTTCTGGGCTTGGCGACCGCCTTCTTCGGGACGGGAGATGGCGCCTTCCCTTCTACGGTAGATCCCTCTCCTAAGCGAAGGGTGAGCATCTTCTGCCTATCCAGAAAGTCGGCGGCCCTGACGTGGAAGATCACACAGGTCGGGGGGATGTCCTTCGTGTGGTGCCTGAACATGGGTGAATGGCCATAGAATCCCCCTAGGACCGAGTAGAGTGCGAGCTCATCGCTAATGGACTCACTGGTGAGGACTATTTCATCCACCCGGTCGATGTAGTCTTCGTCGGCTCGTCCTTCCCCTGCCTGATCTTCATCATGTGGTGGGGGCGTTCTGGCCGAGCAACTTTGGCGGCGAAATACGACGTGAAGTCGTTCGCCAGTTTCTCAAAACAGTTGATTGAGCGCGGTGGCAATGAGATGTACCACCTATGGGCAAGATCGCCCAATGTCAATGGGAACATTCGGCACTTCGTCGCGTCCGATGCCCCGCATCCGGTCATGTAGATCCAGAACTTGCTCAAGTGGGTCTCAGGATCCGATCTCCCCTCATATAGAGGTGTTTGAGGTGGAGCGATCTTCGGTTGCACGGGGGCAAGCTCGATCTGGACCGCGAGTGGCTCACTTGGTCCGGCGATCGATCTCTTGGCGCATGCCCCAGTTTCAATGAGCGCCTTCATTTCGTCGAGCTGGCGTTGCATAGCAGCCATCACTGTGGCCTGACTGCTCGTGGTTTGGCTCTCAGAGCGGGAGCCGAGGTGATCGTGTACTGATCTCCTGGCCCCGTGGTAGGTGACGAGGTCTCTGCCGCCGAGCTCAATTCGTTGGCAAGCAGGAGCCAGACGGCTGGCCTGTCTTCTGGGAGTTGGGTATGCCAAACTCCTGGTGACGGATTTGGACTCTGATGTCTCACGGCTGGGGCCCGAATGCCCGGGTCGCATGAGGGATCACTCCCTAGGCGGCTGAAAACGGAATCGTCCCGCCTTACGAGCGCCTTTTCCTGCGGCTCAGGGCTATCTGACGATTTCTAGACATATAGCCCCTTGAGCTTCAGCTTGACCGCACGGCGGATGGCTGATGGGGTAATGGTGGGCGAGTTGCATGCTCTCCGTCGCTCCCTTAGGATGGCCATGACCTCCTCGATCTGTTCTGCAGTTTGGAACTGATCGAGTGAGAGGCTGGGGCCGTCCCTCGGGGGCGGGAATGAGAGTCTAGCGTCGCCGCGGTCGCCTTCTGCCACAGGTTGGGACTCGGTCTAGGCCGGAATAAGGTGTCAGGTGGATCGTAGAGTGGCCCTTTTCGAGGTCATGGTAGACGTCATGATTCTGAAGGTTTTTCTTTGAATAACAGTGAGTGTTTCTTCAAGTATATGCTCCGGAGAATAGTGAGTGTTCTTCGAAGCGGTCGGGAATAAAATGAAGGTATGGCCCCCTTATTCTAGTGCCAATTGTTGTTACCCAAAATATTATCTGGAGATGATATGCTGGAATGGACGAGTAACAAACAAAATGCGAGAGCACGTCCGTGAGGAAACAAATAACACAAGATTTTCCGGGGTTGTTAGTCCCGGACTTGAATGCTCTTGCGAGATGTTATTAATATGAATACTTGTTAGTACAAATATTAATGCTAGAGTGCAATTACAATGAGTGTAAAGACCCTAGTTATCTTAGATATCGAGTGTTGAAGATTGCCGGAAGAACCAGAGTTGAAGCTCTGTGAGTTCTTGTTACAAAGATGAGGAATTCTCTGTATTGTTTGCTGTGTGTAATCGTTTTAGTGTTATCACTGTCACTCTTACTGTGTTAATGTTGTAATCCTCCTGTGCCAATGCTGGAGGCCTCCTATTTATAGGAGAAAGGGTTGTTGGGACGTCTCCTTTTTTCGCGGGCGATCGCCGTTCCTGCATTTAAATAAGACGGGCGATCGTCCTAGCACGTGGGACTGTTTCCTTAAAGTCCGCAGCTGCTGCTGGCAGCCAGACGCGTGAACCAATGAGGAGGTGACAGGTGCCTCACGTTGCTGTCTTGGGAGGTCCCACCTAGGTCCTTTCGGCGGGTCTGTCGGTAGGTGAGGCCGTCCTTATCACTGACAGCTGCTGATGGCTGGAGTAGGGCCTGTTCTTATGGCGCCTTTTGCGGATCTGCACGTCGGTCTTCACCCGAGATTCGGTCTTCACAGACTTTGACGGGTGTCGGATTCACACGTGGCACGGGACGGTCGTCCCCGGTCGGACATTAGAGGCGATCGCCAAATGCCCAAAGACGATCGCCTTGGACGTCGATCGCTAGGCGCTCGCCCCACATCTGTCTTCTTTGGTTGGCTCCCGACCATTATGCCGATCGCCATTGAGGCATATAAATCGCCGCACAACACTAAGCGTTAGGATTAGGAGTCTTTGTAAAAGAAGGAGACTCCATCAGGTAAGGGAAGATTTATCTCTTGGAAAGTTCTATAGACTCGTACCTTCCGGGACTCTTAAATTACGTAGGAGTCTTGTACCTTCTAGAATCCTCTAAGGACTTGGCTTTTCATTATTTTCTAGTCCACTATATTTGCCCTCCTGTTTTTAAGAAATTTATTTTCTTAAAATTATAGTTTTTTTTGGTTCATTCAGAACTATTTACTTAGACCCGAACTGGGTTTAAATTAAATTTATTCGAGTTTGTCTCGAACTACATATCTAAGTCTAATTGAACTTAAATTTAATTATATTGGACATCATTAAAATTTTCAATCCAAATAAATTTGAATTATTACATTTTTAATCAAACTTAATAAGTTTGTCATGCAATACGCATACATGCATATCAAATCAAGCTTGCACATGTACATTTTGTGTATGTTAATATATATATTTTTATGTCGCGGGTCCCGTTGAAAAACAAGTGATATAAACCTTCAACTGAGAATTATGGACAAATAAGAGGTTGGGGTGCTGCAAGGTATGAGTCTGATCAGACTTAGAATTGAAGTAACACACCCTCATCAATATGGTCATGCTGAAATTTAAATTTGGGGGCTTTATGGCCAAACCATGTGGGTGGCCTGCCCCCCCTCTCATTTTTTTTGACATTGTTTACTGCATAAAATAGTTGTGGGATCCGCCCGATCATGTGGGTGGCTGCAGCTGCATTTCCGCCTTCTTTTCTTTTTCCCTTTTTAATTTTTTATTTTTATTTTTATTTTTGGGTAGTGTTTACTGCCTGAATTGAAAAAAGGGAAAGCTGGGCCCGCCCGATCACGTGGGCTGTAAATCAGCCCGCCTCCTTTTCCCTTTTTTTTTTGAAAAATGATACAATCACAACCGTTGTAACGGTTGTATTTGTTTTGAACCATTGATGATGTGGGTGGTGGGGTAGGTGATGAAATAAATAATGAATTTAGTGATAAATGTATGGTGAGATGATGTGTTGTAAAGTTTGGTTGTGTAAATTGGTTGTGCATGTAGCATTGTTGTTTTTTTTGCAGTGTTTACTGCACCGTGGGACCGCATGCTTCAAATATAACATAGTCTCCTACTTTCCTTTCATAGCCAATAGCAGGTAGCGAGCAGTTCTCCCATCCCCCTCTACTGGTTGGAGCAACAACCTCTTCAGCCAGAAGCCCTGCAAGGGTATTTTTTGCACGTGTATTTTTTTTTTATTTTTCAATCTTGAAATGGGCAGCAGCCATTATTAGCTTCTCTCACTATAATGTTTAAATGACGACATTCCGGCTATCCTCTTAAGAGGTGATTTCTGATGGAGCAATCTCCCTCGTGTTCTTCTATTTCTTTGTGTGTTCTTCCGAAAATTTCTATTTGATACATTTCAAATGGAGGATTCGAATGTTCTTAACTTATCTTCTTTATCTCAAGAAAAGGAGCCTTCAGGTAAGGACCTCGAATCCACTCTTGTATATTGTAGTTCTAAAGATTTGCGTGAATTTTTATGTGAATTTAGAGAGGCGCATCATACCACTGTACACTTAAAAGCACATAACATAGAGTACATCTTGACCAAGAAGAAATTTGACTTCGTAGTTAAAGCTTTCGAGATCCAAGGCCCTTACGAGGCTAAGTTTCCCGAACTGGCTGATAGAACTTGTCATTATACAGGAAAGTTATGCATGCCCATAGAAGCCTTTAGAGAGGCGCATCCTACCACTGTACACTTAAAAATACATAACATAGAGTGCATCTTGACCAAAAAGAAATTTGACTTCGTAGTTAAAGCTTTCGAGATCCAGGGCCCTTACGAGGCTAAGTTTCCCGAACCGGCTGATAGAGCTTGTCATTATACAGGAAAGTTATGTATGCCCGTAGTAGCCTTTGAGTCAGGTTTTAGGCTTCAACCTCACCCTTTTGTGTGTCGTCTCCTAGCTGAGGTCTATGTCTGTCCCACCCAGATTCATCTAACGGGTGAAGGATGATATATATTTTCCTCGCTCAGTATGAAAAAAGAGTGTAGTCCCTACTATTTCCATCTTTAGACGTATATTCCGTTTCGGAAATACTTCTGAGCTTTATAGCGGATAGGTTGAATTTATGCACCGTAAAGGTGTCGCACCAATCTTTGATTGCAAAACTCTTCCAAAATCTCACTACTGGAAGGGGAACTTTATACTCATAAAATGGTTTGAGGGTGATTGGGGCAGTCTCTTTTATACTTCCTTTAAGCGTGTTGTTGATGGAAAGATTAAGTTTAGTCCCTGCAATATGGATGAGCTAGTCTCCGTAGCTGAATTGGGGAAAGGTGCACATCGTTCTCACTACATGTATATTTTATGGGAGGAGAACCTCCAATAGATAAAGCTTAGTCACCTGGTTCGTGAGGGTAATTTTACTTCCACCCATTTTATTTTCATACTTATGCATCCCCCCTCTTTTATACTTATTTATTTCATTGTAATTTCAGCTACGGAGCTTGTAATGGCTGCCCTCAAGAGCCAAAAGGCTAATGCTGATGCCTATGATGCTACTGATGCGATAATTAGTATCTCGGACGAGGTTGAGCCTGCCCGGAAGAGGAGAGCTTCCACTGAGGCAGGCAATGGCGATGCTAGTGGATCTCGTAGACTAGATATATCTTCTTCTGGTGAGGAGGCCTTCAAGCCTAGTTGGGGTATTCGTAATATGGATTCCATCATTTGGAATAGCCATCTTGCTGTTAAGTGGTCTATTGGATCCATGACTCCTATGGATCGTAAGAACGTGATTGATGATGGCTTTCTCGAGGCCCTTGCAACGGTATATTTTCATCACTTCTTTTTACTTAACATATTTTTATTATAATTTCATGTGTAAGCTTAATAACTCTTTATCATTGCTTTAGGCCAATGCCTACTTTCAGGCTGCTCTTCATGCTGCTGACATAAGAGAGGATAAGTTGAATGCTAAGAAGCAGAAGTTCAAAGATCTGGAAGAACAAGTTTGTAGATTGGAGCAGAACCTACAAAAGGCAGAGTCCGAGGCATATGGAGCTCGCAAGAAAATTGAGGAGCTTGGGGCCAAATTGGAGATGGTGATACCAGCTTTTCTATAGTCGGAGACTTACAAGGGTCGCCTTCATGCTTATGCCCAGTCCCGTGTCCCGGAGACTTGTACGACATGTTTCACTCATATTGTGGGGGAGACTGAGAGGGTTGCTCCAGACTTTAACACTTCAGTCTTAAAGAACCCTTTTGCTACTGCTCCTACTGTGACTTTACCTGCTCCAGGCCCTTCATCCTTAGTTCTTCCGATCACTCCTAGCTCTTCTTCGGATCATGCTCCTTTAATTCCTGATCTTGTGTTGGACAAGGAGATATGATTGTCAGAGTACCCTATCCGTTAGTTTCATTATCTTTACTTAAGCCCATGGTGACCCTGCATGGTCTTGGATTATTAGTGACCCTGCATGGTCTTATCTTTATTTATCATTGGATGATTGCTCATTGGGGCTTTATTTGTGTTTTTATAAACTCTATGTTTATTTATTCGTAGTGTTTTGCTTCTTGGTATAGCTGTGTACATATCATGCATGAGCAGAATATCAAGTTTAAGAAAAAAGGCTAAAGAACTTTTATTATAATAAGGGGCACTTAGCCCAAACAAAACCATCAAATTTGAGAATAAGTTCTACCCCTAGTAGTCATAACACCCTTATTCGAAAGATAATTCTACGAAATGGTTTTGAAGCAAAATACTCCTAAATCTACTGATAAAAAATCCTAAGATTTGATGCAGGCCATGTTCGGGGTATTTCCTTTCCCCCCAGTGTCTCCAACTGATAAGTTCCTAGACCTCTGGTCTTCTTGAATTTGTATGGTCATTCCCAGTTAGGGGATAACTTTCCACCCTCCCCAGGGGCTGATGCTTCAAAATCTCTAAGAACCAGATCTCCTTCTTTGAAGTACCTTCCCTTAACTCGAAGGTTACAGTAGGCTGAAGTCCTCTTGTACTCCAGTACTCTAGCATAGGCTTCATCACGAGCTTAATCGACTAAATCTAATGCCACTTTCAGACCCTCTTGGTTAGCATCCTCTATAATATCCGCCTGAATTCTTGTCTTTACTGTTGTATTTTTTGGATAATTCGAGTATTGTCATATCATATCCGTATATATTGTAATGAGTATATTGTTGAGATATACTAAATCGAATTGTTTATCTTTGTCGTCCACTCTATAGTTGTTTTTTAGATGTTGTTTGGAGAATTTCATTTTTTGATTATGTGTTTTGCCCTTAGCGTACGCTACGATTTTAGATTTACGCACGCTATGTGTGTAACATTACGTACGTAACACTTCAATGTTAACGTATGTAATGTGTTTTATCAGACAGCATCTCGCCTTTCGGCGGGTGGGACCAGGCGTGAGCGGGGGTTGGTGATCCGATCGTGACAGCCTAGTCAACGGCCATTACGTATGTAATGGCTATGTGTTAGCATACGTAATGCACGTGAGCTTTACGTACATTATTTTGAAAACGTACGTAATAGTACATGTGATTTGAGGCAGTAGCCTCTGGGGCCTCGTTGCGTACGTACATCGGCAGGAACGTAATGCGCCTAACGTACGCTATGCTTTGGCGATAGCATACGTAATGATAGATGCGGATTATAAAGGCATGGCTTGCCTTTCATTTCTGCATGATCCAAATTCAGCCACTCCCTCTGAAAACCGATCCCCTACCTTGCTAAATCAAAATTTTCCCCTCCCATCTTGTGTTAGAGCTCCGTTACTTAGATTGTAGCTTGGTAACTAGAAGTTTGGAGTGTGTTCTTGGAGTTTCGGTGCTATTCTTCATTCCTTTTTGAGGTTGGTTATCTAAACTCATGTTGTTTCATATTGTTGATGATGTTAGATTAATCAAGTACAACATGATAGTTATTGGATTTATGAACAAACTAAGTATAAAACATGACAATATTGTTAGTGTTACCTCTTGAATGGTTGAAGAAGTTGTAAGAATAACATGTTGCTATTAATGCTTAGGGAATCATGATGATTAGGGTTTATGAGTATGTTCTTGGTGCTAAAAGAATCCTATGATGTTATAACCATACATCTTAGAAGGTTTAACAAAAACCATTGTTCTTGTCACAGAAGTGTTCTTCTTAAGTTTCTCTAAACTCTTGATTTCTGAATTCTTGATGTTATGATGATATGATTAGGTATGTTTTAGAATATTCAGATGCTATGCAAACTATAAGCATGTTTAAAGGATTATTTTGGACGGTTAAGGTTTTTGGATATAGATTGAAGATGATTATTCCTACCACCTTGTCTAATCCGTTTTGATAGGATTTTGTTGACGATAGGATGTTAGAACTCACATTGGTATGTTGATTATGATTATAATATTATATTCTTGGTGATGTTGAGAAAATCAGAAGTATTTTGAACTTGAAGAACCAAGTAGGAATGATTATGTAAATGAGTCAGAATCATGAACTTAGAACTTTCATTATCATGCTAATATGTCATAGATAGGATGCTCTTGATGTTCATGATATCCGTAGTGTTCTTGATATTCTTGTTATTCTTGGAGGAATTAATTAGAATTACCAATCATTAACTTATTTAGAGTAATCCTTAAATTGCGAATATGAGAAAAGGATTCTTAACTTTAGGCTTTGTAAACTTGTTATTGTTGTTTGATCAATTTTCATTAAATCAAAGACTAGTTAGTGTTGTTATGATAATTGTTATAGTCGGATTTGGTTCGTTGAATGAATTATATTTCATTCAAGGTTGATCGAGTGTTGTTGCTTGGTGAAGAACGTCGTCCTCACGACCGTCGCGTTCCGAAGAAGACGAATCGTTTGAATTCGACACCTGAGGCAAGTTATGTTGCTTGGTCATTATGATGATTGTATTCTTGTGAATATTATACGTTTCGTGTATATGTAATGCTCTATGAATCTGTGATTCATGATGTGATGTCATTCTTGATCGTATTACCGTTTTGTGGTGGGATCGTATTCCCAAGTCTATCGCCTTTGATACTGTTGGTCTCGTTGAGCATTGTTGTTACTTTGGTGAGTCCTCTCGATTCTTGGATGAATGTGTAATTTGTTGGGATTCGTTGTCATGTTGCATCGTGACATCTCTGGAGTCATATCTGCGTGCCGATTGGTTATGTGTAGGATTTTTAGCCGGGCACATGATGGTCATGCATGGATGTTTCGGCATTGGACCGTGTACAGGAGACGTAGTTCGTGAGGCTAATTAGGTACATCGTCCCACGTATATTCTAGATTTCATATACGGGGTGGACATGTGCACAAATACATTTATGGATCGGTTGTACTGTGACGTCCGTCTTGAGCCATGTTGATTGGTCGTTCATATTCCGTGTACGATTGAATATGTCCGACAGTTTGGGACTGACTGTTCATATGCTTGATGGGTATGTTCAGTAGTCGGTTGTTTCTTTGAGATCCTGTATATATATGGATTGTATAATGTCATGAGAATTATTATCATGTATAGCTGACCCTGTGGTGTGGGCGAAATACTTGTATTTTAGAGCGAGGGAAGGGCAAGGGACAAGAAGAGCACGATGACGGCGAAGGGTATTGAAAGATGCTGGTTCGGACGCCCCGAGTCTTTTGTTGGTCTGTTATGTCTAAACTGTGAAATTTCATGTCTTTTTCAATTTATATAAATTCGGACGATTGTATTATTATTGTTTAGGGTATATTCCACCTCCATATGGTTTATACCGGATTTGGATCCTGTGTACTGTTGTATAAGCCGATATATACGGTATAAGCTCCTACTCGGGGTTATGATTATGTAATACCCGCTAAATTTAGGAAATTATTTCTTAATTTGATAATTATTTTGTAAATATCAAATAATAATTCAATTTAATTTATCAGTTGAGCTTATGATTATCTATTAAGCCCAACTCATGAATTCTTAATTTAACTGTAGACCCAACTCAATTAATTATTAAGCCCAAATATTATAAGTCCATTAAGCCCAATATGCACAAGTCCATTTTAATTAATTTTAATCCATTCATTTTTCGGCCAGCAGCCCAAACCTTTACAGTTTTGATTTGGCCCAGCCCTAGCCCAGATCTGGTAACCCCACTAACGATAGACGGTTGAGAGAAAACCCACTTTCTCACATTCTCACGATGGAGTGGAGGAGTGGTGGAGGAGGTTATGATCATGCCATCATGGGGGAAGTAATGCATCATGGGGGGGAAGAGATTGGTTACAATCTCTCAATATAAAAACAAAAATACAATCAAAGAAAACTCCATAGCTGCAGAGAGAAATACATGATATAGCAGAAATCTCAGTACATAACACACACACACAACATATCACGTCCAATTATTGTAAAGCCCACAGCCATAAATTCTGGATCCATGTAACCTAACCAGATTTTAATTAGGTCACGTCCAATTATTGTAAAGCCCACAGCCATAAATTCTGAACCTTCTAGCCCATTTTATCACTTATAGTCTAATCCTATTTATTAATGCCTAATATGTCTTTACTCCCTTTCAGATCAAATATTTTATTTTTTAATTTAAACTACTTCAAATTATTTACAATCTTATTGATATAATATTATATCAATAAAAACTAAGACATTCGTCTCTTTAATTGTAGGCTACGAGAATCAAGGACACGATTAAGACGATTCATAAGCATTCAAGCATTTGCATTCAAGTCACTTCAATTTCAGGTGGGAATTATTACTTGTCAATTTTAATTGTTTTACTTGGACTGTATAGGTGATATGTTATATTTACGATTAACATGCAATCACATGTTTTTCGTAACAAGTATCAGTATATGATTAACATGCAGTCACATGTTTTTCATACCAAGTATCAGTATATGTTTACATGCGGTCACATATTTACATGCTTAAGTTGATATAACAAATATTCATGATATGCCTCCGTTATGTATTGCGATTATTGTTGATTTGTGATGTTCCCACGAGCAATAGAAAGCTCATTCTATTTTTATGTAAAATTTTCAGGTTAATTCGGAATGGAGAGAACGGGTTGCAGAGCAGGCCGGCATATGATTAATAGTATAATTATTTCTTTTAATTCCGCTCAAGTTACTATGAACAATTAATTTCTTTTTGAAATTATTTTCCGCTGCTGTATTCTGTCGTATTGGAAATTTGAAATCATTTTACGTTCCGCAAATATTTTACAAAATATATGTTTAGTAACGACTTGAAATTTCTACAAGTTTCCTCATTATTAAAATTTTATTCATAAAATACCTTAGAAAAATCGGGTCGTTAAAGTATGGTATCAGAGAAAAATCCGACCTACTTTCCTAGTACGCCGGAAGATATTTTTTTAAGTTATAAAATATGTTTAAGGACTATCATATGTTCGACTGCCGCTACTTCGTTACTCCATTCCAAGGTAATCAGCTTCAAGTCATGTTTATATCATACATTTAGACTAATATTGTAAAACTTAATAATTCTACGTAAATATGCATGTATCTTGTTAGTATGACCGATTTCATAGTGACTCCACGTAAGACGACCGAGGCGTGGTCCAGTTCGCGCCCCCTAGTACATAGAGACTCTTGGGGAAATCCAGGACTACCCGAGAATGCCCCGTACTATGTGGTCGAGAGGATTAAAAAATGGTTCATGTTCGGGAAGGCGGGAAATCCGGTCGAAGAAGTAGAGCATTTGATCATCATTCTGTCTAATGATTGGAGTTTCACCATATACCGCATGTGGCACGAGGCGAACCGCCGGACCCCGGAAGAAAGAATAGTCGTGGATGACTTTCAGTATGCTGCTGGAAGGATTCTCTACTTATATTCGAGGGGCGATATTCCAAAAATATTTGAGATGCACGACACCCCATCACAGCCGATGGAGGAGTTTGAGAAGGACCCCGAGGAGGATCCAGAGCGGAGGACCCAGAGCTCGAACTGATGGTTGACTCGGATGACGAGGATATCATCACTTGGACTGAGTCCCCACCCCATGTTCCTGTTATTGAGATCTTTAGCAGTGACGACGAGGATTAGTTTTGAGATGTCGTGTTTTATTCATTTTAGTAGTAACTATTAGTCTCAACTTCTATTTAGTATTTCATGTTGACTATCAAAAGTTATAATTAATGGAATATTTAGTTTCTCATACTAATCAATTCCAATATGTAATGGATTATTTTATTTTATGCCACGCATATAAATATCTTTATCTCTACCTCATTTATCGCTCTCAAGAACAACGATTCGTTGGCAGGACATGGCTCCCCGTGAAACTGTAATATCTGCAATTTTTGATTTCCGGTAATTTTCTTTTTTTTTTTGCGGGAGTCCGTTTTGATGACTCGCTCATGACCGTTTCGTCATTCTGAGAATGTTTAATTCTGCACTTTTTGTCATCCGAGTTCGTTTCGGTATCGTTTTGTTGAGTTCCGTGTTCTTAAATGACTTTTCCGCACTTGAGTTCGATTCTCGCGAATCTCGTCCGAAACTGTTTTTTCGAGTTTCTCGTAAGCTCATTTAATGTTATTGTTCATGTTGTAAGCTTTTGTTTGGTGTTTCGATCGTGTATCGTGTATTTCGGATGTTTTGGGCCAATTTCGTAATTTCCCAAAGTTTGGGGTAATTACTCCCGTTGTCGAATTTCGAGCCCTCGGGTGGTCGGAATCGTGTGTTCTCCTAGTGTTCGGATTCGTCTTTGCGAGTACTTCATAATCGTGTTTTCGGTTTACGTTCAGGTCTGAGTTTTGGGATTTTTCGGACCGTCGGATCGACCGAGTCCTGGCTGGCCAGACCTGGCCGAGTAACGGTCGTAATGGCCTGGAAGTAACGGCCGTAAGGCCTGTTACGTACGTAACATCCTGCCGGTAACATACGTAACATGTCGGAAGAATTGGTACAGGGAGTTCGGCCATGGCCGATTACGTACGTAGGCCATGGCCGGCCAGGGTCGGCTATTTAAGGGCCTGGACCGAGTCATCCAGCCATTTTCACCCTTTTTCTTCGTTTCTTCGCGTTTCTTCATCAATAATCGAAGGATTTGGATGGATATGACATAGAGCAACATGTTTTGGAAGTTTGATTCATGTCTAACATCATCTTCCGCCCGGATCGAAGGTATGAACACCTAAACTCTTGGTTTTGGGAAATTTTGAGGTTTCTTGATGTTTTGGCCGATTTGATTCGTTTTAGTTCAGATTATTGTTAGAACATGGTTGTATACTCGAAATCATTCATTACCCTTGAATTTTTGCGGAACAAATTCGAGTATTTCTCCGTTAAACGATTATATTGGACTATGCCCTCAAAGTGTCCGATAAAATGCTTCAATGGGTAGAACTTGGGAAGTTCTATACGTTTTCGTAGAATTGTGATTGAATTGATATCGTTGTGACTTAGGAACGAAATTCTTGTGAAGAACTCGAGTTGGAACCCTTCCGTTCGTTGCCTTCTTTGAGGTCCGAGCTTCCCGAACCGTGTTCTTCAGAGCGTTCGGTAGCGGTTAGTAAGGCAAGTATCTTATTATACGACTTGTATCTTGCGACTAGTAATCACGTATGAGATTTATGATGATTTTGCTTGCCTTCGTAAATATGTTCCATTTGAATTGGTTGTGTATTCCGCAATTTGAAGGCTTTGTGATAATAGTGTTATATGGGTATACGGGTTGGGTGTTGTGCCATTTGTGCAGGATTGCGATGTACATATGGGATGGTTGTACACTTGGTTGTGCAATGTATTGTGTACCGATCGTGTGTTACAGGTTGTGTGTCGTTGATTGATGATAGTTGTTGCGAGTGTCGAGATTGTGTTATATGTGTGTGATGTATGATTTTGTGGTGATCAACGTGATTGATTAACTGTGCTCATTGTCGTTTGTAATGTGAATGTGAACGTGAATATGTGTGTGACCTCTAAGTTCACTCGTGTTGGTTCGACGGGACCTACGAGGACTCGTGGCAGTGAACTACGGGGTCAAAACTTAGTGAGGTACTGAGGTCCAATCGTGCTGGTCTGACGAGGCCTACGATAACGCATGGCAGTGGACCATGAGTTTCGGACACAGTGCGTCCAACCGGGTGAGCTCGACGGGGCTTACGGTGACACGTGGCAGTGGACTACGGTGTCAAGACTGTGTGTGTGATTGTTGTGATTGAAATAGTCCGTGCGGGTTGTTGAACCTACGGAGACACGTGACAATGGATCACGGTGTCGGAATTGATTATGTTTGTTTATTTGTGCGTGGTGTAATCCGTGCGGGTTGTTGAACATACGGAGACACGTGACAGTGGATCACTGTGTCGGAATTGATTATGTTTGTTTATTTGTGCGTGGTGTAATCCGTGCAGGTTGTTGAACCTACGGAGACACGTGACAGTGGATCACGGTGTCGGAATTGATTATGTTTGTTTATTTGTGCGTGGTGTAATCCGTGCGGCCTGTTGAACCTACGAAGACACGTGACAGTGGATCACGGTATCAGAATTGATTATGTTTGTTTATTTGTGCGTGGTGTAATCAATGCTGGTTGTTGAACCTACGGAGACACGTGACAGTGGATCATGGTGTCGGAATTGATTATGTTTGTTTATTTGTGCGTGATATAGTCCGTGCGGGTTGTTGAACCTACGGAGACACGTGACAGTGGATCATGATGTCACGAGCATGATTATTTTCAAATCAAAGTTTTGAAAGGAAAAGTTTTATGAAAATGAATGTTGGACCGAGTCCTAAGCTTGAGTAAATGTTTCCCGTATTGTAAACTGTTGAGTTATGAAACAAGATTTGGGTTAAGGCCCTAAAGTCTTTCGAAAGGTTTTGTGAATCAGGACTTGAGGTCTTAAAGGTTTTGAAATTCTAAAAGTTCCCGAGATGATAATCTTATTTTCGAATGCTTCATAGCTCATCTTCCCTTGTGAAAACCTCCCCGGAATATTTCGATACTTGATTATTATATTTGATTCACGATTATTATTTGCTTGTTACATTTCGTATGATTTGATACTTGCACTAGTAAAACAGTTGAGTTTTACTAACCCCCCAGTAATCGGGAGGTGGATGTCTGTTTTGCGTCCAGGTACATGCAGGTTCGGGGGAGTAGTCACAGGATTGGAACAAGAGGATGACGAGCTGCGATACTCATCAAGAGTTGAGAGTTGTTCTGATTTTCGTTATGTTGTCTGAGTTGATTTCAGTCTTCCGCTGTATTGTGTTTCGACCCCTGTGTGGGTAATGTTGTATAAGTCAATTTTGTTGATTGAGTTGTGTGACCTCATTGGTCTGTGTGTTTGCGTGTAAGTGACCTTAATGGTCTGTATTATTTTATTGTTTGACCCTGGCCGGGCAAGCAGTTGGTTGTTTTGTAAGGTATAGCCTGGTAGATCCTCGTGAAAAGGGGTCTACGGCATGTAACATTCCCATATGGTTTGGGGGGTGTTACAGAAACTACCCCGAATACTGAGTCTCAAAACCAAGCCCAAGGCGCACTTAATATGTCTGCAAGCGAGAATGACACCCTTAATCAGCAGTTGCTCTTAGGTCTAACCACTCTTCTCCAAAGAGCGACTATAAAGCCTTCAGCCACTCAAGGACAAGTTCAGGCCAGAGTAATAAATCAGTTCAACAAGTTCAAACCTCCAACCTCCCTCGGGAGGGAAGGTCCAGCTGCCATCGAGGAGTGGCTATTGAACTTGGAAGTATTTTCGATTACATGGCATGCACGGATGAGCAGAAGGTTTCATGTACAGTCTTCCAACTCAATGAGGACGCTAGGACTTGGTGGAACGGATCCTGGAGACTTCGAACTGAAAAGGAACGTAGAACACTGTCTTGGGAAGGATTAAAAGAAACGGTGATGGACAAGTATTATGCACGGACGTATAAGGCCAAAATGTAGAAAGAGCTTCTAGATTTAACTCAAGGAGGCATGACGGTCACGGAATACGAAAGGAAATTTAATCACATGTGCCGATTCGCACCATTCATGGTTGAGAACGAAGACATGAAGGCGCAAAAGTTTTGTGATGGACTCCAAGACAGAATCCATCATCATCTGGCTAGTCATGGGAAGATGACATATAAGGAAGCCGTATGCAGAGCCGAGGACATATCAGCTAGCTTGGAGATGGAAAAGGTTAGGGCTCTACCAATGGTGAATTCGAACAAAAGGTAGTGGCAAGGACAGAGTAATAATGTTATAAACAAGAAGGGTAGTAAGGGAGGACGATCCCGGTCAAAAGCACAATATGACTACCCGACCTGCTCGAATGTGGGAAGAGGCACAAGGGAGTTTGCATGCTAGGGCAGAATCGATGCTACCGGTGCCATGAAGAAGGACACATGGTCTCCCGGTGCCCATAGAGGAACAATGGACCAGACAGGAGGGTCCAGAATCAAGGTTTTGGGGGGAAGGCTCGCATGTACAGTCTGTCTGAGATTGACAAGGAGAATCCCGGGACAATGTCAGGTATGTTATCTGTCGCTGGAACTCCTGCTTTGGTGTTATTTGATACTGGCACATCCCATTCATTTATCTCTAAGAAGTTGTTTAACATGACTGGATTTAGAAGTAGGAAATCTTCTCAAAGCCTTGAAGTTAGTATACCAGCAGGAGAAATAGTTTCTGTCGACAATATAGCTAACAGTATAACCATAGAGGTAAATGAACATTTATATCTAGCCGATATATACATATTAGACATGAATAACTTCGACGTAGTCTTGGGTATGGATTGGTTGGATAAGTATGATGCCGTTTTGCAATGCTCGAGGAGGAATATGGTCTTGCATACAGTAGACGGAGTCAAGGATGTTTTTCAAGGGGTTAAGCGTAGCAAAGCCCCTCCAGTGATATTAGCCATGACAGCAACGAAGATATTGCGTAAGGACAATTGGCAAGGGTATTTAGTGAATATCATGGTGGAGTCTAAGTCCGAAGTAACGATCTAAGATGTCCATATCGTTAAGGATTATTCAAATGTTTTTCCGGAGAACTTGCCGGGTGTTCCACCCGATAGACAAGTGGAGTTTACAATTGACTTGGTGCCTGGAGTAGACCCTATATCAAAGGCCCCATATAGGATGGCGCCAAAAGAACTACAAGAACTGAAGGTGCAGATTTAGGAGTTACTCGATATGGGATATATCCGACCAAGCGTCTCACATTGGGGAGCACTAGTGTGTTGTTACTCAAAATATTATCTGGAGATGATATTGCTGGAATGATCGAGTAACAAACAAATGCGAGAACACTACTATGGGAAAATAAATAACACAAGATTTGCCGGGGTTGTTAATCCCGGGCTTGAATGCTCTCGCGAGATGTTATTAATATGTATACTGTGGAGTACAAATATTAATGTTAGAACACTATTACAATGAGTGTAATGATTCTAGTTATCTTAGCTATAGAGCGTAAAGATTGCCGGAAGAACCAGATATGAAGCTCTGTGAGTTCTTGCTTTTGATGTTCAGGTATGAGAATGTATCTCTCTCTGTATGTTTTTCGCTGTATTCTCTATCCCTTTAGGCTACTGTTGGAGGCCTGCTATTTATAGGAGACAAGGTTGCTGGGTCCTCTCCGGCGATCGCGGGCGACCGCCGTATTATATATTAGAATAATGTGGGCGATCGTCCTATCACGTGGGGCTGTTTCCTTAAAGTTCGAGGCTGCTGCTGGCAGCCAGCTATGCGAGCCAATCGGAGGCCTGCACGCGTACTGAGTCGCTGTCAGGGGAGGACCCACCTTGTACCTTTCGGCGGGCTTGTCGGTAGGTGAGGTAGGTGATAGGCTGGGGTCAAAGGCCTTATCTTGCGGCGCCTTTTGTGGATCTGCACGTGGGTCTCCGTCCAAGATTCGGTCTTCAAAGACTTTGACGGGTGTCGGGTTCACATGCAGTATGCGACGAACGTCTACAGTCAGATATCATTGGCGATCGCCAGACGCCTACTGACGATCGCTTTAGATGCCAATCGCTAGGTGCTTGTCCAGCGTCTTACTTCTTCGACTGGCTCCTGACCATCATGCCGATCGCCATCGAGGCTTATAAATCGACGCTCAACAATTGTCCCCCAGCTCGCTCCGATGTTGAAAACATGGGGTGAGGTGGCACTATTGGCGATCGCCTGTTTTAGACGATTGGCTCGTCTACTTAAGAAAACGACGATCGTCGCCAGAACGGTCCGATTTCGAACCCGGACGATCTTCTTATGCGCTGGAAATAGCGGTAAACGGAGACGGGCTCTAGAAACGTTGCAAGGACATGCGTCGCGCTACCATTGGGGGAGTTCGACGGTTTTGTCAGACTTGTCGCCTGGTGTGCCCTCGAAAAGACACGTACGTGGGTTTCGAGGGCTGCATTTAATGTGTCCCCCCCGACGGTTGCACTCCAGCCCTCGGGATTTCACCTATTTGCACAGAGACCCCTGCTCCCGCCTATAAAAGGGGCTAGGGCTACTTCATTTCCACTCTTCACGCACCCTTGTTATTTAGTCGACACTCTGCAGAATTTTTCGAAGATCTGTGTGCCGACCGTCCTTCTTTTTAGGTAAGAACACAAATCTTCTCTCCCCCTTTACTTTTAAGAACATGTCTGGAGGATCTAAAACATTCGAAGCCGGTAGATCCTCCGCCGCCGTGGCTTCGCCTGACCGGGAGGAAATTCCCGTGGGTCTTCATATGGAAACGGCCGTCGAGGCCATTCGTGTTGCACCTCGCGGAACTTGAAGAGCTATTCAATGAGGCCGAAGTGGCGAGATCAGTAGCGGCGGCGGAGCAGGGGGACTCGTCGGTGGATGAAGATGAAATGGTACGGCTGTCTTGGGTACGGGATAGCGTATTCGGCCCCGCTTATTTAGGTTTCGCTAAGCTTATGGAGGGGATCGCCGGACCATGTCCTGAATTTTATTTCGAAGCGTATTCCGCCGCCCACCCCTATGAGCACGTGAAGCGGACGGCGTTTCTGGCCGCTGACCCTTCTCGGTGGACTCTCGGTCAGATTCGGAGTTCGGAGACCCGGAAAGACTTAAGTCGCTGGAGGGCGAAATTCCATATTCCCTCTCACGTCTCGCTGCACGTGCCCTCGGAAAACGAACGTGCCGATCAACCTCCCGAGGGTCTGGTCGCCGTTAATGAGATGATTATGGAGGCCGGCCTGCGGTTCCCCTTGCCATTCGCCGTATCCTATTTGTTGATTGCCTGGAATTTGGCGCCGCTCCAGCTGACGCCGAACGCCTGGCTACAGATCATCAGCACTTTGACACTTTTCGGCGGTCACCGGTTGTTCCGTCTCCTTTCTGCGATGGAAATGAACTATCTCTTCAAACTGACTGCGCAGAAGGGGTCGGTCGGCGGTTATCACATTCAAGGTCGAATGGGAAGAGTGGTCTTCGGGGTGCCGAACAAGACTCGGGGCGACCTGGCAAAATAGTGCTGGGTCGGTGGAGCGTGGAGGTCGGCGTCGAGTGATAGGCCGGAGGAGGAGTTGGAGATCCCCACCAATTTTCGGGAGAGGAATCCGAGTAAGGGTTTTAACTCTCTCTTTGATCGGATACGTCTTGGACTGATCTAATTTTGTTTCCTTTTTGCAGGATCCCTTGTTCCAGCAATCTGCGATCTCCCCTTTGATTTCTTGATCGTCTGGGAGCGAATTCGTGCCTTGCCGGACTCCTACATCGACGTTTACTCACTCGGCCATGAACTTCATCGGTTGAGAGCTCGACTATTTTGCTACCCTCGCCACTTGAAGGACCCGGGTATGGATTTTTATTTCCTCTTTCCTGCATGACGATCTTCTGATTGAAGTAGATGTCTAACTTGTCTGAATTTCTTCTTTGACAGAGATTCATTTTCCTCGCTACGCCGAGCCACCGCAAGAGATCGTAATGTCGAATCCCGATATGTTGGGTCGCCTTCACCAGACAAAGAAGACATGCCGTGCCCCTGCGACGACGTCTCATCCTGTCCCTGCGGTGAGGCCTGCTACTGTGCCGGTCGTCGAGCCGGAAGTTCATGAGGGAGAGCAACTCCAATGCAACCGCAAGAGGCGGAGGCCGGAGGAGTCCCTGCCGACTGCTGAGGCGGACGTATCTATTTTGGAGCCGCCGGTTGCCGCGGATCCTATCTCCACTGTTCCGATGGTGGAGGGATCCGGCTCCAGGTCTTCGACCGGCTTCCTGAAAACGGCGGCGATCGCCGAAGCTGAAACTTCTTGGGGCAAACCCTATTTTGGCCGCGACCCTGAGTTGGTCAACAAGTAAGACCGATTTGGCCTTTTCTGAGTTGGGCTTATTTGTGCAAGGCATATGCTGACTCCTTTGTCCCCATTTATTTGCGTTACAGGATCCGTCTTGCCGATCCGGATGTCTCGCCGATGGTGCTGGACTTCTTGGCGAGCAAGTCTCCTCAACAGTCCCTCGAAATACCTGCTTATGTCTCCCGGGCCATCGCTTCTCTGCCTAAGGCTTGGACGACCGATCTCGACGCGATTGCTCGTCGGCAGTCTGGAGATGCCATGCAGGCGACCATCACCCTGAATCTCCAGGCGGCGACGATGGCCGTCTAAGCCGCCAAGGATTATGAGGGGCGACCCTCTAATGCTTGCCTCCATCAAGATCTTGAGGCTGCTCGGAGTCAGTACGTTGACTTCGCCAATCGGATAGCGGCCATGGAGAAGGAGCACTTAGAGGCGGCCAAACGAGCCAAGCAGGACCTTGATCGAATGAAGCAGGAGCTCAGCCGGTCTAAGGAAGTGGCCGATCGGTCCCGCGACCAGATGGCGGAAGCTCGCCGGATGCATGCGGCCTAACAGGAGGAGGCGACCGGGATGAAGGCGACAGTGGATCGTCTCAACGGCGAGCTGGAGAAGGCGAAGGGAGAGCTGGAGAAGGCGAAGGGAGATCTGGCCGCCAAGGTGGTCGATCTTGCGGATGCTGAGAAGACGACCGCAGATTTGAAGGGGCAGATAAAGGTGATCGAGACCGATCCCTACCTTAACGTGGCATACGTCGGCGAGTTCGCCTACTATATGGCCTATGTCGACGCTGTTCGAGCCGCTAAGAAGGTAGGGATCGAGGTCGGCCCTGTGATGGAGTCCTTCAAGGCCTACGCACTCGAGCATCCTTTGCATCCAGAATTTTCCCTGCCGATCCTCGACCTCACCGACTTGGGGATCGACTTGAGTTGGTATCCTTTTCCGGATAAGTTGATTTATCCCGAAGTCGATGAGGGAGCGCGTGCCGATCCGCCACCTGGGGGCGGAGACCAGCCGGGGGGAACCTGAGCGATTTTTGTCTTCTTTCGCTTGTAATTTTCTATTTTTCTTCTTCTACTGCCTTCGGGCTTGCATTTGTACGAATTTCTTCGGATGGAATAAAATACTCCTTTTTTGTATCCGATTCTTTATGAGTATGATCGTCTCTGAATGTTTGCATGTGACTTTATACAAGTGTTTGCATAATTGCACCTGATGTTTTGTTCGCCCGATTGACTGTTTGAATGTTAAATGGATCCGAATGTATTGGTGTACTCGAAAATTCTTACTTGTAAATTTCTTGAATAGAGCTGATCGTCGTGTGTTTTTGAACGAAGCCGATCGTGTATGGTCTCTTCCTTCTGATCGCATTTAGGAATAGCTCCACTTCTTCGCCCCTTGTTTTTGTTTACTTAGTGTAAGTAAGGGAGCGAAAATAGTATGTCTTGGTGAGCTATCTTCAGTTTTGCCGATCCTTCGAGGGAGGACGACTGTGTGCACGATCGCTGAGTTCGATGGACCGATCTCCGTAACCATGTCTTTATGTGCGAGGGACTGTCCCGCGACTCACTTTTCGTTAGGGTCCTCCATTAGGCTGCGCCCGCCTTGTGTTTAAACGAAAGGCGAGCGGTCTTGGTCTGGAGGAGTCCTTGCACGGGGCATCATCGGTTTATTCGACTTCACCTCCATGGCTTATTGGCACTTTTCTACCTCGGATCGCCATGTTAGATGACGACCCTCGTCGGTATAAATTGTGATGGGGTAGGGACGCGCCGCCTTGTCCAGGTACATCATGTTAGATGATGTACTTTGAGGGCGCGCGAGTGTGTCCACGGATTTAATTGGAGGGTCCTTCGGCTACGCTCGCCTCGTATTTAAACGAAGGGCAAGCGATCTTAGCTCAAAAGAACCTTGCATGGCCGAAGCTGTTGGTTCCATCGACCTCCAGGACCACGGCTGCACTTTTCTACCTCGGATCGCTATGTTAGATGATGACCTTCGACGATATACGTTGTGCTTGGAGGGGCGATCGCTTGCATAGGTCTGTCAAGTTTAGACGATGACCTCTTGTAAGGCGAACGAGTCATCCCCTTTTAGTTGCTCGTTTTCATCGAGGCGAATCATATAGATGGGACATGGAAATCTCATTATACTCTTTGTACGTTGGGTAGCTGATATTGAATACAAAGTTTTCACTAGTAGTATTTCTTTAAATGTATGGCGTTCTATGGATATTGGTCCGGAGTGCCATCAGGATGTTCAAGTTCGTAGGCTCCCCTACTTAGCCATTTAGATACCCTGAAGGGGCCTTCCCAATTTGGGCCAAAGACTCGAGTGTGGGTCTGGACCTTTTTGAGGACTAGGTCGCCCACTTGGAACCGTATTTCCTTGACCTTCGAATTGAAGAACTTCTCGGATCTCCTTTTGTGGACACTGTTCTTCATTTCCGAGGTCAGTCGCCGTTCTTCGAGCATGTCCAAATCGATTCGTCGGGCCACATCATTGTCCGTCGTCATCTCTTGTTCGGTTCTGTGGCTGAGGATGGCGATCTCCGAAGGGATCACAGTTTCTGTTCCAAAGGCGAGGGCGAATGGGGTCTCGCCGGTCGAGTTTTGGGTCGTCGTTTGATATGACCACAAAACATCTAGAAGCTCGCTCGCCCATCGTCCTTGTCTGGATTCGAGTCGTGCTTTGATTGTATGTTTGAGGATCTTGTTTACAGCCTCTACCTGCCCGTTCGCCTGAGGGTGGTAAGGGGCCGAGAACAACTTTTTGATTCCCCACTTCTCGCAGAATTGCATGACTTCCAAACCGTCGAACTGCTTTCCGTTGTCGGAGATGAGAGCCTGGGGCAGACCGAATCGACATATGATGTTCTTCCAGATGAACTTGATTACTTGTTCTTGGCCGATCTTGTTGAGTGGCTCGGCCTCGACCCATTTTGTAAAATAATCGACCCCTACGATGGCAAACTTGCAACCCCCAGGTGCCGTCAGCAAGGGACCTATGAGGTCGATGCCCTATTCGGCGAACGACCATTGGCTGTACATTGAGGTGAGCTGCTCGGGGGAGAGCTTGATGTTTGGGCCCATCACTTGACATCTGTGACACGATATGGCATAGGCGATCGCATCTTTTTGTAGTGTAGGCTAGAAAAACCCTTGCTTGGTTGTTTTGTGGATGACAGCTCGCCCGCCAGCATGGTTTCCACAAATTTCGTGCACATTTCGGCGACCAATTCTTGGTATTTGACCATCTGTTCACCGCGCGCCTCATATTCTCCCTTGACTTGGTTCACGACCAAGAGGGAGTCCATGAAGATATGGAGGCGACGAACATCAAGGGCGAGGGCTAGATCGAGCCCGCCTACCAAGGCTTCGAACTCGACTTCATTGTTGGTCGCACGAAACCCGAAACGCATGGCATTTGTGAAACTTTGTCCGTCGGGGATGATGAGGACAATCCCTGCCCCTACTCGCGAGTTGGTCGCCGAGCCATCCACGTACAGTTTCCAGGCAGGGCGGCCGATCAGGGTCGGACTGTGAGGGACTGCTAATTCCACTACGAAGTCTGCCAGAGCCTGGCCTTTGATCGCCGTGTGAGGAGCGTATGTGATACCATACTGGGCGATCTCCAGTGACCACTTGAGGAGTCACCCGTTGGTGTCTGGTCGGTGTAGAACTTGCCTTAGAGGGAGAGTCGTCAGAACCTCCAGTTGATGTTCGAAGAAGTAGGCTCTTAGCTTGCGAACACTCATGACTAGAGCATAGGCGATCTTCTACAGGGGTGTGTATCGCGTTTCCGCGTCGTGGAGTGCTTGGCTGACGAAGTAGATCGGCAAGTGGACTTGTCCCTCTGCTCGCACCAAAACGGCACTCAGTGCGACCTCTGAGACCGCCAGGTAAAGGAATAGTTTCTCGCTGGGGACCGGCTTTGCCAAGATCTGGGGGTTAGACAGATACTCCTTGATTTCGGAGAACGCTATCTGACTCTCCTTCGTCCATGCGAACTTCTTGTTCTTTATGGTCGAGAAGAAAGGCTTGCTTTTATCCCCGAGCCGAGATATGAAACGGCTGAGGGCAGCCAGACAACCCGTGAGGCGTTGCACCTGCTTGACATTCCGTGGCTCCTGCATGTCGAGGATTGCCTGGATCTTGGTGGGGTTCGCCTCGATCCCCCTTTGACTCACTATGTGCCCCAGGAATTTTCCGGAGCTCACCACGAAGTTGCATTTCTTGGGGTTCAGCTTCATGTTGAACTTCTCGAGGATGGCGAACGTCTCGGCAAGGTCATTGAGGTGGTCTTCCTTCTTGAGGCTTTTAACCACGATGTCGTTAATGTAGACCTCCATGGTCTTGCCGATCTGATTGGCTAACATCCCGTTGACTAGTCGTTGGTAGGTTGCCCCTGCGTTCTTCAATACGAACGACATTCGGACCCAAAAGTATATGTCTTTTTCTGTGTGGAAAGATGTGTGCTTTATGTCTTTCTCCGCCATTGGGATTTGATGGTATCCGGCGAAGGCATCCATGAACGACATCATTTCGCAACCTGCTGTACTATCGACCAAGTGATCAATATGAGGCATCGGAAAGTGGTCTTTTGGGCATGCCGCGTTGAGGTCAGTGAAGTCGATGCATAACCTCCAGGAGCTGTTCGGCTTTTTGACGAGCACCGCGTTGGCGACCCACTGTGGCTCGTCTGTAGCTACCCCGATTAGTTTGTTATCGAGTAGCTTTTTGACTTCTATGTCGAGTGCTGCGTACTTCTCAGGACCGAATTTCCTACGTTTCTGGTGAACAGGCTTCCTCGCCGGGTCGATCTTTAGATAGTGGCAAGCGTGTTCAGGACTTATGCCACCATATCTTGATGCGACCAGGCAAAGACTCCGATGTTCTTATGTAGTAAATTGATCAGATCCTCCTTTAATTCGAGGTCGACGCTTGTGCCGATCAGTACTTCCCGCTCCGGGCGAGCCAGATCTATCGTTACACTTTCCAACTCTTCAATGGGGACGGTCGCTTCTCATTTGGAACGATTTCCAGACTCGATCCTTGGGTCGATGTCGAGGCTTCGCTCGAAACCGATCCTTGGCTCGATGTCGTCCGTTAATCGTCGTGAGATGGCGTCCTCTAAGTCGGGTTGGTACAATGTGCTTGGCTCGTCGATCTCCATCGGTTGATTGTCGATCGTCTCGATGTTACAAATTGCATGGGAATTATTGAAAGAAGTTACGACACAGGAGTAATTCAAACATTTCTTTGCCATTAGCTGATCTCCTTTTACAGTACCGACCGTCCCATCAGCAGTGGGGAATTTGATACGGTAAAAGAAAGATGAGGCGACCGCCTCGAAGTTTTCTAAGAATAGACGAGCTAGAAACCCATTATAGATGCTGGGCCTATCTATGATTACAAAATTTAGGTTCCTAGTAATCCTAACCTTGGGATCATAGTAGCATATTAGCTCGACAGAGAGCTTGATCCTTCCATAGGCTTGGACTGTGCTGTCGCCGAATCCTTAGAGCACGGTGTCGAATGGCTTGATGAACTTGGTTAGGTTGCCGAGCTGGTCAAGAGCAGATATAAATATGATATTGCAAAAGCTCCCATTGTCAACCAGCACGCGATCGACCATCTTCCCAAGGATATATGCAGAGATCACCAATGCATCCCCTTTGGGGCACTGCACCCCATCCCTATCCTTGTTGGAGAAGGTGATGAGCGCGTCTTTGGAGATGGTCGGCTCCGGTGGGACCACGACATGGACCCCGGCGAACGCCCTCAGTTCGGCCTTCCTCTTTCTGTTCGACAGAGTGGAAACCGGGGAAAGGCCTCCGAGGTTTCCGCCTCCTGCCTGAAGCATATTAATCTGGCCGCCAGGGTTTATCGGAGGGATCGATTCATCGGAGTACTCCGGCTCGTTCTGCTCGATCCTTGCGACCGGATTGGGAGGGATCCCATCGCTTTGTCGGCGCTCGTGCCCTACGGCCCTCTCTGATCGGGGCTCTGGCCTGGTGACCAAGTTATCCAATTTGCCTTCCTCAAACAATCTCCAGAGTTGTCTGAGGAGGTCGCGGCATTGGCTGGTCTTGTGTCCGGGACTTTTGTGGTAGGCACAAAATTTGCTGCGGTCTAGGTGATCGTTGTCCCTTATCGGCTTTGGTTTGTTGAGCCATTCGCGCCGCTTGATGGCATTAAAGATGTGGGCCAGAGATAGATTGAGGTTGCGGAGGAGGTGAACTTCCACATCCTCGAAGGCTTTGAACTCCCCAGGCGGCTTTGCGACCGCCTTTCTGGGCTTGGCGACCGCCTTCTTCTGGATGTGGGATGGCGCCTTCCCTTCTCCGGCAGATCCCTCGCCTAAGCGGAGGGTGAGCATCCTCTGCCTGGATAGGAAATCGGCGGCCCTGACGCGGAAGATCGCGTAGGTCGGGGGGATGTCCTTTGTAAGGTGCCTGAACATGGGCGAGTGGCCGTAGAATCCCCCCAGGACTGAGTAGAGAGCGAGCTCGTCGCTAATGGGCTCGCCGGTGAGGACTATTTCGTCCACCCGGTCGATGTAATCTTCATCGGGCTCATCCTTCCCCTGCCTGATTTTCACCATGCTGTGGGGACCGTCTGGCCGAGCCACATTGGCGGCGAAGTACGACGTGAAGTCGTTCGCTAGCTTCTCAAAACAATTGACCGAGCGAGGTGGTAGTGGGATGTACCACATGTGGGCGAGGTCGCCCAGAGCTAATGGGAACATTCGACATTTCGTCGCATCTGATGCTCCGCATCCGGTCATGTAAATCTGGAATTTGCTCAAATGGGTCTCAGGATCCGATCTCCCCTCATATAGAGGTGTTTGTGGGGGAGCGATCTTTGGTTGAACTGGGGCGAGCTCGATCTGGACCGCGAGTGGCTCACTTGGTCCAGCGATCGATCTCCTGGCGCCTGCCCCAGTTTCTAGGAGCGCCTTCATTTCGTCGAGCTGGCGCTGCATGGCGGCCATCGCCGTAGCCTGACTGCTCGCTGATTGGCTCCCGGAGCGTGATACAAGGCGATCATGTACTGATCCCCTGGCCCCAGGGTAGATGATGAGTTCTCTGCCACCGGGCTCAGTTCTTGGGCGAGCGGGGGCCCGTTGACCAGCCTGTCTTCTGGGAGTCAGATATGCCGAACTCCTGGTGACGGATTCAGACTCCGATACCTCCCGGCTGGGGCCTGAACGCCCAGGTCGCCATGAGGGATCACTCCCTAGACGGCTGAAGACGGAGTCGTCCCGCCTTATGAGAGCCTTTTCCTGCGGCTCGGGGCTTTCCGTCGATTTCTCAACATATATCCCCTTGAGCTTCCACTTGCCTGCTCGGCGGATGGCTGACGGAGTAATGGTGGGCGAGTCGCATGCCCTCCGTCGCTCCCTGAGGATGGCTATAGCCTCCTCAATCTGTTCCGCGGTCTGGAACTGATTGAGTGAGAGACTGGGACCGTCCCTCGAGGGTGGGAGTGAGAGTCTTGCGTCGCCGCGGTCACCTTCCGCCGTAGGCTAGGATTCGGTCTGGGCCGGAATGAGATGTCCGGCAGATCGCAGGGTGGCTCTTTTGGAGGTTGTTGCCGACGTCATTTTTCTGAAAGTTTTCTTTGAAGAGCAGTGAGTGTCTCTTCAAGTATATGCCCCGGAGAACAGTGAGTGTTCTTCGAGATGGTGGGAATAAAAATGAAGGTTTATATTTTAAGCCCTCCTTCTAGCGCCAATTGTTGTTACCCAAAATATTATCCGGAGATGATATTGCTGGAATGATCGAGTAACAAACAAATGCGACAACACTACCGTGGGAAAATAAATAACACAAGATTTGCCGGGGTTGTTAATCACGGGTTTGAATGCTCTCGCGAGATGTTATTAATATGTATACTGTGGAGTACAAATATTAATGTTAGAACACTATTACAATGAGTAATGATTCTAGTTATCTTAGCTATAGAGCATAAAGATTGCCGGAAGAACCAGATATGAAGCTCTGTGAGTTCTTGCTTTTGATGTTCAGTGTATGAGAATGTATCTCTCTCTGTATGTTTTTCGCTGTATTCTCTATCCCTTTAGGCCACTGTTGGAGGCCTGTTATTTATAGGAGACAAGGTTGCTGGGTCCTCTCCGGCGATCGCGGGCGACCGCCGTATTATATATTAGAATAATATCGGCGATCGTCCTATCACGTGGGGCTATTTTCTTAAAGTCTGAGGCTGCTGTTGTCAGCCAGCTACGCGAGCCAATGGGAGGCCTGCACGCGTCCTGAGTCGCTGTCAGGGGAGGACCCACCTTGTACCTTTCGGCGGGCTTGTCGGTAGGTGAGGTAGATGACAGGGTGGGGTCAAAGGCCTTATCTTGCGGCGCCTTTTGTGGATATGCACGTGGGTCTCCGTCCAAGATTCGGTCTTCGAAGACTTTGACGGGTGTCGGGTTCACATGCATTATGGGACGATCGTCTACAGTCATATATCATTGGCGATCGCCAGACGCCTATAGACGATCGCTTTAGATGCCGATCACTAGGTGCTTGTCCAGCGTCTGACTTCTTCGACTGGCTCCTGACCATTATGCCGATCGCCATCGAGGCGTATAAATCGCCGCACAACATAGTGTTATTCGTGAAGAAGAAGGATGTAAGCATGAGGATGTGTATTGATTATCGTGAGTTGAATCGACTCACGATAAAGAACAAGTATCCACTTCCCCGAATCGAAGAGTTATTTGACCAGCTTCGAGGTTCAGGAGTGTTCTCAAAGATAGATTTGAGGTCAGGATACCATCAACTAAAGATCAAGGACGAGGACATTCCGAAGACTGCTTTCGAAACAAGATATGGCCACTACGAGTTTGTAGTAATGCCATTTGGGTTAAGTAATGCCCCAACAGTCTTTATGGACTTGGTGAATAGAGTTTTCCAACCCTATTTGGATCAGTTTGTCATTGTGTTTATAGATGACATACTAATTTATTCAAAAGATGAAACAGAACTTGAGAAGCATCTACGGACAGTTTTGGAGATACTTCGCAAAGAGAAACTGTATGCGAAGTTTAGCAAGTGCGAATTTGGATCAAGAGAATGGCATTCCTTGGACGTATTGTTACTGCCCAAGGAATTAAAGTTGATCCATCTAAGATAGGGGCTATCAACGATTGGAAAACACCAACTAACGCGAATGAAGTTTGCAGTTTCTTGGGGTTAGCAGGATGTTATAGAAGATTTATTGAAGGATTTTCTTGTTGGGATTCGGTGCCTAAAACGAAGGCCCAGCGGAAGCGGTAAAACGAAAATTAATTCGATCCGAATCCCTACGAGGATCGATCGAGCTACGTATATACAAATATATAAACGAAAAGCAAGAGTCGTAAGAAACTAACCTTCGAAGTCCGTTTATTAAATGGTAACCTTCTCTTGAGCTATTCCCCAAGCTTTAGTTTGATCTCTACGAGTTCAATCCGCTCCAAGCCCTTGAACGATCCAACGCCGAAAACACCGCGTCTCTACTTGCCAGGCGCCGGAAAAATGACCGGAATAACAACACTTGATTAACCTCTAAGGTTACGGCTAGAATCAAGTGATGAAGCTATGCAACTCAAGATTACAACACTCTAAGTGTTTAATCTAGTATCTCTCTATCTCACAAATATTTTTCTCCAAGAAAAACTTATGAATGTTGTGAAGATGATGATGAATAGTATGAAGCCTTGGAAAAAACTTTTCCTCTCTCCTTCTACTTACAAAAAACGTGAGCACTAGTTGTTAGCAAGGAGATGCGGTCTTCTCTATATATTATCCATCAAATCCCCTCATATCAATCACCTTTTGACAAAATCACCTAAGGTGATATTTTGTCCCCTTGACAAAACATAAGTCTTCCACCAACATGTGGAGACTATGACCAAGGAAAAGGGAAGGAAAGAGGGGCGGCCATCTAGAAGGAGCCGGGCGAGTTCGGTCTGTTTCGGACTCCCGTGAGTCCAAACAGATAAACTCCGATTCCGTTCCGATGTATATATATTGATTAATTAATCCAATTAATTGATCATATCAAATACATAATAACATAATTAATTTCTCCAAGAAATAATTATATTCATGAATTAAATTAATCACCGAGTAATATATTTAATTCATTTGGCCGTAAATCAATTTATCCAATAAATCGATTTAAACATCCAATGTTCCAAAATTAGATATCCAATATCTAATATTCATAATGAGAGAATTAGCTTTATTCATTCCATCGTCAATCCTATTGCGCGACTCGGTAGGTCCGTCTCAGTCAGCAATGGGAGGAACCAAAGAGTAGTAGCACCACCTAGCCAGCCTGGCGGCCTATACTGCACTTGAACCGAGAACGAATGATTGGGATCATTCAAGAACCATTCTCGTCGTGAATACCAAGAACGTATAAACCCTTCTTTCAAATGTCCCGATCAAGTTATAGGGTCACGGTCAGTCAAACCCTATCTGTACTTGATGCTATGCATGCGTTAATGCAAATCGAGATCATCGAGCTGTCGTGTATCTAATACAACTAGCTCCAATGCTTTGGCCAAAGACTTATGATCTCATCTGCCAATAACGGCATAGGACATATAACCCACTCACTAACAGGAGAAAGAATTCTATCTTGTATTCATTGTCATATTGAGATTTGTCTGCATTAAGTATAACTGATTAATTAGTGACTCATTCAATTATGTTCTGAGTATAGAATTAAGGTCTTTTCTATTCTTGTTACCGAGCTCCCACTATTTTATCGGAATAACACACTCCCATGTGAAATCCGGAAGTATGGTCGCTCTACTTCATAGTGGTGATCGAGTTCTTTATAAATCTTAATAGAGGGCAACCGAACAGGTTTCTAGTCTATTAATTTTCATAAAGTGGTGTCCAACACAAACCCATCTAATAGATGATTCGATTTCTTTTTCTCCTTGTTCACTCCCCTCAACCTATACGGTTTCTATGGTTCGTGAACAAGTTAAGTTTATACCATCGACGCAAATCAGTTTCACAATTGAATCTTATCCGGCAACCTATCAGGTTTCTAGGGATAAAATTTGCTACAACCGAAGGCATCCAATGCGCTCCCGGTAATTTATCCGTCCTCCCCGAACGACTACCCGGATAACTCGGAAGCATAGCACATCCGGTTTGGATTTCAATTTCCCGAAAACTCGATGGAGGGAAGGAAAACCTTGAAACCTTATAAACTTAATAATTTGTCGTGGGAGAATTTTCGCGATTAGCGTTACACTTTGCACATTAATTGTTTAAGCGCGTTTGTGGCATTCATACAATATGAAACAACCATTCACAACCTAGTTGCTACCAACATGTGGTTAATGGACCGTTCCTAGAAAACAAAAACTCCGTAATCTAATTACAAGTCTTCGTCTTCTCGAAATGGATCTTCCTCCGGTCTTCGTCATTACATATAAATTTTACATTGAAAATTGTATCCTAGATACAAATTTTTCTAGTAAAATAAATAGGCTCAAAATGGCCTTTACAACCCAATCGAATAAAACGAACGATTCAAAAACTAAGTCCACGAACCACATCACCATTCAAAAAAGCATTCATCCAATAAATACTAAATAAATGGAAAGCGTAGAGATACATTGATCCAATCAACAATACGAACCGATCAAATCGATTCACACAATCGGTAATATGAAAACGTTCAAAATAATTCGGTCGATCACAAGTATTCCGATAAATCAATCTTCCCTTATAAAATGAAATACCATAAATCATTTTAATCATATTAAATCCAATTTAACATGCGGGAGATTAATTTTCAAGAATACACGGAAAAATCGAACCGGGGTGAAAATGGCTCGCTGACCGAAGTCATCGCGGCAAGATGCCGGCAGACAGCCTGCATGGCCGAGTCACGCTGGCAGCCGGCCGGCCGCCCAAGAGCCACGGGCCGCGCCTCGATCTGGGCCGCGGCTCCCAAGATAAAGGCTCGCCAGCCGGGCCGCACAGCCTGGGCCGCGGCCTCGCTCCCGGACCCCTCCCGGACCGTCCAACGGCATTTCGGGGCTAGTTTTTCGACCGGATATCCAATATCTATATTCTCCAACATTCATATCTTCAATATAAATCATATTTCCAAGAAATTAAGATTTATATTTAGATATAAACTTACGGAAAATGTAACTACAACGAACGTAAAAACATATACCACGATTATGACTAAAATGATTCCAAATCATTCACCATCTAATCGAGCATTCCAAATGCCAATATCGTATATACGATCGCAAGACCTACGCTCCGATACCACTGTTGGGATTCGGTGCCTAAAACGAAGGCCCAGTAAGCGGTAAACGAAAATTAATTCGATCCGAATCCCTACGAGGATCGATCGAGCTACGTATATACGAATATATAAACGAAAAGCAAGAGTCATAAGAAACTAACCCTCGAAGTCCGTTGATTAAATGGTAACCTTCTCTTGAGCTATTCCCCAAGCTTTAGTTTGATCTCTACGAGTTCAATCCGCTCCAAGCCCTTGAACGATCCAACGCCGAAAGCACCGCGTCTCTACTTGCCACGCGCCGGAAAAACGACCGGAATAACAACACTTGATTAACCTCTAAGGTTACGGCTAGAATCAAGTGATGAAGCTATGCAACTCAAGATTACAACACTCTATGTGTTTAATCTAGTATCTCTCTATCTCACAAATATTTTTCTCCAAGAAAAACTTATGAATGTTGTGAAGATGATGATGAATAGTATGAAGCCTTGGAAAAAAACTTTTCCTCTCTCCTTCTACTTACAAAAAACGTGAGCACTAGTTGTTAGCAAGGAGATGTGGTCTTCTCTATATTTTATCCATCAAATCCCCTCATATCAATCACCTTTTGACAAAATCACCTAAGGTGATATTTTGTCCCCTTGACAAAACATAAGTCTTCCACCAACATGTGGAGAATATGACCAAGAAAAAGGGAAGAAAAGAGGGGCGGCCATCTAGAAGGAGCCGGGCGAGTTCGGTCCGTTTCGGACTCCCGTGAGTCCAAACAGATAAACTTCGATTCCGTTCCGATGTATATATATTGATTAATTAATCAAATTAATTGATCATATCAAATACATAATAACATAATTAATTTCTCCAAGAAATAATTATATTCATGAATTAAATTAATCACCGAGTAATATATTTAATTCATTTGGCCGTAAATCAATTTATCCAATAAATCGATTTAAAAATCCAATGTTCCAAAATTAGATATCCAATATCTAATATTCATAATGAGAGAATTATCTTATTCATTCCGTCGTCAATCCTATTGTGCGACTCGGTAGGTCCGTCTCAGTCAGCAATGGGAGGAACCAAAGAGTAGTAGCACCACCTAGCCAGCCTGGCGGCCTATACTGTACCCTAACTGAGAACGAATGATTGGGATCATTCAAGAACCATTATGTCGTGAATACTAGTAAACGTATAAACCCTTCTTTCAAATGTCCCGATCAAGTTATAGGGTCACAGTCAGTCAAACCCTATCTGTACTTGATGCTATGCATGCGTTAATGCAAATCGAGATCATCGAGCTGTCGTGTATCTAATACAACTAGCTCCAATGCATTGGCCAAAGACTTATGATCTCATGTGCCAATAACGGCATAGGACATATAACCCACTCACTAACGGGAGAAAGAATTATATCTTGGTATTCAGTAGGACCTGCTACTTACCCGTCAAGATGTACTTCGAGGTTGACCCCCGCCTTCCGGTTTATAGGGTCGAACTACTCTAATGAAAATCTTGACGTCACAAGCACATCCCTACTAAATCCTCAAGTCGAAGGTTCACGAATACCTATCACAACCTTTCGATTCCATCATTGACTGTCCCGGAGTGAAATCCGTGTGATGAATCGAGGGTGAGTCGGTTCAAGTATACTAATCTAATTAGCATACCTATAACGTGTGCTCCCACTAACTATTAGTGTTCGACATGCACTCTCCTTGTCAAAGAACACGTCATACAAGTCTTCACATAAACTTAACGCCCAGACAAGTTTCATAGACTTGAGAACGATTAAGTATTTGAGCTATAAACCTTTCCAGTGCCGACCTCCTTATCCAATAAGGAGTGGAATGTTTTGCTCTCAAATACACGGACTAGTTTCTACATGTATATTTACGAGTTAGGAATCCCAGTAACTACCAGTAAATAAAGAAACATCCATTGCCTTATATAATTGATTTACATAATTACAAGTGCAATGCCCTCACTCAACATCCTCTGAGTGGCATTCGAGGGCATACTCCTAACATTTCTAAGATAGCCGCACCAATGACTCGATTAACGAGGAAATGAGAACAGTTCCCGTTGAATGAGAAGTGCAATGAAAGTTTTCAAGAGCTTAAGCGGAGGTTAACTTCAGCTTCAGTTTTGATGATTCCAGATCCGTCTAGAGAATTCGTGATCTATAGTGACGCATCCAAGCAAGGATTAGGATGTGTCCTAATGCATCAAGGTAAGGTCATCGCATATGCGTCAAGGTAATTAAAGCCGTATGAGTTAAATTATCCGACATATGATTTAGAACTAGCTGCGGTAGTTCACGCCTTGAAGATATGGCGACATTACCTCTACGGAGGTAAATGTGAGATCTATACTGACCATAAAAGCCTAAAGTATCTATTCACTCAGAAAGAACTGAATATGAGACAAAGAAGACAGTTAGAGTTAGTGAAGGACTACGATTGTATAATTCACTATCATCCAGGTAAGGCGAACGTTGTCGCAGATGCTTTAAGTCGCAAGGTCAGAGGAGAACTAAGTTGTATATTAACTAAGGAAAACAAATTGGTCAGTGAATTTTCGAGGATGAACCTAGAGGTGGCTACACCGTTAAAGCCCGTGGAAGCCATTTTAATCATATTGTCAGTTCAACAGACCTTGAGAGAGAGGATCAAGAAAGGTCAGGGTCAAGATAATTTCTTGACCAAAATAAAGGAGCGTTTTATAGCTGGAGAGGATAAAGGATTTAGTATATCAGAAGATGGTACGATATACTACAAGGAAAGAATTTGGGTGACCGACAATATGGAGTTGAAAAAAGTAATTTTGGAGGAGGCACATAACACACCGTATATTGCGCATCCCGATAGTATAAATATGTACCAACATTTGAAAAGCAAATTTTGGTTGTAAGGTTAAACGTGGCGGAATTTGTCAGGAGATGTATTATTTGTCATCATGTGAAAGCCGAACATCAATGCCCTTTTGGTTTTTTAAAATCACTCCACATCCCAGAGTGGAAATGGGTACACATTACTATGGACTTTATGGTAAGCTTACCTCGATCAGAAAGAGGAAATCAGGCGATTTGGGTTGTGGTTGACCCCCTCACGAAGTTGGCCCATTTTATTCCAGTAAAGATGAACTTCACAATGTATCAGTATGCGCAACTGTATATTAAGGAGATCATAAGGTTGCACGGAGTACCATTGTCTATAGTCTCGGATAGAGATACTCGCTTCACGTCATGTTTTTGGGAAAGTTTGCAGGAAGCATTGGGAACTAAATTAAATTTTAGTACAGCCTATCACCCACAAACTGACGGTCAATCAGAAAGGACGATACAAGTACATGAAGACATGTTGAGAGATTGTGTGATGGACATGGGTAATTGTTGGGAATAGTTACTACCTTTGGTAGAATGCACATACAATAATAGTTTTCAAACAACGATCGGAATGGCCCCGTACGAGGCACTTTATGGGAGGAAATGCAGATCACCGGTTTATTGGGATGAAGTAGGCGAAAGAAAAATTTTGGGTACCGAGATGATCGAGAAGACCATGGGTGTAGTAGAGAAGATTCGTGAAAGGATTAAGACAACATATGATTAATATTATAATTATTTCTTTTAATTCCGCTCAAGTTACTATGAACAATTAATTTTTTTTTAAATTATTTTCCGCTGCTGGATTTTGTCGTATTGGAAATTTGGAATCCTTTTACGTTCCGCAAATATTTTAAAAAATGTATGTTTAGTAACGACTTGAAATTTCAAGTTTCCTCATTATTAAAATTTTATTCATAAAATACCTGAGTAAAATCGGGTCGTTATAGATTAATATTGTGGTTCGGTACCATATTTATGGGATGTTTAAATTATGTTTTGATATCGACTGGTGGGTACCGGTGTGGGGTCCACGACATTGTAATAGCCGCCATTTTCGGGGTGTTACAGAAGATGGTATCAGAGAGTCGTTTTCTTTTTCAGTCATTGTGGATTGAACTAGCATCAAGAAACCTTCGTGCCATGTGTGACCTGTGCAAGCGTCTGACCCCACGTTTAAGGGGCCATTGTAGAGGGGGCCGAGTCCACGAAAGGGGCCGAATCCCGAGGCCACGCGCTAATACGCATTCGAGTGTGGGACAAAGAACGGCAGGGAGTGATTCGCCTACTAGGAGCCAGTCCCACCACGCCGAACTGCATGGGGGTGCCCATGTCGACCCTTATGTGATTATGCAGGGCATGATGACCCAAATGACCCAAATGGGTCAGATGATGGAAGCTATGCAGAGGGCTACTACTACTGGCCAACAGCAGGGACAGTAGCCTCCGCCTCCGGTGCACGGCGGAATTGTGAACCGGATCATTAGCGACATATCGCGACAGCGACCTCCGACCTTTCAAGGCTCTTCTGAGCCTGCTAATATTGTACACTAGATAGAGCATTTCGAGAAGCTATTCAAGATGGTGGAATGCCCAGAAGAGAATCTAGTTTCCGTGGCGGCTTACTATATTAGTAAGAGCGCCTATACTTGGTGGCTTTTTGTGAGGCCAGCTGACGGCATGAGTACTTGGGAAGAATTCAAGAACCTCATGTTGGATCGTTACTATCCAGCCCCACTCCGTGAAGCCAAATTGTCAGAGTTATTGAACCCCGATCCATCTAAGGACGAGGATGTGTTAGCGATTGCCGAGAAATTCCAGGCCCTTCTTTCGTTTGCTACGTCGATTGTTCGTACGGAAGCTGATAAGATCAAATATTTTCTTAAGAGGCTTATACCCCAAATGAGGATGAAGTTACTTAACCACCACTGTACGACCCTACCGGAGTTCATTGAGAAAGCTCTGGAATACGAACTTACTGCAAAGGAGATTTCCAAGAAGCAGCCACAGTTCTCCAAAAAGAGATCTAGAAACCAGACCCAGGCTGACAGTAACCGGGGGACGTTCAGGGAGCCCCAGTCTGTACAGAATCCTTCTGAGCAGCCACTTATGGTGTCGAATTCAGCCGGATCGCACTCTCGAGCGATCAGCTCATCTATTGTGTGCTATAACTATGGGGACCAGGGGCACATCAGCTCCAAATGCCTGAAGCTGGCCGTCGCATGCCATACTTGTGGGAAGAATGGGCATCGTGCTCGTTATTGTAGGGGCGGATTGGGACGTGCTCCAGTAGCATCTCATGCTCTAGTTCAGTCTTCTGTTTAGGACCGTGTACCTCCGTCCGCTTCTTATCAGACTACCGGGGCAAACAGAGGGATGGGCCATGGAAATCAAGCTGGTACATCTGGTACTGGAGCTGCAAAGCCCATAGTCTATGAGATGAAGAATGCCGACGATCCCGAAGCTAGCATGATTGCAGGTACTCTCGAGATGCGCTCTCAACCCGTTTGTTTCTTTTTTGATACTGGTGCTTCACACTCCTTTTCATCTGCTTCTTGTTTGAGTCGTTTGAAATTAGATCATGTTACCGATTGTGAACCTTGTGTGATTGGTCTACCCGGTGGTAGAAGAATTGTTGGGAATCGTGAAGTGCAGAACTGTCCGATTCGCATGAACGACCGTGAGTGGTTTCCAGACTTGATTGTGGTCGATTTACCTAAAGATGATGTGATCTTGGGTATCGATTGGATAGATCGTCATGATGCCATACTTAGCGTCCGCAAGCGGATAGTGACCGTCACATATGATGATGGTGTTGAGTGCATTTTCCAGGGTGATAATCACAGTCATTTCGGGAGAGTCATCAACGCAATGAAAGCAGTGAAACTACTTAATCAAGGATGTGTTGGTTATTGGTGCTTCATGACTAAGACAGCAGATCGACCAGTTGAATTGGCGGATATTACGGTAGTTCGAGACTACCCAGATGTATTTCCAGATGAGTTGCCAGGCTTACCCCCACATCGTGACGTAGAATTCACCATTGAGTTGGAGCGAGGGACGTCCCCACTTTCGAAAGAACCGTATCGTATGGCACCGAGTAATATGCAGGAGTTGAAGACCCAACTTGAGGAGTTGATTGAAAAGGGCTATATTCAACCTAGTGCGTCCCTTTGGGGAGCATCAATGTTATTTGTACGGAAGAAAGACGAATCTCTGCGTTTGTGTATTGATTATCGTGAGCTGAACAGGATAACAGTCAAGAACAAATATCCGTTGCCTCGTATTGATGATTTGCTGGATCAACTCCAAGGCGCCGCTATATTTTCCAAGATCGACTTAAGATCCGGATATCATCAGTTGAGGATTCGAGAGTCTGACATTCCGAAGACAGCTTTTCGTACTCGCTATGGGCAATATGAATTCGTGGTGATGCTATTTGGACTGACTAATGCACCGGTGGTATTCATGGAGTTGATGAATCGAGTTTTTATTAATTATTTGGATCATTTTGTAGTCGTTTTTATTGACGACATTCTGATTTACTCTCGTGACCATGAAGAGCATGAGTATCACCTCCGTCAGGTTCTCGATGCGTTGAGGCGGGAACAGCTCTATGGAAAATTTTTCAAATGTGAGTTTTGGATGCCTGAGGTTATTTTTCTTGGACATGTGATATCAGCCGATGGGGTGAAAGTATACCCACAGAAAACAGAAGCTATCCGAGACTAGCTATCTCCGAAGAACGTGAAGGAAGTTCGCAGTTTCCTGGGCCTAGCAGGTTATTACCGACGGTTCGTGGAAGTTTTTTCCAAGATTGCTCAACCGCTGACTAACCTATTGAGGTAGGATAAGAAGTATTTATGGTTAGAGGCATGTCAGCAGAGTTTTGAAGAATTCAAGAGTCGATTGATTTCAGCACCAGTTTTGGTTCTGCCAAAAGGAACGGAAGGATTCGTGGTGCATAGTGATTCGTCGAGACAAGGCCTTCGATGTGTGTTAATGCAGAATGGGAAAGTGACTGCCTATGCATCAAGACAGTTGCGACCTTACGAGGACAACTACCCGACCCATGATTTGGAGCTAGCAACCGTGGTATTTTCTTTGAAAATCTGGCATGACTATTTGTATGGAGTTACCTGTCAGATTTTTACTGATCACAAGAGCCTGAAGTACATTTTTACTCAGAAGGAGTTGAACATGAGGCAGAGAAGGTGGCTAGAACTAATAAAACACTATGATATCGAGATCCTTTATCATTCGGGCAAAGCAAATGTGGTTACCGACGCCTTGAGTCGTAAGACAGTACAAGAGCAGATGCTTGCCCGCTTGACAGTTCAGAGAGAATTGCAGTTAGAGTTAATGAGGCCGGATATTGAGATCTGGTTACAGCGTGTTCAGGGACAATTTTGAACGCATGAGATTTCATCGTCCCTTGACGATATAATCAGGGTGAAACAGGTGACGGACCCACTCTTATCTAGAATTCGGGGCGAAGTAGATTAGGGGAAAGCCCCTGGATTTGTGATTCAGGAGGACAGACTGATACGCTTCAAGAATCGAGTATGTGTACCGTCGGATGAAGAGTTGAGTAACGCTATTCTAAAGCAGGTCCATGCTACCCCATACTCCATTCACCCGGGGTCGAACAAAATGTATAAGGATTTGAAGCGATATTATTGGTGGGATAATATGAAACAGGAAGTTGCAGAATTTGTTTCGAGATGTTTGACCTGTCAGCAGGTCAATATTGAACATCAACGACCAGCAAGTGTGCTGAAACCACTCCCGATTCCTAAGTGGAAATGGGAGGACATATCGATGGATTTTATTACTAGCTTGTCGATGAGCCGTCGAGGTATGAATACGATTTGGGTGATCGTGGATCGTCTGACCAAATCAGCCCACTTATTGGAGATTAAGGATACGTGGGGTCCCGATAGGTTGACCCAACTGTTCATTAAAGAGATTGTGAGGCTGCATGTTATCCCCAAGAGTATTGTATCAGATCATGACGGACGATTTGTGTCACATTTCTGGAAGGCAGTTCATCGTGGGATGGGTACACAGTTGAACTTCAGTACGACATTTCATCCTCAGACCGACGGTCAGTCTGAGAGGACTATTCAAACTCTAGAGGATATGTTGAGGGCGTGTGCTAACGATTGGAAGTACGACTGGAAAGCCCAACTACCGTTGGTGGAATTCACCTATAATAATAGTTGGCATGCTTCGATTAAGATGACACCTTATGAGGTATTGTATGGCCGTCGTTGCAGGTCCCATTTGTGTTGGGACGACTTGTCTGAATCCCTTGGTATAGAGCCTATATGTTGTTAGCAGCTCGTGAGAAGATTTTCCTGATTAAGAGTCGTCTATAACGGCTCAGAGCCGTAAGAAATCGTATGCAGATAATCATCGACAACCACTTTTGTTCGAGGTTGGTGATCATGTACTGGTAAAAGTGTCCCATACTCGAGGTGTTTTTCATTTTGAGAAGAGAGGCAAGCTGAGCCCGAGGTATATTGGACCGTTTGAGATTTTGGAACGTGTAGGCGATCTAGCCTATCGTCTGGTGTTACCACTAGCTTTGAGTCGGATTCACAACGTATTTCATGTATCCCAGTTGAGGAAGTATGTTGCTGATCCGAGCCATATTATTCAATTCGAATAGGTCGAGATAGCCGATGATCATTCTTATGAAGAACGTCCTGTGCGGACACTCGAGAGGAGGATCAAACAGTTCAGGAACAAGATGATTCCCTTATTGAAGATTCAGTGGTCGAGACACGGAATCAAGGAGGCTACGTGGGAAACTGAGGATAGCATGCAGGAGAGATATCCCGAGTTGTTTACCCCTTAGTTTCGGGGACGAAACTCCTTTTAAGGGCAGAAGTATATAATATCCGCTTGAATTCTCGTCTTTATTGTTGTATTTTTTGGATGATTCGAGTATTGTCGTATCGTATCTATATTTATTGTAATGAATATATTGTTGAGATATACTAAATCAAATTGTTTATCTTTGTCGCCCACTCTATAGTTGGTTATTAGATGTTGTTTGGAGAATTTCATTTTTTGACTATGTTTTGCCCTTAGCGTACGCTATGGATTTAGTTTTACGCATGCTATGTGTGTAACATTACGTATGTAACACTTCAATGTTAATGTACGTAATGTGGTGTATCAGACAGCATCTCGCCTTTCGGCAGGTGGGACCAGGCGTGAGTGGGGGTTGGTAATCCGATCGTGATAGCCTAGTCAACGGCCATTACATATGTAATGGCTATGTGTTAGCATACGTAATGTACGTGAGATTTACGTACGTTATCTTGGCAATGTACGTAATAGTACATGTGATTCGAGGCAGTAGCCTTTGGGGACTCGTTGTGTACGTAACAACGACAGGATTACGTACGTAATGCGCCTAACGTACGCTATGCTTTGGCGATAGCATACGTAATGATAGATGCAGATTATAAAGGCATGGCTTGCCTTTCATTTCTGCATGATCCAAACTCAGCCTCTCCCTCTGAAAACCAATCCCCTACCTTGCTAAATCAAAATTTGCCCCTCCTTTCTTGTGTTAGATCTCCGTCACTTGGATTATAGCTTGGTAACTAGAAGTTTGGAGTGTGTTCTTGAAGTTTATTTGCTATTCTTCATTCGTTTTTGAGGTTGGTTATGTAAACTCATGTTGTTTCATATTGTTGATGATGTTAGTAAGGAAGTAAGTCATGTAGTGTTAGATTAATCAAGTACAACATGATAGTTATTGGATTTATGAACAAACTAAGTATAGAGCATGACAATATTGTTAGTGTTACCTCTTGAATGGTTGAAGAAGTTGTAAGAATAACATGTTGCTATTAATGCTTAGGAAATCACGATGATTAAGGTTTATGAGTATGTTCTTGGTGCTAAAAGAATCCTATGATGTTATAACCATATATCTTAGAAGGTTTAACAAAAACCATTGTTCTTGTCATAGAAGTGTTCTTCTTAAGTTGCTCTAAACTCTTGATTTCCGAATTCTTGATGTTATGATTATATGATTAGGCATGTTATAGAATATTCAGATGCTATGCAAACTATAAACATGTTTAAAGGATTATTTTGGACGGTTAAGGTTTTTGGATATAGATTGAAGATGATTATGCCTACCACCTTGTCTAATACGTTTTGATAGGATTTTGTTGACGATAGGTTAGAACTCACATTGGTATGTTGATTATGATGATAATATTATGTTCTTGGTGATGTTGAAAAAATCAAAAGTATTTTAAACTTGAAGAACCAAGTAGGAATGATTATGTAAATGAGTCAGAATCATGAACTTAGAACTTTCATTATCATGCTAATATGTCATAGATAGGATGCTCTTGGTGTTCATGATATCCGTAGTGTTCTTGATATTCTTGTTATTCTTGGAGGAATTAACTAGAATTACCAATCATTAACTTATTTATAGTAATCCATAAATTACGAATATGAGAAAAGGATTCTTAACTTTAGGCTTTGTAAACTTGTTATGGTTGTTTGATCGATTTTCATTAAATCAAAGACTAGTTAGCATTGTTATGATAATCGATATAGTCGGATTTGGGTCGCTGAATGAATTATATTTCATTCAAGATTGAGCGAGTGTTGTTGCTTGGTGAAGAACGTCGTCCTCACGGTCGTCACGTTCTGGAGAAGACAAATCGATTGAATTCGACACCTGAGGCAAGTTATCTTGCTTGGTTATAATTGTAACACCCCCAGAGTCATCCAAGAATATTACAGCATCGTGGGCCCCGATACGGAACCCACAAGGCTGAAAGAAAGATTTACAAACATTTACAAACGCCTAAGAGGCGAACGATGGTACTATCTATAAAAACATTCGAAGACTTAATAAAATCCGTTTATCAAACTATCGTAAAAATCTCATTTGAAACCACAAGGCCCGAAATGCCAAAACTCAACAGTTTAAAAATAACATATGTTAAGCTATCGCTTATACATACCAACAAAATAGTTTAGAAAACGATTGCTAAAGTAACCTACGTTACCAGATATCAAAAGGCCATTTAAAAATACTCACGCAGCGGAAAAAGACAAACAATTAAAATACTCTAGCAGCGGAATACAAGAACTGATCAGGAAACTCAATACACAAATACATGACCTAGCTAGTATCCTCCGGTAAGCTCATCTCTCCACGACCGCTACAAGCTTGATATTCCAAGAACCTAAAAAGAAATTCCACGACGGGGTCGGCCATAATATCCAACAATGATAACCATCACATCACGTCAATAATTACATACCAATGAGATATTAAGTAAGAATACTACCAATGTAATCTCACCGCCATAACTTTACCAACTCATGATAATAATTACCAAAGTTCACATCTCGTATCCTTTCAACGACACAATAAGTTCATACCGAAATATCTGTATTGTCTCTCAACAATACCCAAGGTTCTCAAAACATTATCATAACTCATTATTACGAAATCTACTTACTCTGTCCAACCCAATCCATCGGTAACATCATCACATCTCAACATGATAATCAATTGTCCATCATAATACAATTACCAAAGGAAATACAGAACGTACCTCAAGATACGAAATACCACGACAATCACGTCAATCTAATCCGAGATCAGATCAATTCATCATACAGACACGGTCCTAACACAAGACCTACAAATGCATACTCATATGACAACGTCAATATGCTCACATCAATAACAATAATGTATACTTATGGCAAACCCATAATATACATATGCACAACAACACATGGTAATCTAACGATCCAGCGCACACAGCTATAGATTCCCATGATGATCCCATCGGACCAACGCATGGTGGAAATAGCTGTCCAACGATCCAGCGCATACAGCTATAGATATCCCATATTGATCCCATCGGACCAACGCATGGTGGATATATGACAACAATGCACAACTGCACAAAATAACAGTACACAATGCACGACAACAACAATGCACAAATGCATGACAACAACAATACACGAATGTATCACAACATGATCGACACAAATGATAAAAATGATTAGAGCACTTGCCCCGAGTCCTTCGAGAGCTATCTCAATGCCTAAACCATCACCGACCATTATCCTCAATACTCGACGGTCCAAAATTTCACGGACTTCAGATGATTCATATCTTCGTCTTTATCACAATGTATCCTCGATACTCAAGTATACCAATAATAAAAGTAAATCATATACCTTATGATTTAACTCCCAAAAATCGGAAAACCACATCAAAATCCAAATCTCCAGAGTTCACAATTATAATCATCGCTATACGAATTATAAACGAATGAAATTGAAACCATTCATTAAATATTTTAAACTGTGCAAGTAATGGCTTGCCTCGATACCGATGAAGCCGTTACCAATTCCTTGCCGTCATCTACGAACTCCTCAGCCCCGACCAAAGCAATCTACGAACATTCTCGAATACGATCGCAAAGCATGGTTCTAATAACCGACAAATAATCTCAACCTATTACAATAATCGATAAACACACATTCGATAATAATCAATTCCCGATATAACCAAACAATCTAACTCAACAGTTCTACAATATCTCGGTTAATCATAGTCTCAACAATCCAATTTAAACCCGCACGAATTCATAACCACAACACAAAATACTACACTACCTGTTGACATAGCGCACGTTAATCACTTAACGTAGCGTGTGCTAAGTCGCTTCCGTTAGCGTGCGCTAGCCAGTAACACTAGCGTGCGCTAATGACATGCTGTTGCATGCATTTTAGGTACCGATCAACATATGGCGATTACAAATACGAGTGTAAAGGAAATCATACTCCAAGATTAATCAAAATCTTTCCAGATTCAATCTCGTTATCATAGTCACATGATATATACCATTAATCAATCATCAATCAACATGACTTAATCCTAGATATGAACATTTCATCTTCGTATCTAAAACACTGATAATTCAACATACAATCGTCTTGCTATGGTATATTCATCAATAAGTTCTTCAAGAACACCAAGTGATTCGAAACCATGTTCATAATCATCAAAGCAACATAATCTAACATCCTTTGACATGTAAATAATCATCCAATTCATAATCCGAGTCATATACATCCATTAAACCTCATATAACATCATCACATGATAATCCAACATACTCCCTCCCAGGTAATCATCCTTTAAAACGAAACACTAGGGATACGAAAATTACCTTGTAGACGAACCATGAAGAAGAACAATCGAACTCCATTCCAAGAATCATCAATAATCTTCAAGAACAAGGCTTTAATCCATGCTTTCCATCTTATTATTGTTAAGAATGATCATCTCTCAATGTTTGTAACCTCAAGCTTCTCTCTAAGAACTCTCTCTATCAAAATAAGGGAAGGAATGGCCGAATGAACATAATTCACATCTGCAATCATATATATATACTGACTGTTATTAGCGTGCGCTACCTTCACAAAATAGCGTGCGCTATCGCGGTCCAGAGGCTACTGCCTTGCTTCGTACAATGATTTACGTACGCAATGCCCATGCAACAGCGTACGTAATATTTAGCGTATGCAAGTGTCCGACCACACTGTGCGCTACTCATAGTTGACTCATTTGTTTGTATGCTCCGAAGACGGGTCCACACGCCAAAAGCATCTGACAAGGATAAGATTCCCTTATGCCTCATGCTTAGCGTGCGCTAATCCTTCGTAGCAAACAACCATTGAATTTATTAGAACATGCGCCGAAAGTAGCCAGTTCTACACGTAGATTCCCTCTGATCTGTTCTGCACTAGCGTCCGCTATCCTTTGCCTTTAGTGTGCGCTAAACTTGCACGATAGCGTGCGCTATCCTTGAATATTAGCGTGCGCTAATAAGGCTATACTTAGCCATTTTCAGCTATTCTTGTCCAATGTCTCCACATACAGAATACGAACATACGGCATACCGAATATATATGTTCCTTCCAACAATATTCTCATATGCTATGCCCAACACACAATATCTTCAAATACAACTATCAACCAAATGCAGTAATTATACCAATACAGATGTCTCAGTCCTTCATTTATTTTATCCATACTGTACAGATTCCACGTTGTACAACATAACTCGGATAAAATAACATTAAACAATAGTAGTAGAAATTCCGGATATTACATACTACACCACTTAAAATAAGTTTCGTCCTCGAAACTTGCAATCCGTCATAGAAAAACAAACAAACCGTTCAACCAAAATACTCCGAAACCATCACGACAACAATAAATCACCATCACTAATGAATAACCAAAACAGTATACTTACATATGCGCCAAGTCGATGATCTCCTGTGAAACTAGCAAATGACTCCACTATAAAGCCTAAATACGCTTGTAGTCACATTCCCATGAGTCTCAACAAGATATATCATCTTCGGATAAAATAATCTATCCGTATCAAATCCTGTTTGCCTGATTATACAGTCAAGTCCCAATTCCGATAAAAAGAATAATACACGATACATCTGTGACAACTGCCACAACAATGACACAAATCCCAAAACATCGACACAAAAATCGAACGCTCATACGATCATTAACAATGATCAACCGATAAATGAACCGAGAATACCATTGACATGATAAACTCCAATACGACCAATCCAAAGGTCAAAACACAATCGAGTATATCATCAATATGATCAATTCCAATATCATCAACGAACGATCAACGATAATCAAGAATACCCTCACATGGTAAGCTCTTACACAATGAACACAGAATCACAGAGACAGATATACGGACGAATAAAATTCTCAAAACATTACACTAATCACATGCAGCGGATCTCAAAGAAACACACCTAACTAGTGAACATACCCCTCGGCATACGAACAATCAATCATAAACCGACGAACATACCTAATCATATATGGAGTGGGAACGACCAACCAATATCCAAAACAACCATCCTCGGGTCACCATCCCCAAATCCACACTTACAAATGAATCATTTAAAAATCACTATCGTAAAATCGTACTACTACCATACCAATGGAATCGCATAGCACATATGTCCCGGTTTCACAAAATCCAAAGTTCCAAAAACACATCCTGTACATGAAGCTACAACACGCAGCATATTTATCTGATCTGGTCAATCAATCTATCATACCTAGATAACCAAACTACCATACTAAAGTTCGAATCTCTTTTCAACGTACCATACTGATGTATTATCCAGTTCGTGAGTCACACTCATAACTTCACCATCATATGCATTATGCACTAAATGCGTATGTATATCATTCACATTTTCAAAACCAGTTTGAAATCATATAGTCTTGTCACGAAGACAAATTTTTGAAAGTTCCTTCGAGAATTTCAGAACTCAAAACATAAATTTTCGTAGGACCACGAAATAAATTTTCGAAAAATTAAATCGGCTCACTTACGTCAAGTAATCGATGAAAATTCTTTTTGAATACAAACGAAAAATGAAATTATGCAAATGATTGACCACATCCATACTCTTGTATACCAATTCAGCTCGGCACCAGATCCACTGACATTCCATCGGAAAACCACACGATAGAATTTCAAAATCTTAATATATAAATTCCGATAAAAACTCCTTTTTCCACATATGGCTCGCAACGTCGATCATTATCCCATCCTGGATCACCTCAACTATGCTATGACAAAACATTGAATAATCAACTAATCAAACACAACGAAAGACTTCCCGAGAATACTCATTTGAACAAGTAAACCAAAACCCGAAAGGAAGTAATAAAATAGATAAACGATTGGAAAAGTGTTTTACAAATCTCGGGAGTTTTAGGAAACAGAAAAGCCTTTAAGAATCATTAGGGTCTCTGTCAAAAAATCATTTTACGTAAACCATCCGTGAAACATTCATTTTGAAAAGTATTATTTTCAAATGCTCAAAAACAGTTCATATATCTCAAAATGAATTAACATGACTACATGTTCTCCTCAACCATCCATAATATTTCTCCCAAATGCACAACTCCGTTCCAAAGTTTAACCGACATATTGATTACCAAAATCATAGCTTCTCAAGATCATCAATCCTGTCCCAACTCTGTCATCTCATACTGTAACGCATAATATCTGCTGAATCTCAAAGCATATCAACTTAGAACGGCAATAAATCTCAATTCAATTCAAGAATCCAAATACTTACAGATCGTGAAGTCGACGATTCCCCATGATACTGACACATGTCTCAACTCTAGAAAATATTCTACACTGACATTTACAAAACACACATTTTGCAAACTCAGTTCAACTCGACAACACATCTCTATCCGAAGAAACGCGTTAGTATCATTTGGAAAAGTTTACAACAACCCCAGTACCACACTGGTAAATCACATAACACACAAGCCCAAGTGAACAACAAAAATCTAGGGCTCTAGTATTAGTCAATCGACAACTCGAATGATGCGACAAAACATGACCCAACTCGATCCAACTGCCTAGGTTTTCACAACCTAAGCTCTGATACCATATTCTGTAACACCTCCATAGCCATCCAAGAATATTACAACGTCGTGGGCCCCGAGACGGAACCCACAAGGCTGAAAGAAAGATTTACAAACATTTACAAATGTCTAAGAGGCGAACGACGGTACTATCTTTAAAAACATTCGAAGACTTAATAAAATCCGTTTATCAAACCGTCGTAAAAATCTCATTTGAAACCACAAGGCCCGAAATGCCAAAACTCAACAGTTTAAATAAAACATACGTTAAGCGAGCTATCGCTTACACGTACCAAAAAAATAGTTTAGAAAACGATTTCCAAAGTAACCTAAGTTACCAGATACCAAAAGGCCATTTAAAAATACTCACGCAGCGTAAAAAGACAAACAATTAAAATACTCTAGCAGCGGAATACAAGAACTGATCAGGAAACTCAATACACAAATACATGCCCTAGCCAGTATCCTCCGGGAAGCTCATCTCTCCACGGCCGCTACAAGCTTGATATTCCAAGAACCTAAAAAGAAAGCCCACGACGGGGTCAGCCATAATATCCAACAATGATAACCATCACATCACGTCAATAATTACATACCAATAAGATACTAAGTAAGAATACTACTAATGTAATCTCACCGCCATAACCTTACCAACTCGTGATTATAATTACCAAAGTTCACATCTCGTATCCTTTCAACGACACAATAAGCTCATACCGAAATATCTGTATTGTATCTCAACAATATCCAAGGTTCTCAAAACATTATAATAACTCACTGTTATGAAATCTACTTACTCTGTCCAACCTAATCCATCGGTAACATCATCACATGTCAACACGATAATCAATTGTCCATCACAATACAATTACCAAAAGAAATACAGAACGTACCTCAAGATACGAAATACCACGACAATCACGTTAGTCTAATCCGAGATCAGATCAATTTATCATACGGACACAGTCCTAACACAAGACCTACAAATGCATACTCATATGACAACGTCAATATTCTCAAATCAATAACAACAATGTATACTTATGGCAAACCTATAATATACATATGCACAACAACAACACATGGTAATCCAACGATCCAGCGCACACAGCTATAGATTCCCATGATGATCCTGTCGGACCAACGCATGGTGGAAATAACTGTCCAACGATCCAGTGCACACAACTCTAGATATCCCATGTTGATCCCGTCGGACCAACCCATGGTGGATATATGACAATAATGCACAACTGCACAAAACAACAGTACACAATGCACGACAACAACAATGCACAAATGCATGACAACAACAATACACGAATGTATCACAATATGATCGACACAAATGATAAAAATGATTAGAGTACTTGCCTCGAGTCCTTCGAGAGCGATCTCAATGCCTAAACCATCACCAACCATTATCCTCAATACTCGACGGTACAAAATATCATGGACTTCAGATGATTCATATCTTCGTCTTTATCACAATGTATCCTCGATACTCAAGTATACCAATAATAAAAGTAATCATATACATTATGATTTAACTCCCAAAAATTGGAAAACCACATCAAATCCAAATCTCCAGAGTTCACAATTATAATCATCGCTATACGAATTATAAACGAATGAAACTGAAACCATTCATTAAATAGTATAAACTGTGCAAGTAATGACTTGACTCGATACCGATGAAGCCGTTACCAATTACTTGCCGTTGTCTATGAACTCCTCATCCCCGACCAAAGCAATCTACGAACATTCTCGAATACGACTGCAAAGCATGGTTCTAATCACAGATCAATAATCTCAACCTATTACAATAATCAATAAACACATATTCGATAATAATTAATTCCCGATATAACCAATCAATCCAACTCAATGGTTCAACAATATCTCAGTTAAACATAGTCTCAACAATCCAACTTAAACCCGTACGAATTCCTAACCACAACACGATATACTATACTGCCTGTTGACATAGTGCACATTAATCACTTAAAGTAGCGTGCGCTAAGTCGCTTCCGTTAGCGTGCGCTAGCCAGTAAAACTAGCGTGCGCTAATGACATGCAGTTGCATGCATTTCAGGTACCCATCAACATATGGCGATTACAAATACGATTGTAAAGGAAATCATACTCCAAGATCAATCACAATCTTGCCAAATTCAATCTCGTTATCATACTCACATGATATATACCATTAATCAATCATCAATCAACATGACTTAATCCTAGATATGAACATTTCATCTTCGTATATAAAACACCGATAATTCAACATACAATCATCTTGCTATGGTATATTCATCAATAAGTTCTTCAAGAACACCAAGTGATTCGAAACCATGCTCATAATCATCAAAGCAACATAATTTAACATCCTTTAACATGTAAATAATCATCCGATTCATAATCCAAGTCATATATATCCATTAAACCTCATATAACATCATCACATGATAATCCAACATACTCCCTCCTAGGTAATCATCCTTTAAAACAAAACACTAACAAAGGAATACGAAAATTACCTTGTAGACGAAACATGAAGAAGAACAATTGAACTCCATTCCAAGAATCATCAATAATATTCAAGAACAAGGCTTTAATCCATGCTTTCCATCTTATTATTGTTAAGAATGATCATCTCTTAGTGTTTGGAACCTCAAACTTCTCTCTAAGGGCTCTCTCTATCGAAATAAGGGAAGGAATGACCGAATGAACATAATTCACATATGCAATCATATATATATTGACTATTATTAGCGTGTGCTACCTTCACAAAATAGCATGAACTATCACAGTCCATAGGCTACTGCCTTGCTTCGTACAATGATTTATGTACGCAATGATCATGCAATAGCGTACGTAAACGCCTCTATTTAGCGTACGCAAGTGTCCGACCATAACGTGCGCTACTCATAGTTGACTCGATTGTCTGTATGCTCCAAAGACGGGTCCACAAGCCGAAAGCATCTGATAAGGATAAGATTCCCTTTGATCGATCTACAATTAGCGTGCATTAAGCCTCATGCTTAGCATGCGCTAATCCTTCGTAGCAAATATCCATTGACCTTATTGGAACATGCGCCGAAAGTAGCCGGGTCCATATGTAGATTCCCTCTGATCTGTTCTGCACTAGCGTGCGCTATCCTTTGCCTTTAGTGTGCGCTAAACCTGCATGATAGCATGCGCTATTCTTGAATATTAGTGTGCGCTAATAAGGCTATAGTTAGCCATTTTCAGCTATTCATGTCCAACGTCTCAACCTACAGAATACGAATATACGGCATACCGAATACATATACTCTTTCCAACAATATTCTCATATGCTACGCCCAACACATAATATCTTCAAATACAACTGTCAACCAAATGCAGTAATTATACCAATACAGATGTCTCAGTCCTTCATTTATTTTATCCATACTGTTCAGATTCCATGCTGTACAACATAACTCGAATAAAATAATATTAAATAATAGTAGTAGAAATTCCGGATATTACAATAATGATGATTGAATTCTTGTGAATATTATACATTTCGTGTATACGTAATGCTCTATGAATCTGTGATTCATGATGTGATGTCGTTCTTGATCGTATTACGATTTTTGGTGGGATCGTATTCCCAAGTCTATCGCCTTTGATACCGTTGGTCTCGTTGAGGATTGTTGTCACTTTGGTGAGTCTTATCGATTCTTGGATGAATGTGTAATTTGTTGGGTTTCGTTGTCATGTTGCATCGTGACATCTTTGGAGTTATATCTGCATGCCAATTGGTTATGTGTAGGATTTTTAGCCGGGCACATGATGGTCATGCATGGATGTTTCCGCATTGGACCGTGCACAGGAGACGTAGTTCGTGAGGCTAATTAGGTACATCATCCAACGTATATTATGGATTCCGTATACGGGGTGGACATGTGAACAGACACATTTCCGGATCGGGCGTATTGTGACGTCCGTCTTGAGCCATGTTGATTGGTCGTTCATATTCCTTGTACGAATGGATATGTCCGACAATTTGAGACTGACTGTTTATACGCCCGAGGGGTATGTTCAGTAGTCGGTTGTTTCTATGAGATCCTGTATATATATGAATTATATAATGTCATGAGAATTATTATCATGTATAGCTCACCCTGTGGTTTGAGCGAAATACTTGTATTTTAGGGCGAGGCAATGGCAAGGCACAGGAAGAGCATGATGACGGCGAAGGGTATTGAAGGATGCTGGTTCGGGGGGGCCGAGTCTTTTGTTGGTCAGTTATGTCTAAACTTTGAAATTTCATGTCTTTTTCAATTTATATAAATTTGGACGATTGTATTATTATTGTTTTGGGTATATTCCATCTCCGTATGGTTTATACCGGATTTGGATCATGTGTACTGTTTTATAAGTCGATATATATACAGTATAGGCTCCTAATCAGGGTTATGATTAATATTTTGGTTCGGTACCACTTTTATGGGATGTTTAAATTATGTTTTGATATCGCCTGGTGGGTCTCGGTATGGGGTCCACGACACTGTAATAGCCGCCATTTTCAGGGTGTTACATCCTCATCAAATTGTCCCACACCAATGGATGTAAGAGCAACTTCTATAGGGACTACTGCCTCGGTTCCGTAAGCCAACATGAAAGGAGTTGCTCTAGTAGAAGTCTTTGAAGTGGTTCGATATGACCACAAGACACTTAACAGCTCATCTATCCATCCTCCTCTTGCCTTATCAAGTCTTTTCTTCAGTCCATCAAGTATAGTTCTATTTGCTCTCTCCACCTGACCATTAACTTGAGGATGAGCTACTGAAGTAAACCCTAAGTCAATTTTATAGTCGTCACAGTAGGCCTTGAAGTCCTTATTATCAAATTGCTTTTGGTTATCGGCAATTAATACTCGGGGTATTCCATACATACACATGATATCTTCCCATAGAAAATTTGTCATTTTCGGTGTTGTTATCTGGGTCAAAGGCTTGTCTTCAATCCATTTTGTGAAATAGTCAATGGTTGCTACGAGAAATTTCCTCTGTCCTGGCCCAATGGGAAATGGTCCTAATATATCCATGCCCTAAATAGCAAAAGGCAAAAGATTAGTGATAGATGTAAGTAACTCTGGTGGTTGATGCACCAAAGGGGCATGTATCTGGCACCTTTCGCACTTTTTAACAAACTCCATAGCATCCTTCTTCATTTATGGCCAGTAAAATACTTGCCTCAAGATTTTATGAGCTAGCATCCTTCCTCCTAAGTGTTATACACATGTCCCTACATGAACTTCTTCAAGGGATAACTCAGCCTCTATGGGTCTTAACATCGTAAATAGGGGGTCACCAACGACCTTTTATAAAGAGCTCCTTCAATCAATGCATACTTGGCAGATCTTGCCACAATCTTTCTTGCTTCATTAGGCTCTTGAGGGAGCTCTCCACTCTCTAGTTAGTTTCTGATAGGATCTATCCATGTAGCCTCTATTTCTATAGGAGCTGCTAGCTTAGCTTCTACTTTGGGTTCCCTAAATACTTCCAAATATACTACGCCACCAGTCTCTATATTCTTTGGATGCTGCAATTTTAGACAATTCATCTGCCTTTGCATTCTCATCCCTTCGGATGTGTTCTACAATGCATTCTTCAAAATGTGTCATCAATATTTTGACAAGTTTCAAATACTTTATCATTAGGGGTTCTGTAGCCTCAAATTTTCCATTGACTTGGCTTACTACAAGCCTCAAATCTCCTTTTATCAATAAATTTTTGACCCTGAAGGATCTCGCTAGTCCTAGTCCGGCTAAAATATCTTCATATTTTGCCTCATTATTTGTTGTTGAGAAGTCAAATGTCGTAGCATAATGTATAACAAAATCTAATGGACTCTTCAAGACAACTCCAGCTCCACTCGCATGCCTACTCGAGGCTCCATCAAAGTATAAGTTCCAAAACTCTTTTTGCTCAACGAGTGTGTCATTCTTAACTTCTCTATCTTCTTCCATACTCTTCTGCCCCCCGAGTTCTTGGTCAGGAATGGTGCATTCTACTAAGAAATCTACAAGAGCTTGTGATTTAATGGCCATTCTAGGCTTGTAACGAACATCAAACTCTCCTAACTCTACCGCCCACTTGACCATTCTTCCACTTGATTTGGGAATATGCATGATACTTCTCAGAGGTTAATCTGTTAAAACTTCAATAGAATGAGCCTGAAAATATGGGCGAAGCTTTCTTGCTGACATGATTAAGGTGAGTGCGAATTTTTCGACCTTCGAGTAATTTAACTCTGCTCCATGCAAAACTTTGCTAACATAGTAGACAGGTTTATGAACCTTACCTTCATTCTTTGTGAGCACCGCACTAATTACCTGATGGGAGACTGCAAGGTATAAGTACAACAACTCTCCAGGGATAGGCTTTGCTAGTAAGGGTGGGTGAGTTAGGTACTCCTTCAATTCTTTAAATGCCTTTGACATTCTTCTGTCCAAACAAAGTTCTTGATCTTCTTCAACACTGAGAAGAAGTGTAAACACTTATCTCCATAACGAGACATAAAAATTTCGAGAGCTGCCATCCTACCCGTAAGTTTTTGAACATCCTTTATTGAATTCAGAGGCTGCATATTCAAGATTGCTTTAAGCTTATCAGTATTTGCCTCTATTCCCCTCTCTGATATCATCATTTTTTCCAGACTTAACCCCAACGGCACACTTTGCAGGGTTCAACTTCATGTTGTGTTTTCTTAACATTTCAAAAGACAACTCTAGGTCCTCGATGTGACTAATACTCTTAACACTCTTTACTAGCATGTCATCCACATAGACCTCCATGGTCTTACCAATCAGGGACTTGAAAATCTTGTTCACTAACCTCTGGTAGGTTGCTCCAAAATTCCTCAATCCAAATGCCATAACTATATAACAATACAGTCCTAGCTCTGTAACAAAAGCGACTTTATGGACATCATCAAGGTGCATTCGAAGTTGATGATATCCACTAAAGGCATCCATAATACTTAGTAGTTCATGGCCAGCAGTGGCATCTATTAATGCATCAACCCTGGGCAGGGGAAAATAATCCTTAGGACATGCATCATTCAGGTCCGTGAAATCAAATACACAATCTCTATTGACCATTAGGCTTTTTTACCAGAACAGGATTTACTACCCATTCTGCATATTGTATTTGTTTTATAAATCCAGCATAACTTCTCTACCTCTTGATTTATAGCTTCTTATCTTCCAGGCCAAAATTCCTCTTCTTTTGCTTTATAGGTCTCCAACCTGGTAACACATTGAGTCTATGAACCATCAGATATGGGTCAATACCAGGCATATCAGCTGCAGTCCACACGAATACATCCTTGTTATTTGGAAGAAAATTTACCAATTCCTCTCTCAAATCTCCTTTAAGGGTTGCCCCTATATAGGTTACCTTCTCAGGATCATTTTCGTCTAGAGATATGGGTACTAGGTCTTCAGCAGGCTGCCCTATTCTCCTATCCGGATCATCTCATATCCAAGTCATCTATGGGTAGGACTTGTCCTCCAGTTTCATTTGCCCTCAGGGCTGCCAAATAACAACTTTTCGCCAAATGTTGGTTGCCTCGAGCTTCTCCAACACCATTTTTTGTTGGGAATTTAACCTTCAAATGATATTTAGAGGGTACAACCTTGAACTGATGTGGACTTGTCATTCCAAGGATAACATTATAAGAAGATGGTGCCTTGACCACCATAAAATTCACCATTTGAGTCGCTTGTTGAGGCTCTTCTCCAAGAGTCACTAGTAATTGTATAGTTCCTTGTATATTTGTCTACACTCCATTAAATGCAAAGATTGGTATGGTAGTAGGAGTTAACTGACTATCTTCATATCCCATTTGGGTGAATACATTATGAAAAAGAATATCTACTAAAGCTCCATCATCAATAAAAACTCTCTTCACATAATTATTTCCAATAACCGGCATGATGACCAACGGATCACCGTGTGGAAACTTGACTCCCTCCAAGTCAGTATCATCAAAACTAATTACTTGCTCTGTTCTAGACCTCTTAGAGGACTCTCCCCCAACATGCATCACTTCTCTCACATATGCCTTATGAACTGATCGAGACGAGCCACTTGCTGTTAATCCTCCTGATATAGTGTTAATTACTGCCCCTCGGGGCTGAGGGACTCTATTGTTCCTTGGCTCATCTCTATTCATTCTATCTCTGTCTGGACCATCCTGGCCTTTTTCCTGACGCACATACTTATTCAATCATCCTCTTTTAATGAGGAACTCATATCATCTTTCAATTGCCTACAATTTTCGGTATCATGACCATAATATTTATGAAAATGACAGTAAAATTTTTATTTCTCTTACTAGGATCAGTTCTCATCTCCTTGGGCCATCATAAATATCCCTCCTTTTTAATTTCCATCAAAATATGACTTCTAGGAGTCTTTAAGCCTTGAATACTCTATGAACCTTGGTCCATTCTTTTTAGGGGTCGAATCATCAGTCTTCAAACATTTGTCCTCCTTGTCAAAATCTTTGTCACCCTTTCTTTTTCTCCCATCATCTTGATTCATTGCCCTCTTCAAGCTCTCTTCAGCCTTAATATATTTGCCTGCCCTATCCTAGAGATCATTCATTGTTTCAGGTGCATTCTTGGCTAGGGACCTTTTAAAGAACTCATCTGTCGTACCTTGTTGTAGGGCTATCATGGACAGTTTCTTGTCCAGATCAGGGACTTTTAATGCTTCCTTTGTGAAACAATCTATAAAACTTCTAAGACTTCCATTTTTCCCCTGTTTGAGATTCATCAATGATGCGGAACTCTTCTCATGTGTTTTTACACTTATAAATTATCCAATGCAGGCTCGACTAATCTCTCTGAAGTATCCTATTGAGTTTGGAGGTAAGCGACTATACCAACATTGAGCCATACCTCCCAGGGTCTGCGGGAATGCCCTACACTTGATAGCATCCGTGACAGGTTGCAATAACAATGCATTAGAGGAAGTACGATTGTAATTTGCAGGGTCTCTTATTCCTTCATACGTCTTGATAATGGGCATTTCAAACTTCTTAGAGATATAAGTCCCCATGATATTATCAGTGAATGGGGGTGTTGGATCATCTGGATCTCCTAGGGGTAGCAAATTGATAGGGTCAACCTTTCTTTCCATGTTCGGTTCAAGGATACATTTCCTTCTTCGCATCTCTTCTTGTATAGTAGTTGTTGAAAGTTCAGCAAGAGGGTTATTGTGTTGCGGCCTCCTTAGGAGTTCATAACGTCCATTTGACAACTTCCCTTTTTCATATTCTAGTTGTCTTTCAAGTTCATCACCCTGTCTCTTATACGCCAGCATTTGAGCTTCCCTTTCTTGACGATGCCTTAGAGCCTCCTTTATTTGGACATCATGCCTTGGCATCTGGACGAGAGTTTGGTTTTTTATCATTGTCCTTTTCTCAACACGTCTTCTTCTTCTAGGATTCTCATCCTCTACAAACTCCTCTCTATCTTCCATGTCATAGGACCCTAAATAGTCTTGTTCCAGCCCTCTTATATAACCAGGATCTTGGATGGGCTCTTGTATTGGATTGACCTTCGAGGGTCCTACAAGAAACGATGATGGGGGAAGATCTCCTCCTACCAGTAGCTGAAGTTGAGGATTCCCCTCTGCAATTTGTTGAGGAAGGTCTTGATCACCAGTAGCTCGTTGGGGTACCGCATCCCTAGTTCCAGGATTGTTAAGAGGCGCTTGCCTTGATCCAGTTCGTGTACTCACCATGGTTTTTTGAAACCTTTCCCACAGACGGCGCCAAATGTTGCGAATGCAAAATCCGTATAATTAAAATAGACTCTAAGTTATTATAAGGGACACCTCTTCCTGTAGCTTCTCTGTCTTTTAGCATTGTACCTGCAACCCGACGGGGGTTTGGTCCTCGCCGGGGACTCCGACGTGAGAGTAAGTGTCTATATGAGATTATAAACAACCACTTGAATATAGGGAGAGAATAGGTACAAAACTCGTACCTGGAATGAGGGGTGGAGACCCCTATATATAGAATTACCTGAGGAGTCACTTAGGGTTAGGAGTCTTTGTAAAAGTAGGAGACTCCACCAGGTAAGAGAAGATTTATCTCTCGAAAAGTTCTGGAGACTCGTACCTTCTGGGACTCTTAAATTACGTAGGAGTCTTGTACCTTCTAGAATCCTCTAAGGACTTGGGATTTTAATTATTTTCTGGACATAGATAAATATTTGGACATTTATTTATTTGTTATTGGGCTCCATAGCTAGTCCACTACAATTCTGAAAAATGAGGACCACTATGGGTAGCGAGATTCACTTGGCTGGGTTTGGCTACCATCTACCATACACACCATTTGATAGTATATATAATAAAAGTTGGATGTACCTAATCATATATTGGTAAGTTGTTATTGATGGTGATTATATGGTTAAGATTAATCGGTTAAATATATTGATAGTAAGTATGTGATGGAGATTAAGTGATTTGATTTTAATTGTTTTATGTCATTATGTGAGTTATAAACGTAAAATTTATAAAAAAAAAGGTTAAAAATAAATATTTAAACCAAGGACAGAGGGAGAGGGGGGCGGGGGTCAGTGGCCTCCCCTTGTTGTTCTCAAAAAAATAATATATATATATATATATAAATATATGTGTGTGTGTATTATTATTATTACTATTATTATTTAATGTTTGATAATTAAAAATGGTTAATCAATATAATCTAACTCCTAAGCTTCACACATGCAATATTTATTAAATTAGTATTTTTTTTCATTTTTTATTCTCAAATTAAAGTTTAGTCGTTGCTATCTTTATTTGGATTACTAAAATTATTTTTATCATATGGTTGAGTTTAAATTTAGAGTTCATTATAGATTTATAGTGGGAATCATTATTGAGACTTTCTGAAAATGATCTTTTAGATTGACACTTAGAGTTTACCTCGTATGTTGAATATTTCGATTTATGCAGATTATGAATTTCTTGTTTAATTATTCGTTGGTGAATTATATATATATATATATATATATATATATATATATATATGTGTGTGTGTGTGTATGTGTGTGTGTTTGTTAGTTGGTAATTTTATTACATTATGAAAGATATATCATTGAATTTTAAAATATAAATATTGATGCATATTTGGAAAATAAATTTTGTTATGAGTTTTAATTAATTCCTTTTAGTTTTATAGCAAGTCTTGACATATGAAAATCTAGGTGTATTGCTTACTAAAACTATACTTTATATATTATTAAAAAAAAAAAATTCATTAAAAATTATCTTGAATGAGTATTTTTTATTTATAAATTATTTTGTGCTTCCACACTTCTTAGGAATCTCGCATCTATTAATATATAATTTCAGAATCTTGCGTTCACACCTAAACTATTTATTTTGTACTATAAATCCAACTTAAATTTTTTTGTGTTCACACTTTGTGTTCACACATAAACTTAATTTTTACTTATATTTAAAAACTTTTTAATCTTATATATATAAAGCTTAAGAAGCCTTATAAATATAAGTGGTCATAATTAATGCTTGATGAATTGATTGTATCAAAGCTTAAGAAGCCTTATAAATGTAAGTGGTCATGATTAATGCTTGATGAATTGATTGTATCATATTTGTTATTCCACATTGATTTCCAGGCATGTCAAGCAACTTTCGTTAAGTGTACAATGAATATTCACATAATGGCCATTTATATGTTAAGTATATGAAGCATTTGTCAGTTATAAATGTAAAGTGGGTATAATAAATAACTCACGAATTGAAAGTGAAATGTAGAGATGAAGTGTTTGGTGCCATGAATGCATAAATTAAACACACCAATTAGTGTTAGTCTTTTTACCTTCCCGTCCATGAGTTACAAATATTTTATCAACTATATAATGTGTCAAAAATCACACACAACAAAACACAACTTCCTCCACACAGCGTGCACATTGGGCTACAACTTATTATGGTGGTAAAGTAAGCATCATATCGTCTAGCTTAATTAGCATATTGATTTATATTGTTTTATGTAAATTTCACGTGTGTTTTGTGTGTGTAACAATGTAGGACATAAAGATGGTGCTTAGGAGATTTGGTAGTAACGTCATCTTCTCTAATGGTTTAAGAGATCCTACACATCTTTGTCTTATCAATTATGTGGTACATGCACGAACATTTTTACTTTGATCGAAAATGCAATATATTGATTAACTGTATTTAAGTTACTAACGATCAACTATATCTAATTGTTTTTTGTAGCGCGTCAAGAAGCATTAAAGGAAGATATCGAGAAGTCACAAAAATTGTATCAAGAACAAAACATGAAAAAGGCCAATGAACAACAACGACAAAGACAACAACAACAACAAGAACAACAACAAAAACAAGAACGACGCCATGGCCATCGGTGGGATGAATACTTAACATTCATATTAATATATGTTACAAATTAAACATGCAATATTTTGCTTCATGTAATACCGATAAATGGGCCGATACTATTGATTCGTTAACAAGTAAGTTTATTGAAAATAATGTGACGAGTTCAATTTTTAGTCAATAATTATTACTACACTTTGTTGGTGTATTTTAATATTTTTGCTCTTAATTTAGTTTTTTGTCTTGCGGTGTGTTAATGTCACTTTCTTAATTAAACGTCTTGAAATATTGCGTGACTTTGATACTTGATATGATTGTGTAAGTTATGTCGATGTTACATATTGAAAATGGTAGTATATAATAAAAATATCTTCACACTATCATCTTTATCCATAGATGGTGCAAAGCAATGGACTATAGATAAAACAAATACGTATTAATGATTCAGGTAATCATATCCACAATTAGTATCGGCAATTAAGTGATTATGTTATTTTGAGAATTTATCATTTATATAATTTTACTGTAGTTTAAATCTTACATAATAAATAATATCATTTTGACGATTTATGTAGTTTAAACAATATAGATATACCATTTATATAATCTATTATAAATTAAATTTAAATCTTACTCAATAAGTAATATCACTATGGAGATTAATTGATTATCTTAATATAATTTTAGTTTCATATGTAGAATGACAAACAAATTTGGCAAAATGAAATTGTTATATTAGTTATTAAGAGTAGAAAAATTATATGTTGAGATTGATGTCTTCAAATATATTTATATATGCAACCTGGTACAAATTAAATATACTAACAATATTGGACCGATTTTCACAACAATAAAAAATATTGAAACTTAAATGGTTTTTGTGCATAAAATAAAGTTCGATTAATTAAGCGTAGTAATGTGGAACTGCCGTATTTGATATGATAAACCAAAAGGATTATTAATTGTCACAAGCTAGATCTCAAAATATAGCGAATATCCACTTTGTTACGATTTTATATAAGGGTTACATTTATTTTGAAGAACCGTATGCGTTTAACCTCCCTTTGACATTTAGTATGTAACTTATACATATTAAAAAGTTACATGTGAAGAGACTCTTTTAAATGTAGCATCTTGAAAAAAGTCTCTTCACATATACTCTTTTAATGTCAATAAACTATTTTAAATGTGTGTCATGCTTAGAAAAGGTGTGATACCATCACAACTTAGATATATAATGACGAAAATAAGTGTCAAAGATTACGCTATGAACACTTATATACAGCCCATGTAATGACGAAAATTAGTGTTGAACAATACACTATGAACATTTAGATTAAGCCCGTGTGCATCGCACGGGTCTGAATGACTCGGTCTAAATATAAAAGTCACCAAACAACTAATTAAACTCATTCATCTTAAACTCATGCGATGCTTACAAAAGTTGTGATACCATCACAACTTACAAACCTAATGACGAAAATAAATACTACACATTACACTATGACCAATTAGATAGAGCCCGTATGCAACGCACGGGTCTGAATGACTAGTTGATAATACATATGAAAAATTTAATGTTAAAATCAATTAATGATTACTACTTTTATGTTTTTTCTGCATATTAATATGATTACTCTTTTAGAATTCTCAAAACTTAATTCTAATAATTATTGGTAGCATTTACAATGTATAATAAATATACATAATGTAGTATTGCAAAACTCAAAGCCGTACTATTTTTACCTTTTTCTAATGTCTATTAATGTTTATTACAGAGTTTTTGCAAATTTCTAAAACTATGAAAATACAAATAATGCAGTTAATTACATCCCCAAAGAATAATAATTACACATAATTACATTCCCAACATTTACTACACACGGCATATGAACTACGGTGCACTTCTCAATGTGCATGCTGCTCGTTCTCAATGGGTACTGGAATTATAATTACAAATAATTACATCACTAACATTTACCGCACCATGGCATATGGAACTGCTGTGCAATATCTTCTCATGCAATGTAGATGCTTCAGCTCTATTAGATTAATCAGCCCCTTCGACTTATTCCAGATGTTTCAGTTCATTCCTATAAATTTGTTTTTTGTTGTTCATTTATAATCATGCTCCTCACTTTTCTTCATGTGAACGTTTATTGCAGATGTTTCAGTTCATTCCTATAAATTTGTTTTTTATTGTTCATTTATAATCATGCTCCTCACTTTTCTTCATGTGAACGTTCACACAATTATATATATATATATATATATATATAGTTGCACATGGAGATTGTTTTGGTGGATAAAGATGAAAGAATTTTTTTTAAATTATTTGTTATTTCTATTTTTATTTCACAATTGTATATTCTTTTATGCTGCAAAATGCATGTTTTTTTGGCAGGGTATCCGTTTTCAAGCTAATGTAAAGGGGCACATTATTGATAGGTTTGATGATTTAATCCTTGAGGGGCAGCTACTTAAGATACAACAATTTTCTGTGGTTGATAGACCAAAGATTTTCCCTGCTGCAGATCATCCTTACAAGATTGTTTTTCAAAGAAATACTTATGTTGGTCCTACTGTTTCTGCCTGTTTCCCGAAAACAATTTTTAGTTTCGGGAGTTTCTCTGATATCAAGCATGGATCATTCAAAGATGAAGCTCCTACCAGTTGTTTGTTATGTTATTTCTTTGTTTCGTTGTTTTGAATTTCGGGGACAAACTTCTTTTATTAGAAGCGGATCGGATTTTTAAACTTCTGTATTTCCAATTTTATCGACTCGTTTGTGTTCGCTGATATTTTATGAACTTCTTCTGTTCTTTGTTTTTGTTGTTCGAGCAAGTTCTGGTATTGTTCGGATTAATCTATTTATCGTTGTGACTTTTTCCGAGTTCGGTGCGATCCGTGAACCCTATGCGAATGAATATCTTGTAGTCCTTACAAGATCAGTTCATGTCTTGAGTGAGGTGTAAACTTTGGCATTGTTGTTCGATCGTTGTTGTTCGATCGTTATTTTCCGATTGCTTTCGTTTGATCTCGTATTGTGATTATTGAGCGTCTGAACCATTTTGTAATTTTCCAGAGTTTCAACCAATGGTCTTGGTATCGGATCCTCTAAATCTTTGGGGCTATCGGAAATTCATACTTGTTCAGTGTCAGACTTGTGTTTTGGATCGTTGTGCTGTTCGAATTAATCTACCGTAGTGATGTTGCTCATTGCATTTCGTTATCGCTTTGGCATAGCGAATTGGACTGTAGCAATTCTGTAGTCCATAAGGTTTGTTGTGAGCTGTCAGCAACATGTAGCGGGTGTTATCCAGAGTTGCCCTGGTTTGACTGTTCCATGTTTTATGTTTCGGAAAGAAACTTATTTTTAGGGGGTAGAATGTAATACCCGAGATTTTCCACTCCGGTTTCGTTGAATGTTTCTCCGGTTTAGCGGGTTGATGTCGTTCATGTCTTGCGAATCGTGTGTCATGAGTGGACACGTGTTTGATTTTGATTCAGATTGTTGCGTGAGTTTTTGGTTCATTGTAGCGTAGCGCACGCTACTAAGTGGTGTAGCGCGCGCTACTGTGCTGCAGTTAGCGCACGCTGCGGGAAGGGTAGTGCACGCTAACTTATAGTTCGGGGGAAGTCCAGAACCTACTGGGCTGGCACTGGGGGGCCTATATAGCGCACACTAATGTAATACCCGTGATTTTCTTTTTCGGTAATTTTTCGTTTTTGGCATTTTTCTAGTTTCCAGAACTCGCTTGCGACCGTTTTGACATTTTGACAATGTTTTGTTCTTCGTGTTTGGTCATCCGAGTTCGTTTGATCGCGTTTTGTCGAGTTCCGTGCTTTTTGGCGACTTTTCCGCACTTGAGTTCGATTCTTGCGAATCTCGTCCGAAACTGTTGTTTCGACTTTCTCGTAAGTTCATTTAATGTTATTATTCATGTTGCGAGCTTTGTCTTGGTGTTTCGATCACGTATCGTGATTTTCGGCGTTTGGGCCATTTTCGTAATTTCCCAAAGTTTGGGGTAATTACTTTCCGTTGTCGAATTTCGAGCCTTCGGTGGTCGGAATCGTGTGTTCTCTTAGTGCTCGGATTCGTCTTTGCGAGTACTTCGTAACCGTATCTTGATTCGTACTCGGTTCGTGTTTCGGGTCGTTCGGGCCGTCGGAGTTGGCGGGCCGAGTCATGGCCAGACAGTCTTGGCCTGTGCCGAGTTACGGCCGTAGTGCTCGGCCGTTACGTCGTAAGTCTCGGCCGGTTACGTGCGTAACGATGCCGCATTTCGGCGGAGACTTCGGTCATGGCGGTTACGTGCGTAAGGGCCCGGCCGATTACGTCGTAAGCGTCCGGCGATGTCCGCTATATAAGGCCTGGACCGAGTCATATCCGGCATTTTCCACTTTTCTTCGTCCCTTCCGCGATTTTTCACCATAGATCGATGGTTTTGAGTAGAATCAACTTATAACAACATGTTTTGGAAGTTGGAATCATGGATTAACATCATCTTCCACCCGGATCGAAGGTAAGAACACCTAAACTTTTGGTTTTTGGATGTTCTTGGGGTTTCTTGGTGTTTTGGCCGATTTTCTTTGTTTTGATTCAGATTGCTGATGAAACTTGATTGTAAACTCGTAATCATTCAATACCCTTCAAGTTTTGTGGAACGGATTTGAGTATTTCTTTGAATAATCGATTGAATTGGACTACGCCTTCAAAGTGTCCGATAAAATGCTTCAATGGGTAGAACTTGGGAAGTTCCATACGTTTTCATAGAATTGTGATTGAATTGATATCGTTATGACTTAGGAACGAATTCTTGTGAAGAACTCGAGTCGGAACCCTTCCGTTCGTTGTCTTCCTCGGGGTCCGAGCTTCCCAGTTGAATCGTGTTCTTCGGAGTGTTCGGTAGCGGTCATTAAGTCGAGCTTTCCCGTTGCTCCGCGTGCGTTGGACTTGAGGCGAGTATCTCGTCTATATTCTTTATACTTTGAGAATGTGATGTGTCGTGAATTTAACGTGGACTCGTTAGTGACGGTATATTTAACCGTAACTTACTTTAAATGAAGATGTGATTTTATGAAGGTAATTACCAACGTAAACTTTAGTTTCAAGAATAATGATAACTACCTCTTCATGTTATTTTGTGATTAAAATAAATACTAGAAATGAGTAGTTAACTGAAGAATTGTGGAATCACGTAATACTTGTATTATTTGCTCGTTGGCCTTTTTCCTGAATGATGGTTTCTTTGTGGATGTTGTGCCTTTGTGGAAGTTATGTTACATTAACTTATATGTTACGTGTTTCCGGTTGTAGTGAATATTGTGCCTTTGTTGTTGTTGTGTATCTTAGCGAATTGAGATGTTGTCCGGGTAGGGTCCCGTCGAGGCCTCCGGAGGCGCGTGCTTGCGAGTACGGCCAGACGTATGTTGTGACCATAAGGTTATCAATTCGGGTAGGTCTGGGGAGGGCTCCGAGGATCGACACTTGCGAGTGCGATGTCATGATAACTTATGGGCGTATTTGAATGATGTTATCCGGGTAGGGTCCGTCGAGGCCTCCGGAGGCGCGTGCTTGCGAGTACGGCCAGATGTTACGATTTGACCATAAGGTTATCTAATCGGGTAGGTCTGGAGAGGGCTCCGAGAATCGTCACTTGCGAGTGCGATGTCAAGATAACTTATGGGTGTGTTCGAGTTTATTCTTGATGAGCTAATCCGGTGGGACCCTTCGGGGCCACGAGACGCGTTTTTGGTTTGATTTGATATCTCAATTGTTTATGTTTGAATCTTGAATCCCGATTATATTGGTGAATATGGTTTTGGTCTTGAGGTTTGAGTTGAGAATAAAATCATTTGTATGATTTTGAAAGAAAACCTTTTGAAAAGGAAAAACATTCATATTTCAGATTTTACACCGAGACCCCGAAGTCTCTAAATAATCTCTTACAATGATTTCGGAGTAATTCCCATGGTTTGTTTTAAAGGAATAAATTTTCAAAAGACTTTAGACTGGGGATCGTGTTACTACCTTGTCGAAATGTTATTTTCATAACGGTTGTATTCTTGATGTATAATTGTATAGCTTGGTTACTTGCTAGCGATTCCATCGCTAACCCCTCGTTGGGGATTTTGTTATTTATTCCGGTGTTCGATCGAGAGTGAGCAACCACGGGATTGGCTCGGAGGATGATGCAATGCGGCGATACTAGTCACGGTTGTAGTCCGTAGTCATCGGTGATATGTCGTTTGAGTTCTTATCATCCTTGAGGGGATGGACATTTTATGTACTATGTGATCGAGTTGTAATTTAGTTTCATCGGATGTACGGTTATGCTATGTTTTGAGAGACCTAATCGGTCTACGGTATTATGTTTTGGTCAAGTTGACCGCATGTGGGTTTTGATTTGCAGTCTCACTTTGGTAGCTCCTTGTGGAAAGGGGTCTACGGCGTGTAATATCCTGAGTGGATTGGGGTGTTACATAAATGGTATCGAGCTTAGGTTTGCGAAACCTAGGCGGTTAGTCTAGTTGGGTCTTGTCGAGTCGTGTCTTGTCGGAGTCGTGTCTTTTCGTGTCACCCGGGTGAGCAGCGTGAACAAGCGAGATCATTGCGATCCGTTGTGATCAATTGTGATTCGTTGTGATTAGTATCGTGTTGCGACCATTATCTCGTGCGGCTGTGGGACGTAAGTCTCCTCCTTTATGTGAGGTACCTGTATTTCATGTTTTTATGCGAATTAAATGTGATGTGTGTCCTTATTTATACGGTGTTGTGTAAGGGAGTTGTATTCGATGCTTGTGACCTTACGGTATACGGATATATTTGGACGTATTGATGTTTTGACTTTGAACCGCCGTGTGGGGTGGTATGTTGTGAAATTTGTGAACCTTGATGGGTTTCAAAGTGTGCCGACAGTTGATTCGGTGAAAAGCTCAAATGATAGTCTTGATATATGTTTTAACTTGATGCGCCCGAAATGTGTTTGGTTGAATTTGTGATTTTGTTTGTCGTTTGAGCAGTGGTTTTTAGTTCGATCAGTTTGTTTGGACTATCGTAATTATTCCGCTGCGGGTAGATTTGAGGATATATTTTTGAGGGGCCATAAGGGTCGGAACATTTTTGAGAAAGTTGATTTTGAAAATATTTTTATGGTTCGATTAAACCAGAAATTTCGTATGAATTTTGAAATCGGTCGAGTTTTAACAGAGTTAATCCTGTATTTTCAAATGACACCATCAGGCGGTATGAGGAAAAATGTATTTTAATGTATTTCGGGCACTGCAAAATATTACCGTCACCTTCGGTTGAGACCAAAAGAATTTTGAAAAATTTCCGTTATATGTTTGTTATGTTGTTTTGCCGTCGGAAAATTTTTACAAGACCCTTTATTACAATTCTATAGGTGATCATTTTCTGTTGCTCAATCTCTATCGACCTAATCATATGGTCCGTCTGTGACGATCGTGAACCCTAACTGCGATATCAGTATTGCACTTAGTTGCTTCACCTGTGTGGATATTATTGACGTATTATATATTGTCACAATTCTTGTTAGCAAGTTATGGGTGTACGCCCAGATACGATGATTTCATAGTTCGGTTTAATTGTGTTGTTTCTTTGACGTTATCCGGATGTGGTAATTCAGAATGTCTTGTACATGGTTTTCAAACGAGACAGAGATGATAATAGATTCGTAGTTTTGATCAAACTTTTCTTTTCTAAAATTCGCTTCAGCAAATTTTTCAAATTCAGGAATTTTAAAATGCTATCATTTGGACAAGCACCTTAAAAAAAAAAAAAAAAAAATTTGTTTTTAAAATATTACCCATATTCGACCCTGATGATATGTTTGTGGTTTTGACCGTGATAAACTTGGTAAAGGTCGTACATTATGTTAACATGGCTAAGTGAATGATTTATGAATTTGAATTCTGTCGTTGCAGTGATGGTTCATGTATTCGTGCTACAACTCGGAATGAGTATATTATTGTGTTATTGTTGGTTGCTCTATATTGATTATGTGGTGGTTGTTTTGGTTGTTTTGATCGGTTGCTCATTCAGTATGCCGAGAGGTCGAGGTCGTGGTAACCCTCCGCGCGACCAGGATCGTACTACCGGTAATGGAATTAGTACTGGTGTTGCTACTGTGCTCCAACAGGTGGCAGACCAGATGACACATTTAGCTCAGGTGGTTCAGCGTAACCATACTGCGAATGAGGATGTTGGATCGACTCGGTGGCTTAGAGAAGTGCTTCGTATGCGTCCCCCTCGCTTTGCAGGAGCGGGTGATACTTTGGGCTGGGACGGTTGGCTTATCCAATTGGAGAAGATTTTCAAGGCGATTGTTTGTCCCGAGGAGCGGAGGATTCCTATCGCTCAGTTCCTTCTCGTTGATGACGCCGCTAACTGGTGGGAGGCCGTTGAGCCTCAAGATCATGCTGTTACTTGGGAAGAGTTCAAGAAGTTGATGGAAGCGGAGTTTTGCCCGAGGCCGATCCGAGAGCAGAGGATCCGAGATTTTTACCTAGCCAAGCCACAGGATGTACCCGTGTCGCAGGCTATTGTCGATTATAGTCGACAGCTCGCCTTTGTGAAGAATCAGGTGAGGACCGAGGAGGACAAGATCCGTCATTTTGATATGCGGATGAAACCAGAGATTCGACAGTACATGTCGGGTTTCACTTGTGCTACTTTGAGAGAGTATCAGAATCGAGCCATGGCATACGAAATGGCATCGGTATCTACTGGGCCTTTGCATGAGTCGAAGAGACAGAGGACGTCTGGAGATTTTTCGGATGGTGCAAGAGACGGAAATTCTTCTCATCGAGTTTCGCGTAGTCGTACGGCGAAACCTTTAATTTCTTCGTTCGGTGGAACCAAGAGTTCCAAGTTGTCTTCTTTGACTCCTAGTCAGACTGGGAGGTGCTTTAACTGCAATGTTGTCGGTCATGTGCAAGCTAATTGTCCTTCGCAACGGATTACTTGTTATAATTGTGGACTCGAGGGCCACAGAGTTCAGTATTGTGAATTATTCCATGAGGTTTCCCAGAATCGTGTTTCGGCATCGGTATCGGGATCGGTTGGTCGGGACCGTTGATATTTTGTCGGCCGTGCTTTGTTGTTTGTGACTTCACTGTTTTTTTTGTTTAAGTTTTGGGACGAAACTTTTTTTTAGAGGGGTAGAATGTAATACCCGTGATTTTCTTTTTCGGTAATTTTTCGTTTTTGGCATTTTTCTAGTTTCCAGAACTCGCTTGCGACCGTTTTGACATTTTGACAATGTTTTGTTCTTCGTGTTTGGTCATCCGAGTTCGTTTCGGTATCGTTTTGTCGAGTTCCGTGCTTTTTGGCGACTTTTCCGCACTTGAGTTCGATTCTTGCGAATCTCGTCCGAAACTGTTGTTTCGACTTTCTCGTAAGTTCATTTAATGTTATTATTCATGTTGCGAGCTTTGTCTTGGTGTTTCGATCACGTATCGTGATTTTCGGGCGTTTTGGGCCATTTTCGTAATTTCCCAAAGTTTGGGGTAATTACTTTCCGTTGTCGAATTTCGAGCCTTCGGGTGGTCGGAATCGTGTGTTCTCTTAGTGCTCGGATTCGTCTTTGCGAGTACTTCGTAACCGTATCTTCGATTCGTACTCAGGTTCGTGTTTCGGGGTCGTTCGGGCCGTCGGAGTTGGCCCGGGCCGAGTCATGGCCGGACAGTCTTGGCCCAGGCCGAGTTACGGCCGGTAGTGCTCGGCCGTTACGTACGTAAGTCTCGGCCGGTTATGTACGTAACGATGCCGGCATTTCTGGGCAGAGACTTCGGTCATGGCCGGTTACGTACGTAAGGGCCCGGCCGGTTACGTACGTAAGCGTCCGGCAGTGTCCGGCTATTTAAGGCCTGGACCGAGTCATATCCGGCATTTTCCACTTTTCTTCGTCCCTTCCGCGATTTTTCACCATAGATCGATGGTTTTGAGTAGAATCAATTTATAACAACATGTTTGGAAGTTGGAATCATGGATTAACATCATCTTCCACCCGGATCGAAGGTAAGAACACCTAAACTTTTGGTTTTTGGATGTTCTTGGGGTTTCTTGGTGTTTTGGCCGATTTTCTTTGTTTTGATTCAGATTGCTGATGAAACTTGATTGTAAACTCGTAATCATTCAATACCCTTCAAGTTTTGTGGAACGGATTTGAGTATTTCTTTGAATAATCGATTGAATTGGACTACGCCTTCAAAGTGTCCGATAAAATGCTTCAATGGGTAGAACTTGGGAAGTTCCATACGTTTTCGTAGAATTGTGATTGAATTGATATCGTTATGACTTAGAACGAATTCTTGTGAAGAACTCGAGTCGGAACCCTTCCGTTCGTTGTCTTCCTCGGGTCCGAGCTTCCCGATTGAATCGTGTTCTTGAGTGTTCGGTAGCGGTCATTAAGTCGAGCTTTCCGTTGCTCCGCGTGCGTTGGACTTGAGGCGAGTATCTCGTCTATATTCTTTATACTTTGAGAATGTGATGTGTCGTGAATTTAACGTGGACTCGTTAGTGACGGTATATTTAACCGTAACTTACTTTAAATGAAGATGTGATTTTATGAAGGTAATTACCAACGTAAACTTTAGTTTCAAGAATAATGATAACTACCTCTTCATGTTATTTTGTGATTAAAATAAATACTAGAAATGAGTAGTTAATCAAGAATTGTGGAATCACGTAATACTTGTATTATTTGCTCGTTGGCCTTTTTCTGAATGATGGTTTCTTTGTGGATGTTGTGCCTTTGTGGAAGTTATGTTACATTAACTTATATGTTACGTGTTTCGGTTGTAGTGAATATTGTGCCTTTGTTGTTGTTGTGTATCTTAGCGAATTGAGATGTTGTCCGGGTAGGGTCCCGTCGAGGCCTCCGGAGGCGCGTGCTTGCGAGTACGGCCAGACGTATGTTGTGACCATAAGGTTATCAATTCGGGTAGGTCTGGGGAGGGCTCCGAGGATCGACACTTGCGAGTGCGATGTCATGATAACTTATGGGCGTATTTGAATGATGTTATCCGGGTAGGGTCCGTCGAGGCCTCCGGAGGCGCGTGCTTGCGAGTACGGCCAGATGTTACGATTTGACCATAAGGTTATCTAATCGGGTAGGTCTGGAGAGGGCTCCGAGAATCGTCACTTGCGAGTGCGATGTCAAGATAACTTATGGGTGTGTTCGAGTTTATTCTTGATGAGCTAATCCGGGTGGGACCCTTCGGGGCCACGGAGACGTTTTGGCTGTTGATTTGATATCTCTGAATTGTTTATGTTTGAATCTTGAATTCCGATTATATTGGTGAATATGGTTTTGGTCTTGAGGTTTGAGTTGAGAATAAAATCATTTGTATGATTTTGAAAGAAAACCTTTTGAAAAGGAAAAACATTCATATTTCAGGATTTTACACTGAGACCCCCGAAGTCTCTAAATAATCTCTTACAATGATTTCTGGAGTAATTCCCATGGTTTGTTTTAAAGGAATAAATTTTCAAAAGACTTTAGACTCGGGGATCGTGTTACTACCTTGTCGAAATGTTATTTTCATAACGGTTGTATTCTTGATGTATAATTGTATAGCTTGGTTACTTGCTAGCGATTCCATCGCTAACCCCTCGTTGGGGATTTTGTTATTTATTCCGTGTGTTCGATCGAGAGTGAGCAACCACAGATTGGCTCGGAGGATGATGCAATGCGGCGATACTAGTCACGCTTGTAGTCCTGTCAGTCATCGGTGATATGTCAGTTTGAGTTCTTGTCATCCTTGAGGGGATGGACATTTTATGTACTATGTGATCGAGTTGTAATTTAGTTTCATCAGATGTACGGTTATGCTATGTTTTGAGAGACCTAATCGGTCTACGGTATTATGTTTTGGTCAAGTTGACCGCATGTGGGTTTTGATTTGCAGTCTCCCGCCTGGTAGCTCCTTGTGGAAAGGGGTCTACGGCGTGTAATATCCCTGAGTGGATTGGGGGTGTTACAACTAAAGCCTGTAGTTAGCGCATGCTATCGTCCGTCTTAGCGCACGCTATTTGTTATTATAACGCACGCTACCTCGAAGGTGCAGAACTGTCCAGGAGCTACTGGACTGGGTTGGCAGGTCTTGTTAGCACACGCTAATGACTGTAGTTAGCGCACGCTAACTGTGTGTGTTTCGTTAGCGCGCGATACTCCTCAGTATTAGCGCACGCTAATCTGTCCAGTATAAAAACCGGACATCAGTCGTATTTCTTCATTTCATCTCCTTTTCCTTTCCTCTCCGCGGGTGTGAGTCAAGAGTTCCTAGGGTTGATGATCTTGGTCGATTTTTGAGCCATCCAAGGTATTTTGGAGAGTTCTAGGTGATTATAACATCACCTAATCCACTATTCTTCATCGGATCGAGGTAATCCATTGATTTTCATTGAGTTGACCATTTTGTAGATTTAGTTCTTGATCTCGTTTCCAGTCTGATTTTGATGAATCTATTGGGGTTAGCCGTTGTTGTTAATCATATTCCATAGATTCTATATCCATAATTCCGACTTGTTCAACTCGATTGATGATTCGAGTGTTCTTGAGGAACCGTGAACATTTAATGTTCGATTAAATGTTTGTATGAGTCTTTCTTTGTTAGTTTGAGACGATTTCTATTTTTTTGGGTCTTGCTCCTCGTTGTGATCGTGTTTTCGCTGTTTCTTGCGGAAGTTGTAGATTTCGAGGCACTTCGGCCAAGCGGTGTTCGTCAGGGTATTTGTGTGCCGATTTCGAGGCAAGTATCTTGCCCATACACTTTGTGTTTCGTAGACATAATAGTTAGTAATTGAATGTATGTACAATTTGAATGTTTTTAATGAACTCCTAAAAAGGATCGGTATATTCTCGATAAAGCTTTTCCTCCAAAGATAACTCGTACATTTTGTGAACAAATGTACTTTTCTGAATATGTGTATTAGTGTTGTATGTGGAGGGTGGTGTGATCATATTATGTGATTATAGTATGTCTTTCCTTTCACTTGTCAAGGATTGTGTGTTAGTACGTGTACTCGTTTGATAAATATGTGATGTTGTGTGATATTAATTGTTACTCCTTGTAAGGAGGCTGTGATGCTCAGCATTGTTTGGAAATGGTACTCCATTGTTGTTGTGTGATTGTTGTAAAGTGATGTGCCACCGGGTAAGATTTGTTGAATCTCCAGGATCCGTCCTTGCTAGTACGGATCAGGCGTGACCATGGGGTTATCCAATGGGGTATGTCTTTCGGAGACTCCGAGGTTCATGGCTTGGTAGCCCAATGCTGGGATAACTTGTGGGGTTATCCAAACCAGTTATGTCGATGCGGAGACTCCGAGGTTCGTAGATTGTTAGCGTGATGCCGGGATAACTTATGGTTGTGGTTTGGTTGTGTGACATACGTGTCATGGGTTGTCCAATCAGGTATGTCTCGCGGAGGCTCCGAGGTTCGTGGCTTGCTAGCCCGACGTCGGGAAAACTATGAAGGTATGTCATGGTTGTGGTAATATGTGACTGTTCTCACGGTGACATGTGTTATTGTGTGGTTTTCCATTAGGTTATTCACTCGGGTATGTTCTGTGGGAGCATCTGAGGTTCGTGGCTTTGTTGGAGCAAGATCGGTATATGCGCCGTGTTGCGGAAGCGTAAATTAAATTGCGAAAATTAAATGACACACGGATTTATACAGGTTCGGCTATAAACGAGCCTACGTCCTCTCTAGTAACCTTTTTCTATAGGTTCAAGATAAAAACCTCTGCATCTCTCTTTTATCGGTCGAGGTATAACCGTTACAATCACGTCTTCTATTGGTTCGTGATAAACCACTCGTACTTGTCTTTGTGTCGGTCCAAGTTAAACCGTTTTCCTTTTATATTGGACAAGGAATCAACCACTCTAGCTTTCTATCGGTACTAGATAAACCTCACGAAGATATCGATTGCGATTCTAATAATACCGGATCCTTGATCCTAAGAACACCGAATCCAATCGTATCTTATATTTCACCTCTCGTGTATATGTTGAATGTATAAACACTCAAACTAACAATATAAGCTCAATATCACAACAACAATGTAAGTATATCAATCTCTGATGAATGTATCGTTTGCTTGAAGTTGTTGTATGGATGAATACCAAGGATGTGGTATTTATAGGCTCCAAAGCCTCAACTAGCCGTTAGCTTCATGTTCCACCATTACATAAGTTATCACACCAATATTACGTACGCTATAGATAATACGTACGTTAACCTCACATGGGTACGTACGTTAGCTTAGTCCAGTTTCAGTCCAGTAACATTCGTTTCTTTCCTTACATATGTTATCAACAATCCATTGCGTACGTTAAGTATACGTCATTGCTGACGTCATATATCCGTTGCCGCCTTTTTTTACTTTGATTCATCCAACGTTCTTGTCGTTTGAACTCTGAAACACATCTTTACGTACATTAACCATCATCTCTTACGTACGCTGAGTGACTTACATTACGTACGTTATACTTATGTTACGTATGTTAAGCTTGCATAAATCCAGCTTTCTGCATTTCGTTTCCTTTGATGCTTTGTTTCGTCTCTTTGTTGTTTTGTTTTGTGTAACAACTTTAATCATCAAAACACTATTAAGCATGTATGGAACAAAATGTTCCAACAATCTCCCCATTTTTGATGTTTACAAAACAACACTTCGTCAATGGGATTTACCTGCAAAAATACAAATATATGTATATGTGTACAGACCAAAATTTTCAACTTTATCCGTTTTGTTAGTTTCTTCTCCCATTACTTTTCGACTCCTTATTTCCTTTTCTTTTTCTTTTCGAATTTTCAAATTTTCATCATCTTTTCGACGTCTCCTCATTTTTCTTTTCAACTTCATCTTTTCTTTTCAATTTCAACTTTTCGGATTTCGGTTTTTCTCCCCCTTTCAGGGTTAATCCCATTCTCATTTCTCCTTCTTTTTGTTTTCATCAAAAAGTGTAATAAATAACACGAGTAATAAATACCAAATTGATGAAAATGTGTGATACCAAATGATGAATATAATAATATGCATGAATAGGGTATAAACTCCCCCTGATAATATTATCTCCCTTAAAAAATTATTACTCCCCTTAAGTAAAATATTTTGAAAAAAAATCAATTTTTGGGGATCCAACTGAGAGTTGATTTTTCATTTGAAACATAGACGATATTTTAAATAATTGTTCCTTTAGGAACTCAAATCTTTTTAATTTTAATTGTCCGGCGTGGGCTTTTACAGTTAGAAATGTGATTCCCGATTTTCAAATATTTTTCGCAACGGGATATCTTTAAATTTAAGGATTCGTTTTTAGAACGAGGTGTGAATCCCAACCCCTGTTTATTTAAAGTATATTTTTGAACCGAGAGCATATTTTCAAATTTCTCGTTTCCGAGAGAAAATTTCTTCGTCAAATTTTTGAGCTCGGTTTGAATTTTAATAAGATCATCCTTTAAAATATTTTCATTTTCAATGCATTGTGAATGATCGGACTCGATAAATTTCCCTTTTCCAGAATTTTGGAATTTTCAATTTCGAATAATTTATTTTTAAATTGAAGGGATTTAATTTCGGATAAAGCATTTTGATAATCCGTGTGTAATAATTCAAATGCTTCAAATAGTTCGTCGTAAGAATTATTTACTTGGCTTTCGACGTCGCTATCATCGAATGAACTTCGGGCTATGAGAGAGAGATTATTTTGATTGATAAAATCATCATCTTCATCTTCGTCGCTCCATGTTGCAACGAGAACCTCCTTCTTGGGTTTAGCTCGGCAGTTCTTAGCAAAGTGGCCTGGTTTACCACATAATCGACAATTATTGTCGAATTTCTTAGATTCGCTCGTTTGGATGTCCTTCTTTCTCCGGTTTAATAAGTGTTGGAACTTATTAATATTCTTGGCATAATATGCCGATTCTTCGTCGCTATCATCCACCGGAATTTCTTCTCTCTTTGACATCTTAGCCTTCATGGCTATTGATAGTTCCTTCGGCTTTAGCTTGACACTTCGTGATTTTAACACTATCTCATAATTAATTAGCGAACCAACGAGTGCGCTAAAATCAAGCGTATTGAGATCTTTAGATTCCATGATCGTAGTCACGGTGCCGTCCCATTCGCTAGGTAGTGATCGTAAAATTTTCTTGACTTTTTCACTACTAGATAATGGTTTTTCGAATGAAGCAAGTCCCTTAGTGATGACCGAAAATCGGTCGAGCATGTTGGTGATGGACTCGTCACCCTTCATCATGAATAACTCGTAGTCATGGAGAAGCATATTAATCTTTGTCTCCTTGACTTGAGTTGTCCCTTCGTGTGTGATTTCAAGAATTTTTCATATCTCTTTAGCACTTTCACACGATGAGATACGATTAACCTCTTCTGGATTTAAGGCACAATATAGAAGTTGAGTAGCCTTACAATTTAGATGGTCATTCTTCCAATCCTCGTCATTATATTCTTCGAAACTCTTAAGAGATCCGTCAGGGTTGATTGGAACTTTCGGGCCAGGGCAAATGATCTTCCAAATATCGATGTCATACGTTCGAATGAATATTGACATCTTTTTCTTCCATGTCATGAAATTTGTGCCATCAAAAAATGGTGGTCGGTTAAGAGCAAGGCCTTCGACTGGAGCAAATTGAAACACCATTTGGATCGACTCCTCGGATGTTAAGCCGTGTATTACGTACGCTAAGTGGCTTACATTACGTACGTTATATAGCTTATGTTACGTACGTTAAGCTTGCATAAATCCAGCTTTTTACACTTCGTTTCCTTCGATGCTTTGCTTCGTCTCTTTGTTGTTTTGTATTGTGTAACAACTTTAATCATCAAAACACTATTAAGCATGTATGGAACAAAATGTTCCAACAGGCTTGTTAGCACGAGACGCGAGTAATCCTTGGGAATATGTTGATATGTATGATTGGGTCGTGGACCCTGTGTTTTGTGATCGGAATGGTATGATTGGGTCGTGGACCATGTGTTTTGTGATCGGAATTGTATGATTGGGTTATGGACCCCCTGTTTTGTTATTGGATTTGAGTTTTGGAAAATGATCTTTGGGCTGTGTCCCTAAGTGGTTTTCGATAAGATGAAAATTCTTAAATTCCAAATATTTTTAAAACTCCCGAGATCTTAAAGACGTACATTGATTTCATTCCTAGGTTTTATGGTTTGAACGGTTTTAATCAAATGAATTATCTCGAGAAGTCTTCGTTATGATTAACTGGTTGGATGTTTTCGATTCTTATGTCCTCGGAATATGTGTTGTATGGCTCGTATTTGCACTTTATACTTGCACTAGCAAAATAGTGGAGTTTTGCTAACCCCCGAGTAATTGGGGGGTGGATGTCTGTATTACCTCCAGGTACTTGCAGGTTCTTGGGGAGCTAATCATAGGATCGGTACGAAGGATGATGGAAGATGACGATACTAACCACATTAGACCAGTGTTGAGTATTTTGGTCAAGGCATGTTGTGGTGTCTTTTCCACTGTTGTATTTTCTGATTGTAAGAGTATGGTTCGTGTATTTGAACTTGGTTTATGTTTGAGTGGTATCAGTTATGCGTGTCTGATTTGTATATTGTGGTGAAAGACCAAATCGGTCTATTGGTTTGTTATTTAGTCGTGTCGGCACGTAATGTGATATACTATTTATGCATTTAGCATGGTAGATCCTCACGGAGAGGGTCTGCGGCGCTGTAATATTCTCAAGAGGTTTGGAGGTGTTACAATTAGATTGTGACTCCTTGTTTATTCCTTTTAATGCTGTGTTGTTTTTAGTTTTCTATATTTAATATTTTCCTTATTGAATTGTTTATGTTTGTTTTCTTATTGCACGCAAGAAAAAGATGATGGAAATGTGCATGTTAATATTGTGGAACTCATTAAGAAAATTCTTGATGAAAATAAATTATTTGTTCATTGGATTCTTTTTGCGGTGAGCGACTACATGATGATAATGTTGTTGATATTAAGCTTAAATTGGATTGTCGTAGAAACTATTGTAATATCCAGGAATTTTAATTGGAATTTGGTGATATAAATTTAATTTTATTTTATTTATTAGCTGACTAATTAAAAGATCGGGCGGACTCTTGAGAAAATAGAACTAAGTATTGGTGAGTTATTGACTGTTGGTGTCATCCGATGCAGTAGGAATTAATCGAATAGTCGAGCCAAGAGACCGAATAACAAAGGTCGGCTGATTTATCTAAATGTGACTATGGGCCGGACTATAATATGTGTACTTTTCAATAGCAATGAAGGCTTGGGCTAATTGATTTATTCGGCCGTTTGACCAAGCAACTAAGTTTAATATACTTGTAACCCATTACAACCATTGACCTATAACCTCAGATTTGTTAACTTCCCATCATGGTTGCCTCTCCCTATTGTCAACACAACACCACCAACTCCCATCTCTCTCTCATCTTGTGAAACACACACACACACACACACACACACACACACACATGCACACTCGACGGATCAAGGGTGAGGACAATTATATTCTGACCACCAGGCAGAGGGGAAATCGGATAGGAGTCGGAGGTGGGTTGGTCTGAACGGAACGAACAACGGCCATGGTGGAGAGAGGGAGTACGATAGCTCTGGACTGATTCCGAAGAGCGAGATTTACAGTTGAGTGGTCAGAAGTGGGTTAGGACTCTCTTGGCCGTGAGTTTCTGGCGTGAATCCTGTAATATCCGGAATTTCTACTACTGTGGTTTAATATTATTTTATCCGAGTTATGTTGTACAGCATGGAATCTGTATAGTATGGATAAAATAAATGAAGGACTAAGACATCTGTATTAGTATTATTACCGCACTTGGTTGACAGTTGTATTGGAAGCCATTGTATGTCGGGCTTATCGTATGAGAATGTTGTTGGAAGATGTATATGAATTCAGTATGCCGTATGTTCGTATTCTGCATGTCGAGATGTTGGACAAGAGTAGCTGAAAATGGCTAAATATAGCCTTCTTAGCGCACGCTAATACTCATGTATAGTGCACGCTACGGGCATAGGTTAGCATACGCTATCGTGCATGTATAGCGCACGCTACGGGCATAGGTTAGTGTACGCTAGTGCAGAACAGCTCAGAGGGAATCTACGTGTGGACCCGCCCACTTTCGGCGCATGTGCCGATGAGTCAACGGATGTTGTAATGTAGTACTAGCGCATGCTAAAACCTAAGGACTAGCGCACGTTAACTGCATATCGGACAAAAAGGAATCTTATCCTCGTCAGTGCTTTCGACATGTGAGGACATGGGGGTAGGTGCTGACTGTAGCAAGTCAACTACGATTAGCGCATGCTAAGGTCCAAGAAATTGCATGCGCTAGACAGTGTAATTTACGTACGTTACTGCATGGGCATTACGTACGTAAGCTGATGTGCGAAGTAAGGCAGTAGCCTCTGGACTGCGGTAGCGCACGCTACTAAGGAAAAAGTAGCGCACGCTAATGATAGTCAGTATATATATGATTGCAGATGTGAATTATGTTCATTCGGCCATTCCTTCCTTTATTTTGAGAAAGAGCATTTTTACAGAGAAGTTTGAGGTTCCAAACACTGAGAGATGATGATCTCTAACAAGATTAAGCTGAGGAAGATGGATTAAAGTCTTGTTCTTGAAGTTATTGATGATTCTTGGAATGAAGTTGATTGTTCTCCTTCATGGTTCGTCTATACAAGGTAATCACTCTTCACCTTTTGATTTCATTTTGGATTGAAGATTGATGTTCTTGAGTTAATGATTATCAAATAAACAAGTTGACAAGCATGATTATGAGATGGGTTAACAGAGTATGATGATATTAATATGATTCGTGTGATTTGAATTGTGTAGTTTGTTTTCTTGAGATAAGTTGGTTAATCCTCCTTCTCCTTTGTGAATGTTGATATCATTGCTGATGATTAATCTCCGTAATGTGAGGTTAGGGAAGTGTTGTTAGGATTCTTGGTGTTCATGATGTTGATATTTGAGGAAGAAGATGATATGTGAATATATTAATTGGATTAAGAGTTGGATGATTACCTACATGTTAAAGGATATCAGATTTCATTGTTTTGATAGCTATGAACATGGTTTAGAATCACTTAGTGTTCTTGACAATCGCAATATGTTGATCGGTATCTGAAATGCACGCAACTGCATGTCATTAACGCACGCTAGTGTTAATGGCTAGCGCACACTAACGGGAGCGACTTAGCGCACGCTACGTTAAGTGATTAACGTGCGCTAAGTCAACAGGCAGGGTAGTATATTCTGTTTCGGTTATGAATTTGTGATCGTTTAAGTTGGTTTGATTAGGCTTGTGGTTAACTGAGATATTGTTGAGCCGTTAGGTTTGTGAATTGGTTTTATTGATTGTTGATTGTTATCGAACTTGTTGTTTATCGAATTACTGTAATAGGTTGAGAATATTGATCAGTGATTATAACCGTGTGTTGCGGTCGAGTTCGAGGATGTTCGTGAATTGCTTTGGTCGGGACCGAGGAACTTGTAGATGACGGCAATGGATTTTGTAACATCTTCCTAGTCGTTGTATCGGTATCGAGGAAAGTTATTACTTGTTCAGTTTATAATATTTAATGAATGGTTTTCGTTTCATTCGTTTATAATTCGTATAGTAATGTTTATAATCGTAATCACAGGAGATATGGAATTATAAATTGTATTCGAATTTTGGGAATCTAAATCATAATGTATATGATTTACTTTTGTTATTGGTATACTTGTATATCGAGGATATATTGTGATAAAGACGAAGATATGAATTATCTGCAATCCGTGATACTTTGGACCATCGAGTATTGAGGATAATGGTTCGTGATGGTTTAGACATTGAGATCGCTCTCAAAGGACTCGGGGAAAGTACTCTAATCATTTTTTATCATTTGTGTCGATCATGTCGTGATACATTCGTGTATCATTGTTGTCATGCATTTGTGCATTGTTCTTGTCGTGTATTGTGTACTGTTGTTTTGTGCAGTTGTGAAATTTTGTCATATGTCCACCTCGTGTTGGTCCGACGGGATCATTGGGGGATCTATGCTAGCGTGCGCTGGATCATCGGATGGGTTTTCCACCTCGGATTGGTCTGACGGGATCATCGGGGGATCTAGGTAGTGAACGCTGGATCATCGGATTGCCATGTATTGTTGTTGTGCATATGTATATTATGGGTTTGCCATAAGTATATATTGTCGTTATTGTTGTGATCATATTGACGTTGTCATATGAGTATGCATTTGTAGGTCTTGTGTTAGGACCATGTTCGTATGTTGTGTCGATCTGATCTCGGATTAGACTGACGTGATTGTCATGGTATTTCGTATCTTGAGGTATGTTCCGTATTTCCTTGGTACTTGTCTTTGATGGACAATTGATTATCCTATTGGAATTGTCGACGTTATCCGATGGATTTAATTGGCCAGAGTTGGTATAATTTCCGTATCGCGAGTTATGATAATGTTTTGAGAACCTTGGGTATTGTTGAGATACCGTACAGATAATTCGATATTATCTTAATGTGTTGTTAAGGATACGAATCGTGGATTTTCGTAAAGTTACGACGGTAAGATTACATTGGTCGTATTCTTACTTAGTATTTCCATTGATATGTAATTATTGACGTGATTTGATGGTTATCATTGTTGGATATTATGGTTGACCCCGTCGTGGGCTTTCTTTTTAGGTTCTTGGATTATCAAGCTTGTAGCGGTCGTGAAGAGATGAGCTTCTCGGAGGATACTGGCTAGGGCATGTATTTGTGTATTGAGTTTCTGATCAGTTGTTGTATTCCGCTGCTAGAGTATTTTAATTGTTTGCCGAGACCCAATCGACTTTGAAATAGTTTTATAACTCAGGACTTGGGGTCCAAAAAAGGGTTTTTCTACTTTTTGAAAACTTCCTGTAATATGGAACGAGATATGGGCTGAGACCTTAATGTTTCAAAAGGCTTTTTCATGTTTTCTAAAACTCCCGAGAATTGTAAAACACTTTATCAATCGTTTATCTATTTCGTTCCTGCCTTTCGGGGTTTTTGCTTACTTGTTTAAATGAAACTTCTCGGGAAGTCTTTCGCTGTGTTGATTTGTTTCAATGTTTTGTCATGGCATATTTGAGGTGATCCAGGATGGGTTAATGGTTGACGTTGCAAGTCATACGTGAAATAGGAGTTTTTGGTCGTAATTTATATACTGAGATTTTGGAACTCTATCGTGTGGTTTTCCGATGGAATATCAGTGGATATTGGTGACGAACCGAATTGGTATACATGAGTCGGGATGTGGTCAATCATTTGCATAGTTTTCATTTTAAAAACTTCAAAATCATGTGGATTCGAAGGAAACTGTTATCGAATATTTGGCACCAGCGAGCCTATTTAATTTTTTGAAAATTGATTTTGTGGTCTTACCAAAATTTATGTTTTGAGCTTTGAAATTTTTGAAAGAACTTTCAAAAATTTGTCTTCTTGACAAGATTATGTGATTTCAAACTGGTTTTGAAAACGTGACTGATATACATATGCATTTAGTGCATAGTGCATATCATGATGAAGTTATGAGTGTGACTCACAAAATGGATGAGACATCATTATGGAACGATGAATAAAGATTCGAACTTCAGTATGGTAGTTGGTTATCCAGGGATGTTCGGTTGATTGATCGGATAAGAATAATATGCTGCATGATGTAGAATTCATGCACATGATGTAATTTTGGAACTTCGGGTTTTGTGAAACTGGGACGTATCTGCTATGTGATTCCATTGGTATGGTAGTAGCGCGATTTTACCATAATGATTTTTGAATTATTTTTTTGTAAGTGTAGATTTGGGGATGGTGACCCCATGCTGGTTGTTTTGGATATTGAGTGGTCGTTCTCACTCCATGTATGATTGGATATGTTCGTCGGTTTGTGATTGGTTGTTCGTATGTCGAGCGATATGTTCACCAGTCAGGTATGTTTATTGAGATCCATTGTATGTGATTGGTGTGTCGTTTTGAGAATGTTATTCTTTCGTATATCTGTTTCTGTGGTTCTGTGTTGACCGTGTTGGAGCTTACCGTGTGAAGGTATTCTCGATTATCATTGATCATTCGTTGGTCATATTGGAGTTCATCATGACGATGATATTCTCGATTGTGTTTTGATCTCTGAATGGTCATATTAGAGTTTAACATGTCGATGATATTCTTGGTTAATTTATTAGTTGATCATTGCTAGTGATCATCTGAGCGTTCGGATTTTGTGTCGATGTTTCGGGATTTGTTGCCATTGTGTTGGGCAGTTGTTTCATAGATGCATCGTGCACTATTAGTTTTTAGCAGATTGAGACTTGATTGTGTAATCAGGCAGATAGGATTTGACACGGATATATTATTTCATCCGACGATGATATATTTGGTTGAGACTCATGGAATTGTTATTGTAAGCGTATTGAGGCTTTATAGTGAATTCACTTGCTAGAACCTCAGGAGGTCGTCGAACTGGCGCATATGTAAGTATACTGTTTTGGTTATTCATTAATGATGATGATTGATCGTTGTTGTGATGGTTTCGGAATATTTTAGTTGAACGGTTTGTTGGTTTTTCTATGACGGATTGCAAGTTTCGAGGACGAAACTTATTTTAAGTGGTGTAGTATGTAATATTCGGAATTTCTACTACTAATATTATTTTATCCGAGCTATGTTGTATAGCGTGGAATCTGTACAGTATGGATAAAATAAATGAAGGACTAAGACACTTGGTTGACAGTTGTATTGGAAGACATTGTGTGTCGGGCTTATCGTATGAGAATGTTATTGGAAGATGTATATGTATTCAGTATGCCGTATGTTCGTATTCTGCATGTAGAGACATTGGACAAGAGTAGCTTAAAATGGATAAATATAGCCTTGTTAGTGCACGCTAATACTCATATATAGCGCACGCTATCGTGCAGGTATAGCGCACGCTACTGGCATAGGTTAGCGTACGCTAATGCAGAACAGCTCAGAGGGAATCTACGTATGGATCCGGCCACTTTCGGCGCATGTGCCAACAAGTCAACGGATGTTGTAATGTAGTACTAATGCACGCTAAAACCTAAGGAGTAGCGCACGCTAACTACAGATCGGACAAAAAGGAATCTTATCCTCGTCGGTGCTTTCGGCATGTGGGACATGGGGGTAGGTGCTGACTGTAGCAAGTCAACTACGATTAGCGCACGCTAAGGTCCAAGAAATTGCGTGCGCTGGATAGTGTAATTCATGATCGTTTAAGTTGGTTTGATCAGGCTTGTGGTTAACCGAGATATTGTTGAGCCATTGGGTTTGTGAATTGGTTTTATCGATTGTTGATTGTTATCGAACTTGTTGTTTATCGAATTACTGTAATAGGTTGAGAATATTGATCGATGATTATAACCGTGTGTTGCGGTCGAGTTCTAGGATGTTCGTGAATTGCTTTGGTCGGGACCGAGGAACTTGTATATGACGGCAATGGATTTTGCAATGACTTCCTCGTTGTATCGGTATCGAGGTAAGTTATTACTTGCTCAGTTTATAATATTTAATGAATGGTTTCCGTTTCCTTCATTTATAATTCGTATAGCAATGTTTATAATCGTAATCACAGGAGATCTGGGATTATAAATCGTATTCGAGTTTTGGGAATCTAAATCATAATGTATATGATTTACTTTTGTTATTGGTATACTTGTATATCGAGGATATATTGTGATAAAGACGAAGATATGAATTATCTGCAATCCGTGATACTTTAGAACATCGAGTATTGAGGATAATGGTTCGTGATGGTTTAGACATTGAGATCGCTCTCGAAGGACTCGGGGAAAGTACTCTAATCATGTTTGATCATTTGTGTCGATCATGTCGTGATACATTCGTGTATCGTTGTTGTCATGCATTTGTGCATTGTTGTTGTCGTGTATTGTGTACTATTGTTTTGTGCAGTTGTGCAATTTTGTCATATGTCCACCTCGTTTTGGTCTGACAGGATCATCGGGGGATCTATGCTAGCATGCGCTGGATCATCGGACGGGTTTTCCACCTCGGGTTGGTCTGACAGGATCATCGGGGGATCTAGGCAGTGAACGCTGGATCATCGGATTGCCATGTATTGTTGTTGTGCATATGTATATTATGGGTTTGCCATAAGTATACATTGTCGTTATTGTTGTGATCATATTGACGTTGTCATATGAGTATGCATTTGTAGGTATTGTGTTAGGACCATGTCCGTATGTTGTGTTGATCTGATCTCGGATTAGACTGACGTGATTGTCATGGTATTTCGTATCTTGAGGTATGTTCCGTATTTCCTTAGTACTTGTCTTTGATGGACAATTGATTATTGTATTGGAATTGTTGACGTTATCCGATGGATTGAATTGTCTAGAGTTGGTATAATTTCCGTATCGCGAGTTATGATAATGTTTTGAGAATCTTGGGTATTGTTGAGATACCGTACAGATATTTCGATATTATCTTAATGTGTTGTTAAGGATACGAATCATGGATTTTCGTAAAGTTACGACGGTAAGATTACATTGGTCGTATTCTTGCTTAGTATTTCCATTATGTAATTATTGACGTGGTGTGATGGTTATCATTGTTGGATATTATGGCTGACCCCATCGTGGGCTTTCTTTTTAGGTTCTTGGATTATCATGCTTGTAGCGTTCGTGAAGAGATGAGCTTCCCGGAGGATACTGGCTAGGGCATGTATTTGTGTATTGAGTTTCTGATCAGTTGTTGTATTCCGCTGCTAGAATATTTTAATTGTTTGTCTTTATCCGCTGCGTGAGTATTTAAAATGGCCTTTTGGTATCTGGTAACTTAGGTTACTTTGGCAATTGTTCTCTAATTATGTTCTGTCGGTATGTGTAAGTGATAGCTTAACGTATGTTTTTAAACTGTTGAGCTTTGACATTTCGGGCCTTGTGGTTTCAAATGAGATTTTACGATGGATTTTGTTAAACGAGTTTTAAGGCTTCGAATGTTTTAAATAGATAATATCGTCGTTAGCCTCTTGGGCATTTGTAAATATTCGCAAAAATTTCCTTCAGCCTTGTGGGTTCCATCTCGGGGACCACGGCGGTGTAATATTCCTAGATGGCTCTGGGGGTGTTACAAATCCCTCAAGGTTGGGTCAGCTTAGATCCCATCGCGTCTATTGGTTGACATATTTGGATCCGACCGGTTTTTGGAAGGATAACGATGAGGGCTCTAGAATTCAAAACAACCGATTGTGTTTCCGGCGTTGACTTAGGTACCTCTGGTCTTGGCCAGAACTGAGTTGGAACTAGTCGAGGTCCGACAGGTCTGATTACCGGCGATCTAAGTTCTGGTGATATAGGAAGCTACGACGGGAGTTGGGTTTTTGGTCCGTTTGTGTGTAGGTGCAGTATGTGTTGGTGTGTCTATGTGTGTGAATATCTGTGTGTGTGAGTTGTGAGTGTGTGTGTGTGTGTGTGAATATATATGTGTGTTTGTGTGTGTGTGTGTGTGTGAAGTTGTATATGTGCGGGTGTGTGCAGCATATGTACGTGTGTATCTGGGTTGTGTGTGGATTATGTGTGTGTGTGTGTACCGTATTTGTGTGTGTGTGCTGTGTGTGTATATATATATATATATATATATTGTGTGGGTGTGTGTCCGTGTCTATGTGTGTTTTTGTGTGTGTGAGCATGTGTGTACCGTGTGTGTGTGCTATATATATATATATATATATGTGTGTGTGTGTGTGTGTATGTATATATGCGTGTGTGTATGTGTTTGTTTGGAAATTGTAGACGGGGAAGATGCAGATGTAGACGTGGATGAATGTCTTGATAAATTTGGTCAACATGGAGACTGGTGTAATTAGACCTACAGAGTTAGCTCGAGTTCGGAATTCGTAGTTGCGGCGATCTTTCAGGATTTTGGATTGAAATTCCCATTATTATTTAAATCGAGATATGGATCCAGGTTAAGTATCGTTGGTCGTTTGATCCGATCATTAAATTAAGGGGCACAATTGAGGTAATATATTAGCCGACTAATTACCTCGAAATTATAAAATAGTAAATTGGACCCTTATATTAAGTTGTCTATTATGTATTTATATTAAAGGTTTGGAATTCAATGGAACGATCGGGTGAGCCGTGTTCGTCGGGACTTTCGGTATCAATTATCGAGGCAAGTTATTACTTGCTCAGTTTACAATATTTAATGAATGGTTTCAGTTAATTCGTTTATAATTCGTATAACAATGATTTTAATTGTGAACTCTGGAGATTTGGGATTGTACGTTGTTTTCTGATTTTGTGAATTAAATCATAATGTATATGATATACATTTGTTATTGGTATACTTGGGTATCGAGGACACATTATGGTAAAGACATGATTATCTACCGTCCGTGATATTTTGGATCGTCGAATATTGAGGATAATCGTCGGTGATGGTTTTTGACATCGAGATTGCTCTCGAAGGACTCAGGGCAAATACTCTAATTATTTTTGTCATTTTGTGATACATTCGTATATTGTTGTTGTCGTGCATTCGTGTATTGTTGTTAACATGCATTTTTGCATTGTAGTCGTATATCCAACTCGTGTTGGTCCGACAGGATCACCTTGGGTATCTATGTTGTGTGTGCTGGATCGCTGGACGGGTTTTCCACCTCGTGTTGGTCCAACGGGATCATCTTGGGATCTATGCAGTCACCGCTAGATCATCGGATTGCCCATGTGTTGTTGTTTTGCATATGTATATTGTTGGTTATCCACATCGTGTTGATCTAACAGGATCATCTTGGGATCTATGCTGTGTAAGCTAGATCATTGGATTTCCATTGAGTATACATTGATGTTATTGTTGTGGGCATATTGAAGTCGTCATGTGAGTATGCATTTGTAGGTCCCTTGTAGGACAAGGTCCGTATGTTGTATTGATCTGATCTCGAATTATACTGACACGAATTGTCGTAGCATTGTGTATCTTGAGGTACGTTCCATATTTTCTTATTGGTACTTGTCTGTTGATTGGCAATCAATTATCATGTTGAGATTTGATGATATTAACCCATGTATTAGGATGGACAGAGTTGATATATTTCGTATCGGTGTGTTATGATGATGTTTTGAGAATCTTGAGTATTGTCTGGGATACAGTATAAATGTTTGTGTACGATTCAGTGTGTTTTTGAGAATACGAGATGTGGAATATGGTGAGTATCACTTTGACGAGGGTTATCACGAGTTGTTAAGGTTATGACGGTAAGATTATATTGGTAGTATTCTTACTTAGTATTTCATTGGTATGTAATTATTGATTTGATGTGACCGTTATCATTGTTGAGTATTATGGCAGACCCCGTCGTGGGCTTTCTTTTTAGGTTCTTGGGATATCGAGCTTGTAGTGGTCATGAAGAGATGAGCTTCCCGGAGGATACTGGCTATGGCGTGTGTTTGTGAATTGAGTACTTTGACTAGTTGTTATTTTCCGCTGCAAAAATATTTTTAGTTATTTGTTATATCCGCTGCAAGTGTGTTTTAAAATGGGTTGCTAGTACTTTGCGAATTTGGGTTCATTTTGGAAAATAGTTTTCCAAACTATTTTGTCGATACGTGCAAGTGGTGGCTTAACGTACACTTTTAAAACTGTTAAGTTTTGGCGTTTTGACCTTGTACTTTCAAATGAGATTTTACGACGGTATTGATAAATGGATTTTATAAAGTCTTTGCATAATTTAAAAGATATTACCGTCATCGCCGCTTAGACGTATTTGAAATGTTTGTAAAATTGTCTTTCAGCCTTGTGGGTTCCGCTCCGGAGCCCATGGCGCTGTAATATTCTCGGATGGCTCTGGGGGTATTACAGAATATGGTATCGGAGCTTAGGTTGTTAAAACCTAGGCTGTCGGGTCGAGTCGAGTCGTGTTTTTGTCACGTCATTTGAGTTGTCGGTTGGCAAGTAATAGAGTTCTGGGTTTTTGTTGTTCACTCGGGCTTATGTGTTATGTGGTTTACCAGTGTGGTACTGTGGTTGTTTTAAACTTATCCAAATGGTATTAATGTGAGTCTTTGGAAAGAGAGGTGTCATATTTTGTGTTGAACTGATTTTGCAAAATGTATGTTTTGAAAATATATGTATCGAGGTATTTTCTAGAGTTGAGACATGTGCCAGTATCACAGGGAATCGTCGGCTTCACGATCTGTAAGTATTTGGATTTTTGGATTGCATTGAGGTTATTTTCAGTTATAAGTTGATGTGCTTTGAGATTTGGGGAGAATATTATGTGTTACTATATGAGGTAGCAGAATATAATAGTTGGGACAAAACCGATGATCTTGAGAAGTTATGATTTTAGAAATCAATATGTCGGTTAAACATGGAAAACGGAGTTATGTATTTGGGAGAATGTTGTGGATGGTTGAGAGGAACATGTAGTCACGCTATTTTATTTTGAGATACATGAAACTGGTTTGAACATTTGAAAATGATACTTTTCAATATGATATATTTTGAATAAACTATTTTACTCGCTGTCATGAAAATGTATTTTCTTAAATTTATTTTGAGAGACAGAATTGTTGTCTTTAAAAACATATTTCATCATGGCATAGTTGAAGTGTTACATAGTGGAATAATGGTCGATATAGCAAGTCATATGTGGAAAAGATGATTTTAACAAAGTCTATACAATACGATTTTGGATTCTATCATGTGATTTTCCGATCGAATATCAGTGGAATTGGTGATGAACCGAACCGGTATACAAGAGTATGGATGTGGTCAATCATTTGCATAATTTCATTTTGTTTAATCGTTTGTATTAGAAAAGAATTTAACCGAAGGCGATGAAATCCTCCAACGAACGACGAACGGCGTCCTCTGACAATCACAAGCACTCGAACAACCTTGGATGAAATACAATTCATTCAGTAACGCCATATCAATCGAAAACAACACAATAGATAACTCTGATTCAGTCATGAATCGATCAAACCACACAAACGAATATCATAGTCCTCAACTATAAATTCTAACTACCAATATCATCACTATTACCTCAAGAACATAATCATCACAACAAACATGATGTCTCCATCAATATCAATCACCAATTCCTCAAAGAATTTCGGATTAATCAACAAGATTAACTTAACCATTTTAATTTTATGATAATTATCCACATAACTCATCATAATCCTACACTAAAATGATTATAATATCTCAAGAACACAACCAACAACAATAATCATCTCAAAGCTATGTTAATCATCTAAAAATCTTAACATAACTCTTCCTAGACATGATTATAATCTCCAAGTATTCTTAAACATCAGGAACACAATCAACCTCAAGTCATCTACATCATATTCTTCATCATAAGTTCATAAAAACTATGAAGAATCAAACTATCCTCCAACAATCAACAACTACACGAGGTAATCATCAAAGACATCATCATAATCTCAAGTTAAACACAAGATTAGCCAACATACCTCTTGAAAGTGAAGAACAACTTCAAACCCTTCAAGAAACACTGCAATCTTCAAGCTCCCAGGCTCCACTCCACGTTAGAAAGCTCCAAAACAAGTTGGAAGGGGTTGGAAATCACTAAGGGATGCAGAGGGATGATTTCTAGGGAGAGAAATCGAAAATGGGTCGTGAAGAAATGAAAGACGAAACATGTCTTTATAATCTGCATAGTTCATTAGGACCGTTAACCTCAATGCATAAGATACGTTATAGCCCTTACGTACGTTATGCTCACTACGTAGCATACGCTACGTCCTCCCAGAACTCACTGTCTCAAAACTCATCTGCATTACGTACGTTTCCAGAAAAAGGCATACGTAAACTCACCTGCATTGCGTACGTTATAGCATAAGCATTATGTACGTAATGCTCGTTGACTTGGCTGCCTCTAAAGGCCAAATATCTAGATCATGCATGACCCTACACGCCGAAATTAGATGCGATCTGATACCCATCATTACGTATGTAAACCTTGTGGTTTAACGCATGTAAGCCTCAACACATAGCGTATGTAATGCTATACATATAGCGTACGCTATGGCTAGTATACATATAGCATACGTAATGCTATATATTTGGTTTATGCTTGAAGGTTATTTTCACTTTTTAGTTTTTAACAAAGAGTTAAGTGATTTATGATTGTACATTGGAGTTTGTGAAGTATTAATGACATACAGAGAGGAATAGTGTAATGCATTGGGCGGTTACTTTTCTTGCTTCTCATGTTATTGTGCAGGTGGAGCGCCATGTTTCATTGCTAGCTGCTGCGGGGCTTATTTCTTCTGAGTTTTGGGTGGGGTGCTCGCCTCCTGACCGTTTCCAACGAGTTTCTCCCTCTCCCGCTCAGACTCATCGCTCCGTTTTGGTGGTTTGGCTTCGACCCGAGTCCCCTTAGATCAAGCTGAACACGGATGGCTCCTTTGATAGAGATGCTCAGATTGCTGGTGGTGGGGGTCTGATTAGAGATCATCACGGAGAGCTACTCCTTGCTTTCCATTCCTCTTTTCAGGCCTCTTCGAGTTTTGATGCAGAGATCCAGGTGCTTTGATGTTGGATTGATCTTGGCATCCCAGAGATCGAGACATGTTTGGATTGAGCTTGATGCTGCTGCTGTGGTCACCCTGCTTTCTTCTGGCCGTCGGGGCTCTGGGCAAGTTCGTCACACCCTTATGCGTATCCGGCACATTCTCCGAGGCATTCAGTACAGAGTCACTCACATTTTTCGGGAGGGCAACAGGCCGACTGATTATCTCTCTGAGCTCGGCATATCGTCCCTCGGTATTCAGACGTATACATATGATACTGCTCCTCCTTTTCTCCTCTCTCTTATACGGATGGACCAGCTTCGCTACCCTTCTTTTAGATTTAGGTAGTATTTTATCACTTGATTTTTTGCTATGAGCCCGCACATTAGCCCACTTTCTCTTAGTGGTGCACCTTGTATTTTTCTAGCGGGCTGCTGGCATTTTAGTTTCTAGGATCCAGTTTATGGCCCATTTTTGGTCATAATTCGGATGTGATTTTTTACCTATCGGTCCGCACATTAGCTCACGCCTTTAGTGGTGCATCTTGTATTTCTTTAGCAGGCCGTAGGCACTACGGCTTTTAGATTTAGGATCCGGATTATGGCCCATTTTTGGTCATAATTCGGAACTGATTGCATGTATTCTCGATATTTTCTTTATCTCACAGGTTGGTGGGTCCCGCCTCAACCCCCCGTCCTCAATGGATGTTTTTTCTTAAAAAAAAGTATTAATGACATACAGTCCATCAGTATATATACCTTTGCAAATATATTCACTGCTTCTTCTAATAATAGCATCACCATCAAAAGAAACTGAATAACCAACACAACTCAATTTAAAAACCGATATCTAATTCATTTTAAAATCAGGTACCCATAGTACATTATTTAGGACTAATATCTTATTACTAATCTTCAACTGCACGACTACAACTGCTTCATCCATAAGCCTGGAATAATCTCCCCAGTTGATGGTGATCTCGCCCGCACTAAGCCGCTTGGTTACCTGAAAATCATGCGAGTCAGAGCAAACATGATCAGTGGAGCCTGAATCTACTATCCACGAAGTGGTAGAACAAGCTGTCAAATATGTTTTGACTACTAGCATACGAGATATAACTTTCTTAAGAGCAGGGCAGTCCACTTTAAAATGTCATTTCTGACCGCAATCGTAGCACTTTCCTTTTGCCCTTTTGTTCGCCTCATGGTGAGGAGCCTTGCCTTTTACATTGAGAGTTGCCACTTGCTTCTGGCCCACTTGTTTCTCCTTCTTCCCCCAATTGGATTTTGAAGTTAAAACACTAGTTGTCCGCAAGATCTTGATATCCTCTTCTAAAGAGTCCTGCAACTTGAAGCTCTGTCAGCAATTCCGCCAGGGTATGTTCCCTATGATTCATGTTGTAGTTTAGATGGAACTGCTCAAAGCTTCTAGGTAAGCCGCCTAGGATGATATCGACCTGCGTTTCCGCATCAATAGTAACCTCTAAGATATAAAGTTCATTTAGATGAGAAATCATCTTTAGAACATGATCCCTTACCGGGGTTTTTTCAAGCATTTGGGTCGTCATCAGGACCCTCATATCATTTTTTCTTGCCGCCCAGTTCTGATGACCAAACATCTTGCCGAGATTTTTCATCATTTCCGTAGCCATGCACATACTCTGATGCTATGCTGCAACACATTTGCTAAAGAAGTCAAGATGTAACAACAAGCCATCTCAGCAGATTTCTTCCATTTTTGGTATTCTTTCATCTCATCAGGTGTCGAATCCGCATCCGGTTTTAATGGGCATTTCTCAGTTAGGACAAACTTGTGTTCCTCAGTAGTCAGGACAATATTAAGGTTATGTTTTCAATCAGCAAACTTAGTGCCATCAAGTTTGCTTTCTTTGAGAATTACAGCAAGTAGATTGAAAGACATCTGAGATAAAATTAAAATATTCATCACATAATGCATATCAAGATATATTGAAGTACCTCAAAACACAATATATATGCTAGCAACCAACACATCCAAAAGTCCGTATATGCAAGCCACGATCATGTGGATGTTTACACACATATTATTCAAGTAGAGTTTTACGTCTTTAATTTTACTATCTAGTCAATTACGTTATGACAAATAAAAATAATCGTTGGTTCCTCTTAGCCATGTATTAATTAACATAGACTCCGATGGGGAGCTTATTAATTAATATACCTAAGTGAAAACCACAATTTAACAAACTTAAAATATTATCTTTTAAATAATAGTCCTACAGATTGAGAGGTTTTATCATAAAAAATAATATTTAATTTTTGTTATCTTTGAAATTTAAAACTAGTATAACCTATAATTAGTATATCCGATATGGAGGAAGACCCTAATGTCAACGCCCATGCTAATTACTTTATAATATAAATTAATTATGGAGGCCAATTTGATTTTATATTAAAAATCAATTTAATCACTTAGTTATTTTAGCCTTAGGTTTTTAATTTTAACATCCTAGCATGCAAGAAAATATGTCACGCATAATTCATACATGCCATATATTCAAAACAGTAAAAACACAAAATTAATGCAATAATAATAAAATTATCCAGTTATCATGTTCTTCACCCCCGAATTGAATTTGCGAAAATCTTCGACTCAATATCTCCCACTGGATCAAGCATCTCGTCGCTCCTCCCCGGTCAGGCTGTGGATTTTCAAAAGCAAAATTTTTGCTTTTATGCAAAATTAATTACATAAAAATAATTTAATTTTAAAATTCCGACTATCCGGCGGACACAACGAACGACGGTGAAATGGACCGGACCAAATAGTGGACCACCCGACCCGAACTGGCGAATCGGCCCGGAACAGCTTGCCCGCGGCCCTCGGCAAGCAGCTTGGCACTGCTCGACAGGAAGCTTTACGCTGCTCGGCAGCACCAGCCTGCTGCTGCCTGGCCGCGGCTGTCCAGCAATCTGGGTGTCCCGATTCTACTCTATTTTTTCGTGATTTTGTCTTTTTCGAATTCTATTGCAATTTCTGAAAAAATAAGTACCTCGAATTATAGTAAAATTACATAAAAAATAATACCCCAGATCTACCCGTAGATTTTCTCACGAGAAGAACCATTACATGCCTCAAAATCGGGCCAAACCAACAATTGCATAAATAATAAAAAAATAACCATTCACATAACCATATTATATGAATATATAAACTTCTAGCAAAATATTCCAACATCATGTTACATGAATATTTAAACTGCTATCAATTAATTCACCAAAATTAATTAAAATAGCAAAAGCCTATTGTGGCTCAAATACCAATTGTTGGAAATAAAACGCAGCGGAAGTGAAGTTCAAAAGATTTGAATAAATCTACGCATCCACAAGCACAAAATCTATTTAGGTATGCTAATTAAGTAAATACTAAGATTAATAAGTAATTTAAATACCATTTATTATTTATTAAATAATATTATTGGTGAATCTAATGTGCTAATATAGATCAAGAGATCATAGGATATTACTTTTTGAAGCAAAGTGGTTGCTATTTTTGATCTCTACCTCAAAACCTTCTAGAGTATGATTTCGCCTTAATCCGGATATTGTGTGGGCAACGAACTACCGAGTCTTGCTTGACAATTGAAGTGGATCGGCACAAACCAATATTCTCAAAACTCTCGATTTCTCTTTTTCTTTAAGTAATTCCAATTGATAGCAAGAATTAAAGTGTTATCTCAATTGTGTATCAAAGCTACAAGTCAAGATCCACAATATAACACTTAGAAAAAAAATTCCTTGCGTTAAAGTGCTTTCAAGATCATTTATAGGAGCAAGGAAAAAGCCCAAGCTAATGTTTTTAAAGCCATAAGTGCTTTGAATTGTTGAAGCAGGATTCGGTATACGCACTATTGTGCGGAAGCATATTTAAAGGTACGGTAATCGACGCAAGATTTATAGAGGTTCGGCCAAACGTGCCTACGTCCTCCCTCCGTATCTTTTTCTATAGGCTAAAGATCAACCTCTGCACCTCTCTTCTATCAGTCGAGGGATTACCGTTACAATCTCGTCTTCTATAGGTCCGAGATAAATCTTACACACACTTGTCTTCATGTCGGTCCAAGTTAAACCGTTTTCCTTTTCTATCGGACAAGGAATCAACCTATCTAGATTTCTATGGGTACTAGACAAACCTCACTCGGATATAGATTGTGATTCTAATAATGCCAGATCCTTGATCCTAATAACACTGAATCCAATCTTATCCTTTCTTTTTCCTCTCGTGTATGATTTAGTGTATGAACACTAAAACACTATCGATTAAGCACAATTACAACAACAATAGAATGTATGACAATATCAGATCAATATATCACTTGCTTGGAGTTGTTGTAGGTTCAATACCATAAGAAGTGGTATTTATAGGCTCCAAAGCCTCAACTAGCCGTTGCTCACTGCTGCCTCATTACGTACGTTATTATCCACCCATTACGTACGTTATATGCATTACGTACGTTAACATCAACCTGTTACGTACGTTAAGCTCAATGCAGATTAGTCTAGTAGATTCGTTTCTTCCATTACGTACGTTACCAAAACCTCATTACGTATGTTATAATAAGTCTTCATATCCGTTGCATGCTGACCTATGCCATGACGTCATCTTCAACGGCTCCTTGTTTGAATTCTGAAACACTTCATTATGTACGTTAAGCACCATGTTTTACATACGTTATCTTTAGCAAATTACGTATGTTAATCCATCGATATAGCGTACGTTAATAACCTTCTGTCAAGCTTTTTGATTCTTCGATTTCTTTGTTGTTTTGTTTCGCTTCTTTGTTGTTTTCCTTTGATTAACAACTAATCATCAAAACTCGATAATGAATATTTGCAATAAAATATTCCAATATGAATGATCTCTTTGAAGAGTATAAAATTGCACACCAAACTAGTGATGCATCTCCCTCCCATTCTAGTCCTGGCCGTGAAAATTCACTACAGTCGGGAAATGGAACCAATAGTGTTGACCCACAAATTTCTGGATGGGCTAGATTTGATTCTTTTGTTCAGTCAGTTGAAAGTGTTCCTGCTGAAAAGTCTGAGCTGGAAGTCTATTTGGAAGATAGAGTTGTTAGGTGTCCTCCAAATTTACAGTTTGATGCTCTAGATTGGTAGAAGAAAAATGCTTCGAAGTATAAGGTTTTGTCAAAAGTGGCTGTTAAGAAATTGGCCCAAATGATTTATTAATTATGGGCCGGTATTATGCAGCCCGACCCAGAACTATTAACTACCCCCCACCAGCCCGGCTTCTGGATTGTTCCCTACTTCTAAATCTCGCCCGTTGATTTAAGATGGGACAATCCCATCCGTCGGTCCCTTGTATTTGTTTCACTCCCATCCAAAACCCTAGCCTCACTTCTCTGGTTTTTTGTTTCTCTCTCATCTCTCTCGCTCTCCGCCGTCAGCAATGGAAACTCGATTTTCTTCCCTTTTTTGCTCGGCTATGCGGTTCCGATTTAGAAGGAAATCGAAACCCTTATCAAAATAATGATAAGAAAGGATTCGATTCCTCGAAAATCTCTGGCCTTCCGTTTGGGATTTTTGCCTATATATTTTGAGCGATCTGGGCTTGAGAAGAGACACACGAAAATTCTTCTAAGTGAGAAAAATATTTCCTTCAAGTATCTTTGTGATTTCTGAGTGAAAAAAAAAAATTCTGAGTGAAATTGCTTGAGGCCGATTTGGTGTGTTTCTTCTTGGATCTATTTGAAACCGTCCGATGGGGTGGTTCTTGTCTGGGCCGCTGGTCGCTAATAGTCAAGGAACCTAGGACGTGGGTACCAGATTTGGAGGACTGAGCCGAGGCCGACTTCGGTTGATTCTCACCACCTCTCGATTTACAGATCTTTGTGTGATCTGTTCGGTTTGGTTTCTTGAACTTTAATTTCCTGTTCTTTGTGTTCGGGTCTCTTAGGTTAATTCGTTTTTCCTTTTTTCGTGTAATTCATTGTCAATAAGTTTGTTGTGTAATCCCTAATCTCCAGAATTTTATTTGTAATTCGTTTACTTCTTTGTTGTGTAATTTTATGTATTCCGAATAGATACCCTACAGTGGTATCGGAGCCTCTAAAAGAGGTTTCTATTCGGAAGAGAGATCCGCTCAGGTATCACATTTCATACTCTGTCTCCCTTAATTTCAGTACTGTGGTGTGCTGTCCTTTATTCTTGCTTCCGTCTGCTTAATTGATCCTGTCTGGGTGACAGTGATTGCTTTGATTTGCTATTTTTGTGTTGAGATTGTTGTAATCGCTATCTCCGAGCATACCAAACCCCCTTGCCTGGACCGTAAGTGTTCCTCGGATCTTGTGGGGGCTCCGGGATACGATTCCAGCTCGTATCGTTTTAGAATCTTGTGTGATTTTAATTTTTGTGATATCTACGTGATACCGGGATTTGATCCCAACTCGCTTTATTTTAAATCTATTGTGATTTTTGGTCTTTGTGATATCAGCGTGATACTTAACTGTTTCTACAGTACACTGTGTTGTCATTTTAAATCTTGTGTGATTTTTTACAAATATTAAAATGGGCTCTCTTACTTCATTTATAATGGCACCTTTCGACGGCAAAGGAGATTTTAGAATTTGGCAACAAAAAATGAAATCTATACTTGTCCAACAAAAATTTTTTAAAGCCATTGAAGGTATTTTTTAGTCTGATGTGTCTTCTGAGAAACGTGAGGAATTGATTAAGTTTGCTCATTCATCTATAATATTGAACTTGTCTGATTTTGTGATTAGTCGAATAGGCAAAACTGATAATTCTAAACAGCTTTGGGATAAACTTGAGGAAACATTTACTGGAAAACCTTTGCCAAATAAATTATTCCTTCTCGAAAAGTTTTTTCGTTATAAGCTGGATTTGAATAAAGATATTGATGGTAATCTTGATACCTTTACAAAGTTAGTACAAGATATAAAACAAACGGGTGATAAAAACATTGATGATTATTCCCCTATTGTGCTCTTGAATGTTATCCCTGATGCTTATAATGATGTGAAATCTGCTATCAAATATGGGAGGGATTATGTTACCTTACAAAATTGACATCAGACACCGGTTTAGAAACCTTATTAACTTTCAAGTCTAATTCCTTACTCTTTAAGATAAAATATGGGAGGGATTCTGTTACCTTAGACACTGTTATAAGTGGCTTAAAGAGTAAGGAATTAGACTTGAAAGTTAATAAGGTTTCTAAACCGGTGTCTGATGTCAATTTTGTAAGGTCTAAACAACACCTTAAAAAGAAACCGTTTATCAAAACTGATTCTGAGAAGTCTAATAAGAAAAAGGGGCAATGGAAGGATAAATCTAAGTTCCGGCCTAAAAATCGCAAATGCTATAACTGTGGTGAATCTGGTCATTATATACAAGAATGCACCAAGCCTAAAAAGAAGTTGCAAAATGATCAGGCTAATTTGACTGTTGGGGATGTCTTTATGGTTATCTCTGTGAATTTTGTGCTTTCTGGTTTGTGTGAAAACGAATGGTTGCTGAATTCTGGATGCACTCATCATATGACACCTTATAAACAGCATTTTACGAGTTATACTAATCTTGGTGATCGGTATGTCTATATGCCTGATAAGGTGAAACGGGTAGTGGCCGGAGTGGGGAATGTTTGTTTGAAATTTGTTGATGGTACTCAGTTTACTTTAAAAAATGTCAGACATATTCCTGATTTATCTCATAATTTGATATCTTGTACTACTTTGGAAGATGAGGGCCTTAGGGGTTCTTGGGGGAATGGTTACATGAAAATTTGCAGGGGTTCCTTAATGTTGTTTAAAGGTATCCGGAAATTTAATTTATACATTTGCCAAACTGAAACTGCTGCATGTTCTAACCTGGTTTGTGCGGATAAAACTGAATTGTGGCATAATAGGTTAGGACACATGAGCATGAAGGGATTAGATATCTTGCATAAACACAAAAGTGTTTTGGAAAAGATAAAATCTCTAAGTTGTCTTTCTATGACTCTTGCATGTATGGCAAACAACATAAAACTCAATTTCCAAAACCTCCTGATTCCCCTGATCCTGTTTTTGAGAAATCTGGTAAGAGTTCCAATGTGCTTGATTATGTTCATGCTGATGTTTGGGGTCCTGCCAGTGTCCCGACTCATGGTAGGAATCGTTACTTCTTGTCCATTATTGATGATTATTCAAGGAAAGTTTTCGTATTTTTACTCAAACTGAAATCTGGTGTGTTTGAAAAGTTTCAAACATAGAAAACTTTAGTGGAAAATCAAACCGGAAAATGGATTAAAAAGATAAGGACCGATAACGGCCTTGAATTTTTCAATACTCAGTTTGATACTATGTGTTCTGAAAATGGCATCCTTAGGCATAAGACAGTTCCTTACACCCCCCAACAGAATGGGGTGGCTGAGCGAATGAACCGAACCCTCCTTGAAAAGGTTAGGGCTATGCTCGCCACTTCTGGGTTGTCCAAAAGTTTTTGGGGTGAGGCTCTTTTAACTGCTGCCTATCTTATCAATAGATCACCTTCTATACCATTGAATGGTAATTACCCCGAGTCTGTGTGGTTGGGTCATGCTATTGATTTTTCAAACATTCGTGTGTTTGGTTGTGCTGCTTATGTGCATCAAAATATTGATAAACTTGAACTTAGGTCCTTGAGATGTGTTTTTCTGGGCTATCCTGATGGTATTAAGGGTTATTGTTTATGGGTCAGATCTGAACCCGGATTGAAGGTGATCACTACTAGGGATGTGGTCTTTAATGAAACTGAATTTCCTTGTCTTAATAATCCTTTACCTGCTCCTGTGTTAGCTGCTGAAAATTCTCCCCACCCTGTTCAGATTAGGGTGGAGCATCTTAGTGATAATGAGTTACCTGCTGAATCTAATAATATGGAAAATCCTGAATCCTCTAATGCTTAACCTGATAATCAATCTGAAAATGGAGATGAATCTGAATCTGTTCCTGACTTGTCTGATTATAAATTAACTAGGGATAGGTCTAGAAGGAATGTTAGGAGACCTATACACTTATATGATTTCCATATGGCTTCTCTTGCTTTCAATGTGTTTGATATGCTTGATGGGAATGAACCTAAATCTTACAATGATGCTTTGTTGTCTGATAAATCAAATGAATGGTTAAGTGCAATGAATGAAGAAATGACATCATTTCATGCGAATGGTACTTGGAAACTTTGTTCCAAAACCTAGAAACTGTTCTTAGATTGATTGTAAGTGGTTATTTAAAGTCAAAAGGGATGAGGATAACGTCAGATTCAAAGCAAGGTTAGTAGCTAAAGGTTTCACTCAATGAGAAGGTATTGACTATACCGAGATTTTTGCACCTGTAGTTAAATTCACCACTGTTCGCATCATGCTTGCATTAGTTGCACATCATAATTGGGAGATGAAACAATTAGATGTTAAAACGGCATTTTTGCATGGTGAATTGAAAGAAACCATCTACATGAAACAACCGGAAGGTTTTATAGATAGTAACCATCCTGATTATGTGTGCTTGCTTAATAAAACCTTATATGGCTTAAAGCAATCCCCTAGAGAGTGGAACAAGAAATTCAATGATTGTATGATGTCCTTGAAATTCCGTCGTAGTGCATATGATCCATGCCTTTATTTCAAGAGTGACTGTGATGTTCCTATGTTCTTACTTATTTATGTAGATGATATGCTCTTCATCAGTTCGTGCATTAAATCTATTAATCATGTTCAAAGTCGCTTAGGTGAATAATTTGACATGAAGTATTTGGGGGATGCTAAAAGGATATTAGGCATGAATATCATTCGGGACAGATCTAAAGGCACTTTATTTCTAAATCAGTCCTCTTACATTGGTAAAATTCTAGAAAAAATTTCAATGACTGATGCTAAAATTGCTAGTGTGCCATTGGCTTCTCATTTCTTATTATCCAAAACTCAATCACCAAAAACTGAATCTGAAATTCGTGAAATGAGATCTATCCCGTATGTTAATGCTATTGGATCTGTCATGTACCTTATGGTTAGTACTACGCCAGATATTGCCTATGCTGTGAGTTGCTTAAGTAGATATATGGCTAATCCAGGAAAACCTCATTGGGAGGCTCTTAAGTGGTTACTTCGGTACTTAAAAAACTCTGTTTATGATGGTCTTGTGTTTTCTAAATCTAATGACGGGGTTAACCTTAAAGGTTACGTTGATTCTAATTATGCCAATGACCGGGATGAATGTAAGTCCACAACTTCATATGTGTTTACCTTGTGTGGCTCGTGCATTTCTTGGAAATCTCAACTTCAGCATATAGTTACTTTGTCTACTACTGAAGCTGAATATATTGCCACCACTGAAGCCTTTAAGGAGGCTATTTGGTTGAAGGGCTTACTTACTAAAATTGGTGTTCTTCGTGATAATGTTGTGCTTTTATCTGGCAGTCAATCTAGCATCCATTTGTGTAGAAATCCTGTTTTCCATGATCGTACTAAGCACATTGACGTCAGACGACACTTGATTCGTGATATCGTGGAAAAGGGCATAATTGATCTGAAGAAAATCCCGTCCCAGTCTAACCCTGCAGATATGGGCACGAAGTGCCTACCGGTCGAGAAAATCAGATCTTGCAAGTCGATACTGAATATCGACTCCCATAACTGAAGACCTTTCAGTTTCTTCAGTTGCTATCTTCGTGATAGCTTCTCTAGTTTTCTTTGTGATTTCTAGTGTTCTTTCTCAGTGATTGATATATGTCTTTATACTTGTACTAACTATGTGTGTTGTGCAGGTGGTGTGACATTCGGCGATGATGACCTCCTTATCAAGAAAGTACCCCGATGGCTCATTTGGTCCGGGTGGATATTTATTAAGAAATTGGCCCAAATGATTTATTAATTATGTGCCGGTATTATGCAGCCCGACCCAGAACTATTAACTACCCTCCACCAGCCCGGCTTCTGGATTGTTCCCTACTTCTAAATCTCGCCCGTTGATTTAAGATGGGACAATCCCATCCGTCGGTCCCTTGTATTTGTTTCACTCCCATCCTAATGTAATATCCGTATTTTTTTCTTTCCCTTGTATTTTCGTTTTTGGTGTATTTCTCGATCGTAGTGACCCTCGTGTACTTTTCAGCGTGTCCTTCCTGTCAAACTGCTGAACTGTATTCTCGTTATTGTTGTGCGGAACCGCCGTTTCGGGGTTGCCGTGGATCCATTTCGTGTTGTTGGTTCCCAAATATTGATTCCTATCGTTTTATTCTCTTTCCGGATCATTTTTATCATTTTGAGACCCAAAAGGGGGTGTGGGCCGCGGCACAAGATATGCGTGTCGCGGCACACAAATTCCTTCAGTTGTTGGTTGAACAAACTGTACTGTGTGCCGCGGCACACCCATCCGGTGCCGCGGCACAGTGCCAGGCCAGTGCCGCGGCACACCTGTCCGGTGCCGCGGCACACTCGTGTGTCTTCTGCGACCAAAACCCAACTGTACCGGGTGCCGCGGCACACGCAGCCGTGGCCAGCACAATGCCGAACCACAGGAGTAAATTTTGGCTCGTGCCGCGCACACCTAAGCTGTGCCGCGGCACACAATGCGGTCAACCCCTATAACTGTGTCGTTTTGAGCGTCAGCTGCTCATTTTCTTCTTCTTCTTCCTGCGACGCGAGAGAGAGTGAGAGAGAGGGGGAGAGTTCTTCATCATTATCCATTGGGGGGTTGATTTTCACCATTTTTCTTCGGTAGTGAAGCCCGGGCAATCAATCTAACGCGTGTTCTACGGATCTTAGTACTTGAATCTTCAAAGGTAACATCTCTAGAACCCTATGTTCGAATAATTGGGGATTTTGGGCTTCTTGTCCGATTCTTTCCGTTTTGTCGATGGATTCTTGATGAATATGATTAATCTTGTTGATATCGTTAATTTTCCTACGGATTCATGGTATATTTTCATAGTTTTGCGGAATCGAGAGGGTTTGGTTGTGGTCCGCCCTCGTTGTTATTTTTGGTATGAATATACATGAATCGTAGGCGGGTTTCCGGGTGTATTCCATTTCCGTAATCGTCTAGAGTTGGTTGTGATTGTGTTATTCGAATCGTTAGGTTCATTTCCGCCGGTTCCTTGCGGTCGTGTTCAACTCTTCCTTTCCGTTCGTATCACCGTTTATTAACCGAGGCAAGTATCCTTATGAACTTACGATCTTGACATAGTAGTTTTGTATGAGAAATTGTGTGTGTGTATGCTCACTACGGGTTAGATCCGACGGGGTCTCGGTAGGGCTCCACGAAGCTGTGGAACCGCGAGCTTGCTTTTAACCACTGTGGGTTAGATCCGACGGGGTCTCGGCAGGGATCCACGAAGTTGTGGGTCTGCGGTTAATTGTGGTGCATTTTTACAAATGTGATTTGATATTGGCATTTCCGGAAATGAGTGTTTTGGAACTATGTTTTCTTGAATTGCATGCATTACTATATGTGTAAGATGTAAGTCGTTCATCTGGTTACTTGTACTAGCGTAATTGCTAACCCCTCTGGGGACCCATTTTGGGGAAATTCGTTTTATGAATTTCAGGTCAGGTTCATCGAGACGAGCGGGCGCTGGACCAGTATGCGGATGATGGCCGTGCGTGATGATTGTGCACGAGTGGTGTCTTGTTGTTTTCTATCTTTTACCTTTGTGGTCTTTAAACTAATAGAAGTACTCGAGTACTTAAGAACTTTTACTTGTCGGGATTGGATTGTTGTTTATTATGTTGTGATGGATATGGTGTCATGTTTGACTGGTTAAACCGGGTGAATTATTTTGTTGGGCGTCCTTATGACGAGGTATTTATCTGTTGTCTCTGTGAGTCGATGAGTATGATGCTTGTTCAGCCTGGTGGGTCCCATGTAGGGATTCACGGCGCTGTAATATACCTCGGATATCCTGGGGGTGTTACAGAAAATGGTATCGGAGCCAGGTTTATGGATACCTAGGCTTGTCGGTTTATTGGGTCTTGTGGTGTTTTGTTTTGCACATCATCGTCACGCTGCCATGATTCCGATACTACCAGTGTCCGTAAGTTTTCCTTCCTCTGTTCATTACTTCCTTGTATCGTACCTTTGATTCTCGACTTGTGATTGTTCTTTTCTCGTACTTACCCTCGTATGGCCTTTGCTATTTATTTAACTCCAGTATGGATGCTGGAAGAGGTCGTGGTCGCGGTCGTGGTCGTGGACGCGGCCGGGGACGTGGGGCAGCCGGTGGGGCGGCCACGTCGCGATCTGAGAGCCGGCGATCGCGACCGTCATAGCCATGCTTCTTCTCGAGAGCGTGCCGACCGGTATTGCGGCCGTTATGCGGCAAATGGTGAATCAAATGGCGGCGATAGCTCAGCGGTTCAACCCGGATCGTGCCCACGCTAATCGGGACGGAGCGGATCGTTGGCTCCAAGATGTTATCAAGATGCATCCTCCTCAGTTTTCGGGAGCTTCAGACCCGATTGGCTGGGAAGGGTGGATCAAGGAGATATCTAAGGTCTTCGTTGCCACTAACTGTCCCGAGGACCGTAAAGTCCCTATTGCTCAATACTTTCTCACAGGGACGCCACGACCGGTGGGAGGCCGTTGGGCCCAAAGATCATCTTTGCTTCGTGGGCCGAGTTTCAAGAATTGATGGAGATCAATATTGCCCGTGGCCGGTCGACGTGCTCGGGTACATGCTTTTTATGATGCTCAACCGCGGGATATCCCCGTATCTCAAGCTATTGCTGATTTTAATAAGGAGTTGGGTTATGTGAAGACCCAAGTTGTCGAGGAGAGCGACAAAATTTTCCATTTCTCCAGACGGATGAAGTTGCCGATTCGGGACTATATGTCGGGGCTTGTATGCACTACCTTGAAAGATTACCAGAGCAGGGCCCTTGCTTACGATATGTCTGTGACGGCGAGTGAGGCGGCCCGCGAGTAAGAAAGCAGTCCCACGGAATTTTCGGCCACAAAGGTGGGGGTCGCAGAAATTTGATCTGCTAACTTTTCCATTGGTGGTGTCCCACTCGATCTGGGTTTCCCGTAGGCCGCAGTGCCCCTTCTCGAGAGGTGAAATGCTTTAACGTGGCGGCGAGGCCACATCATCATATTTGTCCGAACCCTTTGGCCGACGTGTAATCGGTGTGGGCGATGGGTCACAAGGCCGCTTCAGGCTGAGAGGGAGAAAATCCTTGGTGCCCGGGCTTCCATTCCAGCGCCTAGGAAACCAAGTGTGAATCAGGGATCGTTTGCTCCTCAATCTCCGCCGAGTGCTAGTCGGGGGAAAGGTCGGGGTCAGCCCTCTAAAGGGGGAGCTTCCAGTGTCGGCTCAGCCCACCCGCGTGTCTATGAGATGCGGAGAGCCAATGACCCAGCGGCTACTGTGGCGATAGGTACCGTTTATATTCTTTCTCATCCTGTCAGTGTGCTTTTCGATTCCGGTGCTACGCTTTCGTTCATATCTCTGGATTGTGTGCGTCGTTTGAATCTCGACCGTTTGACGCCTTGTGAGCCCTTCATCATTAAGCTCCCTAGCGGTGATAGGATCGTTGGTGATCAGGAGGTTCGAGACTGTTTTGTGTTTATTTGTGAGAGGGCTTGGCCCTCTAATCTCATTGTGGTGGGTATTGAGGGTGAGGACTTAATTCTCGGGGATGATTGGCTCGAGCGGCATGGTGCAATCATGAACTACCGCACGAGGATCATCACCATGTCAGCCGATGATGGCACCGAGCACTCTTTCGCCGGGCGAAAGAGGGGGAACCAGAAACTCGTTATTAACGCCTTGAAGGCGATGAGACTCCTGAGAAAGGGGTGTACCGGCTATTGGTGCTACGCCTTGAAGGCGGAGAGTGGTGGAGTCGAGCTTTCGTCGATTCCAATCGTTAATGAATTTCCTGATGTTTTTCCTGGCGAGTTACCGGGATTGCCACCGGATCGTGAGGTCGAGTTCGCTATAGAGTTAGAGCCGGGTGCGGCTCCTATTTCGAAGGCACCCTATCGCATGGCACCTTCAGAGATGTCCGAGTTGAAGAAGCAGTTGAGTGAGATTCTTGAGTCGGGGTATGTTCGACCGAGCGCCTCGCCTTGGGGCGCACCGGTCCTGTTTGTGCGGAAGAAGGATGGTTCACTACGTTTGTGTATCGACTATCGCGAACTAAACAAGGTGACCATCAAAAACAAGTATCCTTTGCCGAGAATTGACGACTTGTTCGACCAGTTGCAGGGAGCTGCGGTATTCTCGAAGATTGATTTGAAGTCGGGATACTATCAGCTCCGGGTGAGAGAGTCCGATGTGCCGAAGACAGCTTTTCGAACGAGATACGGACATTATGAGTTTGTAGTTATGCCTTTCGAGTTAACTAATGCGCCGGCGGTGTTCATGCAGTTGATGAACAAAGTTTTTATCGAGTATTTGGATAAGTGTGTCGTCGTCTTCATTGACGATATTCTTATTTATTCGAGGAACGAGGAAGAGCATGCCCATCATTTGCGGATAGTGTTAGACATTTTGAGGGCCGAGCAACTCTATGCGAAGTTATCGAAATGTGAGTTCTGGCTGAAGGAAGTGATGTTTTTGGGTCACGTGATTTCAGCCGAGGGGGTTCATGTAGATCCGCAGAAGATCGAGGCGGTATTGGATTGGGCACCGCCCAAAAACGTGAGAGAGCTCCGAAGTTTCTTGGGTTTGGCTGGCTATTACCGTAGGTTCGTCGAGAGTTTCTCGAAACTGGCTCGACCACTTACACAGTTGCTCCAGAATCGAGAAGTTAAATGCGGAATGACGAGGCGATTGATTTTGAGGAATCAAGAAGCGTTTGACTTCAGCTCCAGTTTTGGCGTTACCATGTGGCAACGAGGGATTCGCCGTTTATAGCGATGCTTCGAGTCAGGGTCTTGGGTGCGTATTAATGCAGCACGGCAAGACCATTGCCTTTGCGTCGAGACAGTTGAGGTCGTATGAGCTTAACTACCCTACCCATGATTTGGAGTTAGCGGCAGTCGTATTCGCGCTCAAGATTTGGCGTCACTATCTTTTCGGCTCCGCATGTCAGATTTTTACCGATCATAAAAGTCTGAAATACATATTTACTCAGCGGGAGTTGAATATGAGGCAGAGGAGGTGGTTAGAGCTGATTAAGGATTATGACCTCGAAATCCTTTATCATCCGGGCAAGGCGAACGTCGTGGCCGATGCCTTGAGTCGGAAACCGATTGCATTGCGATCGCTTGAGATCCTTACGTCTCAGTCCGAGCTTCGGCGAGCTTTGATCGAGTTAAATGTTGAGGTTCTGTTGCCGGGAACTGTCGGACAATTTTGTGCTTTGGAAATTTCGTCGTCTTTGATCGATGAGATTAAGCTGAAGCAGTTAGAGGACCCGATGATTACTCAAATCCGAGAGAACGTTCTTAAAGGAAAGTCTCCTGGATTTGTGATTCACGAAGATGGTGTTTTGAGGTTTCGGGGTCGGCTTTGTGTGCCGAACGACTCAGAGTTGAGACAGAGTATTTTGCGGGAGGCCCATGCTACACCTTACTCCGTTCATCCTGGTTCGAGTAAGATGTACAAGGACTTGAGAAGGAACTTCTGGTGGAATGACATGAAGGAGGAGGTCGCGCAGTTTGTAGCAAGGTGTTTGACTTGCCAGCAAGTCAAAATCGAGCATCAGCGACCGACTGGGCTTTTGCAGTCACTTCCCGTTCCGGAATGGAAATGGGAAGATATATCGATGGATTTCATTACGAGTCTGCCGAGATCGAGGTCGGGCATGAATATGGTATGGGTGATTGTCGATCGTCTGACCAAGTCGGCACATTTTCTGGGCATCAAGGACACTTGGGGCCCGGAGAAGTTAGCTCGTGTGTTTATCGCGCAGATCGTGAGACTTCATGGTACCCCGAAGTCTATTGTTTCGGATCGTGATGGCCGTTTTGTATCGCACTTCTGGCAGGCGGTGCATAAGGCGTTGGGTACCCGGTTGCGTTTGAGTACCTCTTTTCATCCCCAGTCAGATGGACAGTCGGAACGCACTATCCAGACGTTCGAGGACTTGTTGCGTGCCTGTGCTCTCGATTGGAGTAGTGACTGGGAGGAACATTTGCCATTGATCGAATTCACGTATAACAATAGTTGGCACGCGTCGATTCGGATGGCACCGTACGAGGCACTTTATGGGCGGCGATGTCGATCACCGATTTGTTGGAATGAGGCGTCCGATTTGGTCGGGACCGAGCCGGATGTCGTTTTAGAGACGAGGCGGAAGATAGAATTAATTCGGGAACGGATGTTGACTGCCCAGAGTCGACAGAAGTCGTATGCCGACGTCCGTCGTCGACCTTTGGAATTCGAGGTGGGAGACCACGTTTTGCTAAAGGTGTCGCCGACGAAGGGAGTTTTTCGTTTCGGGAAGAAAGGGAAGCTGAGTCCGAGATTTATTGGACCCTTTGAGATTCTCGAGCGAGTCGGTGAGTTGGCGTACCGTTTGGCGTTACCTCCAGCCTTGAGTCATGTTCATAGCGTTTTTCATGTTTCCCAGTTGAGGAAATATGTCCCGGATCCTAGTCACGTCATCGATTATGGTGAGATTGATGTCGCCGAGGATATTACTTTCGAAGAGCGTCCTTTGAAGATTTTGGAGCATCGTGAGAAACGATTGAGGCATAAAACCATCCCTTTGGTCAAAGTGCAGTGGTCGAGACACGGTGTCGAGGAGGCAACCTGGGAAACCGAGGATAGCATGCGTGCTAGATACCCGGAGTTGTTTGTTTCTTAAGTTTCGGGACGAAACTTATTTTTAGAGCGGTAGAATGTAATATCCGTATTTTTTTCTTTCCCTTGTGTTTTCGTTTTTGGTGTATTTCTCGATCGTAGTGGCCCTCGTGTACTTTTCAGCGTGTCCTTCCTGTCAAACTGCTGAACTGTATTCTCGTTATTGTTGTGCGGAACCGCCGTTTCGGGGTTGCCGTGGATCCATTTCGTGTTGTTGGTTCCCAAATATTGATTCCTATCGTTTTATTCTCTTTCCGGATCATTTTTATCATTTTGAGACCCAAAAGGGGGTGTGGGCCGCGGCACAAGATATGCGTGTCGCGGCACACAAATTCCTTTAGTTGTCGGTTGAACAAACTGTACTATGTGCCGCGGCACACCCATCCGGTGCCGCGGCACAGTGCCAGGCCAGTGCAGCGGCACACCTGTCCGGTGCCGCGGCACACTCGTGTGTCTTCTGCGACCAAAACCCAACTGTACCGGGTGCCGCGGCACACGCAGGCTGTGCCGCGGCACAATGCCGAACCCTGGGAGTAAATTTTTGGCCTGTGCCGCGGCACACCTAAGCTGTGCCGCGGCACACAATGCGGTCAACCCCTATAACTGTGTCGTTTTGAGCGTCAGCTGCTCATTTTCTTCTTCTTCTTCCTGCGACGCGAGAGAGAGTGAGAGAGAGGGGGAGAGTTCTTCATCATTATCCATTGGGGGGTTGATTTTCACCATTTTTCTTCGGTAGTGAAGCCCGGGCAATCAATCTAACGCGTGTTCTACGGATCTTAGTACTTGAATCTTCAAAGGTAACATCTCTATAACCCTATTTTCGAATAATTGGGGATTTTGGGGTTCTTGTCCGATTCTTTCCGTTTTGTCGATGGATTCTTGATGAATATGATTAATCTTGTTGATATCGTTAATTTTCCTACGGATTCATGGTATATTTTCATAGTTTTGCGGAATCGAGAGGGTTTGGTTGTGGTCCGCCCTCGTTGTTATTTTTGGTATGAATATACATGAATCGTAGGCGGGTTTCCGGGTGTATTCCATTTCCGTAATCGTCTAGAGTTGGTTGTGATTGTGTTATTCGAATCGTTAGGTTCATTTCCGCCGGTTCCTTGCGGTCGTGTTCAACTCTTCCTTTCCGTTCGTATCACCGTTTATTAACCGAGGCAAGTATCCTTATGAACTTACGATCTTGACATAGTAGTTTTGTATGAGAAATTGTGTGTGTATGCTCACTACGGGTTAGATCCGACGGGGTCTCGGTAGGGCTCCACGAAGCTGTGGAACCGCGAGCTTGCTTTTAACCACTGTGGGTTAGATCCGACGGGGTCTCGGCAGGGATCCACGAAGCTGTGGGTCCGCGGTTAATTGTGGTGCATTTTTACAAATGTGATTTGATATTGGCATTTCCGAAAATGAGTGTTTTGGAACTATGTTTTCTTGAATTGCATGCATTACTATATGTGTAAGATGTAAGTCGTTCATCTGGTTACTTGTACTAGCGTAATTGCTAACCCCTCTGGGGACCCGTTTTGGGGAAATTTGTTTTATGAATTTCAGGTCAGGTTCATCGAGACGAGCGGGCGCTGACCAAAGATGCGGATGATGGCCGTGCGTGATGATTGTGCACGAGTGGTGTCTTGTTGTTTTCTATCTTTTACCTTTGTGGTCTTTAAACTAATAGAAGTACTCGAGTACTTAAGAACTTTTACTTGTCGGGATAGGATTGTTGTTTATTATGTTGTGATGGATATGGTGTCATGTTTGACCGGTTAAACCGGGTGAATTATTTTGTTGGGCGTCCTTATGACGAGGTATTTTTCTGTTGTCTCTGTGAGTCGATGAGTATGATGCTTGTTCAGCCTGGTGGGTCCCATGTAGGGATTCACGGCGCTGTAATATACCTCGGATATCCTGGGGGTGTTACACCTAAACCCTAGCCTCACTTCTCTGGTTTTTTGTTTCTCTCTCATCTCTCTCGCTCTCCGCCGTCAGCAATGGAAACTCGGTTTTCTTCCCTTTTTTGCTCGGCTGTGCGGTTCCGATTTAGAAGGAAATCGAAACGCTTATCAAAATAATGATAAGAAAGGATTCGATTCCCCGAAAATCTCTGGCCTTCCGTTTGGGATTTTTGCCTATATATTTTGAGCGATCTGGGCTTGAGAAGAGACACACGAAAATTCTTCTAAGTGAGAAAAATATTTCCTTCAAGTATCTTTGTGATTTCTGAGTGGAAAAAAAACCAAAAATTTCTGAGTGAAATTGCTTGAGGCCGATTTGGGGTGTTTCTTCTGGGATCTATTTGAAATCGTCCGGTGGGGTGGTTCTTGTCTGGGCCGCTGGTCGCTAATACTCAAGGAGCCTAGGACGTGGGTACCGGATTTGGAGGACTGAGCCGAGGCCGACTTCGGTTGATTCTAACCACCTCTCGATTTACAGATCTTTGTGTGATCTGTTCGGTTTGGTTTCTTGAACTTTAATTTCCTGTTCTTTGTGTTCGGGTCTCTTAAGTTAATTCGTTTTTCTTTTTTTCGTGTAATTCGTTGTCAATAAGTTTGTTGTGTAATCCTTAATCTCCGTAATTTTATTTGTAATTCGTTTACTTCTTTGTTGTGTAATTTTATGTATTCCGAATAGATACCCTACAGTGGCAACAGATATCTTGGCTATTCCAGCTACAACAGTTGCTTCTGGGGCTACTTTTAGTGCTGGAAGTAGAGTTCTTGATACTTATCGTGGTTCACTAAGCACCAAAACCGTTGAGATGCTAATGTGTGGTGGTGATTGGGTTCGTCGACTTCATGGAATAAAGAAAAAGCCCATGCATGTAAGAATAAATAGATTATCTATTATTTATACTTAATGTTAAAGTTGTGTTTTAATACTTTATCTTTTTATTTATGTAGATTGAAGACCAGCCTATTGAAATATACCTTACTCCTCAAGTTGAATAAATGAAGGTAACACCATTGTTATTGTAGACTAGTTCTTTTTTTAAATAATAATATTTATTTGAAGTCGATCACCACCACCAGCCTCTGCAGGATTTCTCACTCTGGTAAGAGCTTTTTCGCTTCCTTGGGCTCATATGTATACACAATTTCAATAATCTTGGTTTATAGTCTATCTTTGTGTGTAATTTTGTTGTTGCATATGTGTACAGTGAAAGAAGAATTTAAATTTTATGAACCCCAAATGTAATCTTCAGTTTTATTTAAATAATTATACTTATGGCTAGTGTTATTGTTACCTATTAGTCATTTAGTCTTAGTTTGATGGAATTTTCTTTGGATTTTGACATGGCTTTTTACTCAATTTTCAGATCTCTTGAGAGAAATATGAAGTTGATTTTAATGGTGGCATTTTGCAATGGTGTATTGGAGTATGCTATTTTTGCTGGTCTTCCATTTTTTGGAGATAGTATCAAGATTGTAACTTCTTAGTTTCAGTTTGTTGGATTTCTTCTTTTAGAGTTCCATTTGTGGATGATGAACACTCTATTTCATGGATTTCCATTTTGTGGATGAACATACTGCTCTTTCATGGATTTTCATTTTGTTGTTAGCTTGTGAATTATGTTATGTGCTCATCTCTAATTTGAAAAATGTTGTGCTGAAATTCTTTCTCATGAGTAATGTTTTTTCCCCAAGTGATGATGTTATGGGGTCATTATTTGCATCGCCACACTAGAATTTTCGAGCCTGAAGTTCGAGCTTTCGAGCTCCAAGGGAATGTTCTGAGCTTCTGAGCCGAGCTCGAATCTTTAGTATTACCAACGATCCCGAGCTCGAGCAAAATATAAAGCTCGTCTCGAGTTCGAGCCCGAGCTCGAGCCTAGGTAAAAAACTAGCTTATCGAACCGAGCCATACAAAAGCTCGGCTCGGCTTGTTTCAACCCTACGAACCCTCCACATATGTCCTATGTTGTGTAGAGAATTATACTCTCCGACCGGCGATCGCCTCGGAGATCGGGCGACCTAGATATTGCCGAGCAGTCGAGGCAGAACTGCCGACCAGAGATCGGGCGGCCTAGTCTCAGCCCCGCAGACAAGATGTATCGGCCGACCGAAGGTCCCAGGACAAGTCCCAGTGCCGAGCGATCGACATCTAAGACGATCGTCTCTCGGCACTTGGCGATCGACTCCTGGTGGACGACGACCAGACGATCACTCTCGGCACCTACCGACCGACCCTTGGTGACCAACCGATGCCGACCCTTGGTGACAGATCATTGACGAACACCTCATGCCGCTCAAAGCCGATGATCATCCAGTCGGAAAAGGCCGAACCTCAGGACAGACCCCACGTGCAGGGCCGAGACAAGATCCGCATTTCACGGATCATTGACCACAGCCTGTCAGCATCTTCCCACCAGCCGACAGGCCCGCCGAAAGTTGTTAGTAGGACCACATGTGACAGTGACTCCGGACGCATGCTGGCTCCTCATCGACTGCACAAATTGGCCGCCAAGAATGCTGACTTTAGGCCGACAGCCCTGTGACTTAAGGACGATCGCCCCATTATTATATTGGCCGGAAGACGATCGCCCGCCAGAAGACAAGGCTCCTCTGCCCCTATAAATAGAAGGCAGCCTGCACTTGTCCACGGACGGAAATTCTCCAGCACTCCCTGGCATTATCGCGATTTCAGCACACAATACAGAAGCAATACACAGCACTTGGCTTTCTCCTACTCTTGGCAACATCTATCTCTCGGTTTTTCTTCTCTCGGCCTATCTCATACAGAAGACGATCGGCAGGGACGAAGAACACCAAGCTTCGCTCAAGAGCTGTATTAACAGAGTCTTTTTACACTCATTGTACTTAGATTCTCACATTAATACTTGTATCCACGAATATTTGTATTAATAACATCTCGTGAGAGCATTCAAGCCCGGGCCTAACAAACCCGGCAAATCTTGTGTTTATTCATTTTCTCTCGGAAGTGCTCCCGCAAATTTGTTTGTTGTCCGTTCATTCCAGTAGTATTTAATCTTCCGATAAATATTTTGGGCAAGAACAATTGGCGCTAGAGGAAGGGGATCTAACCCTCAAATTTTTATTCCTACCATCTCGAAGAACACTCACTGTTCTCGGGGCATATACTTGAAGTGACACTCACTGCGCTTCAAAGAAATCTTTCAGAAATCATGTCTTCCACCTCCGCGTCGAACAAAGCCGCTGGCCAGCCCGCCAGACGCCTCGTTCCATCTCAGTCCGAGCCACAGCCGATGGCGGAAGGTAGCCGCCGCGGTCAGAGACGCTCGATCCCGCCCCTGGGCGACGGCCCAAGCCTCTCGCTCGATCAGCTCCGAACCGCGGAACAGATCGACGAGGCCATGGCCGTCCTACAGGAGCGACGGAGTGCTCTCAACGCGCCTCCCGCTATCACCCCCTCGGCCATCCGCCGGAAGACCAAACGGAAGTTCAAGGCATTGCTGACCGGGCGATCGCCAGAAAGCTCTCATCCGCAAGGAGAGGCGCTCGCCAGCCGGGTCACATCTGTTTTCGATTGCCTGGGCAGCGACCCATCTTGGCGACCGGGGCAGTCCGGCCCCAGCCACGAGACGACGGAGTTTGAGTCCGTTACCAGGAGCTCGGCCTACCCGACTCCCAGAAGGCAGCCCAGCCGTCAGACTTCCCCCTCGCCAAATAGCCGAGGTCGGCAGCAGCGGAATCCGGAGATCGGTACACGATCGCCTCGTCTCCCGCTCCCAAAGCCGATCTGCAAGCGACCGAGCCACGGCGATGGCCACGATGCAACGTCAGCTCGACGACATGAAGGCGCTCCTGGAATCCGGGACAGGCGCCAAGAAGACGATCGCCGAGCCAAGCGAGCCGCTCGCGGTCGGCATCGAGCTCGCCCCTGTGCAGCACAAGATCGCTCCTCCGCAAAGACCTTTGTACGAGGGGAGATCAGACCCCGAAACACACCTGAGCAAGTTCAACATCTACATGACCGGGTGTGGGGCATCAAACGCGACCAGGTGCCGAATGTTCCCTCTGACGCTGGACGACCTCGCCCACAGGTGGTATGCCTCATTGCCGCCTCGGTCCATCGGCTCCTTTAACCAACTGGCGAACGTCTTCACAGAATACTTCGCCGCCAAGGTCGCTCGACCGGAAGGTCCCCTTCGCATGATGCAAATCAGGCAGGGAGAAGAAGAGTCCGACTCGGACTACATCAACCGGGTAGACGAGATCATCCTCAATGGCGAACCCATAAGTGATGAGATCGCCCTCTACACGGTCCTAGGAGGATTCCATGGTCTTTCGCCTATGTTCAGACATCTTACTAAGGACCAACCCTCGACCTACGCGATCTTCCGAGCTAAGGCCGCAGACTTTTTGGCCAGGCAAAGGTTTCTCCTCAGCCTATGAGCAGCGCGATCGGCGCCCGAACGATGATCACCGATCTCCCGCCCGATCGCCGAGACCAACCTACATATAACGCGATCGGCAGCCGAGCGACGATCGCCAGTCTTCCAGCCCGATCGCCGATCTCAAGCAACATCATCCAAAACCCGGAGGACTCGTTCGCCATCGACAGTTCACCATCCAACATGATGGACTAAGGCACGAGATCGCCTCCACCGCACAACTTACAGCCATGGTCCTCGTAGTCGATGGAACCGGCTGCTTCGGCCATGCAAGGTCCCTTTCGGCCAAGATCGCCTGCCCTTCGTTTAAATATGAGGCCGGCGTAGTCTGAGGGCTCTCCAAAATTAATCAGCGGACACGATCGCCCGCCCTCAAAGGATCATCATCTAATATGGTGAACCCGGACAATGCGACGTGCCACTACCCCCATCTCAACGTACACCGTCGAGGTTCGCCATCTCCATGGCAGGCCGAGGTGGAAGCAGAGCTAATAAGCCGCGGGCGTGGAGTTGAATCATCCGACGTTGCCCCGCGCAAGGACTCCTCTAGACCAAGACCGCACGCCCTTCGTTTAAATACGAGGCGAGGCACAGCCTAACAGAGGACCCTCACAATAAAATGAGTCACGAGACACTCAATGTCTTCGCGCACAAGACACGGTCATGGAGTCGGTCCATCGAACTCCGCGACTGTGCATGATTCCTCAGCGACGAAACAACCAAGTTTCTACGAGGGATCGGCCAATGTTGTTTTTTGCAGGTATAAGACCGAAAGATAGCTAGCCAATCGACCGTGATCGCCCAAGTCCGAATCCAAAGTCAGCTCAACGGATCGCCCGTCCTCATCCTACACGATCGCCAGCAAGAACCACCTCGCCCCATGTCTTCAACATCGGAGCAAGCTGGGGGGCAATTGTTGTGTCGAGAATTATACTCTCCGACCGGCGATCGCCTCGGAGATCGGGCGACCTAGCCATTGCCGAAAGGCCGAGGCGTAACCCGACTCGAGATCGGCGGCCTAGTCTCACACTTCGCAGACAAGATGTATCGGCCGACCGAAGGTCCCAGGACAAGTCCCGGTGCTGAGCGATCGACATCTAAGACGATCGTATCTCGGCACTTGGCGATCGACTCCTGGTGGCCGACGACCAGACGATCAATCTCGGCACCTGCCGACCGACCCTTGGTGACCAACCGATGCCGAACCTTGGTGACCGATCATTGACGACTGTTGGTCCTCTTTTCAAGTATACTCGATACAGTTTGGAAAAGTAGTTTAAACAACAAACTGTATGGAATCTAAATCTGAGTGCGTAGCGGAAGTCTTGGATACAGTTAGTTGCCGTGGATACAGCAACAGAGTATTTAGTGTATACTTAATATATCACAGTAATTTCAAACAGTAAAAGCAGAAGGTAAATAACACAGTAATTTAAGTGGTTCGAGGTGAACCCCTCTACGTCCACTGGTCCTCCACACAGGAGTAAAAAGTTTATTATATAATTACTGCGTACACAACTACGTAATTATAAACAAACCTATCCTTGTATCGTTCACACAGATTGATACAAAGAATATCACTTTCAACCGTTCACACAGATTGGTTAAAGCTTCCTTCTTGACTAGCTTCTTCACACACAGTTCCAAAGCTTCGTCCTTATTCGTCCCACACAGGTCAGAATAACTTGTTGAGTTCACACAGAGCTCGGTTTTACACGAGGTAAAAGGTTAGGTAACCTGTAAGAACAAAGACTTTGAATATCAAGATCCGATGATAGTGTTCTTGATGTTTGAGCACCGTATATCTCTTTCGTTTTAACTTGCGGTTTGCTCGAGATATGTTTGCTCAGATGATAACTTTGATAGCTTTGAGAGTTATATTACTTGGGGTATCTGATCTTCAATGTCTTCAAGGATATATATAGCCTCTGAAGAAAGTATCCGTTGAGATGTCCGTTTGAATAAAATTTCCTTCAACGGGAATATGACATGATCCGGATTTCGCGGGATTCTGAAGATCTGAAGACTGACAGTATTTAAATACTTTATCCTTGAGTATTTAAATACTTCTTTGTTCAACGGGACTTGACTTGTGTTCTTTCTTGTCCTTTTGTGAACTGTATGGAAGGTGACTGTATTTAGGGCATCGAGACAGTTTTCCATACTTGATCTTTTACAAGTCTTCTTGTCAGTCTTGTGAGCTTCACTTATGCCGATTCGAGGCTGGTCTTCGATACATGATAAATCCTTGAATCCTCGAAACCGATTTCAAAACAGTATTAGGCATATATGTCAAAACCTAATCAATAACACAAAACAAACGATACAGGATCGGGTATCCCTACCAATCGATACAGGTGTTTGTTTTTCCTAACAATTTCCACCTTTTTGAGTTTTTGCCAAGTTTTAACTTAATCTCTTCGAGTCTTCTTGATGATTCCTAAACGTTCTTCATGTAGCTTTCTTCTTTGTTGTCTTCTGGTAGATTTCTTGGTCTAGTGTCAATAGGTCTGACTTAGTGTCTTAGTCTACAATAATGAACCGCTCGCAGTGCAAGTTCGATACTGATTTGAGATTTATTACAACTTAAGCCTATGATTGGCGCGCAGCACAATCTTACAATGTATTCTAAATTTACAATCAAACTATGAACTGTTCGTAGATTAGTTCGTACAGCTTAATTTTTCAATCAAGTTTATCTAACTTGAGATTTCTATCAAACAATTTTAAGTAATCATACATTAACACAGTAGATTACGAGTTGTAATCTTTCAAGACAAACAAACTATTTTATTGATATTCAAAAAGATTGAGTACAAGGTTTGCTGTGTTGAATAGAAATTACAAAAATAAAAATAATATACAAAATTTCAGCTCTTTATCTTTGATCCGCATGCCTCCAAGGTCTCCTTCCTGGCTCATTCTCGGTGCCGCGCCACCAGTTTTGAAGTGAATCATTGCCTCGTTCTTGGTAAATTGCTCTTCCTTCATAAGAACGATCAAAGGCAAGTATCCAATCCTCTGGATGGGTGACCCGATCTCCTCTTCTATGTTTTGATTTCATCTCGATTTGGAGAGGGAGCTTACCTTCTTCTAGCATCTTTGAAAATTTGTGCGCTTAGCCAATGTCTTATAATTTTTGAAGATGGCGGATTCCTGATGAGTCGACAAAATATCTCATCGATTCATTCTTCCTCCAGTGCTTCACTTCTTCGGCGGTTGGGTTGCGGTTGGTTGGCGACGTATTTAGAAGGTCTTTGAACAAGATTTTGCCAAGGGACATTTGGGTCATGGAATTCAGTCCAGGCACGAAATTCTAAAACTTTGGGGTTGAGGTGCTAGCTTGTTCAATTCAGCGGCTATCTTGCTCGAGCAACCTCAAATTCCCTTTCTGTTGTAGTCTTATTCTCCTTGCAGCTTCTCGAGCTTCTTCCCCCTTTTGGCCTCATCAAGACTTTGCGGGATTTCAAGAGCGGCGTCTGTTTGGTCTCGATCTTGTTTATTCTTTCAACGAGGAGGAAAGAGTGCGACATCTCTTGAATGGATTTGTCATGCGCACGCTTGAGGTATTCTCTATCATAGCACAGTGTCTTGGCTTGACAATTCTTGTCTTGAAGCTTCCTCCTTCACGATTGCGCTTGTTTATCTTCCATGATTTTCAAGGCTTGCTTGAACACTTCGGCAAGATGATGAATGCTTCGACAACTCGAGATACTTCGTGTTGAAGAGTTGTCATTTCTTCAATCTGCGAGGTGTGCATCCCGATTCGATGCCTTTTCTACGGAAGAGAGAGCGTTAATCGCATCTTGGATAAATACAGTCAAGGCCAAGAGCTTGCAGCGCTCTTTGCGTGCAGCAGAGATAGGAGAGTCAGGCCGGGCGAAGTCTTGAGACCGTTCAACCTCCTTACGTTCACGGATGGACGTGAAGTAGGTTGGATATCCTCATGTTCGTTACCGTCCTCGGATTCCAAGGTTGCTGGGGCGGGAGTAGCTTCTTGTGGAATGGCGACAGCTGGTTCAGAAGCGTCCTGTGGCGAAGGTTCTTCGGCAGATGTGGATGCAGGAGGGACTGAGTCCTCCTGTTGCCTTGCAGAATGGCTTCTTCGGCCGCTACGGGCTCGGGTGCCTGTTCCAAAATTTCTTGATTTTCCTCGACGGGAGGGACTGATTCCTCCTGGTCGGGAATAATCTCCGGCTGTGGCGAAGGTGGATTGGCCTGATTAGATGGCCCTTCGTCGGTTCTGGGTGGAGAGGAGGCTTGGGCTTCAGCCTCTTCGCGGCTCATTCTCAGACCTGCCAAGAGCATCGTCTTCGTCGTCCGAGTCGTGGTCGTCGTCGTCTTTTGGATTAACGGAGAGTCCTCCGACTTCTTCTTTCCTTTTCTTCTGGCGTCGGATTTGTGCAACAGGTGGCTTTCAATGAGATCTTTGCAAGAAGCGTTGTCCCATCGGCGGTGCCTCAATTTGATTGAGTCGATTACTTGAGACAAATCGCTCTTCGTGGCTCCATTCGCTCGGTTATGCAGTGTGTAAATGCGGAGCTAGCCTAAAGCTTTTCCATTGCAGAAATCGTTAAATGCCTGTTCAATTTGTCTTGAAAGAAGTGTTTGATTTATAATTGAGTGCAGGAGGGACTTGAATCACGCACAGACGCTGTTTGAGGATTAGAGTGCAGGTATGGGATCTGCACGGAAGATGGACTCCTTGCGAGGGATGGTGCCGAAGGAAATTGGATCTGTGCGGGTGTGGAATCCCGTAGAGGAGAAGTAGCTTTGGCTCGAATGGGCGGCCGACGTGCTAACGTCTTGAATGTTAGCGAGATGTCTCTAAATCCGTCGTAGCCGCCAAGGGCTCGGGATCTACCGTCGATGCGGTAGGAGACACCTCTTCCGCGGGGTTGGGCCACAGGGTGCTATATCGATGGGTTGCGCCACGGGCGAGACATCCTCGGAGTGTTTGGCTTTGATTTTTGAGAGCCTCGAGTCTCTTCTTCGACTTCTCATCGCGAGTGCTTCTTCTTGCTGTGAGAACGCTTGCGCTTCTTCTTCGAAGATTCCAATTCAGGGACCTTCACGGTTTCGTCTCTGGGATTGTCAGAAATAGGCATGTGACGTGTTCTCGGATGGTTGGCATGCATTGTGCTCTGGTTATAGGCAGAGGGTTTGACGCCTCCTAAATATATCCGTGAGCTGTTTTTCTTAGCATCGGCGGATTGCTTGACTCCGCACTTCGTCAGAATGTAGTTTAGCATTAAACCGAATGATTTCTTTTGGGTGACTGGTTTGCACACCTCTTCCTGAAGTCGTTTCAAAATGATTTGGCACCAGTTTACCTTTTCACAGGTCAAGATGGCGACCATCATTCTGAACCTAAGATTCGTGCACATTTCGAACGCACCGGTTCGATTTTCAATAATTCTGGAACAGAAATCGTGGAGATAAACGAAATGAAGAAGAAAATTTTTCTTGTGGCAGGTGGTTGTCACCATGTCAACCACTTTGGACCCGGTAGATAGTCCATAAAACTTGGTAATCAGCCCTTGAGACCCAAACGACTCAAGCTGGTCCATGGTCAGGCCGTCGGCGGGCAGCCTGTAGATTTTCTGAAGTAAGTCGCTATTGATGCAGACTTGCACTCCTTGGATTGCGGTGATGTCGGCAACATGTCCTCCTTGGGCTAGTGAGAGAAAACGAACGGCAGCGTTGAGGTAGAATTCCTCAACCAGATGAGCGTCATATTTGTCGGCGGTTTTGCTTCCAAAGCGATAAAGACCTTGTTGTTCAAGACGAGTAATGATATACTCCATCGGTTCAGTGTCGTTGGTTTCAGAGATGATACGCTCGATGATGACGGTTTTCGAGAAGATCCGTCCATCAATGATGTTGGAGGTCTTCTTCAGAACGGGGGATGAAGATTGACTAGCCATGGGTGTTTTCTTAAAGCGAAGGTGTTAGAAAACAGTAGAAATTCGCAGTGAATATGCAGAGAATATGTAGGCTGTTTGCTTGAGATCTCTTGTAATTGCAGAATGCGTAAAGAGTCTCTAATGGCAGATACAGTCCTTTTATACTTGGGCGGCGAAATAGGGTTTACAGAGTACGAATGGTCAGATTTTAAGGGATGGGAACCGTTTTTGAAATCGGCCAGTCGGGATGGATTTAGTATAAGCGTACGCTAATCCATTAAAAGGTTTTAAAATACAATGGTCCCACTTCGACATAGGTTGAATACCTAAATGCCTAAAACGGCGGTTTAAAAATAATAAACAATTTTAAAAACATCGCGGCTTTTGAGATTGATTGTCCAGATGTCGTGTAAGGCATTTAATGAACATGACGTTTGACATAAAACAGGCACGTGGACAAAAATTATTTTAAAAGGAAATAATATTATATTATATCTTGAATCGAAATCTATAGTATGTCTTGTTCTCATGTCGTCTGACGTTCCCCCTTAAAAAGGTACTAATAGGTTTTAAATTCCGTCTGACAATATTTGGATTTATCTTTGTATTCATGGGTCTCTGATATTCCCCCTTAATTATTGCACACATCGGTGTAGGATTTATATGCCTTCGTTCGCTACTGATCGTATTGATGAGTCTCGAGTGTACGGATAATTAATGTTGATATCTGTATTCAAGGGTCTTCTGAGATTCCCCTCAATTGTTGAGTAAAAGCGGTAAATTTACTTACAGGAGTCATTTGCAGTATTCCCATTGTTCTTAGCATGTTGAATCTTGTGTCGAGAGGCTTGGTGAAAATGTCGGCCCTGGATGTCCAGATGGACTTTTTCAGACGAACATCCTTGTTCTCGACATGATTCTGATGAAATGATGCTTCATGTTGATATGTTTAGTGCGCGAGTGTAAAGCGATTGTGCGTGATTGCAATTGCACTCGTGTTATCACACATGATGGGAGTCTCTCTAGCATCGATTCCATAGTCGGCGATTGTTCTTTGCATCAAAGGATTCGCATACAGCTGACTACCAAAGACATAGTATTCGATTCAGCCGTGGAAAGGGAGTTAGCCAATTGCTTCTTACTGAACCAAGATACGAGTCTAGGTCCGAGAAAGTGACAAGTTCCACTTGTACTCTTCCTATCTAGCTTGCAGCCTCCGAGATCCGAGTCGCTGTATCCAACTAAATCGAATCCGCCTTCCTTAGGATACCATAGTCCTGCATCGACTGTTCCTTTAACGTATTTCAGGATTCGTTTAGCTGTATTGAAGTGTGATTCCTTAGGTGCAACTTGGTATCTCGCACACACTCCAACAGCATACTGGATATCGGGCCTGCTAGCCGTTAGGTACAGGAGCGAACCAATGAGCTTCCTGTAGAGTGATTGGTCAAACGGCTTTCCGGCTTCATCAGCACTAATTTGCACGGAAGTGCTCATGGGGGTTGGCGAGGATTTGGAAGTGTTCATTCCAAATTTGTTGAGAAGCTCCTTGCTGTATTTCTCCTGGTTGATGAATATACCTGTAGGCATCTGCTTTATCTGCAAACCTAGGAAATAACTGAGTTCCCCCATCATACTCATTTCAAATTTGCTTTGCATGAGATGTGAGAACCTTTGACATAGAGCAAGGTTAGTTGAACCAAAAATAATATCATCGACATAAATTTGTACCATTAGAAGGTCATCTCCTTCCTGTATTTTGAACAATGTTTTGTCGATGACACCTTTCTCAAATCCGTTATTGGTTAGATCTTTGGGACGGGGTTTGGACCGTGCTCTAGGGGCTTGTTTAAGTCCGTCTGGCGCTTTCCTTAGCACAGTAAACTAGATCGATACCGTCCGTGTTGGCAAACCACGGTGGTTGTTCAACATAAACTTCTTCAAAGCTCTCCATTCAGAAAGCACTCTTGACGTCCATTTGGTATACGATAAAATTCTTATGGGCGGCAAAGGCTAAAAATATCTGATGGCTTCTAGTCTCGCTACGGGCGAAGGTTTCATCATAGTCGATTCCTTCTTCCGACAATAGCCTTGTGCTACTAGTCCGGATTTGTTTCTTATGATAAGTCCATTTCCATCCTTTTTGTTTGAAATACCCATTTGGTTCCTATAACCGATTGGTGTGTCGGTCTGGGTACAAGATACCATACATTATTTCTTTCAAACCGTTAAGCTCTTCTTCCATAGATGTAATCCAATGAGAGTTGTTAAGAGCGTCTATGGTCGAAACAGTTCGGTGGGCTAAGAATACGGCGATAGTGCACATATTGAGTCTCCTAAGTTCGGATTGAGATTTCCATTCAGAAGCGTGAGACTTGACATTAGATTCTTCTTGTGCACAAAGTACATTTCCTTGTGTACTCTGTATTCTCCTACGAGTAGAAACACACTGCATTAATGTTTCCAATGATCAGCTCTTGCGGGTGATCTCTCAACCATCTTCGGTCGGGTTCTAGTTCGGGGTCCCGTCTTGTATCGAAAGTTTTACGTAGGAACGGCTTGACTTATGCGGCTTGACTTCATCCACATCGATTCTTACACAGTGCGGGGTTGATTTCTAAATCAACTACGGGTTCAATGGGTGTAGGTGGATCCAAGATAGATAGATGGTGAATGTCCGAGTGATATTATCTACTCCCGTAGGGTCATGGTGTGGTTCGTCGAACACTACATGAATCGATTCCTCGATCGTCAGCCTCCTTTTATTAAAGATTATGAAAGCTTTGCTGACAGAGGAGTATCCTACGAATATTCCTTCATCTGATTTTTCATCAAATGTTCTAAGTTGGTCCTTCCCATTGTTCAATACGTAACACCTGCATCCAAAAATGTGAAAATACGAAACTAATGGAGTTTTGTTGTTCCATACCTCGTAAGTCGCTTTGTTGTGATGCTTGTTGACGATACAATGGTTTTGAGTGTAGCACGCCGTATTGGTTGCTTCACCCCTTAAACGCTGCGGCAATTTGCTTTCGGCAATCATTGTCCTAGTTGCATCTTTCAACGTCCTATTCTTTCGCTCGGCAACACCATTTTGTTGAGGTGTACGGGCAGCTGAGTACTCGTGCTGTATTCCATTCTCCGAACAGTATTGCTCTATAAAGCGGTTAGTAAATTCAGTACCTCTGCCGAACGAATGCACACGATACTCGATGCTTTTTCATTACGCAACTTTCTCGGGAGCTCGGGCGGCCTTGATGTTGTTTCCTTCTTCTTGCTAAGAAAGATCGTCCAAGCATACCGGAATAATCATCAACAACAACCATACAATATTTCTTACCTCCCAAACTTACGGGTCTACAGGACCGTAGAGATCCATGTGTAGCATTTCCAATACTCTTTGGGTTGAAAGGTAGGATTTGCTCTTGAGTTGACTTGATTTGCTTGCCTTTACGGCATGGTCCGCAGACGCCGTCCTTTTTGAATGACACATCGGCAAACCTCTTACCATACCCTGTCTTGAAAGCTTGTTGATCGTCTTGAAGTTGACGTGAGACATCCTCTTGTGCCATAGCCGACTAAGATCTGCAGTGCCTTTGGCAACAAAACATGGAATTGAGGAGCTCATAGGCTTCCATCAAGAATGTACATATTACGATCGCTTCTGTAAGCACAACTTCCTTGGTTTGGGTGTTCTTGACTCTCTGATCTATATAGAACTTCACCGAGAACTGTTTATCACAGGCGCTAATACTAAGTAGATTATACCGTAAGCCTTCAACATATGCGACATCGGTGACTTTGAATTTCCCGACAAGTAGGTTTCCTTTCCCTCTTGTTCTTCCTTTAGATTTATCACCGAGCGAACTTTTGGACCGCGACCTTCTACAAAATCGAGATAGCTTGCTCCTGTCTCCAGTCATGTGACGAGCATCCACTATCGAAGTACCTGTATCCTCCTCTAGAATGTCCTGTAACAAAGAAATTAGGTAGATTTAGGTTCCCTTTGATTTTGGGTCCATGTATGTTAGTTCCTTTAGGTACCTGCAGTTTTCTGACAAGAATTGGTTTCTTGTAGGATGTACTCGTACAGTATTGCGGTATCTACGGGGCATATCCGTAGTTGTTATAATCATGATAATTATTATGCATGTAAAATTCGGGATTATTATTATTATTCCAAGATTTAATGCCGCTTCAGAGGTGGAGCCATTTTCCTAGGCCTAACAGCTTGTCTTCCGGGTCTCCACTGGATTCCCAATGCCGTTGTTGATACCGAATCGGCATCTGCCGTCTTGAGGGATAACGGGGCTCCCGTATCCAATACCTAGGTGCACTGCATCGAGGGTACCGCCGTGCGGGCCTTTGGTGGTTGGATACCGTCTTCTTCTCGAATGACTTTCGGCTTTGATGATATGCTTGGGGAGCATGTCAGATTACGCCTTCGAGTGGTTGTTGGTTCCACTGCCTCGAATTGTAGAGTTGTGGGGGCGGAATGGCGACTTTTGGTTTTCTTGGTACAAAGAGTTCCTTTATGGGACTAGGAACATCTTCCGATTCTGGAATGTGTTCCACACTCTTGACGAACACAAGACTAGTTTTACCTTTATTCGAACATGAGTCGTATCCTAAGCCACTTTTATCATGAGCATGTTGCCCGGTGCTCGAATTTCTTCCATTCTTTTGGACGATTTTTCAAAAGACTTGAGAATGGTCTCAAGTTCATTTTCTCGCTTCTCGAGAGTTGTAATTTTGGTTTGTAGTAGAACCAAATCATTTGTCTTGCTCTCATTATGGGTTTTAACCTCATTTAGTTCATGAGCAAGTTGATGATTGCTCTCCATGAGTTTTTCAAAATCGACCTTCTTTGGTTTCACAATCAAGAGACATATTATCATAGTTTATCTTCAAAGAAGTCATTCTCATCTTTCACTCTAGATTTGTTAATTGTCGTATATTCTCGCTTTTAGACTCTCATGGGCTTTTGAATGTTTTTGAATTCATTCATCATATTTTCGAAAGTATGAGATGCATTAGATGGAATAACCGAGTTTGAACTTACCTCATCGTCATTGTCTTCACCTTCGGAACATCTTTAGCCATAAAGCACATGTATGCTTTATCATCGAACTCATCGTCGGATGAATCACTTTCGATGACCACCAAGACATTCTGCAGATTTGGATGGTGTGGGGAGGCTTCGATTCTCCAATCAGGCCTTGAGCTTGTCTTTCCAAGCACGTCTTCTTTCATCTCGCTCTTGTTGCTCGGCCTCCGCAACCTTTGGACTTTGGGATGAGGACATTTGTTTGCATAATGACTCGGTTTCTCAGATTATAACACAAAGTTAGCATCACTGGATGAGGTTTCGTGATTTACCTTGTTGATGTGTTTGGGCACGTAGGAGTCTTTCCAGATCGTTTGATGAACTTTTGAACTTATGCATTAGAAGCGCCATTTCATCTTGTGACAGGATGTAAGTCGCTGCCGGCACTCTTGTGACCAGGGCCGACGAGCTAGGCATGCCGTGTCGATTGCTCGATACGCAGCCGAGAGCCGTGACCTTTGAGGGAGATTCTTGACTTTCTCTTCTCACAATGTCATACTCAAATGCTTTAAGGTCGAGAAGAGATCAAAAGTGGATATTTCATTAAGATTACATGATACACGCATAGTCGTGGTCTTAATGTCCCATCGGGCCGAGAGATCTCAAAATTTTTAAGTTCTTCTCCTTTTGGGTGTAAATCTTGCCCAATGCTTCAAGTTCACCAACAATACCAAGAAATGAGGTCAAGTTCCTCAAGTGTTTCCGTTGGTTTCATTTCAAAAGATTCAATTGCCGAGTGAGTTTTGAAATTTTGTTTTCTTTTGAGAGCCTGGTTCCCTCACAAATTAACTTGAGTTTATCCCAGATTTCTTTGGCTGTTTTGCAGCTTTTTACCTTTGAGAACGTGCCTTTGTCAAGAGTGACAAATAACGCGTTCTTAGCCACGTTGTCTAGATTAGCTCGCTTCCTTTCATCGGTTGTCCATTGCTCGCGTTCCTTCTCGAGCATTTCAGCATGGGCTTGGCCCTCAATCCTTGCGGCTGGATTGACCTTCATGATCTTGATCGGACCATCCTGTATGACAAAGATCATCTCTTCGTGCATTGCTGCAAGATGATCTTCCATTCTGATTCTCCAGTCGTCAAATTCGTTAATAGAGAACATAGGGACTTTGTTAATCATAGAAGTATCCATGCTGATAATATAGGAATGAAAGAAACTGTTTTGAAAATAAGTGATTTGAATCTGATTCGGTTAAAAGAAATACGACTGATTCTTTTTAGAATCAACCGCTCCGATACCACTTGTTGGTCCTCTTTTCAAGTATACTCGATACAGTTTGGAAAAGTAGTTTAAACAACAAACTGTATGGAATCTAAATCTGAGTGCGTAGTGGAAGTCTTGGATACAGTTAGTTGCCGTGGATACAGCAACAGAGTATTTAGTGTATACTTAATATATCACAGTAATTTCAAATAGTAAAAGCAGAAGGTAAATAACACAGTAATTTAAGTGGTTCGAGGTAAACCCCTCTACGTCCACTGGTCCTCCACACAGGAGTAAAAAGTTTATTATATAATTACTGCGTACACAACTACGTAATTATAAACAAACCTATACTTGTATCGTTCACACAGATTGATACAAAGAATATCACTTTCAACCGTTCACACAGATTGGTTAAGGCTTCCTTCTTGACTAGCTTCTTCACACACAGTTCCAAAGCTTCGTCCTTATTCATCCCACACAGGTCAGAATAACTTGTTGAGTTCACACAGAGCTCGGTTTTTACACAGAGGTAAAAGGTTAGGTAACCAGGTAAGAACAAGCACTTTGAATATCAAGATCTCGATGATAAATGTTCTTGATGTTTGAGCACCGTATATCTCTTTCGTTTTAACTTGCGCTTGCTCGAGATATGTTTGCTCGGATGATAACTTTGATAGCTTTGAGAGTTATATTACTTGGGGTATCTGATCTTCAATGTCTTCAAGGATATATATAGCCTCTCAAGAAAGTATCCGTTGAGATGTCCGTTTGAATAAAATTTCCTTCAACGGAATATGACATGATCCGATTTCGCGATTCTCAAGATCTGAAGATCGACAAGTATTTAAATACTTTATCCTTGAGTATTTAAATACTTCTTTGTTCAACGGGACTTGACTTGTGTTCTTTCTTGTCCTTTTGTGAACTGTATGGAAGGTGACTGTATTTAGGGCATCGAGACAGTTTTCCATACTTGATCTTTTACAAGTCTTCTTGTCTTTGCAGATCGACGAGCTTCACTTATGCTGATTCGAGGCTGGTCTTCGATACATGATAAATCCTTGAATCCTCGATACAGTTTTCCATACTGTATTTGGCATATATGTCAAAACCTTTTCAATAACAAATAACAATCGATACAGGGATCGGGTATCCCGGCTGAATCGATACAGGGTGTTTGTTTTTCCTAACAACGACCGCCTCATGCCGCTCAAAGCCGATGATCATCCAGTCGGCAAAGGCCGAACCTCAGGACAGACCCCACGTGCAGGGCCGAGACAAGATCCGCATTTCACGGATCATTGACCACATCCTGTCAGCATCTTCCCACCAGCCGACAGGCCCGCCGGAAGTTGTTAGTAGGACCGCATGTGACAGTGACTCCGGACGCGTGCTGGCTCCTCAATGGACCGTACAGCTGGCTGCCAGCAGCTGCCTTAGACTTTAGGTCGACAGCCCTGTGACTTAAGGACGATCGCCCGCCAGAAGACAAGGCTCCTCTGCCCCTATAAATAGAAGGCAGCCTGCACTTGTCCACGGACGGAAATTCTTCAGCACTCTGTGGCATTATCGCGATTTCAGCACACAATACAGAAGCAATACACAGCACTTGGCTTTCTCCTACTCTTGGCAACAACTATCTCTCGGTTTTTCTTCTCTCGGCCTCTCTCATACAGAAGACGATCGGCAGGGACGAAGAACACCAAGCTTCGCTCAAGAGCTGGATTAACAGAGTCTTTTTACACTCATTGTACTTAGATTCTCACATTAATACTTGTATCCACGAATATTTGTATTAATAACATCTCGCGAGAGCATTCAAGCTCGGGCCTAACAAACCCGGCAAATCTTGTGTTTATTCATTTTCTCTCGGAAGTGCTCCCGCAAATTTGTTTGTTGTCCGTTCATTCCAGCAGTATTTAATCTTCGGATAAATATTTTGGGCAACAACATCCTATTTATAGACTATGGACTACTCTAGGGATTTTAAGGAGAATTAGGGTTAGGACTCCTAGTATAACCAACCTTCCATTAAGTCATTCCGTATATAGTTTAGTTCACTAATATAAATTCAATCCACTAAAGAATCAATATTGCACTTCCAACCCAAATCTCAATTTATGAAATCGGGCTCCTTATTTAGATATATTATTTTCCAAGTTTAAGATATCGAATGTTCATTAATTAATTTAAGCTGATGCAAATTAATTTCTTATCCAAGAGTAGTACCACTCGAACCTTATTATTATATCAGAATTAAATCCACGGACAGGGTTTAATATAATAATCATTATCGACCTCCTCAAGGGGACATCATCAACCCGCACGAGCCGGGAAATGATTTCTAGTTATAATATCAGTTGTCATATAAATAATATTATTGCCCAAGATGTGAAGCTTATTGAGTCAATCACTGTGATTCTCACCCATGGTAAATCAAAGCAACAAATATTATAAATACATAATTAAATATTATATACTTAAAATTAAGAAATAATAATTATCTGAGATTTACGTTCTTCTTTCAATTAGTACAGAAGACTCTATGTCACTGCGATCCAGTTCAACATATGTAAATACGCTAATGCATGCTAATAGTCAAGACCAACTAATCTCAAGCATACATTACAACCTTTCAGATAATATGTCTAGTAATTATATAGGTTATGAACTATTATATTATTTATAAGGCATCGATAATGTGATCTTTGGTGTAACACCAACAGACCGCATTATCTACAACATAAGATAAATAGACAATGCATTTGCATAATCATAATGTGAAATAATATGCTAAACATGTGATTAATGTAATTAATATTCTCATAGATAGTTACAGGAAAATAAGATAATACAAGCATAAAGTATGCTTTGCAGCATACAACCCTAACAAGCCCCTCCTTGTTGTGTACGTTATGTATAACGTCATATATTTATTGTATTAGTTGACCTTCTAGAATCCTCCAACGGATTGATATTTGAATTCCCATTTCGAACTACATTACGTACGTTAACTTCATAGTGTTGCGTATGTTAAATGTGTCATGTTACATTAGATTCTTTGTGTTGCGTACGTGAACATGCCTGAATCTTCTCCTTCTGATTTTTTAGGTTTTACTCGTTCCGTATGTTAATGTAACCCTTTACCGTATGTTAACATTTTGAAGTTGGCTGGTTCAGCTGAGTAGGTATTACGAACGTTATGTATACTTCATAGCATATGTTATCTTTGTTTTCTTCTCTGCTTTAATTTTCTGACCAACTCTTGCGTCTTGTTTTACTTGATCATCAACACATCATCGAAATCCTTTAATATATTAGTGTAGAATAGAATGTTCCAACAAGTATAATACAACTCAATGGTAAAAAAAAAAAACCAGACTCTCGCTTGATTGGCGTCACAGCTCGTCATCATCTTCATGTCGATCCTGTGACTGATTCCTCGAACAGAAAATACCTGGCATACATAATAGGCATCCACCCCCATATTCGGGGTTAGCGCTCGGGATATATAGCGCTAGGACAAGTATTCTAACAGCTATATAAAATATGTCACGCAAATATCAGACGTAAACCAAACAACGACAACCATTTATAAGAAATTTTCGAGAGGTTTTAAAGTATAGAAATCAAACTCCACTCTTTGGAAATGTTTTAGCATTTCGGGAGTTTTAGAACATGAAAATCATTTAGAACCTCAAGTCTTTAGTTATAAAATTATTTCAAAAATCAAGTCATTTTCCACAAGCATCATTTCAAGATCCTTAAACATCAAAGCATGCTCGTGACCCTGTGATCTCCTGCCACGTATCTCCGCAGGTCTAACAATCCATACAGACTGAGCAAACAACACAATCACAACAATCACAAACTCCAGTCCACAACTTCGTGATCCCTGCCATGAGTCACTGTAGGTCCCGCCCAACCCGCACGGTTAAACCATATTGTGCCCCGACCCTTTGGTCAGTAGTCATGTGTCATCGTTGGCCTCGTTAGTCTCACACGATTGGACCTCAATACCATTTTCTAAGTTCCAATCCCATAGACCCTTGTCATGTATCCTCGTAGGCCTTGTCGAACCTACACGAGTGAACTTAGCAACATAAAACACAACATTCACATCCAATCGCACCACAATACACGGTGAATATCACAACAACCATCACGAACAATACACAATCGACACATAATATATTCATCAATCAACAACAGGACAAAATACACATTGGAGTGTGAAATAAAGCAACACAATCATCACAACCAACATAACTCTACAACAAGAACAATTCAAAAATAATATCATACACATCGAGATATCTATAATGAGCAATTCAAACAAACCCCATTAAAATGAAATGAAGAAACCATCAAAATATAATACATAACCTCAATTTACAAGATACAAATCATATAGACAAGACAGTTTCCTCGACTGTTGATATGCAGGTGATTCCACGAGAAGGCCCGACCAAACAATCACGAACTTGCTCTTTGCCAGAAAAATGCACCTCGATTGCCAATCTCCCAAATCTTCCCGAGAACCATATCTCTCCCTACATACTTCCAAACTCGATCTCCATCGTGCAGATTGTTCCTCAGAATGTTCCAAACAACATATCAAAAATTCAGCCGAATCCAACGGTTAAATTTTCAGTAATCTTCCTAATATATATACCACCCAACACAAATACGGAAAATAGAAACCTCTCTTTTCTTTGGTTAGAATGCACACACTCGCGAACTATTATACGGCCAGACACATGCGCGGTGCCTGATACGGGTGTTACGCCATGTTATAACACGGTGCTGAACATGTGGGTCGATGTTGTTCAAGTATCAGTTCGACTTATCAGACACGGTGGTCAACACGGTGTTGGATGCACCATGTTATGCCCCGTGTTTGTAACAATATATATGGGACAATTAGCATTTTCAGATGCATTTTCCCTCATTTGCTCATTTTTTTTCATTTTGGGCGATTTTGGACCACTCCACACGAGTGCTTCATAGATCTATCTTAGAGGGCCGGATTTAGAGATTACAACATGATTCAATCATCCATCTTTCTCCATTTCATCATCTAATTGAGGCATTTAATCTTAGAGCTCAGGTTGGGTATTTTTGGAGGTTCTATTGAATTTCTCTCTTTTAGTCTAGATTTGTGATCATGTTTATATATTGATGGATGTATATTCATTACTATTAGTGTACTTTTTTGTGTTGAGTATTATATACCATTTTTCTTGTGGCTTATTAAGGTTGGACTAATTCGTGCCTGTAAGGTGTCAGATTTAACGTCTCAGTGGGTTTTTAGGGGGCGTTACATATTAGTTCAATCGTGTGCGTTGATTTAGCGATGTGCATTAAGGTCAAAGGCTTTGTGACGAACTCGGACTGTACCCTCCCATGTAGGCATTTTTCGTCGTTTCTTTCATGTGTCATCAAGCAAGGCAATACTTAGTTACATTATGTTATGTTCTTGATATTTCAATGTAAATTGTGAATGTTGAAATATGATATGGGTTACGAGTGTTGTGTCCACCCAGGGACGGTCCAACAGGCCTCTAATGACCTGTAGTAAGGGACCTGATCATGGATGTGGTATCCTGTCCGGGAAAGGTCCGATAAAACCTCTGGGATCTATGCTAAGGGGCCTTGCCATTGGATTACTCTTTCGGGTCTATAGTTCAGAATATGGGATTGGATGCAGATGTACGTCATATGATCCAAGCTGGATGGAACAAATGGAGAATTGCATCGGGAGTGTTATGTGATAAAAAAGGTTCCTCGAAAAATCAAGGGTAAATATTACAAGATGACAATTAGACCTGCGATGATATATGGATCAGAGTGTTGGCCAGTGAAGTACCAACATATTCAAAAGATGGTGGGTGACAGAAATGAAAATATTAAAGTGTGTGTATGGAGTCATCGCAGAGACAAAATTAGAAGTAAGTGATATGGGGTACGCAAGGGTGGCCTTAGTTTAGGGTAAAATGAGGGAGAATCGACTAAGATTGTATGGTAATGTGCAAAGAAGACCACTTGAGGCTCCAATGATGATGTGTGGGAATTTAGATTTCAAGAGTGGTCAAAAGAAGAGAGGGCGACCGAAGAAGAGTTAGAGAGAAACTATTAAAAGGGACATAAATCAGATGAACTTAACAAGGGAAATGACATAGGGTGGATTGGAGATATCATATCCATATATAACAGCCCCTAAGTAGTAGAATAAGGCTTTGTTTAGTTTGATTTGGTTATGAGACATCACTAGTTCAAATAAAAATGGAGAAAGAATAAAAAGAAACAAAAACTTTATATTTATGATTTTACTATATGTATATATTCTATATGTCTACAATATAAAGGACAATGATATTTTTTGGTCATCATAGTCTGCACCGAAAAAACTATTGTACGCCCCCTCTTATTCCCTTCCTTTTGTGTTGAATTTAATAATAATATCAAATATTTAACAATAAATTTTTAAAAATGCCCTTAAAATATTATATTAAATTAAATTAAAGGGGAAACTAATTTTCAGAAAAAAAAAAAAAAGAATTCTGTTTCTACAAGAAACTCTGACGGACCTCCGGCCGATCAGTTTTTCCGGCAGGGCAACCGCCGGTCGCCAACAAACCTCCAGCGATCGGCTAGTTTTTTTCTTTTTCTTTTTTTTACGTCAGGCCGTCGGCCTGCTTTCCAGCTGGCCACCACTGATGGTCGGCGGACCTATGGGGACGGCCTTTTTTTTAAGCAAGACTACCGCCTGCAGTCGACCTTTTTTTTTTTCTTTTCTTACGCCAGGTCTTTGGCCTGCTTTCCCGTGGACCTCTGGCAGCCAGCCCTTTACGCTAGGCTGTTGGCCGGCTTTCCAATGGGCCACCACTCGGCCAACGATCTTTTTTAATGCAAACGCGCCGGACTGCTATTCGGTGGGCCACCGTGGGCAGCCGGTCAAATTTTCTTTTTTCTTACGGCGGGCCCGTCAGCCGCCGATAGAAATTTTGGAACAAACATATTTTTTTCTACCAAGTAATCTGATAATTTAATTATTTTAATTTAATTATGTCACCACCGTCGTGCCATTATGGCAAGGGTAATCTCTAATTTACTTAAATTTTAGAATATGACTGAATATATAAATTGTAAATACATTTGTTCAACCTACATTTACCCTACTCATTTGAAGTCCGAGTCCAAATTTTGAGTTTATTCGAGGAAAAAATAACACCCACCAGTAGACATAAGCTTACAAGGACCTCTTGTTTCCACTTGTTAGTTACCATCACATATATATTTAGAAAATTAGCTCTTCCACTCCATGCCTTCCTATCCTATATATAAGGTTGAATGAACCTGATCCACCACTTGACTAGTTAAATTTCAGCCTATTACTTTGTATTTTACACTTTTTTGCAATAAAAGTTCATAATAATCTATTAGAGAGAGAGAGAGAGAGAGAGAGAGAGAGAGAGAGAGAGAGAGAGAGAGAGAGTGAGAGAGAAGATAAGAGAGAAGATAAGAGATCTTAGAATGGCTTATTATGGCACGACGCAAAAATGCAACGCTTGTGATAAAGTGGTACATTTTGTGGAGATGATGTCTCCTGATGGAATTCCTTATCACAAAAACTGCTTCAAATGTAGCCACTGCAATGGGAGTCTCGCTGTATGATTTGTATTTTCCTGCATTTTTTATTATTCCTTCATAATTTGTTAGACATTCTTTTTATTCACGTACAGGCGTACATTTTTCTAACGACAGTTTACGTTACAATCTCACTTTCTATAACCTCTTGAATTACAACCATGGCCAACCAAAATAGTCGAGATGAACAAAAACAAATTGAATATCATAAGAAACTTATTTAATAGGCTAGTCTGTAAACTAGCCTATTGAGATATGCTACTGAAAGAAACATCTCAATAAGCTAACTTATCGTCCAACAGATCGTTTATTAGGTAGACTGTCAAAGGCTGATATTCGCAATGGTTTTCATTAGTTAATTTGTTTTTCATTACAGATGAGCAACTACTCCGCCGTGGATGGGAAATTGTATTGCAAGCCTCATTTTGAACAACTCTACAAGGAAACAGGCAGCAAGCCTCCACCATGTGATTTTCTCTAACCTCATTAATAGTGTTAGAACATAAAAGAATTTCCTTACATATAAAATATATTGTTATATATATTGCTAACATAATTTACTTTGTTTGTATTTATTTTCTTTACGATCAGGTGGAAAGCAAGGAGAACTGGTAAAATATATTGTTGTATTAATGCTGATCACATAATTCATGAATATCATTTTAGTATAATATTTATTTACTGTTTTTTTTTTTTTTTTGGTTGCTGTTTTTCTTGACATGAAATTACAGAATAGAGCTCCTAGTAAAGTCTCGAGCCTTTTCTGTGGCACCCAAGAGAAATGTGATGTCTGCACAAAGACAGTCTACCCTCTTGAAAAGGTATTTAATTTAAACAGTGTATATATATAGAGAGAAGGTGGATAAATTGAGAATCACTTTTTGAATAAGAAATAAGAATAAATATGAGTCCTCGATTTTCGTGTGATATACGGTTCATATTGGTTTATGCATGCAATATATGTATTTCGCGTATCAAAATTGCAATGCATTAAAATTATGCATTATAACCATCAAAATATCGATGCACTAAGATATTGCATTCCATGCATACGCCTCCGTGAGAATAAATCTAAATCATCCATTTAATCAAGATCTATGGACCAAATTAATTCTTATTTCTTAACTTATTATTCTCACCAGAACCACTATATATATATATATATATATATATATATATATACTTTTTCTGTTACGTATTGATTTGTTTCTCCTTATCTGATATCTCTCATTTTCATTTTACTCCTTATTGAAATATCATTGTGGAAATATAACCTTAAAGGGTCACCTAAATTTAGAGTTATGGGTTCGTCATATTGACCATTATAAAAAATAAAAGAAATCAATTTCCAATTATTTAGCCGATAATTTAGATATTTTATTCTTTATTTATGAAGTTATACTTGTTTTATTATTTTTTATATTTTATTTATTGATTTTCAGTGTTTAAATGAATTTACAAATTACTTTTATAAATTTCAGTTTTTTAAATTAAATAGTTTCCAATTATTTCAATTATTTTAACTTTTTCAATATAATAATAATTGGTAGATATTCAAAAGTTGATATGGGTTAATAAAAATAATTTACTCTGGATTGTAACAAGCTCATTTTTAGATTATGGGTTGCAAACTCAAAATATTAGCCAAAGATATGTTGCATCTTTAAAAAATCTCATACTTATGACAAAAAAACTTATTTAAAACGTGTATACATTAGGTGGATGACAAAGTCAAAAATAACAATTATTCGTTCTCTTATTATTGCAACGTATTGATTATTACACTGTTCACATACTTTCCGTTGACTATTTTTTGTGATTTATACATATAAAAAAATATAGTCATGTGAGATCTTGTTAGATTTATCTCGAAATATACTTTCAAAATATCAACTTCTTATAATTTTTAAAAATAAAAAATTAAAAATATTTAATAATCAAAATAAATTGTTTACCAAGCAAAGTCTATATCATTGCGTGACTCCAAAAGCTGACACACTTTTTTCTTTTGTTATTAACACACATATATCCCATCTTTTCTAAAATTAATAAATTTATAAAATATACTTGTAAATATAACTAAAAACTAGAAAAGTTGTTCGGGTATGTTATTAACAAAAGAGTGTAACTAACATATATTATTGTTCGATCGTATTTTGTTAATATTTTTTTTATAATTTTTACAAAATATATATATCAAATCATTAATAATCGAAATTATACTTTGGTCAAAAAAAAATCGAAATTATACATTAAACTCCAAAGAAAAAGTCTGATATGCAGAAACAGCACTTGCAACTTTATGACAGGTAACTGTGGAAGAGAAATTCTACCACAAGTCATGCTTCAGATGTGCTCATGGAGGGTGCAACCTCACAACCTCAAACTATGCTGCTTTAGATGGAATACTCTACTGCAAGCCCCATTTTGCTCAGTTATTCAAAGAGAAGGGTAGCTACACTCATCTCACTGAGACCACTACTTCCAAGAAAAATGCATTGGCACAGGACACAATCACATCCAACGGCTCAGAACAACTTGACGAAAATTCGACGCCGGAACTTACAGTACATGACGACATCTAGATTATTGTGTTTGCTATACTGATAATTGGCGTCAAGGTTTTATTTTTAATTAAGGTTTTCATCTGGGACACTATCCTCCCCTCCATTAAGATTCATATACTAGTCTTGTGCATGGATTTTCGAGGAGGTAAGTGCATACGAGAGAAGATAAAAATAAATGAAAATTTTTAAGTAAAAAAGTAAAAAAAAAAAAAGGAAACCCGGGGCCGCTAATCTTCGAGTGCGTATTGAATAAACCTGCAAACTTGTGCATGGAGTTTTGCATATGTAGTTTTCGGATCTAAAGATTTTATAGTTGCTGCATTTTTTTCAAATCTCAAATCGGCTATAATCTTACAATTATAATTCTTTTCTTGATCTGATATCGACATATTTTTTCGATTTATTCCGGTTTAATGTATTTTTTCTTTGATTGTATCTGTATCTTTTCGTTTTTTTTAAACAAAAGGGTGTTAGGTGTACGAGTCCAAACCGCCTCGAGCCCGGCAATGGGCCGTGCACAGGTTGTTCTCTACTGGCCCGATCCAAGATTGCTCCAACCCACTCCATTGGTGGATTGATCCTGGTATTCAACCATATGGCCTGAATCGCCTTGAGCGAGGCTCGGGATCGACCTGTACTGTCAATTGGCCACCTCTACCTCCTCCGATAACCATGCTCGACCCATCAGCTGCCTAGTAGACCACCTGACATAAGGATGTCAGTTTTACCTGCAGGGTCGGGTTATCCACGGGTAAGCAGGTAAACGGGTTGGTAACGCCCGGAAATTCGGGTGGCGGGTAGGGCAACTACCAGTGTCGGCTAAATTTTAATAGGGTAAGAGTAGGTATGGGTTTAACATTTTACCCATCTGCCTGACCCGATTACCCTACCCGATTATCCACTATCTGGCATCACAGCCAATTCCCCCATTAAATATATTTAATATTCATATATTATGATTTAGTTAATATATAATTTATTTTGTAAATAAATCAAAATTCAATTAATTAGTAATTAGATCTTATATTATGGATTTGTTTCAGGAAAAGTAGTAAAGAATGCAATATAAAGCAAGAGATGTAAACTATTGTATTGATAAGATTGATAGATGGGCTTTTATATAGGCTTTATAATGAGACTCTTTCCATACATAGGATTCCTTACAAGGAAAGACATCAAGTAGAATCCTACTACCTCTAGAAGAATCTAGAATTCCTACCATCTATGATACCTATTCTAATAAATATTAGGTAAGACACATCACGAGAATAATAATTCCCGGAATACTTCCTGTGTGTCAAGCACTAATACAAAAATGATGCAGAATATGTTGCCTTGGTAAAACATATCCAAGCCAAAACAAAACCCCATTGAAAAAATAAAGCTTGACGAAGAAAAAGATTGCAACGCACCAGCATAATGTGTCATGTATACTCCCCTTATGCATACAGAACGACTCTCCCTGATGAGTACCTCAAATCATAGGTGTCAGATGCCAAGTTGCCCTCACAACTATGCCAAGAAAAAACCCAGTGGGAAAATTACCTCTTGGTCGAAGTTGAACAGAAGTACAACACATCATTGTATGAATATTCTCATAGGTCACCTCGTTAAAAACCTTACCAAGTGAAAACCTAATGTGAAAAACAAACCTTGGTCTAGGGACAATAATAGCGCAACACATCCAAAGTGCAAATAGCCACTAAAGACATCCGAAAATTAAGTTTTCCAAAGTCTTGATAGTTATACGAATGAGTTTGTCGAGTCAAAAGTGAGTACATACTACCGTACTTTGATAGTTATACTTTCTCTTAAGACTAAATCATTACTTTAAGTGAGCCAAGACTTATCATGACTTCGACTAGTCATCCGGAATCATATAGGTATTACTTTATCGTCTCTTAGGGAAACCGTCCCTTAGATTGCCTTAAACCAATTTGATGAATACGCATCACCAAGTGTCCTCAAGATCCTTTCATTCTTAACATTGAATTTAGCGGAATCTCTTAGTCTTACAAGAGTACGTCACTATAAACTCTTAGTTTTACACGCAAAAACTTCATATCTCTTCCAAATCAAGTATATACTTAGTATACGTTCCCGACAATCACTTGTCAACACGCTCCGTTGTTAGGAGCCACTTGATTTGAGTCTTATCCACCATGATCTTTTATCACTTAACTTAGGCCCTGTTCTTTTGGACTTATTTTTCGATTTTCGATTCGATTCGATTCGAGTCCATTCGATTCGATTCGATTCGAGTCCATTCATTCGATTCAATGCGATTCGAGTCCATTCGATTCGATTCGATTCTTCTTATTATTATTATTATTATTAATCTCAATTATTATTATTGTTATTATTATTAATAATAATATTACTATTATCGTCGTTGTTGTTGATTACTATTATTATTATTATTTACCATTATTATTGTTATTTACCCTTAATATATATTTCAGTTCAGTTCAGTTCGGTTCAGATCCATTCAGTTCAGTTCAGTTCAGTTCAGATTCATTCAGTCCAAAAGAACAGAGCCTTAGCTTCCCACTAAAGATGAGATTTAACCACAGATATCAGTTTTTGGGAAGCTGTCTAACTGACAAGATAGTGGATCTTATAACATCCATTATGATAGCACAACTAAGTTTTGTGTCATCATAGTCGATTCTAGTGTGTCCATGAGGTGAGTTAAACTCATTTTCTCACCTATTTTAACAAAGTATACAGGTAGATCTTATCTTTGTTGTGTCGGCACCACTTCAATAAAGGGCTATCATACTCAAGTCGCATATGTTTCCATTTTAGGCCAACGCTAAAATGTTGTAGATTTTCAACGAAGTATGGTTCGATTAAACTCACATTCCATGTCCTCATGAATCGGCTTTATTCATAGAGTACTCTTTATGGATTGGCATTCATTGAGGCGTCCCCCAATGATGACTATAATTTAGAATCACATGGAATTGATGAGTTCATCTGATCAGATGATCAGTATCATGTGCCAAACTCACATACATTCTTAGCGAGAGTATATAATCAAATTGCATCCCAAAAGTCTATGAGATCCAAAGCCTAGTAACACCATCTACCACAGTTTTTGGTGTTACCATATCACTATTTATAGGTGACGAACATCCATGACTGGACATAATCCTTGCAGACATGTTTGCAGTAATGTTGAAGATGATTCATGGCTCCGCAATAATATTTTCCACACAAGATGTACTTCTCATGGGAAAGTATGTAATGTCATTATTGATGGTGGAAGTTGTGAGAATGTTGTGGCTACCACAATGGTAGAGAATTGAAGTTGAAGGCGGAAGATCAACCTCAACCTTACAAGCTCTCTTGGCTTCGCAAGGGCAATGAAGTGAAGGTAACTAAAAGATGACTTGTTCAATTTTTTATTGGAAGCAAATATAGAGGTGAAGTTTGGTGTGATGTTATTCCTATGGATGCTTGTCATTTGCTCCTTGGTAGACCTTGGCAATATGATAGGAAAACTCACCATGATGGTTTCAAGAATACTTATACATTTGTGAAGGATGGTGAAAAAATCATTTTGGGTCCATCCAAATTAGAAGGTGTTCCTAAACCTTAAAGAGGTGAGGGAAACAATCTTCTATCCAAATCTGATACTGACAAAACAATTTGCGAATCAATGGAAGCATTTACATTGGTGGTCTTGGAGGAAAATGAGGAAGGCCATAATGTCCCTTTGCAAGTTCAACCTCTTCTTCAAGAATTTCATGACGTGGTACCCGAAGAGATTCCTTCAGGACTTCCTCCAATGCGAACTATTCAACATTGCATTGATCTACTTCTAGGTGCTTCTATTCCAAACAAAGCCGCCTATAGGATGAGCCCGAATGAGCATGAAGAGTTACAAAGGCAAGTTGAGGACCTTTTGGCAAAAGGTATTGTCCAAGAAAGCAAAAGTCCTTGTGCGGTACCAGCACTTCTTGTACCCAAGAAATATAATTCATGGCGCATGTGCATTGATAGTAGAGCGGTAAATAAATTCACTATCAAATACCACTTTCCGATTCCGCATCTTGATGATCTCCTTGACCAACTCCATGGTTTCAAGATTGGTTCAAAAATCGATCTACGGAGTGGCTATCATCAAATCCGTATGAGGCTGGGAGATAAATGGAAATATCAGCATTCAAAACAAGAGATGGTCTGTATGAAGGGTTAGTTATGCCATTCGGTCTTTCTAATGCACCTTCTACTTTCATGCGGCTTATGAATCATGTCTTTAAGCCATTCATTGGGAAGTCATTGTCGTCTATTTTGATGACATTCTCGTGTATAGCACAAGCCCATATGAACACATAGATCATCTCCGGCAAGTTTTCGAAGTGCTACTGGAGCAAAAGTTGTATGCAAACTTGAAAAAATGTCATTTCTTCACTAATAGATTGGTTTTCTTGGGCTATGCCGTTTTATCTGACGGTATAAAAATGGATGAGAATAAGGTTGAGGCTATTACAAGCTAGCCAACTCCTAAATCTATTCACGATATTATAAGTTTTCATGGTTTAGCTTCGTTTTATCGTCGGTTCATTAAAAATCTCAGCACCACTATCGCACCTATAACCGAGTGCATGAAGGGCGGGAATTTCAAGTGGACAGAAGAGGCAGAAAGGAGTTTTGAGCTTCTTAAAAAGAAGGAGACGGAAGCTTCGATATTTCAGCTACCAAATTTTGAAGATGTATTTGAAGTAGATTGTGATGCGTCCAATGTGGGAATTGGTGGTGTTCTTAGTCAATGAGGCAAACCCATTGCCCTTTTTAGTGAGATGTTGAATAATTCACAATGCAATTATTCAACATATGACAAGGAGTTCTTTGCTATTGTACGTGCTTTGGACCATTGGCAACATTATCTCCTACACAGCGAGTTTGTTCTTCTCTCGGATCATGAAGCATTAAAGTACCTAAGCACACAACAAAAGTTGAATCCTCGTCATGCTAATGTTAGGAGTATGCCCTCGAATGCCACTCAGATGATATTGAGTGTAATACCCGGTTGTAATTCAGTAATTGTAATTCAGTCATTATCATTCAGTAATTTCATTCGGTAATTGTCACTCAGAGGATTTTCACTCAATTATAATCATTCATCAATCATGTTCATTCACCGTGTTCACCGTTCGTATAAACTTCGAGTTGAGTATCGTTATTGTTCATCGTTTCAACTTTATTCATATGAGTTCGACTTTGTTAGATCACCATTAATTTTTGGTAACTCCAAAAATTCTAAATCTTTGCAATATTATAGAGCATCGAGTTAGCTTTCCAATGGTTCAAACGGTGAGTCAATCGGAGTCCGGACGAGAGAGTTATGGTCGTTTTAGCTCAACCGCTCATTTTTCAGTTTTGGCCGATCACTGCCGAACGAACTCGGCCGTGTCGTCCGACACGGCCGTGCTGCATTTCGTCCGGATAGTGCCGGGCGTCGCCTCGTGACCCGACCGTGTCGTCGCACGGCCGAGTCGAGCTCTTCCGGATTAGCTCGTAGCGCCGCCCGGAGGCCCGACCGTGTTCGGGACACGGCCGAGTCATTGTCGAGCGCCGCGGACGGGTCAGCTGTCGGTAGGCCCCTTCGCGCCTCGACCGTGTCAAGCGGGACACGGTCGAGTCCTCGCCGGCCGGCCGCGCCACGACCGTGTCGGGCGGGCACGGCCGAGCCTTGTTGCCGAGTCAACCCCTATAAATTCTTTTTGAGCATTTTGAGCTCATTTCTCCCATTTTTCCATCTTCTTCACTCGCAACCGAGAGAGAAATACTTGAGGGAGAGATTTCTTCATCAATTATCATTTGAGAGTATATTTTTCATCACCTTCAATCATTTGGGAAGCTTGGATAGTCGTTTTACGCGTTTTCATCGGATCGAATTGGTTGGATCTTCAAGAGGTAAATTCTTCAACACTTTGGACTTCGATTTTGTGTTGAGATATGATGTTTGGACGTTATAATCATGTTATATGAAGGGATATGTATATGATTATGAGTTTGTATAAGGATTCATTGGATTATTGAGGAATTATTCAAGAACACGTTGAAAATCGAGTTGGAATTGGGGATTTTCGACTAATTGTTGTTATAATCACATTTTTGGATATTCATAACGGATTATTGATCGTATTGGAGATGTTTTGTTGGTTTGAAACACTTCTTGGGGAATTTTGATATTGGTATATCGAAGTTTGTTTGTAAACAATCGGAGTTGAATACAACGTGTTTGATTTAATGCCTCTATGGACTTGGTTTAGTCGTATCGACGTTTTGAGTTCGTTATATTCGTGTTTGATTCGTATATTGATCGGATTATTGGTAATTGTATTATTAAGGTTGTTCGAGCGACCGATATCTCAATTAGGACGTTGTTCGTGGAAGGATAATTGCCATCGGTATTGTGTAAGTTGATTCTTACTCGGTTAAAAGGACATTCATTCCTTTTGTTGTTGATCATTCATAATCATAATTCATTCATCATTGTATTAATCATTTTGAGACTTGTAATTGTCGGATAATCATTTCATTAGCGAGGAACGGCGGTTCCAATCATTTCATTGAAAACTATCAATCACTTCATTATCACTTCCGTATCGGTGAGTCATTCTTGACTTTGTCGGATTATTATTATTCATTGATATTCATTATGGTCATTCTTGTTCATATGACCTTCTGGGTTCATATTGCGTGGCCGGGTGCGGATGTGTGGAATTTTTAGTCGGGCACGTGATGGCCATGTATTGGGAGTGATACATTGGACTGTGCACACGGTAACGATTACCTCCGTGAGACTAATTAGGTACAAGGACGGGTGTGTCCGGTCATCCGTCTTGTACACTTGCACAGAACACTACGGGCGTACTATGATACTCCTCTTCAGCGTAATTCATAATTAAGAATATTTCATAACTTCAGTTAATTCATGATTGTGTAATTTCAACTCTTGAGGATTGTTGTTCTGTGTAACTGACCCCGTTGGGGGATTTTGTTTTTCAGGTCATGGCAAGGCAAACGCACGGGAATAGCATGTTGATGTCGAGGAGTCCGAGTGATACTAGTAGGGGGCCCCGATCTTCCAGTCATTCATATTATTGTCCTTTATTTTCCGCTGCATATTTTCATTTGGATACTCCGTTTCATTCAGTGTTGTGCATTTTATCTTCATATAAAATACACTAGTATTCGGTATTGTCCTGGTGTGTTGTAATTAAACTCCTCATCGGAGTAATTACTGTTGTAATGTGGTTCGGTACTACATTTATCTTGTGTAATTCATTCATTTTCATTCGCCTGGTGGGTCCCAGTTGGGGATCTACGGCACTGTAATATCCGCCTAGTTTGGGGTGTTACAGAGTTGGTATCGGAGCGTGGTTTTGAATACTACCTTCCGAGTCATGTCTTATTTGAAATCATCGTCATCAGACTAGTATCATTGGACTTTCGCGTCACGTGTGACCTGTGCAAATGCCGAGCCAATCAGACCGGAAGAACTGTAAGATTTCTAACGCCATGGTATAATTTCTGGCAATAGTCATTCATTCATCATTCATCAATTAACAATCCTCAAACATCATCATTCATTATGATCAGGACGATCATATTAACTCATTAATCACTTAATTCATTTCAATACTCAGTTAATGATCAGGACGATCATATTAACTCACTAATCACTTAATTCATTCCAATACTCAGTTAATGATCAGGACGATCATGTTAACTCATTAATTACTCAATTCATTTCATTACTAAGTTGTCAATCTGGATGATCATATTATCAATCTTGTTAAGTTAATCAAGATAATCATTTTAAGAATTTCATCAGATAATCATGTAACTTCAGTAAATCATTCATATAATCACTAAGTTAGAACATGTATACTCATTTTCATCATCTCATGACATAATCATAATGTGTTAATCATGCGGGAAATATAATCATTATGCGACCTTCCTACTTCCGTATGGAGAGAGTTGTCAGGGGATGCACGAGAAGAGGCCGCGGTGCGAACCGAAACCCGAGAAATAATCACTCACTGCCGGGAAATCGTGCCCAGGACTCGACTCGATCAGAAGATGTTCGGGTTGATCCACTCACTTTTATGCAAGCCATGATGACCCATGTGCAGTTGCTCAATCATCATTGCGCCACTCTGACCGGATTAATCGAGAGAACTCTCCCATATGAGCCAGCTGCTAAGGAAAGTGCTGAACAACAACCTTCATCTGTCAGCAAGAAATCAACGAAGCGTAATCAATCCGAAGGCGGTCAGTCAACCTTCAAGAAGCCTCGTGTGAGTCCTATCGTTTCTGAGCGACCTCCTACGGCGCATAATCGTGCGGGATCTCCTTCCCGAGCGGCCAGTTCGGCCATCACCTATTTCAATTGTGGAACGCCGGGTCATTTCAGCACTGAGTGTTTGGAACCGTCTATCACGTGCTATAATTGTGGGAATTTTGGGCATAAGGCCCGTTTTTGCCGAAAGGACTCCAAGTCGGCTCCGGCGGCATCTCAGGCCCCGAAGCAACCAGCGTTTTAGAATCAGACTGCTTTGTCATCGTCGTTTAAGATAATGGAAGCAAATAGAGTTGGAGCTCGTATTTATCAGACGGGAGCGTCCGGTTCGGGGACCGGCAGGTCCCGGATTCATGTGATGAAGAGGATCGACGATCCGGTGGCCCAAACGATCTCAGGTATACTCGTAATTTTATTTCAACCCGTGTGTACCTTTTGATACTGGTGCACCGCATTCATTCATTTTCAAGTCATGATTGAATAAACTTAATTTGGATAGTCCTATTGCTTGTGGACCTCATCCCATCGGTGTACCTGACGATAGAAGATTTTCGGAAATCATACCAAGGTAAGCTTAACGACCGCAATTGGTCAGTGGACCTAATCGTGGTGAATTTATCTAAGGACGATGTAATATTGAGTGTTAATTAGATGGATTGTCATGATGCCGTTCTCAATGTTCGTAAGCGCATGGTCACTATCATTTTCGTCGTTGGTCGTCGAATGTGTACTTCAGGGAGGTAATCCCCGTTGTCCCAGAAGGATTACTATTATGATGGAAGCAGAGAAATTCCGCAAGCAAGTTGTTCAGTCATTCATTGTATCATTTTCATCGATTGGCCTTTCTAAGGCAATCGAGTTATTTCATCATTCATTGTATCATTTTCATCGATTGGCCTTTCTAAGGCAATCGAGTTATTCAGTCATTCATTGTATCATTTTCATCGATTGGCCTTTCTAAGGCAATCGAGTTATTCAATCATTCATTGTATCATTTTCATCGATTGGCCTTTCTAAGGCAATCGAGTTATTTAATCATTCATTGTATCATTTTCATCGATTGACCTTTCTAAGGCAATCGAGCTATTTCATCATTCATTGTATCATTTTCATCGATTGACCTTTCTAAGGCAATCGAGCTATTCAATCATTCATTGTATCACTTTTTATCGATTGACCATTCTCGGGCAATCGAAATGTTCAATCATTCGTGGTATCATTGTCATCGTTTGACAATGTATTCCAGACGAGTTATCTGGTTGCTTTCTCATAGAGTAGTGGAATTCAGGAGTGAGTTGGAGCCGGTACGTCCCCATTATCGAAGACACCGTATCGGATGGCCCCGACCAAATGCAGGAGTTGAAGATTCAACTTGAGGATTAGTTCGAGAAAGGTTATCTCCGACCGAGTGTGTTCCCGTGGGGAGCACCAGTGTTATCTGTCAAGGAGAGGTATGGTTCGTTCGTGTGTGTATTATTATCGGAGTTGAACAGGTGAGGATCAAGATTAGTATCCTCTATCCCGTATCGACGATCTTTTGGATCAACTTCAGGGAACTTCAGTATTTTCCAAGATCGACTTAAAATCTGGATATCATCAGTTGCGGATTCGAGAGTCGGATATCACGAGGACGGCTTTTCCAACACGCTATGGTCGCTATGAGTTTGCGGTTATGCCGGTTGGGTTGATCATTGCACCTGCGGTATTCATGGAGTTAATGAATCAGGTTTTCATCGACTTTTGGATCAGTTTTGTTGTTGTCTTCATCGATGACATTTTGATTATTCTCGTGACCGGGAGGAACACGAGGTTCATTTTCATCAGGTTTCCGACGTGTTAAGACGAGAGCAACTTTATGGGAAGTTTTCCAAAGGTGAGTGCTGGATGTCCGAAGTGACTTTTCTCGGACCTGTAATTTCATCAGATGGAGTGCGTGTTGATCCTCAGAAGACGAAGGCTATCCAAGTTTGGTCACCTCCGAAGAATGTTAAGCAAATCCGAAGCTTTCTCGGATTAGCCGGCTATTATCGGCGGTTTGTGGAAGGATTTTCTAAAAATTGTTCAGTCAATTCATTCATCACTCACTCAATCTCATTGTTCAATTAATTCATTCATCACTCAGTCAATATCATTGTTCAGTCAATTCATTCATCACTCACTCAATCTCATTGTTCAATTAATTCATTCATCACTCAGTCAATCTCATTGTTCATCGATTCATTCATCACTCGATCAATCTCATTGTTCACCAATTCATTCATCACTCGATTAATCTCATTGTTCAATTAATTCATTCATCACGAGTCAATCTCATTGTTCGATTAATTTATTAACCATCCGATCCATCTCACGGTTGATTGTTGATCTTGTGAATCAAATTTTTCAATCTTGTGAACTTGTTCAAGGTAATCATTTCAGAATTTCATCGATAGGCTTGTCACCTCACTTGATTTTTCAGCGATCTTCTCATATTACGGCGTCATGTCGACGATCGCTTTATTGCATTATTAATGCATCCATTTTGTTAGAGCATGTATGCTCATTGTTATCATTTCATCTCGTAAACATAGTGCAATCTTCATACGAGATCCGTAATTATCACGTGACTTTCCTGCCTCGGTATGGAAGGAGTTAGAGGGACATCGGACTCACGTCCAAGAGATCGTTTCTAGTCATATTCATGCCGGGAGAGCATCTTCATCTCGAATAACGAGTTCGACCGTTGTTTGCTTAAACAGTGATACAACGGACATTCATCAGGTGTTGAGCAAGTTAATTCTTGCGGTAATAGGATAATCATTCATTTCATCGCTGCTCAATTGTTCGCATAGGTCATTCATCATATATCAATCACGTTAAGACTTATATTTATCAACCAATCATTCACCTCACGGGGAACAATGGTTCCAATAATTTCATTTGAGTTATCACTCATTTCGTTATTAGTTCACCTCGGCGAGTTATTCTTGATCCTTGTCGGATATCTAATCATTTATCATTCATCTTAGTCACTCTCGTTTTGGTAACCTTTCGGGGTCATATTAAGCGGTGAGTTCAGGTTTGGGTCTTCGTCGAATCGTTGGGATCGAGGAGATCGATGGTATGGAGGATATCGATGTTGGGTACATTTGATATATAGCCTTGTCTTTCAGATGACTATATAACTCAATCCGTATTGATGTGTCATGGTTGTGGATCATTTATTATTGATCTATCTTATAATGATCGTATTTGAGAATCTTGAGATTTTGAGATCGTTTGATGCATTCCTTTTGGTGTCATACCGAGACTTCGTGATATTTTTTGGGAAATCGTTCATTGTGATCCGAGACGTCAAGACTTGGGGACTTGGGCGTGCGATTGATTTGGTCCCGAGAACTATTTGGACATTATTGTTTGCAGATCGTGATGGATAGTTCATGTCCCGAGTTATTTACCCTTAGTTTCGAGGACGAAACTCTTTTAAGGGGGGGTGTATGTAATACCCGGTTGTAATTCAGTAATTGTAATTCAGTCATTATCATTCAGTAATTTCATTCGGTAATTGTCACTCAGAGGATTTTCACTCAATTATAATCATTCATCAATCATGTTCATTCACCGTGTTCACCGTTCGTATAAACTTCGAGTTGAGTATCGTTATTGTTCATCGTTTCAACTTTATTCATATGAGTTCGACTTTGTTAGATCACCATTAATTTTTGGTAACTCCAAAAATTCTAAATCTTTGCAATATTATAGAGCATCGAGTTAGCTTTCCAATGGTTCAAGCGGTGAGTCAATCGGAGTCGGACGAGAGAGTTATGGTCGTTTAGCTCAACCGCTCATTTTTCGGATTTTGGCGATCATCGCGAACGAACTCGGCCGTGTCGTCCGACACGGCCGTGCTGCGTCGGATAGTGCCGGAGCGTCTGCCTCGAGACCCGACCGTGCAAATGCAGCGCACGGCCAGTCGAGCTCTTCCGGATTAGCTCATAGCGCCGCCCGGAGGCCCGACCGTGTTCGGGACACGGCCGAGTCATTGTCGGCGCCGCGGGCGGGTCACTGTCGGTAGGCCTTCGCGCCTCGGCCGTGTCAAGCGGGACACGGTCGAGTCCTCGCTGCCGGCCGCGCGCCACGACCGTGTCGGCGGGCACGGTCGAGCTTTGTTGCCGAGTCAACCCCTATAAATTCTTTTTTGAGCATTTTGAGCTCATTTATACCATTTTTTTACATCTTCTTCACCTGCAACCGAGAGAGAAATACTTGAGGGAGAGATTTCTTCATCAATTATCATTTGAGAGTATATTTTTCATCACCTTCAATCATTTGGGAAGCTTGGATAGTCGTTTTTACGCGTTTTCATCGGATCGAATTGGTTGGATCTTCAAGAGGTAAATTCTTCAACACTTTGGACTTCGATTTTGTGTTGAGATATGATGTTTTGGACGTTATAATCATGTTATATGAAGGGATATGTATATGATTATGAGTTTGTATAAGGATTCATTGGATTATTGAGGAATTATTCAAGAACACGTTGAAAATCGAGTTGGAATTGGGGATTTTCGACTAATTGTTGTTATAATCACATTTTGGATATTCATAACGGATTATTGATCGTATTGGAGATGTTTTGTTGGTTTGAAACACTTCTTGGGGAATTTTGATATTGGTATATCGAAGTTTGTTTGTAAACAATCGGAGTTGAATACAACGTGTTTGATTTAATGCCTCTATGGACTTGGTTTAGTCGTATCGACGTTTTGAGTTCGTTATATTCGTGTTTGATTCGTATATTGATCGGATTATTGGTAATTGTATTATTAAGGTTGTTCGAGCGACCGATATCTCAATTAGGACGTTGTTCGTGGAAGGATAATTGTCATCGGTATTGTGTAAGTTGATTCTTACTCGGTTAAAAGGACATTCATTCCTTTTGTTGTTGATCATTCATAATCATAATTCATTCATCATTGTATTAATCATTTTGAGACTTGTAATTGTCGGATAATCATTTCATTAGCGAGGAACGGCGGTTCCAATCATTTCATTGAAAACTATCAATCACTTCATTATCACTTCCGTATCGGTGAGTCATTCTTGACTTTGTCGGATTATTATTATTCATTGATATTCATTATGGTCATTCTTGTTCATATGACCTTCTGGGTTCATATTGCGTGGCCGGGTGCGGATGTGTGGAATTTTTAGTCGGGCACGTGATGGCCATGTATTGGGAGTGATACATTGGACTGTGCACACGGTAACGATTACCTCCGTGAGACTAATTAGGTACAAGGACGGGTGTGTCCGGTCATCCGTCTTGTACACTTGCACAGAACACTACGGGCGTACTATGATACTCCTCTTCAGCGTAATTCATAATTAAGAATATTTCATAACTTCAGTTAATTCATGATTGTGTAATTTCAACTCTTGAGGATTGTTGTTGTTACGTATGGCCGTTGGGGATTTTGTTTTTCGTGTCATGGCAAGGCAAACGCACGGGAATAGCATGTTGATGTCGAGGAGTCCGAGTGATACTAGTAGGGGGCCCCGATCTTCCAGTCATTCATATTATTGTCCTTTATTTTCCGCTGCATATTTTCATTTGGATACTCCGTTTCATTCAGTGTTGTGCATTTTATCTTCATATAAAATACACTAGTATTCGGTATTGTCCTGGTGTGTTGTAATTAAACTCCTCATCGGAGTAATTACTGTTGTAATGTGGTTCGGTACTACATTTATCTTGTGTAATTCATTCATTTTCATTCGCCTGGTGGGTCCCAGTTGGGGATCTACGGCACTGTAATATCCGCCTAGTTTGGGGTGTTACATTGAGTGAGGGCATTGTACTTGTTATTATGTAAATCATTATCCAAAGGCAATATATGTTTCCTTATTTATTGGTAGTTACTGGCATTCCTAACTCGTAAATATATATAGAAACTAGTCCGTGTATTTGAGAGCAAAAACATTCCATTCCTTATTGGATAAGGGGATCAGCACTGGAAAGATTTATAGCTCAAATACTTAATCGTTCGCAAGTCGATGAAACATGACTAGGCGTTAAGTTTATGCGAAGACTTGTATGACTTGTTCTTTGACGTGGAGAGTGCCTGTCGAACACTAATAGTTTGTGGGAGAACACGTTATAGGTATGCTAATTGGATTAGTATACTCGAACCGACCCACCCTCGATTCGTCACACGGATTTTACTCCGGGACAGTCAATGACGGAGTCGAAAGATTGTGATAGGTATTCGTAAACCTTCGACTTGAGGATTTAGTAGGGATGTGCTTGTGATGTTAAGATTTTCATTAGAGTAGTTCGACCCTGTAAACCGGAAGGCGGTGGTCAACCTCGACGTGCATCTTGACGGGCAAGTAGCAGGTTCTACTGAATACCAAGATAGAATTCTTGCCCCTGTTAGTGAACGGGTTATATGTCCTATGCGGTTATTGGCAGATGAGATCATAAGTCTTTGGCCAAAGCATTGGAGCTAGTTGTATTAGATACACGAGAGCTCGATTATCACGATTTGCATTAACTCATGCATAGCGTCAAGTATAGATAGGGTTTGACTGGTCGTGACCCTATAACTTGATCGGGACATTTGAAAGAAGGGTTTATACGTATACTGGTATTCACGACATAATGGTTCTTGAATGATCCCTATCATTCGTTCTCAGTTGGGGTACAGTGTAGGCCGCTAGGCTGGCTAGGTGGTGCTACTATTCTTTGGTTCCTCCCATTGCTAACTGAGACGGACCTACCGAGTCGCGCAATAGGATTGACGACGAAATGAATCGAGCTAATTCTCTCTTTATAAATATTAGATATTAGATATCTAATTGGTTGGGACATTGGATGTCTAAATTGATTCATTGGATAAATTAATTTACGGCCTAATGAATTAAATAAATTACTGGGTGATAATTTAATTCATGAACATAATTATTTCTTGGAGAAACTAATTATGTTATTTTTGTATTTGATATGATTAATTAATTGGATTAATTAATCGTATAAATACATCAGAACTGAATTGGAGTTTATCTGTTTGGACTTTCGAGAGTCCGAAATGAACCGGACTCATCCGATTCCTTATAGAGGCCGCCCCACTTTGATCTTTTCCCTTTGGTCTTAGTCTTGATTTTGGTAGGTGTAGGACTAATGACCTTAGAGATATGATATCTCTTAAAATAAGGAAAAGGTGATTTTGTGGGATTTGAAAGAAGAATAAAATGAAGACTACTCCTCACTCTTGCATACCATTCCATCCGTGAATTTAGTGAAAGAAAGAGAAAATTTGTTTTCTCCTAGTCTTCTTCTTCATTTCATTTCTTCTTGTTTTCTTGGAGAAAATTCAAGTCATAGAGAGATAGTGAGTTATACACTTAGAGTGGTATAATCACAATTGAAAGCTTCATCATCCTAGATCTAGCCGTATCCTTGGAGGATAGCAAGGTGTTGTAATTCCCATCGTTTTTCCGGCGTGTGGCAAGTAGAGACGCGGTACTTTCGGCGTTAGATCATCCAAGAGCTTGGAGTGGATTGGGTTCGTGGAGAGCAACTAAAGCTTGGGGAATCGCTCAAGAGCAGGACACCATTTAATCAACGGACTACAAGGGTAGATTTCGAATCTTCCTTTGTTTCATTTGATATTCGTATATACGTAGCTCGATCGATCCTCGTAGGGATTCAGATCGAATTAATTTTCGTTTTACCGCTTCCGCTGGGCCTTTGTTTTAGGCACCGAATCCCAACAATGGTATTGGAGCATAGGTCTTGCGATCGTATATATATATATATATATATATATATATTATGATATTTGCATTTGGAATGCTTGATTGGATGGTGAATGATTTGGAATCATTTATAAATTTATAATCGTGGTGTATGTTTTTCGTTCGTTGTAGTTATATTTTTCATAAATTTATGTCTAAATATAAATCTCTAATTTCTGGGAAATGTGATTTATATTGAAGATATGAAAGCCGAAAAATATTGATATTAGATATCCAGTCAAAAATTTAGCCCCGAATCGTCGTTGGACGATTTTTCGGACGGGGGCACGAATCTGCCCGGGTGACCCGACCGTGCCGATCGGCACGGGCCGTGCCGGCGAGCGATTCAGGCTGGCTGAGGTAACGGTATGCCGGTCGGCACGGCCGTGCAGTAGGCGATCTCGGAAGACTGTCGAAGTGACCCGAGCGTGCCATTCGGCACGGGCCGCATCGTGCCAGGAAGGTGACTGCCGAGACAACCCGACCGTGCCATTTGGAATGGGCCGTGTCCGGCAGGCAGTTGATAAGTGTCATTTTTGTACACTTATCCATGGTTTGTATCGATAAAATTCACCCATAATTGAGCTAGTCTACTCGTTTTTTGCTTTTAATTTATTAGTTTTAATAATTTTATTTTTATTGGATGATGATCGGATTAAATAACTGAATTACTCAAGAAACAACATGTTTAATAAATATTCTCTTTATTGAATTTTGATATATTCATGTTGTAGGGCTTTTCGAGACGAATTCGGCAGTCTTTAGGATTCAAAATCGAGTTATATATCAAAAGTTATCATCCGAAGAAGATCCGGGGCAAAAACGCAAAGTCCGAGGAATTCTGGAAAACGTAACTATCAAAGCTTGAAATGAGCAAATTTACGAAGCCACGTTACGGCCGTAACATTCGGGGTTACGTAGTAAGTCACCCTAGTTACGGCCGTAACTCCTGAATGTTACGGCCGTAACTCTTGACAGATTGCTATGATTTGTCTAATTTTTTATACTTTTTGTGTATTATTGAGGGGATGGCTGGCATTGATCCGATATAATGTAATAATGCTGTAGTTTTGGAGCTATTAGATGACTTTAGGTGTATAAATAGACCCCTTAGATCCTTCATCATTCACCATTCATCTTATAATTTTCCATTTTTCTTGTAAACTTTTTGTGTGAAGAACACACTTGTGTTCTTGAGTGATCTTAGTTAGTGTGGTACAACATATGTTGTTCAGAGAGTTTATTGTTTCTATCTCCTTTATCTACTAAGGGAGTTAGGATCAATTCTTTCTCTTGATTCAACTAAGAATGACCACCAAAGCTTGTAATATGTGTAATAAACCCTTTATGGGCTAAGTTTCTTAAGTTGGGATTATAAACAAGGTTAGTCATGTTATTTATGTTTGTATAAAGATATATTATGAATTACTTATTATTGTGTGTGATTTTCATTGTTTTAACAATCTTTATTTATTTGGCCAATTAATGAAGATATTTATGATCTTCATATGTTTCGAAAGAAAATATGTTTGATTAGATCAAATGATCTTCACTCTAAGTTGTTCTAGGGGATAGAAATATACCCCTAGTCCTTAGATGATTCATTGAGTTATTTTCACAAATCCTAATGCTATGTATTGAAGCCAATCAACATAGAAATATAGTGGATTGATTCAATATGTAAGGGCGTTTATAGTTCGAAAGAGAAACCGTCTTTTTAAGGAAAATCGAATCTACACAACATAATAAGTAAATTCATCTTATGATCTCCAATACATCTTTTATACTAATGACGAACTAAGTTTGTAATCCCAACTATTTCATTTTATCAATAATCAATCTATTATTATTGCTATCTTTTTATTTCCTTATAATATTAGAACTATTATTGCAATTTCTTTGCAATTATTAAACCAAACTTTTTAATTGTGTGTTTCACTCATCTTAAGTATCTATAAAAATAGACTAATAGTGTATAATTCAAATTATAACATAACTTCCTTGTGGGATCGATAAACCGGACTCAAAAAGTCCACTTTACTACTTGATACGATATCGTGCACTTGCGATAGTTACACAAAAGCGTGTCAAGTTTTTGGCGCCGTTGCGGGAAGTATAAGTTATATTTGAAATCTTACATTATAAACTATTTTTGTAGGTACAAATTTCTCGACGTTGTAACTTAGTACTAAATTGTGTTTGTCGGTCAAGTGGCGGATAACGGTACTCGTGACTATTAAAGTCGGATTTTTGATTTCCCACAACAACCGATATTTGTATATATTTTTTTTTAATTATTTTCATTGTCTTTTTATTTTTGTTTTTTTTTTCATGGATGAAACATTGTTTAAAATTGAAAAAAGATTTCCCTTTCTAAGCAAAAATGCAATTTTAAAAATTTACAAGACAAGGCTTGAAAGGATGAGGTTGCTTACGAATAAAAGCATACCTTTTGACATAAGATTCATTATCGAAGCCAAAGTAAGAATAGAATGTGAATTCATAGAAACACCAACTAGATTTTTACGTGGCTTGGAAAAGTTCATATGCAAAGAAACGACGAGCAAAGATTCTAGCCGTTTGCTATAAATGTGCTAGATGGAACCGTAATGCAAAATGTCGATCTTTAGGAATTCCATCTACAAACAGAGAAGATAAAATTCGGTTCATTAATGATGGTCCGAATAAGGAGAATTTAGATAATATCGAAATTTCTCTTGACACGCATCCTAGTGGACTTGTGTATTACGGAATTCAATGTTTGTGGAATAAATTCAAACCGAATATGAACAACGTCTTGGGAATCGACGTTAAAAGACCTGTTTGCCAATTTGTAAGAAAATTGGATGGGAAGCTTCTCCCGACTCATAGAAGGCGTTTAGGCCGTTTCGAACGTAAAATCGGAGGAAGATGTGAGCCACAATCACAACTCGTACATACGCGTAAGTATCTTTTATTTTTGTCGTGTGGTGAGATTTTCGAATAAAAATGTGATACGCGATAAAAGCTTTTATTATTCTATTGAGTAGTTGAAGCACAATCAAACGCAATCACAAACTTGTTAAATAATTTTTACCTTATTTTTCTTCTATAAATAAACTTTCTACTGGTTTCTTTCATTCATCCCTCAAACTTGCACTTTTCTCTGTTTCTCTCTAAAAATTTTTTTCTTTTCAAAAATGGAGTCATCATCTTCAACAAAAAAATTTTACACACTGCATTTTTGGTGGATCTAGTTACGGAAAAGAGGCATGCTTCATGACGGCCCACAACTTGGGTCGTACCTTAGGAGAAAAATGCATTCATGTAGTTTACGGAGGAGGAAGTCTAGGATTAATGGGGCGAGCTGCCGCTTCGCCTATATGGAAGGAGTAAGAGTGTTGGGAGTAATCCCAAAACCTCTGGTGAAAGTAAAATCACCGGTCAACTATTGGAGATGAGTTTAGATCTGTGAATATGCAAGATCGCATAACTCACATGATAAATAATTCTGCGCCTTTATCGCCCTTCCGGTGGTTTTGGCACACTTGAGGAACTTTTTCATGTGGTTACCAGAGCCCACTAAATGTTCATCAAAACCAATAGGAATGCTTAATGTCAATGGTTTCTTTGATGGTTTACTATCTTTCATCGACTACTCTGCTGAAAAGGGATTTATTTCCGAGCGTGCAAAACGAATCATAGTCGTTGCAACAACACCAAGAACTAATCGAAAAACTCAATGAATTTGTTCCTCAACCAGATCCACTCTAGCTAAAATTGTGCAGGTAGAAGATTTTACCGTGAGAAAACGAAAAGTAGATTCATTCCTCTCCCTTTGATAACCCGTATGGGACCCCTTGTATTTTTACTTTTTGTCGTGTGTAATAATCGTGCTAAATGATGGCAGCTTAAGGAGTTTCTTCTTGATCTCTTGACGCGCATCTATTCACGATTTATGTATTTTTATTTCATTACTATAATGTTTATTTCGTGTTTTGCTTTTATAAAAACTTTGATGGCAGCGTAAGGCGACTCTTCGGACTTTCTTGATGCGCATCTAAAAAATTATGTTATACTTACGAGTATATTTTATTTTCTTTTGTGTGTGCCTCGTGTATTTATTCTCTTGCAGATTCTAAAAGGCGTTAGGCTCAGACATCAACTTTCTTAACAGGGAGTATTCTGCTTTTCTGCATTGATTTTTATTTTTTATTTTTATTTTATTTTTAAACTGAGGACAGTTTTATTTTCAAGTTTGGGGGTGGTTTGTTTTAGTATTTGTGTTTGTTTAATAATTTTGGTGTGTTTTGATTGATTTGGTTATTTGCCTTAATTTTTTTTTTTATATATATATATTTATATATATATCTATAGTATTTTGATTTTTGTGATTTTTAGATCTGGCCATAACACCATAAATTAGCTATATACAAACTTCTAAAATCGTTTAAACCGGTAAAAAAAATTGTATATTCCAAAATTTTTTGAGCCTTAATCTCTCTTTCCAAGCCTTGTAATTATCATATAAAATCGAGTCATTCGTTACCTTGAGAAAAGAAGAATCAATTGGTTAATGAAAAATAAAACTGAAATTTACTTAATTTGTGGAGTTTTTGATTTTTCATGCTTAACTAAAAAATGATTTTCTGCAAAAATTCTATTCCCTAAAAAAAGGAGTCATTGGTGAAAAGAGCTACACGTTAGCAAATAACGGTGTGAAAGCTATCACCTAAAAAAAATAAATGACGAAAAGGAGAAGTGTTGAGCAGCAACAGCTGCCTAATTTTGGAAGTCTTAAATTTTGCGAAAAATAAAGGACTAACCATTGTTGGTGCGTAGCTGCCGTCTCAGGAAAAATTGGTGAAAAGAGCTACACGTTAGCAAATAACGGTGTGAAAGCTATCACCTTTTTACGAAAAAAAAATGAGATAGAAATTGTGTTAGTGAAAAGAGCTACACGTTAGCAAATAACGGTGTGAAAGCTATCACTAAAAGGGATGTAGTTTATGAGCAGATTTGAATTAATTAGCAGCTAAATTTCAATACACTCAATTTTGTAAAAATCACAATATTTGATGACGCCAATGAAATTCTTCTTCATATTGAGTCGAAAAATAAACGAGTGATCGAGAGCAACCATTAAAGGGAGTCGTGTGTATCACGAGTGGGAAAGAAATAATCAACCTTTGGGGGAAAACCTTACATTTTGGAATTACAAAATAAAACCGTGTTTTAACTTCAAAAATATTAGTAGATTTATTTTGAATCTTGATTCATTTCTATCTACCGTATAAAGTAGTTGTTGTTTATTAATGGCATTTTGATCTCCTTTTCTCTTTTTATGTTTTAATTTATGTGTGTATTAATTTTCTTATTTTTTTTATTTTTATTTTTATTTTTGGAGTGTGAATAATAAAGAGTCTTGCTCGGGACTAGCAAGAATTCAAGTTTGGGGGTGTGATAAGTGTCATTTTTGTACACTTATCCATGGTTTGTATCGATAAAATTCACCCATAATTGAGCTAGTCTACTCGTTTTTTGCTTTTAATTTATTAGTTTTAATAATTTTATTTTTATTGGATGATGATCGGATTAAATAACTGAATTACTCAAGAAACAACATGTTTAATAAATATTCTCTTTATTGAATTTTGATATATTCATGTTGTAGGGCTTTTCGAGACGAATTCGGCAGTCTTTCCGGATTCAAAATCAGAGTTATATATCAAAAGTTATCATCCGAAGAAGATCTGGGGCAAAAACGCAAAGTCTGAGGAATTCTGGGCTGAAAACGTAACTATAAAAGCTTGAAATGAGCAAATTTACGAAGCCACGTTACGGCCGTAACATTCAGGGGTTACGGCCGTAAGTCACCCTAGTTACGGCCGTAACTCCTGAATGTTACGGCCGTAACTCTTGACAGATTGCTATGATTTGTCTAATTTTTTATACTTTTTGTGTATTATTTGTAATATCCGGTATTTTTCTTTCCCTTGTATTTTCATTTTTGGGTATATTTCTCGGTCATAGTGACCCACATGTATCTTTCAGTATGTCCTTCCTGTCAATTGTTGAATTGTACTCTCGTTATTGTTCGTTGTTTCAACTTTCCTCGCTTGAGTTCGACTTTGTTAGATCATCATTAATTTTTGGTGACTCCAAAAATTATAAATCTTTGCAATATTATAGAACATCGAATTAGCTTTGCAATGGTTCAAACGGTGAGTCAATGAGTCGGACGAGAGAGTTATGGTCGTTTGATTTTGGCGAGCACTCCCGGGAGCCTTTCGGCCCGATAGGGGCCGATAGACTCTCTGCCGGCATCCCGTATGGGTATCGGTTGGGCTATCGGCCGATAGGCCGGCCGATATGTAAATTTCTTCACCTTCGAACTTCGGTAGCCTTTCGCCGATAAGGGGTCGATAGACCCTCTGCCGGCATTCCGTATGACTATCGGTTGGGCTATCGGCCGATAGGCGGCGATAGGTTCTTTGTGTTGCACTATAAATGTGTCGTCTTGAGCGAGCGGCTCATTTTCTTCCCCATTTGCAAAGATCGCGAGAGAGAGACTTAGAGGGAGAGAGAGTTCTTCATCCGGGGTCGATTTTCATCATTTCTTTTCGGTTGTGAGGCTCGGATAATCAATCTAACGCGTGTTCTACGGATCTTGACACTTGAATCACTCAAGGTAATGTCTCTTGAAACCCTACCTTTTTGGATAATTGGGGATTTTGGGGTTTTGTCCGATTCTTTCCGTTTCGTTGATGGATTCATGATGAATATGATTATTCTTGTTAGTATCTTTAGTTTCCTACGGATTCATGGATATTTTGTAGATTTTTACGGAATCGAGAGGGTTTGGTTGTGGTCCGCCCTCGTTGTTATTTTGGTATGAATATACATGAATCGTAGGCGGGTTTCCGGGTGTATTCCATTTCCGTAATCGTCTAGAGTTGGTTGTGATTGTGTTGTTCGAATCGTTAGGTTCATTTCCGCCGGTTCCTTGCGGTCGTGTTCAACTCTTCCGTTCCGTTCGTGTCATCGTCTAATTGATCGAGGCAAGTATCCTTATGAACTTACAATCTTGACGTAGTAGTTTTGTATGAGAAATTGTGTGTGTGTGTGTATGCTCACTACGGGTTAGACTCGACGGTCTCGGTAGGGTTCCACGAAGCCGTGGACCGCGAGCTTGCTTTTAACCACGTGGGTTAGATCCGACGGGGTCTCGGCGAGGATCCACGGCTGTGGGTCCGCGGTTAATTGTGGTGCATTTTTACAAATGTGGTTTGATATTGGCATTTCCGGAAATGAGCGTTTTGGAAATTATGATTTTCTTGATGGCATGCATTACTATATGTGTAAGATGTAAAATGTTCATTTGGTTACTTGTACTAGCGTAATTGCTAACCCCTCTGGGGACCCGTTTGGGAAATTCGTTTTATGAATTTCAGTCGTTCATCGGGACGAGCGGGCGCTGGACAAGTACACGGATGATTGCCATGAGTGATGATTGTGCATAAGAGTTGACTTTTTGTCTTTTCATCTTTTATGGCTTTTGAACTAATAGCTGTACTCGAGTACTTAAGAGTTCTTGTTCGTCCAGATTGTATTGTTGTGTTTATGTTGTGTTGGATGATGATGTTCTATTGACCGGTTGAACCGGATGGATTGTTCTGTTTTGCGTCTTTATGACGTGGTGTTATTTTATCGTTTCTGTGAGTCATTGTGTATGATGCTGTTCAGCCTGGTGGGTCCCATATAGGGATTCACGGCGCTGTAATATACCTCGGATATCCTGGGGGTGTTACAGAAAATGGTATCGGAGCGCCCGGGTTTATGGATACCTAGGCTTGTTGGTTTATTGGGTCTTGTGGTGTTTGGTCTTGCACATCATCGTCACGCTGCCATGATTCCGGTACTACCAGTGTCCGTAAGTTTTCCTTCCTCTGTTCATTAATTCCTTGTATCGTACCCTTGATTCTCGATTTGTAATTGTTCTTTTCTTGTACTGATCCTCGTATGGCTTTTGCTACTTATTTAACTCCAGTATGGATCCGGAAGAGGTCGTGGTCGCGGTCGTGGTCGTGGACGCGGCCGGGACGTGGGCGGCCGGTGGGGCGGCCACGTCACGGTCTTCGAGGCCGCGGCAGCGACCGTCATAGCCATGCTTCTTCTCGGGAGCGTGCGATCTTGGTATCGCGGCCGTTATGCAACAGATGGTGAACCAAATGGCGCGATAGCTCGGGCGGTTCGAACCCGAGATCAAGCCCATGCTAATCGGGCGGAGCGGACCGTTGGCTCCAAGATGTCATCAAGATGCATCCTCCCGGTTTCGGGAGCTTGAGACCCGATTGGTGGGAAGGGTGGATCAAGGAGATGTCTAAGGTCTTCGTTGCCACTAAGCTGTCCAGGGACCGTAGAGTCCCTATTGCTCAATATTTTCTCACCGGGGCGCTACGGGTGGTGGGAGGCCGTTGGGCCCAAAGACCATGCCGCTTCGTGGGCTGAGTTTCAAGAGTTGATGGAGACTGAATATTGCCCGTGGCGATCCGACAGGCTCGGGTACATGCTTTTTATGATGCTCAACCACGGGATATCCCCGTAGCTCAAGCCATTGCTGATTTTAACAAAGAGTTGGGTTATGTGAAGACCCAAGTTGTCGAGGAGAGTGACAAGATTTTCCATTTCTCCAGACGGATGAAGTTGCCGATTCGGGACTATATGTCGGGGCTCGTATGCACTACATTGAAGGATTATCAGAGTAGGGCCCTTGCGTATGATATGTCGGTGACGGCGAGTGAGGCGGCCCGCGAGAGTAAGAAGCAGAAGTCCGTTGGGAACTTTTCGGGCCACAAGAGTGGGGGTCAGCAGAGATCCCAATCTGCTAACTTCCCCGCCGGCGGTGGTCCAGCTCGTTCACTGGGGTCCTCGTGGAACTACCGGTGCTCCTTTTCGTGATGCGAAGTGTTTCAACCGTGGTCGACGGGCCACATCAGTCGTGTTTGTCCGAACCCTTTGCCGACGTGTAATCGGGCAGTGGCACCGCCACAAGGTGCTACTGTGCCGAGAGAGAGAAAATTCTTGGTGCCCGGGCTTCCATTCCAGCGCCTAGGGAACCAAGTGTGAATCAGGGATCGTTCGTTCCTCAGTCTCCGCCGAGTGCTAGTCGGGGAAGAGGTCGGGGTCAGCCCTCTAAGGGGGGAGCTTCCAGTGTCGGCTCCGCCCATCCGCGTGTCTATGAGATGCGGAGAGCCGATGATCCAGCGGCTACCGTGGCGACAGGTACCGTTTATATTCTTTCTCATCCTGTCAGTGTGCTTTTCGATTCCGGTGCTACGCATTCATTCATATCTCTGGATTGTGTGCGCCGTTTGAGTCTCGACCGTTTGACACCTTGTGAACCCTTCATCGTTAAGCTTCCTAGCGGCGATAGGATCGTTGGTGATCAGGAGGTTCGAGACTGCTCTGTACTTATTTGTGAGAGGACTTGGCCCTCTAATCTTATTGTTGTGAGCATCGAGGGTGAGGATTTGATTCTTGGTGATGATTGGCTCGAGCGGCATGGTGCGATCATGAACTACCGCACGAGGATCATCACTATGTTAGCCGAGGACGGCACCGAGCACTCTTTCGCGGGGCGAAAGAGGGGAAACCAGAAATTCGTTATTAATGCCTTGAAGGCGATGAGTCTCCTGCGAAAGGGGTGTACTGGTTATTGGTGCTATGCCTTGAAGGCGGAGAGTGGTGGAGTCGAGCTTTCGTCGATTCCAATCGTTAATGAATTTCCTGATGTTTTTCCTGACGAGTTACCGGGATTACCACCGGACCGAGAGGTCGAGTTCACTATAGAGTTAGAGCCGGTGCGGCCCCTATCTCAAAGGCGCCCTATCGCATGGCACCTTTGAGAGATGTCCGAGTTGAAGAAGCAGTTGGGTGAGCTTCTTGAGTCGGGTATGTTCGACCGAGCGCCTCGCCTTGGGGCGCACCGGTCCTGTTTGTGCGGAAGAAGGATGGTTCGCTACGTTTGTGTATCGACTATCGCGAACTAAACAAGGTGACCATCAAGAACAAGTATCCTTTGCCGAGGATTGACGACTTGTTCGACCGATTGCAGGAGCTTCGGTATTCTCGAAGATTGATTTGAGATCGGGGTACTATCGGCTCCGGGTGAGGGAGTCCGACGTCTGAAACAAATGCCTTTCTGGACGAGATACGGACATTATGAGTTTGTAGTTATGCCTTCGGGTTAACTAACGCTACCGGCGGTGTTCATGCGGTTGATGAACAAAGTCTTTATCGAGTATTTGGATAAGTGTGTCGTCTTCATTGACGATATTCTTATTTATTCGAGGAACGAGGAGGAGCATGCCCATCATTTGCGGATAGTGTTAGACATTTTGAGGGCCGAGCAACTCTATGCGAAGTTCTCGAAATGTGAGTTCTGCCGAAAGAAGTGATGTTTTTGGGCCACGTGATTTCACTGAGGAGTTCGAGTAGATCCGCGTAAAATTGAGGCGGTGTTGGATTGGGCATCGCCACAAATGTGAAGGAGGTCCGTAGTTTCTTGGGTTTGGTGGCTACTACCGTAGGTTCGTGAGGGTTTCTCAAAACTAGCTCGACCACTTACACAGCTTGCTCCGTAAATCCGAGAAGTTCGTCTGGACCGATGAGAGGCGATCGAGTTTTGAGGAGTCAAGAAGCGGTTGACTTCAGCCCGGTTTGGCATTGCCATGTGGCAACGAGGGTTTCGCCGTTTTTAGCGATGCTTCGGTCGTGGTCTTGGGTGCGTATTGATGCGGACGGCAAGACCATTGCCTATGCGTCGAGACAGCTTGAGGCCGTATGAGCTTAACTACCCTACTCACGATTTGGAGTTAGCGGCGGTTGTCTTTGCACTCAAGATTTGGCGTCACTATCTTTTCGGCTCGCATGTCGATTTTTACCGATCATAAAAGTCAAGTACATATTTACTCGAGAGTTGAATATGAGGCAGAGGAGGTGGTTAGAGTTGATTAAGGATTATGACCTCGAAATCCTTTATCATCCGGTAAGGCGAATGTCGTGGCCGACGCCTTGAGTCGGAAACCGATTGCGTTGCGATCGCTTGAGGTCCTTACGCCTCAGTATGATCTTCGGAGGGCTTTTATCGGGTTAGATTTTGAGGTTTTGCTGCCTTGATCTGTCTGTCATCTTTGTGACTTAGAAATTTCGTGCCTTTGATCGATGAAATTAAATCAAGCAATTAGAGGATCCGATGATTACTCAAATCCGAGAGAACGTTCTTAAAGGAAAGTCTCCGGGTTTGTGATTCACGAGGATGGCGTTTTGAGATTCCAGTCGGCTTTGTGTGCCGAACGACTCAGAGTTGAGGCGAGTATTTTACGAGGCCCATGCTACACCTTATTCCGCTCATCCCGTACGAGTAAGATGTACAAGGACCCGAGGAGGAACTTCGTGGAATGATATGAAGGAGGAAGTCGCACTTGTGGCGAGATGTTTGACTTGCCAAGGTCAAAATCGAGCATCGGCCGACCGGGTTATTGCAGTCACTTCTGCTCCTAATGGAAATGGGAAGATATATCTATGGATTTCGTTACGAGTTTGCCGAAATCGAGGTCGGGCATGAATATGGTATGGGTGATTGTTGATCGCCTGACCAAGTCGGCACATTTTCTGGGCATCAAGGACACTTGGGGCCCGGAGAAGTTAGCTCGTGTGTTTATTGCGCAGATCGTGAGACTTCACGGTACTCCGAAGTCTATTGTTTCGGATCGTGACGGCCGCTTTGTATCGCACTTCCGGGCAAAGTGCATAAGGCGTTAGGTACCCGGTTGCGTTTGAGTACCTCTTTTCATCCCCACCGATGGATACTGAACGCACTATCCGGACATTCGAGGACATGTTGCGTGCTTGCGCCCGATTGGAGTAGTGATCGGGAGGAGCATTTGCCATTGATCGAATTCACGTACAACAATAGTTGGCACGCGTCAATTCAGATGGCACCGTATGAGGCACTTTATGGGCGGCGATGTCGATCGCCGATTTGTTGGAATGAGGCGTCCGATTTAGTCGGGACCGAGCCGGATGTCGCTTTTAGAGACGAGGCGGAAGATAGAGTTAATTCGAGAACGGATGTTGATCGCCTGCAGTCGGCGAAGTCATATGCCGACGTCCGTCGTCGACCTTTGGAATTCGAGGTGGGAGACCACGTTTTGCTAAAGGTGTCGCCGACGAAGGGAGTTTTTCGCTTGGGAAGAAAGGAAAGCTGAGCCCGAGATTTATTGGACCCTTCGAGATTCTCGAGCGAGTCGGTGAATTAGCGTACCGCTTGGCGTTACCTCCAGCCTTGAGTCATGTTCATAGCATTTTTCATGTTTCCCAGTTGAGGAAATATGTTCCGGATCCTAGTCACGTCATCGATTATGGCGAGGTTGATATTGCTGAAGATATTACTTTTGAGGAGCGTCCTTTGAAGATTTTGGAGCATCGTGAGAAACGACTAAGGCATAAGACCATCCCTTTGGTCAAAGTTCAGTGGTCGAGACACGGTGTCGAGGAGGCAACTTGGGAAACCGAGGATAGCATGCGTGCTAGGTACCCGGAGTTGTTTGTTTCTTAAGTTTCGGGACGAAACTTATTTTTAGAGGGGTAGAATGTAATATCCGGTATTTTTCTTTCCCTTGTATTTTCATTTTTGGGTATATTTCTCGGTCATAGTGACCCACATGTATCTTTCAGTATGTCCTTCCTGTCAATTGTTGAATTGTACTCTCGTTATTGTTCGTTGTTTCAACTTTCCTCGCTTGAGTTCGACTTTGTTAGATCATCATTAATTTTTGGTGACTCCAAAAATTATAAATCTTTGCAATATTATAGAACATCGAATTAGCTTTGCAATGGTTCAAACGGTGAGTCAATCGGAGTCCGGACGAGAGAGTTATGGTCGTTTCAGTTTTTGGCCGAGCACTCCCAGGAGCCTTTCGGCCGATAGGGGGGGCCGATAGACTCTACTGCCGGCATCCCGTATGGGTATCGGTTGGGCCTATCGGCCGATAGGCCGGCCGATATGTAAATTTCTTCACCTTCGAACTTCCAGTAGCCTTTCGGCCGATAAGGGGGGTCGATAGACCCTACTGCCGGCATTCCGTATGACTATCGGTTGGGCCTATCGGCCGATAGGCCGGCCGATAGGTTCTGCTGTGTTGCACTATAAATGTGTCGTCTTGAGCGAGCAGCTCATTTTTCTTCCCCATTTGCACAGCATCGCGAGAGAGAGACTTAGAGGGAGAGAGAGTTCTTCATCCGGGGGTCGATTTTCATCATTTCTTTTCGGTTGTGAGGCTCGGATAATCAATCTAACGCGTGTTCTACGGATCTTGACACTTGAATCACTCAAGGTAATGTCTCTTGAAACCCTACCTTTTTGGATAATTGGGGATTTTGGGGTTTTGTCCGATTCTTTCCGTTTCGTTGATGGATTCATGATGAATATGATTATTCTTGTTAGTATCTTTAGTTTCCTACGGATTCATGGATATTTTGTAGATTTTTACGGAATCGAGAGGGTTTGGTTGTGGTCCGCCCTCGTTGTTATTTTGGTATGAATATACATGAATCGTAGGCGGGTTTCCGGGTGTATTCCATTTCCGTAATCGTCTAGAGTTGGTTGTGATTGTGTTGTTCGAATCGTTAGGTTCATTTCACGGTTCCTTGCGGTCGTGTTCAACTCTTCCGTTCCGTTCGTGTCATCGTCTAATTGATCGAGGCAAGTATCCTTATGAACTTACAATCTTGACGTAGTAGTTTTGTATGAGAAATTGTGTGTGTGTGTGTGTGTATGCTCACTACGGGTTAGACTCGACGGGGTCTCGGTAGGGTTCCACGAAGCTGTGGACCGCGAGCTTGCTTTTAACCACTGTGGGTTAGATCCGACGGGGTCTCGGCAGGGATCCACGGCCGTGGGTCCGCGGTTAATTGTGGTGCATTTTACAAATGTGGTTTGATATTGGCATTTAGGAAATGAGCGTTTTGGAAATTATGATTTTCTTGATGGCATGCATTACTATATGTGTAAGATGTAAAATGTTCATTTGGTTACTTGTACTAGCGTAATTGCTAACCCTCCTGGGACCTGCTTCGGGAAATTCGCTTTATGAATTTCGTGTCGTTCATCGGGACGAGCGGGCGCTGACCAAGACACGGATGATGGCCATGCGTGATGATTGTGCATAAGAGATGTCTTTTTGTCTTTTCATCTTTTATGGCTTTTGAACAAATAGCAGTACACGAGAACATAAGAGTTCTTGTTCGTCCAGATTGTATTGTTGTGTTTATGTTGTGTTGGATGATGATGTTCTATTGACCGGTTGAACCGGATGGATTGTTCTGTTTTGCGTCTTTATGACGTGGTGTTATTTTATCGTTTCTGTGAGTCATTGTGTATGATGCTGTTCAGCCTGGTGGGTCCCATATAGGGATTCACGGCGCTGTAATATACCTCGGATATCCTGGGGGTGTTACATTATTGAGGGGATGGCTGGCATTGATCCGATATAATGTAATAATGCTGTAGTTTTGAAGCTATTAGATGACTTTAGGTGTATAAATAGACCCCTTAGATCCTTCATCATTCACCATTCATCTTATAATTTTCCATTTTTCTTGTAAACTTTTTGTGTGAAGAACACACTTGTGTTCTTGAGTGATCTTAGTTAGTGTGGTACAACATATGTTGTTCAGAGAGTTTATTGTTTCTATCTCCTTTATCTACTAAGGGAGTTAGGATCAATTCTTTCTCTTGATTCAACTAAGAATGACCACCAAAGCTTGTAATATGTGTAATAAACCCTTTATGGGCTAAGTTTCTTAAGTTGGGATTATAAACAAGGTTAGTCATGTTATTTATGTTTGTATAAAGATATATTATGAATTACTTATTATTGTGTGTGATTTTCATTGTTTTAACAATCTTTATTTATTTGGCCAATTAATGAAGATATTTATGATCTTCATATGTTTCAAAGAAAATATGTTTGATTAGATCAAATGATCTTCACTCTAAGTTGTTCTAGGGATAGAAATATACCCCTAGTCCTTAGATGATTCATTGAGTTATTTTCACAAATCCTAATGCTATGTATTGAAGCCAATCAACATAGAAATATAGTGGATTGATTCAATATGTAAGGGGCGTTTTATAGTTCGAAAGAGAAACCGTCTTTTTAAGGAAAATCGAATCTACACAACATAATAAGTAAATTCATCTTATGATCTCCAATACATCTTTTATACTAATGACGAACTAAGTTTGTAATCCCAACTATTTCATTTTATCAATAATCAATCTATTATTATTGCTATCTTTTTATTTCCTTATAATATTAGAACTATTATTGCAATTTCTTTGCAATTATTAAACCAAACTTTTTAATTGTGTGTTTCACTCATCTTAAGTATCTATAAAAATAGACTAATAGTGTATAATTCAAATTATAACATAACTTCCTTGTGGGATCGATAAACCGGACTCAAAAAGTCCACTTTTCTACTTGATACGATATCGTGCACTTGCGATAGTTACACAAAAAGCGTGTCAGCAGTCGGGGACACTACTGGGACAACCCGACCGTGCCAATCGGCACGGGCCGTGTCCGGCAGGCAGTTTCATCCCGGCTCGATTTTTTTCGTGTATTCCAGAAAATTAATCTCCCGCGTATTAAATTGGATTTAATATGATTAAATGATTTATGGTATTTCATTTTCTAAGGGAGTATTGATTGATTAGAATACTTGTGCACGACCGAATTATTTTGAACGTTTTTCATATTGCCGGTTGTGTGAATTGATTGGATCGATTCCTTTTGTTGTTTATATGTTGATTGGATCAATGTATCTCTACGCTATCCGTTTATATAGTATTTATTGTATGAATGCTTTTGAATGGGGATGTGGTTCATGGACTTAGTTTTGAATCGTTCGGTTTTATTCGATTGGGTTGTAAAGGTCGTTTTGAGCTTATTTATTTTACTAGAAATATTTGTATCTAAGATGCAATTTTTCAATGTAAAATTTATATGTACTGATGAAGACCGGAGGAAGATCTGTTCGAGAAGACGAAGATTCAAGACCGAAGACTTGGATTACGGAGTTTTTGATTCTAGAAACGGTCCATGAACTACATGTTGGTAGAAACTAGGTTGTGAATGTTTATTCATATGGTATGAATGCTACAAACGCGCTTAAATGAATTAATGTGCAAAGTGTAACATTAATCGCGAAAATTCTCCCACGACAAATTATTAAGTTTATAAGGTTTCAAGGTTTTCCTTCCCTCCATCGAGCTTTCGAGAAATTGAAATCCAAACCGGATGTGCTATGCTTCCGAGTTATCAGGGTAGTCATTCAGAGGGGATGTGGATAAATTACCGGGAGCACATTGGATGCCTTCAGTTTGAGCAAATTTTATCCCTAGATACCAGATAGGTTGCCGGATAAGATTCAATTGTGAAACTAATTTGCATTGATGGTATAAACTTTAACTTGTTCACGAACCATAAAACCGTATAGGTTGAGGGGAGCGAACAAGGGGAAAAAGAAGATCGAATCATACATTAGATGGGTTGGTGTTGGACACCACTTTATGAAAATTAATAGACTAGAAACCTGTTCGGTTGCCCTATATTAAAATTTATAAAGAACTCAATCACCACTATGAAGTAGAGCGAATGATACTTCTGGATTTCACATGGGAGTGTGTTGTTCCGATAAAAATAGTGGGAGCTGGGTAATAAGAATAGAAAAGACCTTAATTCTATACTCAGATCATAATTGAATGAGTCACTAATTAATCTATCATACTTAATGCAGACATAACTCTCAATATGACAATGAACCCACTCGCAATTCTACTCGAAAAGAACAACTTGATCGGACCTAACTTTGTGGATTGGGTCCGCAATCTGATGATAGTCCTCAGTATAGAGGCATTGGGGTACGTCTTGGAGACGGACATTCCGGCGCCTCCGGTGTGTACAAGAGCCAATCAGGAAGAGATTGAAAATCACAAAAAGTGGGTTAAGGATGACGTGAAAGTCCATGCTTATATGATGGCTTCCATGTCTAATGAGCTTCAGAGAGCTCATGAGAAAATGACTTCTGCTAGGCAGATTATATCTCACTTAACTGAGCTTTATGGTGAGCATAGTCGAACTGCTAGATATGAGATATCCAAGCAACTGTTCGGTGCAAGGATGAAGGAAGGTGAGAAGACTGGGGACCACGTCCTCAAAATGATATCTATGATCGAGAGATTGGATGCTCTTGATTTTAAGATTGATGCTTCTCTTCAAACCGACCTTATCCTACAGTCTCTCCCTGACTCCTTCTCATAGTTTGTTATGAACTTCTACTGCAATGAGATTGCATGTAACTTAGCAGGGCTAATGAACAAACTGGTGATGGTTGAGTCTCAGATAAAGACTCCACGGATGAAGGAGTCTGCCCTTGTGATTTCTTCTGGATCTCGGAGGTCCAAGAATAAGAAGAAAAAGACCAAAAAGCGGACGGGACCACAAGTCAAAGACCTTAAGGGTAAGGGTAAGGGCAAGGCCCCGTTGGTTCCAAAGAGCAATAAGAAGGACGCTTGTCTCAAATGCGGTGAGCTGGGCCACTGGGCTAAAGACTGTCCAATTCTTCATGGCGCTTCAGGTACAAAACTTTTAGTTTTGAAACAAATTGTTCTGGTACTGTGTTTTCTACTTCTTGGATACTGGATTCTGATGCTAGTTCTCATATTTGTACCGTGAATCAGGATCTGGAACAAACTAGGAAGCTTGGAGTTGGGAAAGTGATGATTACTGTCGGAAGCGGGCATAGTGTCGAAGCAACTGACATAGGATCACTTCTTTTGGGTTTAGAATCCGGCTTTGTTTTAACTTTAGAAGATGTACTTGTTTTGACCAACTGGCATAAGAACATCGTATCTATTCCGGTCATGGATCAGAAAGGCTTTTCATTTTTCATTGGTGATGGTTCCTGCAAAATTTGTTTTAGAAATAAACTCGTGGGCACTGCTATATTGTTAAATGGACTGTATCATCTAAACCTGAGTAACAAAGTCGTTGTGAATACTATGACTAGGAAGCGTGGTAGGGATGAAACTAATCTAGTTTTGAAATGGCATCTTAGACTTGGTCATGTTGGTCAGACCAAGGTTTACAAAATGGAAAAAGATGGACTTATAGGTCCATTGGGATCGGATCCTTTTCCTACTTGTGAATCTTGCCTTAAAGGCAAAATGACTAGGTCCCCCTTCACAGGGACTTTTGAAAGAGCCGCTGATAAACTAGGATTAATCCATACCGACGTATGTGGTGCTTTGGAAGCAGCACGTGATGGATATCAGTATTTCATTACATTTATAGATGATCATACTAGGTATGGTTATGTATACTTAATGAAACATAAATCCGAGGCCGTTGAGAAATTCCAGGAATTTAAGGCCCTAGTCGAGAAACAAACTGGAAATCATATCAAAGCACTTCGATCGGACCGAGGTGGCGAGTATATGAGTTCGAAGTTTGACGAGTTCCAAAAGGAACATGTAATAGTATCACAACTAACACATCCAGGTACTCCTCAGTTAAATGGTGTGTTAGAAAGAAGGAACGGGACCTTGTTGAACATGGTCCGTTCTATGCTAGGCTATACTGACTTACCAATTTACTTGTGGGGGTATGCACTCCTAACTGCTGCGTGTATCTTGAACAGATGTTCTTCCAAATCCATTCCTAAAACTCCACATGAGATGTAGGAGGGCAGGAAATCAAGTCTTAATCACATTAGGATTTGGGGATGTCCCGCCTATGTCAAGAAGAATAAGGTGGAAAAGTTGGAAGCGAGGTCCGTGAAGGGACGTTTCATTGGATTCCCATCTGGAATGATGGGTTATCTATTCTACATACCCTAAGATCAAAAGATCGTTGTTGCTTTACAAGCACACTTCCTGGAAGATGAGTTCACTCAGGAAGGCGGAGCAGGTAGAAGTATTTCTTTGGAAGAATACAATGAAACCCCTCAGGAGCCACCTGTACAATAAGTTGGAACCGAACCTTCTGAAACACAAGTACAACTACCTCATAGGTCTGGTAGGGTGTCTAATTTACCTAAGAGATATGGCCTTGTACACTTGGAGGAGCTGGGTCTCCATGAGGTACCAAGTGATAGCCAATAGACTGACCCAACGACCTATGACCAAGCGATGGTGGATGTAGACTCCGCGAAATGGCGTGAGTCTATGGAAGCTAAGATAGACTAGATGCATGTTAATCAGGTCTGGACTCTAGTAGACCGACCCAAGGGCATAGTGCCTATTGGAAACAAGTAGATCTACAAGAAAAAGACTGATGGTGATGGAAAGGTTGACGCCTATAAGGCCAGACTTGTGGCAAAGGGTTATACCAAAAAAGGAAAGGATCGACTACCATGATACCTTCTCGCTCGTAGCTATGATCAAGTCTATTCGCATGATGCTTGCTATGGCTGCCTACCATGATTATGAGATATGGCAAATATACGTAAAGACGGCTTTCCTTAATGGATTCCTCGAGGAGGAAATCTATATATGGAGCAGCCTAAAGGCTTTATGTCCGAGGTCGATATTCAGAAAGTGTGCAAGCTTCAGCGTTGCATTTATAGATTGAAGCAAGCTTCGCGTAGTTGGAACCTTCGTTTTGACGAGGTAGTCAAAGAGTTTGACTTCGTTCAAAATGAAGAGGAACCTTGTGTATACAAGAGGGTTAGTGGGAGCAAGATCGCATTCTTAGTACTATATGTAGATGACATTCTACTAATAGGAAGTGATGTGGGAATGCTCTGTTCTGTGAAAGCTTGGCTTTCGAGTAATTTCTCCATGAAAGACTTGGGAGAAGCAACCTATATTCTTGGTATTCGGCTCTACCGGGATAGAGCGAAAGGAACGATAGGTCTTTCCCAAGCCCTCTATATAGATAAAATCTTAAAACGATTTAACATGGATGATTCTAAAAGAGGGTTCCTACCGATACGACATGGAATAAAACTCTCCTTGAAGATGTGTCCTCAAAGTGAGGAACAACGAAAGGAAATGAGTAATATACCATATGCTTCGGCCATGGGTAGCCTTATGTATGCTATGTTGTGTACGATACCTGACATTGCGCATGCTGTGAGCGTGGTAAGTAGGTTTCAGGCAAACCCAGGTGGGGAATATTGGACTGCCGCAAAGAACGTTTTCAAGTACTTAAGAAGGACTAGGGATATGGTTTTGATGTATGGTGGTGGAGAATTGTATGTGGTGGGATTCACTGACTCGGACTTCCAAGGACAGAAGGACGATTCGATGTCTACTTCTGGCTACATATTTACTCTTAATAGAGGAGCAGTATCCTGGCGTAGTGCCAAGCAAAGCGCGACTGCTGATTCCACATATCAGGCTGAGTATCAAGCAGCCTCGGAGGCTTCCAATGAATAGTTCTGGATTAAGAAGTTTCTGGGAGAACTTCAAGTGATACCATGTGCTGAGCTGCCTGTTCCACTGTACAGCGACAACAACGGAGCTGTAGCATAGGCCAAAGAGCCGAGGTTTCACAACAGTACCAAACACATTGAGAGGAATTATCATCTCGTGAGAGAATTTGTTCGCAAGGGATACATTGTGCTGCATATAGTAGACTCAGTCGACAACGCCGTTGATCCACTGACTAAGCCACTTTCTTAGACTAGCTTGGAGCGTCATATGGATAACATGGGTATTAGATACCATTGTGTATGGCATTGAGTGCACGTGGGAGATTGTTAGGAGTATGCCCTCGAATGCCACTCAGAGGATGTTGAGTGAGGACATTGTACTTGTTATTATGTAAATCATTATCTAAAGGCAATGTATGTTTCTTTATTTACTGGTAGTTACTGGCATTCCTAACTCGTAAATATATATATATATATATATATATATATATATATATAAACTAGTCCGTGTGTTTGAGAGCAAAAACATTCCACTCCTTATTGGATAAGGGGATCGGCACTGGAAAGGTTTATAGCAGAAATACTTAATCATTCGCAAGTCGATGAAACTTGACTGGGCGTTAAGTTTATGATAAGACTTGTATGACGTGTTCTTTGACGTGGAGAGTGCCAATCGAACACTAATGTAATATTCGGGGGTAATTTTTTTCGTTTCACTGTTATGTTATACATATTCATTCGGAATTGTACAAGTGGTGTTGTATTTGACTGATACAATGTATATTGTATTGGGATATTTCGGAATCAAAATATTTATACTTGTCGTCGGTTTGGTTTCGTCGTTTGAATGTGGCTTGGTGAGTTTGGAATTTTGGCTAAGTATATAGCCATAGTTTACGCTACATGTGTAGTATTACGTACACTATTGTGTTTAGATTACGTACGTTAAACCGTGAGGATTACGTACGTAACTTTGGTTATCAGATCGATGCTGACTTTCGGCATGTGGGACTGGGCCAGGCTGGATTCGCGGAGTTCGATTGGGACAGGCAATTCAACGCACATTATGTACGCTATACCTTGCTGTTAACGTACGTAATAGTGATGTTTTTTACGTACGTAATTTTGTTAACGTACGTAATGGGTACCCCATTTTGAGGCAGTGAGTTTTGGACTACGTAGCATACGCTACGTAGAGGCAATAACGTACGTTAATCCCGTAACGTACGTTAAGGCTGGAGGATAGCGGCCATAATGTGATGTGCAGATTATAAATACATGATTTCGTCTTTCATTTTCTCACGATCCATTTCCGATTTCTCTCCTTAGAAATCATCCTCTGCATCTCTTAGTAAATTCCAGACTCTTCCAACTTGATTTGGAGCTTCATAACTTGGATTGAAGCTTAAGGAACTTGGAGTTTGGAGTGTTTCTTGATGGTTTGAGGTTGTTCTTCACTTCTTCAAGAGGTATGTGTTTAATCTTGTGTTTATCTTGAGATTATGTTGTTGCTATTGTTGATTACTTCGTGTTTTGATGGATGGGATGGAGGATAGCATGATTCTCGATGAGTTTTTATAAGTTATGACTAAGAGCATGATGATTATGTCTTTAGGAGGAGTTGTTCTTGATGTTTTATAATGTTTGGAGGTTATAATCATGTCTAGGAAGAATTATGTTAAGATTGTTATATGATTATTTATATGATTGTTGTTGTTTATATTCTTGGAGGGATTATAACAATTTTAGTAAGGAATTATGATGAATTGTGTAATGATTATCATAATCTTGCAATGGTTGATTTAATCTTGTGGATTAATCCGAATTCATGATGAATTGGTGATGGATTATCGGTTGGACATCATGTTTGTTGTGTTGATGATGTTCTTGATGTGGTAATGTTATATTGGTGAGGTAATCATGTTGGGGATGAATAATATAGTGTTGTTCTTAAGTGATTCTTGTTGAATTGTTTTCACAAGTGTTAAGAACATTTGATCATATTGATCATTGAGGTGTTGGAGTATGTTGGAATTCATAGTTGAGAACTATAATATTCGTTTGTGGAGTTTAATCGATTCGGGGTTGAATCGGGATCTCCCTTGGTGTTTTTTCTATTGATTTTGTGTTATTGAATGAATCGTATTTCATTCAAGGTTGTTCGAGTGCTTGTGATCATCGGAGGACACCGTTCGTCGTTTCGTGGGAGGACGTTGATCGTGGAAGGAATTTCTCGCCTTCGGTTTGAGGCAAGTTTTATACTTGTACTAGTCAATAGATTAATGTTATCATGTATGTGTATAAATGTGTGCATCATTTCGAGACTTGGTCTCTTTATGATTTTGTTGATATCAGGGGATTGTTTGATACGATACCCTTCGGCAAATTATGCCAAATGTTATTATTGTTCATAAATGGCCGGTTCAAGGCATTGCGATACTTGTTGGTAATATTGTTGTCGATCGCTGGTTTGTGGTATCGATGTGTCTATTGTTGTTGTTGATATTGATATCGATTTAAGACATAGTTGTGATCATTGTTATTGATATTTGTGCTTCGTTATTGATGTTGTATTGGTCGATTGAAGGCATTGACGTATTCGATTATCATCTTCGTTATCAATCGAGTTATTTGAATTGGGACCGCCGAGGACGGTGCCCATCCATGAGTTATTGTTGTCGTGTTGGCCGACTTAAGGCAGCACACTATCATTCTTGTGAACTCAGTAATTTTGTGATCGTTGAGGGTTGAGGATTCCAGGATTGTTGTATTGTTATTGTTGATCGTGTTAATCGGTCCGTAGGGATTGTGATCCCAGGATGGTTGTTTTGGATATTGTTGGTCGTGTCGATCTTTCATTATCCGTGTGTCATTATTCACTTGAGTGAGTCTTTTGAATCCGTATCGGATGTGTTATCCTTTGAGTTTCGTTGTCATGTTGCATCGTGACATATCTGGAATCATATTTGCGTGCGGATTGGTTATGTGTAGGATTTTTAGCCAGGCACACGATGGTCATGCGTGGATGTTTCCGTATTGGACCGTGCACACGAGACGTAGTTCGTGAGTCTAATTAGGTACATTGCCCCACGTATATTCTGGATTCCGTATACGGGGTGGACATGTGCACGGACACATTTCCGGATTGGGCGTACTGTGATGTCCCTCTTGAGCCTTATTGGTTTGGTCGTTCATAGTCCATGTTGTATTGGATATGTCCGATGATTTGTGATTAGTTGTTCATACGCCGAGGGGTATGTTCGACAGTCAGGTCTGTTTCTTTGAGATCCATATTGTGATGATATGCAGCTTCAGGCTGTTTGGCTTTCAGGCCATTGTGATGATTGGAAGCTTCCGGTTGAGTGGTTTTTCAGACCATTATGATATTTTGGCAGCTTTGGCTGAGGGCTTTCAGGCCATTGTGATGTTTTGGTATTTCCGTTGGAGCCTTCGGCATTGTGATTCGTATTTATTTCAGCTCTGGTTTGGTTTACTTTCGGGTAATTCATTGTTGTGTTCTGTATTGATGATTCGCCATTGAGCACTTGTATTCTGACCTGTTGAGTAGGTAATGATCGTATGTCGTGGGCATAGTGTTTCAGGAATGCTCGATTCTTATCTTGGTTTGTGAGCATCTCGTATTACCATTGTTGTACCATTTTATTCTGCCTTTGGATGCATATCATGTCATACATGTATTTGATATTCATTAAATGGATGACTGACTCCGTGGGGGCGGAACATGTGTTCATGTTTTAGGTGCTTGCGAGGAGAGAGTTGAGACACAGGTGCATGACGATGGCGACGAGGCATTCGTGCGATACTAGTCCGAGATGTTTTGGTGTTCATGTCGGTCAGATAGTTTGGAGTACTCCAGTTTTGTCAGTTGTTGTCATTTGTATTACCCGAGCAAGACTCGTGGATGTTGTATTTTTATTTTGGCCATGTAGGCCCACTTTTGTCGTTGAAATTCCATATCGGAATATTATGTTGGATATCATGGTAGGGACTGTGATCCTGCCTTTTGGTCATTTTGTTGTATTTGGTCGTGTTCGCCTGGTGGATCTCCTGGTGTGGGGTCCACGGCACTGTAATGACCCAATGGGATTTGGGGGTGTTACAGAAGATTGTATCGGAGCATTGGGTTGTGAGATACCCTGATATGTGAGTTATGTGGCTCTACCGACACGGTAGTAGTGGAGCTGTCAGGTTATGACAATTTGGACAGTCGGGTTTTGTGAGTCGTGATAGTTGGGCCACTGTATGAGTCTTTCTTTGATCGAGTCGTCGTCAGTGAAGACTAGTATCGCAAGACCTCGAAACTTCATATGACCTGTGTAAGGACTCGATTCTCTTTTATGTTCATACATTCATTATGTCATTGGTTATACATGTTTTGTTGACACCTGTATGTGATATGTGTGGTACGATTGACTCATGATTATTCGTTTTGGAACGTGTGAGCTCTGTATTGGCTATGATTAGCATGATTGATGTAAATGTTTATCTGTTGAGTATGTATACTCGTGTTTGGCTATTAACTTAGCATTCTGGATTGACCGTTGGGGGGTATTTGAGCTATGATCATGATCGAACGTTATCGTTTCAGTATGGATAGAGGAATTCGAGGACGTGGTAGAGGGGGTAAAGGCTGCAGAGTGGGTCGGAACCCAGAACCTCATGTCTATACGCGTGCGGATACCGATATGGATCAGAGTTCGGACGGTGGTGTTACCTACGTGACCGATTTCCCTTCGGGACGTCATACTCGAGCAGTCGATCAGACTGAGAGTGGACACATCGACCCTTCCTTGCTTATGAGTGGCTTGATGGCCCAGATGACTCAGATGATGCAGATAATGGAGACCATGCACACATCGATGGTTCATGGTCCATCACAGCGGGGATACCAAGTGCCGTTTTATGGACAGACTGGGAGAGTGAATCAGATTGTTGGCGATATCTCTCGTCAGAGGCCACCTACTTTTGAGGGTTCTTCGGAACCAGCTGACATTGTTCATTGGCTAGAACATTTTGATAAACTCTTCGACATTGTTCAGTGTCCGGAAGAGAGTAAGGTGGCAGTAGCGACTTACTACTTGAGTAAAGGCGCTTATTCTTGGTGGCTTTCTGTGAAGCCCACTGATCGTGATTGTGTTTAGAGCGAGTTCAAGACTCTCATGTTAGAGAGGTATTATTCAGCTCCACTTCGTGAAGCCAAGCTGTCAGAGGTTTTGAACCCCGAATCCGTCGAGGATGAGGGTGTTATTGTCATTGCTGAGAAGTTTCAAGGACTTCTTCAGTTTGCTTCATCTGTTATCCGTACTGAAGCGGATAAGATCAAGTATTTTAGCAAGTGGCTAAACCCGCAGTTGAGGATGCAGTTGTTCAATCATAATTATAACTCACTTGGTGAATTCATCGAGAAGGCTCTTGGAGCAGAACTTTTGATCAAAGAGCTTGCTCGGAAGAACCCTTCAGCTTCTTCTGGTGAGAGTCATCTTCGTGCTGGGAAAGCATATTCCTCTAAGACGACGAGTTCGATTGTTGTTTGCTTTAACTGTGATTAAGCAGGGCACGTTAGTACTCGGTGTACTGTGCCAGCTTTTGTTTGTCATTCATGTGGGAGACAGGGACATCTACAGAAATACTGCAGGAGTTCTAGTGCCAGTATCTCTCGAGAGAGCTCACGGGCCTCGAGAGATTTGTTTCTCCAGTCCGTACTTCATCCAACGGGTCCTATCAGGCTTCTAAAGCCAGAGGTAAGGACAGCCGAGGAGGAGCAGCGACTTCCCCGAGTTGTTGAGATCGAGGAGATAAATGATTTAGAAGATATCGACGCTGGGTACACTTGGGATGTAACCTTGATTTATAACTTCCTTGTTTTTCGGATTGATGTTTTACTCAGTCTGTATTGTAGTATTGTGGTTGTGAACCATTTGTTGTTGATCTATCTTGTAACGATAGTATTGAGAATCTTGAGATTTGACGTCGTTTGATGCATTTTTCTTTCCTTTTGGTGTTGTACCCGAGATTTCGTGATGATTTGGGTAATTGTTCATTATGATTCGAGACGGCAAGTCGTGAGGACTTGAACGTGCAATTGACATGGTCTCGAGGACTATGTCTGTGTTTTTATTATCTTTGCAAGGTGTGAGTCAGTGTTTGCATGGGCGACCGATGCCGACGAGAACGGGGAAGTGTACATTGATGATTGTAGACTTGTACAATGGTAGGCTCCCGCGGGGTGTGTACGCCGGTGTTACGAGTCATGCGGTTGGTAAGACTTTCTGGCTGGTCTCTAGCGGAGGAGTCATGATTCGACTGATCTCGCACTTGGTTGAGTGTTTTTCTTGTCACTTGATTTTCGCCGTGTTCGGGCAGGGGAGATGCAGGGACCCGAAGGGTTGGCCCAGTTACTCAGGTGGAGTTGTTTGTATTGAGGAGTATTCCTAGAGATGTTGTTTTCAGATCCCGATGGATAGTTCATATCCCGAGTTGTGTACCCTTAGTTTCGCGGATGAAACTTTTTTTAGGGGGGGTATGTAATATTCGGGGGTAATCTTTTCGTTTCACTGTTGTGTTATACATAATCATTTGGAATTCTACAAGTGGTATTGTATTTGACTGATACAATGTATATTGTATTGGGATATTTCGGAATCGAAATATTTATACTTGTCGTCGGTTTGGTTTCGTCGTTTGGATGTTGCTTGGTGAGTTTGGAATTTTGGCTAAGTATATAGCCATAGCGTACGCTACATGTGTAGCATTACATACGGTATTGTGTTGAGATTACGTACGTTAAACTGTGAGGGTTACGTACGTAACGTTGGTTATCAGATCGATGCTGACTTTCGGCGTGTGGGACCAGGCCAGGCTGGATTCGCGGAGTTCAATTGGGACAGGCAGGTCAACGCACATTACGTATGATATACCTTGTTGTTAACGTACGTAATGGTGATGTTTGTTACGTATGTGATTTTGTTAACGTACGTAATAGGTACCCTATTTTGAGGCAGTGAGTTTTGGACTACGTAGCGTACGCTACGTAGAGGCAATAACGTACGTACATTAAGGATGGAGGATAGCGGACGTAATGTGATGTGCAGATTATAAAGACATGATTTGTCTTTCATTTTCTCACTATCCATTTCCGATTTCTCTCCCTAGAAATCATCCTCTGCATCTCTTAGTAAATTCCAGACTCTTCCAACTTGATTTGGAGCTTCATAACTTGGATTGAAGCTTAAGGAACTTGGAGTTTGGAGTGTTTCTTGATGGTTTGAGGTTGTTCTTCACTTCTTCAAGAGGTATGTGTTTAATATTGTGTTTGTCTCGAGATTATGTTGTTGCTACTGTTGATTACTTCGTGTTTTGATGGATGGGTGGAGGATAGCATGATTCTTGATGAGTTTTTATAAGTTATTATTAAGAGCATGATGATTATGTCTTGAGGAGGAGTTGTTCTTGATGTTTTAGAATGTTTGGAGGTTATAATCATGTCTAGGAAGAATTATGTTAAGATTGTTATATGATTAACATAGTCTTGATATGATTGTTGTTGTTTGTGTTCTTGGAGGGATTATAACCATTTTAGTAAGGAATTATGATGAATTTTGTAATGATTATCATAATCTTGCAATGGTTGATTTAATCTTGTGGATTAATCCGAATTCATGATGAATTGGTGATGGATTATCGGTTGGACATCATGTTTGTTGTGTTGATGATGTTCTTGAGGTGATAGGGTTATATTAGTGAGGTTATCATTTTGGGGATGATTAGTATAGTGTTGTTCTTAAGTGATTCTTGTTGAATTGTTTTCACAAGTGTTAAGAACATTTGATCATATTGATCATTGAAGTGTTGGAGTATGTTGGAATTTATAGTTGAGAACTATAATATTCGTTTGTGGAGTTTAACCGATTCGGGGTTGAATTGGGATCTCCCTTGGTGTTGTTTTCTATTGATTTTGTGTTATTGAATGAATCGTATTTCATTCAAGGTTGTTCGATTGCTTGTGATCATCGGAGGAAGCCGTTCATCGTTTCGTAGGAGGACGTTGATCGTGGAAGGAATTTCTCGCCTTCGGTTTGAGGCAAGTTTTATATTTGTACTAGTCAATGAGAATAATGTTATCATGTATGTGTATGAATGTGTGTATCATTTCGAGACTTGGTCTCTTTACGATTTTGTTGATATCAGGGGATTGTTTGATACGACACCCTTCGGCAAATTATGCCAATTGTTATTGTTGTTCGTAAATGGCTGGTTCAAGGCATTGCGATACTTGTTGGTAATATTGTTGTCGATAGCCGATTTGTGGTATCGATGTATCGATTGTTGTTGTTGTTGATATTGATATTGATTTAAGGCATAGTTGTGAGCATTGTTATTGATATTGGTGCTTCATTATTGATGTTGTATTGGCCAAGGCATTGACGTATTCGATTATCATCTTCGTTATCAGTAGCCGATTAAAGGTGCCGAGACAACCGTTGTATTGTTGTTATCGATTGGCCATTCTAAGGCAATCGAGGTATTGAATTGGGATTATCGAGGATAGTTCCCATCCGTTGTATTGTTGTTATCGATTGGCCATTCTAAGGCAATCGAGGTATTGAATTGGGATTATCGAGGATAGTTCCCATCCATTGTATTGTTGTTATCGATTGGCCATTCTAAGGCAATCGAGGTATTGAATTGGGATTATCGAGGATAATTCCCATCTGTTGTATTGTTGTTATCGATTGGCCATTCTAAGGCAATCGAGGTACTGAATTGGGATTATCGAGGATAGTTCCCATCCGTTGTGTCGTTATTATCGATTAGCCATTCTAAGGCAGTCGAGGGATTTGAATTGGTACCGCCGAGGACGGTGCCCATCCGTGAGTTATTGTTGTCGTGTTGGCCGACTGAAGGCAGCATACTATCATTCTTGTGAACTCGGTAATTTTGTGATCGTTGAGGGTTGAGGATTCTAGGATTGTTGTGTTGTGATTGTTGATCGTGTGAATCGGTCCGTAGGGATTGTGATCCCAGGATGGTTGTTTTGGATATTGTTGGTCGTGTCGATCTTTCATTATCCGTGTGTCATTGTTCACTTTGGTGAGTCTTTTGAATCCGTATCGGATGTGTTATCCTTTGAGTTTCGTTGTCATGTTGCATCGTGACATATCTGGAATCATATCTGCGTGCCGATTGGTTATGTGTAGGATTTTTAGCCAGGCACACGATGGTCATGCGTGGATGTTTCCGCATTAGACCGTGCACACGGGACGTAGTTCGTGAGTCTAATTAGGTACATTGCCCCACGTATATTCTGGATTCCGTATACGGGGTGGACATGTGCACGGACACATTTCCGGATTGGGCGTACTGTGATGTCCCTCTTGAGCCTTATTGGTTTGGTCGTTCATAGTCCATGTTGTATTGGATATGTCCGATGATTTGTGATTAGTTGTTCATACGCCGAGGGGTATGTTCGACAGTCAGGTCTGTTTCTTTGAGATCCATATTGTGATGATATGCAGCTTCAGGCTGTTTGGCTTTCAGGCCATTGTGATGATTGGAAGCTTCGGGTGGAGTGGTTTTTCAGACCATTATGATATTTTGGCAGCTTTGGCTGAGGGCTTTCAGGCCATTGTGATGTTTTGGTATTTCCGTTGGAGCCTTCGGAATTATGATTCGTATTTATTTCAGCTCTGGTTTGGTTTACTTTTGGGTAATTCATTGTTGTGTTCTGTATTGATGATTCGCCATTGGGCACTTGTATTCTGACCTGTTGAGCAGGTAATGATCGTATGCCGTGGGCATAGTGTTTCACGAATGCTCGATTCTTGCCTTGGTTTGTGAGCATCTCGTATTATCATTGTTGTACCATTTTATTCTGCCTTTGGATGCATATCATGTCATACATGTATTTGATAATCATTATCTTGATGACTGACCCCGCGGGGGCGGAACATGTTTTCATGTTTTAGGTGCTTGCGAGGAGAGAGTTGAGACTCAGGGACATGACGATGGCGATGAGGCATTCGAGCGATACTAGTCCGAGATGTTTTGGTGTTCATGTCGGTCAGACAGTTTGGAGTACTCCAGTTTTGTCAGTTGTTGTCATTTTGTATTACCCGAGCAAGACTCGTGGATGTTGTTATATTTTTATTTTGGCCATGTAGGCCCACTTTTGTTGTTGAAATTCTTTATCGTAATATTATGTTGGATATCATGGTAGGGACTGTGATCTTTTGGTCAGTTTGTTGTATTTGGTCGTGTTCGCCTGGTGGATCTCCTGGTGTGGGGTCCACGGCACTGTAATGACCCAATGGGATTTGGGAGTAATGGTTAGTAGGAGCACACGTTATAGGTATGTTAATTGGATTAGTATTCGAACCGACTCACCCTCGATTCGTCACACGGATTTCACTTCGGGACAGTCAATGACGGAATCGAGAGGTTGTGATAGGTATTCATGAACCTTCGACTTGAGGATTTAGTAGGGATGCGCTTGTGATGTTAAGATTTTCATTAGAGTAGTTCGACCCTGTAAACCGGAAGGCGGGGGTCAACCTCGACGTGCATCTTGACGGGCAAGTAGCAGGTCCTACTGAATACCAAGATAGAATTCTTTCTCCGGTTAGTGAACGGGTTATATGTCCTATGCGGTTATTGGCAGATGAGATCATAAGTCTTTGGTCAAAGCATTGGAACTAGTTGTATTGGATACACGAGAGCTCGATGATCTCGATTTGCATTAACTCATGCATAGCGTCAAGTAAAGATAGAGTTTGACTTACCGTGACCCTATAACTTGATCGGGACATTTGAAAGAAGGGTTTATATGTATACTGGTATTCACGACAGAATGGTTCTTGAATGATCCCAATCATTTGTTCTTAGTTGGGGTACAGTGTAGGCCGCCAGGCTGGCTAGGTGATGCTACTACTCTTTGGTTCCTCCCATTGCTAACTGAGACGGACCTACCGAGTCCCACAATAGGATTGACGACGGAATGAATCGAGCTAATTCTCTCTTCATAAATATTAGATATTGGATATCTAATTTGTTGGGACATTGGATGTCTAAATTGATTTATTGGATAAATTAATTTACGGCCTAATGAATTAAATAAATTACTGGGTGATTAATTTAATTCATGAATATAATTATTTCTTGGATAAATTAATTATGTTATTTTTGTATTTGATATGATTAATTAATTGGATTAATTAATTGATATAAATACATCAGAACGGAATTGGAGTTTATCTGTTGTGGACTTTCGGGAGTCCGAAACGAACTGGAATCATCTGATTCCTTCTAGAGGCCGCCCCACTTTGATCTTTTCCCTTTGGTCTTAGTCTTGATTTTGGTAGGTGTAGGACTAATGACCTTAGAGATATGATATGTCTTAAAATAAGAAAAGGTGATTTTGTGGGATTTGAAGAAGAATAAAATAAAGACTACTTCTCACTCTTGCATACCATTCCATCCGTGAGTTCAGTGAAAGAAAGAGAAAAAATGTTTTCTCCTAGTCTTCTTCTTCATTTCATTTCTTCTTGTTTTTCTTGGAGAAAATTCAAGTCATAAATTGAGAGATAGTGATTTATACACTTAGAGTGGTATAATCACAATTGAAAGCTTCATCATCCTAGCTCTAGCCGTATCTTTGGAGGATAGCAAGGTGTTGTCATTCCGATAGTTTTTCCGGCGCGTGGCAAGTAGAGATGCGGTACTTTCGGTGTTGGATCATCCAAGAGCTTGGAGTGGATTAGATTCATGGAGAGCAACTAAAGCTTGGTATCGCTCAAGAGAAGGACACCATTTAATCAACGGACTACAAGGGTATATTTCTCATATCTTCTTGTGCTTCATTTTATATTCGTATATACGTAGCTCGTTTCATCCTCGTATGGATTCAAATCGAAATAATTTTCGTTTTACCGCTTCTGCTGGGCCTTCGTTTTAGGCACCGAATTCCAACAGCTAAATGGGTTGAGTTTCTACAAGCTTTCAATTTTGTTATCAAGCATAAGTCCGGTGTTCTCAAACGTGTGGCAGATGCACCAAGCCGACAAAACTCCTTGTTATCGGTTTTACAATTGCAAGTCATAGGCTTTAATATGATCAAAGACCTCTACAAGGATGACACATATTTTGGCAAAATTTGGGAAGAATGTTTGAAGGCTCCATTCAAACTCTTCTTTATTCATGATGGTTTTCTCTTCAAGGAGAAACTCTTATGTGTCCCCGATTGCTCTCTAAAGCAAGAAATCATCAATGAAGCTCATAGTGGAGGCCTTGCTGGACATTTTGGAAGGGACAAGACTCTTGAACATGTTCAAGAAAATTTTTATTGGTCGCGAATGTATCGAGACGTAAATAGGATCATTGAAAGGTGTCGGACTTGTCATCTTGCAAAAACTCATTGCCAAAATACTGGTTTATACACTCCATTACTGGTACCTATGAGTCCATGGGAAGATATTAGCATGGATTTTGTTGTTGAATTACCCCGCACTTAAAGGAACAAAAATTCATTCACGGTGGCTGTTGATCGATTCTCAAAAATGGCACATGTTGTTCCTTGCACAAAGACTTTGGATGCTACCAATGTTGCTGATCTTTATTTTAAAGAAATTATTAAGCTTCATGGGATTCCAAAACCATCACTTCTGATCGAGATACTAAGTTCATGAGCCATTTTTGGTGAACACTTTGGAAGAAACTTGGAACAAAGCTCCAATTTAGTTCATCTTATCATCCCCAAACTGATGGACAAACGGAAGCTTTTAATCGAAGTTTGGGAAATCTTTTAAGAAGTTTGGCGGGCAAACACATACGCCAATGGGATGTTGTTTTAGCCCAAGCAGAGTTTGCTTATGTAGGGGGTAATTTCTATAATTGATGATGATGACGTCAGGCACGTCAGTCAGGTTGATTGAATCGGGCACTAGCAACCTATCAACACAAAACACGTAAGAGCCCTCAGATAGCACCGGTGGGGTGTCAGGCGAAGAGCCTCCGATGCTCAAGTCAGTAAGCAATTTTATATTGAATAACATTGAAATAAGCGAATTAAATATAATAAATAGTGGAGCAGTTGATGATGTTGGTGGTATTGGACGGTCAGCTACGTCCGGTGAGTGATGGAGGTAAGCCGGTGGTTGAGAGCGCCGGAGATTGGTGATATTGGACGGTCAGGTACATCCGGCTAGTGATGGAGATAAGGCGGTGGTTGAGAGCGCCGAAGATCGGTGATATTGGACGGTCAGGTACGTCCGGCTAGTGATGGAGATAAGGCAGTGGTTGAGAGCGCAGGAGGATGATAGAGAATTATTAGAGAGCGTAAGTTAAGTAGAATGACTTAGAATTCAATGAATGATTGGGTCGGTTGTCTTGTCATTATATAGGACAGCTTGGGGTCCCTATTCCCTTATTCGTCCTTCATGTTGATTCGCTTGTCTGTCACATGTCTGTTGATTCGCTTGTCTGTCACATGCCCGTTGATTCACTTGTCTGTCACAAGTCTGTTACGTTGACCTCCTTGGCCCTCAACTTTATTCGTACCCTACTTTAGCCTGCTTTTATGGCTTTTGACTTATTCAAAAGTCATTTTACCTGACCATTCAAATACTCGTGGCTGACGTGGAGAACCCCTGGATCCGGTTTGGTTTGCGGATCTTTCCAAGCCAAGGGCCCAACGAATTTATCTTAAATAAATTGTCTAGTCTGTTGGGCTGGTTGGAAAGACTTTGTTGGGCTTGGGCTGGATTAACAAAATTTGTCCACTACAGTTTGTCGCCCACTCTCTAATTAGAATTTTTCTAATTGGAGAGTTAATGAGGTCAAGTAATCGAGATTATCAATGTTGCGTTCGAGTCAACGTTTGGGTCCAATATGCCCATTCATTGGAGTTCGTTTGTTCAAGCATATGTGGCATCGTCCATGACGAATTTTCGTTTATTTAGACAATAAATCAAAAAAAGAAAGAAAAAGTTGTTCTCGTCCAGCGAGCAGCTTCTAATAAATCTTTATGAGTAGGCTTTGTCATCTGATCACTCAAATAAAACTGTTCGGATCGGCTGATTCATCTATTGAATATGAAGAGAAAGTGGAAAAATAGTTATATATGAACTGCACCCGATATAAAACATAATTATCTACCTGGTCGAGTGGTGCGGATGCATTCTAATTGCTTCTTTCACCTGGGATCGATCCCTTGCTTCAGCAAAATATTTTTGCTGATTTTGATACAACCAGCGGGTTTGATTGGGGTGGGCCGAATCCGGGCGACCCATTATGTCCGAATAACCCGCGGATCCAGCTGGTTGCTCAGGAAGGAGCTGCTGTCCGATTGATGCAGAAGTGACACGTCCGGCTGTCTGATTGACCCGCCCTACAGCCCAGTAGTCCGATTGCAACCAGTCGCGACCCGCATCCGATTGAAGGTGGCCATGGCCCACGTCCGATTGACCCGCCATGTCCGATTGGATCCACCTCGCGTCCGATTGAAGGTAGCCGTGGCCCACGTCTGATTGTGCTGTCCGATTGGATCCAGCTCTCGAGCGATCCGGCTATCTGATTGGACATGCATCCAGTCAATTGATTTGGAAGCGGCTCAGTTTAGTTGTGTGATTGACCTGCGGACTTGGATGACGCACATGAGTCTGATTGAAGTTGGTCCGTCTACTTGAATACATGTGGCCAATCTAGTCTGTCTGGTTGATTGTTCGACGACCCATTTAATTGGTGTCGGGATGGATAGGTCCATCCAATCCATCTGTTCGTTCAGAATAGGACCGTGTCCGATATTAGAGTTCGATTGTTTGATTTTATCGGTCTGATCCGATCAGCTAAGTCCAGGTGCTTGTCTGTCTTAGACTATCTATCTAGACAGCGCGCACTCAAAATATCTTGGCACGTGATTTAAATGAGATAAGATAGATTCGGCACGCATTTTATAATGACCTGTATGTGTTTCGAGAAGGACTCTCCTATAAGAGTTTGATGAAGCATGTGTTCATTTCTCACTTGGATACTTCATTCTATACTTTGAGGGTTGCGAGCTTGGAAGCAAGGAGGGGTTAGAAGGAAAAGGGCAAGGAGCAAGGTCTTTGTCAGGTCAGTTCTTCGAGTGTTCTTCATATTGTTTGAATGTTCTTCAACGGATTTGAATGTTCTTCATATGTTCTTCATGTGTTCTTCACATTCTTGATTACTCTTCAAATTGTTTGATAATTTCGAAGTTTCATGATTTGCCAAATTATGTGTTTGTGTTTGATTGCTCTTAATCAAATAGTAGGTTGGTTTCCTTTGTTTAACCTCGTAGAGGCTTTATAGTGTAAGAGACCGATGGTCTCGTATGGTTTCTTCCACATAGGTAGTATAGCCTTGTTATGTCCGGTCGACCCATAAGATGTGTTTCTGTTGTCTTCTTGTTGACTTGTTTTGTATGATGGGTTTGTTGATTTCGTTTAATTGTGATGATTCTAACTAATGATATGTCTGGATGGTCATCCAAGTAGTTTTGTCAACTTCTTTCGACTGACACCATCCGCCCCTCCCTCTTATTTTATCATTAGGTAACATGTCAGTAGAACATCTAGTCATAATGTCTTTCTTCGACCGAACTCAGTTTAGCGGGTCGACTAGTGAGAGGGTCGGCGAGTCCGATGATAGAGACATTTGCGGTGAGGTGTTAACCGGCGTACCGTGTTATAATTTGAAAGGCTGGAAGGATAGTCACGGTAGTTATACCTATACCTCCGGTATTGGTGTAGACTGCATTGGGTCGGTTAGAGATAGCCAACCTAAAAAATTGCTCTTGGGGAGGAACCCAAAGTCTGAGATCACCTTAGAGCATCTAAAGATTTTCGCCAGAGCTACGACATCCCAAGACATGTCTGTATGGTTTCTCCCTCTTACCTAGAGAGGGCTGATTGGATTTATCCAGGTTGGTTGGTGATGTACGAGCTTCCGTTTTTGCTAGGTGCTCGGTTTCGCTTCCGTGACTGGTGCTAAAAGCTTGTAAGTTCCACGTTATTGCACCAAGTTAGTTGATGCCGAATGTCTGGCGTGTTTTGATGGCCATACAGGCATTCACTGAGGCGAGGGAAGTTAGCTTTTCTTATGAGGACGTCCTGGTTGCCTACAGCCTTAAGGCGCATAAGAGCGACTACGGCCGATACCAGTTTTTGAGTTGTTCAAAGACGCCTTTGATTCTTTGCCTTAAGGATTGTGATAAGAGGTGGAAGGAACGTTACTTTCTTGTTCCTTTTGATGTGTTGGGAGTGCGGAATGATCACGGCATTCTGCAAGCATGGTCTCTTGCTCGTGAGTGCCTGATTTTGACGAGTTAGAATATTTAGTCTCATTTATATGTTTCTAATTTGTCTGATTGATTCATTCCTTTATTCCTTGTGCAGAGTGCTTAAAGAGAAGGAATCATATACTTTCCAAGGCTACTCAGGATAAGGTTGCCTGGTTCTTTAGATTCTTTGAAGAGGATCGTGATTATTGCAACATTCTATCTGTGCAGAGTGTTTCGACCAGTTCTTTTCTTACAGGTATTGTCGTTCTACAGGTTTGTGTAGTTATTTTAGTTGATTTGGATATATCTTGGATAACGTGTTCTGATTGTCTTATTGGTAGGCGAAAACATGTCTGACGTTTTTCTCCCCCCACTAGCCGGCAAGAATGCCATGGAACTATATCGCCAGCGCCGCAAGAAAAAGATGGCTTCTGGCACAAGTGATGAAGGCCCCAAAGGGATTGAAGAGGTTATTGCTCTTCCTACTCCCCCGGCTCGCGTGCTGAAGAAAAAGTGTGATGGTGCGTTTGATCAGACGGACTTGTCCGATTCTGTCACTTTGTCATTTCCTTCCTCTGCTGCTGCTCATTTTGAATTTGGTCCTCATGTCGGTGAGGTTGAAAATTTGTTATTTGACGAAGACAATGATCAGATCGAGGCCATGGGTTGATGATTCCTTTGGTGCTGCTAGTTTAGAAGGTGTCTTCATGGTAAGTGTGTCTATTAGTTATCACAACTTTACCAATAATTATCGTGCAACTAATGTATTGACTTGGTCTTCGTATATTGTAGGTTCTTCAGAAGACTATTTTCGCGAAAAAAAGGATAAAAGAGTTGGGGGAGCAGGTTGTTGGGCTCCGATTCGAGAAAATCCAACTGCGGAATGAAGTAAGAGAAGTCAAGTCCCTTCATGAGAAAGTCGGACGGGACATTGTCGATTTGAAGGCCAAGCTGTTTGCTCGGGATCAGGACGTCCGGCGTGCTGCTACCGACTACACCGCTCTTTAAAAGAAGGCAAAAATGTTAGAAGATCGGATGACCGACATGTGTCTCGAAGCGAAAGTCAGAATCCGAGGCATGTTAGTTGAGGAGTATGAGAGTTGTCCCGTGGCTACATGGGATGTCTTGAGATACAAGGCTGAATATGAAGAGTTCAAGTAAATGCAGTCCGAGGATGCTGAGCAGGCGGGTCAGGATGTAGACTCCGTCCCTCCTCATGAAGATTGATCTTTATGCCATTATTATTTGTTGTTTGTTGTTCTTATTTCTAACTGTGGTTTTATTTTTCATGTAGTTTTTATCTTCTCATAGCTCAAGCCTAAGTCTGTTTGTAAGGCTTTGGACTTTGACTGATATCTATGATTGAAGCTTTTTATTTTCTTCTGATTGTCTTGGTGGTCTTACACTTCATGTATGATGAGTTATCGGCGGGTTGGCCCACTTATTTGTTGGGTTTTTAATTTGTATAAACATCCTCCGCCTGTTTTTAGGGGTGTTTCTTTGATGGGTTGTGCTCCGTAGAGCTGCCTACATACCCTATTTCAGGGATCAAGCCCAGATGTAGTTCTAAGAAGGACATGCGTAGAAGTGTTAGACATAATATGGTTGTAGGGCCGGTCTCGTAAGACCGAATATAAAATGAAATCATGAAAAAGTTTTAAGCGTGATACTGTTTCAGATGGTTGGCATTTCAGCTATTGCTTATGTCTCGTCCGTCTGGTGTTTGTAGCTAGTAAGCTCCACCTCCGACCACCTTGGTGATCAAGTACGGTCCTTCCCAGGTTGGGGCCAACTTGCCGGACCCAGCTTCCTTCGTATTCTGAAAAACTCGTCTGAGTACCCAGTCTCCTGGTTTAAATGTACAAGTGCGCATATTTTTGTTGTAATATTTGGCGACACTTTGTTGGTAGGCTGCCATTCTGATTCTTGCGTTCTCTCTCTTTTTATCAAGTGTGTCGAGTTCATGGCACATATCCCTCTAATTTTGATCGTCGGTTGTGAGTTCGTGCCTTGCAGTAGGTACTTCGCTTTCTATTGGAATAACGGATTCCATCCCATAAGCCAAGGAGAATGGGGTTTCTCCCGTCAATGTCCTGGCTGTAGTTCGGTATGACCAAAGGACTCCGGGAAGTTCATCTGCACATTTTCCCTTGGCTTTTTCGAGTCTCTTCTTTAAAGTATTGATGATCGTCTTGTTAGATGACTCAGCCTGTCCATTGGCTTGCGGGTACCTTGGAGTTGAGAAGCTTAATTTGATGTTCCAGAATTGGCAAAAGTCCTGGAATGCAGTACTTATAAATTGTGAGCCGTTGTCTGTCACGATTTCTTTAGGTACTCCGTATCGACATATTACGTTCTTCCATATGAAACCTTTCACTTCCCTGTCTCGGACTTTATGGAATGATTCTGCTTCAATCCATTTGCTGAAGTAGTCAGTTACCGCCAGCATGTACACCTTTTGTCCAGGTGCGGTAGGTAACTTGCCTACTATATCCATTCCCCATTTCATGAATGGCCATGGTGACGTGATCGCGGTCATTTTCCCTGGATGAAGATGAAAGACCTGGGTAAAGCGTTGGCACTTGTCACATTTTCTCGCGTAATCTGTCGAATCAGTCCTCATTGTAGGCCAGTAGTACCCACTTGTCAGAGCTTTGTGAGCCAAACTTCTTCCGCCTGAGTGGTTTCCACATCCCCCCCCCCCCCCCCCCGTGTAGCTCCGCCACGACGTATTTTGCTTCTGCGGGGTTAATACATCTCAAGTATGGACCAGAATAAGAACGTTTGTAAAGTTTACCTCGGATGATGGAAAATCGGGCTGATTGATCTTTGACTCGGCGTGCTTTGTTTCTATCATTAGGGAGTATATCTTGCTCTAGATATTCCATTAGTGGCGTCATCCAGATCCGATTGCTTGATATGTCTGAAACTTGTTCTTCTGCGTCTTTCCAAACTGTCGGCCATTGCAGGTAGATGATAGGGATTGTTTTTGGATCCGTCGTCTGGGTTGATGGCCCCAAGTTAGCTAGTGCGTCCGCATGGCTGTTCTCTCCTCTCGATATTTAGCTGATGGAGAACTCCTTAAAATGTGCCTGTAGCTCTTTGGTTTTCTGGAGGTAGGTGATCATCTTGTTGTCCCGAGCTTGGTAGTTACCTTGCATCTGGTTGACTACTAGCTGGGAGTCACTGTAGACATTGATTCGTTTCACCCCCATCTCTTTAGCTAAGGTAAGTCTGGCTATCATGGCCTTGTAATCTGCCTCGTTGTTGGTTGCTTTGAAGCCACATCTGACTGCATGTTCAATCGTGTATCCATGTGGTGAAACCAGGACAAGTCCGAGTCCACTTCCTTTCGAGTTGCTTGACCCGTCCACACTTAGCTTCCAGGTTCCAGTTGTCTCTCCTTCAGTCATGCAGCACAATTGTTTTTCGGCCTGCACTTGGAGGTTAGGCGTATAATCTACAAGGAAGTCGGCTAATACCTGAGATTTTAGCGAGGTTTGTGGCCTGTAAGTGATGTCATATTCGCTCAACACCGCTGACCATTTGGCTAGTCTTCCAGATAGCTCTGGTTTGTGCAGTATGGTTTTCAACAGAAATGTGGTAAGCAACACTATTGGGTGGCACTGGAAGTATGGCCTTAACTTTCTTGCAGCATGAACGAGTGCTAGTGCTAGTTTTTCCAGCTGACCGTACCTGGTTTCTGCATCTAAAAGAGACTTACTTACATAATAAATAGGATTTTGTTTACCTTGGTCCTCTCGGACTAGGACTGCACTGATGGCTGTCTCGGAAACGGCTAAGTAGACAAACAATACTTCGATGTCCTTTGGCTTGGACAACAGCGGGGGGCTAGTCAGGTACTGTTTGAGTTGTTGCATAGCTTTCTCACACTCATTTGTCCATTCAAATGTTTTTGACCTCCTCAGTGTGTTGAAGAAGGGTTGGCACCGTTCTGAGGACTTTGAGATGAATCGACTGAGGGTGGCTATCCGACCGGTCAGCTTTTGTATGTCCTTGACGCAAGTTGGAGATGTGATCCTCTGGATTGATTTAATTTGAGCTGGGTTGGCTTCGATTCCTCATTGTGTCACCAGGTATCCAAGGAATTTTTCTGCAGTTACACCAAAGGAGCATTTAGAGGGGTTTAACTTCATGTTATATTCTTTAAGTACCTCAAAAGATTGTCTGGGGTGGTTGATATGGTCTTCAGCATGCAGTGACTTGACGAGCATGTCGTCAATGTAGACTTCCATTGTTTTTCCAATAAAGTTGTTGAACATTCTATCTACTAGGCGTTGGTAAGTTGCCCCTGCATTCTTAAGCCCGAAGGGCATCGCTTTGTAACAGAAAATGCCCAGATTCGTCATGAAGGTGGTCTTTTCTTGATCTTCTGGATGCATCAGGATCTGGTTGTAGCCAGAGTAGGACTCCATGAAGCTGAAAAGTTCATGTCCGGCAGTTGCGTCTACTAGCATATCTATGTGAGGCAATGGGAACGAGTCCTCAGGGCATGTCTTGTTTAAGTCGGTGAAGTCTATACAGACCCGCCATTTCCTGTTCTTCTATTTTACCACCACCACGTTTGCTAGCCATTCTGGGCAATGGACCTCACGGATCAGACCGCTATCAAGAAGTTTTTGTACTTCTTCATTGATCACTTTATTTCTTTCGGGAGCGAACTTTCTCCTTTTTTGTCTTTTGGGAGGGTAATCCGGGTCGACCTGCAACCTGTGAACAATAATATTTGGATTAATTCTAGTCATATCTGCATGAGACCAAGCGAAGCAATCGTATGGTCAGTGAGAAATTGAATAAGCTTCTCTCTGAGGTCGGGGTCTAATTGCGCCCCGATCCGGACTTTGTGGTCTCGAAAATCCATATTAATGGGGACTTCATCTAGCTCCAACATATCGAGTTCCTCCACATGGACCGGTGGGATTGGTCGAGGATTAGACGATCCCTCCTCCTGTAATTGCTATAAAGAAGCTTGCTTGGCTTTCATCATCGTCTGGTAGCAGGCCCTTGAATCCTTCTGGTCTCCCCTTATCTCTTTTATTCCCCACTTGGTCGGAAATTTGAGTACTTGGTGGTAGGTGGATGGGACTGCCTTCATTTCGTGTATCTATGGTCGGCCCAAGATGACATTATAGGCAGACAGGGAATCCACCACCAGGAATCGAGTGCACAGATTGACACCTTCAGCATAGACAGGCAACTCGATTTCACCGATCGTGTTTTTTTGTTCTCCACTGAAGCCAATGAGGACAGTGGCCTTTTTGATGATCTTGGATTCATCGATCGCCATTTCCCTGAGAGAAGACAAAAACAAGATATTGGCAGAATTGCCTTTGTCAATCAACACACATTTGGTTAGAAAATTTGCAATAAATAAGGAAATAACTAAAGCATCATGATGAGGATTTAGAAATCTCGTTGATTTAGATGTGGTGAAGCTGATGGTTTGGGCCGGGTGGATGACTGTGTTTCGTTCGGTCTTGCTTGATTCTAATCTGGTTCGCCCGGCTTCTCTGCTATGTCTCTTGGCTGCTGAGTGAGTGACTACACTAACTTCGGAGCCACTTGTGATTACATTTACTGTTCGTTCATGGGTTGGTGGTCTAGGTGGACTGATCTCTCTGTGAGTATCGCGCCTGTCCTGATTTTGCTGGTAAGTCTGCTTGCCCTTTTTAGTCAAGAGTTCTTTCAGGTAGCCCTGCTTAAGTAGGTGGGATACTTCCAACTTCAGAGCAATGCAGTCGTCCGTTCGGTGCCCATGGTCGGCATGAAACTCGCACCACTTCGAGCTGTCTCTTTGGTTGGCTGGCGATCTCATTTTTTCTGGCCATTTGACTTTGCCTCTGAGTCCTTTGAGAGCTACCACAGCTTCGGCTGGTGAAATGGACAGGTTATATTCTGGAACCTTAGCTTTTTCATGCGGTCATGTTTCTGGCATTTGTCTGTATTCCCTTCTCTGATATTCTTGTCGCCGAGGGGGTGGGTAAGGTTCAACTCTCCTGTCATTTGTCCTTTGTTCCATTCGAGTGTCCCTTCTCGATCTCCTTTGGGGAGATGATCGATGATGATTGTACTGGTCTTCCTCCTATTTAATCTGCGCCTATGCCTTAGTGAGGACATCCTCCATAGTTCGACAAGGATACTTGGTGAGTTCCTTATAGAGATCCGAATCAGGGAGGAGTCCTTTCCTAAAGGCAGTGACGGCTGTTTGGGTATTGCAGTTAGTTATGGATACTTCCTCCCTGTTGAAACGCCCGATATAGTCCCTGAGGGACTCTCCGCGTCGCTGTACTGTTGCGTACAGGTCCTCTGAGATCTTCTCCAGCTTCCTACTGCTAGCATATTGTTGGACGAAAATATCTGTTAGTTGGGCAAAGCTGGAGATGGAGTAATTAGGTAGATTTGTGTACCACTGGAGGGCCGGTTCTGTCAGACAAGAACTGAACCCCTTACACATGCAATCCTGTCGCAATTATCGTGAAATGGCAGTGGTGAACATCCTCTGTTTGTATTGTGCAATATGGTCGCTCGGGTAGGGTGTCCCATCAAACATCTGCATGGTTAGGAAGTTGAACTTGTTGGGCATCTCCACTAATGCTATCTCATCAACAAAAGGTGGGTCGGCATAACAGTTCTCTGAGCTCTTATGTATTGGTGCTGGAACACCCGGAATTCTCTGAATGAGGGCCTCCATCTCAGCCAACTTACGGGCCAGGTCTGCTTCCTTGATTGTGTAGGAAGTTGATATAGAAGGCTGACTTGGCTCGTAGGTGATTTCAAGATTCTCGCCGTGGGCGCAGGAAGCCCCGAGTTTGATCCTTGGTGACCCACTCGAATTGATACCTGCCTGGCCAGATCCAGTTGTGACCTTGTTGGCGCCGGTTGCAGTGGTGACTGCATCGTCCACCTGTCCTCCAGTAGCCTTCTGTTTTGTCGTAATAGGTTGTTCGGGAGTTGTGATATGTTCACCTGCAAGGAAGGTCACACGACGTGTGTTAGATTGTGCGATGGAAATATTAGAATTCTTTACCAACGAGGTCGGGTTCGGCGTTTGTTGCTCAGATCCGCCGCCAGGAGGGGTTACGATGTCATCATCAAGACATATCATTGGGTTGACTAGAAGCCTGATGCGAGAGGTCGAGTCGGTCTGCCTTTTGGATGCTGCTGCCTCGAGGCGGACAAGTAGATCAGCATTTTCCTTCTCCAGCTTTAGCCTATTCTCCCGCTCTTGGTTTATCTGCTCGGTCAGAGCGGCGATCTGGGTACTGAGATCCAAATGGGCTGTCGGCTCGGACAAAATCATCGAAGCGGATCCGTCAGACATGGCTGATAGTAAAAGACTCTATAGTATGATTGTTGATTAACTCGATTGCTAGGGCCCCACGGTGGGCGCCAAATTATAGGGGGCAATTTCTACAATTGATGATGATGACGTCAGGCACGTCAGTCAGGTTGATTGAATCGGGCACTAGCAACCTGTCAACATAAAACACGTAAGAGCCCTCAGAGAGCACCGGTGGGGTGTCAGCCGAAGAGCCTCCGCGCTCAAGTCAGTAAGTAATTTTATATTGAATAACGTTGAAATAAGCGAATTAAATATAATAAATAGTGGAGCAGTTGACGATGTCGGTGGTATTGGACAGTCAGCTACGTCCGGTAAGTGATGGAGGTAAGGCAATGGTTGAGAGCGCCGGAGATCGGTGATATTGGACGGTCAGGTACGTCCGGCTAGTGATGGAGAAAAAGCAGTGGTTGAGGGCGTTGGAGATCGGTGATATTGGACGGTCAGGTACGTCCGGCTAGTGATGGAGATAAGGCGGTGGTTGAGAGCGCAGGAGGATGACAGAGAATTATTAGAGAGCGTAAGTTAAGTAGAGAATGACTTAGAATTCAATGAATGATTGGGTCGGTTGTCTTGTCATTATATAGGACAGCTTGGGGTCCCTATTCCCTTATTCGTCCTTCATGTTGATTCGCTTGTCTGTCACATGTCTGTTGATTCGCTTGTCTGTCACATGCCCGTTGATTCACTTATCTGTCACAAGTCCGTTACGTTGACCTCTTTGGCCCTCAACTTTTTTCGTCCGCTACTTTAGCCTGCTTTTATGGCTTTTGACTTGTTCAAAAGTCATTTTACCTGACCATTCAAATACACATGGCTGACGTGGCGAACCCCTGGATCCAATTTGGTTTGCGGATCTTTCCAAGCCAAGGGCCCAACGAATTTATCTTAGATAAACTATCTAGTCTGTCGGGCTGGTTGGAAAGACTTTGTTGGGCATGGGCTAGATTGACAAAATTTGTCCACTACAGCTTACAATCGTTCTTAGATCTAAACTACCGGTCAAAGCCCTTTCAAGATTGTGTACGGAAGTAATCCAATTACTCCATTATATTTGGCTCTCATTCCTATTACTCAAAATTTCAGTGGAGATGGTGAAGAGCGTGCAAAATATATCAAGAAGTTGCATGAGCAATTTCGAAAAGAAATTGTCAAACATAATGAGAAGTATCAAAGAAGTGCTAATAAGCATAGAAAGAAGGTGGTGTTCAATGAAGGTGATTTGGTTTGGATTCACTTGAGGAAGGAGCGCTTTCCTCGGGGTCGTCATGGAATTGCAGCCTAGAGGTGACGGTCCTTTTAAAATCTTGAAGAAGATTGGTGACAATACTTACAAGGTTGAGTTGCCTGATGATTATGGTATTTCTCCAGTCTCTAATGTAGCTGATGTCTCCTTATTTTGAATAAGAACCTGATCCACATTCGAGGGCGAATCTTTTCCAACCGGGGGAGAATGACACAGATTTTTCAGGTGACTTCTCAAATTTTTCTGTATTGATTGAGAAGGAGTTATAGGGTATGTCATACATCACGGGAAATCCCTAGAAGTATAGTTTTCAGAAAAAAAAAATGGTGCCTAAACATATTAAGTCTACAGAAAGTTATGATCATTTGACTGGAGACCTATTAAAATGGAGTCCCTCTGGGGAATGAAAAGGTTCGTCCAACCTTTGGTATTTTGTTGGTCCAATACATTGGTCAATGATTGTAATTAAGTTATTATCTTCCGTAAGTCAATGTTTTCAGTTTTCAATATTCAATTTTTCATTAATTTATCATTTGACTCATCTTGGAGGGATGTTCCAAGAATTGCCCATTAAAGGCCTTACATTGTATTGGTTTGGGAGACAATTCAGATTTTATATATCATATCTTGAGCTTTTAAGCTTGTTAAGAAGATTATATCTTCTTGTATCCTCTCTAATCTATTTGGTGGATTCCATTGAGTGAAGAGTTCCTTCAATCTCTTGGGTGGATTCCTTAGAGTGGGAAGTCCTTTTGAGTGTTCTCTTGTGTTACCTCCTATTTCTCCATTTTTACGGTATCACATCCCTAACCTAACATGACCCTACCTTATAATTGTCAAATTGGCCCGACCGATTGATTCGCCAGCCTGCATTCTACTTGTAATTTTTAGCCTTTCCTCGATAGTTAAGAGTCTCAAATTTTTTGGTCCATCCAAATTAGAGACTCTTGACTATTCTCGTACGGGGAACTATAAGTGGGTATCATACATTCGATTGGAGTTTGTTGGTATAAGATACACCACCATTATTTTTCTCCCGTATTGAGCCCACCTCTCAGAACCGTTCGAGGAAACCAAGGCAAATGCACTCATGTATTTGAGGCGCACTTCTTGTTGAAAAAGTGTTAGATTAACCTACAAAACCCTAAGAAGATACGAAATACACTTGAACATCGTTTCAATAATGCATGTGATTAATAATTCCCTGAACCACAGTTCCAGTGGGAAATACCGAATACGGAGGCGTACAATTAAGCTATTTTGGACCTCCATGATGATCTTAATTTTTTTGATCTTATCTCCCACCTATTCAAAGTACACTTGAGAATTTAATGATGTCTCACATGTACTAAGTTAGATTCTAAGTTTACATTGCATTGAAAAGAAGTATCAAATGAGTATCTTTTATAGGTCCTTAAAACTTAAAAGTTATAAATCTATCTAAAGCTAAGTAGAATAGGCGACTGTCGAGTTTGAAGACCATCGAAAGTTGAGACAAAAGGTCGATAGTCAAGTGAAACAGTCAACATTGGAGATGGGCAGTTAAGAGGAGTTACCAGATGGACAACTCGACTACAGCTAAATCAAGGGATACCAGCTAACAATGGAGAAGCAGGCAGGCAAGTGTGGACTGCTAAGTTCGGGCACTTGAATGAACTTTCAAAGTCTTCGGTAGGTCAGCTCAGCCAGTTTGAAAAGTCAACGCAAGGAGGCCAAATACATATACATTCTGGTTATGCAAATAGTGTCAAATTATTTTATATTGTAGATAATATGGTGTGTTGGTGTGAAGGTTGTTCTGCATGCATGAGTTCTTGATTCGAAGATGATAAAAAAACTTGCGGAGTTGTGAGGCATCCAAGAAGTTAAGAGGTGGCAAGCAACTAATGGAAGATTTTGAGGCATCCTTGGGTTCTCAGTCTAGTCTGGGAGGTGTTAGAAGTTAAGTGGGAGTTACATCAAACAATGATTTTCAATGATTGGAAAATGCACTAACTAAATTCACTGTAACATCTAATCTAATTATAGTGAATTCACCTCCAACTGAATTTGAGAAAAAGTGGACTAGTAGAAGAATACCCCACCTATTAAACCACTAAAAGTGTTGGGTCGTTTATGTTTTGTGCATCATAACTATATGATGCATCCATCTTAATCATTGCATAACTATTTTTGAAAAGCCAACTAAGTTAGTTGCAAGACTTCTGCTGATCAAGTGAAATATAGTCTGAGCTCTCACTAACTAAATCTCAACTGATAAACAGCTGAGATCTGGACTGCCGGTTTTCGAGTCTATCATCTTACCTATTGTGACACTTTTACCGGCAGTTAACTCCTCTGAACCTAATTGATGTGTCCTTTTAAATCCAAGTTGCAAGATAGTTCAGAAAAGTTATAAAAGTCTATTCACTCCGCCCCTCTAGACTTTTACCAAGGATTATTTGGGACCAACAAGTGGTATCAGTGCATGTGGTCCATAGATCACCTACTTTTGGTAGTCACCGAACTATATATATAACTACGCATCACTTTAAATTATTTTAAGATGGAACATATGCATTCTAGACTACATGTATCTTTTGTAGATGGCTATGAATTGTGGAAGATAAGAATGTAGGCACATATCTCCTCCATACATGATGACATGTGGTTAATCATCGAGGAAGGTTCTTTTATTTAATTAAAAGACAACATAGCTTGTTGGAATAAAATATTCCACACATGCAAATTATGCAATTTGATATTTTGATGATAAGTTGTTAAACATCGAAAACAACGAAAAACAACAAAAGAATCAAGAAGAAGTCAAAGACAAAGCAGAACGCTAATAGTGCACGCTAAAGTATAAACTAGCGCACCCTAATCATCAAGACAGAGAGTTATGCAGCGTAGCATTGAAAGCAATAACGGGCGCTAGTACATAAACTAGTGCCCGCTAAATGACTGAGTTAGTGCATGCTAATGACGCTAACGCACGCTAATGAGGGAATATATCTATTGTGTAAAGATAAGACTTTCAACACAGAGATCACGCATGTAATACCCGTATATTTTATGAGTGTTGTTTTAGATGTATTTTGTGGTATTGTGGCTATTTGGATGGTATGTATTGATGATTGACCTTGGTATGTTCATGGCTGATAATTATTGAGTTTTTTGATTTTCGGATTGTGCTCGTTTTGGCCGGAATGTCGAAGTGGTGACTCGAGAGTTATGGCCGTAAGATATGAATGTATTACCAAAAGGGGGTTAATAGAATAAGAGTAGGTATTTCCGAATTGTGATTTGCACAAGGACTGACTTCGGTCGATCACCATAAATTCCACAAAAATACAAAAATTCTAAAATTTTACAAAATTGTAGAGAATTGAGTTAGCTTTCTAATGGTTCAAACGTGAGTCAATCGGAGTCCGGACGAAGGAGTTATGGTCGAAATAGCGGACCCTAGTGCAGTGACACGGCCGTGCCATTTGACGCGGGCGTGTCGAACTGTTACGGTTAAGCAAAAAGGTTCTGGACTGTGACACGACCCCTGACTCGACCGTGTCCTGTGACACGACCGGAAGTGCAGAAATGCTGAAAAACCCATTTCGGGAGCTATATATAGCCTTTGGTCGATTTTTTGGGCATTGTAGCACCTTCCCTTCATCCTCCACCTAGAATCCTTCATCTTAAACTCCAAAATCAAGACATAAACATGTTCCAAACACTATAGAATCAAGATATCAAGTTCATTATTGAAGAATTATCCATCTCTTGGTTGAATTAAGGTATGTGGTTGAAGTTCTTCAAGTTATTTCAAAGAATTTTGGGGTTTGTTGGGAATTCTTGATTCAAGTTCGTTTTGGCTTTGGATTATGTTAGATTATGATGTTGTAATCATGTTCCTTTGTTTCCCCTCAAAGTTTATGGATTAAATTCCGAGTTTTTAATCCGTTCTTGGGTTCGACCTTTGTCGCCTCCGTAGTGTTCGATTAAATGTCTCTAAGGGTAGAACTTAGGGTGAATTCTTCCGTTTCCATGGTGTTGTGTTTTGATTCGGTATCTCGATGTGTTAGGGTTGAATTGTTGAAGGAAGTTCGAACTGTACGTCCATCCGTTCGTTGTTTCCCGTGTCGTTCGAATTGAGGCAAGTACTTTGATTGTGTTTAATGTACTTCGTGTGAATATGTAAAAATGTGATTTGTGCCAATTGTTGATCGAGTGTGTGTGAGCCGAGTAAAACCAGTGAGGGTCCTCTGGGGTCCGGTAGGTTGCGTTTCCCTACGGATCACTCGGTTGGGCTATACAACCAAAGAAAACCTGACGAGGTCTCTTGGGGTGCGTATCTTGCGGGATGCGGGGCCAGTATAGCTCGGGAGGTTGTTTTGTGATGATGATTGTGATGTGGTATTCCGGAATATCTGTGATGGCACTGTGATTTCTGTGGTTTTTTGTTGATTATTCACTTGTTGTACATATTCTAGAATCATTGTACTTGCACCGGCTTCTTGCTGACCCCTTCTGGGGTAGATATACTTTTGTGTATTCAGGTACAGGTCCAGTGGGAGGACTAGCACAGGGCCGACACGAGCTTGGTGGGCAGCGGTGATATCGTGTGCTAATTTGATTTGGTGGTTGTTTGGTCATGGTGAAAGTCATGTTTTGGTTTTGTACTCGCGCGGGTACTGTCTGTGTTGTATGTCGTGTCAGATTTGATGGTTAATGATGTTGTTGTACTCCCGTTGAAATGGTTGTGTTTTATGATCCTACGGGACGATTTGTTATTTGGTATTGTGGTGTACAACTTATCGAGTTGAATTTGGTGTCTTTTAATGGATGAATGTCCTATTTTGTTATCGTTTAATGTATTTTGTGTTGTTCTTAGCCTGGTAGATTCTCTAAAAAGAATCTACGGCGCTGTAATATCCCTGTAAATCATGGGGGTGTTACAACGCATATGGTCAAAGAATCTGAAAAGTGAAGTTTGGACACAAAGTGCATGCTATGAAGATTACTTATCGCACACTAAGTTTGAATTATGTCCGTTGGACAGAAGACTTAAGACCAGCTAGCGCACGCTAAGGGTTAATATTAACGCACACTAAAGACAGAGGCAGAAGATACTGGACTCAACCGATCAACAGATAACGTACGTAACAGCTGTAACACCCCCAATCTACTTAGGGATATTAAACGCCGTAAACCCTTCTCTCAAGGATCTACTAGGCTGGCAACACAATCAAACATCTCAACATCGCCTTTAAGGCTAAAATGACTCAGTAGACCGATTGGGTCTTTTAATTAATACATACAACTCAATCTCAATACATACACACGCAGGGGTTAAAATACAACCCACTCTCGTACAACGGGAAAATACTGCAGCGAAAATAAAGTACAACCAAACCAATACGACATCATATGGATCCTCATGTGATTAGTATCGATCATATTTCATCATCCTTCATGTCGACCCTGTGTTAGGCTCCACAAAACCTGAATGCAAAACAGACATCCACCCCCCGATTTCTTGGGGGTTAGCAAAGTCCTACTATTTTGCTAGTGCAGTATATAATCATATGAATTGTAACAAACAAATAGAAATCACGAATCGGTTATGACAATTAACTACCAAAGCCTTCCCGGGAGGTTTTATTAATTAGAAAGCAGTCAATGAAGTGTTTGAAAATAAATTCCTCATCTCGGTGATTTTAAAAGTAGAAACCTTGTTGGACCTCAAGTCCTTAGTTGTAAAATAACCATTTCAAAACGAATGGGTCTCGGCCCAAAATTCACTTTCCGTAAAACGACCTTTACAAAACCATTGGGATCTCATCCCAAATCTCATCAAATCACAGTGCACGAGAACAATAGCAAGGTCCATTTTCAAACATCAAAACCTCACAACTAAAGGACTAAACACATACGACAAAATACTCGAGTGCCATCCTAGCCAAGTAGGCCAAATGAACAACTTACCTCTTACACATTTAGTCAATGCATGCAATCATGAAATCACCGTTTAAAAACACTCGTTTCTGGAAACGCCATAACCAAAAACACATTTATAAAAATGCACCACAACTAACCGCGGACCCACGCCTCTGTGGACCCCTACCGAGACCCCGTTGGATCTAACCCGTAGTGGTTAAAAGCAAAGCTCGCAGATCCACGCCTCTGTGGACTCTATCGAGACCCCGTCGGATCTAACCTGTAGTGAGCATACACACACACGCCACTCATGCAATACTAATATGTTAAGAATGTAAGTTCATTAAGAATACTTACTAGAGATGGCCACTTACCCTACACCATTATCATACTCATCACAATACCTCCATCATGAACAATCAATCTCAACACAACAACACAATTAACACGGAATACACGATTCCACAACATTAAATAAGCAGGGGTATCATTAAAGCCCTCAACGTTCAAAATATTCAAATCATAATCAATTCACACGAATCATATTCATAAGGGTAGACCAACCATCGTAAATCCAACATGTAAATTCTATTTGCAGGACACAAGTCGCATAAGAAAACACTTGCCTCAAAACCACAATCAAAACGAGACGATGAACGAGATGCGGTCGAGCAGCCCCGAACTCCTGAACATAATTAAGAATACAATAGCACCGCGAACACTACGAGAATAACACCACACGAATTACCGACACAAAACGGAGATCAACCCGGAATCCTCGAGCACCTATAATCCTCCGGAAGAAGTAACAAAAACATGATTACGACGAGGATCAAGACCAAAAACAATGGAGATTACAATAAGCTATCGAAGAAAAACTCATTCGAACATTTAATCGAACATTAAATGTTCACTACACCTCAAGAACACCGAAATCACCCTTCGGGCTGAAACGTACCGAAGATATGGATATACAATCCATAAAACATGTTTAACAACAACATCTAACACCAATCGATTCGTATAAACCGGACTGGATTTGGAATCAAGAACAAAACTCCCAAAAAGTCAACTCTAGGGAAACAAGAACAAATACCTTGATCCAGCGAAGAACAATGGATTAAATAATGTTAAACACACACAAATTCATCCCAAGATGACACTTGATGATGAAGAGCGCCCAAAATCGCCCCAACAACTTGCTCCCGATGAAAAGGGACGAAGAGGGAGAGAAATGACGGAATAAAGGGTGTTGTACAGTATTTATACTGGACAGTTATTAGCGTGCGCTAAACACACCGCATTAGCGCGCGCTAACAGGGTCAGCGCCCCAGACATTCTGCCCACTGTTAGCGTGCGCTAGACAATATGCGTAGCGTGCGCTAACGAGCCAAGAATCCAGTCCAGTGGCTCCTGGACAGATCTGCACCTACCAGGTAGCGTGCGCTATAAAGGACAGATAGCGTGCGCTAAGCAGACGATAGCGCGCGCTATCCACCAACCGTAGCGTGCGCTAACAAGACTCCAGTCCCAGTCCAGTAGATCCTGGACTGCCTCGAACTACCAGTTAGCGTGCACTACCAAACCCGTAGCGTGCGCTAACTACTGCACCTTAGCGTGCGCTAACGACTCAGAAATAACAGGAACAGTACCCTCAAAAATGGGTACGACGACGGATTTCTCCGACCGAATCTTCAAGTTCAAGATACACACGGAAAGCTCAAGAATATGATCATACTAATAGCTTGAGCTCTTACCAAACTCACACGCGACCATGAAAAGAGTCGAAACAATAAATACGAAGGCGGATACCCACAACTTTGGGAAATTACAAAATGGCCCAAAATGCCCGGAAATCACGATACGTGATCGAATAACCAAACCAAAGCTCACAACACGTCTAACAAAGTTAAACGGACTTACGGGGAACTTGAAACAACAGTTTCGAACGAGATTCGCAAGAATCGACTCAAATGCGGAAAAGTCGCCAAAAAGCACGGAACTCAGCAAAACGACACCGAAACGAACTCGGATGTCAAAAAGTGCAGAATTAATCACTCTCAGAATGACGAAACGGTCACAAGAGAGCCGTTAAAATAGACTCCTGCCAAAAAAAAAGAAATTTACTGAAAATCGAAATTGCGGATATTACATACTACCCTCCTTAAAAGAAGTTTCGTCCCGAAACTTAAAAATAAGTAGGGAGGAACAATATCCCACCAGGAAAATCTCAAAGAGATACACGAGAACGCATAGCTTACGCCCATTGGCGAGACATTACAAGAACACAAAGGAACATACGGCGTGGAAACACGCTCAACGACAACCATCACAATGCCACAAGCAGGGGCATAACGCAATCAACAAGTGCCAAGCGTCACTAAACAGATAACGCAATCAAGTCAATTGTCCGAACAATCACAAAACAAAAGTACCTATTACTAGGAAACACGCATAGTCAAGAAAATAGAACATAAACACAAAATGATCCGCAAGGATGACCACGAAGAACTCCGACCACGCCGATATTCTCGAAAACCTCACTAGGCATATCTGTTTCCCTTCGGAGCAGAGACGCAAACTCGATCCCCAAGCCTCTCAGCTACCATCTCGCAATGCACGGCTTGGTGTCCCAATTGACCGCAATCGAAACAGCTGACTAACGGTGAACGACAATTCTTCACTAAACGAGATCAGGCATTCAACAATCGGACAACCGCGATTGAATCTCAATGATCGAACAACACGATCGAACATAATGATCGAACAAAAATGGTTGAATAACAACGATCGAACTCCAACGATCGAACAATAATGATCGAACAACGACCCCGAAGTTCACACTTCAACTCAAGATATTAAAAGAACTTGTAGAAACTAAAAGACGTTATTTCGAACAAGGTTCACAAGAATCGAACCGAACTCGAAAAAGTCACAACGATAAACAGATTGATCCGAAACAAGGTCACAACCCATTTGAACGATGACAGCCGAGATACCTGTTCAGAAAGTATCAACGAATACGAGCGAGTAGATAGAATTGAGAAAGAGAAAGTGTAGAAGTCAAAAATAATACGGGTATTACATCCGACCTCTTACAAAAGAAGTGTCGTCCCCGAAACTCACAACAACGAAAGCAAGGTGACAACACAATAAGCAACTAACAGAAACATCTTTCAAAGGCCTCTCAAAGCCGATCCTGATAACTGTGCTGAGGTTCGTACCCCGGAAGATTCGGTAACCAACTCGCAAAACTGGATTATGTGTCCCTCGAGTCCACACTTCTAATCTGCTACTGGCGGGGAAGGACAATTTGCACGTACATGCTCCGGCACATTATAGATGAAGCACCTCGGCATACCGAAAATACAACTGCTAGGTACAATGAAATATAACATCGCAAGAAAACATACCGGAGATGCCAACTCAGCACAACATATCCACGTAAGGCAACCCACATACACCAAATCACAGCAACGACGGCATACATTCGGCGATTTCAACAGTCCGAACGATAACCAGCACACAATCACAAAACATCATGAAACAATCACAGATGTACGCAATCATACAAACCCAAGCTCTAACAGCTCGTACAGGCGCGGTAACACACAAATCACCACGAAACGACAACATTAAAGACTAACATCACACCTCTCACAGAGGGCTAACACAACAATTGCGTGGCGAATGACTCAAAGCTCACACCACCAATTCAATCACAACTCGGGGGCTAACACCCTAACGAAAGTGCGAACATCATACATACATTCCCGGACTGCAAACATGAAGGATAGGTTTTAAAAACGAAAACCACCTTTTTGAAAACAATTTTGAGAACATCAGTTGATCTTGAGTATCATATTTCGAAAAAGTAATACAAACATGAAACATTGTTATCGAGACTTTGAAAAACCATCTTGCGTTTGATAAAAATGAGAACACCTTTCTTTTAATTAAAACTTTCAGAAATATTCGACCTTCGGGTCTAAGCAAATGCGTTTCTAAATTACTGAGAATATCTCAAAATATTTTGGTCCTCAGAGTGGAATAATTTTGAAACATACAGTGGCACTAGTATGCACCTTGTAAATACCGCGAGAAAATAACCCATTTTAAAGGTACATCTCGAAATTTATTTTCTAAGATACTCAAGGTTTTCAGAAATCCAATAGGCTAGAATGCCCCAAAACTCACACGTATCAACATCCGCTTATACACATCATAGTACACGCATCAAATCGTTCAAAATCAAAACAATACATGTCTTCTACCAAAAAACAAACAGTCAAATATCACGGTTGAAAACCGCCTAAGATCGGGGTAAAACCACTGATCTCATTCGAGGCCTCTAAGGACCCTCCCGAACGGGCTAGCGAACAAACTCGTGAATCCGGAGTGAAGTCGATTCCCCCGAGGCCTCGTTGGACCCTCCCGGAGTGAGCAAATCAAACACATATACATTCCCATTCCATATTAAGCACAAAGGTTTCACAAGAATACTCGCAAAACGAGCAAATCATTTTGAAATACACACGCAGCGGACGAAACCAACAGTCAAAAATACATTAGCAACGACACTACTCCTCATATAAACAAAATATGAGAGTCGAATAACCACATATCACGAAATCAAAATCCACATAAGGATTCCATCACTTAACAAATAATCATACAAGTAGCTCATGTCACACGAGGCACAACACAAAGAAGGGAGACTTACATCCAAAGGTCGCACGAAGATGATGATCGCCCCATGATATTAATCACGACCAACAAACTCAGACGACGCGTCGCGACACGACTCAGTCAGATAAAATCCGACGAGACAAAACTCAATAGACACAACTTGACCCGACAGCCTAGGTTTCCACAACCTATTCTCCGATACCATTTATGTAACCCCCCCTAATCCACTCAGGGATATTACACGCCTTAAACCCTTCTCTCAAGGATCTACCAGGCTGGTAACACAATCAAACATCTCAACATCGCCTTTAAGGCTAAAATGACTCAGTAGACCGATTGGGTCTTTCAATTAATACATACAACTCAATCTCAATATATACCCACGTAGGGGTCAAAATACAACCCACTCCCGTACAATGGGGAAAATACTGCAGCGGAAATAAAGTACAACGAAACCAATACGACATCGTATAGATCCTCATGCGATTAGTATCGATCATCTTTCATCATCCTTCATGCCGACCCTGTGTTAGGCTACCCAAAACGTGAATGCAAAACAGACATCCACCCCTCGATTTCTCGGGGGTTAGCAAAATCCCACTATTTTGCTAGTGCAAGTACAAAATCATACAAATTGTAACAAACAAATAGAAATCACGAATCGGGTACGACAATTAACTACCAAAGTCTTCCCGAGAGGTCTTATTAATTAGAAAGCAATCAATGAAATATTTGAAAATAAATTCCTCATCTCGGGGATTTTAAAGTAGAAACCTTATTGGACCTCAAGTCCTTAATTGAAAAATAACCATTTCAAAACGAATGGGTCTCGGCCCAAAATTCACTTTCCATAAAACGACCTTTATAAAACCGTTGGGATCTCATCCCAAATCTCATCAAATCACAGTGCACGAGAACAATATCAAGGTCCGTTTTCCAACATCAAAACCTCACAACTAAAGGACTAAATACATACGACAAAATACTCTAGTGCCATCCTAGCCAAGTAGGCCAAATGAACAACTTACCTCTTACACATTTAGTCAATGCATGCAATCATGAAATCACCGTTCAAAAACACTCGTTTCCGGAAACGCGACAACCCAAAACACATTTATAAAAATGCACCACAATTAACCGCGGACCCACGCCTTTGTGGACCCCTATCGAGACCCCATCGGATCTAACCCGTAGTGGTTAAAAGCAAAGCTCGCGGATCCATGCCTCTATGGACCCCTGCTGAGACCCTGTCGGATCTAACCCGTAGTGATCATACACACACACACGCCACTCATGCAATACTAATATGTTAAGAATGTAAGTTCATTAAGAATACTGACTAGAGATGGCCACTTACCAGACACTATTATCATACTCATCACAATACCTCCATCATGAAAAATCAATCTCAACATAACAACACAATTAACACGGAATACACGATTCCACAACATTAAACAAGCAGGGGTATCATTGAAGCACTCAACGTTCAAAATAATCAAATCATAATCAATTCACACGAATCATATTCACGAGGGTAGACCAACCATCGTAAATCCAACATGTAAACTCTATTTGCAGGACACAAATCACTAAGAAAACACTTGCCTCGAAACCATGTTCGAAACGAGACGATGAACAAGATGCGTTCGGGTAGCCCCGAACTCCTGAACATAATCAAGAATACAATAGCACCGTGAACACTACGAGAGTAACACCACACGAATTACCGATACAAAACGGAGATCAACTCGGAATCCTCGAGCACCTATAATCCTCCGGAATAAACAACAAAAACATGATTACAACGAGGATCAAGACCAAAAACAACGGAGATCACAACAAGCTATAGAAGGAAAACTCATTCGAACATTTAATCTAACATTAAATGTTCACTACACCTCAAGAACATCGAAATCACTCTTCGGGTTGAAACGAACCGAAGATATGGATATACAATCCATAAAACATGTTTAACAACAACATCTAACGCCAATCGATTTGTCTAAACCGAATTGGTTTTGGAATCAAGAACAAAACTCCCAAAAAGTCAACTCTAGGGAAACAAGAAAAAGTACCTTGATCCGGCGAAGAACAATGGATTAAATGATGTTAAACACACATAAATTCATCCCAAGATGACACTTGATGATAAAGAGCACCCAAAATCGCCCCAAGACCTTGCTCCCGACGAAAAGACACAAAGCGGGAGAGAAATGACGTAATAAAGGGTGTTGTCCAGAATTTATATTGGACAGTTATTAGCGTGCGCTAAACACACCGCCTTAGCACTTGCTAACGGGGTCAGCGCCCCAGACATTCCGCCCGCAACACTGTTAGCGTGCGCTAGACAATACGCGTAGCATGCGCTAACGAGCCAAGAATCCAGTCCAGTGGCTCCTGGACAGATCTGCACCTACCAGGTAGCATGCGCTAGAATGGACAGATAGCGTGCGCTAAGTAGATGATAGCGAGCGCTATCCACCAACCGTAGCGTGCTCTAACTAGACTCCAGTCCCAGTCCAGTAGCTCCTGGACTGCATTGAACTACCAGTTAGCGTGCGTTACCAAACCCGTAGCGTGCGCTAACTACTGTACCTTAGCGCGCGCTAACTGTAATATCCGTGTATTTACTGAGTGTTGTTTTGATTGTATCTTGTGCTATTGTGGTTATTTGGAACGTATGTATTGATGATGGATCTTGGAATGTTCATGGTTGGTAATCATTAAGTTTTGTGATTTTCGGATTATGTTTGTTTTGACCGGACTTCACGAATTTAACACTGGAAAGTAGCAGTTAGCGCACGCTAGACTGCTTTTCTAGAGCATGCTGACTATGTGTGAGTAGCGCACGCTACTGTTATGCGTAGCGCGCGCTAGGCCTGCTGGGCAGTGAGCCTTCTGGACTCTGGAATGGGGCGTTAGCGCACGTTTTGGACGAACTAGAGTACGCTGTTTTGATCGACTAGTGCACGTTATTAGTGAGGTAGCACGCGCTAAAACGGCAGGTCAGTGAGGGCAGAAACGTTTCTGGACTGCAGGTACTAGTAGGTAGCGCACGCTATTGTGGAGCTAGCGCGCGCTAGTGGCGATAGATAGCGCACGCTATCGGAGTCAGATAGAAGGTTCTGAACTGCCATTTACTCAACAGTTCACCGCCTTTAACCCGTTAGTGCACGCTAAATTTTAACAGTAGTGTGCACTAATCCTACCCAGTGTATATATAGGGGTGCAGGTTCTAGAAATGTCATTTTTCATTTCTTCTTCCTCTCCTCCGGCGGCTGAGTGATTTGTAGCATAGGAAGGTGTGGATTTCGACCGGATTTCACCATCCAACAACATTTTTGAGTTCCTAGTCTTAATCTAACAAGATTTCATCAAGTTTATCATCCAAATCAAGGTAAAATTGTTCAATCCCTAGTTTTTGGAAATTTTGGGGATTTGTTAAGATTTTGCTTCTCTAGTTCGGTTTGGCCTTGATTTGTGTTAGATTATGATTATGAGTCATAATCCCTTGTTTTCCTTGAAGTCTACGGATTTTGTTTCGAGTTTTCATCCGTTAAATGGAGTATGAACGACTCCACCCCCATAGTGTTCGGTTAAATGTTCCTAAGGGTAGAACCTAGGGTGAATCCTTCCATTTCCGTGGTGTTGTGTTTTGATTTGGTATTTCGATGTGTTAAGATCAAATTGTTGAAGGAAGTTCGGACCGTACATTCATCCGTTCGTTGTTTCCCGTGTCGTTCGAATTGAGGCAAGTACTTTGATTGTGTTTAATGTACTTTGTGTGAATATGTAAAAAAATGTGATTTTGGGAAAATGTGATTTGTGCCAAAGTGATGTTTTCAAAAGTGAGACGTGTGGTCGTGTGCCAAGTAAAACTAGTGTGGGTCCCCTGGGTTCTGTAGACTGAGGCCTCTGTGGTTCACTTGGCTGGGTTTGTACAACCAGGGAGGCCTGACGAGGACTCACTTGAGAGAGGTATGTATTCCGCATGGGGTACAGTACCTGTACAGCCCCCGTTGATGTTTTGTGATGATGAAAGTGATGTATTCCGCAATAGCTGTGATGGCACTGTGATTTATGTTGATTATTCACTTGTTGTACATATTCTAGAATCATTGTATTTGCACCGGCTTTTGCTGACCCCTTCGTGGGGTGGATATACGTTTGTGTATTCAGGTACAGGTCCAGTGGGAGAGCCAGCACAGGGCGGACACGAGCTCGGTGGGCAGCATTGATATCGTGCAGTATTTTGAGTTGGTGGTCGTATGGTCATGGTCAAAGTCGTGTTTTGGTTTTGTACTCGTGCGGGTACTGTCTGTGTTGTATGTCGTGTCATTGTTGATGGTTAATGACGTTGTTGTATTCCAGTTGTGAACGGTTGTATTATTTATGATCCCACGGGACGATATGTTGTTTGGTATGTGGTGTATGACATATTGAAGTTGGTTTTAAATGTGTGGATGTCCCGGTTTTATTATTGTTTAATGTGTTTTATGTTGATCTTAGCATGGTAGGTTCTCTAAAAAGAATCTACAGCGCTGTAACATCTCCGTAAATCACGGGGGTGTTACAGAATATGGTATCGGAGCTTAAGTTTATGGATACCTAGGTTGTCGGTGTTTTTGGTTCTGTTAAATTGAGTCAGTTGTTGTCTACGATATCATTGGCATGCTACCACCCCGTGTTGCCTGTGCTGGAAGACTCTTCGGATGTTGGTTGCTTCTTTCTTTCGGAAGTAATTATCTTTGTCATTGTACAATTTATTATTGTAATCGTTTCCTTGTTGAACTATTCTTATTCCTCAGTATGCCGAAAGTTAGAGCTATCCGTCAATGCGGCCGAGGCCGTGGCAGAGTAGTAGTATCTGAGTCCGAGAGATCCATTTCAGAATCGGCATCTCGTTCTGCGACTAGGTCAGACCTGATCCCTTCGGGAGGTTCCGATGGAGGTTCGGTGGCCGAAGTGCCTAACGTTCTTCAGCAAGTCGTAACGCAAGTGCACCAACTGGAACAAGTGGTGCAGAATATTAATACTGACAGGACGGTTGAGGATCGATGGCTTCCTGAAGTTACGAAGATGAACCCTCCCAGATTCGATGGTTCCGGTGATGCGAACAACTGGGATCATTGGTTAGTTGAGCTGGAAAAGATCTTTGACGGTATTGGCTTCCAGGAAGCCAAGAGAGTCCCAATTGCTCAATATCTGACAGTTGATGACGCGTCGGATTGGTGGAGAGCTGTTAAGCCTAAGGACCGCGACGTCACTTGGGAAGAATTTAAAGAACTGATGGAAGCTCAGTATTGTCCAGCGCCGATACAGTTAGCAAGAGTCAGAGAATTTTTCAGAGCTCAAACCGAGGATGTTCCTATTTCCGAGGCAATCAAGACGTACAACAAACAGTTAGTGTATCTCCAAGATCGGGTTAAGGATGAAATAGACAAGATACTTCATTTCGATGCTAGGATGAAACTGGAGGTCCGAAAGTATATGGCGGGCCTTAGGTGTACTACTTTGAGAGAATACCAGGACAGAGCGCTCGCTTATGATATGGTGTCAGTTCCGGTTCCTGCGGTTTCGAGCTCGAAGAAACCAAAATTTTCTGGTAGTTTCCGAGGCATCGGATCGCGTAGGCCTCAACCTTCTGTGCAATCTTCTGTTGGTTCCCCTCAGCCTAGTGGAGGAGCGCCAAAAGTTTGTTTTAATTGTGGAAATCCGGGACATGTGAGTTCTCGTTGCACTTTTCGCCCCACTGATTGTTTTAAGTGTGAGAAGCAGGGTCATCGTGCGTTATATTGTGAGTCAGCAGGCAGAATCTTCTCTAAATAGTCTCCTACTCCGGCAGGCACAGTTACGGGTCCGCCAACTCCGAGTGTCGGACGCGGTAGTGGAAGAGGTAAGACCGATCATAAGGATGCATCTAGCATTGGATCATCTCCACCCCAATTGTATGAGATGAGGTGGACTGGTGATGTAGGGGTTGCAACTACGTCATGTATTGTTTATATTTCTATACACCCGGTAGATGTATTGTTTGATTCTGTAGCTAATCATTCCTTTATATCATTGTCTTGTGTGAATCATTTGGGTCTTGTCGGTCTCTCTGCATGTGAACCTTTTATTGTTGGACTGCCGATTGGGGAAGGGATAGTTGGGGATCGAGAGATTGTCAATTGTCCTATGACCATCGGCGGTAGAGATTGGTCATCCGATTTAATTGTGATTGACATGAAAGGAGAGGATTTGATCCTTGGTGACGATTGGTTAGATCGCCATGGAGCGATAGTAAATTATCGCCGGAAAATAATTTTGATAGTCGTGCCGGATGGTACTAAACAGGTTTTTGAAGGGCAGAAACCTGGTACTTCTGGGAAGAGTATCTGAGCCATGAAAGCGTTGAAATTATTGCGACAAGGTTGTACCAGTTATTGGTGTTATGTGTTGAAGTCGGAAGTTGGTGAGGTGCAGTTGTCCTTTTTCCCATTGTGAATAAATTCCCAGACGAATTTCCAGATGATTTGCCTGGGTTACCGCCGCATCGTGATATGGAGTTTACTATCGAACTAGAGCCTAATGCGGCGTCAATATCCAAGGCACCATATAGAATGGCCTCATCGGAAATGCAAGAGTTGAAGAAACAATTGGGTGAACTTCTAGACAAAGGTTATATTCGGCCTAGTGCGTCTCCATGGGGTGCCCCGGTATTGTTCGTACAGAAGAAAGACGAATCCTTACGGTTATGTATTGACTATCGTGAGTTGAATAAACTTACTATCAAGAATAAATATTTGTTGCCAAGAATCAATGATCAATTTGATCAATTACTAGGGGCTACAGTTTTCTCGAAGATTGATTTGAGATCGGGATATTATCAATTGCAAATTCGGGATTCGGATATTCCGAAGACGGCATTCCGAACAAGATACGGGCATTGCGAATTTGTAGTTATGCCTTCTGAGCCTAAAGTATATATTCACGCAGAAGGAGCTAAATATGCGCCAGCGACGATGGTTGGAATTGCTTAAAGATTATGATCTCGACATTCTTTACCATCCAGGTAAAGCGAATGTCATTGCCGATGCTTTGAGCCGCAAGTCAGTCGTGTTGCGGAAATTGGAATTACTTACCATTCAACTGGAGCTCAGACGAGAGTTGATTGATTTGGAAATTGAAGTTTGGCCTCAAGTAACTCAAGGATAATTACGTTTCCTTGAGGTCACGTCCTCCATGATGGAATATATTAAGTCCAATCAGTTAGACGATCCCTTATTTGTATAGCTTCGGGAAGACGTTGTTAATGGAAAAGCTCCTGGATTCTTAATCGATGAAGACGGAGTTCTTTGATTTCAAGGTAGAACTTGTGTACCCAAGCGGGATGATCTCAAGCAAATGATTTTGAATGAAGCACATTCTACTCCGTACTCGATTCATCCGGGTACAAGTAAAATGTATAAAGACTTGAAGAAAAATTTTTGGTGGCCGGACATGAAGAAAGATGTAACGGAGTTCGTGTCGAAATGCTTGACTTGTCAGCAGGTTAAAGCTGAGCATCAAAGACCTGCTGGAAAGTTGCAACCGTTGCCAATTCCGGAATGGAAGTGGGAAGACATCGCGATGGATTTTATTATGGGAATGCCAAGTACGCGAACCGGAATGAATATGATTTGGGTAATCGTTGATCGGTTAACCAAATCCGCACATTTTCTGAGCATTAGAGATACGTGGGGACCAGAGAGGTTAGCACGTTTGTTCATTGCAGAGATTGTGAGACTCCATGGTATCCCAAAGAGTATTATTTCGGATCGCGGTGGTCGTTTTGTATCACATTTCTGGCGGGCAGTACATCGAGCGCTCGGTACCGAACTGAATTTTAGCACCACTTATCATCCTCATATGGATGGACAGTTAGAGAGAACGATCCAAACTTTAGAATACATGTTGAGAGCTTGTGCGTTGGATTGTAAAGAAGATTGGGAGATTCATTTACCATTGATCGAATTTGCGTATAATAATAGTTGGCATAGTTCGATTGGAATGGCTCCGTTTCAAGCATTATATGGAAGACGGTGTAGATCGCCAATTTGTTGGGACGAACCGTACGAGTTACTTGGAGTAGAACCGGATTTGATGATTCAAACACGGGAGAAAGTCGCTGTTATTCGACAAAGGTTGTTGACTGCCCAGAGTCGACAAAAGTCATATGCCGACGTTCGACGTCGACCATTAGAATTTCAGACAGGAGATCATGTGTTGGTGAAGGTATCGCCTACTCATTGAGTCCTTCGGTTTGGTAAGAAGGGGAAGCTTAGTCCTCGTTATATTGGCCTTTCGAAATTCTGGACAAGATAGGCGATGTAGCTTATCGACTAGCGTTACCTCCGACGCTTAGTCATGTTCATAATGTGTTTCATGTTTCACAATTGCATAAGTAAGTTCCCGATCCCTGCCATGTTATTGATTATCAAGAGATAGAGGTTAATGATGATGTTACGTACGAAGAACAACTGGTAACCATACTAGAGCGACAAGTGAAACAACTGCGACGGAAAGCAATTCCGTTAGTAAAGGTCCAATGGTCTAAGCATGGAATTGAGGAGGCCACGTAGGAAACCAAGGATAGTATGCGTGCTCGATACCCCGAACTTTTTGAATCTTAAGTTTCGGGATGAAACTTCTTTTTAGGGGGTAAGGGTGTAATATCCGTGTATTTCATGAGTGTTGTTTTGGATGTATATTGTGGTATTGTGGTTATTTGGAACGTATGTATTCATGATGGATCTTGGAATGTTCATGGTTGGTAATCATTGAGTTTTGTGATTTTCGGATTATGTTTGTTTTGACCGGACTTCGCGAATTTAACACTGGGAAGTAGCAGTTAGCACACGTTAGACTGCTTTTCTAGCGCACGCTGACTACATGTGAGTAGCGCACGCTACTGTTATGCATAGCGCGTGCTAGGCCTGCTGGGCAGTGAGCCTTCTGGACTCTGGAATGGGGCGTTAGCGCACGTTATGGATGGACTAGCGTACGCTGTTTTGATCGACTAGCGCACGTTATTAGTGAGGTAGAGTGCGCTAAAACGGCAGGTCAGTGAGGGCAGAAATGTTTCTGGACTGCAAGTACTAGCAGGTAGCGCACGCTATTGTGGAGCTAGCGCGCACTAGTGGCGATAGATAGCGCACGCTAACGTTTAGGTAGCGCACGCTATCGGAGTCACACAGAAGGTTCTGGACTGCCATTTCCTCAACAGTGCACCACCTTTAACCCATTAGCGCACGCTAAATTTTAGCCGTAGCGTGCGCTAATCCTACCCAGTGTATATATAGCGGGGCAGGTTCTAGAAATGTCATTTTTCATTTCTTCTTCCTCTCCTCCGGCGGCTGGGCGATTTGTAGCGTAGGAAGGTGTGGATTTCGACCGGATTTCACCATCCAACAACATTTTTGAGTTCCTAGTCTCAATCTAACAAGATTTCATCAAGTTCATCATCCAAATCAAGGTAAAAATGTTCAATCCCTAGTTTTTGAAAATTTTGTGGATTTGTTAAGATTTTGCTTCTCTAGTCCAGTTTGGCCTTGATTTATGTTAGATTATGATTATAGAGTCATAATCCCTTGTTTCTTGAAGTCTACAGACTTTGTTTCGAGTTTTCATCCGAAAAATGGAGTATGAACGACTCCGCCCCATAGTGTTCGGTTAAATGTTCCTAAGGGTAGAACTTAGGGTGAATCCTTCCATTTCCGTGGTGTTGTGTTTTGATTTGGTATTGCGATGTGTTAGGATCGAATTGTTGAAGAAATTTCGGACCGTACGTTCATCCGTTCATTGTTTCGCGTGTCGTTCGAATTGAGGCAAGTACTTTGATTGTGTTTAATGTACTTCGTGTGAATATGTAAAAAAATGTGATTTTGAGAAAATGTGATTTGTGCCAAAGTGATGTTTTCAAAACTGCGACGTGTGGTCGTGTGCCAAGTAAAACCAGTGTGGGTCCCCTGGGTTACGTAGACTGAGGCCTCTGCGGATCATTTGGCTGGGTTTGTACAACCAGGGAGGCCAGACGAGGACTCACTAGGGAGAGGTATGTATTCCGCGTGGGGTACAGTACCTGTACAGCCACCGTTGATGTTTTGTGATGATGAATGTGATGTATTCCGGAATATCTGTGATGGCACTGTGATTTCTGTTATTTATGTTGATTATTCACTTGTTGTACATATTCTAGAATCATTGTACTTGCACCGGCTTTTGCTGACCCTTTCGAGGGTGGATATACTTTTGTGTATTCAGGTACAGGTCCATTGGGAGAGCCAGCACAGGGCGGACACGAGCTTGGTGGGCAGCATTGATATCGTGCACTATTTTGAGTTGGTGGTCGTATGGTCATGGTCAAAGTCGTGTTTTGGTTTTGTACTCGCGCGGGTACTGTTTGTGTTGTATGTCGTATCATTTTTGATGGTTAATGACGTTGTTGTATTCCAGTTGTGAACGGTTCTATTATTTATGATCCCACGGGACGATATGTTGTTTGGTATGTGGTGTATGACATATTGAAGTTGGTTTTAAATCTGTGGATGTCCCGGTTTTGTTATTGTTTAATGTGTTTTATGTTGGTCTTAGCCTGGTAGGTTCTCCAAAAAGAATCCACGGCACTGTAATATCTCCGTAAATCACGGGGGTGTTACACTAACCACCAGGATGTAGCGTGCGCTAACGACTCAGAAATAACAGGAACACTACCCTCAAAAATGGGTACGACGATGGATTTCTCCGACCGAATCTTCAAGTTCAAGATACACACGGAAAGCTCCATAAAATGATCATACTAAGAGCTTAAGCTCTGACCAAACTCACACGCGACCATGTCGAAACAATAAATACGAAGACGGATACCCACAACTTTGGGAAATTATAAAATGGCCCAAAATGCCCGAAAATCACGATACGTGATCGAATAATGAAACCAAAGCTCAAAACACATCTAACAAAGTTAAACGGACTTACGAGGAACATGAAACAACAGTTTCAAACGAGATTCGCAAGAATCGAACTCAAATGCAGAAAAGTCGCCAAAAAGCACGGAACTCAGCAAAACAACACCGAAACAAACTCGGATGTCAAAAAGTGCAGAATTAATCATTCTCAGAATGATGAAAAGATCACAAGCGAGCCGTTAAAATGGACTCCTGCCAAAAAAAATTTTTACCGAAAATCGAAATTGCGGATATTACAACAGCTGATAATAACGTACGTTAAACTGCTTAGCGCATGCTAAACATACAAATAGCGCATGCTAAAGAGAGACAAGCAGCAATAGCTAGTTTAGGCCTTGAAGCCTATAAATACCACTTCATATGGTATTCATCACACAACAACTTCAAGCAAAGCTTATATACTTCATATATCATTACACTCAATATTGTTGTTGTAATCGAGCTTAATTATTAAGAGTTCGAGTGTTCGATACACTCAAACATACACGAGAGGAAAGAAAAGATTGTAGATTTGATTCGGTGTTATTAGGATCAATGATACGGCATTATTAGAATCACAATCTAAATCCGAGTGAGGTTTGTCTAGTACCAATCGAAAGCTAGATAGGTTGATTCCTTGTCCTATAAAAAGAAAACGGTTTATCTTGGACTGACAAAAAGACAAGAGCATCACAGTTTATCTTAGACTGATTGAAGACAAGATTGTAACGGTTTAGCTTGGACCGATAGAAGACAAGAGCATAAAAGTTTATCTTAAGCCTATAGAAAAATATATGAAGAGAGGATGTAGGCATATTTGGCCGAACCTCTATAAATCATGTGTCATTTATCTTCTGGAATTTAATTACGCTTCCACAATCGCAAAAGAGTTTGAAAACTCTACTCCGCAATATTATCCTACCTTCTAGTGGTGATACCAAACCCAACAGTTGGTATCAGAGCGGTATAGGCTTTACATCCGAGGATAAAAAGATCCAATAGCACTCCATTTTACACTAGTCGAAGGTCTCGCCTTAAACCGACCTCCATTCTTTGATGGATCAAATTTTATGACGTGGAAAAAGAAGATATCTATTTTCATCCGAGCCTATGATATTGAGCTCTGTGAAGTTATATATCTTGGTCCGAAAATTCCCACGAATTTCAACGGAACTTTCAAAAGCTTTGAAGAGTATGATGATACAGATTGGAAGAACGACCAATATAATTGTAAAGCAACACAATTACTTTATTGTGCTTTAAATCCGGAAGAAGATGTTGCTACCCAAAATATTATCCGGAGATGAATATTGCTGGAATGGATGGATAGCAAACAAATGCGAGAACACTTCCGTGGGAAAAGTAAATAACACAAGATTTGCCGGGGTTGTTAGTCCCGGGCTTGAATGCTCTCGCGAGATATTATTAATACGAATACTTTGGAGTACAAATATTAATGTTAGAGTACAATTACAATGAGTGTAAAGACCCTAGTTATCTTAGCTAGTGAGCGTGAAGATTGCCGGAAGAACCAGATATGATGCTCTGTGAGTTCTTGTAACAACGATGGGATGCTGTGACGATTGTGAGAAATCGACGGTCTCTCACAGTGTGTATTAGCTGTATGTTTGGGCTCCGAGACTCGCAAGTCTCTTCGAATCTGTGCTGTGGAGACTTCTTGCCTCTGCCGACCGTCTTCTGGTTGAGAGGTGCTGAGAGAGAAATCATGAGGTAGATTCGGGAGCGGAAGCCGGGAGCCTGAACGTATGTATGTTGGTATGTATTTGCCAACGTAGTTGCCAACTGAGAGGAACTGAACAACAACCTTTTTCCAGTTGCTGGAAGTTCTCTATTTATAGGACTGGGAGATGTTGGGCGATCGCCTTTGCTGTAATATAATAAGCGGGCGATCGTCTCTTAGCACCTGGGCTAGTCTCCTTAAAGTCCGCATGAGTTGCTGGCAGCCAGCTGTGCGGTCCAATGAGAAGTCAGCATGCGTCTGAGTCGCTGTCACGGGCGGTCCCACCTTATACCTTTCGGCGGGTCTGTCGGTAGGTGATAAGGTGGTGACAGGCTGTGGTCAACGATCCATGAAATGCGGCGCCTGTCGCGGATCTGCACATGGGCGCTGCTTTGAGATCCAGTCTTCGTGGACTTTGACGGAAGGTCTCTGTTCGTGGTACAAGATGGTCGTCCTAAGTCGGGCAACAGAGTTGATCGCTAGGTGCCAAGGGCGATCGCCTTGAGAGTCGATCGCTAGATACTCGAAGGTGGACTGTTAATTTCGCTTAGGCAAGTTCGCCGTAGCTCGGGTGGTTGTGGACTCGGTCGCTCGGCCTTGTAGTCGATTGCCTGTCGAGGTGAATAAATCTTGACACAACAATTGTCCCCCAGCTCACTCCGATGTTTGGAAACGTGGGTTGAGGTGGTTCTGCTGGCGATCGCTGAATTTTGACGAGTGACTCTGCATTTTACGAAACTGGCGATCGTCTTTGAGCTGTTTGGTTTTAAATTTGGATGACCTGATCGGTCGCTGAAATGAGCAGGAGATGACAGTGGTTGTGGAAAAGTCTCCGGGGCACGTGTCGGGTTCCTGTTGGGGGAGACCGACGGTTGCTTATGACTCCTCGTCTGGCGCGTCCTTGAAAAGACGCGTACGCGGGTTTCAAGGGAGCATTAATAGCGACGGTTGCACTCCGACCCCTGAGTTTCTCCTTAATTGCACAGAAGTCCCCGACATCTCCTATAAAAAGGGCGTTGGGTTGCAGGGTTAAGACCCTTACATGCTTTTATCGGAGAAGAAGGATAATATCGAAGAATTTTTATGAAGATTTGACTTCCGATCGTCGATCGATTCAATCCTTGGTAAAAAAACCTTCCTTTTCTCCTCTTCTTTTCGAAAATGTCAGGAGTACCTTCATCATACGAAATGGGCACCTCCTCTGCCGACGGGGCTTCGAATGTCCGGGGAGGATCCTCCGTAGAATTCCACAAGGAGACGGCCGTCGAGGCTGCAGAAGTCGAGGCGCTGTTCAACGAAGCCGACGTTGCAAGGGAGGCGGCGGTTGAGCACATACGCTCGCAAATGGAGAGAGATTCGGCGGTGAGGGCCTACTGGGAGCGGCATAGTGCCTTTGGCCAGGCCTATGTGGCCTTTGCTGAGATTATGGAGAGGTTGGCCGGTCCGTCTCCTACATTCGATTACCGGGAGTACTCGATCGCTCATCCTTATCAACCTCCTAGGCGGTCGCTTTTTCGGGCTGCGCAGCGATCTACATGGTCCCTTGGCCTGATAAGGAGATCGGCGACCAGGAAGGACCTGGCCGTCTGGAGGACGAGGTATCATGTCCCTTCAGACGTGGATCTATTTGCACCGGCCAAGAATGAACGGGCCGATCAGCCTCCAGAGGGCATGGTCGCCGTGAACGAAGCGATCATGGAGGCCGGGCTGCGATTCCCTTTGTCTTCTTCTGTCTCCCATTTGCTGGCGGCTTGGAACGTGGCGCCGCTCCAGTTGACGCCGAATGCCTGGCTCCAGATCATTTGTGCTCTCACCCTGTTCGGCAGTCACCGACTGTACCGCCTTCCTTCGCCGTTGGAGATGAACCACCTGTTCAAGTTGACGGCTCAAAAAGGGTCGGTCGGAGGCTATCACATTCAAGGCCGATCCGGTCGGGTGATCCTCGGAGTCCCGAACAAGGTGTGGGGCGACCCGGCGAAGTGGTTCTGGGTCGGCGGTTCATGGAAGGCATTGGCGAGCAACAATCCCACGGACGAGCTGAATATTCCTACTGGCTTTCGGGAGAGGAATCCGGGTAAGGGTTCTGACTCTCCCTTAGTTCGGATATATTCTGAACTGGTCTAATTTGGTCTCCTTTTTGTAGGTTTCCATATTCCGACGATCGACGAGCTTCCTTTTGATTTTCTGGTCGTCTGGGAGCGGATACGAAGTCTGCCGGACGACGACTTAGACGCTCGCCGGATTAGTAAGGAGAGCCATAGGCTATCTGCTCGGTTATTCTGTTTTCCACGAGATCTCTCGGTCCCAGGTATGAGTTTCTGCGATCTCCAATTGCTTGGCGATCGTCCTGCTTGGAGATTGTCTGACCGTTTGTTTGATTGCTCTTTATTACAGAGGTCCGCTTTCCTCGTTTCTTGGAGCCTCCAGCGGAGATAGCCATGTCGAACTCCAGAGTTCTGAGCCGTCTTCGCCAGAAGAAGTCATCTCGGGTTCCTCCAGTGGCGCTACCTCTTGCTCCGGAGGTGAGGCCTCCTGTAGAGCCGATCATTGTGGAGGAGGAAACTCGGGAGGAGGGGCTCCGGACGAACCGCAAGCGGCAGAGGTCAGGAGATTCTCCAGTTTCTGCCCCTGCTAGCGAGGTGCCGATCGCCGCGCCTCCGATCACCGCGGTGCCCCCGGTGAATGAGCCTACGCCCTCTGTGGCTTTCTTGCGAGAGATGGCGATCGCTGAGGCTGAGACCCCTCGCGGGAAGCCATACTTTGGTCGTGACCCCGAGAGAGCTGAGAGGTGAACTTTGCTAGTTTGTTGAGTTTTGTCACTTGCGTGGGAGATGCGCTAACTCTTTGTTGTTTGATGCAGGATCCGTAGCACTAACCCATCTTGCCCGCCGATGGTGCTGGATTTCCTCGCGAGTCGATCTCCTCGCGCGGCCTGCGATGTCCCACTGTACGTCAACCGGGCCATCTCTGCTTTGCCGAAGGCCTGGACGACGGATTTGGATGCGATCGCTCGCCAGCGATCCGAGAATGCAATGCAAGCCGTTTTTGCTCTTTCTCTTCAGGCGGCGACGATGGCTGCCCAAGCTGTGCAGGAGTTCGATGGGCGTCCTTCTACTACACGCCTGCAGGCGGATCTCGAGGCGGCTTGGAAAGAGAACGCCGAGTTTGCCGACAGGATCGTGGCGATGGAGAAGGACTCCCTGGAAGCAGCTAAGCGGGCGAGTCATGACCTTGAGCTGATGAGAGAGAATTATGAATGAGCTCGGGCGGCGGTCGACCGGTTTTGGGACCAGATGACAGATGCCCGACGGTTGCAAGCGGCCGCTGAGAAGGAGGTCGACCAACTGAAGGTGACTGTCGCTCGTCTGAATAGCGAGCTGGCGGCGTCGAGGGGAGAGATGGCTGCAAGGGAGGCCGAGCTCCAGGGTGCGCAACAGGCAGTTGCTGAGTTGAAAGGGAAGCAGGAGGCGACCGAGGCCAATCCCTTTCTCAACGTGGAGTTTGTCAGTGAGTTTGCCTATTATATGGCGTTTGCTGACTCACTCCGGGCTGCTAAGAATGGAGGGTTGGAGGTCGGCCCTCTTGCTGAGAACTTCAAGGCGTATGCGTTGGAGCACCCTCTTCAAATTGCCTTCTCTGTGCCGATCTTAGACCTTTCGGAACTTGGCGTGGATCTGAGCTGGTACCCGACTCCGGCGAACCTTGTTCATCCTGACGCTCCGGAGGACGGGGAGGCAGCTCCGGAAGCTGGCGAAGGGTCGCAGGCCGATCTGGAGGTTGAAGGCGAAGGCCAGGCGGGGGCCTGAGGCTCTTCGTTCTTATTGTTTTAGCTTTTTGCCTTTTCATTTTGTAGCTTTTCTTTGTAGTACTTAGGCCTTCGGGCGACAGTGTGTGTACTCTTATACTTCAAGTAATGAAATGAACGTTTGTTTCTTCGATTTGTTACTTGAATGGTTGTTTTTCTGAGTCTTTGCATGACTTTATACAAATGTGTGAGGAGATATTGTTGCGTGTATAGCTCCAAGTGAATTGATAAACTCAAATAGATAACTTTTACAACAAATTCGATCGCTGCACAAACATCTGAAAAATGCCAATCTCCGTATATAATTGAATAGGGACGATCGTCGTATAAATAGCTCCGCACTCTTCCCCCTTGTTTTGGTTCGCTTAGTGAAAGTAAGGGGACGAAAATAAATCGTTGAGTGAACGGTCTTCAATTTTGTCGAATCCTCGAAAGGCCGTCCACCTCGGTCTTGAGAAGCCGTGCACGATCACGGAGTTCGATGGACTGATCTCCACGACCGTGTCTTATGCGCGAGCGACATTCCATCTGATGGCTAAGTTCTCGCGACTCACTTAATTGGTAGGGTCCTCCGAAGGCTGTGCCTCGCCTCGTATTTAAACGAAGGGCGTGCGGTTTTGGTGTGGAAGATTCCTTGCACGGGGCATCGTCGGATTAATCAACTCCACGTCCGCGGCTTGTTAGCTCTTCTTCTACCTCGGTCCGCCATTAAGATTGTGACCCTCGACGGTATATGTTGATATGGGGAGAGGGACGCGTCGCATTGTCCGAGAAGGACCCACCACGTTAAGTTATGGACCTTTGAGGGCGGGCGAACGTGTCCACCAATTAGTTTTGGAGGGCCCTCAGACTACGCCGGCCTCGTATTTAAACGAAGGGCGGGCGATCGTGGCCCAAAGGGACCTTGCATGGGCACAGAGAACGGTTTCATCATCCTCCACGACCATGGCGACGCTCTTCTACCTCGGACCATCAAGTCAGATGACGATCCTCGACGGTATACGTTGTGTAAGGGGAGGAGATCACCTGTCTAGGTTCTTCATGTAGATGACGAACTTTAGAGAGCGAGCGAGTGATCCTATGATTTGCTTTGGAGAGACCTTCGGCTACGCCCGCCTCGTATTTAAACGAAGGGCGAGCGATCGAAGCCCAAAGGAACCTTGCATGGACGGATCGTCGATTTAATCGATTTTCGCAAACATGGCGGCACTCTTCTACCTCGGACCATCATGTCAGATGACGATCCTCGATGGTATATGTTGTGCTAGGGGAGGCAATCGCTGCCTAGGTCCATCATGTCGATGACGAACTTTAGAGGGCGAGCGAGTCATCCTCTTTTTTGAAGCGTTTGCTCAGGCAGTAGCCTTTGATTTGATGAGGCGGGAAATCGGGGAGAGACTTCCGAAGTTCCATTCTCTTGTTTGAAGCATGTATATACGGTCGCCTAGGTTGATCCAGGGGTCGGCTCGTATGAGCTTTCCGGCCTGTTTGCGTTCGACTCGGGCGACCGTGTTGGGAGATTGGTGGGGCTCTCGCTAGGCCAATAAACTGTCCAAATTGCCCTCCTCGAACAATCTCCAGAGTTGTCTGAGGAGGTCGCGGCATTGGTTGGTGCTGTGGCCGGGACTCTTGTGGTAGGCACAATATTGATTGTGGTCCAGATGACCGTGGTCCCTTATCGCCTTTGGCTTGTTTAGCGGTTCGCGCCCCTTGATGGCGTAAAAAATGTGGGCCGGAGTTCGGTTGAACTTGTGGAGGAGATGGGCTTCCACATCCTCGAAGGCCTTGTGGTCGCCGGATGGCTTGGCGACCGTCTTTTTGGTTTTGGCGATCACCGTCTTTCGGATAGGAGGGGGCGTTCCCTCGCCTAGGCGGAGGGTGAGTAGCCTTTGCCTGGCCAGAAAGTCGGCAGCTTTAGCACGGAAAATCGCGTAGGTTGGGGGGATATCCTTCGTCAGATGTCTAAACATGGGTGATTGACCGTAGAATCCCCCCAGGACCGAATAGAGAGCGAGCTCGTTGCTGATGGGCTCGCCGGTGAGGACGATTTCGTCTACTCGGTCGATGTAATCTGCGTCGGATTCGTCTTCCCCCTGCCTGATTTTCATCATGCGGTGGGGGCCTTCTGGTCTGGCGACCTTGGCGGCGAAGTATGACGTGAAGTCACTCGCTAGTTTCTCAAAGGAGATGATCGATCGCGGTGGTAGTGAGACGTACCACCTATGGGCCAGGTCGCCCAATGTTAACGGGAAGATTTGGCATTTGGTTGCATCTGATGCCCCACACCCGGTCATGTAAATTCGGAACTTACTTAGGTGGGTTTCGGGGTCCGATCTCCCTTCGTATAGAGGCGTTTTGGGAGGAGCGATCCTTGGTTGCACGGGGGCAAGCTCGATGTGGACCACGAGTGGCTCGGTTGGTCCGATGATCTTTCTACTGGTGCTTGCCCCAGTATCCAATAGTGCGTTCATCTCGTCGAGCTGGCGTTGCATAGCGGCCATCGTCGTGGCCTGGCTGCTCGCGGCTAGGCGCTCGGAGCGGGAGCCGAGGCGATCAAGTACTGACCCTCTGGCGTTCGGAGCGGGAGTCAGACGACTGACCTGTGTTCGGCTGGGAGTCGGGTAGGCCGAACTCCTGGTGACGGACTCGGATTCGTCGTCTCGTGGTTGGGGCCAGAATGCACCGGTCGCCATGATGGGTCGCTTCCCAAGCGACTGAATATGGAACCGTCCGGCCGTGCGGGAGCCTTTTCTCACGAATCGGGGCTTTCTGACGATCGCTCGGCCAGTAGCCCTTTGAATTTCCGTTTGCCCACGCGGCGGATGGCCGAGGGAGTTATTGCGGGCGCCGCGCATGCTCTCCGTCGCTCCTTTAGGATGGCCATAGCCTCCTCGATCTGTTCCTCGGTTTGGAACTGGTCGAGTGAGAGGCTGGGGCCACCCCTCAGGTGCGGGATCGAGAGTCTCGCGTTGCCGCGGCTTCCCCCTGCCGTCGGCTGGGGCTCGGATTGAGCCGGGATATGGTGTCCGGCAGTTCGGAGAGCGGCTCTCTTCGATGTGGTGGCGGACGTCATGATTCTGAAGGCTTCTTTGAAGAGCAGTGAGTGTCACTTCAAATATATGCCCCAAGAACAATGAGTGTTCTTCGGGACGGTAGGAATAAAAATGAGGGTTAAGTACCGCCCTCCTTCTAGCGCCAATTGTTGCTACCCAAAATATTATCCGGAGATGAATATTGCTGGAATGGATGGATAGCAAACAAATGCGAGAACACTTCCGTGGGAAAAGTAAATAACACAAGATTTTCCGGGGTTGTTAGTCCCGGGCTTGAATGCTCTCGCGAGATATTATTAATACGAATACTTTGGAGTACAAATATTAATGTTAGAGTACAATTACAATGAGTGTAAAGACCCTAGTTATCTTAGCTAGTGAGCGTGAAGATTGCCGGAAGAACCAGATATGATGCTCTGTGAGTTCTTGTAACAACGATGGGATGCTGTGACGACTATGAGAAATCGACGGTCTCTCACAGTGTGTATTAGCTGTATGTTTGGGCTCCGGGACTCGCAAGTCTCTTCGAATCTGTGCTGTGGAGACTTCTTGCCTCTGTCGACCGTCTTCTGGTTGAGAGGTGCTGAGAGAGAAATCTTGAGGTAGATTCGGGAGAGGAAGCCGGGAGCCTGAAAGTATGTATGTTGGTATGTATTTGCCAACGTAGTTGCCAACTGAGAGGAACTGAACAACAACCTTTTTCCAGTTGCTGGAAGTTCTCTATTTATAGGACTGGGAGATGTTGGGAGATCGCCTTTGCTGTAATATAATAAGCGGGCGATCGTGTCTTAGCACATGGGCTGGTCTCCTTCAGGTCCACAGGAGTTACTGGCAGCCAGCTGTGTGGTCCAATGAGAAGTCAGCACGCGTCTGAGTCGCTGTCACGGGCGGTCCCACCTTGTACCTTTCGGCGGGTCTGTCGGTAGGTGATAAGGTGGTGACAGGCTGTGGTCAACGATCCACGAAATGCGGCGCTTGTCGCGGATCTGCACATGGGCGCTGCTTTGAGATCCAATCTTCGTGGACTTTGACGGACGAAGGTCTCTGTTCGTGGTACAGGATGGTCGTCCTAAGTCGGGCACCAGAGTTAATCGCTAGATGCCAAGGGCGATCGCCTTGATAGTCGATCGCTAGATACTCGAAGGTGGACTGTTAATTTCGCTTAGGCAAGTTCACCGTAGCTCGGGTGGTTGTGGACTCGGTCGCTCGGCCTTGTAGTCGATCGCCTGTCGAGGTGAATAAATCTCGACACAACAGAACACAACCAGATATCATCATGTGATAGTGCCAAAGAAATTTGGAAAATGCTTTAGGTAACTCATGAAGGAACATCACAAGTCAAGGAGACGAAGATTAATATGCTTCTTCATGACTACGAGCTCTTTATGATGAAGAACGAAGAGTCCATAACGAACATGCTCGGCCGATTTTCGGTCATTACAAATGAACTGGCTTATTTTGGGAAACCATTAACAAGTAGTGAAAAAGTGAAGAAAATCTTACGATCACTACCTGTTGAATGGGACGGAACGGTTACGGCTATAATGAAATCTAAAGATCTCAACACTCTCTATTTTAGCACCCTCATCAGTTCGCTAATAAAATTTGAGATTGTTTTAAAATCTCGAAATGCCAAGCCGAAACCCAAGGAGAAAACAATAGCTTTAAAAGCTAATATGTCAAGAAAAGAATAAATCATCCCGGTAGATGATAATGATGAAGAATCGGCATATTATGCCAAAAATATCAATAAGTATCAAAACTTATTAAACCGGAGAAAAAGAGACATCTCGTAGGACCGGTACGAGTCAAAGAAGTTCGACAATAATTGTCGAAACTGTGGAAAATCATGCCACTTTGCTAAAAATTACCGAGGCTCGATTTTCAAGAAGGAAGTGTTTATAGCCACGTGGAGTGACAAAAGGCTGAATATATTCAAAATAATCTCGCACTCATGGCAAGGAGTTCATACGACGACAGTGATGACGAAAGCCAGGTAAGTACCTCGTCTCACGAAGAACTTTTTAATGCTTTCGAGTTATTACACACTGACTTTCAAAATTCTTTAAAAGATAATAAATCCCTCAAAGCGAAAAATAAATTGTTGGAAATCGAAATTTCCAAAATAAAAGAAAAAGGGAAAGTTTTAAAACGATCATTCTATGTGCCTTGATAAGAAAAATAAATTAAAAAATGATTTATTAAAAGTTCAAAATGAACTTAAAGATTTAACGAACAAATTTTCTTGTGGAAATGACAGATTTGAAAAATTGCTTTCAGTTCAAAAATTTTTGTTAAACGAATAAGAGTTAGGATTCAAACCAAGCGATAAAAAAGAATCCTTATATTTGAAAATACCCCAATGTAGAAAATGCTTAAAAATCAGGCATCATATTTTGAATTGTAAAAGCCCAAGACGAACGATAAAAATTAAGAATATATGGATTCCAAAAGGGACCATAATACCGAATATCGTCTATTTACCTAATGAAAAACGACCAAGAGTCGAATAGATCCCCAAAAATCTAAATTAATTATTTCATCAATTGGTATTCATTTCATCAATATTTGGTATCTTAATAATTGATATTTTTATAATTGGTACTTAACTCAGGTGGAGTTATTTTTTTAAACGGGAGAAATTAACTCAGGGGGAGTTATTTTTAAAGGGGAGATATTATTTCAGGAGGAGTTTTACCCTATCTATTTGATTATAATTCTATTCTGGATTTTATTGATATTATTGCACTTTTTGCTAATGATAAAAAGGGGGAGAAATTGAGTTATGATGAGGGAGAAGTAAGGGAGAGTTATGAGAAGAAAAGATGGGAAGAAGAAAATTAACGAAAAGAACAAAGCCGAAATGATCCGTACATTATATTATATACTGTAGTTTTGCAGGTATTTATCCCATCAAAGGTCATTGAAGGTTGTTGTTTTGTCATCATCAAAAGGGGGAGATTGTTGGAATAAAATATTCCACATATGCAAATTATGCAATTTGAGATTTTGATGATAAGTTGTTAAACATCGAAAACAACGAAAAACAACAAAGGAATCAAGAAGAAGTCAAAGACAAAGCAGAACGCTAATAGCACACGCTAAAGTATAAACTAGCGCACGATAATCATCAAGACAAAGAGTTATGCAGCATAGCATTAAAGGCAATAACGCATGCTAGTACATAAACTAGAGCACGTTAAATGACTGAGTTAGCGCATGCTAATGATGACGCTAACGAAGGAATATATCCGTTGTGTAAAAGAGAAGACTTTCAATACGGAGATCACGCGTATGGTCAAAGAATCTAAAAAGTGAAGTTTGAATAGATAGCGCAGGCTATGAAGATTACTTAGCGCACGCTGAGTTTGAATTATGTCCGTTGGACAGAAGACTTTCAACATCAGACCATTGTAAATAAAGACCAGCTAGCGCACTCTAAGGGTTAATATTAACGCACGCTAAAGACAGAGGCAGAAGATACTGGACTCAACCGATCAACAGATAACGTACGTAACATCTAATAATAATGTACGTTAAACTGTTTAGCGCACGCTAAACATACAAATAGCGCACGCTAAGAACTACTACAAGTACATAAAGCACTACAATGAGAATCCAAGGGAAAATCTGAAAGCAGGAGGTTTGAAAGTGGAATGTTTCAGTTGTCATAAAATTTGGCACATCTGACTGTCGTGATCTCAAGAAATAAGAAGACAAGAAGAAAAAAGCCAAGAAGTAGGACAATACAAAGTCCCTTGTTGGAGGAGACAAACTCCAGAAACTGAAGAACCAAAAAATGGATTCTACTGAGAAGAAGAAGAAGCATACAACTACTTCATCCAATCAAGTAGATGAAGAGGTAACATGTAAACCTCGCATCATACTTAACAGTAAGACAGTACATAACTAATATGGCAAAGTGGATACCAGCACTATGCAGCTGAAGAGTACATAGTGGGATAACAAAAGGAGTCAATCATCCATTACGTCAAGGGTGTTAAATACAACCAGCAAGAGAACCAAAATTCGAGCGTCCACGAAAAGCTTGTGTGGGAGTATTTTCTTGCTGGGAACCCGGAGGTGCTGACCAATCAGTGGCTGTTCTCCCGATAACTGTGCTGGGAACCTGAGGCGCTGTTAATCAGTTAAGGGCTTCTCCTTGTGCGCAGAAGTGTACAGAAAAGGCATTGGGAACCCTGGATTTGCTCGAGCGACTCGCGATTTACTTCTCTCAATGAGTTAGGAGTGGGTTCATTGAGGGACTAGGATTAGTCCGGCTAAGCTGGGATCACTTAGTTATCAAAAAAAAAAAAAAATCGAGCGTCCACGAAAAGCTGATCACATGGCTTTCTCCACCATTATATTAAAGTGAAAGATGTGGTAACCAGGGCCTTGGTCACCAGAAATATTTGACCATACAGCTCACCAAGGAGTCACATACTATCATCTAGGGATTGAGAAATCAAGCATCTTAAAGGGGCTTACCAGTGGCACTCTCCATCCGCTAATCAATGTTTAATCTCGCGTCAAGCGGCAGTGTGGGAGTATTTCCTTGCTGGGAACCCGGAGGTGCTGACCAATCAGTGGCTGTTCTCTCGAGAACTGTGCTGGGAACCTGAGGCGCTGTTAATCAGTTAAGGGCTTCTCCTTGTGCGCAGAAGTGTACAGAAAAGGCATTGGGAACCCTGGAATTGCTCGAGCGACTCGCGATTTACTTCTCTCAATGGGTTAGGAGTGGGTTCATTGAGGGACTAGGATTAGTCCGGCTAAACTGGGATCACTTAGTTATCAAAAAAAAAAAAAACAGAATAAGATGGGTGGACCATACTGCACCACAAAAACATAACTTGTAATAGATATATTATAAACCATACTATAATATTACAAAATCTAGGGGACTAGTATATTTTATTCCGAGTTTCAAAATACAAAACACATAAATGTGAATTTTTTTGTCTTAACAATTTTTTGGATTATTAACGAGTATTGTTTGATAATAGATTTTCTAGATCATATATATTGTTTATGTTTGGTGATAGATGAATCAAAACAACTAGAAAATATACTAGATATGCAATATTGACTTTGAAGAATAATTCAAATCAGTTGTTGAACAAGATCTAATTTGCAATTGATAAAACAAGATACAATTTGCAATTAAAAAGTCAGAGATTTGTTGTTTGATTCTTTCCAACGGCACCACAAAGCTCTTGAAGATAGTGCAACCATGCTGCCAGGGGCGGATGCACGGCTGGGCAAGAGGGGGCAAGCGCCCCCTTGAATTTTTGACTATATATATATTGTTCCTTTTGATAAAAGAAAATTATTTTTATCGATTTTTCTTAGTTTCTTATTTTATTTCCTAACATGTTTGTATGGTTTCCTAACAATTATTTTCGCTATAGAAATATATTACTTATATTTTTCATTCGTGATATGCTTATTGTTTTGCTAAAAAATATTTTTACATTAGAAGCACTTGAATTATATTTTTCATTATATGTTTCTGACCTAATATTTTATTTTAATGTTATTTTAAATAAAGTATACCATACATTACAACAAAGAAATATTAAAAACCTAAAATTCGGTTCAGAAAAATAATTAAAATATATATAAAAATGAAATCCATAAATTTTTGGATTGTCCTTTTAAATTAGTTTTGATAAAAATACAAACGTATTATGTTTAGATATTTGATAATAAATGCAAATTGGGAAAATTATATTTTATTTTGGTTCCTATAGTTTGTGCTCTCTCTGAATAAAGTTCCTGCATCCGCCACTGCATGCTGCTAACGTGTAATGAATTAGAGAGAAAAAGTAGAAATGTGTAGAGATACCAATAAAATTGTGTGTACTTGTTAAGGGAGCAAATGCCCCTATTTATAAATACACACTAAGATTTCAGAGAAATATTAGTCGGTGATTTACAACACTATATATTTTGTTTGAAGAGTTTATTTATAAAATATGATTTTGTTCCAATAAAAAGTCTACTTTAAAAATAAATTATTAACTGTAATTACAATTTATATAAAATTCCTTAAAATTAAAGTTTTTATTATATAAATTACAATGTTAGTTGATTGGGAAAAATGGAAAAATTAGTTAAAATATATGGTTCAAAATAAATTGTACTTTTATTATAAGGATTAAATATAACTGAACAAGAATTTTCAAGTGGAATGAAAAGAGTAGGGTTGTAAAAGAGCCAAATTGTATCGAACCCTCACTGGGTTCGGCTCGGCTCGGATTTATCCGAACCTTAGGTTCGACTCGGCTCGAAAGCTTAGAATCTCGGAATTTGAGGTTCGGTTAGGCTCGAAAGTTAATTTTTTTTATAGTTCGATTTGGCTCGAGCTTTCGAACGGTTCGAATATAGTTCAATTCGGCTCGAGTTAAAATCCAGTATAATTCCATAAGACCAGAATCTAAAATATGTCAAGTCGAACGATTCGGTCCGATTCATCGAAACCGGACGATTCGGCATAGGATGGGAGGGGTTTATGTCTTGGGTCAAACCCCTCTAACCAAGCCTAATAGTTCGGTCCGATTCACCAAATCATATTTTATAGAGTTCGAATTTATAATTGATGTCCCAAATCGAGCCACGAAGCAAGCTTTTTCAAATCAAATCGAATTTTCAAATTTGTTCAACGTGAAATGAGTCACCACAACAAACAATGACTTGATGAAAGTTAGAAGTGATGTTTTGGTGATTTGGTGGCGTTTTTTATTTAAGTGCCATTTCGTAAGAAGTGACGTTTGTAGAAATGAAAATATATAATGCCAAAATAGTTGAAAGAATTATTTTTTAGAGTGATGATATTCTAAATAAAATGGCAGGGTTTAGTGACACGTAAAGAAGGTATATGAAAAACATCGTCGTATAGTCTATAAGAAAAAGTAAAGCATTCTTAGACAAACTTTGACTTTTTTCTTCTCACTAAATTTGACATTATCAATTATAAGTTAATGGTATCCTATGCTACTGTGAAATAATAATCTTTATCATTAAAAACAATTTCCCCTAAACATAACTTTACCACATAAATAATTATTTTTAAAGATTATTTGATGTCATTTGGCATCACCCATTTTTGAGTTCTCACCAAATAAATACTTGAACAAGATTTCACCTAATTGTCTGCTCAAGGTAATCTTAGTGGAATGGGGATCCTCTACATTTCTTAAGCGTCCAGTTCAATCTGGACCCTCCAATTCACACACACTCATATGGGTGTATGTGTGTGTGGGGGAAATGGAGGGTCCCCATCCCCTCCAGTCCTCTCCAGTTACTGGAGAGGATCCAAACTCATCTTAGTGACCTACATAAGCTCCCCCCTCAATTTTGTAGTACTCCCTCCATCTCGGAGCGCGATATTTTAAATAAAATCAGTATATTTTAAAAAAATAATTGGATGTGATAGATGTGTAAGTTTTATAAGTATTGATGGTGAAAGCATGGTGCAGATTAAAAGGTAAAATGTATTGATGGTGAATGTATGGTAGAGATTAAAAAATAAAATGTGATTTGAGATATTTAATAAAATGTTGCACTTCTAAAGGGACAGTTTTTTGGGCCAAATGTTGCACTTCGGGCAGGACGGAGGTAGGGGTGTAAACAATCCGAATGTCACAAGGTTTTCAATTTGGCTCGCAGCCTTTCGAACTTAAGGTTCGATTCGGCTCGGTTCGGTCGAACCTTGGATGTTGAGGATCCGACTCGAGGCTCGAGGTTCGAGCCGAACACTTTCAATTTAGCTGGGCTCAGTATATTTTGAAAAAAAAAATCCTTGCGCATGAAACTGAAACTGGACAATCGATCTTATGCTTCCTGATTTCTCAAGTAACAAGACTAGAATCCAAACAACATCAAATTATAAAATCCTAATATGATACAAATTAACATCTTAATGAATACCTCGCTAAAATTCAAAATCTAATTAAATATGTAATTGAAGCAAAAAACAATTGAATACCTAAATTAAAATCTGAAAATCAAAACGAAATTTTAATATTTCGGGCTCTGCTCGGTTGGTCCATATTATATATATATATATATTGAAAGGCAAAAACGAAAAGGCAAGTCGAGCTGAGCCTTTTCGAACGGTTCGACTCGACTCGCCGAATATCAATATTGAAATTTCGGTGTTGCGTTTCGCCCTTCGAGCCGAGCTTTTTCGAGTCGAATATCTCGAGCTTTTTCGAACTTTCGGGTTCATTTACGGTCTGGGGGTATTAACTTTTGTTTCCAATCAAGAAAAAGAAAATCAAAATAAATGGTTGCAAATAAAAAATACCAAAATTTAAATAAAAAACCAACAAACCTTTGTATTTTCGGGTATAAATCTATATTTCTATTAAAAGAGAGTCGTGACACATGTCACTTAGTAAGATTTTTTATTTTTATTTTGAAATAGAGATGCATTCTTAAATTTCCAAAAAATATCTAGATATTGTGGGAGTTTTATTCCACAACTTAGGCTCTGTTCTTTTGGACTGAATGAATCGAATCGAATCGAATCGAATGGATCTCGAATCGAATCAATTGAATTGAATGGACTCGAATCGAATCAAATATATATTAAGGGTAAATAATAATAACAATAATAAATAATAATAATAATAATAGTAGTAATTAACAACAACAACAATAATAGTAATATTATTAGTAATAATAACAATAATAATAATTAAGATTAATAATAAGAAGAAGAAGAAGAAGTAATGAATCGAATCAATCGAATGGACTCGAATCAATCGAATCAAAATCGAAAAATAAGTCAAAAGAATGTAGCCTTACACTCATCTATCAATAAAACAATTCTTCCTTTATTTTTTTAGCTTAAAATTTTAAATGTTTATAATTTTTTAAATTAAGTTTATTTTTAATGGAAAATATATCGAATTAACTTTTATTTCACAAATTTCAACTAGACATTCATATGAATATAATAAATTTGATGGATTTACAATAATGACCGATTGCACAAAAAAATTATATTAGAAAAAATATGAATATTTATTTTCAGTAAAATTAATTGATGCAAAATAAAAATATATTAACTCATTTATTACTTACATAAATAATAAATTATGATATTTATTTAATTATAATAACTAAATATAATTAAACATACACTGCACACACACATATATATTAAGACTTAAATCACATATTACTTTCGTCCCCAAAATTTGTTCCTATTTTTTTCGGTATGTCCAGGAAATGTATTCATGTAATGGACACGAATTGACTTAATACTCCGCTAATGTGGTACTCTTTCTTGAATTATATTACACCCATAATACACTCAATAAGTCTTTTATTAATATTACGCTAATATGATACTCATGTAGAAGATTATCAAAAATAAATTTAGAGATCGAGAAATTATTTTCTAATAGAAGAATATCTTATGCGGTGCATCGCACAGGAGAACATCTAGTAAATATGTATAATAATGTCAGGCTGGCAGCGTGGCGCACACTCCTCTCTTTCAAAGAGCAAGTATACTGTTACGAAAACGCGGACAGAAAGATGTAGAGAGAGAAAGGGACAGAGCACATACGTATACATTTAGAGAGAGAAACCTCGCTTTTATGGCCATAGAGCATTAGACACAACAGCTAACACTTGAAGGAGCAATTTAGTCGTTAGATCTGCTTGCTATTTCCTGTCACCCAATTGCGGGGTTTCCATTTTCAAGATCGAAAATTGCAGAATTCATTGAGTTTGACTTAGCATTGATCCACTGAGTAATTGATTTCCCCACTTGAATTTCACTCTCATCACTTCAGCATTTTTTTCCTTCATATTATAGCCTTTTGAATAGCTTAAATACTCGAATTTGGATTGCTTGCGTCGGTGGTGTTTTCGATTTTTCTGATGGTGGCGTTCTGGGGTATTGCCGGAGCTCCGTTGAGTTTCTGGGCAGACCTCCGGCTGTCCTTGAAGGAGATGTAATGTGGAATTGAAGGGTAAAATAGTAAAAATGTTCAAGTCGGCACGGTGGAGGAGCGAGAAAAACAAGGTCAAAGTTGTGTTCAAGTTGCAGTTTCATGCAGCTAAGGTACTTTCTCTCTCTTACTGGATAGACATTTATATATAGGTAAGTGTGTATACATATTCTGTTTGTTTTCATGTGTGTGGTGTGTGCAATTTTTCTTTCTTTCTTGTTTTGATGTTGGGATTGCATTTCAAGATTGATTTCTCTGATATTGCTTTCTCGGGAAGATTTATGATGTTCAATTCAGTCAATCTTGAGGAATGTTGTTTTTTCTCAAAATGTACTAATTCCAGAATTTCTCGAAGTTAGAAAGATCGAACTGATCGACCGACCTTTTTAAAATGTTAGGTACCGCAAATTGGAGATGATGCATTGATGATATCTATTGTCCCTGCTGATGCTGGAAAACCAACAGTGAAATCAGACAAGGCATTAGTTCGAGATGGGAGTTGTTTTTGGGATAATCCGGTTTACGAATCCGTGAAATTCAACCGAGACCCAAAATCAGGGAAGATTCATGAGAGGATATACTATTTTGTTGTGGGGACGGTACAAAAAAATGTCAATACGTAGTGAGATGAAATTTAATTATACTTTGCTTTGCTGCCAAGTGATCTTTCTAAAAGCTAACTGTTGATTTTTGGTGGCACACTTTAGGGGTCCTCTAAATCTGGAGTTATTGGAGAAGCTTCAATTGATTTTTCGAATTATGCTGAAGCACGTAAGGTCTCGATGGTTTCTCTTCCTCTGAAGTATTCGAAATTGGAAGCTGTATTGCACGTACGCAGTAATTTTTCTTATTTTTTATTTTCGGGATTCATCTTATTTGCTTGTGGAGATTATTTATCTGATTTCAGTTATTTCTTTATGCAAATGCTTTTAATATATATAACAGGTCTCGATTCAGAGAATGCAGGAGTCTGTTGATCATAGGTGCTGCTGATTACTGAAAGCCGTGTTTTCCTTCAAATTTTCATGGACTAAATCGATATGTTAGCCAAATAAAAACTTTCTTGTTCCTGCAGGGAGGTTGAAGAAAATGAGAGTACAAATTCGGATTATAAAGATCACAGTTTGAAGGCACAATTGGACAACAGTGATATAGATGAAACCATCAAAGGCGGTTCTGATGTAATCTCATGTCCTCTACCCAATTCTTTTTTTCTTTCCTAACTTTTATTTGGAGGAACACTCCTGTAGCACCGTCTGAAATTAGATGGTTCGACAATGATATGTGACACTTTTCAGTATCAGTAACAATACTTTATAATTTCAAGATATTTCTGGAACTTATAAAGTATGATTTCTAATACCGAAAAGTGTCATTGTCGGAACGTCTGATACAATCAGATGGTTTGGCGTACAAGTTTTTATTGTTTTACCCGTTTTTTTCGATCATAATTGATTGTCCTTGGTCCTCTTTTCAAATAACAGGATGTGCCGTTTAATAAAACTGTTTCTTACATTGCCGAATCAAATGGGATCCGCCGAACATCTAGCGGATCCGATATCACGATGTCGAGCTCCGAGAGCGACCATGTTCATCACGAGTGGCTTAGAAATTCAGCCCTTGAAGCCGTAAGTACAGATGGTTCCTTAAGCACTCCCAGAGAAGAAGCCTTTTTAGGACAGCACTTATCCGAGGAGTCTTCAAATGTTGAAAAGCTGAGATCCGAAGTCGCCACTTTATCCAGACAAGCCGAGATGTCCGAGTTAGAATTACAGACTCTTCGTAAGCAGGTTGTGAAAGAAAGCAAAAAGGGACAAGACCTTTTTAAAGAACTCATTTGCTTGAAAGAGGAAAGAGACACTTTGAAGAGAGAGTGCGAAAAAATCAAAACCGCGAGGACTAGAACCAACTTGGAATTTCGAGGAGATTGCTGGGAAAATGTCGACGAACTTAGACAAGAACTAAATCACGCGAAGGAAATTAATGCAAATCTTCAAATTCAACTTCAAAAAACACAAGATTCGAACTCGGAACTAATTCTTGCTGTGAAGGATCTCGACGCGATGTTGGAAACGAAAAATAAGGAAATATTAAACCCCTCGAATGGATTATTAGCGAAAGACGTCGATGAAAGAAAGCCGATGGGAGTGGTGTCCACATACCAACAAGATGATGAAAGTGATGATGATGAAGAACAGAAAGCTCTTGAGGAGCTCGTTAAGGAACACGGTGATGTTAAGGAAGCGTATCTTTTAGAACAACAGATAATAGACATGCGTGGCGAAATAGAAACTTACAAGAGAGATAAAGACGAGCTAGAGATGCAAATGGAGCAGCTTGCGCTTGATTACGAAATAATGAAGCAAGAAAATCACGAAATGGCTTATAAGCTCGAGCAGAGTGAACTTCAAGAACAACTTAAATTGCAGTATGAATGTTCATCTTCCTATAATACCGTCCAAGAACTCGAAATCCAGATGGAAAATTTGCGGAATGACTTGAAAAACCGATCAGAAGAATCGGAAAATGCGTTGGTCCGAATAAGTGAACTTCAGGATCATGTCAAGAGCTTGGAGGAAGAACTCGAAACGCAGTCTCAAGGATTTGAAGCTGACTTAGAAGTGCTTATGCGCTCGAAAGTAGAGCAAGAGCAGAGAGCAATAAGAGCTGAGGAAGCATTGAGAAAGACAAAGTGGCAAAATGCTAATACAGCTGAAAGGCTTCAGGAAGAATTGAAAAGGCTTTATGTGCAGATGACATCTACATTTGAAGCTAATGAGAAACTAGCCACTAAAGCTATAGCAGAAGCAAACAGTCTCCATTTACAAAAGAGTTGTTTAGAAGAAATTATTGAGAAAGCTTCTGAAGAACAAAAATTAGTCAAAGAATGTTATGAGGCTCGATTGCATCAACTTTCTAGCCAAGTGAAATCGATGACAGATCAAATTGAAAGAATGCAGTCTGAATTTGAGGACAAAGCAGTGCAGCTGGAGAATCAGAAAAAACTTAAGAATGAGCTTGAAATGTGTGTGGAAAAGAACAGAATTCTGTTGGAGGATATAGGGAATAAGGAGATTTTGATGAATGAGTTGGAACAAATGAGAATATCTATTAAAGAAATGGAATTGCTTTTGAAGCAAGGTGATGATGAAAAGATTGAGCTAGAGAAAAGGATTGTCTCGGTGAAGAGTGATGCTGAGGATTCACAAAAGGAATTAAATAAAATGACATGTCTTGTGGAAGAAAAAGAATTAATAGTCGAGAAAGTGCGGTTGGAGTTAGAATCTCTTCAATCGCAGTGTACAGAATTAAAGCGTATTTTGTCGGAGGATGAGCTAGAGAAAGCCATATTAAGGAAACACTTGGTTTTATTAAAAGGCGATCTTAGAAAAAGGGACGATGCACTGAATAACATGGAGAACAAGATTCATCGGGGCTCTGAAGAGGTTGCGAATCTTAAGGACAGAATAAAGTTGCTTGAGGTAATTAATGTGCACCTGGTTGAGCTTATTCGTATATTCACCATGGAATACTATCCGTTATAATTGAGATCATCTCGAATTTCTATAATAAGAATTTGTCAGGGTCTCATTCATTATAAATAAAAAAAAATGTTTATTTGAAAAAGCTTTATATGTCTTTCAACTTTTAGTAGTGCTATGTTATATCTCCGCGAGTCGTGACAACAGGATCAGATCAAGTTAAAAGAAAATGCTCTGGAAGCATCCAACAATGTGTTTCTAGAGAAGGAAAAGGAACTTCATAATAAAATTGGAGAGTTAGAAGGAAGGCTGGAAATGCTCGATCAAAGCAGTATTCAGTATTGTGTAAATGACATCGAAAAGGTTGGTAAATGTGTAGTTCTTTGGTATGATCAGAGACTTGAATAAATGAAATGTGATCAGAAACTGAGCCAGTCATGTTTAGGTTATTGAGTAAGATGAGAAATTGAAAAGAAAAAAAGATCGCCATATTACAGTTAATATCTGATCTGCTTTATTGCCTGATTTCCATAGTCAAGGTTTGGCCTAATTCCAAAAAACCCAACTATTTGTCCATCCAAAAAAAAAAAAAAACTTGACGGTTGACTTAATTACAATATCCTGGATTAATTTATACGTCCTCCAACTATTTGTTTTGGAGATACTTGCATTACCCACCCTTGAGGTTTGGCTTGGCTTAATTCCAAAAAAAAAAAAAAAAAAAAAAAAACTATTTCTGAAAATAACAAAACCTGCCCTTGAGATTTGCATCCGTCTTACATTTTGCTCTTGCCACTAACAGCGCTAACGGCAATTGCTGAACTTCACCAAATATTTTTACAATAACACCCTTAACTTAAAGTACAAATAATACCAGCTTTTCCTCTTACATATCACTGAATATTTGTAAATATTACAAATAGACAAACGAAAAATTTGGATACTTTGATATTAGAAGCGCTAAGGTGTGCAATTGTAAAGTATTTGATCACATCTGAAAATAACGTCTGGCGCAAAATGTAAAACAGAATCATAATCCAAGAGTGGTTTTCGTGATTTTTAAAGTTGGTTGGTTTTATTTGTAATATTCCAAAGCTCAGGGGCATTTTTTTGTAATTATCCCTTTTCTTCACAGAAGTTTAACAATGTTTCTTTCTGGGAAGCAGGTAGCTATACTTGCAGAGGACAAGGACCCAAATTTTGGACCCACTGACGTAACAAAAAACTGCCATGAAGATTCAACCATTCCAAAAACGTGCATAACGATGTCTTTAAGCAGGTATGACTATATTGGTATAAAAAGTTGATTTGTTTGCGACTTAGCCACAATATAAGAAGTTTCTCTTCTAACCATTAAATGCAATTTGCCATTGCAGTGACGATAAAAAATTACCGGATGAACTAAAATGTTATGCGGATAAAAATGGACAAATAACAAACGAAATGGCGTTATTGAACGAGAGGAACAAATTAATGGAGGCTGAACTGAATGAGATGCAAGAGAGATATTCGGAAATAAGTGTGAAGTTTGCAGAGGTAGAGGGAGAGAGACAACAACTTATAATTAAAGTACGCAACCTGAAGAATGCAAAGGAGAGATTTTAAAATTTTCCAAACTTGTTCTTCGTCTCATCGAATGTAATACAATATCCAAAAGGGTAAGTAATATGCCTATTTGTTTATTTTTTATTCCTTTTGTATTATCATCTTGTATACGAGTGATCATATGTCGAAACTGATGAAAGTTTCTGTTCATGAACATATTTTTGATTCCATTGCCTGCATTATATCAAGAAGGGAAAATATTATCAGTTTCAAGATTTCGAATGAATGACTAATGCTAAATATTTTATCTCAATTGCTTCATTGGCCGCATCCACAGAAGAAGCCTGTTTTACTCTATACAATGATTTCTGCAAATCATTCCAGATGGTTTCTGGATATAGGTTATGACTGAGTTCTAAAAAGCAGCAGACAGCCTCGGGTAATGGATAGAATTATGCGACCAGGAGAAAAACATAGGCAGCAGAAAGATTTCAAGTAAAAGAAACATAGAATTATGCGATCAGGAGAAAAACATAGGCAGCAGCAAGATTTCAAGTAAAAGAAATTCAAAATTTGTAGCTCGAGAGCTATGATAAGGCAAATGTGGATTTAAATTGGATTTTTTGATAGTGTGAATGACTCTAGTATAGAATGAACAATCAGTGTTGTAAATGAGGCGAGGACCCGACTCGACTGTTGTGCGGCGATTAATACGCCTCGAAGGCGATCGGCATAAATGGCCGAGCGACCGAAGTCGGCATCAAATAGGCCAAGGTAGACGTGCCAACCGAAGATGCCAGACCATGGTCAAGTGCCTAGCGATCGACGGCCAGGGCAATCGTTTCTTGGCACCTGGGGATCGCCTCTAGTACCCGACCGAGGACGACCGTCCTATGCCACATGTAAAACCAACATCCGTCAAAGTCTGCGAATACTGAATCTCGGGATGAAGGCCCACGTGCAGATCCGCAAAAGGCGCCGCAAGAACAGGTTTGACTCCAGCCCATCAGCGGTTGTCGGTGACAAAAGGACGGCCTCAACCGACAGACCCGCCGAAAAGTCCTAGGTGGGACCTCCCAAGACTGCGACGTGAGGCACATGTCACCTTCTCATTGGTTCGCGCATCTGGCTGCCAGCAGCAGCTGCGGACTTTAAGGAAACAGTCCCCCGTGACAAGACAATCGCCTGCTTAATTTAATACAGGAACGGCGATCGCCCGTTTGGGACAGGGACATCCCGACAAACTCCTCTTCTATAAATAGGAGACCTCCAGCAGTGGAAAAAGGAGGACGACGCGGATTACACACAGTGAACAATACAAAGAACACTTCATCTTTGTAACAAGAACTCACATAGCATTAATTCTGGTTCTTCCGGCAATCATAAGCACTCAAGAGTTAGATAACTAGGGTCATTACATCCATTGTAATTGGACTCTAACATTAATATTTGTACTCCGAAGCAGTATTCGTATTAATAATATCTCGCGAGAGCATTCAAGCCTGGGACTAACAACCCTGGCAAATCTTGTGTTATTTATATTCCTTCGTATGTGCTCTCGCATTTGGTTTGTTACTCAGCCGTAGCCATATCCAGCAAACCATTACATATAATATTTTGGGTAACAACAATTGGCGCTAGAGGAAGGGGTGCTACCCTCGTTTTCATTCCGACCGTTTCGAAGAACACTCACTGTTCTAAGGAACATATACTTGAAGAAACACTCACTGTTCTTCAAAAAAAAACCTCCAAGATAATGACATCTGCCACTACATCGAAGAGAGCCACTCTTCGATCCGCCGGACGCCTTATTCCGGCCCAGTCCGAGTCCCAACCTGCGGCGGAAGGCAGCCGCGCCGACGCTAGGCTCTCACTCCCGCCCCCGAGGGACGGCCCCAACCTCTCACTCGATCAATTCCAAATCGCGGAACAGATCGAGGAGGCGATGGCCATCCTAAGGGAGTGAGGGAGAGCATGCGACGCGCCCACTATTACCCCATCAGCCATCTGCCGTGCCGGCAAGCGAAAGCTCAAAGGGTTATATGTCGAGAAATCGTCAGAAAGCCCCAAGCCGCAGGAAAAGGCGCTCGCAAGGCGGGACGATTCCGTCTTCAGCCGCCTAGGGAGTGATCCCTCATGGCGACCTGGGCATTCTGGCCCCAGCCATGAGACGTCGGAGTCCGAATCCTTCACCAGGAGTTCGGCACACCCAACTCCCAGAAAACAGGCCAGCCATCTGGCTCCCACTCGCCATAAAATTGAGCTCGGCGGGAGAGACCTCGTTGCCTACAACGGAGCCAGGAGATCGGTACATGATCGCCTCGGCTCTCGCGCCGAGAGCCAGACCACGAGCAGCCAGGCTACGGCGATGGCCGCCATACAGCGCCAGCTCGACGACATGAAGGCGCTCATAGAAACTGGGGCAGACCCCAAGAGAAAGGTCGCCGGTCCAAGTGAGCCACTCGCGATCCAGATCGAGCTTGCCCCTGTGCAACCAAAGATCGCTCCTCCTCAAACACCTTTGTATGAGGGGAGATCGGACCCCGAGACTCACTTGAGCAAGTTCTGAATCTACATGACCGGATGCGGGGAATCGGACGCAACGAAATGCCGAATGTTCCCATTAACATTGGGCGATCTTGCCCACAGGTGGTACATCTCATTGCCACCGCGCTCAATCAACTGTTTTGAGAAGATGGCGAACGACTTCACGTCGTACTTCGCCGCCAATGTCGCTCGGCCAGAAGGTCCCCACCGCATGATGAAGATCAGGCAGGGGAAAACGAGCTCGATGAAGATTACATCGACTGGGTGGATGAAATAGTCCTCACTGACGAGCCCATTAGCGACGAGCTCGCCCTCTACTCGGTCTTGGGGGGATTATGTGGCCATTCTCCCATGTTCAGGCACCTCACGAAGGACATCCCCCCGACCTACGCGATCTTCCACGTCAAGACCGCCGACTTTCTGGACAGGCAGAGATTGCTCACCCTTCGCCTAGGCGAGGGGGCAACCGGCGAAAGGAAGGCGCCATCTTCCATCCCGAAGAAGGCGGTCGCCAAGCCCAGAAAAATGGTCGCCAAGCCACCCGGCGAGTTCAAGGCCTTCGAGGATGTGGAAGTTCACCTCCTCCGCAACCTCAATCTATCTCCGGCCCACATCTTCAATGCCATCAAGGGGCGCGAATGGCTTAGCAAGCCGAAGCCAATGAGGGACAACGACCATCTGGACCGCAGTAAATTTTGTGCCTACCACAAAAGTCCCGGCCACAACACCAGTCAATGCCGCGACCTCCTCAGACAACTCTGGAGATTGTTCGAGGAAGGCAAGCTGAACAATTTGGTGACCAAGCCGGAGCCCAGGGCTGAAAGGACCGGGGGCGCGACCGTCAACCTCCCAATCCGGTCGCCAGGATCGAGCAAAACGAGTCGGAGTACTCAGACGAGTCGCTCCTTCCGATCAACCCCGGCGTTAGGGTCAATATGCTTCAGTCGGGAGGTGGAAACCTCGGAGGTCTTTCCCCAGTGTCCACCATATCAAATAGAAAGCGGAAGGCCGAGCTGAGGGCGTTTGCCAGAGTCCATGTCGTGGTGCCCCCAGAGCCAACCATCTCCAGAGAGGCGCTCATCTCCTTCTCCAACAAGGATAGGGAGGGAGTGCAGTGCCCCAAAGAGGATGCATTGGTGATCTCTGCATGTATCCTTGAGAAAATGGTCGACCGCGTGCTGGTTGACAATGGGAGCTTTTGCAACATCATATTCAAATCCGCTCTGGACCAGTTCGGCAACCTAACCAAGTTCATCAAGCCATTCGAGACCGTGCTTCAAGGGTTCGGCGACAACCCGGTCAAAGCCTATGGAAGGATCAAGCTCTCCGTCGAGCTAGTCTGCTGTTACGATCCCAAGGTTAAGATCACTAGGAACCTCAATTTTGTAATCATAGATAGGCCCAGCATCTATAATGGGTTCCTAGGTCGCCCCTTTCTAGAAACCTTTGAGGCGGTCGCATCTTCTTTCTTTTACTGTATCAAGTTCTCCAATACCGATGGGACAGCCTGTACTGTAAAAAGAGACCAGCTAATGGCAAAGAAATGTTTGAATTACTCCTGTGTTGTAACTTTTCCTTTAAACGTTTCTTGTACTATTTGTAACATTGAGACGATCGACAATCACGATGGAGATCTACGAGCCAAGCACCTCATACCAGTCCGACTCAGAGGACGACATCTCACGTCGCTTGTTGGACGACATCGAACCGAGGATCGGCTTCGAGCCAAGCCTCGATGTTGATCCAAGGATCGAGTCCGGCGATCGTTCCAAACGAGAAGCGACCGTCCCCATCGAAGAGTTGGAAAGTATAGAAATCGGTCCGGCTTGCCCGGAGCGGGAAGTGCAGATCGGCTCAAGCGTCGGTCCCGAGTTAAAAGACGATCTGATCAGTTTACTACGAAAGAACATCGGGGTCTTTGCTTGGTCGCATCAAGATATGGTCGACATCAGTCCTGAACACGCTTGCCACTATCTAAAGATCGACCCGGCGAGGAAGCCTGTTCACCAAAAACGTAGGAAATTCGGTCCAGAGAAGTATGTTGCGCTCGACGCAGAAGTCAAAAAGCTGCTCGACAATAAACTGATTGGGGTAGCTACCGACAAGCCACAATGGGTAGCCAACGCGGTGCTTGTCAAAAAGGCGAGCAACTCCTGGAGATTATGCATCGATTTCACCGACCTTAACGCGGCATGACCAAAAGATCACTTCCCAATGCCCCATATTGACCACTTGGCCGATAGCACGGCAGGTTGCGAAACGATGTCGTTTATGGACGCCTTCGCCGGGTACCATCAGATCCCAATGGCGGAGAAAGACGTAAAACACACGTCATTCCACACGGAAAAAGACGTGTACTTTTGGGTCTGAATGTCGTTCGGCCTGAAAAATGCGGGGGCGACCTACCAGCGACTAGTCAACGGGATGTTCGCCGATCAGATCGGCAAGACCATGGAGGCTTACATTGACGACATTGTGGTCAAAAGCCTCAAAAAGGAAGATCACCTCAAAGACCTTGCCGAGACGTTCGCCATCCTCGAGAGGTTCAACATGAAACTGAACCCCAAGAAATGCAACTTCGGAGTAAGCTCCGGAAAGTTCCTGGGGCACATCGTGAGCCAAAGGGGGATCGAAGCGAACCCCACCAAGATCAAGGTGATCATCGACATGCAGGAGCCACGAAATGTCAAGCAGGTGCAGCGCCTCACGGGGTGTCTAGCAGCCCTTAACCGTTTCATTTCCCGGCTCGGAGACAAAAGCAAGCCATTCTTCGCCACCATAAAGAATAAGGAATTTGCGTGGACGAAGGAAAGTCAAATGGCGTTCGCCAAAATCAAGGAGTATCTGTCTAATCCCCAAATCTTGGCAAAACCGACCCCCGGCAAAAAGCTATTCCTTTACCCGGCAGCCTCGGAGGTCGCGCTGAGCGCCGTATTAGTGCGGGCAGAGAGGCAAGCCCACTTGCCGATCTACTTCGTCAGTCAAGCGCTTCATGACGCGGAAACGCGTTACACACCTCTGGAGAAGATCGCCTACGCACTAGTCATGAGTGTTCGCAAGCTGAGAGCCTATTTCTTCGAACACCAAGTGGAGGTTCTGACGACTCTCCCTCTAAGGCAAGTTCTGCACCGGCCAGACACCAACGGGCGACTCCTCAAGTGGTCACTGGAGATCGCCCAGTACGGTGTCACGTATGCTCCTCGCACGGCGATCAAAGGCCAATCTCTGGCGGATTTCGTGGTGGAATTAACGTTCCCACCTAGTCCGACCAGGTCGGCCGTCCCGCCTGGAAACTTTACGTAGATGGCTCGGCGACCAGCTCGCGAGCAGGGGCAAGGATTGTCCTCATCAGCCCTGATGGCCAGAGTTTTACAAATGCTGTGCGTTTTGAGTTCCGAGCGACCAACAATGAAGCCGAGTACGAAGCCTTAGTAGGCGGGCTCGATCTAGCTCTCGCCAGGACGTTCGTCGCCTTCACATCTTCATGGACTCCCTCTTGGTCGTAAACCAAGTCAAGGGGGAATATGAGGCGCGCGGCGAACAGATGATCAAATATCAAGAATTGGTCGCCGAAATGTGCACAAACTTTGAAGAAGTGCTGATTGAGCAAGTCCCGAGAGAGCACAACTCCCAGGCCGATGCCCTATCCAAACTCGCGTCGTCAGATGGGGCAGCGGACTTCTCTAACATCCAAATCACTAAGTTGGCGAGATCGGCGATCGACAAAAGCCAGGTCGCCACAGTTGCCATTGCCGAAGGGAATTGGATGACTCCGTTCATCGAGTACTTGAAGGACGGAACGGTCCTCACAGATCGGATCAAGGCTCGCCAGCTTCAGCTCCGAGCAACCAGATACACCCTATTGGACGACCGGCTTTATAAGCGAGCTTTCAGCCTTCCTCTCCTCAAGTGCATTACACCGGAGGAAGGCCGGCTTGTTTTAGCCGAAATCCATGACGGGATCTGTGGAAATCACGCGGGAGGGCGAGCTCTCATCCACAAGACGACCAGGCAAGGTTTTTTCTGGCCTACCCTGCAAAAGGACACGATCGCCTACGCCCGATCTTGTCACAGGTGTCAAATAATGGGCCCGAACATCAAGCTCTCCCCTGAACAGCTCACCTCTATGTACAGTCTGTGGCCGTTCGCCCAATGGGGCATCGACCTCATCGGTCCCTTGCCGACGGCACCAGGGGGATGTAAGTTCGCCATTGTGGGGGTCGATTATTTCACGAAATGGGCAGAGGCTGAACCACTCAACAAGATCGGCCAAGAACAAGTGATCAAGTTTGTTTGGAAGAACATCATCTGCCGATTCGGTCTACCTCAGGCTATCATCTCCGACAACGGAAAGCAGTTCGACGGCTTGGAAGTTATGCAATTCTGCGAAAAATGGGGAATTAAAAAGTTGTTCTCGGCCCCCTACCACCCTCAAACAAACGGGCAGGTAGAGGCTGTAAACAAGATTCTCAAGCACACGATCAAAGCAAGACTCGAATCCAAGCAACGACGATGGGCGATCGAGCTCCCAGATGTTTTGTGGTCTTACCGAACGACGACCCGAAGTTCAACCGGCGAGACCCCATTCGCCCTCGCCTTCGAAACAGAAGCAGTGATCCCATCGGAGATCGCCGTCCTCAGCCACCGAACTGCACAACAATTGACGACGAACAACGATGTAGCTCTGCGGATTGACTTGGATATGCTCGAGGAACGACGCCTGACCTCAGAAATGAAGAACACGATCCACAAAAGGAAATCCGAAAAATTCTTAAATTCGAAGGTCAAGGAAAGGCGATTCCAAGTGGGCGATCTAGTCCTCAGAAAGATCCAGACCCACGCGGGAGTATTTGGCCCGAATTGGGAAGGCCCGTTCAGGATATCCAAGTGGCTGACCAAGGGAGCTTACGAGCTCCAACACCCAGACGGCACTCCGGACCAATATCCCTGGAACGCCATTCATTTGAAAAAATACTATCAATAAAAACACCTTATATTCATTTATTCGATGTACAGAGCTTAATGAGATTTTCCGATCCTTTAAGCGATTCGCCTCGGCAAAACAACCAAAAAGAGGATGACTCGCTCGTCCTGTGAGAGTTCGTCATCTAACATGATGGACCTAGGCAAGCGATCGCCCCCCTCCCAGCACAACATATACCGTTGAGGATCGTCATCTAACATGATGATCCGAGGTAGAAAAGTGCAGCCATGGTTCTGGAGGTTGATGGAACCGACAGCCCGTCCATGCAAGGTTCCTTTGGGCAGAGATCGCCCGCCCTTTCATTTAAATACGAGGCGGGCGTAGCCAAAGGACCCTCCAAAACAAACCTGTGGACACGCTCGCCCGCCCTCAGGTCCATCATCTAACATGGTGTACTCGGACAATACGACGCGTCCCTACCCCCGTCACAATGTATGCCCTCAAGGCCCGTCATCTAACATGTCGGTCTGAGACAGAAAAGTGCTAACAAGCCACGGTCGCGAAGTCGATTCATCCAACGGCATCCCGTGCAAGGACTCCTCCAGGCCTAGATCGCTCGCCCTTCGTTTAAATACGAGGCGGGCGTAGCCTACGGAGGACCCTCACAATTAAGTGAGTCGCGAGAAGTTGGCCATCAGACGGAATGTCGCTCGCGCACAAGACACGGTCGCGGAGGTCGGTTCCATCGAACTCCACGATTGTGCACGGTTCCTCTAGGCCGGGATGGTCAGCCTTCCTCGAGGAATCTACAAAATCGAAGATCGCAAGAACCAAACTTAAGATAGCTCGCTAAACGATTTATTTTTGTTCCCTTACTTTCACTAAGTAAACAAAAAACAAGGGGCAGAGCGGAGCCATGCATACGATCGGCTTTGTCCAATTACATGTGACGATCAGTTTTGTTCTGAAATCTACCAGTATGAGTTTAAGTATTCAATCCATTTGGAGTTGTACATACGACGATCGCCCCTCAAACACTTGTGTGAAGTCAAATGCAAAAAAATTCAGACAGACGATCGTACAAGAAAGAAATCAGAAACAAATATCTATTTCATCTCATTCGAAATACGCGTACAAGCGCCCGAAGGCAAAACACAACAAAGCTGGAAAAATTACAAGCAAAAAAAAAAAAGTGGACAAACTCAGGCTGCCCCCGCCTGGCCTTCGCCACCGGCCGCTGGATCGGCCCGGCCTTCGCCACCGATCGCTGGATCAGCGTCCTCCCCCTCGTTGGCGTCCGGATGAACGAGGTTGTCCGGCGACGGATACCAACCCAAGTCGACTCCGAGATCAGAGAGGTCGAGGATCGGCACAAAGAGGACCGGCTGCAGAGGGTGCTCAAGCACGTAGGCTTTGAAATTTTCAACCAGAGGCCCGACCTCGAGCCCTCCCTTCTTGGCAGCGCGGATGGCGTCAGCATAAGCCATGTAATAGGCAAACTCGCTGACGTACTCCACGTTGAGGAAGGGATCGGCCTCGGTCACCTTCAGTTTCTCCCTCAGCCCCGTGATCGTTTGGTCCGCGACCTGCAGCTCAGCAACCTTAGCGGCCACCTCTCCCTTCGACGACTCCAGTTCGCCGTTCAACCGGTCCACGACCGCCTTCAGCTCAGCCGCCTTCTTCTGTGAGGCCGCGTGCAACCGGCGGGCTTCTATCATTTGATCACGCATTCGGTTGGTCGCCGCCCTGGCCCGGTCAAGATCCTGCTTCGCCCGTTTGGCCGTCTCCACAGAATCCTTCTCCATGGCCACGATCCTATTGGCAAACTCGGCGTTCTGACTGCGAGCAGCCTCGAGGTCCGCATGGAGACGAGCGGTGGAGGGCCGCCCCTCATAATCCTTCACGGCCTGAGCTGCCATCGTTGCCGTTTGAAGGGCCAGAGTAAGGGTCGCCTGCATTGCATCTCCGGACCGCCGGCGTGCGATCGCATCCAGATCAGTCGTCCAAGCCCTCGGTAGGGCGGCGATAGCCCGGAAGACATAGTGAGGGACGTCGCTAGGCTCGCGGGGAGATCTGCTCGCGAGGAAGTCCAACACCATCGGCGAGCAGTTCGGGTCGGTGAGATGGACCCTGCACCAAGAACAAAAGAGTTAGTATGTCCCCTATACAAGTGACATAACTCAGCAGGGCAACCAAGCTTACCTTTCGACCTTCTCTGGGTCGCGGCCGGAGAACGGCCTGCCACGCGGGGTCTGGGCATCAGCGGTCGCCACGGCCTGCCGGAAAGCCGACGAGGGCGTAGACCCCTCCGTCATGGGAACTGCAGAGAGTGGAGGCGCGGAGACCGGCGGCACTACTGCGGGCGCCTCGGCAGCGACAGAAGGCGAAGGCTCCTCCGGCCTGCGCCTCTTGCGGTTGAGATGGAGCTGTTCCTCCTCCCGAGGTTTCGGCTCGTTGACGACTGGCCCCACGAGAGATCTCGCCTCCGGAATAGGACGGATCGTCGCCGCAGGGGCACGGGTCGTTTTCTTCCCTTGGCGGAGACGATTCATGACCCCAGCGTTCGACATGGCGATTTCTCTCGGCGGCTCGGAGTAGCCGGTGAAGTATATCTCTGCAAAGAAGACAATCAACCAAGTTAGTCATCTTCTTCAATCAAAGGCGATCGTCAGGCAAAAGAAGATCGTAAATATTTGTACCTTGGACCCTTAAGTGGCGGGGGAAGCGAAACAACCGGGCAGCCAACCAATGAACTTCGTTGTTGATAATGCGAGCGTCGATATAACTGTCAGGAAGGCTGCGGATTCGCTCCCAGACGATCGCAAAATCAAATAGTAGATCGCCTGCTGCCGGAACAAGGGAACCTGCAAAAAGAAAGCCAAATTAGATCAGTTCAGGATATATCCGAACGAAGGGAGAGTCAAAACCTTACTCGGATTCCTCTCCCGGAAGCCGGTGGGGATATCCAACTCATCGGCGGGTTTGTCGCTCGCAGCCGATTTCCACGCACCGCCGACCCAGCACCACTTCGTCAGGTCGCCCCGGACCTTGTTCGGCACCCCAAGAACCACCCGGCCCGAGCGGCCCTGGATGTGGTAGCCGCCAACGGAACCCTTCTGCGCCGTCAGCTTAAAGATATAGTTCATCTCCAACGCAGAAGGAAGACGGAACAGTCGGTGACCGCCAAATAGAGTAAAAGTGATGACGATCTGCAACCAAGCATTCGGCGTCAGTTGGAGTGGCGCCACATTCCAAGCGTTCAACAAATACGACACGGCGAACGCAATGGGAACCGCAGTCCTGCCCCCATGATCAACTCGTTAACGGCGACCATACCCTCGGGAGGTTGGTCGACACGTTCATTCTCGGCGGGCACATACAGTGAAACGTCGGAGGGGACATGGAACTCCGCCCTCCAACGAGTCAAATCCCTCTTGGTCGCCGAACTTTTGATCTGGCCAAGGGTCCACGGGGAGCGGCACGCGGCCCGAAACAACGTCCGCCTCACGGGTTCATGGTGGGCGACCGAGTATGCGCGAAAGTCGAACTTAGGGCTTGGGCCGGCTAATCTCTCCATAAGCATGGCAAATTCTAGAAAGGCTCTGCCGAATACACTATTTTGCTCCCAGTACAGCCTTATCGCCTCTTCCTCTTCGGACAGCGAGCGCTTCCGCTCCGCCTCCGCCGACTTGGCCGCGTCAGCCTCATTGAAGAGTTCTTCGACCTCCGCGGGTTTAATCCCGGCTCGGATGGCCTCGACGGCCGTCTCCACATGAAAACCCGCAGAGACTTCATCCCGAACGGTCGAAGTCGAGGCGGCGGAAGTACTACCCGCCTCATACACGTTCGGTCTTCCTCCGGACATATTCAAAAAGAAAGGAGGGAGAAAAGCTTTTGTTCTTACCTAAAGAGTCTGAGCCGAGCGACGATCGTCACGCAAAGCTTCAAGGAAATTTGGCTACGCGTAAGGATATAACCCCAGAAACCCTAGCCCCTTTTATAGGCAAGAGCAGGGACTTCTGGGCAAATAAACAAAATCTCGAGGGCTGAAGTGCAACCGTCGGATAAGTCACATTTAATGCCGCCTTCGAAAGTCGCGCATGCGTCGTTTCGAGGGCACGCCAAACGACAAGTCTGACAAAACCGTCGGATTCCACCAATAAGAGCACAACGCGTGCCCCAGTGACGTTTCAAAGCCCGCTTCTACTTCCCGCTCTTTTCAGTGATCGGGGAGGTCGTCCAAATTCGAAGTGAGTCCGCTCGAGCGACGATCGTCTATGTCATAAAAAAAGAAGTCGCTCGTCTAATGCAAGTGATCACCGGTAGAGCCACCTCACCCCACGTCTCCAACATCGGAGCGAGCTGGGGGGCAATTGTTGTGCGGCGATTAATACGCCTCGAAGGTGATCAGCATAAATGGACGAGCGACCGAAGTCGGCATCAAATAGGCCAAGGCAGACATGCCAACCGAAGATGCCAGACCATGGTCAAGTGCCTAGCGATCGACGGCCAGGGCGATCGTTTCTTGGCACCTGGCGATCGCCTCTAGTACCCGACCGAGGACGACCGTCCTATGCCACGTGTAAAACCAATATCCGTCAAAGTCTGCGAATACCGAATCTCGGGATGAAGGCCCACGTGCAGATCCGCAAAAGGCGCCGCAAGAACAGGCTTGACTCCAGCCCATCAGCGGTTGTCGGTGACAAAAAGACAGCCTCACCTACCGACAGACCCGCCTAAAGGTCCTAGGTGGGACCTCCCAAGACTGCGACGTGAGGCACATGTCACCTTCTCATTGGTTCGCGCATCTGGCTGCCAGCAACAGCTGCGGACTTTAAGGAAACAGTCCCCCGTGACGAGACGATCGCCTGCTTAATTTAATACAGGAACGACGACCGCCCGTTTGGGACAAAGACATCCCGACAAACTCCTCTTCTATAAATAGGAGACCTCCAGCAGTGGAAAAATGAGGACGATGAGGATTACACACAGTGAACAATACATAGAACACTTCATCTTTGTAACAAGAACTCACAGAGCATTAACTCTGGTTCTTCCGGCAATCATAACCACTCAAGAGCTAGATAACTAGGGTCATTACATCCATTGTAATTGGACTCTAACATTAATATTTGTACTCCGAAGCAGTATTCGTATTAATAATATCTCGCGAGAGCATTCAAGCCCGGGACTAACAACCCCGACAAATCTTGTGTTATTTATATTCCTTCGTATGTGCTCTCGCATTTTGTTTGTTACTCACCTGTAGCCATATCCAGCAAACCATTACATATAATATTTTGGGTAACAACATCGACTACCCTCGACAGATGGACTGTTCAATTCCTTCATGAGTTGGTTCCGGATATGACTTGTTACCCGATACCGGATATGACTTGTTACCCGATAGTTAAACTGGGTATACCCGGTTTGTCCAGTAAATACTCAGTTTATTTTTTTAGTTAACTAAACCTCATTTCTTAAGTGGATTGCATATCCACTACAGAAGTACTGAACAAACATAAACCCTACATGACTATACTAAATTTAAGTCTTAAGCATATAACAAACAATTTCACTAAGTACGCGCTACCCACCCGACAACCCATCTCAAATACCCCATTTGGTACCTGCTCGATTCTTTAATGAGTCTGTCTCGTTCCTAACATTGTTACCCGATTTCTTAATGGGCTTGCTCGGTGCCCGACCTAATATTATACCAAGCTGAACCGGATAATGATGATACCTGACTCTAGGGGACGCATTAACGGCACTAGTGTAGATAAACTGCACATTTAGGTACACAAATATGACTGAATACCTCACGAGGATGGGTAAACTTGATACAGTATGGAACTTAAGATTATAAGGAGATCACTTAAATTCTCTTGAAACACAAACATTTTAATTTTGACCCAAAATACAATTTTATGCAAAAAATTTGGATGCAGCAAAATTGAGAGACTATGGGATCAAGGAGACATCATTATTCTGCAATAACATGAGTGTGATCACTATTATGCAGATGCCAGTAATGCACTTAAGGACAAACACATTGATTTCAGACATCACTTCATGACAAACCACGTCAAGCTCGAGAATGTTCATTTTGATTTGCATCATTTTTATCAAGATACTAAATGAGGCTAGATCTTGTCAGCTGCAACAATAGTTGGGACTCCTACAACTTTGAAAAGCATAAGTAGCCTTAATTAAATAAACACAACAAATGAGGGAAAATACTGTAGGATCCAAGAGTACACTAACCCATACTTATTACTATATGATATAACAAGTAATGGGGAATACTATAGGACGCATGAGTTCAATAAATCACACTTATTACTGCATGATATATCAAGTAAGGGGAACACTGTACGATTCCAGACTATAATAACCTATACTTATAATCACATGATGCAGGAAAACACTATAGGACTCAAGTAATCCACATATTTTACTGTAAGAATTAAGGCTTGGATGCAGCATTTGAGGGAAAATATTATATGAAGTTCGCATACAACAGTTGATGTTCAGGGTATTCATTATTTCAATTAAGTTCATAAACATTCTCATTCTTTAAGTTTGAAAAAAAAAAAGTAAAATACTTTTCCACCACTTGTCTATTTTTAAAATATATTAACTCACACTAGAAAATTACTAAAAAAAACATGTAAAAACCTTTGAAAATTGCAATCAACTTTCTAAAAATATTCGTGCTGTAAAAAGGGGTTGGACATATCAAAAATTGGATAGATATTGAATGCAAAGTTGATGGATTTGAAGACACACTATTGTCCAAATCTATCTCAACCCTTCATTTAAAATATGACCATCTAAACTTAAACTTCCCTTTCACGAGACCTATAAATCACTTTCTGAAATCTATGTCAGGCTTCGAAACATCCTACCTGCATAGACTTAAAAGTACGTGAGACACGACTTGTGATTTAGCCCCTGAGATATGTACTAGGAAATGGTTAAATGATTTGATTTGGACTATTCATACCAACAAAATGCATCTTATTTTCTGGTAGCCATCTCATAGAAACTCTAAAGTTAAGTATGCTCGGGGAACTTCACTGTTCGTTCGGCTAGGATTGCAATTGATAAGAAAATGTTAATTTTGAATGTTGCTCCAACAAGATGGTGTAAGTTAGTCCCGAATAAGGTCAATATTATGGTTTGGAAAATGTCTCTTGATAGGCTTCCTACTCGAGTTAACCTTGATGCTCGTGGCTTAGATATTCCCTCGGTTTTATGTCCAATCTGTGAGGAGTGTTCAGAATCTACAACACATGTTTTTTTTAGTGCTCCTTCACCGCTCAGGTATATAGCAGGCTAGCCACGTGGTGGGATATCAATATTCCAGATTTGCGATCTTATCCTCGATGGTTGGAGTGGTTTGGGTCTATTCGGCTAAACAACATTCAGAAGCAATTCTTGGAAGCGTCTTTTATGTCGTTATGGTGGCATGTATGTTGCTATCGGAACTCATGTGTGTTTGGAAGGTTGCCTCCGAGAAAGAGTTTATTTTTTGATAATTTTGTTATGACATCTTTTTTATGGGTAAATAGTAGATGTAGCTCTAAACGTTTGAGTTGGGTTGGTTGGCTTCAAAACCCGACTCTGAGCATTTCCATTATGTAGTTCTTGTTTTGTCTCTAGCTTCTTGCTAGTTTATAAAATTTCCGCAGTTCAAAAAAAAAAGTATGCTTGGTTTGGAGTCGTTATGGGATGAGTGACTCCTATGAAGTTTCTCAGGAGGCACGAGTGAGGATAAAGTGCGCTAGAAAATACTCGTATTAGTATAGAGAGGACATTCGTCGTCATTATGGGGACCAACAAATGGTATCTGAGTAGGTCATGAGTACGAATTCTCATGGAGTATGTTATAGTGGGGCTGCTAGAGCATTGAAGCTGAGAGGTGGCCATGCAGCAGAAGTTGTCAGTTGGTCAAATCTAAGATGCTGGCGCAATAGAGGTTGTCAGGTGCTAGGTGGTTGTGTGACCAAATCTAGTATGTCGAAACTGAGATACTAGCGCAGTGGAGATAAATGGGGCTGGAACAGATACTGATGTCAAGTCCTGGAGGGTTTGTTGAACAAATCCAGTAGATCGTTAGAGGGCTCTGTGATCAAATCTAGTGCGCTGGGTTTCTAGGCTATAGAGTTGAGATGTAGGCAAGTGCTGGGAGAGGATTGTTGGTGTTCAGTCCTGCCTACATGGGCTTAAAAATGAGCGAGGCACAGCTTGCGGTTCGACCCATGAGATATGTTCTAGAAAATGGTTAAATAAATTGATTTGGACTACTCATACCAACAGGATACTTCTTATCTTATGTTAGTCATCTTATAAAAACTCCAAAGTTAAGAGTGCTTGATTTTAGAGTAATTATGAGATGAGTGACTCTCTAAAAAGTTTATCAGGGAGCCTGTACGTTACAATAAAGCGTGCTAGAAAAAACCTCTTTTGTACATGAAAGACAATCATCATCATTATAAGGCAATAACCTAGCTTTCCAATAACCAAAAGCATTAGTGAGCAGATACTAAGAGAGGAAGTTTCAAGAAAACCCATATTTTACTATCTTCTTCAAGCTTTCAACAATAGCCACGCAAGAGCCATTTCCCAAATAACTTCAGCCCAAACACAAATTAGGGAGTCCTTAGTCATTGACGTACACATACTTGATGAAGGAATCATTTTTGTTTGGAATAATCCCTTAGGGGGGAGGGAGTGGGGCTCGGGTAGTGAATCGGCTAGCACTACCCGATCGGCAACACCGCCCCGTGGGGTTCGGGTAGTGCAAATCTGCTACCAATTCGGCTTCCAAGCCCGATCGGTGTGTGTGTGTTTGGTTTTTTTTCTTTTTTTTTGTTTTTGAAAAAAGGACCGTTAAATAAAATAAAAAAAAAAAAATTGAAGAACCCAATGGTTCCAAGCCCAACGGCTCTCTTGAATACACTCATTATTTTCAAATAAAACACACACTAATCTCTCAAAAATAAAAAATAATTACTAAAATATCATCCGATTCTTCCGAATTCGAATGCATTAATGGATGAGCCGCTCCAGCCAGTGTTCGACGACAGTGTGATAGCGGAGTTACTAGACGAAGTTCTCCATGACCGACTTCGATATGATCTCACGGAGCACGTAGCACGTCAATACTTGCCGCATCTCGATGATTAGTGGGTTTTTTATTTTAATCTAGTTATTTTTAAGTATTATGTTATGTTTTTTTTTTTAAGTATTATGTAATATTTTTCTTTTTAATGAAATGGTATGTTTTTATTTTAATATTGTATGTGATTTTATGTATGAAAAAAAAAATCGGGTAGTATAGGTGACCACTCCCTCCACTTAGGGTAGTGTTAGGGTAAAATTGAGTAGTTTTGAGTTGGAAGGTTTTTATTGGATAGAGGTGATGTGGTACCTAGGGTATTAGGTGACCACTCCCTCCTCCTTATATTCTGATTACACCAAAAACCTACAGCTGACAGCGCTACAACATTGGAGTCGAAGACACATCTACAAAGATATAATACATATGCTCTCGGATCCACACAAAAAGATAACGAGGTATTTCCAATAGACCGGGCAATTTACTGTACACGACACGAAAACACGACACGAAAACGACACGAAAATTTAGTGTTTGGGTTTGCATTTTGAGTACACGACACGAAAATATGCGAACACGAAAGTACACGACCGAGATTTAGTGTCGGTTTTGTGTTTACCCTTTGGGTACACGACACTAGGGGTGGACTCGGTTCTATTCGGTTCGGTTATTTACCGAAACCGAGAATCGAACCAAATATTCGGTTTCGGTTTGGTTCGGTTCTTTTTGAAGTTCGGTTCGGTTAAGTTCAGTTTTATAAATATTCGGTTCGGTTTCGATTTGGTTTGATGTTTTTTCGATTCTTCACAATATAAATTTAAATATTATATGCAATAGAATAAGTTATATATAACAACAAGCCAACAAGAGTTATATATATGTTCAAGAAAAAAGTTAGAGTTGCATAGCAATTTACAAATATCTCAAAATATATAACAATCGTAAATCACAGTAGCTCATCCTCTCAACCAAAATTAATTGAATCACAAATTCATGAGCATATTATCGGTCCTTCTTGGACCCATGAGGGTCTTACAAAAGGAAAACGTATTATACTAAAATTCGAAACACATCAAAATCACAAAAACAAGGTCATTTTAGTATGTTGAAATTTGACTTCGGTCCATTTCGGTCCGGTTCGGTTCTGACCGACCCCGAACCGAGAACCGAACCAAATTAGTTCGGTTCGGTTCTGTTTTTTTGTTTTTCGGTTCGGTATTCTTCGGTTTCAGTTTTTCGGTTCTTTTTTCGGTTTTTTTCGGTTCGGTTTTCGATTTTCGGTTCCGAAATGACACCCCTACACGACACGACACGAGGTACACGAAATAAATAAATAAATATATAAATAAATATAATATTTTATATTTAATATAATAAAAGTATATATTTTATGAATTATGTTTATACTAAACTTTAAAATTTGAAAATATAACGTGAATTTTCATAAATTTCGTGTAAACATTCGTGTTTTCATTGCCATTCGTATCATTTCGTCTATTAAAACCTATAAAAATAATATTATAATATTAAAATTATTATTTTTTATAATATTTTAATATTTATTTTATATTATGTGCCTGACACGAAAACACGACACGAAACGACATGAATTTGCACGGTACACGACACGACATGACACGAATTCATTTAGTATCGTGTATGGGTTTGGACTTTTGGTACATGAAACACAAAAATACACGACACGAATGAATTGGCAGGTCTAATTTCCAACCGCAAATTTTCAAACAGAGATTACCATTTTGACTGTAGGAATATTTTATTCTAAAAGTATTCAGGATTTGATCACATTTAATACAGAATTAATGCTACATAAAGACGCACAGTCTGGAGTGAGAAACCACATTAATGATGGCTAAGATTGCAGAGTAGCATCTAATGCTGATATAAGGACAACCTTAATTCGAATTCCCCAAGCCGTCAATCAGAGCTATCAACATCTCACCTACCAACAACGGCTGCATTGATGAACGGAAATATTTACAAGTCTATAAATAAGAGCAAAATTGTAAGTATTCTCAACTTGAAAACATCCCAAAAGCATAAGAGCTAACCTTTGTTTTGCATGAACCAAACTTAAAATACTGACTTTCTTAAATAGATTTTTGGCATCATAAAAAATGGAGAAATTATTAAGAACAAGTAGTATTAAGTTTTTTATGATATCAAGTTGTAGTTTAGGACTTTAGATACCCTCATAATATGCAATTTAATATTTATAATAATACGGTATTTTATTCAGCAAAAATCAAAATATTGTCTTCGCAGTATACCACACAAGAAATGAATTCATTTATGTACTTAAGCAAGTATTCTGATCTTGGAATACACGATTTTATAAAGGTGTACAATCATATGGCTTCGTTCAGTGCCCCAGTGAGAGTTGTGTGTAAGAATTACGTTGGAAATATATTGGTAATTCTTGTACCGTACGCAGATCTTGAAAATTTTAGTTTGACCAATATTAATAATATCATTTATTAAGTTAGTCAAATAAAATTTTTTATCTTTTTTATTGAAGAATCTAATTTGACCAATTATCGAATTGCATTAATCCCATTTATCTAAAATTTTGAATACCACATCGATCTTATATTAGGTTCCGTCGATTGGGGAATCTAGATAAATATTTAAATCAATATATATTTTTTACTCCACAGTTATTTTGCAAAATGAGTTTAATAATTTTATTGTTTATTGAGAAAAATAATGTGAATAATATTAATTTGGCCAATTATGAAGCCAAATGAATAGTTTTAGTTTTATTAAAATTTAATTTGGCCAATTATTATGTTTGTATTAATAGTGTTTATATATAAATTTAAATCCCACATTGGTTTTAAACGAGACACAATCGATTGGATAGCCTAAATAAATACTCAAAATTAATATGTATTTTTCACCTCACGATTATTTTGCACTATCAGTTAATAATTTTATTATTATTGAAAAAACTTAATTTGATCAATTTTTTTCTGCCCGGGCAAAACTTTGGCTATATGAATTGGTTCAATTTCCATGTTGATCAAATAAATAGTTTACTATATATATATAGCAAAATATATATGGAGCACCACTTTAACTCTATCTTATACGTGGTATTTTCTAATTGTTAGATTCTTTTGATCTAAAATATTCCATGTCATATTGGTTTTGAATGAAAGTCCACTCTCACAGAACTAAATAAGTACTTATAATCAATGTGTGTTTTAGCATCACATTTTTCATATGCAATTAATTTGACCAGTTATTGAGTGGGCCAAATGAATGTCGTTAATTTTATTGGAAATGAAATTTGGCCAATCATTGAGTTGGCCAAATAAATAATCTTATTTTTATTGAAAATATTAATTTGGCTAATTTATTTTTATTTAATTTAATTTGTCCAATTTATCAATGTAACAACTAATAGTAACAACTCATTTCATTATGCAGATTTTATAAGTTTTAATAGATTTGGGTAATTAGTTCATATAATCAATGTGTGTTTTACGATCATATTTCTCATCGCCAATTAATTTGACCAATTATCAAGTTGGCCAAAAAGATAGTTTTTTTTTTCTTAAAATATAATTTGGTCAATCATTAAGTTGTCTAAATCAATATTTTCTATTAAAAAAATAATTTGGCTAATTTATTGACGTTTAGTTTAATTTATCTAATTTAGCAACATATAACAATTTGAGCGAATTTTAATTTTTTCGAAGTGAGACGTAACAACCAATTACTATAACAACTTCTATTTGATTATTTAGGTTTATAAGTTTAATAATTTGGGTAATTAGTGCATATAACTATAATAGATTTGCGAGGAAACATGTACTAAAATTATCTTTTAATCAAGTTTGAGACGGGTATAGGTATATAATATCTAAATGGATTTCAGATGGCTGAACCCTAACTGTACTATTTCTGGTATCACTACATGGTTTGGTATAAAAAAGCGTAGTATATTCACCTTTATGCCAGATTTCGGACGGGTACGGTTAAATAAATTATAACGGGTTCGAGTGGCTGAATCTTTGCCTCATCTTTGTAGTTTTTCATTGTGTTCTGCCGCGATGAAGAACTTCGAGTGGCTGAACCTAACTAATAAATATAATTGGTGAGTTTTCTGCATTAATAAATTTGATTAAAAAATATAATTATATTATATATATAATAGAGTTATGGATTTGAATCACCATATTAACTCTCTATCTTTGTGGCATTCTCTTATTTTTTTATTCCTATTTATCTAAAATCTTGAATCCCACATCGATGTAAAATGGTACTTAGCCGATTCATAACCTAAATAAATAGAATTCAATGCCTTGTATCCCTCATCGATTTAAAATAGAACTCCACAGATAGAGAAGCGAAATAATTACTTAGAATTCAATGTGTATTTTTCAATCTCATAGTTATTTTACACATAAGCTCAAGAATTTTATTTTTATTGTATTTAATTTGGCTAATTATTAAGTTGGACAAATAAACAGTTTAATTTTTAAGTGAAAATTTAATTTGTTCAATTATTAAATTTATATTAATTTTATTTATCTAAAATCTTAATATCACATATGGTTTACTTAATAGTTTTATTTTAATTGGAAATTTTAGTTTGGCCTATATTAATAATAGCAATTATTAAGTTAGCCAATTAGATTACTCTGTTTATTGGAGAATCTAATTTGATCAATTATCGAATTTGCAGTAACCGTATTTATCTAAAAGTTTGGGCTCTCCCGATTGGGGAACCCAAATAATTATATAAACTCAACTTTATATTTGTTAATATTTTTGTAAACTCGATTCTCTTCACTTCCAAATAAATATATAAAGTATCTAATAACAATACGGATTCAGAGTACCATGTTAACTCTCTCTCTGACACATCTTTAGTGTAACTATCGCAAGTGCACGATATCGTATCAAGTAGTAAGTGGACTTTTTGAGTCCGGTTTATCGATCCCACGAGGAAGTTAGGTTATATATTAAATTATACACTATTTAACTATTTGTTATAGAGATTTATATGATTGAAACACACAATTTAAGAGTTTGGTTTGACAATTGCAAAGAAAATGTAATAATAGTTCTGATATTCAAGGAAATTAAAGATTGCACTAATAATAGTTTAATAAAAGATAAAATGAAATAGTTGGGATTACAAACTTAGTTCATCATTAGTTATAGAAGATGTAAGGGAGATCATAAGATGAATTTACTTATTATGTTGTGTAGATTCGATTTTCCTTAAAAAGACGGTTTCTCTTTCGAACTATAAAACGCCCCTTATATATTGAATCAATCCACTATATTTCTATGTTGATTGGCTTCAATACATAGCATTAGGTTTTATGAAAATAATTCAAAGAATCATCTAAGGTCTAGAGGTATATTTCTATCCCCTAGAACAACTTAGAGTGAAGATCATTTGATCTAATCAAACATATTTTCTTTCGAAACATATGAAGACCATAAATATCGTCATTTATTGGCCAAATAAATAAAGATTGTTAAAATAATGAAAATCACACACAATAATAAGCAATTCATAATAGATCTTTATACAAACTTAAATAATATGACTAACCTTGTTTATAATCCCAACTAAGGTAACTTAGCCCATGAAGGGTTTAATAAACATAATACAAGCTTGAGTGGTCATTATTAGTTGAAAAAGAGAAAGAATTGATCCTAACTCCCTTAGTAGATAAAGGAGAAAGAAGCAATAAACTCCCTTAACAACATATGCTACACCACTATTACACAAATCACTCAAGAACACAAGTGTGTTCTTAACACAAAAAGAAAATATTACAAAAAGTGGAAAAATATAAGATGAATGATGATGGATGATGGATCTAAGGAGTCTATTTATACACCTAAAGTTATCTAATAGCTCCAAAACTCCAGCATTATTACATTAGATCGGATCAATGTCAGTCATCCCCTCAATAATAGACCAAAAGTATAAAAAATTAGACAATGATCAAAAATCTGTCAAGAGTTACGGCCGTAACTTTGAGGAGTTACGGCCGTAACTATGAGGATTTACGGCCGTAACATTGAGGAGTTACGGCCGTAACATGGCTACGTCTTTTTGCACATTAGTTGCTTTGTGAGTTACGCCCGTAACTTTTAGATGTTACGCCCGTATGGAGTTTCAGACTTCATTTTTAGCCCAGAATTTCTGACTTTTGCGTTTTACCAAATCTTCTTCGGATGATAACTTTTGATATATAACTCTGATTTTGAATCCGGAAAGACTGCCGAACTCGTCTCGGAAAGCCCTACAACATGAATACATAAAAATTCAACAAAGAGAATATTTTATAAACATGTTATTTCTTGAGTAAATCAGTAATTCAATCCGATTAAGACTAAATTTACATTTTCATCCGATAAAAATAAAATTATTAAAAACTAATTAATTAAAAGTAAAAACGAGTAGACTAGCTCAATTATGGGTGAAATTTATCGATACAAACCATGAATAAGTGTATAAAACTGACACTTATCACTCTCCTACATAAATTTTTTTTATTTTTTATTTTTTATTTATCTAACATTTTGAATCCCACATCAAAATATAGGTATATAGATTGTAAATAGTTTTTGAAGATTGTATAATTCTAAACTTATACTAGGAATTTAATTTTTAATCTTTTGTCATTTATAATATTTATTCTTAGCCGTTACTTTACAATGTTTGAGTTTTCGATGAGATGGATTAACCAATCGATATCATAACTTATGTTTAGTTATTTAAATTGTATAATTTTAAATATGCTGAGTAATTAGCGGATATTATATAGGGTCTCTGATATAAATAGGTAATAAACTCATTTTTTAATTGAATTTATGATGACTAGAGGTATATAGATTGTAAACGGGTCTGAGTGGCTGAACCATAATCTCATTGTTTCATGTGTTACTATACGAGTTTTGAACTGAAATATGTAGTAAAATTTTCTTCAATCGGCTTCACGACGAGTATAAGTACATAAATTCTAAGTACGTTCGGGTGGCTGAATCTCATCCTCATTATTTTTGTTTATTGATGTGTTCTGCTATGGTACGATTCCAAGTGACTGAACTCTAACAAAGTATTAAATTATTTTTAAATTTTTATTTATAAATTACAATGTAAAGTGATTACCCGTCGAGTTTCGACGGGCTATACACTAGTAGTAATTCACATCATTTAGTAAAAAATGAATGATGATGATGATGTGGATTATTTAATTAAGGTCGAAGAAATATTTTTTTTTTCAAAAAAAGAATAATGACAATGACGTGGATTATCTAATTAGCGTTGAAATAAAATAAAAATAATTTAATTTTGACTTTTCTTTTATATATACTCTTGGGCATACAGTGTAGCCTCTTTAAATTAATACTCAATAAATTAATAATCTCTATAAAATTAATTTTTTTCGGTCCCGACTTGGGCCCAAGCGTAAATTCATAATTTCGATAAATTGATAAGATAATAATTTTTTGAGACCTCTTTATAAATCAAGGGTCCCATCAACATCATAAATTAATAATCTCAGAAATTTATAAAGACGAGGCTTGATCCAACCCGTGCGATGCACGGACTTTGGTTGCAGACGCTTGAATGAGCATTGGTTGCAGACGCTTGAATGAGCATATGACGGTAGTTAGATGTCTATTAGAGAATTTGTATTGTATTTATTTTAGAGGATTTAATTGTGATGTTATCATAACTTTTGTATTTAAATTAGTTTATTTACATTTAAAGTTACAATTAAAATAGTTTTTTCACATGTAGTCTTTTAAAATGAATAAGGACTCATCCGTAACGCTTTTTCCGTGTAGAATTCTTTTAGTCTATGTAATTAGTTATATGTAATGTATTGTATTTATTTTAAATGTTCATAGTGTAATATTTTATCAACCCGTGCATTGCACCCATTGCATCTAAATATTCATAGTGTAATGGTCGGTACTAATTAGGTTTCCAGTACTTAAAATAGTTTATTCACATTAAAAGAGTACATGCAAAAGGACTTTTTCTAAGACGTTACATTTAAAAGAGTCTCTTCAGATGTAATCTTTAAATACTAACAGCTTTTGTTTTAACATTCTACAATTTTATGCAATCTTGAAACTACGATATGATTTCGTTTTTAACACGATTGTTTGTATTCCTTGGAGTTTAATATGTAGATGTAAATTCGTGAGTTTATAAAAAACGAAATTATTTTTGGTGTACAATGCATTAGTTGTACAGTACTAATTTTTGTGCACAACCCCCCTTGCACATTAAATTAAGGGGGATAAGATTTATATATAATAGATAGATGTTGGTATTAGCTGTATGTAAATCCTGAAACGTCGCCGTATGGGATTTTCATGTTTGAAACGAAGTCGTCTTTCCTGCTTTCACATTGCCTCAAGCTCGCAGCTTTTCGTCCAACGGATATAAAAAAGTGGAAAATTTTAAACCCAGAATATTGAAAAAGGAGAGAGAGAGAGGGAGGGAGAGAGAGGAAAAGTGAAACTTTTCTTTTATTACCGAAACAAAAGAAAAGTGAACCACTATTGTGAATTTCTTTTTCTTTTAGATTCCACTCCACCGCTTTGATCCACGCGTTGCTGCTCAGTTCACGATTCTTGGCTTCTGGTTTATTTAATTTCTTTTTTAATATTTTTTTTACCCCATTGCACATTAAATTAAGGAGGATAAACTTTATATATACGAGGCATTATCCAACCCGTGCGATGCACGGTCTTTGGTTGAATATCTACGTATTTTGTACGTAATGTTGGGGCAGACGGTTGAATGAGCAGATGGCAGAATTTAAATGTTATATGTTTTTTTATTGTTATTGTCCTTTTATTTTAGTCTATGTAATTAGTTATATGAAATGAGGCTTTACTAACTCGTATGTTGCTCCGGGGTTGTTTTTGGTTTATTCAACTCGTGCGATGCATCGATTGTATCTAAGATTTCATAGCTAAAATTTAACCATCTTGTAATTTATACTATCATTTAAAAGTTCATTTTAATTACCTTGTGTATTAGAAGGTGCACGTGTTTTGTACATAATGTTGGGGCAGGCGGTTGAATGAGCGGATGACAGAATTTAAATGCCTTTTAGAGAAGTTTATATATTTTTTTTATTGTTATTGTCCTTTTATTTTAGTCTATGTAATTAGTTATATGAAATGAGGCTTTACTAACCCGTATGTTGCTCCGGGGTTGGTTTTGATTTATTCAACCCGTGCAATGCACCGATTGTATCTAAGATTTCATAGCTAAAATTTAATCATCTTGTAATTTATACTATCATTTAAAAGTTCATTTAATCACCTTGTGTATTAGAAGGTGCATTTGCATTGTGATGTTTATCATAACTTTTATATTTAAATTAGTTTATTTATATTAAAAGTATAATTAAATTAGTCTCTTCATATATTTACAATTAAAAGTTACAATTAAATCCCCCTTCCACATTAAATTAAGGGGGATAAGTATTATATAGTATAGATGGCAACGGTTCGTCGGATATGGTTTTGCACTATCCAAAGCTGAATTTAAAATTAAAAATCGAAGCTGTGAAAAACGATTTTCCAGTCTTGTTTTACTAAAATAGGATTTTTTTTTTTTGTTTCATATATGAATCAAGTAACTGTAACCGTTGAGGAGGGAAAAAAATTCTTACTCATTAATTTTTCAAATTGTACTTCATACGTCCATAGTTAATTGTAACATTGAATTTCTTTTTTAATATTTTTTTTATCCCCCTTGCACATTAAATTAAGGGGGATAAGTTTTATATGAATTTCTTTTTTAACATTTTTTTATCACCCTTGCACATTAAATTAAGGGGGATAAGTTTTATATATAATAGATAACTAAGACAACTTAGTAAAATATGACTCTAGTGTTGATTGTTTTCTATTAAAATTCAAATCAAAATGAATCGCATCTCTCACTTTTTTCACGGCACTTAAAAGCTCTGGTGTGGTATACTGTGACTGCATGAAAAAATTATGAAGGATTTTCGACGCTTCTATTGCTTCTTTTCGCGGAACCGGCTCTAATGGTACCATATCATCTTGAGCTTCATCCTCAATTGGATTTTCAATTATAGTATCAACAATTTCTTCTAAACTTTGAATTTGTGAACATCCTCCATTTTCACCCGAATAATCCAATAGATGATTGACATCCATTTGATTGTGATGATGAAAATTTTTAATCAATGAAGCGAGTTCATGAGTACCTGCTTCAGTATCCGCATGTAAATTTGTTGAATATTCTTCATTCACTGAATGAATTTTACAATGTCTGAAATAATTGGCTATTGTCTCTTGCTGCACATTTATAGTCCAGGCTGAGACTGCAAGATTAATGGCGTCTAGAACATTAAGCTTTTCTGGATCGGATTGTCCCAACTCATGGCCTTCTAGTATCATACGGTAGAGCCTCGTACGATAGTGCATCTTGAAAGCTCTTATTATCTTAGCATCACAAGGTTGAATCTTTGATGTCATGTTAGGTGGTAGAACGAACAACTCAATATTTTCTAGTCCTTCAATAATTTTGGGATGAGCAGGACAATTATCTACCACCAACAAATTTTTTCTACCATGCATTTTTCGATCAAGATAACGAACATATTCATCAAAAAGCACACTAGTCATCCATGCTCTCTTGTTAGCACGATATTCACAATTTAAGCAACTCATATTCACATTCTTGAAGCAACGTGGTATAGCATACTTATCAATGATCCATAGATGAATTTTTTTTCTGATCCATCTTCATTGCAAGAGATAACAACGGTAAGCCTTTCTTTATCATGTTTTTTCCTTCCAATTGCTTTGTTGCAAGAGAATGATCAGCTTGTAACCTGTAAAACAAACCAATTTCATCCATATTAAACACATTTTTCATAGGGAACTCGTTTATTTTCTCCCTTATAAACTTCAATTATTTCTCCATTTCTTGTGTGTCAACAGAGCCACTTTCTCCGAAACGACGAAATGACTTGATACCATGCCTCATCTTAAACTTCTCAAGCCAACCTTAAGAAAAATTGTTCGACCCAACAGGTTGTTGAGGATATAACATCTTTATTGTCTCTCTCGCCTTCTCCAAAATGAGCTCTCCCAATATATTCACACGATCTTGGTATTGCAGGAACCACTCATAAACAACCTCTTACATATCTGGAAACTTTGTTGGTTTGTGCCGCTTTGTTTATTCTCATTTTTCTAAGTTAGCGTCAAGATACTCAGATGACATCTCAAGAGTGTTTGAAATAGTACTTTGACTAACTTTCAAATGGAAATTCTGATCGAGCCACTGTTGCAAGTCTTTTTGGGTAAGGATGGGATGATCTCTCTCGTACTCACATAGTGACTTGCGTATTTAATCGGTCATAGTTTTTTTTCAACACCTTTTAAGTGAGAAGTCATTGTATTCTTTGGTATGTTTTTACACATCTTTTGTTATATATTTAGTAATTCTTCCATAAGTATTTAACATTGAATATACTGTACGTATGAATCTAGTTTTAGAACATTGAATAATTAGATTCAAGTTCCTAACATCAAATACTCATTAATATATCTATGTAATTAAATTTAAATTCATAGAATTTTGATGTAATTAATTTAAATTGGTTGAATATAAAATACCTCTTTAAATTAATAAATTATTAATTTATCTATTAATTAATACCTCTCTAAAAGTACTATTTTTTTCGGTCCCAACTGTATTAATTTATAGAGGTTCTACTGTAGATAGATAGATAGATATTATTTAATAAAAATTAATTTATGATTATATATATTTAATATATTTTCTTGTGTTTTATATAATGTATATTTTTTGGATATATACAGAAATTTATATATTCTTAAAATAATAATTTAATATTTATCAACCTCTTCTATAATTTAATAATTGTTGTAATTAATGTATTTATTAATGAATGACCTTTATACCCCCCGAAACCCTAGATGTGTACCTATAAATAAAGGCCTTTGGCCCTCATAAGAACACACACTCTATTCTTCTTCTCTTTTATTTTCCTCTTTTTTTTCTCTCAAGTTCATAACACGTTATCAGCACGATCTCTCTCAAAAAGAATTTTTTTTCTTACTCATTAGCGCATGTACTCTATTTTCACAGAAAGGTAGAATTGCGTTCTGATTTTCTTTTATCTTCTTTGTCTTTTATTCTCGATCTGTATTCTTATGACTATGGCTACAGATCTGTATTCTTCTTCTTCTTCAAAAAAAAAAAAGTTCTGATTATATGTAGATTTAGACTTAATTATATAATTGTTATTTTAATGTAGATTATATGCATATTTCATATATTCTCTACTAATTATTCTGATTTCACTATCATCATACATAAATAATATATATGATGATCTAAGAAATCTATTATCAAATCGTTAAATTGTTGTTTCTGAAGAAACAAGATCTAACAATTCTTAATAGTCGTAAGATTATTAAGTTAAAATATTCTTGATTATTATTTCGTCATATCCTAGTTGAATATGATGTGTTCCTCAAGAACACTACGAGATCTAAAATTTTTTGTGTAAATTTCGATGAAGAACACAAAATAATATTCCTGAAGAATATTATATGGGCTCTTGAAGAAGCACTTTATTTTTATTTATTTTATTTTGCACTATTTATTATCGTGTAATTTTATTTCTTAAAATTATTGCTCCGTAAGTAGCACAATTAATTGCAATACTATTGACAAATATACTTGTTCTAATATTATTTCTTGATCTTGAATATCATAATATTTAATATTTGGGTCCCGAAGATTCAAAGGTCAATAGTAACCTGCAGTTTCCAACGCTTTATATGCGTTATTGATGCTCAAAAATTATCAAGACGAGCAATCATCGTGTAGTAAAATTGAAGAATCGATATTAATCGAGTTATTTTGGTGTTTTTGTATAGATTTGTTGTAGTTCAGTAAATCGAGTGTATAGCTCTCATCCGAACTCCGAATGAGATGTTCATGGATGATTTGGAAAGCTAACAAAAGATTCTACGACTTTCATGTTTTGAGTTTTCTCAGATTCGGATAGTAGCGATGCTTAAATCGAGAATCAAGTGGCTGCTCCGAATTGAAGTTTGTGATCAATTGTTGTCCACTAAATTGATCGTATCTCAGTCATCCGAAGCCTGATTTAAACGTTTTAAGATGATTTAGAAATCTGAAAGATAAATCTACGACTTTCATGTTTTGACTTTTTTTAGATTCTGAATTATTCAAATAATATTCTTACAAAATTTGTACTCCCGAAGTGGTACAAATAACATGTTATCCGCTCCTCAAGTAGCCGATGATATTCCTATTAACTATATTGACACTTGCTGTTTCATTAGTAAAGCACATTAAGTTATATGTCAATTATGCACGTCTAGATAAGTAAATATGAGACCCGAAGTTTCATATGCTTTACAAACATTACGTGAATAAATTTGAAACCCGAAGTTTCATCTGTTACAAGTATCTCGCGAATAAATTCTGAAACCTGAAGTTTCAATATTAGTATGACCATGTGATATGTCAAATATTAAAGATCTTTATACAGAAACTTGTAGTTTCGCTTTCACATGATAAGAACCTAAAGTTCTACATAATATTCACCATTTAAATATGAACTTGCATTTTCACATAGTTTAATTGAAGGACACGACGTTCTTCTTAATAATGATTTGAAACCAGAAGTTTCATATCAAAATTATTGAACTTAAAGTTGAGAAGTATCGAATATTATATTATTGAAACTCGAAGTTTCATAACGAAACCACATTACAAATTAGAAGCATAACATTATGTTTCAACTATTAACTCGAAGTAGCAGGATTGGTATATGGTTACGATTTATCATAATCATAAAAATTACACATCGTTGCTCCCGAAGTAGCACGATTATCTTGAGCTTTTTCACATATTTATTCACGACAGTTCTACCTCATATTATCTAATTCTTTTTGGATCTATGGTTCTACCTTCTCCATTCTTTTGGTGGATCGACTTCCTAGAGGTATGAAGCTATAAATTTAAATTTGATATTGTATTAACATTATTACCGATCGAAAGTTACGAAAATTGAAAGAATTTTTCAAAAATAACTTTTGATGATATTTTGATTGAATAATTGTGGATTAAGACATACTGTACAATTTAAAATATGATTATGAATATTTTGGTTCAGTGCTTGAACAATTATCTATGAATGACTTAAAATATGACAGATTCAATTGATTCATTTTCTTATGATTCTACTATTAAGGTATGTTGTGTCATAGTTATAGAAAAAAAATTAATGGATATAAAAACTATTGTTAATAATATATACATTTCATAAACTGCAAATCATGATATTAAAATAGAAGTATTTTGTTACTTGTGCAGAAATTGTGATTTGCTCAATTGCATCGACATGTTTTGATTATTATAAATTTTTTATAATGCATGTCTTTCTGTTGCTATATGATTTAATTATGCAATCGATTATATTGCACTAATTTTGTAGTTTCTAGAAGAAACATAAATTACAATATTCTTAATAATCTTGAAGATTATTAATAAATAAATAGTTGATGTTCTTAATGAACACTTCAATATCTTATCATACTAAAAACAATGTGTTTATGATGAACACATTAAATAAGTTATTTAATATTCTTGAAGAATATTAAATATTGGGGTTGCAATTTTTTGAACTTTACTTTGAGCATTTGTACTCCTTCTCGTTATTAAATTATTTTTATAGTTATCATTATTTTGATTTAAATTGTTGCTCCTGAAGTAACACAATGAATATTCTTGATGAATATTACAAATTCTTGAAGAATAATTCATATTGTAGGTGATATATGTTTATCCCTCTAACTAGTTTCTTGAAGAAACACAAATTTGCAATCTCAATAATCTTGAGGATAATTAAAAATAAATAGTTGAAGTTCCTGAAGAACAACACAACGATATCTCATCATAATTTTATAATAAGTTTATGATGATCACGTTAAATAAATTTAGTATTCCTGAAGAATATTAAAATTTTGAGATTGCATTTTTCTATGCTTTATTTCGAGCATTGTTATCTTCTATTCTCATTATTTAATTATTTTAATCATTATCCTTATATTATTTTAATGTTTTAGGTGATATGTTCATCTCCAATGAAAAAAAATGCAATATGTCATATTAACATTGATTTGATCAATCTTATTTGTGGAATGATATTGAAATTGATTTGCAATATCTTATTAAAACAATCCCTGAAGGATTGGTAGAATTTAAATGATAATATTCTTGTTATTATCTCTCGAAGAGCTTCATTAATCCTTCGACGAGAATCAAACTAGTTATATATTGATTCTACAATGAGTATCAAATAATTACATGATGTATTTTGCATCCAATGACCATGTTGCGATGAATTTATAATTCAAGGATCCAAATTATTACCAAGGCATGAATATTTGGATCAATATGTAATTAGTGCGTGATTAAAATACCTCCTAAGAGGATTTCTCATATGATAATTTCACGTATCTATATGGGCTACATGAAAAATACATGTATACTTTGTCAAAATACATATTTAGAGCCTAAAATTGGGGTCAATTGATCATTTGATACGCTGATTTTATAATCTAACTCAATATTCCCGACATTAGGGGAGATATGAAATATAAATAAGAGAAAGTCGGAAAATTCTCGTTGGGTTGGATATTTAAATTTACGCACTATGAACTTGAAGTTCAACAAGTTATGATTGCCAAAGGAGTGATGAAATCTCATATACCATTGTATATGTACTATAAAGAATTAAAGTCGAATGTGAACGAAATATATTTGTTGATACTCCTCGACGCTTGAGCGTGAGAGACATATTCTTTATTGGTATTAAAGATAAAATCCGCGGAATACAAATTTATTAAACTAATAACATCACTTCAAAAACCTCCGAAGAGGATCATCTCGAAGCGAGAATCCCAATACCTTAATTTGCACGTGCACTAAATAATTATAATATTGGGATTATGGGACGACAAATCAAATGTTATGGGATGAATATTTGATTTTGTTGAAGTTGTCATTGACTTTGTGAATATGGGAGAATTGTTTATAAGAATGATAGTTGTCGACAACACTTTGTGTCTCAACAATTGCTAGTGGAGTGCACAAGCACTAAATAAAATATAAGCAATTGAGAGAAAGCTTAACTCGCAAAATAAAATAAAGTGGTGAAAAATAAGCGAGATTAGCATATCAAGGGTTTAAGCGCATACCCAAAACATATTCTCCCGTTGGCACTAAATTTCGTCATTTAATATACATATGACAATTATTATGAATATAGATATTCAATTAGTGATGTCATCACCACATTTTCTATGGGTCATTGGACGTGAATATCTATATGAAAGTCCCTGACGGACTTGAGGTTCCTAAAGTAATAGGAACATGAAATTCGCAATATGTACTATTTTGAGTTATAAAAAATTTATACATTTTGAAATAGTCTGGTGGATCAACCGACTAAGTGAATTCCTCCTGAAGAGGATATATGTGAATTATTTGAACTCGTGTCTAAAGACAAGTTCAAAATGAAAAACTTAGATAAAACTAAGTATTAGTATTGTCTCGACTTGTAGATCGAGCATATATGATGGAAAGTTTTTATCCATTTAGCTGCCTAAAGGTTGTCTTACCACTTGAAGTGGATACCGACTCATATAGATCTCAAGAAAATATCAAAGATATAAGAGGACCGTAAGTTCCGTACTTGTATGCTATTGAAGCATTACATTATCAGGCCTGATATACAATTTGAAGTTAACATGCTAGCAAAATTTAATATTTCTCCAAGAAGGAGAATGTGGAATGGTGTTAACCATAGTGGTCTATTACATGAAAGAGATCGAGATTCAATATTGGTGGCTATTAGGGTATTATGATCTCATATTTGTTCTCATACTGCCTATTTATTTTGATGAGAAATATTCTCCATTTATGTGTTGCATATAATGTTTGGGCAAGTAAGATGAAATTTATTTCCACATGAGCTTCGAAGAGCAATAATGATAATCTAGCAGACTTATTCACTAAATCTCTCCATGTCCAAAATTATATTCATGGTATTGGAGTACAAGATTGTTATCTTGAGGGAAGAAGTGATAACTTTTAAATCGGTTTGAAGATTATGTCGACCACGAAGGTCAAAAGGTCACGAAGACCAAATGGTTGTACTCTTTTTCCCTTTCTAAGTTTTTTTCCCACCGGTTTTCTTAGTTAAGGTTTTTAACGAGGCAACCAATGCAACACATGAGCAAATTTATACTATGTACTCTTTTTCTCTATCGGTTTTTCCCACGGGGTTTTAGAATGAGTTGATGAGGCATGAACATCATAATATTCAAGAGGAAATATTGTATGAAGACGATGTCACTTGTATCTCAAAAGGTAGATACATCAATATTCACTTAAGTGATTAGTCGTGAACTTATTCACAAAGGCGTTGCCGACATCAACATTCGTAAGACTAGTATACAAGATCGGAATCGTCAACTCAAGGATCTTATGAAATCGATTTCGGGAGTAGTGTACTCTTTTTCCTTCGATCGGGTTTTTCCCACCGGTTTTAAAACGAGGTTTTAATGAGGCAACGTGTATTAAAAGGTCATTCGAGAGTGTTGTAATTAATGTATTTATTAATGAATGGCCTTTATACCCAAACCCTGGCACAGATGTGTCATATAAATAAAGCGCTGGCCTCATAAGAAATCTGTGATTCTTCTACTCTTTTATTTTCCTCTTTTTTTCTCTCAAGTTCATAACAATAATTAACTTAAAGACAAATATATAAAGCATCTTTTATAAACGCTCCGTGTATTAGCAGAGTTTGTACCGGTTATTTATAACTATCATCTCCTACAATTTTCAAGTACTAATGCACGGCCTGATTTAATTAATCAATGCTAAGAAATAAATATAAATATAGGCAATAAAAAGTAAAAAGAACTCTTGTCTCTCTATCTCTCTCTCAGACCTCCGCCCCCATTCTCCGCCGAATTCCTTCTATAAATCACATCCGCCTCCACGTCTGCCACCGAGCCACCCAGCAGCCACCCTCGCATTCACCAGTCGTCTCCAATAGCCAGCACAGGCCGGATCATCTACGTTAACAGGCTTATATTACTTTGAAAATTTGCTCTAAGCAAAAAACCCCCAAATTCCAAACCTTAGGTACTGATCTGATTGTCAACTCTTCAAAGTTTTTAGTTTTCCTTAAATGCTTATTTTCTATGCTCTGTGTTGTATATTATGCAGTTTTTTAAATGCTTAATTTCTCAGGTCGATCAAATATTCATGTTAATTTTCTGAAATGTAATTGTGTATGTGAAGTAGTCGAGTACGACCACATGATGAAGCCAATTAACTTTTCAATACCTCGATTGGGTGTAGTACTTGAAAATGGTGCTATTAAATTTACCAGCTCAATACATATGTGACTGTCACAGAAGGATGATTGTGCTTCAGTCGGCCATTTGAGATGGTAATTTTATTTGTTGTTCTAGCAAGAATAATATATTTTACCTCTTTGTTTCGGTGATTCGTAAGCAGTGGCCGAACTTGATATGTCACACTTTGAATCTATTTATTGCTAAACTGAAAGGGAATCTAACAAAGAGTAGATTGTGCACGAATCTAGTTAAGGAAAGTGCTGGTTAGGACCATTTGTTTGTATCCTTTCAAATTTAAGTTGTAGTTTGAAGTTAGAATCAGGCAAAAAAACATCAATGGTACTAAAGCTTTTTGAATGAACATAAATTGAGTTGTCTGGTTTCTTTTTTCGTTTACTCGTATTTAGACCTCAATAATAGCTAATTCCCCTTTTCCAGATGGGGAAAGCTTGAACCCAAGTCCTACTGTTAAGACTTAAATGATGAAGTATCTTTTTGACAATAAATGTGAATTACTAGGGTTAACTATTTCAACAAGACAGAGATAGACTGCAAAGTAATGCAGCTTAAAAACTGATAGAGGAATTAATAGTAATTTGTCTGCTCTATAGGACAATTGATTTGTTTTTGGATTTAGATATTACATGCATTTATGAAATTAAAAAGGTTGTACAGGCCATGACGTGCCTTAACCTTATCCTGCATGACAGTAGACCTCTAAATCATCTCCAAGTTTAATTGCTTTTGGCCTTTCTGGTACGGTCATTGGGCATGTGTTGTCCGTCTCTGATTTCCAGATGCTTTATTAACTCTTCAGTAATATATAAATAATCATGGGACCTTGTTGACTTATTAACAAAATGTAATTGATGAATGTGAGTGAAGGGAAAGACCCTGTGGTTGATAAGTAAGTGGCTGAACTCAACTGTTTGAGTAACAGAATTGTGAGGGTGTTTTGTGATTTAGGAGTAGGGTAAGTTTACATGATTAGATCAGTAGGACGATTTTAAAGGCTCATTGTTTATCTAATTAAAGATCCATGTTTGATATTGATCTTCAAAAGTGTCATCTATAGATCAATGTATATTGACTTCTTTTGACTTGAAATGTTTTATTTTAATTAATTTTCAGTTTTAATTTAATGAATCCAGTCTCTTTCGTGCTAATCATTTGTGTGTGTGTATTTCCTACTGTTCGAAACATAGAAATATTATTTGCTGAGAGGCACAAATTTGAAGTTTTGGTGCATTTGCCGATATTCCTCTTTTTTGGTTCTAGTATGCATATGTTCTTTTTTTTTTTCTCAATTTCTATGTGCTTGATTATTTGCTATAACTCTTGTTATGGATTTATATTAGCATTTTATATTTGTTAGTTTGTTTATTGAATTCATTTTAATTTTTAGTTGATTTTTTGTCTTCTGGAGGTATAGATCCGTGTGCAATGTGCTGATTTACGTTTCGTTGCTGTTGGGAGCTTACTTGATGAAATTTTGTTTAATATCCGGGCTTGCATTTTTGGTACAAACTGTCATTTCAAAAGAACTTCTTACTAAATGAATGGACTTATGCTGTTATCATAATGTGATAATTACTTGCATGTGTAATATGTTCCTTTGGTTGTTCTAAGTAGGACCTAACTATGTCAATAAAAGATTGCTTGTATAGAATTATAATATTATTATAAAAAAGGACTAATCTCTAGACTGCCTACTTGGTCTAAATTTACTATGATTAAACATGCAATGCATGTAATTTCATCATCAATAGAATAAGCGGATCAAACTGCTGTCAACATCATTAGTGGATGTAGTGATAGTATTTGTTTGCAATTTAATAGGAACAGTATATAGATGATTATTTTGCATAAACTGTTTCTTTTCGAAATTTAATGAAAAATTGATTTTGTAAGGTAATTTAGATTTAATGTAGTTAATAATTTGAAAACTTCAACATTAACCTGTTCGGAATTAGTGGCATTTAGGGCTGATATTTAAATTTATTACAACAGTATACCTTTTTTTTAAATTTGAATTTGAAGTTTTGCATTTCCAAAAGTTTAACGAGTAACCAGTACATGTAGCATAATTGGATTAAATCCAGAACCTAGGCCTAGTCTTAACTAATAAAATGAGTAGGTTCAGCCATGAGTTGTGACACAGTTTACTCTTTTGGAAGACTTTCTCTACCGTTTCACTCCACTGGTTTATCGTATTATGTGATTGCTGTTATTTAATCAACTTGATTTATTGTATTACAAAAATTTATGTTGAGATTAGATTACATTGGATGTCTGTGATGTGTGATATCCACCATCATATAAATTAAAATTTTATTTTGTTTTGTGTTAAATCGTTCTACTAAAATTGAACTTGTGTTTTATCTGTTCCGTAATCATGAAAATCATAAAGCTGGTATAATGGTTACTTATTGTGTGAGTCTCTGTTACTAATCAACCATCTGATTATGTTGCATTCGTATTGCATACATGAAAACCATTTTGCAGAGTCTTATGAAGCACGGACACCCAAATTATTACGTTTAGCCATGTCATGTCCTTTTTTACTTAAAATAAGTGTCGCAATGTCGTATCTCGTGTTCAACTTCCGTGCTTTCTAGTCGCACACCAAGCTCTTATAAAACTCATGTCCTTCTGTCCTTTTTTCCTTCTTAATTTTGTGCTTTCTTAGCTCATTCCACACTTCAAATCTTCAGATTTCGAGACATGGCAGATTGATCTCTGAGTCAGGTTGGTAGTATGTGTATTTTACTTTGGATGGTTAGAACAGATATAGTGATATTGTAGATGTAACTTTATATTGTTGCGTAATCTTCAGACTTCTGCTTTATTGTTTTTTTTTTTAATTTACCGGTTGTTTCTTTAGAACCTTGCCATAAATATTGTTTTTAGTTTGTGGAGCTAGATCCTTCTCATAAAGCTAGTGATCATGTTATGCATCTGTTCTTATTTTGGGGTGTGACTTGAATCGTTTGTAGACGTTGATTTATTGAAAAAATGGGGGATGTTGCGGATAAATTGGCATACTTTCAAGCTATTACGGGGTTTGAGGACACTGATTTGTGCACAGAAATTCTGTCTGCTCATAATTGGGACCTCGAATTAGCCATCTCTTCTATCACATCCACCGACACCGACGGTCCTGCTTCCTCCTCCACCGCCGCTACTACTACCACCACCACATGGGAAAACCATGAATCCGAAGATGCGGGCCTTGTTTTAGCCCCTAATAGCAATAATCAACCCCCTGGTCTCGCCTGGAAAATAATCACCCTCCCTTTCTCCATCATTTCCAGTAGCCTAGGGTTAATTTCTGGCGCAATTGGGCTCGGCGTATGGGCGGCAAGCGGAGTTTTGTCATATACCCTTAGCATAGTTGGACTGAACAGATCTTCACGCGCTGGAACCACGCCCTTGGTGTCTGTGTCTCAGTCAGCCTCGGAGGCTACGGATTTCGTTTCCAGTTTCGAGAGGGATTATTATGGGAGAGTGAGACCGAATTTTGTGGCCGAGGGTTTCATGGACTCGTTGCAGAGGTCTCGGCATGAATATAAGTTGTTGTTTGTTTACTTGCACTCTCCGGATCATCCTGATACCCCGGTTTTTTGTGAAGGGACTTTGTGTAACGGGATGGTGGTGGCGTTCTTGAATGAGAATTTCGTGGCGTGGGGTGGAAATGTAAAGGCGAGTGAAGGGTTCAAGATGAGTAATAGTCTTAAGGCATCCAGGTTTCCTTTCTGTGCTGTCGTTATGGCAGCAACAAACCAGAGGATCGCATTGTTGCAGCAGGTACAAGTTTAGTGTTCTGTGGTTTCACTTGTTATGTCACACTCTTTCTCCTCTTTTTCTCTGTGGTATTGCACTAGTATGAATGTAAGTTGTGTTGATTGGAGATTTTTAAGTATCGAGATTTTTCAGTTTAGAGAAAGCATGGAATTCTGGATGCTAGAGTAAGGACAAAGACGTATTTGATGGAACATTTACAAATTTTGAATGATAAATATACATGCTCATGTTTTCTCTTTCTTTCTTTGTTTCTTCTTTCTTTCTTTAAGGTTATCTTAAAGAATGAAAGAAAAAGCTGTGTGGGAAGGGGAGACGTACCAAAACTCTTTAACACTTTCTAATTTCCATTGCATAATAATGTTGATTTATATTTCCTCACATTGTTGTTTCTCTGTTGATGTCATAGCAAAAAGTGTGCCTTATCTTTATAATATATCGTAATGTACTTCGATTTTTTTTTTTTTTTTTGTAGGTTGAGGGACCAAAGTCTCCTGAAGAAATGGTAACAATATTGCAGAGGGTGCTTGAAGAAAGTGCTCCTGTTCTTGTTTCAGCGAGGATTGAAGCTGAAGAAAGAAGAAACAACATGCGCCTGAGGGAGGAGCAAGATGCTGCATATCAAGCAGCACTTGAGGCTGATCAGGTATGCTTGAAGTCTACACTGTTGTCATTTTCGTTTAAGTTAATTATTTATTTTTTTGTTTATTCCATGATGGACATGTTGATTTTATAATATCAATCACGTAATGTGACATGGTTGTAGCAATTATCTCGACTCATCACAATCTCATGATATTTTCCATGTAACTGTAAAAACATATGATATTGATGATTTTGGGATTTCATCTCATTTCTCCTTTGTATGAAGGGTGCGACAGGAAGGGCATCTGGCCTTAAAATTTGCCACTTTGTTTTTTGCATGAATTATAGCGTTAACTAAGTTTACACAATTAATTGGCACTATAATCTTCATCCCGCTGACCCCAACATAGTTGGGATTAAGGTGCAATAGATGATGTAGATGAATTTTGGTGTGTACTTTGGTCTACTATCTATTATGGTTTCTTACATGCATTACTTGGTTAATGCTGTTTACCAGAAGAGTAAATTGCACAAAGCTGTCCCTCTGAACTAAAGGGGTTTTTGTCTTTTGCTCACTGAACTTTTTTCTGTTAGAACTTTAACCTCGAACTATGCATTTCTTTTTTCACTTTGGCTCCCGGACAATTAAGATACTGACACATCTGCTGTTCATGATACGTGTGTGCGTGTGATAGAATGTGAGATGACTTGGGAGGCAAAGTAAACAAAATATATTCATAGTTGACGGGGTTTAGTGTAATTTACTTTTCATTTTCCATTATTACCATTTTAACGCTTTGGTCATGTTCTACACTAGGCTAGGGAGCGCCAGAGGAAAGAAGAGGAGGAACGACTAGAGCGTGAAGCTGCTGAAGCTGAGAGGAAAAGAAAGGAGGAGGAAGAAGCCCGTGAAAGAGCAGCACGAGAAGCTGTTGAGAGGGAAGCTGCATTAGCTAAGATGCGTGAGGAGAAAGCTTTGTCTTTAGGTGCTGAACCTGAGAAAGGGCCGGATGTTACTCAAGTAAGCCCATGTTCTTCATTGTGATATATACATAGTTATATCTATGCTAATGTTAAACCTTCCGCTGCATTTTTATGTTCAATTCATATTTTTATAAAGATGTTCTATACGTAAAGATCTTATTTTGAAATAAATCATATCTTAATGCATTTTTCAGGTATTGGTTCGTTTCCCGTCTGGAGTGCGCAAAGAGAGGAGGTTCCACTGTACGTCAAGAATACAGTCGCTGTATGACTATGTCGATTCCTTAGGTTGCTTAGAAGTGAATGGCTACAGCCTTGTCTCCAACTTCCCTCGCACAGTTTATGGTCAAGACAGGCTATCGTCGTCCCTGAAGGAAGCTGGATTACATCCACAGGCCAGCCTTTTCGTGGAGTTAAACTAATAATGCAACACTTGGAAGTGATTCAAGTAAAGAAACTTTGTATTAGCAAATTTCTTGTTTTGGCTTTTGCTTTATTTATGGAAGACATATTAAAGTTTCTCCTTGTGATGAATAATTTCAAGAACTACTTGAGGGATTATTTAGGATATATTTTCTCGCCCGTAATCGGAAGGCGAAACGCTCTTTTGCTTTCCTTTTTGTTTTTACTTCTCTAGACTTATATAGTATATATATAACATAAGAAACCATATGGGATGTGGCATGATTTTTAAGTTGTTTGATCCAAAAGCTTATTGGAGGGCCCTATCAAGTTGTTCAAACCCTTCATTTTTTACTGAACATAGATTTTTTGTTTAATCAAGAGTCGAACATAAAACTGAGTTATAATAAATTAAACACAGCAATGGCATATTATTATTATTATTATTATTATTATTATTTATTTTAATTCAGCATATACAATTTCTCGAAGTCTCAGGTTACAATACATAGATGTTTGTTCTCGTTTCAGTATATATAGTTTGTTCTCGTGCAACACAGATGTTTGTTCTCACAGGAAAATCTGAAATTTACCAAAAAATTAGCAGCAGCCAGAGGTAATATAATAATTTAGATTTTTTTTTTTTTTTTTGGAAATAATAAGTTCACCCATATAGCAAGAAACCATCTATTGTGATATTTTTGAAAGTCACTGAGCTCCTTTTTTGGGAGTAGATTGCAGATGTTTTTTCTTTCTTTTTTCACTGACAACATCAGATCTTATAATTATTATAAGATGTTTTTCTTTAAGTGATCGTATCGGCTTGTCGCCTTCCGTTTGAATCGTCAATGTTTTTCTTTAAGTGTCGTATCGGCTTGTCGCCTTCCGTTTGAACGTTGATATCCGGTGTCGGAGTCATAGGCGGACCTAGCCATAACCTAGTGGTGCACGTGCACCACCAGATTTTTTCAGAATAAGACCCCCTTCCCCGATAATATCTAGTATTATCTTTCCCGTTATTTTATTTTGGCAATAGTTGAATTATCTAGGAGTTTAATTATTTTTTACTCTCGAAGTTTAATAGGTAAAGTCATATATACCTATTAAATATATTTTTTGATTTGACGTAATCTGTTTTGATCAAGGCGATATTAATTAAAGTGTTTAAAATTGTTTATTCAACCTTGAAGTATTTCGCAAACACTTGTTTCTTTTGATGAAAAAATTAACATGCGCCCTTAATACAAAACTAGCTGAAGAGTTACAGTTAATCAAATATTAGAAATTACTTTTGAAAGAAATGTTGATTTTCCCCCGTATGGCAAGTGTTGAGCAGGTCTTCTTTATGAAGTATGTAAAGAGTGAGTTATGTAGTAAGATGGGTGATCAATGGTTAAATAATCGTCTTGTAACATTTATAGAAAAATATGTACTTAAAACTATTAGTAATGATGTTATTTTAGCACATTTTCAGGAAATGGACAGTAAATATAGGCGATTTTCTTTGTAAATGTACGGATCCTTTGTTTTTTTTTGTTTTTTTTCTCACACAAGCACACGAGGGGGATCGTCCCCTGTCCTGAGTACCCCCAAGAGGCTCGACCTCACCCGGATCTAGAGGTAAGTTTTCCAGCATGACATATTCGCCTCATTGTCCCCCGTTTTATTATTACTGACTTTCTTTATGTATTATTTGTTATCTTTAATGTAATTTTAATATATATTTTATCGTTCGACATTGTTTTCGTGGGACAGTCGGTGCACAAGTGGTTTTTCGGTCCTGGATCCGCCTATGGTCAGAGTTGGTCAGGGGCTGCTGATTGATGGTGATGTCAATTGTCTTTTTATTGTAATATGTGTTTAGGGGTACTTTGATAATTTACTTATAACTTTAGATTTAATGATATAAATTATATTATACAATTTAATTTATATTTAAAATTTTATACTTAATGCGTCCACCAAAACTGTAACATATTTAATTTTCACGGTCAAAATTGATAAACGTTGACCATAAATTGTAACTATTATATAGAAGTATTATAATTGTATAAATATTTATTAGATTTATCTTAATATGTATTTTAAAATATTGGTGTTTTATAAATTTTATTCATATATAACTAAAATTATTAATGATCAAAGTTGTATCTTGGAGACTTGAAATTCAAATGTGTTACATTTTTTTATGAAAGGGAGAGTATTATAATTATATATCCTAATTGCCAAAAAAAGGTAATATCTAGAAGATAGAACGAACATTTTTAGTAATAAAATGGCAAATTAGACAATTACTACTGTCATAATTATTTGAAAATAATTAAATAAATAGACATAATTTATAGGATATTTTATTATTTAGACTACTATTGAATAGGTAGCAATTTGGTACATATGAATATGGGGTGGGTTTAGTTGAGAATGCAATTTAAGTCAAGAGATGAGAATGAATTTCATCCACATATCTTGATAAATTAGATTTATTCTCACAAAAATTTGATGCATATAACACAATATTTTAATGCATCGATATTTTGATGCATATTTTAATAAATTGCAATTTTAATGCACGAATATATTTTATACATAATTAGTACAAAATTCATGTATATTCACAATTCGCAGGATAAGAATCAATCTCGTATACCCAAAACCAGTAATTAGTAAACATAACAGCCAAACACGTCAAAAGTAAAAAACATGAACAAAAAACTTATCTTCTCAAATAGAGATTCTCACTCGCAATAATTACAATTTAATAGCTTAAGCAAAAGCTGTTTACGCCACTTGAACACCATTACGCATTTTCTCGTCTGTTTGTTTCCGACTTTCAGGCCCACCTGAAAATGATAGAGAGAGAGAGAGAGAGAGAGAGAGAGGGTTAACATCTCCGTTTTTCTTTCTTTTCTTTCCAGAAACTTTGTCTTGCATTTCGTAAACTTGATTTAATTTCACATTTTATTTTCTTACTCTTTTTTATCCATTTCCTTCCATATTCTACTTTCTCACTCTGTAACTGCCCATCTCTCTCTCTCTCTCTCTATCTCTCTCTCTCTCTCTCTCTATATATATATATATATATACATATGTATATATCTGTTTCTACACCAAACACCTCTCTTTCAATCCAAGTTTTCCTCAGTTTGTAGGGTTGCTTCGAAGATTTCACTCTCATTTTCCCCTTGGATTTTGCTTTCGTGGGTTGTTACTGATACTGATTCAAGATTTTCTGTTGGGATCACCATCTTCAATTTCTATAATTTTCTTGAGGAGAGAGAAAAAAGAAAGAGCGACTCTTTATTTTTTCAGTCTTTATATTCTTTGTTGATAAAAAGTTGAATACTCCCAAGTTGGACCAGCATTAAACCTTTACTTGTTTATTTCTTTTGCTCTTTTCCCTTTTGGGTTCCTTTTTTTTTTATTTCCTTCTATTTTATTTTGAATTTGTTCGGTTTCTTGTTGATGGGTTCTTCTTCTTCTTCTTCTTCAAGCTCTTGAGTGTGTGTGATGTGCGCAAGAATGATGACGGCTTTTGCTCTTCTTTTGCTCAGTTTAGGATTCTTGCTTGTGGATTGTGTTGCATTTCCTAAAAATGAAGGCAAGTTTTTTTTTTTTTTTTTTTTTTTGACCCCATCAAGACTTAGGGTTGATTCCACAGGATCTTGGCTTTTTATTTGAATTAATCTTGAAGATGTATGTTTTTGACTTTTTTTTTTTTTTGTATTTAAATATTTTAAAATTTTCTATTAATCAATATTTAGAATGTGGGCAGTGGGGTATTCCTTGAATTTTATTTCTCAAAGGAATGTAGGTACAGCTGAATTTAATTGCACATTTTGTGTTTTAATTTCTCTCATATAGTTTTTTTTTTTTTTTTTTTTTTAAATTCAGTTGAAGCTTTAACTTCTTTCAAGAGAGCTATTTTTGAGGACCCATTACTGGTTTTGTCAAACTGGAACCATCTGGATTCAGATCCTTGTAATTGGTCCGGTGTTTATTGTTCTATGGCTGGAGACCATGTCCTTAAGCTGTAAGATTTTCTGTTTTCTGTTAAATCATTAGAAATTATTACATGATTCTTTAATATGAAACCTTATTCAAAAATAAAAATTAGAAAAACGACATTTTACGTGTGACTTTACTCGAGTTGCAGCAACATATCCGGGGCGTCTTTAAAGGGTATTATTGCACCAGAACTTTACCAGCTCTCAGTTTTGCAAGAATTGTAAGCCTTTTATTTTTGGTATTTTCTTGAAGTAAGGGTGAGTAATTATGCTGATTACATCTCTGTCTGATGAAACAGAATTTTGCATGGGAATTTGTTGGGTGGTACAATACCTACTGAAATTGTCTTCTTGAAAAACCTCAAACTATTGGATTTGGGGTCGAACCAGCTAACGGGACCAATCCCACCTCAGATTGGAAACTTAACCAGCATTCAGAAAATGTTCGTCGGATATGATACATTTGTCGACTTCTATTTTTCCCTTTTTTTTTCCGGCTCCATTAGTCTCATTAGCTTTTCTATCTTCTGTTTTTTTTTATAGAAACCTTCAGTCCAATGGGTTGACAGGAAAGCTGCCTTATGAACTTGGTAATTTGAAATACCTTGAGGAGCTTCGACTTGATAGGAACAAGTTTCTAGGAACTATCCCCAGCGATAATAGGTCCGTGTTTCCCTCCACAACACATGGAATATCGAACAACCCTTTATGATTCAAAAATATTCGTATTTGGCGAATATGCTTCATACTAATATTGCTTCCCAAAACTGTTGCGTTATAGGTATGCTTCAAAAGGCGGAAGCCCTATGGGATTTTGTTGGTCGTCCCAGTTAAAAGTCGTTGACCTATCGTACAACTTTTTCGTTGGAATAATACCCAAGTGCTTGGAGTACATACCTAGGTACTTTCTTTTTATTTATTTTTTTGTTTTTGTATACATTGTTGCATTTATCTTTTCTAGATTTTGAATTTTCTACAAAACTTAGCTTTTATTTCATACCTAACATTAACTTTCGGTTATAGATCAAGTTTTCAGGGGAACTGCCTTGAAGACAAAGATCCCAAGCAGCGTCCTGCTGCACAATGCGGTAGGAGACAGTGTTTATGCACATTACTGAACTCTTAGCACCGTTGTTTTTGTCCCAAAATATTTGCAAAAGGATCCAGATAACTTTGAAAATTACAAAAGCGACCCTTGAAGTTTGATTCTGCCTTGCATTTTGCCCCCAAACAGTTAGTTGACTTGACCGAATTTGCTGCTATTGTTAAAAAACTTAGAATCACACCCCTCGAATTTTCAAAACGTTACAAATGTCTAGCTACTTGTAATATTTATCGGAAAATGGAGGAATAAATGAAAAATGTAAGGCGAGAAGTTGGGGTTACTATAATATTTAGAAAATTTCTGGGATGGAACTGTAAAAGTATTTGATGACGTGACCTTTAGCTCCATTAATGGCAAGGTCAAAATGTATGGTGAATTTAACCTCATAAGCCGGGGGTTTTCTTATTTTTTTGGTAATTTTCAAAGTTAAATTATATTATTTTTGGCCAAAACTTGGGCAGTTTTTTTAATTATATGAAAAAGAAAAGTACAGAAAAGAATGTGGAATCTTGTTTGAATTCTGTTTTCTTACATGAAAGTAAATGATAAAAAAACGAACATATACAATGATATGCATAATGCGAGTCCATAATGATGTTTTCCGAAGAGATGACAGCTCGAGTTCTTTAATTTTTGGGTTTAATCCTTCCTAAATTTAATTACATTAAGCCTATGAGTGTAAGTTACTAAATATTCACTGATGCAGCTGAAAAGTGATATAACTTTGATAACAGGGACAGCTCGTCCGCCTGTTAAAACTCATCCAGGAGTCAACACAAAGCGCCGTCCTATTGAAAATAAATCTAAGCACGAGTCTAGTGATTCGAGGGGACCTGCATGGCTGTTGGCTCTCGAGATCGTAACAGGAGTTATGGTCGGCTTGCTCTTTGTGGTCGTTCTTTTTACTGCACTTCAAAAGTGGAAGAGGAAAACTTCCATCATTATTCCATGGAAGAAGTCTGGAAGTGCAACGGACTACATGACGATTTACATTGGTTGGTTATTCTCTTAAAATATAGTGTGTATCTTATCCTAACTAAATAAATCGTGGAACCTTTACGCCCGATACAAGTTTCTATACTTGTGCAGATTCTGAAGCAATGAAGGATGTAATGAGATATAACAGACAAGAACTAGAGGTAGCCTGTGAAGATTTCAGCAACATCATTGGTTCCTCACCGGATAGCCTCGTTTACAAAGGCACCCTGAAAGGTGGGCCCGAGATTGCTGTCATATCCCTTTGCATCAAAGAAGAGCATTGGACAGGCTACCTCGAACTTTACTTTCAACAAGAGGTACTTTCTTCTTTCTTATTTTTCATAAACATTTAGGGGTTGTATAATTATATAAACTACCAATGGGGTTTCGACTATGAATAACGATGTACATGTTCAGGTGGCAGACATGGCAAGATTAAATCACGAGAACACCGGGAAATTGCTAGGCTATTGCGTAGAGAGCAATCCATTTACGAGGATGCTTGTCTTCGAATATGCGTCGAACGGAACACTCTACGAGCACCTTCATTGTGCGTTGATCGATGCAATATTTCCCCTTCTCTTTTTTTTACATTTTCAGAAAGCTGAATGCAACATTTTTTTTTTTTTGGGGGGTTTCGATTAAACATTGCAGATGGAGAAAGATGCCAATTTTCTTGGACACGACGCATGAAAATTATTATTGGTATTGCCCGGGGACTAAAGCATCTTCACACAGAACTTGATCCTCCGTTTACTATATCTGAACTGAATTCGAGCTCCGTTTACCTGACTGAAGATTTTTATCCGAAGGTCAGTATTAATCGTTTATATTACAACAACTAAAATGCACTTATTGTTTCTCTTGTTGTTTATTTTCCAATGTGTTCCTCTCTCTTTCTTTTTTTTTTTTTGGGGGTGAAAGATGTCATTGCCATTGGATATCCTTTTACATGATTTATTTATATTTATTTTTTCTAATCGAGTATAGTGAAAACTCTCAATTTATTTGGCAGTTGGTTGATTTTGAATGCTGGAAGACGGTACTCTCGAGAGCAGAAAAGAGTTCGGGGGCAATAAGCAACGAGGGTGCCGTTTGCATCCTACCGAATTCTTTGGAAGGACATCATCTCGATGTCGAAGGAAACATTTACGCTTTCGGGATTCTTTTGCTCGAAGTTGTCAGTGGGAGGCCTCCATATTGCAAAGATAAAGGGGGCTTGGTCGATTGGGTGAGAACTTTTTGAAGTTTTTTTGGATAATTACAATTGCTACCCCTATACACTTGGTGTATTATTTTTTTCTTCTTCAAGTGCAGGCTAAGGAGTTTCTAGAAATGCCAGATGTCGTGTCTCGTTTGGTGGATCCTGAATTGAAACATTTCAGACAGGAGGACCTCAGAGTGATATATGAGGTTGTAAAGTTGTGCCTCCATCCGGGCTCCAGCACGAGGACATCCATGAGAGAAGTGTGCTCGATGTTGGAAAGTGGAATAGACACGTCAGTATCCGCCGAGTTTAATGCGTCTTCTCTAGCTTGGGCTGAAATCGCGCTCTCTTCGTAGTTTAAGCCAACTCTTGCTACTTGTTTCTCTTTTAAGATCCTTGGTGGCGTCTGAGTTTTCGCGTAGTGTAAATATTGCGTGCCGTGTAGATCTCTGGCTATTAAAATGCTTGATTCTTCATTTTTCTGTGTATAGCTTTTGGCCTCAAATTTGAGGTCTTTTAGTAGTGGATGAAAGGTTTACTTCATAATTACATGGTTTCTCCCCATATCCATTGCCACTATAGAAGCTGAGAATTCATTACAGCACAACTAAAGCCAACAAATTGTTATACCAGGCACTTAAGCCCGTGATGCAATATGGTTTTCTTTCACAAACAACATCTAAGTCTTAGTCCCAAAATAATTTGGGGTTCAAATGAGGTGCAACACGAGGACTTCCCAGGGGGTCACTCATCCTAGTACTACTCTCGCCCAAGCACGCTTAACTTCAGAATTCTGATGGGATCCGATGCATTAGTGCTGGTATGATCGGTGGGTGGAACCAAATCTATACGGAAAAGAACAATCTTGGTGCTTCTGGCAAAATATGCCTCGTCATAATCTGGGGTCCAAAAAGATCAGACATGTAAGAGAAACACATTCGATCAGGAAGGATCACAGATTAGTACTTCTAAATGACCGACAAATCAAGATCTAAGTACAGCTCCCCTCGCACAAAAGGCCAACAATTCCTGATATTTTTTCCTTTGTCAGTCACTTACTAACCTTTACCAAGGTCCCATAGATCAATCAAACATACGACGAAATATAAATATATGTAAGATACAAATGAAAAAACAAGAATGTCAAACGTTCACAAGCATTTTTCAAGACCTACGAGACCATTCTCTCATAATGCCACCACAAAATTTATGAGCCAAATTCCACTTTCGGAAATTTGGCGCCAGATTTATAAAAATTAACTTCACAAGGATTGTCAATTTTCAACGCTTTGGAGGCGCAAAATGATTGTCATTAGGGTTCCTCCTCCCGCTGAAAACAGCTAGCGCTTTCCTGACTGGAGGTTGGAGAGGAGCTTTCTTATCAGTGTGATGGCGGAAAATGTCATCTGGAACAAACAAGTCATCATCCTGCAAAACAGCTCCATTCAAAATCACGGGCTGGAATATATTTAAAAGGCATCGGAAGCATGTTGAAACTGATGACAGCTAAACACGTAAAAATGACACTGAGAAGTGAAAGTCAACCTGCTTGTTTTTCTTCTTAGTCTTAGGATACAGGAACTTCTGCGGAAGCTGATCTTCACGTAATAATGGATTCTTAGTAACTGCGTCTCTACCTCCTTGGGGTGAAGGTAATGAGAACTACAAACAGAAACACTCATATAACATGTAAGAAATTTTGCAAAATTATAAAAAAAATTATCAACGCCAAGTGAATATGTTGAAAGAACAAATATCATATGACAGTGATACAAAGCAAAAATCCAGCTTGTAAACATGGAGCTTTTCCACCAATAAAGAACTTGTACAAAAATAGCCAGCCATAACGCATTATCAGTTATAACTAAAAAAAAAATAAAAAGAACCAGGACTCCGTTGATAATCAATATACCTTCGTTCCACGCAAGGATACACGTTGCCGACGGGCAGCCAACATGATACCATTTTCATTAACTGTAACAGCTACTTTTCGTAGTGTGCCCCCATTCCCACATGATGGACAGAAAATTCTACCACTCTCTGTAGTTACCTTAAAGCAAGCATGGCATTTCAGCACCCACCTAAAGACGAGAACAACAGACAACCCAACTAAAAAGAATTATTAAATAGCCCAGGCAATGGAAGGAGTCAAACATACAACACAATCATATTTGCAAGAAGTTCAAGAAAATAAGATGGAATCTGCTACTACATAGCGACGTTCATAGTTATTAAAGGCGAAAGGCGCACCAGGGCGATAAGGGCTCCTATCGCCTGAGGCGCAAGGCGCAAGGCGAGGCGCGCGCCTGACAAATGTGAGGCGCAAAAAAAAAAAAAAAAAAAAAAATTAAATTATAAAACTCATAAACACATAATGAAAAGAAAATATAACTATCAAAAAAACGTAAAGTTTAACAAAAATAAAGTGTCAAAACAATAAAAAAATACTAAACATTTACAAGTGTTCAAAAAACAAAAAATACAAAGAAAATCCAACAGTACAGAGGCGCGCCTGAAGCGCACTGAGGCGCAGGTAAAAGGCGCACCGAGGCGCGCGCCTCACCCACATCGCCCGCCCTTGGTCTTGAGAGGCGATGAGGGCTTTTTTCTACGCGCTTGTCGCCTGAGGCGCGCCTTTAATAACTATGCCGACGTTCACACCCACAAACTGGATTATGTTCACCGATAACAACCTACATTGATAAGAAAGACTCGCTTCTACAATTCATATGCCCATGCATTTAAAAGTAAATGTGGTAAATTCAAAAGGGCAATTCAAAAAATTAAGAAAAGGCGCCAACTAATTCAGTACATACATGGCTTTCTTATAGGATTAGTTATAATGAATTTACATATATCAAAGAATTCTTTTACCCGACTTATTCTCCTATTTGATTTGATTATTTATAGCCAATTGAAATTAGTGTACACCAATGTATGTGTACCTGTGAAGCTCACGAATCTGCATTCCACCAGGCGCCAGAAGCCGTAAACCAATCTGAAGAAGCACATTTTGCATGGCAAAGTCAGTAGTAATGCAAGCCACACTAGACTCAGATAAGGATCTAAGCGCCCAGCTCTGTTCACTACTCATATCATCCACATGCAATTCTTCACCATTTTCATTTGTAATCTCCAAGTTTCCCAGCTCTTGATCACTGACTTCAACATAGTCCTCCTCCGGGGTGTCACAAACAGAATCTTCATGCAGTTTCATTGTTTTCAGACTGGCAGAGAGATCGCTCTCTCCATTATTCTCAGTGCTGATTTTACCATCCTGAACAATAGCATTTGTCCTTTCTTCGTAACTTTCATCTACCAGAAGCTCTGGGCATGGATCATCATCTACATTTTCATTTTCCATATTACTGGACGTGTCTTGTTGATCAACCGAAGCAGACAGTGTCCCTCTCATTTCGCGTCTAGCTTTCCTTCTGAGAAATCTTCTATGAGTACTTCGACTCACAGCAGGACGCCAGTCGTCAGGGTTATCATCAATTTGACCTTGGGATGCATCAATACCATCAGCCACCATCTTTTTCCCCTCGACTTTTACCTCTCTCTTCTTTGGAAAGAATTTCATGGGTTTCCTAAACCCACCCTCACAATCCTCATTTTCCCCAGTCTGTGACTCACTGCCATCTTGAGTTGAACCATCTTCTGTACAAAATTGATCAATTGAGTTCATATCAAGTTCCATATTTCTTAGGGGTAAAATTCTAGAATCAAGGTTTGTTCCATTGTCAACCGCACGCTCCAGGGCTTCCCATTCCTCGAGATTTGGAACATTAGAACCCCATCCAGGTAAGTCTTTCTCAGGCAGCCTTCTTATGTTAACTGTGTGAATAGGGGGTGGGCTGTCTCTGAGATGCTGAGTCCCATGTATTTGGGTTTCCAATGTATAAGTCAAAGCAATGAGCTTCAAATCCACATCTGAAAGAGTCTGGAGGTCACCAGTAGCCTTCGCAAAGTTGATTACTGTAAAACCAAAAATTAATTAACACCACTACAGTCAAAATGTTAGCCAAACAAATGCTAATACTGGTGGTTTTACTGTACAAAGAAATCATAGTGACAAATATAGCAGCAAAACCCATTCTACTTTAAGAATCCCATCAATCCACCATTTTCTACTTGCTTCCACTTTGCAGTGATAAGAAGAACCATAGCGAACTTGATGCACACCCACAACACTAACTCACCCATTATAGTTTAAAAAATTAAAACAAATTACATATACAACGAAAACTGCTACATTTTTTCCTCAATTAAAAAACAAAACAAAATAATTGCCCAAACTCGTATACGCATAAAATGCACCATCAATAACTCGAGGAATCATGGAGAAAAGCATAACAATTTAACCGAAAATATCTTTAGTTTACCTTTTTTCAGAGCATCAGGGGATGGCTCGAGCGTATCGACAGTGAACGGCAGGAATCTGAGTGAGTGTCGGGAGGCGGGGTCGCGAATCTCGCTGATGACCTCGGCGACGGAAACAAAGCGGTCGGCGGAGTGGAAGAGCCTTTCGCCGCCCTGGATTATGGCGTTGGCATCAACTACCGCCACAGCAATTCCCTTGGATGATTTGCAGCTCCCCACCAATACGCCGCCATTTTGGACGGCGGGAAGGTTTTGAAGATGCTGCGGCAGCGGCGCTTGTTCTCGCTGTTCGGGTTTCTGTTTCAGGATATTGCTCCAAGACGGCATAGGAGCGGGCTGGGTTTGGACCTCCATGATTGACGGTTGAGCGAACAGAAGGGAAAGACGGCAAAACCCTACTGGAGAAAGATTTGAAGGCTGGATGAGACGACTGTTTTTTATTTGTAAAAAAGCAATTTTATGTAGCATAGAATTTGGATGAGAATAAAAATATTTGCCGTCTAATATATAATTTGAAGGGAATTGAGAATCAATTAAGAATTCTGTCACATATAAAATAATTAATAAAATTATTATATTATTAACATATAGTTAATTTGTATCGTGTACCAATTAATTGTTAACAGATTTAATTGTTAATAACTCATGTACTACGGAATATATATCTAATTCTAAAAAAATAGTACTTAATTATGTCCACATTTTTATGGAAATTTTAATATATAAATAATAATTCCTACATAAAATTATATTTTTAATTAATTATACTTAAAGATTTCTTACAAAATTGACTTTATAATTCTTATTTGTTGATGATTTTCTATTCTATTTTTTAAAAGATTTTTATAAGATAACAATAAATATGTTTTAAGTTAGGTTTCACGGGCAATTATCATTTTAATTATTATTAATATATTAATTAATAATGACTGGTTAATTAGTTGTAGTTGTTCACTTATTCTATTTACCTTATATATACTACTACTTGAATAGTTTTTCACCATAGGATTATTCAGCATCTCCTTTATATTTTACCGAAGTTCTCTATATTGTAATTAATTTTATGCAGTATGCAACAATATAATATTTCCTCCTTGTATTTATCGATAATTTTAAAGAGATGATACTCATTAGAGTCAAAGTGAGTTCGATTTGGTTTGTGCCGAGAAAATAACAATACATCTGGATATCACGTCATGAGAATGATTCTTTCCGCGCGATACTACATGATTAAGTTCTCAGAACACCAACTATTTATCATATCATTTTATTAAAAATTAATAAAGAAAATGATGTAAAATTTTAATATATATAAACATATTATTAAAAGAAGTTATGTTTTATATCTTTGATTTATTCACGGGTTCTACACTGGTATATTAATAATCAAATATGTAAATTGACAAACGTGGAAGTCCAAGGTATGTTAGGTAGAAAGCTGATAAGTTAATCGATAGCTGAAAAGTTATTTGAAATTTGAAACCTGAAAAGTTAGTTCAAAATTTACAACGATGGCTCATAGCTGATAGCTGAAAAATATGCATATATAAATAAAAATAGGGAGCCTCTATATACACTCCACCTACCCTCTTAACACACTTCAGTCTACCACCTATCCTACACTAACTTATTTAAATGACAATAAAACAAAAGTGGGTGTTGTTATATACACGTGATGGCATAAAGACAATGATGACAGTGACTGTTTTTTAATATAGGGAAACAACATCACGTGGCCGCGAATTATTGATAGCACAAAGATATTTTTCTGGGGTAGTGGTGTTGTTATATAAACCTCCTCAATTGGTTCATAGTTTTGGTATCTGATATAGATTTGCCCTTTTCTCCTTCTGTCTGGTTTTGGATTTTCTTTGAGTGTTGTTATATAAAAAGCCCCTACCAGTATATATAAACCTCCACTGGTCGTCGTCGGATCTGTAGGTTCTTATGTACAATTTATGTATAATTTTAAATGTATATGTAATTTTTGTATAATTAATTTATGAATAATTTTAAATGTATGTGTAATTTTTTTATTCGAATTTGCAGGAAAAAAATGGCGAATACTTCGGAATTTTCTACCGACCAAGTATAATGTCTAATCTTATTATTTACATGTGTGTAATGAATTGATGTATTTATCGATTTTTATAACATGAAGTTTTTTTTTTCAATTTTTAGGTTTTTGGATCTCGTGAAGATTTAATGACTTGGGTGCAAAATGTGGCGCGTTCTCAAGGTTACGTTATCGTTACTAAACGATAAAGGCAATAACTATTGGCTTCATCTCTAAAATAGTACTTGGTTGCGATCGTGGTGGTATATCCAAAAGTAAAGATGCGGAAACAAAAAAATTTAATTGTCTATTTGAATTGATAGAAAAGTATTTGAAGACGTATGATATTTGGACGTTAAGGGTGGAACAAACATTGGATCCTTGGCAAAATCTTCATCTACAGTGAATACTTGACTGTAGCTGGATTCGGGAGATGAAGGAGCCTCAAACTCTGCTACACTATCTAGGTTTTCGGGAACATAACCCTATAGATTTTAGCAAAAAAAAAAAAAAAAAAATGGAAATGTCAACTAGAAATCACTATCCAAAAAACACCAAATCCTGAAGTCCTTGAACAAGTCCTACTAAAAAATTATGAAAATCATAGATGTTGTTATGAAATCGAAATATTGTAGAGAGAGAATAGAGAGAATGATCCTCAGGTATATTTTTTATTAATAACTGAAGTCCTATTTATAGGAAAACTTCAGATGGCACAATCGTAATTACATAATTACATCAGGGGCATAATAGTTATTCACACTATATAAAAACAAAGGGGTAGTTGAAATGTCATTTTCAAAGTATATTATAACACTCTCCCTTGAATGACTATTTACATAAATATCTGCTGAACTAGTTTGAAGAAAAACACAATGGGAGAAAAACTTTCAAACTGTTTGTATTGGAGCTTGTGGCAATCATATCATGTTGCATCATAATGTTGGTAGGAAATCTTCTGGGATAAAACTTCAGCAATCGGTGATCTCGTAAATTTGCTCCCCCTTATCTCGATAGTTCTTGTATGAATATTCTTGTGCCGTCTCAGTAAAACCTCGTGGGACAAAAACTGAGTGAATCTGTCATGTATATCATTCGTTGGAGTATCCATGTGTTGCCTCATTTAAACCTTGTCAAGAAAATCCAGTTGGAAAAACTTGATCGAAGGAAAAAGAGTACAACAACTCCTTCTATTTTCAAGCTTTGAGGAATAATCTTGATCTTTGTAGTGTTCCTCATTATGCCATGAATATGCCTCGTTAAAACCTTATTAGGAAAAACCCAATGGGAAAAATCCTAATGAAGGAAAAAAAGTACATTATTCATACTAATACGCCATTCCAATTGCCTCGTTAAAAACCTTGCTAGGAAAACCCAATGGGACAAAACCGCAGTCAAGGGAAAAAGAGTGCAACGCGTATTTTATATAAATATACCCCAGGTATTTCAATGATCCTCTAGGGATTAGTACGAGTATCATTTTCAGTGCAGTTTGTAATATCATACTCATATTCATTGCAATATATTCCAAATTTCTTTTGGAGATTCCATATTTGTTGTGATTAGGCTGCCTCGTTAAAAACCTTGCTGGGAAAACCCAGTGGGATAAAACCTCAGTCAAGAAAAAGAGTACAACATATAATTTTCGTTCACAACGTTTTATTTTGAGTAACTGCACGCACTGATAATATGTTCAAAATCTCCTTACGAGTCACTTTCAGTAAGCCCATATATTTCATTTTATTATAAGGGCATATATTTCAATTTTGATGGATTTTAATATACTCATTTTCACAAATCATGGATTTTAATATCCTTACTTCCAATATCCATATTTCACAGTCATGGATATCCTCATATCATTTATTGATATCATCTTTCCAATCATTGATATCCTCATTTCATTCATAGCGCTATATTGTGTCGATACTCTTCAATATTTATTTCCTCATGGCAATATAACTTGCCGAGATATCTCATTATCAATTACCCATTGGGATTACACATTGTGGTTATGTCTATATACTTCTCAAAATTATATGCCTCCTTTTATCATTTGCTTTGATTCATATTCGGGGAATTATTATGTATTTATCAAAGCAATTGTAGTTGGTACCAAAGATTAATAATTTGTCATGCATCTTTGAATTTCAAGTTCATATTTGAGTTGTGAGGATATATTGTGATGCATTTCACATATTTCCAACTATCAATACTCCCCCTCATGCTAAGAGATTTATTGAGCACCAAACTCGTATGCCAGTATCTCAGTATTCATCTTCAGTCATGAGAGTTTGTATATTATGTTCTCGATATTGGCTGGAGGACTTCAAATAGTATGCCAATTGATATCCCACTTATATGCGCATATCTTTATCCTTTTTGGGATCTATTTAAGTTTATTTGGGATATATTACTAGTTTAATCTGATCTGGAATATATGCTCAAACAGCGAGCAAATTATCTCGTAAATTTTTGATTACGAGTCATATAAACATGTGACTATCTAGTGGATTCATAATATCTAGTCGTTCACATGTAGAGGAAGTGGGCACATACTCCCCCTTGATATATTCCAAATTTATTAGGGATTCATTCTCAATATTGGCTAGTAGTGATATTAATCGAGAACAAATATTTGAAGACGATGTGTCTATATCACCATATAGATATTTTACCGGCATATCACATCATCTTTCGGTGCCATTATTGCATATCATTTTCAACATGGAGTCGTCGCTCCCACATGTCATATTATGTTCATTATTCAAATATAGAGTCGTAATTCATACGCTTCAGGACGCGGAGTCAAATCTCATACGCGTATTCCAATCTATAAATAGATTATCATTGTATTCACAATCACCCATACCGAGGGTTTGAATATCATAATGGATTCAATGCTTTCGAATCTTCGTAAATATTACCCATCTCTTCCAATGAATATCATAAAAAGAATTTATCGAGCTCGACTCGAAATATTAAGGGTGTTAATGAGAAATGGCATCCCAGAAGATATTCAATGGTTGATCGAAGCACAAGTTCAATTATCTGGCGAATTTTCAAATTCATTTAAGTACATGCCAGGTACAGGTAAGAGTAGTTTTGCAAAGAAACGCAGAGCAAAAAGATTAGGTGGGTGCTATAAATATGCTCGGTGGACATGTGACACACGATGCAAATCTGTGGGGTTTGTATCCAAAAAATCGTGAAGATAAAATAGCATTTATCAAGGATGGATTGAGTAAGGAATCTATTGATCATGATATCCAACAGATTCTTGATACACATCCTAGTGGATACGTTCATCGTGAACTAATAGCTTTGTGGATACAATGTAAGGATGAACGGGAACGTTATAGTCATGAAAAATTAGTCTCAAAAGATCCAGTTTGTAAGTCCGTTCTATCAAAGTTGGTATAAGGTAATAGAAAAAATAATGCAAGTTGATGAATATTGTTTTCCAATATTTAAATTTCTCAGCTGCCGATCGGTAACGTCATTTTCATTGAAAAATATAATATCATATCTTTCGTTTTCTTTTGCAATTTTGTCAAAAGTAATGACTTATCTGCCGCTCCTTTTAAATGAAAATAGTGAAGTCATTTGTCGTTTAGAAAGAAATTTGTTCTTTAAATTTGGGATCCACAAATCAGAAAATGTATCTCTCATAAAAGTATTTTGAAAGTCTAGTGTAGAAAAATGGAGTTCTCAGAATCCTCATATAGATCTCATCCATTTAAAACTATATGTATTTTAGGTGGATCCAAACTGATAGGTCATATCCAGCATATAGATATGGCATATCAATTCGTAAAAGAATTAGGAAAACACAAAATCGATATATTGTATGGTGGGAGTAATTATAGATTTTTTAGGTTATCTGTTAGAGGCTGCACAAAATGGGAGAATAAGAGTAACAAGTGCCTTACACTATCCCACAGTTAGAACCAGTAGTATAGGGGGTTCAACTGGGTTGATGCTTCAAACACAGTATGTGCATGATAGTTTGATGTATGTGGTGAATAATAATGATGCCTTTATTGTTCTTCCAGGTGGCTATGGCACACTCAATGAGATATTCAACATCACGTTATGGGCTGAGCGGGACTTCCATACCAAACCTATAGGTTTGTTGAATATTAATAATTTCTTCAGCGATTTGCTTGCCTTTCTGGATCAAGGAGTAGACCACAAGTTTATATCTCAGCCATCACGAGATATAATAATATGTGCTGACACTGTTGCTGATCTACTTATAAAGTTTCAGGCATATATTTCAGTTAAGAATTTGGAAGTCAAAGCTCATCAGCCACATGCTATTGGCGCCAAACGAAAAAGAAGTTTAGATCCTTTAGATCTTTCATTATAAACCCTTATGCCAGGGGGTGGCAGAGTTACGGAGTTTTATACTCTCGAGATGCACCCCTTTTCTTTTTATGGGTTTCATATGTATTTTCTTTTTCGCGTTTCATATTGTCGAGTGCTTACTGCCTTTCAGCTAGTTTCGATATTTTCACTTCGACTACTGTGTGCTTCTTCCAGAGCAATAATAAGATCATCTTTTGCTTTTATGCAAATATATTATTTTCACGAATATGTGCTATATGTTTCCCCATGAATATTATCAATCAATATGATTTCAATGATCCCACCATGTAATATAATCAACATGGGATTTATTGAGCAATTATTTTCCAGTGATAGTTTTCCATATCACTTGTCAAATGATCCCACCATGCGGTGTATTTACATGGGATTTTTTTTAATTAATCGGTGATAGCTTATGGTATCACTTGCTCAATTTTCTCCATTCGTGTTTAATCATGGAGATCGGATATTATATCCATCAACTGCTTCTTCGTCGAGAGCAGGATTTGAATCATTCATCAACTACTTCTTCAGAGTAGGATTTATTTCTTTCAACTGCTTATTCAGAGCAGGATTTATCAACGATTCTTGTGGTATAACCAACCACGATGGTAATATATAATATATAAATTGCGTACATGTAAAACTATCCGTCTTGTGATAATTGAACTCATCACATAGGAGGTATAGTAAATATGTAAGACTATCCATCTTGTGGTAATTAATTATCATATGAGAGGTATCACCATCCATCTTATGATAATCAGACTATCACATGTGAGGTATTGTAATTACAGAAAGTAAGCTAAATAAATGTGTGGCTTGAAGCCACCACTATGAGAGGCTCTGTTCTTTTGAATTTGAATGAATCGAATTGAATTAGTGAATCCAATCGAAGGCTGAATGGATCTGAATGGGCCAGATTGAATGAGGCCGAATGGGCCCAGTAATCGAATCAAATATATATTAAGGGTAAATAATAATAATAATGCTAAATAATAATAATAATAGTAATCAACAACAACAACGATAATAGTAATATTATTAGTAATAATAACAATAATAATAATTAAGATTAATAATAATAATAATAATAATAATAATAATAATAATAATAAGAAGAATCGAATTGACCAACTAAATCAATCGAATCGAATCAACGGACTCGAATCGAATCGAATCGAATCAAACTGAAAAATAAATCCAAAAGAACAGGGCCTAAGAGATATAATTTAAATTGCCAAATAATTAACTGCTTCTACCAGAGCATGATCATCCCATCAATTCCTCAAAATATAGTCATCGTCAAAGTATAGGTCGAAATATCGACTGGCGTTAATAGCAAGTGTAATGGTATGTATTGATAAATCTTTGCGATTTCCAGAGTTGGATATTAATTCGTACATTTTAATAATTTAATAATAACATGTATGGAAAGAGTTAATACCCATATCAATATTAATGTCAAATCGAAACTCTCGTAAAATGGATTACGATGGTATCAAGAAAAATTAATTCTGATAATATATGTATCTTATATGTAAGAAAAACGAATGTATGATTCAATAAATTAAAAGAATATTTTATTCTTTTATTAATTTGTATTTTATATTTCTCACCTTCAATTTTTGTTTTGTTTGCCGACAACCAGCGGTCAACTTCAGCCTTTTTTTTTTTAACAAAATTTTGGTTTTCTTATTCCTCCCTCAACATCCTTTATTTTGTTTTTGTTTTTAATTTCTCTCTCTTCTTTTCTTCTTTCTTTTCCTGTTCTCTGTTTCTTTTGCTTTTGCGGACAGCATGCTTTGTGCTGTCCTTTTCCATTTTTTTTCAATTTCCAACCAAGTCTGTCAATTTTGTAATTGAAAATATATTAAAATTATCATTTCTCACCTTGAATCAAACCGGTTCTGCACCTTGCCATTTCCAGGATTTTTCTTCACGTCCTCTACCATCGCGGCGGCCTCCGCCTTCCATCTGTGGCGGTATTGCTGGACAACCTTGTTGGTAAAGAAGGGGACGGTCATGATTCGGCGCATCTTGCGCCAGTGCTCGTCGTAACTTGTGAAAACCATATTCTGCCTCTTTCCGGTGAATATGTCGAACACGACCTTTCGGGTACGTGACCCGAACTCGAACCCTGCGTGCGGAGGATGTCCTTGGCGAGATCTGGCGAGGAGACGACCACTAAGTTGCGGCGCCTCATACGGAGAAGGAATAGTTCGCTGAATTTCTTGCCGCGTAGCTTGGATATTACTTTGGCGACGACAATGGCGAAGAAAGAAGGGGTTTCTTGAGGATGAAATCCATAGTGAAAAGAGGGATATTTTTTTTTTGTTTTCTTTTTATTTGTCTCGTTGAAGTAGGAAATGGGTGGTGGTGAATATCCACGATTAAGGGTGGATAGCTGACAGCAGACAGTGGAGAAGGGAAAATCGATGCTTAAATTAATTATATTCTCCCTCCCAGAATTCAGATCCATCTTTGTTGCAGTGATTCGAGAGCATGTGGACAGATTGATAGGTTTTGTTTTTTTTTTTTAAGATTTCAACTGGAGAATTGATATATTTATTTGTAATAATAGATTTCTCATGCAACTGTAGAGCATACTCTCTTTATATTACTCAGATGGCTAGAGTCGTGCTGATAACGTGTTATGAAATCGAAATATTGTAGAGAGAGAATAGAGAGAATAATCCTCAGGTATATTTTTCATTAATAACTGAAGTACTATTTATAGGAAAACTTCAGATGTCACAATCGTAATTACATAATTACATCATGGACATAATAATCATTCACACTATATAAAAACAAAGGGGTAATTGAAATGTCATTTTGAAGGTATATTATAAGATATGTAAGCAAATATAGATCTTTGTATTTATATAGATTTGAGAATAAATATGTCTTGTATCGTATACACAAATTTACTTTACTAATACTACGGGGGGCATTTTTGGACCCGCCTTGGGCCATTGGAATCACAGGGCTGCTGTTTCATGGCTAAAAAAAAAAAAAACGGGAAATATCAACATGGACGCGCACGGGCTTGCTCCCTGCTATGGTGACGACATGGTGAAAAGGCTTGACTAAATGCTGGAGTAGAGGTGGTATTCGGGCCGGGCCGTGCCGGTCCTTCTTTTTTGGCGGGCCGGGCCGGGCCGGTTTTTTTTACAAACATAAGGCCCGACCCGGCCCACAACCCATTGTGTTCATGGGCCGGGCCGAGCTGTTCACGAGCCGGGCCGGGTTAAACATCTTTTTTTTTCATTGTAAGACAGAAATTTTATTACAAGGACCAACAAAATGAACTTGAACTTTATTATAAAGAAAGAACAACTCTCTCTCTCCCTCCCCTCTCTCTCATTTTACTCCTCTTCAAGTTAATTGCGAAGTCTTTATAGTGCGTCGACTTTATTGTCGGGTGTGAAATGTTAGTGGACATAGAATGCTGAAATGTACTCTCACTACTGTATGCCTCTTGGACATAATAAGATATGATTTACTAAATGAAAACTGAATTTTGTACCTTTTTCAGGTTATAAATTGATAGGAAAGAAATAAAAAACCCTATTGGACATTCCCAGTTCACGGTCTTTAGACGGGCTAAACGGATCGGGCCTTCCCGGTTCACGGGCTAACACGGGCTCGGGCCGGTCCGTGCCGGGCCAGCAGTTTTAGGCGGGCCCAGGCCGGTCCGGACCGGGCCTCTAAAACAAAGGCCCCTAAGGCCCACATAACCTAAATGTACACGGGCCGGTCCGGGCCAAATAGTAAACGGGCCGGTCCGGGCCGGTTTTTAAGCGTGTCGGGCCATGCCGGGCTGTTCTGCGACCGGCCCACATACCACCTCTACGCTGGAGTAAGAATGTAAGAAGTAATACTCTTCCCGTTTTTCCTTGAGTCGTTCCTTAAAATTATTTGAGAAAAATTACACTATAAAAAAGCACATGCTGTTGTAAAATCGAAATAATAGAGAGATAAATTAGAGAGAAAATAGGTAGAATGATTCTCAGGTATATTTTTCATTAATAACTGAAGTCCTATTTATAGGAAAACTTCAGATGGCACAATCGTAATTACATAATTACATTAGAGGCATAATAGTCATTCACACTATATAAAAACAAAGGGGTAATTGAAATGTCATTTTCAAGGTATATTATAACACCCCCCCTTGAATGACTATTTACATAAATATCTGCTGAACTAGTTTGAAGAAAAACCCAATAGGAGAAAAACTTTCAAACTGTTTGTATTTGAGCTTGTGGCAATCATATCATGTTGCATCATAATGTTGGTAGGAAATCTCCATGGGATAAAACTTCAGCAATCGGTGATCTCGTAAATTTGCTCCCCCTTATCTCGATAGTTCTTGTATGAATATTCTTGTGCCGTCTCAGTAAAACCTCGTGGGATAAAAACTGAGTGAATTTGTCATGTATATCATTCGTTGGAGTATCCATGTGTTGCCTCATTAAAACCTTGTCAAGAAAACCCAGTGGGAAAAACTTGATCGAAGGAAAAAGAGTACAACTACTCTTTCTATTTTCAAGATTTGAGGAATAATCTTGATCTTTGTAGTGTTCCTCATTATGCCATGAATATGCCTCATTAAAACCTCATTAGGAAAAACCCAATGGGAAAAATCCCAATGAAGGAAAAAGAGTACATTATTCATACTAATACGCCATTCCAGTTGCCTCGTTAAAAACCTTGCTAGGAAAACCCAATGGGACAAAACCTCAGTCAAGGGAAAGAGTGCAACGCGTATTTTATAAATATGCCCCAGGCATTTCAATAATCCTCTGAATATCATCTTCAGTGCAGTTTATAATATCGAATTCATATTCTTTGCAATATATTCCAAATCTCTTTTGGAAATTTCATATTAGTTGTGATTAAGCTGCCTCGTTAAAAACCTTGCTGGGAAAACCCAGTGGGATAAAACCTCAGTCAAGGAAAAGAGTAAAGCAGATAATTTTCGTTCACAACGCTTTATTTTGAGTGATTGCATGCACTCATAATATGTTCAAAATCTCATTACGAGTCACTTTCAGTAAACCCATATATTTCATTTTATTATAAGGGCATATATTTCAATTTCGATGGATTTCAATATCCTCATTTTCACAAATCATGGATTTTAATATCCTTATTTCCAATATCCATATTTCACAGTCATGGATATCCTCATATCATTTATCGATATCCTCTTTCCAATCATTGATATCCTCATTTCATTCATAGCGCTATATTGTGTCGACACTTTTACTTCCCCATAATTTGTCGAGATATCTCATTATCAATCACCCATTGGGATTACACATTGTGGTTATGTCTATATACTTCTCAAAAGTATATGCCTCCTTTTATCATTTGCTTTGATTCATATTCGGGGAATTATTATGTATTTATCAAAGCAGTTGTAGTTGGTACCAAAGATTAATAATCTGTCATGCATCTTTGAACTTCAAGTTCATATTTTAACTGTGAGGATATAGTGTGATACATTTCATATATTTCCAACTATCAATACTCCCCCTCATGCTAAGAGATTTCTTGAGCACCAAACACATATGCCAGTATCTCAGTATTCATTTTCAGCCATGGGAGTTTATATATTATGTTCTCGATATTGGCTGGAGGACTTCAAATAGTATGCCAATTGATAACCCACTTGTATGCGCATATCTTGATCCTTTCTCGGATCTATTCAAATTTATTTGGGATATATTACTAGCTCAATCTGATATGGAATATATGCTCAAACCGTGAGCAAATCATCTCGTAAATTTCTGATTACGAGTCATATAAACATGTGACTATCTTGTGGATCCATAATATCTAGTAGTTCACATGTAGAGAAAGTGGGCCCATACTCCCCCTTAATCTATTCCAAATTTATTAGGGATTCATTCCCAATATTTGCTAGTAGTAATATTAATCGAGAACAAATATTTGAAGACGATGTGTCTATATCACCATATAGATATTTTACCGGCATATCACATCATCTTTCGGTGCCATTTTGCACATCATTATCAACATGGAATCGTTGCTCCCACATGTCATATTATATTCATTATTCAAATATAGAGAGCCGTAGTTCATACGCTTCAGGATGCGGAGTCAAATCTCATACGCGTAATTCCTGTAATATCCGCAATTTTCGATTTTTGGTAAATTTCTTTTTTCGGCCGGAGTCCATTTTGACGGCTCGCTCATGACCGTTTCGTCATTCTGAGAATGATTAATTCTACACTTTTTGTCATCCGAGTTCGTTTCGGTATTGTTTTGTTGAGTTCTGTGCTTTTTAGCGACTTTTCCGCACTTGAGTTCGATTCTTGCGAATCTCGTCCGAAATTGCTGTTTCGAGTTTCCCGCAAGTCCGTCTAACTTTGTTAGACGTGTTGTGAACTTCGGTTTGGTTATTCGATCACGTATCGCGATTTTCGGGCGTTTTGGGCCATTTTGTAATTTCTTGAAAGTTACGGGTACCCATATCTGTATTTGTCGTCTTGACCCTTTTCTTGGTCGCGTATGATTAATTATTGCATTACGTTTTCATCTCGAGTCGTTGACGTCGTCCGCGAACTTTTTAGCGTGTCCTTCCTGTCAAACTGTTGAACTGTATTCTCGTTATTGTTGTGCGGAACCGCCGTTTTGGGGTTGCCGTGGATCCATTTCGCGTTGATTGATTCCCAAATATTGGTTCCTATCGTTTTATTCTCTTTCCGGATCATTTTTATCATTTTGGAACCCAATAGGGGGTGTGGGCCGCGGCACAAGATGTGCGTGCCGCGGCACACAAATTCCTTCAGTTGATGATCGAACAAAGCATCGTGTGCCGCGGCACACCCATCCGTGCCGCGGCACGGTGCGAGGCAGTGCCGCGCACACTGTCGATGTCGCGGCACACTCGAGTGTCTTGGCGACCTAAACCCGATCAGACGGTGCCGCGACACGCAGCCGTGCCGCGGCACAATGCCGAAACACAGGAGTATTTTCTTGCTTTGTGCCGCGCACACTTGGCCGTGCCGCGGCACCCCAAGCCGTCATCTGCGCAGCTTCGTCGTTATTAGACAAAAGCGGCCCATTCCTCCTGCATTTCACTGCCGAGAGAGAGAGGCCTAAGGGGGAGAACTACTCGGCTTTCTTCATTCGGGGTCGATTTTCACCATTTTTCTTCGGTAGTGAAGCCCGGGTAATCAATCTAACGCGTGTTCTACGGATCTTGGTACTTGAATCCCCAAAGGTAATATTCTAAAACCCTATTTTCGATTAATTTGGGGGTTTTGGGATTTTCTTCCGATTAGTTCCGTTTTGTTGGTGGATTCATGATGTATATGATTAATCTTGTTGATATCATTAATTTTCCTACGGATTCATGGTATATTTTCATAGTTTTGCGGAATCGAGAGGGTTTGGTTGTGGTCCGCCCTCGTTGTTATTTTTATTCGAATATCCATGAATCGTAGGCGGGTTTTCGGGTGTATTCCATTTCCGTATTCGGCTAGAGTTGGTTGTAATTATGTTCTTCGAATCGTTAGGTTCGGTCCCGTTGATTCCTAGTGTTCGTCGGTGATTATCCTGTCCGTTCGTTGCGTCATCAAAATAATTCAAGGCAAGTATTTTTGGAAACCTTTAAGCTTAACATGAAATGGTGATGTATATTACTTGTGTGTAACTCACCTTGTGTTGGCCCGACGGGGTCAAGGAGGGAAATCTATGCTGCCGCCCTGGATTTCACGAGTTTCGTACCGCTAGCCAACTCGTTAGGGTCCTTGTGAGGCCTCGAGTGAGAATGTATGCTGCCGCCCTGTTCTCACGGCATAGCGTGTGCGTAGTTTTGTTTTTCTGTAATTGTAGCCAACTCGGTAGGGTCCCTATGAGGCCTCGAGTGAGAATGTATGCTGCCGCCCTGTTCTCAAGGCTAATTGTGGACTGTATGTTTTCCGGAAAAGACATGTCTGGTTTTGACTTTTGAAAATGATATTGGTGCATGTACTATGAAATGTGTAAGCGATTGGTTTGCCTTGAATACTTGTACTAGCGTAATTGCTAACCCCTTTGGGGACCCGTTGTCGGGGAAATTCTTGTTATGGATTTCAGGTTATGTTCAGCCAGACGAGCGGGCGCTGGGATGGTACGAGGATGTCGGCCAAGGTTGTTAACATGTGCAATTGAGTCTTGTTATTTCCTACTGTCTCTTTTGATGTGGGTGTTTTCCAAATTGTAAACTTATAGATCGTACTCGCGAGTACTTAGGCTTTTCCTCTCAGATTGTGATTGGTCTTTGTTGGAGTTACTGTATTTGTCGGTTGATGTTTATTATGTCGGTTGTACCGGACGTGTTGTCTTATGTTCTTGTTGTTGACAATTGTTTCCTTGCTAACCGAGACGGTTAGTCGAGAGGTGTTTTCTTGTGTTATCCTGGTGGATCCCAGGTAGGGGTCCACGACGCTGTAATACACCTCGAATATCTTGGGGGTGTTACAGAAAATGGTATCAGAGCTCTAGGTTTATGGATACCTAGGCTTGTTGGTTATTTGGGTCTAATTGTGTTTTGTTTTGCACATTGTCACACCGCTGCCGGCATCTCAGTACATCCAGTGCTCGTAAGTTTTCCTTACTCGATTCTCTTGTTTTCTCGTATTGAAATTCCACTTCTTGAACTGTGATTGCCTCTCTCGTACTTATCGTCGAGTTGTTTTTCGATCCATCCGGTTCGTGCACTTTTGATTCTAGTATTGCGCAGTTCTTTATCTCTCTGGAGTATGTGCGTCGTTCTGGGCTTGACCGTTTGTCGTTTTGCGAGCCTTCCATCGCTAAACTTCCTAGCATTGGTGGGATCGTTGGTGATCGAAAGATCCGAGTTTTGCTCCGTGGTATATTGTGAGAGGGCTTCTCTAGCCTTTTGCTGTGTGATGGAATCTGCGTTTGGTAATTGCGATATACTAAATGTATGTTGAGCCGAATGTACCGATGAGTTGGACACCGAAGGGTGCAGTATGATGTAGAAGTTTTGAACATTGATATGTTCTGGTATAGGTATTGATGGCAGAGTTTGTTGAGAAACTCACATAGCTGGTTTCGACATATGTCCAAATCGGTGATCTTTGGTTACACTGTTAAACTTGAAGAGACAGTTTGACATATGCTTGGAATTAGTATTCCCGAGTTGCGCTTGTTGAACTGGTGATTTTTGAATGTCGTATATGCGTGTGTTCGGAAATTGTTGGTACTTGGCTAATTATTGTTATTTACCACCAATGTGTTTCTATTAATAATACATGCGGCGTGCATGCTTGAAAATTTCTTAGACTTGATCGTACTGTGGGTTTTTGAAAGTGACATGAATTTGGGCGAGCCAGCCTTGTATTTTCAAATAAAACCTTGAGTCGGTATTTAAAGGTCGTGTTTAAAAGTGTTTTAGGACATTTTATAAAATGCCACCGCTGTTAAACCCTTGTCGTATTTGAAAGGGTCTTGAAAACGATTTTTTACTTATCGGTTTTATTTTCGAATAACTAGAGTATACGATTTTAAAATCAGATTAGCCTGGGGAAACCTAGGCTGTCGAGTCAAGTTGTGTTTGTTGAGTTTTGTCTCGTCGGATTTTGTCTGATTTAGTCGCATCGCGACGCGTCGTTTGAGATCATTAGTCGTGATTAGTATCGAGGTGTGGTCGTCACTTACGTACGACCTATGGATGTTAAACTCCCTTCCTTGTGTTGTGCCTCGTGTGACACGAGTTATTTGTATGATTAGTCGTTGAATGATGGAATCCTTCTGTGGATTTTGATTTCACGATATGTGTTTATTAGACTCTCGTATTTGGTTTATACGAGGAGTGTAAATCCTTCGATGTATTTTCGTACCGTATTTTATCCGCTGCGTGAGTTCTTTCAAACGGCTTTCGGTATTTTGCAAACTGAGTTTTATTTCGTAAAACCGATTCCTTGAACTAAGTTTTGGCATTTTGGCCTTGAATATTTCATGATGGTTTGACAAATGATTTTGTGAGCTTTGGAAAAATATTACCGTCATTGGTCTTTTTAGCATTTTCGAAATGACATGGGAAATTGTGCTTAGCCTGGTAAACCCGTGTGAGAAAGGTTTACGGCATGTAATTTTTTTTTTCTAATATGTTCTGTTGTTGTCTCTGTTGGTCATTAGCGCACGCTACACCTTGCGGCTAGCGCGCGCAAGAGTGCGTGGGTAGCACGCTAAGGGGAGGATAGCGCACGCTACCTGGTAGTTCAGGGCAATCCAGGAGCTACTGGACTGAGTCTGAAGTTCTCGTTAGCGCACGCTAACACTTGGGGTTAGCGCACGCTAACAGTGTATTTTTTGTCAGGAGTTTTGTTTGGTGCCGTGATAGCGCACGCTAACCTTACTGATTAGCGCACGCTAATTGTGTCCAGTATAAATACTGGACACCAGTCTAGAAGTTGCATTTTTCTTCATTTCTTCTTCTTCCTCCATGATTTTGAGACGTAGCGACTCGGTTTCGCATCTGGGCTGATTTTTCTTCCATCCAAAGGTGTTTTGGAGTATCCTAGATGATTTTTAACATCATCTAATCCTTTGTTCTTCGCCGAATCTAGGTATTTTCTTGAATCCCTAGAGTTGACTTTTTGGAGTTTTGTTCTTGATATCGTTTTCCATCCAGTTTTGATAAACCGATTGTTGTTTTAACAATGTTGTTAAACATATCCTAAGGATTGTATATCACTGTCGTGATTTTGAGCGATTTGATGCGTGTGATATGATGTGTTTAAGTGAATGTTGATACGTGCGAATTTTGGGCATTTGGGCCTATTGTACTTCTGAAAAACCTTGAGTATCTTAGAAAATAAACCTCGAGACGTATTTTTAAAATAAATTATTTTCTCACAGTGCTCTCAAGATTCCTACTAGTGCCACGTTATGTTTCAAAATTATTCTACTTTGAGGATCAAAATATTTCGAAATATTTCTAATGATTTAGAAATGCATTCGCTTAGACCCGAAGGTCGAATATAGCTGAAAAGTTTTAATTTAACGAAAGGTGTATTCATTTTTTTTTCAAACGCAAGATGATCTTTTTTTTAAGTCTCGATGACGATGTTTGTACTATTTTTTTGATATATGATACTCAAGATCAACTGGTGCTTGCAAGTTATTTTCAAAAGATGGTTTTCGTTTTCAAAACCTATCATTCCTATTTGTGGTCCGGGAATATATGTGTGATGTCCGTGCTCTCGTTAGGGTGTTAACCCCCGAGTTGTTGTTGAATTGGTGGTGTGAGCGTTGAGTCGTTCGCCACACAGTTGTCGTGGTAGCCTCTGCGAGGGGTGTGAGATTGGTATTGGATGTTGTCGCCTCGTAGCGGTTTATGCGTTATCGCATATATGCGAGCCGTTAGAGATCGGGTTGGTATGATTGTGTGCATCAGTGATTGTTCCACGTTGTGTCGGTTGCTTATTGTATTGTTACCTTGGTTCCGTTGTTGTGAGTTTCGGGGGCAAGGTCAAAAGTAATGCCCGTGCTATTTTGACTTCTGTATTTCCTCTTTCTCCAGTCTATCGATTCGCTCGTGTTCATTGATACCTTCTGAACTTGATCTATACCTTGGTTTCATCATTCGAACGAGCTGTAATCTGGTTTTGAGTCGATCTGGTTATCGCTGTGAGTTTTCCGAATTCGGGTCGACTATTGTGAATCTTGTTCGGAAGTAACATCTTTTGGTTCTAATAGTTCTTTTATTCAAAGTGGATCGGATTTTGAACTTCTGTATTTTTGGCTCTATCAACTCGTTTATGCTCGTTAATATTTCTGAACTTTCCCTATCCCTTGCTTTTGTTGATCGAACGAGGGTGGTATTGTTTCGGAATAACTCGTTTGTCGTTGTGGCTTTTCAATCGCTATTCCCTTTCCTGTGGATATTGTGGGAATGCACGTCTTGCTGTTTTCACCAGGTCATCCTGGGAGTTGTTGTTTGAATTTTATTATCCTACGTGTTTCGGACATGATTGTTCGATTTTTGTTGTCTCAATCGTTTGTTTGTTCAGTTTTTGTTCTTGTTTCGTGATTGTTGAGCGTTCAGGCTCCTTCGTAATTCCCTTAAGTTCGGGAAATTAGTCTCGTTTTCGATCTTCCAACCCTTGGGCGGTGGAATCCGGTATTTGTTCAGCGTTGACTCGCGTTTTGGTTGATGAACCGTTGGGTTGGTCAATCGTATTGATTTTCGCTCGTTGAGTTTTGAGATTGTTCGGATAATCGACTCGATTGTATTTTTCTATTTAATGACGCTTGTCACTCGTTGATTTTATTATGTCTCTACCGGTGACGTTGTGTTAGTCGCCCTAGAGCGTATTTTCTCGCCATATGTCTCTGTGCGTTCCTTGCAGCGTTTCGCCGTCGGGCGCGAGTCTTCGGTCTTTGTGTATCTCGTCGAGTTTTCCTGGCAAGGGATATTGCTTCTCCCTACTTATTTTAAGTTTCGGGACGAAACTTCTTTTAAGGAGGGTAGAATGTAATATCCGCAATTTTCGATTTTTGGTAAATTTCTTTTTTCGGCCGGAGTCCGTTTTGACGGCTCGCTCATGACCGTTTCGTCATTCTGAGAATGATTAATTCTACACTTTTTGTCATCCGAGTTCGTTTCGGTATTGTTTTGTTGAGTTCTGTGCTTTTTAGCGACTTTTCCGCACTTGAGTTCGATTCTTGCGAATCTCGTCCGAAATTGCTGTTTCGAGTTTCCCGCAAGTCCGTCTAACTTTGTTAGACGTGTTGTGAACTTCGGTTTGGTTATTCGATCACGTATCGCGATTTTCGGGCGTTTTGGGCCATTTTGTAATTTCTTGAAAGTTACGGGTACCCATATCTGTATTTGTCGTCTTGACCCTTTTCTTGGTCGCGTATGATTAATTATTGCATTACGTTTTCATCTCGAGTCGTTGACGTCGTCCGCGAACTTTTCAGCGTGTCCTTCCTGTCAAACTGTTGAACTGTATTCTCGTTATTGTTGTGCGGAACCGCCGTTTCGGGGTTGCCGTGGATCCATTTCGCGTTGATTGATTCCCAAATATTGGTTCCTATCGTTTTATTCTCTTTCCGGATCATTTTTATCATTTTGGAACCCAATAGGGGGTGTGGCCGGCAGACAAGATGTGTGCCGCGGCACACAAATTCCTTCGATTGATGATCGAACAAATCAGACTGCGTGTGCCGCGGCACACCCATCCGCAAGCCGCGGCACAAGCCAAAGGCCGCGGCACACTGTCCGGCAAGCCGCGGCACACTCGAGTGTCTTCGCGACCTAAACCCGATCAGACTGGTGCCGCGGCACACGCAGCCGTGGCCGCGGCACAATGCCGAAACAGGAGTATTTTCTTGGCTGCATCTGCGCACACTTCGTGCCGGCACACAAAGCGGTCATCTGCGCAGCCTTCGTCTTTATTAGACAAAATCGCCATTTCCTCCTTCATTTCACTGCGAGAGAGAGAGGCCTAAGGGGGAGAGCTACTCACCTTTCTTCATTCGGGGTCGATTTTCACCATTTTTCTTCTAGAGTGAAGCCCGGTAATCAATCTAACGCGTGTTCTACGGACCTTGGTACTTGAATCCCCAAAGGTAATATTCTAAAACCCTATTTTCGATTAATTTGGGGTTTTGGGATTTTCTTCCGATTAGTTCCGTTTTGTTGGTGGATTCATGATGTATATGATTAATCTTGTTGATATCATTAATTTTCCTACGGATTCATGGTATATTTTCATAGTTTTGCGGAATCGAGAGGGTTTGGTTGTGGTCCGCCTCGTTGTTATTTTTATTCGAATATCCATGAATCGTAGGCGGGTTTTCTGGTGTATTCCATTTCCGTATTCTGATTGAGTTGGTTTTAATTATTTTCTTCGAATCGTTAGGTTCGGTCCCGTTGATTCCTAGTGTTCGTGGTGATTATCCCGTCTGTCGTTGCGTCATCTAAATAATTCAAGGGAAGTATTTTTGGAAACGTTAAAGCTTAACATGAAATGGTGATGTATATTACTTGTGTGTAACTCACATTGTCTTGACCCTACGGTGTCAAGGAGGGAAATCTATGCTGCATCACTGGATTACACGAGTTTCGTACCGCTAGCCAACTCGTTAGGGTCCTTGTGAGGCCTCGAGTGAGAATGTATGCTGCCGCCCTGTTCTCACGGCATAGCGTGTGCGTAGTTTTGTTTTTCTGTAATTGTAGCCAACTCGGTAGGGTCCCTATGAGGCCTCGAGTGAGAATGTATGCTGCCGCCCTGTTCTCAAGGCTAATTGTGGACTGTATGTTTTCCGGAAAAGACATGTCTGGTTTTGACTTTTGAAAATGATATTGGTGCATGTACTATGAAATGTGTAAGCGATTGGTTTGCCTTGAATACTTGTACTAGCGTAATTGCTAACCCCTTTGGGGACCCGTTGTCGGGGAAATTCTTGTTATGGATTTCGTGTTATGTTCACAGACGAGCGGGCGCTGGGATGGTACGAGGATGTCGGCCAAGGTTGTTAACATGTGCAATTGAGTCTTGTTATTTCCTACTGTCTCTTTTGATGTGGGTGTTTTCCAAATTGTAAACTTATAGATCGTACTCGCGAGTACTTAGGCTTTTCCTCTCAGATTGTGATTGGTCTTTGTTGGAGTTACTGTATTTGTCGGTTGATGTTTATTATGTCGGTTGTACCAGACGTGTTGTCTTATGTTCTTGTTGTTGACAATTGTTTCCTTGCTAACCGAGACGGTTAGTCGAGAGGTGTTTTCTTGTGTTAGCCTGGTGGATCCCAGGTAGGGGTCCACGGCGCTGTAATACACCTCGAATATCTTGGGGGTGTTACAATTCCAATCTATAAATAGATTATCATTGTATTCACAAAATTCACCCATACCGAGGGTCTGAATATCATAATGGATTCAATGCTTTCGAATCTTCGTAAATATTATCCATCTCTTCCAGTGAATATCATAAAAAGAATTTATCAAGCTCGACTCGAAAGATTAAGGGTGCTAATGAGAAATGGCATCTCATAAGATATTCGATGGTTGATCGAAGCACAAGTTCGACTATCTGGCAAATTTTCAAATTCATTTTAGTACATGCCAGGTACAGGTAAGAGTAGTTTTGCAAAGAAACGCAGAGCAAAAAGATTAGGTGGGTGCTATAAATGTGCTCGGTGGACATGTGACACACGATGCAAATCTGTGGGGTTTGTATCCAAAAATCGAGAAGATAAAATAGCATTTATCAAGGATGGATTGAGTAAGGAATCTATGGATCATGATATTCAACAGATTCTTGATGCACATCCGAGTGGATACGTTCATCGTGAACTAATGGCTGTGTGGATACAATTTAAGGATGAACGGGAACGTTATAGTCATGAAAAATTAATCTCAAAAGATCGAGTATGTAAGTCCGTTCTATCAAAGTTGGTATAAGGTAATAGAAAAAATAATGCAAGTTGATGAATATTGTTTTCCAATATTTAAATTTCTCAGCTGCCGATCGGTAACGTCATTTTCATTGAAAAATATAATATCATATCTTTCGTTTTCTTTTGCAATTTTGTCAAAAGTAATGACTTATCTGCCGCTCCTTTTAAATGAAAATAGTGAAGTCATTTGTCGTTTAGAAAGAAGTTTGTTCTTTAAATTTGGGATCCACAAATCAGAAAATGTATCTCTCATAAAAGTATTTTGAAAGTCTAGTGTAGAAAAATGGAGTTCTCAGAATCCTCATATAGATATCATCCATTTAAAACTATATGTATTTTAGGTTGATCCGAATTGATAGGTCATATCCAGCATATAGATATGGCATATCAATTCGTAAAAGAATTAGGAAAACACAAAATCGATATATTGTATGGTGGGAGTAATTATAGATTTTTGGGTTATCTTTTAGAGGTTGCACAAAATGGGAGAATAAGAGTAACAAGTGCCTTACACTTTCCCATAATTAGAACCAGTAGTATATGGGGTTCAACTGGGTTGATGCTTCAAACACAGTCTGTGCATGATAGTTTGATGTATGTGGTGAATAATAGTGATGCCTTTATTATTCTTCCAGGTGGCTATGGCACACTCAATGAGATATTCAACATATCGTCATGGGCTGAGCGAGACTTCCATACCAAACCTATAGGTTTGTTGAATATTAATAATTTCTTCAGCGATTTGCTTGCCTTTCTGGATCAAGGAGTAGATCACAAGTTTATATCTCAACCATCACGAGATATAATAATATGTGCTGACACTGTTGCTGATCTACTTATAAAGTTTCAGGCATATATTTCAGTTAAGAATTTGGAAGTCAAAGCTCATCAGCCACAAAGTATTGGCGCCAAACGAAAAAGAAGTTTAGATCCTTTAGATCTTTCATTATAAACCCTTATGCCAGGGGGTGGCAGAGTTACGGAGTTTTATACTCTCGAGACGCACCCCTTTTCTTTTTATGGGTTTCATATGTATTTTCTTTTTCGCGTTTCATATTGTCGAGTGTTTACTGCCTTTCAGCTAGTTTCGATATTTTCACTTCGACTACTGTGTGCTTCTTCCAAAGCAATAATAAGATCATCTTTTGCTTTTATGCAAATACAATATTTTCACAAATATGTTCCCCCATGAATATTGTCAATCAATATGATTTCAATGATCCCACCATGTAATATAATCAACATGGGATTTATTGAGCAATTATTTTCCAGTGATAGTTTTCATATCACTTGTCAAATGATTCCTGTAACACCCCCAAAACCGTATGGGAATATTACACGCCGTAAACCCTTTCCGCAAGGATCTACCAGGCTAAACGTCCATAAACAACCAAAAGCTTGCCCGTCCAGGGTCAAACAATATAATAATACAGACCGTCAAGGTCACTTACACATAAACACACAGACCGATGAGGTCACACAACTCTATCAACAGGACTGACTAACAACATTACCCACACAGGGGTCGAAATACAATACAACGGAAGACTGAATCAACTCTAACAATACAACTAAACTCTACCAACTCTCAACTCTTGATTAGTATCGCAGCTCGTCATCCCATTGTGCCAATCCTGTGACTGCTCCCCTGAACCTGCATGTACCTGGACGCAGAATAGACATCCACCCCCCGAATACTCGGGGGTTAGTAAAACTCCACTGTTTTACTAGTGCAAGTATCAAACCATACGAAAAGTAACAAACAAATAGCAACTACGAATTTAATACGGAAATCCATTATCAAAATGTTCCCGAGAAGTTTTAGAATTTCGAACCCAAGTAAGAGATATTTGAAAAGGAACACATCATCTCGGGGATTTTTGAAACAGAAATTCTTTTGGACCTCGAGTCCCAATTTACAAAACCTTTTCGTAAACATTAGGGCCTTAACCCAAAACTTGTTTCATAATTCAACAATTTACAATACCTAAACATTTCCATAAATCTCGTGGGGCTCGGCCCAACGTTCTTTCTTAAAACTTTTCCTTTAAAAACTTTGATTTGAAAGTATCATGCTCATGACACCGTGATCCACCTGTCACGTGTCTCCGTAGGTTCAACAACCCGCATGCACTACATCACGCACAATTAAACAAACATAATCAATTCCGACACCGTGATCCATCATCACGTGTCTCCGTAGGTTCAACAACCCACACGGACTATTAACTAAACATAACCAATCCCGACACCGTGATCTATCCGTCACGTGTCTCCGTAGGCATAACAACCCGCACGGACCATATCAATCACAACAATCACACACACAGTCCTGACACCGTAGTCCACTGCCACGTGTCACCGTAAGCCCCGTCGAGCTCACCCGGTTGGACGCACTGTGTCCGAAACTCATGGTCCACTGCCATGCGTTATCGTAGGCCTCGTCAGACCCGCACGATTGGACCTCAGTACCTCACTAAGTTCTGATCCCGTAGTCCACTGCCACGAATCCTCGTAGGTCCCGTCGAACCAACACGAGTGAACTTAGCGGTCACACACATATTCACATTCACATTACATACAACAATGAGCACACTTAATCAATCACCTTGATCACCACAAAATCGTACGTTGCACGCACATAACACAACCTCGACACTCGCAACAACTATCATCAATCAACGACATTTAACCAACATAACACACATTCGGTACACAATACATTGAACAACCACGTGTGCAACCATCTCATATGTACATCGCAATCCTGCACAAATGGCACAACGCCTAACACGGATACCAATATATCACTATTATCACAAAGCCTTCAAATTTCGGAAAACACAACCTACTCAAACGGAACATATTTACGGAGGCAAGAAAAATCGTCATACAAATCATACGTAATTACTATTCACAAGATACAAGTCGTATAATAAGATACTTGCCTTAATAACCGCTACCAAACGCTCCGAAGAACACGGTTCGACCGGGAAGCTCGGACCCCGAAGGAGACAACGAACGGAAGGGTTCCGACTCGAGTTCTTCACAAGAATTCGACCCTAATTACATATAATCAATAAATCATCGATCATAAGAGGAAGAAATAATCGTAGAACGCTCGAATTCTCTTTGTGACATTTTATCGAACACCTTCAAGGCGTCGATAAAATACTCAATAAAACGACAAATCCGTGGCAATCCAACCGTGGAATAACAAGGAATTAGATATGATATATCTTAACAATCATCAATCCATCAATATTCTGAGTTAAAACGGATTAAACGGACAAATCGAACAAAATCCCCAAAACTATAATTTAGGAAAACTTGCCTTGATTCGGTCGATCGGAGCAAGTTATGGAAGGATTAATCGATGTTATGAACTTCAAAACTTCATGGATTTAACCTCTAACAACATCCCTTCATGACCATCAAAGCTCCAAATGCGGAAGAGGAAGAAACGAGTGAGAAAATGAAGAAAAACCCGATCACTGGGCCTTAAATAGGTCGACAGACTCGGCCGTGTCCGCCCGACACGGCCGTGGCGCGCAGATGCCGCGAGGACTCGACCGTGTCCGGCATGACACGGCCGTGTCGCGAAGGGCGCTCGGCATCGACTCGGCCGTGTCCTGGAACACGGCCGAGCCTCAGGCGTGGCTACCGGCTTATCCGGACGAGTGCGACACGGGCCGTGTCGGACGACACGGCCGAGTCCGTCGGCAAGTGATCGGCCAAATGAGCGGGTGAACGAAAACGATCATAACTCTCTCGTCAGGACCCGATTGACTCACCGCTCGAACCATTGGAAAGCTAACTCGATTCTCTATAATATTGCAAAGATTCAGAATTTTTGGAGTTACCAAAATTAATGGTGATCCAACAAAGTCGAACTCATACTTAGAAAAGTCGTTTAGAAATCCCAATTCAACAAAACGACACCGAAACCCGAACTCGAATACGAACCGAAGATACGGTTACGAAGTACTCACAAAGACGAATCTAAGAGCTAGTAGAACACACGATTCCGACCACCCAAGGCTCGAAATTCGACAACGGAAGGTAATTACCCCAAACTTTGGGAAATTACGAAAATGGCCCAAATGCCCGAAAATCACCATACGACAACGAATAATCAAACCGAAGCTCACAACACGTATAACAACGTTAAATGAACTTACGAAAAACCCCAAACGACAGTTTCGAACGAGATTCGCAAGAACCGAACTCAAGCGCGGAAAAGTCGCTAAAAAGCACGGAACTCAACAAAGCAGCACCGAAACGAACTCGGATGACAAAAGTGCAGAATTAAATATTCTCCGAATGACGAAACGGTCATGAGAGAGTCGTCAAAACAGACTCCGACCAAAAAAAGAAATTTACCGAAAATCGAAAATTGCGGATATTACAATTCCACCATGCAGTTTGCATGGGATTTTCTTTAATTAATCAGTGATAGCTTATGGTATCACTTGCTCAATTTTCTCTGTTCGTATTTAATAATTATAGAGATCGGATATTATTTTCATCAACTGCTTCTTCTTCGAGAGAAGGATTTGAATCATTGATCAACTACTTCTTCAGAGTAGGGTTTATTTCTTTCAACTGATTCTTCTTCGAGAGCAGGATTTAGATAATCGATCAACTAATTCTCCAGAGTAGTATTTATTTTTATCAACTGCTTCTTCTTCGAGAGCAGGATTTAGATAATCGATCAACTACTTCTCCAGAGTAGGATTTATTTTTATCAACTGCTTCTTCTTCGAGAGCAGGATTTATGAACCATTTATGTGGTATAACCAACCACGATGGTGATATATAATATATAAATTGCGTACATGTAAAACCATCCGTCTTGTGATAATTGAACTCATCACATGGGAGGTATTATAATTATAGAAAATAAACGCAATAAATATGTGGTTTTAAACCACCACTTTGAGATAAGTAAGAGACATAATTTAAACTGCAAAATAATTAACTGCTTCTACCAGAGCAGGATCGTCCAATCAATTCCGCAAAATAGTAATCGTCAATGTATAGGTCGAAATATCAAATACCGTTAAGTATTTGTGATTTCCAGAGTTGGATGTTATTCGTACATTCTAATAAATTTAATAATAACATATATGAAAAGAATTAATACTCATATCAATATTAATGTCAAATTGAAGCTCTCGTGAAATGGGTCACGATGGTATCAAGAAAAATTAATTCTGATATCATATGTATCTTATATTTAAGAAAAACGAATGTATGATTTAATAAATTAAAAGAATATTTTATTCTTTTTTATATTTTATTATTTTATTAAATTTCTTCTATGTTTCGGGTTATGGATCCTCTCCCATCTGTTGAATAGATGAATTGTTTTTTATTCTCCTTGACTCACCTTTTTTTTTTCCTGTACGTCTCTTTATCTTTTGTTCTCTTAATGTATTATGCTCCTTTTTTTTGTTTTCTTTCATCTTACCGTCGTTCCTTTTTTTTTTTGTTCGCAACACATACACACAATTTCACACACAGAGATGCATAGTACCTTGTAGATTCTTCTTCTGCCAGTCAACGCTGCCATTTTGATTAAGATTTGCCTCGCCCGTGGCCCAACTTGTTGAGGATCCAATTGATTTTCAATTTCACGGTATCACCTTGCTGTGATTTTTTTTTTCTTTCTCTTTTTTTTTTGTGCAAAGGTGAAGGGCTCCGATCTCCACGGATGGTGTTGTATTTTTTGGCCAGATTTGTGAGATCTCTGTCGGAGGTGATCGATATCAACGCATCTAATTCGTTCGTAAGCAATAGAGTACTCGACCCGCTGGCCTTGGTAGTCTCCTGTCTGCGTGGGTGGGTCATCTGCAGGTGGTGTTGATCGGAGTTTTGGTACTGGATGCTGTGTAATATCCGTATTTTTTCTTTCCCTTGTATTTTCGTTTTTGGTGTATTTCTCGATCGTAGTGACCCTCGTGTACTTTTCAGCGTGTCTTTCCTGTCAAACTGTTGAATTGTATTCTCGTTATTGTTCATTGTTTCAACTTTCCTCATATGAATTCGACTTTGTTAGATCACCATTAATTTTTGGTGACTCCAAAAATTATAAATCTTTGCAATATTATAGAAAATCGAGTTAGCTTTCCAATGGTTGACGGTGAGTCGATCGGTCGGACGAGAGAGTTATGGTCGTTTTAGTGGAAGATCGCCCACTGTCGGGCGCGTCCAGAGCCTTTCGGCCGATAGGGTGGGTAGATAGACTCTCTTGCCGGCATTTGTATGGGTATCGGCCGATCACTTCCGGGAGCCTTTCGTACTGATAGGGTGGTAGATAGACTCTCTTCACGGCATTTACGTATGGGTATCGGCCGATCACTTCCAGAGCCTTTCGGTAGATAGGGTGGGCGATAGACTCTCTGCCGGCATTTACGTATGGGTATCGGTTGGGCTGTCGGCCACTTATCGGCCGATAGGTTCTGTTGAGTTACACTATAAATGTGTCGTTTTGAGCGTGAACAGCTCATTTCTTCTTTTTCTTCCACCGCATCGCGAGAGGGATATAGAGGGGGAGAGTTCTTCATCCGGGGTCGATTTTTCATTATTTCTTTTCGGTTGTGAGGCTCGGATAATCAATCTAACGCGAGTTCTACGGATCTTAGTTCTTGAATCTCCAAAGGTAATGTTCTAAAACCCTACTTTTTTTGGATAATTGGGGATTTTGGGGTTTTGTCCGATTCTTTCCGTTTCGTTGATGGATTCATGATGAATATGATTATTCTTGTTGGTATTCTTAGTTTCACTACGGATTCATGGTATATTTTCATGGTTTTGCGAAATCGAGAGGGTTTGGTTGTGGTCCGACCTCGTTGTTATTTTTGTATGAATATACATGAATCGTAGGCGGGTTTCCGGGTGTATTCCATTTCCGTAATCGTTTAGAAGTGGTTGTGATTGTCTATTCGAATCGATAGGATCATTCTCTTCGGTTCCTCGTGGTTGTGGTTGATGGTTCGTTTAGGAAACGTCTCTTTCCACCCGGAACGTTCGTATTCTTGTTTAATATCTGTTTCTTCAAGAATGTCTCTAAGGGAAGTACTTTACATTTGTTTACATGTTCTAGTATTTGAATTATGGCTATACGTGGTTGTTGTGGGAGGATATGTGTATGTTCACCTAGGGACGGTCCGACGGGCCTCTAGGGATACGTATTGCCGTGTGTGTGCGTATCACGACCGTGGTTGACCACCCGGGGATGTCCGATGAGCTCTGCGGTACGGTGGCCGTGAGTCACGTACAGGTTAACTTTGAATTGTTTTGGTTGGAGGAAAATGTGTTTTGTGCTTGTGCATCGTAAATATTAGGAATATAAAATGTCTTCTAAAATGATTTTTGGCGCATTATTCATCGATTAGAATGTAGTTCAAATGGATTGTACTTTCACTAGCATTGTCGCTAACCCTTAAATGGAAATACTTTTGTATTTCGTATTGATCGTGGGGACAAGCGAGCACTCGAGCCGTATGAGGATGATGGGCAAGCATGATATTGTCCAAGAAATGATTTTCGGTGTCATGTCCGCCGGTTATTATTATTGATGTCGATTAAGGATTTATGTATTATAAAAATTGGTTTAAGTACTCAGTACTTCTTTTGCAAAATTGTTAATGTTGTGTTCCGCTTTGGGAAATGGATTGTTGTTGGATTCTATTGGTCGGATTGTACTCTTTTATTTTGAATCGTCATTTTATTGTTGATGGTTGTCGTTGGCAAAGGTCTTGTTGGTATGTTAGCCGGGTGGATTCCACGGTGTGGGGTCCACGGCTGTAATATGCAGAATCTTGGGGTGTTACGAATATGGTATCGGAGCCAGTTTATGGATACCTAGGCATCGGTTATTTGGGTCTAGTTAAGTGTCGTTTTGGGACAAGATCACCGCTATGCCATCATCTCGATCTGTAGGTGCTCGTAAGTTTCTCTAACTTGACTCGTTTCCCGCTCTGTTCTATTTCGTCTTAGTATCTTTTGCGTTTTGAGTTTGAATAGTACTTACCCGTTGCTCCTTGAATTCCTGCTGGTAGAGGACGCGGGCCTTGATCGCGGGCCTTGTAGGGACGTGGCGCGGCAGTGGGCGGCCATGTCCGATCACTCGGGAACCGGTCGGCGATGCCCTCTTTGTCGAACAGTGTTCCCCTAGTTCCGAGGTCACGGGACCACCGCTAGCTCCTAATGCTCATGAGAATGTTGGAGTGGCCAACATATTGCGGCAAGTAGCGAACCGGATGACGCTGCGACTCGAGCCGTTGCAGTCGGCCATGCTAACGCCAACCCGGTTCCGCCTCGGGTCCGCAATGATAAGCTACTTCAGGCGTGATTCGTATGCGTCCTCCGCATTTGATGGTGCTTCCGACCCTTCCGGTTGGGAGAATTGGATGTTCGAGATGGAGAAAGTGTTTGAGGCCGCTAATTGCCCGAGGAGAGGAAAGTACCCATTGCTCAAGACTTCCTCGCCAAGGAGGCAGCGACGTGGTGGCAAGCGGTGAAACCGCGTGGCCTGACGACTACATGGGTAGAGTTTCGAGATCGATGGAAGATGAATACATCCTTGGCGGTGAAAGAGGGGAGGATCCGAGCCTTCTTTGAGGCTAAGCCCCAAGATGTACCTATATCTCAAGCCATCAAGGACTACAATCGGCAGCTACACTATGTGAGAAACCAAGTCCGCGATGAGCTTGATAAGATCCGCCACTTTGACATGCGGATGAAACCGAGGGTGCGCCACTACATGTCCAGTGCAGGGTGCACGACTTTGAAAGAATATCGAATAAGGCGATGGCTTATGAGATGTCGTTTTCTGCGACAGAGACGGCAACCGAAGGAAAGAAACAGAAAACCGCCGGTCGGTTTTCGGGAGGCAAGTCAGAGGGTATCCGAAGACTCGGTCTGTTCGCGAGTCTTCTAAGTCGATTGCCATCGGTTGGGCGAGGAACCGGTTCTAGTGCGCTCCGCTGGTTAGTTCGTGGTCCTACGTGCTTCAAGCTGATCGTCCGGCCACATGATGAGTGAGTGTGATAGGCCTCCGATTCGGTGTCTTGCTTGTGGTCGTATGGGTCATCGTGCTAAGTTTTGTACGGATACGGCTCGGGCTCCAGTTACTCGGATATCGGTCCCAGTGCGGAGAGCCGAGTGTGAATCGAGCACTGCAGTTCCTCGGCCAGCAGAGTTTTGGTAGAGGTCGAGGTCGTGGTCGGCCTTCTAGAGGGGAGCTTCTAGTGCGGGGTGCATGCCGCTCCGTGTGTACGAGATGAGACGAGCGGGAGATCTGACGCGCGACGGTGGCCACAGTGCAGTCCACATCCTTGATCATCCTGTTTAGTATTGTTCGATTCTGCTACGCATTCTTTTATATCTATGGATTGTGTGCGTCGCCCGCATGTTGATTGCCTTGTTGCTTGTGAGCCTTTTGTTGTTAAACTTCCTAGTGGGGATAGCATCGTGGGGATCGTGAGGTTAGAGATTTTCCAGTGAGTATCGCGGGGAGGGTTTGGCCTTCTAATCTGATTGCGGTAGATATTAGAGATGAAGATTTGATTCGGGTGAGGATTGGGTGGACCGTCATGGGGCGATCATGAATTATAGAACGAGGACGGTTTCGATGTTAGCCTCGGCAGTCTGAGCATTCCTTTGTGGGGCGTAAGCGGAGTAGCCAGAGATTACCGATCGGTGCCTTAAGGGCGGTGAGACTCCTTCGAGGAGGTTGCACGGGTTATTGGTGTTACGCTTTGAGATCGGAAGAAGGGGAGTCGAGCTCTCGTCTATTCCATTAGTATGTGAGTATCCCGACGTTTTTCCAGATGAGTTGCCGGGTTTGCCGCCGGCCGAGAGGTTGAGTTTACCGTCGATTTAGAGCGGGTGCGGCACCTATCTCTAAGACGCCATACCGTATGGCGCTGCCGAGATGCTTGAGTTGAAGAAAGCTTGATTGGGAGAGTTGCTAGACATGGGATATATTCGACCGAGCGCTTCGCCTTGGGGCGCACCGGTCTATTCGTAAAGAAGAAGGATGGGTCACTTCGTTTGTGTATCGACTCGAGAGTTGAACAAAGTGACCATCAAAAACAAGTATCCGCTCCGAGGATTGATGACTTGTTTGGTCGATTGCGAGAACAACCGTGTTTTCAAGATTGATTTGAGATCGGGGTATTATCGGCTCAGTGAAGGATACCGATATTAGAAGACGGCCTTTCGGACGAGATACGGTCACTACGAGTTTGTGGTTATGCCTTTTGGGCTAACTAACGCACCCGGCCGTGTTCATGCGACTTATGAACAAAGTCTTTATCGAGTACCTCGATAAGTGTGTAGTCGTTTTTATCGACGACATCCCGATTTACTCGAGGAGCGAGGAGGAGCATGCCCGTCATTTACATATTGTGTTAGACATTTTGAGAACTCGGCATCTTTTGCTAAGTTCTCGAAATGTGAGTTTTGGCTACGGAGGTTATGTTTCTCGGTCATGTGATCTCGTAGGGTGTTCGTGTGGACCCACATAAGGTAGAGCGGTGTTAGATTGGGCGCCGCCCAAGAACGTGAAAGAGGTCCGCATTTTGGGATTAGCCGGGTATTACCGTAGATTCGTCGAGGGTTCTCTAAGCTCGCTCGGCCCGACTCGATTGTTACAGAAGTCGGAGAAGTTTGTGTGGACCGATGAGAGGCAGAATAGTTTTGAGGAGTTGAAGAAGCGGTTGACGACCGCTCCCGTGTTGGCTTTACCGAGTGGTAATGATGGTTTCTCCGTTTATAGTGATGCTTCGGGCCAAGGGCTCGGATGCGTACTTATGCAGCACGGGAGGACGATTGCCTATGCTTCCCGTCAGTTGAAACCGTATGAATTGAATTACCCTACGCACGATCTTGAGTTGGCCGCAGTTGTGTTTGCGTTGAAAATCTGGCGTCATTACTTGTATGGCTCGTCGTGTCAGATTTTCACCGACCACAAGAGCCTGAAGTACATCTTCACGCAGAAGGAGCTTAATATGAGACAGAGGAGATGGTTGGAACTGATTAAGGATTACGATCTTGAGATCCTTTATCATCCGGGCAGGGCTAATGTGGTGGCAGATGCCTTGAGCCGGAAATCAGTATCGCTTCGGACGCTTGAGTTACTTACGGCCCAGTCGGGACTTCAGCGAGAGTTTATGAGGTTGAGCATTGAGATTGTACTGCCAGAGAGTTCCGGGCAGTTGCGTACTCTTGAGATTTCTTCATCTCTGGTCGAAGACATTAAGTCGGGACAGTTAGAGGATCCGATGTTTATTCAGCTTCGAGAGAGTGTAGGAAAGGGGAAAGCCCCGGGATTCGTTATTCATGAGGACGGCGTGTTGAGATTCCGAGGTCGGTTGTGTGTTCCGAACGACTCGGAACTGAGATGAGCATTATGCGAGAGGCTCATGCGTCACCATACTCACCCATCCGGCTCGAGTAAGATGTATAAAGACACGAGGAAGAATTTCGGTGGAGCGATATGAAGAAGGAGGTAGTTCGGTTTGTAGCTAAGTGTTTGACTTGTCGGCCAAGTCAAGATTGAGCATCAGCGGCCACGGATTATTGAAACCGCTTCCGTCCGGAATGGAAGTGGGAGGACATCTCTATGGATTTTGTTACGAGTTTACCGAGGACGAAGACCGGTATGAATATGGTATGGGTGATTGTAGACCGACCGACTAAGTCGGCACATTTTCTGGGCATCAAGGATACTTGGGGTCCGTAAAAGCTAACTCGTATATTCATCGCACAGATTGTGAGGCTTCACGGTACTCAAGTCTATTGTTTCGGATCGTGACGGCCGTTTTGTATCGCACTTCGCAGCGGTGCATAAGGCGTTGGGTACCCGGTTGCGTTTGAGTACCTCTTTTCATCCCGATCGGATGGACGATCGGAGCACTATCCAAACGTTCGAGGACTTGTTACGTGCTAGTGCTCTTGATCGAGTAGTGACTTGGGAGGAACATTTACCGATTGAATTCACGTACAACAACGGTTGGCACGCGTCGGTCGGATGGCACCGTATGAGGCACTTTATGGCGGCGATGTCGATCGCCGATTTGTTGGAATGAGGCGTCCGATTTAGTCGGGACCGAGCCGGATGTCGTTTTAGAGACGAGGCGGAAGATAGAGTTAATTCGAGAACGGATGTTGATCGCCCAGTCGGCAAGTCGTATGCCGACATCCGTCGTCGACCCTTGGAATTCGAGGTGGGAGACCACGTTTTCTTTGAAGGTGTCGCCGACGAAGGAGTTTTCCGTTTCGGGAAGAAGGGGAAGTTGAGTCCGAGATTTATTGGACCCTTCGAGATTCTCGAGCGAGTCGGTGGATTAGCATACCGTTTGGCGTTACCCCGCCTTGAGTCATGTTCATAGCGTTTTCATGTTTCCCGGTGAGGAAATATGTTCCAGATCCTAGTCACGTCATCGATTATGGCGAGATTGATATTCTTGAAGATATTACTTTTGAAGAGCGTCCTCGAAAATTTTGGAGCATCGTGAGAAACGATCGAGGCATAAGACCATCCCTTTGGTCAAAGTTCGGTGGTCGAGACACGGTGTCGAGGAGGCAACTTGGGAACCGAGGATAGCATGCGTGCTAAGTACCCGGAGTTGTTTGTTTCTTAAGTTCGGGACGAAACTTATTTTTAGAGGGTAGAATGTAATATCCGTATTTTTCTTTCCCTTGTATTTTCGTTTTGGTGTATTTCTCGATCGTAGTGACCCTCGTGTACTTTTCAGTGTCCTTCTGTCAAACCGTTGAATTGTATTCTCGTTATTGTTCATTGTTACAACTTTACTCATATGAATTCGACTTAGTTAGATCACCATTAATTTTAGGACACACCAAAAAAAATAAAACTTTGAAAAATTATAGAAAATCGAGTTAGCTTTCCAATGGTTCAAACGGTGAGTCAATCGGAGTCCGGACGAGAGAGTTATGGTCGTTTTAGTGGAAGACTGTCACTGTCGGGCACCGTCCAGAGCCTTTCGGCCGATAGGGTGTGCCGATAGACTCTACTGCCGGCATTTCTGTATGGGTATCGGCCGATCACTTCCAGGAGCCTTTCGGCCGATAGGGTGGGCCGATAGACTCTACTGCCGGCATTTCTGTATGGGTATCGGCCGATCACTTCCAGGAGCCTTTGGTAGATAGGGTGGGCCGATAGACTCTCTCTGCCGGCATTTTACGTATGGGTATCGGTTGGGCTATCGGCCACTATCGGCCGATAGGTTCTGCTGAGTTACACTATAAATGTGTCGTTTTGAGCGTGAACGGCTCATTTCTTCTTTTTCTTCCACCGCATCGCGAGAGGATATAGAGGGGGAGAGTTCTTCATCCGGGGTCGATTTTTCATCATTTCTTTTCGGTTGTGAGGCTCGGATAATCAATCTAACGCGAGTTCTACGGATCTTAGTTCTTGAATCTCCAAAGGTAATGTTCTAAAACCCTACTTTTTTTGGATAATTGGGGATTTTGGGGTTTTGTCCGATTCTTTCCGTTTCGTTGATGGATTCATGATGAATATGATTATTCTTGTTGGTATTCTTAGTTTCCCTACGGATTCATGGTATATTTTCATGGTTTTGCGAAATCGAGAGGGTTTGGTTGTGGTCCGCCTCGTTGTTATTTTTGTATGAATATACATGAATCGTAGGCGGGTTTCCGGTGTATTCCATTTCCGTAATCGTTTAGAAGTGGTTGTGATTGTGCTATTCGAATCGTTAGGTTCTTTCTCGTCGGTTCCTCGTTGTTGTGCTTGATCCTTCTTTTTGGATCCTTCATTTTCCACCCTGACCGTTCGTAGTCGTGTTTCATCTCTGTTTCTTCAAGAATGTCTCAAAGGCAAGTACTTTACATTTGTTTACATGTTCTAGTATTTGAATTATGGCTATACGTGGTTGTTGTGGGAGGATATGTGTATGTTCACCTAGGGACGGTCAAGCGGGGCCTCTAGGGATACGTATTGCCGTGTGTGTGCGTATCACGAATCGTGGTTGACCACCTGTGGATGTCCGACGGGGCTCTGCGGGTACGGTGGCCGTGAGTCACGTACCAAGGTTAACTTTGAATTGTTTTGGTTGGAGGAAAATGTGTTTTGTGCTTGTGCATCGTAAATATTCCGAAATATAAAATGTCTTCTAAAATGATTTTTGGCGCATTATTCATCTGATTAGAATGTAGTTCAAATGGATTGTACTTGCACTAGCAGTTGTCGCTAACCCCTTAAATGGGGGAAATACTTTTTGTATTTCAGGTATTGATCGTGGGGACAAGCGAGCACTCGAGCCGTATGAGGATGATGGGCAAGCATGATATTGTCCAGTAAATGATTTTCGGTGTCATGTCTGTCGGTTATTATTATTGATGTCTGATTCTGGGATTTATGTATTATAAAAATTGGTTTAAGTACTCGAGTACTTCTTTTGCAAAATTGTTAATGTTGTGTTCCCGTTTTGGGAAATGGATTGTTGTTGGATTCTATTGGTCGGATTGTACTCTTTTATTTTGAATCGTCATTTTATTGTTGATGGTTGTCGTTGGCAAAGGTCTTGTTGGTATGTTAGCCGGGTGGATTCCACAGTGTGGGGTCCACGGCGCTGTAATATGCCCTGAATGTCTTGGGGGTGTTACATGCTGCAGATCGGGGCGCAGGGTTATGGGTTTGAGCTGTTCACGGTCGAGTCGGAGTCCTGCGACAAGGAAATATATATTGCCGGAGTAGGACAGAACTGAAGTCTCGGTGGTGCGTTATTGTTGATATGCTTTGTTCGTGGTGTCTTTGTTGTTCGTAGGACGGTGGTAGGTGGTTTGATTTTGTTCAGGATCATGTTTGATTATTGCTGAGTTTTGTAAGTAAATCTATGTCGTGAAGGTGGTGGCCATGGAAGAAATTTCATTGAAAATCAAGATTTTTTTTTTTTAGGAAAGTTGCGAGATTTTTTGTAATAATTTCTTGAGGGAGTTGATTTCTCCCCCCACAGGATCGTTGGCCCCTCGATCCTGCAGGAGATAAACGAGGGATGTGCCCTAGTGGCCAGAATCTGAGCGAGAAGACCCACGATACCGACCCCCAACACAGCCTCCCACAACAAGGTGAGGAAACTGCACCACACGAGAATCGAACCGCGGTTGCCGGGGATGAAATCCCACGTCATCTCAGCCTTAACCACTAGGCTATGAAGTTTTGGAATAATTAATTTCTGATACAGAGGATCATCTATACGATGCAACTGTAGAGCATACTCTCGTCGTATTACTTATTTGGTTAGAGTCGTGCTGATAACGTGTTGTAAAATTGAAATAATAGAGAGAGAAATTAGAGAGAGAATAGAGAGAATGATTCTCAGGTATATTTTTCATTAATAACTGAAGTCCTATTTATAGGAAAACTTCAAATGGCACAATCGTAATTACATAATTACATTAGGGGCATAATAGTCATTCACACTATATAAAAACAAAGAGGTAATTGAAATGTCATTTTCAAGGTATATTATAACACATGCATGATTTTATCTTATTTATCTTATAAAAAATAAGTTTGGAAGAAAATTTAGATAATAATAAAGTTAGTAATATCTATGTAATGATTAAATAATAAAGTTAGTGAAATGATTATATTATTATATTATTAATAAAGTTAGTGAAATGATGTAACTATTATTATTATTAATAAAGTTAGTGGTAGAGTTAGGATAGAGTAGGGAGGGATAGACCAGGGTGTATATAATAACACCACCCTACTTATTAACCACACTCCACCTTATTTTGACCTAGTTTTTCAGCTAACTCATAGGGTGGCGTGTATATAACAACACCCATAAAAGTATTTGGAAAAATAAGTTAAAAAGCTGGCTAAAAATATACTCCATCTGTTCCACTCAAAACTTCACATTTATTCATTTTTTGTCCTTTTAGAAGTTTTACGTTTCTCGCATATCCAGTGCGCTTAAAGTCAACTAATTGGCACTCACATCAAACAATACAGTCACATCACTTAATCTTCACAACATATTTATCATTAATATATTTTACCTTTTAACAAGATAAATGCTTCAACAAGCCCATCACATGTAGTCGGACCCAAGACTTACTTCGACTCTTTTGACAAATCAAAGTTAAACATCCATATAAATCACATATTTTAGTTTTAATTATATATTTAATTAATTTTATGTTTTAAAAATCACAAAATTGGCCAAAAAACTCAAATTTTTTTACCTAGACATAAGCCATGAGATTGCACAAAAAGTTAAGTATTTGTAATATATATATATATATATATATATCATAATATATATACAGATAGATACATATGATATGATAGTAATTAAAAGCAAAAGATTGCCCAAGAAGTTTCGAAAAAATATTTCACATATTATTTTAGCAAAATAATAAAAGAAAAGTTAAAAATATGTGAGAAGCTAAATAATGTAATTAAGGATTAAGATATTTATTAAATTTGAAAAGCTAAAATATAATTAATATGATCCGGAATTTTAACAGGTGTATATTTTTCATAAATATATGCTCCATAAATTCAACAAAATAATTTAAGGAAAATTAAATCGGAAAATTTTGATCCATAAATCCAGCAATTAAGAGAAAGGTAAAAATATGTGAAAATTCTAACATATAATTAAGGCATTGAAATATTTATTAATGACAATATACCTAATATAGGTGAGAGCAATTAAAAAAGTAAAAATTGGTCAAAAATTTACAAAATGACACATAAGACAAATCATGCTGGTGCAAGGAAAAAACTCAACTTTTATAATATATATATATATCAATCATAATATATACATATAGATATATATATGATATGATAGAAATTAAAAATAAAAGATTGCCCAAAAATTTTGACGAAAAAATGTTTCACATATTATTTTAGCAAAATAATAAAAGAAAAGATAAAAATATGTGAAAATTCTAACATATAATTAAAGCATTAAAATATTTATTAATGATAATGTACTTAATATAGGTGAGAGCAATTAAAAAAAGTAAAAATTAGCCAAAAATTTACAAAATGACACATAGGACAAATCATTCTGGTGCAAGAAAAAAATTCATCTTTTATAATATACTAGTATAACACCCGTGTAATTACACGGAAACACAAAAAAGAACTCTTATGTAAATATATAGTATATAAATCATTCATTATAAATTTCATAATACTTTTTTATAAACTACAATATTTGTTCTGTTTATGATTACACCACATTCTTATCGCAACAAAAGATTTCTAGTCTTTCGTGATCTTCACTCTTGATATGGCTACATAAAGCTAACCATGACCAAAACGGGTCTTGGAAGCTACATACCGACATGAGAGAGCGTTTGTCCTTGACTCTTAAATATAGTCATGACAAAGCTCATAATAAGTGGGAACTGACGTATTTGAAATTTAAATGATAATTTGATATTTAACGGGCTTAATATCAATTGTGGAATAAATACTTTACTCTCAAAATTATTCTCCGATTTTTTTTGTTCAATATGGTTATGGATTTGAATAATTATTAATGATGTGACATTGCATAATCCTGATGATTTATCCATATTTTGGATTAGCATAATTGCAACTCTAACTTACTATTTCAAGATGTGATTTGGAATTGTAGAACACCTGATGCTATTCAAAAAAATCCATTGGATATACTTGATTTTAACTTTTAAAGGTCGCAGAAATTTCGCATATACTATCAAAACTGAGATATTTCCACTTGTCTTTTGAAATTATAGACATATGTAATCGTTTACTATCTCCACAACGGCGTCTGTTGGCGCCAGGATTGCTCTTTCTTCAAAAAATTACTTTATGAAAAGTTACTTATAAGTGAATGATAGTGCTATCAACAATGGCTGCAATATGATCTTCGACATTTCGGATTAGTAAATATCAAGAATATCAATCAAGGTTTCTCTATCGACTTCTTCACCCAGCTCACCATCTACAATTTTGAGGATTCATTCGGAGAAATCCTTAATTTCTTGTAGATGGTGAGATGATATTGTTTGTCCAACAATTAATCTCATATTCTTGATCAGTCTTATGAGTTTGCAATGATGCTAAAGTAAAGAAGAGCTTATACTTGAATAACCAATAGATGCATTGTCCGTTAGTACAACTTCATATGTAGAATTATATTAAATAAGTGTGGCAAGGGTAATTTTAGTAATATTTAAAATTTAAAGAGCTGTTGGAAATACATAAGAGATTTTGACTTATAGCTTAAAATTAAGCGCTTCGAAAATTGCAATAAAAAAAGTAATAGTAATATATTTAATTTAATTACTTGTATGACCTATTATAAATATACCTGTTAAGTTGGAAAACTACATCCAAGTCATAGCCTTAAAATTGCCAAGAAATTTAATAATTTGGATTGTAATATAAGAATAGCTCGGATAAATAAAAAATATATATCAAAATGTCCCAGTGTTCTAAAAATCCCCGCCTAGACCGATTAATCCTCCGATTAATCCCTAGAAGGTCCTCTACCGTTCCGATTATGGCCTAGGCGCTTGTACTGGTCGTTTGGGTGATTAATTGATCGTCTAGGGTGGCTGGGGGGGGCTATGAAGACAAGATAAGATATTGTGGATACAATGGACTACTTTATACCTATATCAATGCTTCAAATTTCTAGTTACGTGGGTGACTAGGCGGATGCCTAGGCCGTTATACTTTTTTTTGTTCTAATAGTACCATAAATTCATAAACTAATATAGTATGGATATTATGGACTCCCTTATATCTATATTAATAATTTTAAATTTAATATGTAATTGCTATATATCTGTTTTAATTGTTAAATTTTAATTATTATTTTATTATTCTACATATATATAATTTTTTATATATAAAAATGATTAAAATAATAATAAAAAGATAAATCCGCCTAATCCGATTACTCCCCGATTAATCCCCGAGTAATGCTCTGGGCGCTAGGCGTTAGCAATCCGAACGCCTAGCGCCTAGCGTTTTTTAGAACCATGAAATGTCCTAATTAAAAACGATCTTAAAATTTTAGAAAATTACAAAAGAAAAAACTCAATTGATTTGATTAAAGTGAAACGGCATATTTATGCTTATATGATATTTTTTCAAACATTCATCTTCATATTTAAGAGTATTAAAGTCTACCTATTTTAAATAAAAAAATAGAAAAAGAGTTGAAGTATTTTTTTTAATTTCTGAAACTTGTATTACAAAAAATCTCGGCGGTATTTGGTTGAAGTGAAACTATATGTATATTCATTTTAAAATAGATTTTGGAATTACAAAGTAAGGAGATTATGACTTATAACTTAAAATTAAGATACATCCCAATTTGCCAAAAAAAAAAGCAGCAGCATCGTAGTATATATATAAGTGAATTACTTATATGACTTATTGCAAATATACTAATCATGAGGTTAACTAAGAAAACTACATCCACATTCTAGCATAATTAAAATTATCCCCATTTTTTAAAACTTAAAAAATGCTCAATTTTGTTTGTAATATAAGATGAGCCGGGAAAAGTTATAGGGTATTTTTCAGGCATTGAACTTCATATTTAAGAGTACTAAAATCAAGAAATTTTACATTCAAAAGAAGAGAAAAATAATTAGAGTATTTTTGGTAATTTGTGAAACTTGTATTATAGGAAACCTGTGTGATATTTGGTTCAGTTCAAACTTTATATCATTTTTATATAATATTATTTTCAAACATTTAACTTAGTATATAGAAGTATTAAAGTTGGCACATTTTACATTCAAGAGAACACATAAATAGTTGGGCCTTTTTAGTAATTTCGGAAATTCGTATTAGAAAAATCTCAATTCATATCTGATTGTGTTAAACTGTATTTGATCAAATTTCCACGTTCTTTTTTTGTCTTTTTTTTTTGCCAAAATGGTTAAAATTATTAAGTATTTAACGGTTTCTGTTAAATGGCCAAAAAGGAGATAATTTAATCCTTATAGTTGAAAAAAATATATAAATTATTTGGATATAATTTAAAATACAAAAGCAAATCCAAAACTTTTAAAACTATATAGTTGATTTCAAAAGTAGATAAATTAACAAATCTTTTAAAACTAAAAAAAATAAAAAAATCACTTAAAAACCACTTAAAACGATCAATTTTTATTTTTAGAAGTTTTCTTTGTGCAAAGATGAATCTACGGATTAGTATATTTTTATTAAATTTAGTTTCTTATATATTTAAAAATATCTATTTGAGAATTTATAAAATCAGTAATACTATAATTTAGTAAATATTAGCCTTTTCATTTATTTTGTTATTTTATATTAATTAAATAAGATTTAAAACTAAAATAGACTAAATGATTTATTCCATAGTTTCTTTGATTTATTTATAAATAATAATTAAATCCATTGTTTCTACACTTTCAATAATATTTTTTATAAGATTATTTTGATTTATTTAATTGATTAGGACTTCAAGTACCTTTTTAATTAATTATATATATTCAACACTTCTTTTGCAATACTTCCAAACATCTTTCATTTCAGTTGATATTTATTTTATTGATATACCTAATTATAGTGACTAATTAATATAAACTAATTAATTAGTGGAATACATAATGTTTTCGCGAGATTTTAGGTTTAAGTTTTTAATATATAGTGTATCCTACTATATTAAATTTCTCTTTATTTGGAATTTATATTTTTTAATTAATGAAAATATGAAATATTTCTGTAAATATAATCAATTCCTATTTATTAATAATTCATATTCCTTAATTGGTAAAAATTAATAAGGTAGGTAGGAGTTATTTGTGGTAGAATTATAATGTAACTAGTGTCTTTCACCCGTGCGATGCACGGCCCACGATCTTGTATATGTCATTATATATTAAAACAGCCAAAAAAAAGAAATTGAAATAAAAATAGCATTATTGATCCATAATAACCACTACATATTATGATGTTCAAAAATTATTACAAATTTTTAAAAACCTCTTTGTAAACAATGTTAGTAGTTTTATTGCTTAATTTTCCATTTGCATCACAAACTAACATCTTCAATCCACTTCTGTTAGTCACTCTAGAAATTGCCACATATAATTGTCCATGGGTAAATACCGGCGTCCTCAAAAATATTCCGACATGTGAAAGAGATTGTCCCTGACTTTTATTTATCGTCATAGCATAAGAAACCATAATAGGGAACTGTCTCCTTTGGAAGCGAAAAGGCAATCTTGCATCAGAAGGAGTAAGAGTCAATCTAGGAATGTAAACCATATCCCCTGCATTACTTCCCTCCAAAACTCTTGCTTGAAGAACATAAGATCCCAACTTTGTAATAACTAATCTTGTTCCATTACACAGACCACACGTATGATCAATATTCCGCAACAACATCACAGGAACCCCAACCTACAGAAAAAATAACAATTAGTTGTCAATGCTATAAAAAAAATACAAAATAAAATTAATTTTCTAAAATTAAAAGCATATAATTCGTAATATAAACCTTTAATTTCAATTGATGATTGGGCACCCCAGAACACTTTATGCTATTTAAATATTCCACAGAGTGCATTTGCTCGAATGCACTTATCCCTCTATCCATAGTAGCAATTGAATATGCACTTAAATAAATTTTTTCATCTGAATTTTGTGCAGACACCATATACTCATTAATACGATCAACTTCGTCTAAAGTAGGGGCTAAAATTGCTCTTCCTTGCAAATATGATAAATCTCCATTGTGATCCCAAAATGAAGTATAAGTTGCATCGACAATTGAACGAATATAGTCATTAGATTCAGTTATTAAAAGATCATCAGGAATCTCAACCTCAACCTCTCCATCATTGTCTCCCCCTAATGTTCCATCACCTATCGATGTCATCCAATGAGAGAATCTTATTAAACTATCTGCAACATCTGCATTCTGCAAATTCTGAAGCCTCATGTTCCTTGTTAAGCGCAGAACCTTGCAACTACGCCAAATAGCCGATGAATTAATTGTAGCATGTACAATATCTTGTCTTGTACCCTTAGGAATTACGGGCAATATCTGACGAAAATCTCCTCCAAATACAATTACCTTACCCCCAAATGGCTGATTATATGCTTCGGGTCTTTCACTGCGCATGATATCGCGCAAACTACGATCAAGAGCCTCGAAGCAAAATCTGTTTAAAAAAAATTCAATCAAATGCAAGAAATATTGTCAATTGAAAAAAACATCTTTAACCAAATTTAACTATTAATATATCTTAATTTTATTTAAAATTAAAAATCAGACCTATTCATCATTGGAGCCTCATCCCATATGGTAAGATCCGTTTTTACAATGAGTTCAGCGAGAGCACTTGGTTGCTTTATATTGTATGTGGAAATCTCATTCAAATTTAAAGGAATTGCAAATCTGAATGAGTCCGTCCGGCCGCCCGGTAATAGCAATGAAGCTATGCCACTGGATGCGACATTTAATACAATACCACCTCTCGAACGAACAACAGCTGAAAGTGTCTTCCAAACAAAAGTTTTACCAGTCCCACCAGAACCATACAAAAAGAAGACTCCCCCACGTTGGCTATCGACGGCTCTCATAATAGTATTATACACAAGACGCTGCTCACTATTCAACATGCTTACAAACTTTTGATATTCTGCTGTAAGCGCATCTCTATCATAAGCAAGCTCAGCAGCTATTAATGGATTAGTGAAAGAAACAACGTCAATATTATCCGGATATGGCAAGCTCGGATATTCTTCAAGCGATCTACCTCTTTGCTGCATGATATTCTCAATCTCGCGCAAACACAAAGTCTTAATTTGATCCTCTGTAAGTATCAAATGCATGCGAAAGAAGAAAAAATCAAAAAAAGAAGAGAAATTGAGGGAGTGATGGAAAAAATATCTAAATAGGTACCTTCGCGCCTCAATCTCATTCTATATCTGAATTGAATATCAGCAGATAAATAACTCCAGCACTTATCCCAAACAAATTCCGGACGTGACATAGAATCGGAAGTGAGCAAGGTGACAAACAATGATCTCAACATATTTTCTGATCCCCAAGAACTTGCTTCTACTATAGCATCAACATACTCTTTGTCATCATCTAATAATCCTCGAGCATAACATGCATCTCTAAATGTCTGGTACAAAGCACCATTAAATGTCCTTATATCATCATAGCATTCACATCCACGCACTACGTTCAGCAAGATTCTTAAGAAATATAGCTCCCCAGATCCTGGATAAACATAATATAACCTTCCAAATGCAGTACCCTTTTTCCTTGGTCGCCATTGTCGTAATTTAGCATCCCAAACAAACCACTTTGGAAACTCTGCATATGTCAATTCTTTTGCTTGAGGATAAATCTTATTTGCCTCCATCCATGCTGTAAACATTGTACATTTGGAAGAATGTCGATCCAACACATACTGAAAAGAAGTTCCCTCTCGAAAGATCACATTTTGCTCTCCCTCAAGATGAAACCCAAGCCTGACTACCGTAGGTTCCCTAAAATGAATCTCATATCCAAACAACCTCCAAGCAGCCTCCGAAGCAGAAATATATCTACAGTCGTAGTACATCTTAATCTCATCAACAAATTCAGATGAAGTATCCCCATCAGCAGCACGATAAAATGAAGCTGTTACTCTATCATTGCCCTTGTGCACATACTTAAACAAATACTTTATAGAACGGGATTGATTGCACCATTCAACATTTATATGCGCACGGTACTTCATCAATAAATAACGATTGTGAGGAACGACGAACCTATATTCTGTAACACCCCCCGAGATATTCGGAGAATATCACAGCGCCGTAAATCCCGACCTGGGATTCACTAGGTTTATCTCACTCACAACGTATTAAATTTAATAAAATCCACTTGGGAAACAATAAACTCGATACAACCAAGGAAGTTCAACCACGGACAAACCATAACATGAAGAAATACAAGAAGTTGTATGACAATGGAAAAGGACTTTCCTAAAGTACTCGAGTACCACTTATTATTACAAGGATAAAATGGACCGAAGAGAACAACGACCAAACTGTAATATCCGCAATTTCGAATTTCGGTAATTTTCTTTTTTTGGTGTATTTCTCGATCGTAGTGACCCTCGTGTACCTTTCAGTGTGTCATTCCTATCAACTGTTGAACTGTATTCTCGTTATTGTTGTGCGGAACCGCCGTTTCTGGGTTGCCGCGAATCCATTTCGTGTTATTGGTTCCCAAATATTGATTCCTATCATTTTATTCTCTTTCCGGATCATTTTCATCATTTTGGGGCCCAAAAGGGGGTGTGGGCCGCGGCACACAAATTTCTTCAGTTGTTGGTCAAGCGAACTGTACCGTGTGCCGCGGCACACCCGTCCGGTGCCGCGGCACACCCGTGTGACATCTGCGACCAAAACCCGCTCTGACGGTGCCGCGGCTGCACGCAGCCGTCTTGCACACCGCCGAACCACAGGAGTAATTTTTGGCACGTGCGCGGCACACCTCGGTATGCCGGCACACAATGCGGTCAACCCCTATAATTGCGTTGTTTTGAGCGTAATCTGCTCATTTCCTCCTTCTTCTTCTGCGGCGAGAGAGTGAGAGAGAGGGGGAGAGTTCCTCATTATTATCGATTGGGGAGTTGATTTTCATCATTCTTCTTCGGTTGTGAAGCCCGGACAATCAATCCAATGCGTGTTCTACGGATCTTAGTACTTGAATCTCCAAAGGTAATATCTCTAGAACCCTATTTTCGACTAAATTGGGGGTTTTGGGATTTTCTTCCGATTCGTTCCGTTTTGTTGGTGGATTCATGGTGTATACGATTAATATTGTTAGTATCTTTAGTTTTCCTACGGATTCATGGATATCTTGTGGATTTTTACGGAATCAAGAGGGTTTGGTTGTGGTCCGCCCTCGTTGTTATTTTTGGTACGAATATACATGAATCGTAGGCGGGTTTTCGGGTGTATTCCATTTCCGTAATCGTTTAGAAGTGGTTGTGATTGTGCTATTCGAATCGTTAGGTTCATTTTCGTCGGTTCCTCGTGGTCGTGCTTGATTCTTCCGTTCCGTTCGTTGTCGTCTCCCTTTTCGTTAGCATCGGGCGTTCCGAAGCTTCCCGGTTGAGCCGTATCCGTTCGTGGTTCCGTGCTCGTGGTATCGAGGCAAGTACCTTGCCCATACTTCTCTCGTTTTATGGATATGATGATCGGTGGTCGTCTTGATGTGTTTGTTTGGTTATTTGAAATGAATTTTCAAAAGATTTCGGTTTGGCCTCGTTAAAGGCTTTCTTTCAAATGCGTGTGCGTTTTGTGAACGGCGTGTTTTGGGAATTGATTATGATTTGATTATTTTGAACGTTGAAGGATTTGATGATGATACTCCTATTGTTTAAAGTTATGGAATCGTGTATTCCGTATTTAATCTTGTTATTGTGTTTTGAAGAGTTTGATAATGGTGTCGAGTTAATGGCCATCTCTAGTGAGTATTCTTAATGAACTTACATTCTTAGCATGTTAGTATTGCATGAGTAACGTGTGTGTGTGTATGCTCACTGCGGGTTAGATCCGACGGGGTCTCGGTAGGGCTCCACGAAGTTGTGGAACCGCGAGCTTGCTTTTAACCACTGTGGGTTAGATCCGACGGGGTCTCGGCAGGGATCCACGAAGCGGGGGGTCCGCGGTTAATTGTGGTGCATTTTACAAATGTGGTTTGATCATTGGCATTTCCGGAAATGAGTGCTTTTGAACAGTTTTCATGATTGCATGCATTGACTAAGTGTGTAAGAGGTAAGTTGTTCGTTTGGCCTACTTGGCTAGGATGGCTCTAGAGTATTTTGTTGTTTGTTTTAAATCCTTTATTTGTGGATTTTGATGTTGGGAGACGAACCTTGTGGTCGTTCTTGTGTCTTGTGAGTTAATGAGATTTGGGGCTAAAATCCCAATGGTTTTGTAAAAGTCGTTTTACGGATTTGGGGCTAAAATCCCAACGGTTTGGTAAATGTCATTTTTCGGAAAGTAAACCTTTGGGGCGGTGACCCCTTTTGTCTTGTGGATTTTGAAAAGTAGGATTTGATAATCCTAAATTGTTTTCTATTAAAACTCTCGATGGCAATCTAAACCATTTTATAAATCATTTCCATTGATTTATGATATTTCGACTTTGAAATGTTTTCTCAAATTCTTGCCTCGGGAAGTATTTTTCGTTTCGTTTGGATCTTTGAGGATTCTGGTTATTGTTATTCGTGGAATGTGAATTGTATGGCTCGTATTTGCACTTTGTTCTTGCACTAGCAAAACAGGTGGAGTTTGCTAACCCCCGAGTATTCGGGGTGGATGTCTGTTTTTGCATTCGGGTTTTGGAGCATAACACGGGGTCGGCACGAAGGATGATGAAAGATGATCGATACTAATCACATGAGGAACCGTACTTTGTTTATTGGTTCGATTGTACTCTATTTTTCATTGCTATATTTTCCGTTATGCGGGTGTGGTTGTATTTTGACCTGCGTGGGCATGAGTTGTATTTGAGCCGTATGTATTTATTGAAAGACCAAATCGGTCTCTCGAGTCGTTTTTGCCTTAAAGGCATGGTTGAGTTGTTATATGTCGTTACCAGCCTGGTAGATCCTTGAGGAAAGGTTCTACGGCGTGTAATATCCCTGAGCGGATTGGGGGTGTTACATAAATGGTATCGGAGCTTAGGTTGTGGAAACCTAGGCTGTCGGGTCAAGTCGTGTTGTTTGAGTCTTGTTTCGTCGGATTTTATCTGACTGAGTCGTGTCGCGACGCGTCGTTTGAGTTTGTTGGTCGTGATTAGTATCGTAGGGCGATCATCATCTTCGTGCGGCCTGTGGAAGTAAGTCTCCCTTCTTGTGTTGTGCCTCGTGTGACACGAGCTGTTTTTATGATTATTTGTTAAGTGATGGAATCCTTATGTGGATCTTGATTTCACGTTATGTATTTAGTCGACTCTCGTACTTGATTTATACGGGGAGTGTCGTCGCTTGTGATGTCTTTTTATTGTTGTTTTTGTCCGTTGCTGATGATTTTCGAATCGATTTGCACGTTTTACAAGTTCTCTTGTGGAAGCTTTGTGCTTATACACGTTCGACTTGTTCACTAGCCAGTGCGGGAGGGTCCTTAGAGACCTCGAATGGGGTCAGTGGTTTTGTTCTGAATCCTAGCGGTCTTCGACTGTGGTATTTTATCGTTTGTTTCCGTTTAAAGACATGTATTGTCTTGATTTTAAACGTTTTGATGGGTGTACTAGGAGTTGTTTTAGTGAACGTCGATATGCGTGAGTTTTGGGCATTCTGGCCTATTGGATTTTTGAAAACCTTGAGTATCTTAGAAAAAAATAAAATTCGAGACATATTTTTCAAATGAGTTATTTTCTTGTGGTACATCCAAGGTGCCACAATATATTCCAAAATTTTTCTACCTCGAGGACCAAAATGTTTTGAGATATTTTCAATGTTTTAGAAACACTTTTATTTAGACCCAAGGGTCAAATATTTTGAAAGTTTTCACTAAGAGAAAGTGTCCTCATTTTTTTTATCAAATGCGAAATGGTTCTCCAAAGTCTCGATAACAATGTTTCACGTTTGTACTTTTTGAAAGGTGATACTCAAGATCAACCGTGTTCTTCTAAATTATTTTCAAAATGAGGTTTTCGTTTTAAAACCTATCCATTGCCGTTTGAGGGCTGGGTATATATGTATGATGTTCGCGTTGTCATTTTGATGTTTGCTCCCGAGTATGACCGAATTGGCGGTGTGAGCGTTGAGTCGTTTTCCACACATTTGTTGTGTTAGCCCTCTGTGAGAGGTGGAATGTTGGTGTTGAATGTTGTCGCCTCGTGGTGATTTCTGCGTTGTCGCGCATGTGCGAGCTGTTAGAGCTTGGTTTGGTATGACCGTGTGCATCGGTGATCGTTCCGTTATGTGTCGGTTGTTTAATGTCTTGTTACCTTGCTCCTGTTTTTGTGAATTTCGTGGACGAGGTCGGAGGTAATGCCCGTACTATTTTGACTTCGGTATTTTCTCTTTCTCCAGACTATCGATTCGCTCATGTTCGTTGATACTTTCTGAACTTGTTCTGTATTTCGATTTCATCATCTGAACGAACCGTGATCTTGTTGTGGGTCGATCTGGTTATCGCTGTGACTTTTTCGGGTTCGGTTCGACTCTTGTCAACCTTGTCCGGGAGTGACATCATCTGGTTCTATTAGTTCTTTTATTCGAAGTGGATCGGATTTGGAACTCTTGTGTTTTCGACTTTGTCGACTCATCATGTTCATTGACATTTTATGAGCCTGTCCTGCCCCTTGCTTTTGTTGATCGAACGAGGATGGTATTTCGGAATTACTCGTTCGTCGTTGTGACCTTTCAATCATTATTCCCTTTCCTGTGGATCTCATGCGAGTGTGTATCTTGTTGTTCTCACCGGATCATGTTTTGTCTCGAGTCGAGGTGTGAACCTCGGAGTTGTCGGCTGAACCTTATTGTTCTTCGTGATCCGAACATGATCGTTCGATTTTTGTTGTCTCGATCTTTTTGGTTCGATCGTTTGATTGTTCGGTTTTTGTTGATCCCGTTTCGTGATTGTTGAACGTTCAGACTCCTTCCAAATTTCCTTAAGTTCGGGAAATTAGTCTCGTTTTTGATCTTCCAACCCACAGGCGGTGGAATTCGTATTTGTTCGTGTGGCTCATGTTTTGATTGATATACCGTTGGGTTGGTCAATCGTATTGATTTTCGTTGGTTGTGTTTTGTGATTGTTCGGATAATCGACTTGATTGTATTATCTGTTTGATGACACTTGTCACTTGTTGATTTTATTATGTCTCTACCGGTGGCATTGTGTTGGTCGCCCTGGAGCGTGTTTTCACGCCGTTTATTCCTTTGCGTTGCTTGTAACGTTTCGCCGATGGGCGTAAGTTACGCATTTCTTGTGTATCTCGTTGAGTTTTCCCTGGCGGGGATATTGCTTCTCCCTACTTGTTTTAAGTTTCGGGACGAAACTTCTTTTAAGGAGGGTAGAATGTAATATCCGCAATTTCGAATTTCGGTAATTTTCTTTTTTTGGTGTATTTCTCGATCGTAGTGACCCTCGTGTACCTTTCAGTGTGTCCTTCCTGTCAACTGTTGAACTGTATTCTCGTTATTGTTGTGCGGAACCGCCGTTTCGGGGTTGCCGCGAATCCATTTCGTGTTATTGGTTCCCAAATATTGATTCCTATCATTTTATTCTCTTTCCGGATCATTTTCATCATTTTGGGGCCCAAAAGGGGGTGTGGGCCGCGGCACAAGATGTGTGTGCCGCGGCACACAAATTTCTTCAGTTGTTGGTCAAGCGAACTGTACCGTGTGCCGCGGCACACCCATCCGGTGCCGCGGCACACCCGTGTGACATCTGCGACCAAAACCCGCCTGTACCGGGTGCCGCGGCACACGCAGGCCGTGCCGCGGCACACTGCCGAACCCTGGGAGTAATTTTTTGGCCTGTGCCGCGGCACACCTCAGCTGTGCCGCGGCACACAATGCGGTCAACCCCCTATAATTGCGTTGTTTTGAGCGTAATCTGCTCATTTCCTCCTTCTTCTTCCTGCGACGCGAGAGAGTGAGAGAGAGGGGGAGAGTTCCTCATTATTATCGATTGGGGAGTTGATTTTCATCATTCTTCTTCGGTTGTGAAGCCCGGACAATCAATCCAATGCGTGTTCTACGGATCTTAGTACTTGAATCTCCAAAGGTAATATCTCTAGAACCCTATTTTCGACTAAATTGGGGGTTTTGGGATTTTCTTCCGATTCGTTCCGTTTTGTTGGTGGATTCATGGTGTATACGATTAATATTGTTAGTATCTTTAGTTTTCCTACGGATTCATGGATATTTTGTGGATTTTTACGGAATCAAGAGGGTTTGGTTGTGGTCCGCCCTCGTTGTTATTTTTGGTACGAATATACATGAATCGTAGGTGGGTTTTCGGGTGTATTCCATTTCCGTAATCGTTTAGAAGTGGTTGTGATTGTGCTATTCGAATCGTTAGGTTCATTTTCGTCGGTTCCTCGCGGTCGTGCTTGATTCTTCCGTTCCGTTCGTTGTCGTCTCCCTTTTCGTTAGCATCGGGCGTTCCGAAGCTTCCCGGTTGAGCCGTATCCGTTCGTGGTTCCGTGCTCGTGGTATCGAGGCAAGTACCTTCCCCATACTTCTCTCGTTTTATGGATATGATGATCGGTGGTCGTCTTGATGTGTTTGTTTGGTTATTTGAAATGAATTTTCAAAAGATTTCGGTTTGGCCTCGTTAAAGGCTTTCTTTCAAATGCGTGTGCGTTTTGTGAACGGCGTGTTTTGGGAATTGATTATGATTTGATTATTTTGAACGTTGAAGGATTTGATGATGATACTCCTATTGTTTAAAGTTATGGAATCGTGTATTCCGTATTTAATCTTGTTATTGTGTTTTGAAGAGTTTGATAATGGTGTCGAGTTAATGGCCATCTCTAGTGAGTATTCTTAATGAACTTACATTCTTAGCATGTTAGTATTGCATGAGTAACGTGTGTGTGTGTGTATGCTCACTGCGGGTTAGATCCGACGGGGTCTCGGTAGGGCTCCACGAAGCTGTGGAACCGCGAGCTTGCTTTTAACCACTGTGGGTTAGATCCTACGGGGTCTCGGCAGGGATCCACGAAGCTGTGGGTCCGCGGTTAATTGTGGTGCATTTTACAAATGTGGTTTGATCATTGGAATTTCCGGAAATGAGTGCTTTTGAACGGTTTTCATGATTGCATGCATTGACTAAGTGTGTAAGAGGTAAGTTGTTCGTTTGGCCTACTTGGCTAGGATGGCTCTAGAGTATTTTGTTGTTTGTTTTAAATCCTTTATTTGTGGATTTTGATGTTGGGAGACGAACCTTGTGGTCGTTCTTGTGTACTGTGAGTTAATGAGATTTGGGGCTAAAATCCCAATGGTTTTGTAAAAGTCGTTTTACGGATTTGGGGCTAAAATCCCAACGGTTTGGTAAATGTCATTTTTCGGAAAGTAAACCTTTGGGGCGGTGACCCCTTTTGTCTTGTGGATTTTGAAAAGTAGGATTTGATAATCCTAAATTGTTTTCTATTAAAACTCTCGATGGCAATCTAAACCGTTTTATAAATCATTTCCATTGATTTATGATATTTCGACTTTGAAATGTTTTCTCAAATTCTTGCCTCGGGAAGTATTTTTCGTTTCGTTTGGATCTTTGAGGATTCCTGGTTATTGTTATTCGTGGAATGTGAATTGTATGGCTCGTATTTGCACTTTGTTCTTGCACTAGCAAAACAGTGGAGTTTTGCTAACCCCCAAGTATTCGGGGGGTGGATGTCTGTTTTTGCATTCAGGTTTTGGAGCATAACACAGGGTCGGCACGAAGGATGATGAAAGATGATCGATACTAATCACATGAGGAACCGTACTTTGTTTATTGGTTCAGTTGTACTCTATTTTTCCATTTGCTATATTTTCCGTTATGCAGTGTGGTTGTATTTTGACCCCTGCGTGGGCATGAGTTGTATTTGAGCTGTATGTATTTATTGAAAGACCAAATCGGTCTACTGAGTCGTTTTAGCCTTAAAGGCATGGTTGGGTTGTTATATGTCGTTACCAGCCTGGTAGATCCTTGAGGAAAGGTTCTACGGCGTGTAATATCCCTGAGCGGATTGGGGGTGTTACACAAACAATGTAGAACACAACTAGCCACAGTATCACGCCTCGCCATCCTCATCGTATCGTCCCGGCGCTCGCTCGTAAGGTTCCTTAGGACCTGAAAAACACAAAAGTAATTTTCCCCAAACGAGAGGGGTTAGGGCAAGTATTACAAGTGAAATGTCAAGTCTTATACATAAAAGCATATGCACCAATTCAAAACCATGATAATGATTTTCCGGAAAATACAATTATCCAAACATATTTGGAAACGATGATATCTCTTGATTAACCGTGGACTCGACAATGCGCGAATCCCTCCTCGACCCCGTCGGATCATCTCGAAGTGGCTAACCCAAATGTTCACGGAACCGACATAAGCGGAACCCTCCTCGACCCCGTCGGGTCCTCTCGGAGTGAACGAAAGCAACTCTCACAATCACATGCATTACTTTTCACATTTAAGAATATAACTTTCACAAGAATCACTTGCCTGGAAACGAGAGGAGAGGGTACAAACGACAAGGTACCAAGATCGAAGGATTTAACAACTCCGAACCTAGACAAGTTCGTAATTCAATTATCAAAACCCCATCGGTATGAAAATAAGTTGGAATCACCCGAATTTACTACCCCGATACATGTGTTCCGGGAATAATTCTCTTGGATAGTGAATCGCAAGTCAAATATCCCAAACACTCAAGAACTCCAGAAATACACCATTAAATCCATAGGAAAACATGTATCCAAGGTAGATAACTCGTAATCGATATATTCTAACATAACAACAAGCTGGATCGAAGAGATCGGATGGAAAATCCCCAAATCCCGAAAATCTAGGGTTGTGAGAATTTTACCTTGATTTGGAGCGGTGGAGAGGATTAAACGTTGATAAATCCGAACTAGAAACTCAAAGATGTTGCTAGATAATTGCAGCTCGAAGAACTCCTCACAAATCGCCCGGAATCGCCTAGAATCGCCCAAGGAGGTGAAGGTAGGAAGAAATGACGATTTGGGAACGGAAATGTCCTATTTATACTAAATAGGGATTAGCGTGCGCTATTCATGAAAAATAGCACGCGCTATCGGACTCACCAGGCAATCCAGTAGCCTCTGCCAGTTCTGTTAGCGTACGCTAACACCTGCTCATAGCGTGCGCTAGTGACTCCAATTAGCGTGCGCTAATTACTTCTAATAGCGTGCGCTACCTGGTAGTCAGTGTCCAGTCCAGAACCTACTGTCCCCAGCTCTGCTCTCTTTAGCGCACGTTACTCTAGTAACGTAGCGTGCGCTACCATCAAAATCTAGCGTACGCTACCAGTCACACCTAGCGTACGCTAGGAACTCCCTTTTCCGGTCCAGTAGCTCTTTGGGTGTCCGCCTCCAATACATTAGTAGCGTGCGCTAATGATAATGGATAGCGTGCGCTACCCTCACTAAATTAGCGTGCGCTACAAGGTGTGCGTAGCGTGCGCTACCCATTACACGAAGGTAGTATAATCGCATCAAGGATCCGAAAACAGCGACGATCCGAATAAGAAAAGGGGTAGATCGATTGAAAAGAGTTCCAAGATCCATATAAGCTTACCAAACACTTATACGAGCGTAAAATTACAAAGTACAAGAGTAGAAGATTTACAAAAATGGGTATTACATCCTCCCCTCTAAAATGAAGTTTCGTCCCGAAACTTAAGAAATAAATAACTTTGGGTATCTAGTGCACATGCTCTCTTCGGTTTCCTACGTCGCTTCCTCAACTCCGTGTCGTGACCCGAACTTTAACCAACGGTATGGTTTTGTGCCGAGTTGTTTTACTCGATGCTCTAGTACTTTCACCGGCTTCTCTTCAAATGTGACATCCTCTGCGATCTCGATGTCCCCGTAATCAATGATATGACTCGGGTCGGGACGTACCTCCTCGGTTGGGAAACATGGAACACACCGTGAACATGGCTAAGGGCTGGAGGTAAAGCCAATCGATAGGCCGAGTTCCCGATTACGTCGAGAATCTCAAAAGGTCCAATATATCTCGGACTAAGTTTGCCCCTTTTTCCGAACCTGAAGACTCCTCTAATCGGTGATACTTTGAGTAGGACATGATCACCCACATCAAATTCCAAGGGCCGATGACGATTGTCAGCGTAGGATTTTTGTCGACTCTGAGCGGTTAACAGTCGGTCTCGGATGATGGAAATCTTCTCTTTAGTTTCCATCAACAAATCGGGTTCCGTCCCGACTAAATCTGAAGCTTCATCCCAACAAAGTGGAGATCTACACCGCCTACCATACAATGCCTCAAAAGGTGCCATCTTGATCGATGCGTGCCAGCTATTATTGTAAGTGAACTCGATCAAAGGTAGGTGTATTTCCCAATCGGTACTCCAATCCAGGGCACACGCCCTCAGCATATCTTCTAATGTCTGGATCGTCCGCTCAGTCTGACCGTCAGACTGAGGGTGGAAGGAAGTACTCAACCTCAATTCGGTGCCCAAGGCTTGATGGACCGCCTTCCAAAAATGCGACACGAAATGGCCATCACGATCGGAAACAATAGACTTTGGCGTACCGTGTAATCTCACAATCTCCGATATAAAAATCCGGGACAATCGCTCCGGTCCCCACGTGTCCTTAATGCCAAGAAAATGTGCCGACTTAGTCAATCGGTCAACAACCACCCAAATCATATTCATCCTCGACTTAGTCCTCGGCATCCCGGTGATGAAATCCATGGTAATATCCTCCCATTTCCATTCGGGAATAGGGAGAGGTTTCAACAGCCCGGCCGGCCGTTGATGCTCAATTTTGACTTGTTGACATGTCAAACACCTTGACACAAACTCGATGACATCTCTCCTCATATTATTCCACCAAAAACTCCTTTTAAGATCCTTGTACATCTTACTCGTCCCAGGATGGATCGAGTAAGGTGTAGCATGGGCTTCTCGGAGTATTCTCTGTCTCAGCTCTGAGTCATTCGGAACACAAATCCTACCTTGAAATTTCAAAATGCCATCCCCGTGGATCATAAAACCAGGGGCTTTCCCTTTTTCCACGTCCGCCTTCAGTTGAACAAGCATTGGGTCATTCTCCTGTTTTTCCCCGACGTCGTCAATCAAGGACGAAATAGCCTCAAGAGTACACATCTGACCCTGAACCCGTTGGATCCGTACTTCGACTCCCTGCTCAATTAACTCCCGTCTGATCTTAACTTGAGGCGTAAGGGCCTCAAGCATATGAAGAGATATCGACTTCCGGCCCAACGCATCAGCTACAACGTTAGCCTTTCCTGGATGGTAAAGGATTTCCAGATCATAATCCTTTATCAGCTCTAACCAACGTCGTTGTCTCATATTCAGCTCTTTCTGGCTAAAAATATACTTTAGGCTCTTGTGGTCGGTATAAATTCGACATGAAGAACCGTACAAATAGTGACGCCAGATCTTCAAAGGCAAATACTACAGCAGCTAATTCCAAATCATGGGTAGGATAATTCAGCTCATACGGTTTAAGTTGCCGTGAAGCATAGGCAATCGTCTTATCATGCTGCAAGAGTACACACCCAAGTCCTTGTCCTGATGCGTCACAATAAACCGAATACCCACCGACTCCCTGAGGTAGGGCTAAAACCGGCGCGGTAGTCAGGCGCCCTTTCAGCTCTTCGAAACTCCGTTGTCTCTCTTCATTCCATTCGAACCTTTCGGACTTCTGGAGTAATTGAGTAAGTGGTCGAGCAAGTTTGGAGAACCCCTCGATGAACCTCCGGTAGTATCCGGCCAGACCCAAAAAGCTACGAACCTCCTTCACGTTCCTGGGTGGAGCCCAATCTAACACTGCCTCAATTTTCTGGGGATCTACCCGAACCCCTTCCGCTGAAATCACATGCCCGAGAAACATGACTTCCTTCAGCCAGAATTCACACTTAGAAAACTTTGCATAGAGGTGTTGAGTCCTCAAAATCTCCAGCACCAATCGCAAATGCCGAGCGTGTTCCTCTTCATCTCGAGAGTAAACCAAAATATCGTCGATAAAAACGACTACACAATTATCAAGATGCTCAATGAATATTTTATTCATCAGTTGCATAAATATCGCCGGTGCGTTGGTTAACCCAAAAGGCATAACCACAAACTCATAGTGTCCATACCTCGTACGGAAAGCAGTTTTAGGAACGTCGGATTCCTTAATGCGAAGTTGATAGTAACCGGACCTCAAATCAATTTTCGAGAACACCGCGGCTCCCTGCAATTGATCAAACAAATCTTCGATACGCGGCAAAGGGTATTTATTCTTAATGGTCACTTTGTTCAGTTCCCGATAATCAATACACAAACGTAGTGAACCATCTTTCTTCCTTACGAACAAGACCGGTGCACCCCATGGCGAGGCACTGGGTCTAATATACCCTTTATCCAACAATTCTCCCAGTTGTTTCTTCAACTCTTGCATTTCTGAAGGTGCCATACGATACGGTGCCTTATAAATCGGGTTGCTCGACTCCAAATCAATTGTAAATTCAACTTCCCGCCCAGTGGTAGTCCTGAATTGGCCGGAAAAACATCCGGAAAATCACTTACAATAGGAATCGAGGGAAGTTCAACTTTCCCATCTTCGACTTTCATGGCATAACACCAATACCCAACACAACCCTTTCTAATAAGTTTTGTCACCTTCAAGGCACTAATCAAAAATTTCTGACATCCCCTCTTGTACCCCGCAAAATGGTGTTCGGTACCGTCTTTGGCTAACATTGATATGATCTTCGTGCGATAATTCATTACCGCACCATGTCTATCGAGCCAATCGTCACCGAGGATTAGATCTTCATCAACAATGTCTACGACTATCAAATTCGAAAACCACACTCTCTCAGCGATTAACACCGGACAATCTCTAACTTAATTGTCTCCCACGATTCTATCACCACTGGGCAACTTAACCACAAAGGACTCACAAGGAGACAAGCCCTCAATATTCAATCGACGCACACAATCCAAAGAGATGAACGAATGAGATGCACCAGAATCAAAAAGCACTCTAACTGGGTGAGACAAAAGAGAAATAAAACCTGACGCCACGGTAGCCTCAGGATCTCCAGCTTTCCTCATCTCATAGACAAGAGGATGCACCGAACCAAAGACTGGAGCTCCTCTAACAGACCGACCACGGCCTCTGCCTCGACCGTAACTCTGGGATGGCCGAAGCGTAGATGACTTCTGATTAACACTCGGTTCTCCGGGCGTAGGGCCGTTGCTGAGTTCCAAGTGGGGTTTCTTCTTCCGTACAGTACATGGCTCTGTGGCCTTCCCGCCGCAATTAAAACACCTCAATGGGGGTAGACCACAATCACGATTAATATGGCCTGCCGCCACAATTAAAACATGTCACAACCCGGTTGGACGCATTAGCACCAGCTCTGAAATTCCGTTTACCTCCCGATGCACGGGAAGACCCTTTGGTTGTATAGCTTGCCGACTGCGATCCCCGCGGGTTGCCACCTCTACCGCTAGAAAACTTTCCAGTGGTCTTCTGCTTCTTACTCTCGCTTGTCGTTTCGGTAGTAGTGAAGGACATATCATATGCTAGTGCCCTATCTTGATACTCCTTCAATGTGGCGCAAGCGAGGCCCGACATATAGTGCCGAACTTTTGGCTTCATTCGCATGTCAAAGTGACGAATTCTATCTCTCTCTTCCCTCACTTGATTTTTCACATGGTTGAGTTGACGGTTGTATTCAATGATTGCCTGAGATACAGGGACATCCTGGGGTTTAGCTTCATAAAAGGCTCGAATCCTGGCCTCCTGAACAGGCCACGGGCAGAACTCGGCCTCCATCAATTCCTTAAACTCGTCCCATGAAACCTCACGATCCTGAGGTGCAACAGCTTGCCACCAGCTAGCCGCATCCCTTGATAGGAAGTACTGGGCAACTGGCACTTTACGTGCCTCTGGACAATTCACGGCCATGAAAACTTTATTCATCTCATTAATCCAATCTTCCCAGCCGATCGGATCATTTGCACCAATAAATTGGGTAGGGCGCATACGAATAACATCTTGTAACCACTTCTCAGCCCCAGTGTCAGTAACAGGAGGTGGTTGGTTAAGCTGTACCGCCTGGGTTAAAAGAGCTATTTGGTTCGCCACTTGCTGCAGTATGGTGGCAACACCCACATCCGGTTGGCTCCCTGTAGAAGTTCCCAGACTGGCTGACGGTTCCTGATGACTACCGGTGCTAGGTTGAATAGAGTCCGACAAGCTAGGCGTAGCTGAGCCTTCTACCGAGCTGAGGGACATGGCTGCTCCACTGGCTGCGCCACGCCCTCGGCCACGACCACGACCACGGCCGTGTCCACGTCCTCTACCAGTTGACATTCTAAAGAAAAATGTAAGTAAAATCATAAGAATAGCTCGAAGCAATGCCGTCTAGAATATGGACTTCTCATGTCCCATAATCGAATGATAGTGAGTGAATGAAGAGGGTAAATAAGATAGGGAACTTACGAGTACCGGTCGTACGAGATGACGGCAGCGCGATGATACTGTGTCCTTGGAATAGTACATTTAGACCCAGCAATCCGACAGCCTAGGTATCCATAAACCTAAGCTCTGATACCAAATTCTGTAACACCCCCCGAGATATTCGGAGAATATCACAACGCCGTAAATCCCGACCTGGGATTCACTAGGCTTATCTCACTCACAACGTATTAAATTTAATAAAATCCACTTGGGAAACAATAAACTCGATACAACCAAGGAAGTTCAACCACGGACAAACCATAACATGAAGAAATACAAGAAGTTGTATGACAATGGAAAAGGACTTTCCTAAAGTACTCGAGTACCACTTATTATTACAAGGATAAAATGGACCGAAGAGAACAACGACCAAACAATGTAGAACACAACTAGCCACAGTATCACGCCTCGCCATCCTCATCGTATCGTCCCGGCGCTCGCTCGTAAGGTTCCTTAGGACCTGAAAAACACAAAAGTAATTTTCCCCAAACGAGAGGGGTTAGGGCAAGTATTACAAGTGAAATGTCAAGTCTTATACATAAAAGCATATGCACCAATTCAAAACCATGATAATGATTTTCCGGAAAATACAATTATCCAAACATATTTGGAAACGATGATATCTCTTGATTAACCGTGGACTCGACAATGCGCGAATCCCTCCTTTGTAACACCCCCAAACCACTCGGGAATATTACAGCGCCGCAGACCCTCTCCGTGAGGATCTACCAGGCTAAATACAAAACAATGCATCACTTCACATGCCGACATGGCTACATAAAGGACCATTAGACCGATATGGTCTTATATCACAACACACAGAAAAATACATACAAGATCCTTGCCCAGAACACATACCCACTCAGGGGCTAGAATACAATATCACTTCCATAATTCGATAAAATAACACATCGGAGGAATAATTAACACGACTCTACCAAATACTCTATAATTGGTCTTCACGTGATTAGTATCTTCGTTTCCCATCATCCTTCGTATCGATCCTGTGATTCGCTCCCCAGCTACCTGCAAGTACCTGGACGCAATACAGACATCCACCCCCCGAATACTCGGGGGTTAGCAAAACTCCACTGTTTTGCTAGTGCAAGTATAAAACAAAAGTACAAGCCATACACAACATGCTTCAAGAATGTAAAATCTTGAATATATTTCCCGAGATAAATCACTTAATCAAAACAGTTTGATTTATAAAAGGTAGGATAGGAACCATGTGTCTCATACAAAATATTTTACGGTCTCGGGAGTTTGAAAACATTTGGAAATAAGGAATTCTCAAGTCTTTCGAAAACACTTGGGGACACGGCCCAAAATCATCTTTCCAAATTACGATTTCGATAATAAAACGCGGTTCCACAACTCAATTCACAACACACGGGGTCCAAGACCCGAATCATAAGCCACAGGGTCCACGACCCGAATCACATATCACATGTTCCTAAGGATTATTCGCGTCCCGTGCTAACAAGCCACGAACCTCAGATGCTCCCGTAGAACATAACTGAGTGAATAACCCAACAGGAAGCCATACCAAAAATCACATGTCCTCGTGGAAACAACCACAGGACCATTCCAAATCACAACCATAAGTTATCCCGGCATCGGGCTAACAAGCCACGAACCTCGGAGTCCCCGCAAGACATACCTGATGATAACCCCACAAGTTATCTCGGCACCGGGCTAGCAAGCCCCGAACCTCGGAGTCCCCGCAAGACATACCCGAATTGGATAACCCTACGGTCACGCCCGACCCATACTAGCAAGTATGGATCCCGGAGATTCAACAATCCTACCCGGAGGCACATCACTTTCAGCAATCACATCACAATGAGCCATGGTTCTAAAAAACGCTAGGCGCTAGGCGTTCGGATTGCTAACGCCTAGCGCCCAGAGCATTACTCGGGGATTAATCGGGGAGTAATCGGATTAGGCGGATTTATCTTTTTATTATTATTTTAATCATTTTTATATATAAAAAATTATATATATGTAAAATAATAAAAAATAATTAAAATTTAACAATTAAAACAGATATATAACAATTACATATTAAATTTAAAATATTAATATAGATATAAGGGAGTCCATAATATCCATACTATCTTAGTTTATGAATTTATTGTACAATTAGAACAAAAAAAAGAGTATAACAGCCTAGGCATCCGCCTAGTCACCCACGTAACTAGGAATTTGAAGCATTGATATAGGTATAAAGTAGTCCATTATATCCACAATATCTTATCTTGCCTTCATAGGCCCCCACCCAGCCACCCTAGACGATCGATTAATCACCCAAACGACCAGTACAAGCGCCTAGGCCATAATCGGAACGGTAGAGGACCTTCTAGGGATTAATCGGAGGATTAATCGGTCTAGGCGGGGATTTTTAGAACACTGCAATGAGCAGAACATCAAGCCAAGCAACACTTAAACATCACAACCTCCTTTCAAAGGAGTAACAACTAATATCCCACGTAATACATTCTTAACGAACAAGTACACATAACATTACGTAATCCCCGGCAAAGGATTACGGTCTAATAAACTCATTCAAAGTGATCATATCATCTTTTCAACATACAAATCCAACACACATATTCCGAGAACACATATATTCACGAAGTACATAAATTATCATTGAAAGACAACATTTATCGAGAATATACCGATCCCTTTTTACGTTCATTAAACATTGGTTTTCGCACGAATTCCTTTACCATTAATTACGCCTACGAAACATGAAATGTATGGACAAGATACTTGCCTCGATATCACGAGCGACGAAACGACGAACGGGCACGATCGGGAAACCTTCGAACCTCCAAAAACGATCAAGACTTCGACAGCCCACGAATACTACGAAAATAGCATCACCACAATTCAATAACACTAATCGAAATCCGAAACGATCCTAAAAACGACAAGGATCTAAGTATTCTCAAAGAAATCAAGAATCGTTGATCCGGGCGATAAAAATCGATGAACGGTTAACAAAATCTGAAGATTACGGTCAAGACAAACAAGAACAAATAACCGATCGGATGAGATCGGTCAAGAATCACAAATCCAAGCAAAAACCCCAATTTTAAGAAAATAGGGTTCTAACAAGAGATTACCTTGATTTGGACCAAGAAGACGATTAGATGTTGTTAAACATCTACAAATCCGCTCAAAGATGAAGCTAGAAGAAAAAGATCGGTCCTACTCGCCTCTGGATCTCACTCGCGTCGGAAGGGATGAAGAAAAGTGGGAAATGACGACTTAATGCTGCTGTCCAGTATTTATACTGGACAACTATTAGCGTGCGCTAATCACCCTTCATTAGCGTGCGCTAACGGGGTCAACGCTCCAGAGAAACCGCGTATAACATAGTTAGCGTGCGCTAGCCAACAGCCGTAGCGCGCGCTAACGGGTCACAAAAACCAGTCCAGTAGCCCCTGGACAGAACTGCACCTACCGAGTAGCGTGCGCTAGAAAGAATAGGGAGCGTGCACTAAGCAGTTGATAGCGTGCGCTAGCTATCGGCCTTAGCGTGCGCTAACAAAGCTCCAGTCCTAGTCCAGTAGCTACTGGACTGCCTCTGAACTGCCAGTTAGCGTGCGCTATGCTTCAAGCATTAGCGTGCGCTACACCACAAAATCTCAAAAACTCACAAAGCGATCCGAAATGCCTCCAAAAACATGTCCCAACAAGTCACAACCAAACATGGCACGAAATTCCTACGATGAGGACCATGACAATCCGATAAAACCCAGAAAACCCAACGAATCCGGAATAAAGATCTCGGGTATTACATTCTACCCCTCTTAAAAGAAGTTTTGTCCTCGAAACTTGAAACATAAAACGAACGACGCAAAACAAACTCACATAACACACGTTATCCGTTGCCGAAATAACAAAACACGACGAACGAAAATCAATACGGTTGAATAATTCAACAGTACATCAACCAAAACATGAGCTATATGCTGGACCAATACGAAATTCCACAGCCCAAGGGTTGGGAGATCGAACACAAAACAAATTTCCTGAACTTAAGGAAATTACGAAGGAGTCCTAACGCTCAACAATTACGAAATGAGATCAACAAAAACTGAACCATCAAACGATTGAGTTACAACGATCGAGACAACAACAGTCGATCAATCATGTTCGAATCACGACGAACAATAATACTCAAACAACAACCCCAAAGTTCACATCTCGACTAGAGATAATATACGATCCGGTGAAGGCAACAAGATGTGCATTCACATAAGATCCACAGGAAAGGGAATAGCAATTTGGAGAGTCATAACGACAAATGGGTCATTCTGAAACAATACCATAACTCGTTCGATCAATAAAAGCACAGGACAGGACAAGATCAGAAAATATCAACGAATATAAACGATTCGACAGAGTCGAGAGTATAGAGTTCAAAATCCGTTCCACTTCAAATAAAAGAAGTCAATCTCTGAATTTCGAAACAACAACGCAAGGGAAATAATTCAACATGCAACTGATAGACCACGCCCCTCCGGGACTACTCGGAGTCGATCCTGATATCAAAGTTCAAGTCCCTGCCTCGGAATGCTCGGTAACCATCTCGCAAAATCAACCTTGTCCCTCGAGTCCGCACCTGTAACACGTTACTGGTGGGGTAGGACAATGTGCACGAACATGTCCCGCCACATTACAGTTAAAACATCTCCTGGCTTTACCAGGAGTCAGAACAGACGACTTGGAACTCTCAGTTCCACGCATCGAGCGATGGAGCTTCACAGTGGAAAGGCTACGACATTGAAAACTAGAAACACCAACTCCTGTACCGTCCACACGGTCATCGGACTTCTTCTGCTTCTTCGACTCGGACACACGCTCCGATGATAACGAAGCTAGTTCACGGGCTAATGCTCGATCTTGATAGTCCCTCAACGAAGTGCAATTGAATCCCGACATATATACGCGAATATCCGGCTTCATCCGTCTGTCAAAGTGAAGGATCCTCTCTTCCTCGGTTCTCACCCGATCTCGCACATAACTGAGTTGTTTGCTATAATCAATGATAGCTTGCGACACCGATATATCTTGCGGTTCTGCCAAGTAGAATTCGCGAATCCTCTGCTCTCTAATTGGTTTCGGACAGAACTCAGCTTCCATAAGTGCTTGGAACTCCGCCCACGTGACATCACGATCACGAGGTTTAACAGCTTCCCACCAATTAGCGGCATCTTTGTCGAGAAGGTACTAAGCGATAGGTACCTTCCGCTCTTCAGGACATCCGACAGCCTCGAAAATCTTTCCCAACTGGAAAATCCAATCATCCCAACCCAACGCATCTGCAGCACCGGCGAATCGAGGGGGATTCATACGAACTACCTCGCGAAGCCATTGATTTACACCAACGTTCTGACTCGCGTCAATGCTACGTTGAACCACCTGGGTCAACTGAGTCATCTGAGTCGCTACTTGTTGCAATATAGTAGCCACACCCAAACTAAAATCATTCCCAGCGGCATTCTCTCGATTCCGCATCTGATCCCCGTGGCCATCAGCGCCACGGTTACGACCACGACCTCTGCCCCTCGGCATACTAACAAACAATAACCTAAGGTAAAGAAAGATCATAACACATAGCAAGATATTTAAGTCTCTGTCTTTAATCCAACATCATTAAATCATATACATATTACCATTTAATTCCAGCTAGAGCACAATATACAAACTATTATACCAACAATCTTCATTTATAATGCCGTTGTTATGCGATTTATAAATGCAATGAAATTGAAGTCATCCATTATATAAAAATCATTTCCCGTACGGTTTCATGCGGAACTCACCAAGTTGAAAACCATTTTCGAAAACGTTCCAAAATGCCAGAAAGGCCGATGACGGTAATACTTTCCAAATACTCCCCAAAAGTCATTTTCCAAATACCAAATACCGTCACCAAATACCGTTTGAAATTACAAGGCGTAGACGTGAAAACTCAATAGTTTCAAAATATATGTTAAATCGCCCGACAAAAGAGTTGGGAAAAAGGGTCAACGAAATAATTCAAATTTACAAATACGAAAGGTCATTTTGAAACACACACTATTTGGTAAAAGTACCCAAAAAGTCACTTTGGACTTTACACACGCAGCGGATAAGAACGCAGTTCAAGTTACACATAACCACACACAACAATTGTTATTCATGAACATATACCAAATAATGCCGAAAGTCGAAGGTTACAAATAAAAAACAACATACGAATCCAAACGCCAACAATTTACATTCTCACTACATATCGTTTAACCGGAAAAGTTGAAGGCGAAAGTCACGTCTCAAGTAAACTATTGGTAGACCTCGTTTAAGCATTTAAAATATTTTGAAATTTTCAATGCAAGATGAAAATATAATATGTATAGTTTGAATTCTCAAAATCTTTGGTCTCGAGGTCATCATACGAAAATCAAATCATTTTTCCTTCTCGAAGGATATTTTTAAATAGAATTTACGTGACTTCCCCAAAACATTTGAAATTGATATACCACATTGATAAACTTTTATTGAGTAACCACTCCAAAACATCACTCCTGTAAAAACGATTTTACACAAAGATGTAAATATATATACATACATACCGGTACTACTCTTTATTCCAACACAATACGAGAATCAAACAAGTATGGAGTAAGTATTCATGAGGCACAATTAAACTCCACATAATAACATAGAATCACGTACACTCGTATAATACAAGACACAACAAGGTAGGGAGACTTACATCCACAGATCGCACGAAGATGATGGTTGCACCTCGATACTAATCACGACCGACAACTCGGACGACGCGTCGCGACACCACTCAGTCAGACCAAATCTGACAAGACAAGACCCGACAACACTCAACTCAACCCGACAGCCTAGGTTTCCTCAACCTAAGCTCCGATACCATATTCTGTAACACCCCCAAACCACTCGGGAATATTACAGCGCCGCAGACCCTCTCCGTGAGGATGTACCAGGCTAAATACAAAACAATGCATCACTTCACATGCCGACATGGCTACATAAAGGACCATTAGACCGATATGGTCTTATATCACAACACACAGAACAATACATACAAGATCCTTGCCCAGAACACATACCCACGCAGGGGCTAGAATACAATATCACTTCCATAATTCGATAAAATAACACATCGGAGGAATAATCAACACGACTCTACCAAATACTCTATAATTGGTCTTCACGTGATTAGTATCTTCGTTTACCATCATCCTTCGTATTGATCCTGTGATTCGCTCCCCATCTACCTGCAAGTACACGGGCCTTGTCTGAGACATCCACCCCCCGAATACTCGGGGGTTAGCAAAACTCCACTGTTTTGCTAGTGCAAGTATAAAACAAAAGTACAAGCCATACACAACATGCTTCAAGAATGTAAAATCTTGAATATATTTCCCGAGATAAATCACTTAATCAAAACAGTTTGATTTATAAAAGGTAGGATAGGAACCATGTGTCTCATACAAAATATTTTACGGTCTCGGGAGTTTGAAAACATTTGGAAATAAGGAATTCTCAAGTCTTTCGAAAACACTTGGGGACACGGCCCAAAATCATCTTTCCAAATTACGATTTCGATAATAAAACGCGGTTCCACAACTCAATTCACAACACACGGGGTCCAAGACCCGAATCATAAGCCACAGGGTCCACGACCCGAATCACATATCACATGTTCCTAAGGATTATTCGCGTCCCGTGCTAACAAGCCACGAACCTCAGATGCTCCCGTAGAACATAACTGAGTGAATAACCCAACAGGAAGCCATACCAAAAATCACATGTCCTCGTGGAAACAACCACAGGACCATTCCAAATCACAACCATAAGTTATCCCGGCATCGGGCTAACAAGCCACGAACCTCGGAGTCCCCGCAAGACATACCCGATGATAACCCCACAAGTTATCTCGGCATCGGGCTAGCATGCCCCGAACCTCGGAGTCCCCGCAAGACATACCCGAATTGGATAACCCTACGGTCACGCCCGACCCATACTAGCAAGTATGGATCCCGGAGATTCAACAATCCTACCCGGAGGCACATCACTTTCAGCAATCACATCACAATGAGCAGAACATCAAGCCAAGCAACACTTAAACATCACAACCTCCTTTCAAAGGAGTAACAACTAATATCCCACGTAATACATTCTTAACGAACAAGTACACATAACATTACGTAATCCCCGGCAAAGGATTACGGTCTAATAAACTCATTCAAAGTGATCATATCATCTTTTCAACATACAAATCCAACACACATATTCCGAGAACACATATATTCACGAAGTACATAAATTATCGTTGAAAGACAACATTTATCGAGAATATACCGATCCCTTTTTACGTTCATTAAACATTGGGTTTCGCACGAATTCCTTTACCATTAATTACGCCTACGAAACATGAAATGTATGGACAAGATACTTGCCTCGATATCACGAGCGACGAAACGACGAACGGGCACGATCGGGAAACCTTCGAACCTCCAAAAACGATCAAGACTTCGACAGCCCACGAATACTACGAAAATAGCATCACCACAATTCAATAACACTAATCGAAATCCGAAACGATCCTAAAAACGACAAGGATCTAAGTATTCTCAAAGAAATCAAGAATCGTTGATCCGGGCGATAAAAATCGATGAACGGTTAACAAAATCTGAAGATTACGGTCAAGACAAACAAGAACAAATAACCGATCGGATGAGATCGGTCAAGAATCACAAATCCAAGCAAAAACCCCAATTTTAAGAAAATAGGGTTCTAACAAGAGATTACCTTGATTTGGACCAAGAAGACGATTAGATGTTGTTAAACATCTACAAATCCGCTCAAAGATAAAGCTAGAAGAAAAAGATCGGTCCTACTCGCCTCTGGATCTCACTCCCGTCGGAAGGGATGAAGAAAAGTGGGAAATGACGACTTAATGCTGCTGTCCAGTATTTATACTGGACAACTATTAGCGTGCGCTAATCACCCTTCATTAGCGTGCGCTAACGGGGTCAACGCTCCAGAGAAACCGCGTATAACATAGTTAGCGTGCGCTAGCCAACAGCCGTAGCGCGCGCTAACGGGTCACAAAAACCAGTCCAGTAGCCCCTGGACAGAACTGCACCTACCGAGTAGCGTGCGCTAGAAAGAAGAGGGAGCGTGCGCTAAGCAGTCGATAGCGTGCGCTAGCTATCTGTAACAGCCCAAAAACAGTGGCTATTACAGTGCCGTGGATCCCTCCTGGGACCCACCAGGCAATATCACAATATACACTTAAAATCTGACAACGTGGCACCGTACCACAATATTTATCAAAACCCCGGTGTGGAGTATGAGTTATTCATATTTTTAAATGCAAGCAAGCATACACAGATCAAACACGGCATGTGCCATATGACAATGGGCGCACCTAACAAGTTTTAGTACATTCATCCGACACAAAAATAAAACGAAAGTCACGCTTAAAACATAACCGAACAACCAAAAGACTGGGGCCCCAAATAGCATACATCGAATCCTCCGTCGCCATTGTGCTCCTCCGTGCCTTGCCCTTTCCACGCCCGAAATACAAGTATTTCGCCCCAAACCACGAGTCGACTATACATGATAATAATTCTCATGACATTATACAATTCATATATACCGATTTCAAAGAAATTCACCGACTACCGAATATACCCCGAAGGCGTATAAACAATCGATCCCAATCGTCGAAGATAACCAAATATACGAACGACCACATACTATGGCTCAAGACGGACGTCACGGACGTCCGATCCGGAAATGTGTCCGTGCACATGTCCACCCCGTATACGGAATCCGAATATACGTGGGACAATGTACCTAATTAGCCTCACGAACTACGCCTCGTGTGCACGATCTAAATGCGGAAAAACCTCCACGCATGATCATCAAGTGCCGGCTAAAAATCCTACACATAACCAATCGGCGCGCAGATATGACTCCGAGAGATGTCACGATACAACATGACAACGAAACTCAACGAATTACACTTTTTCCAAGAAATCGAACAACTCACCGAAGTGTCAACAAAGCTCAACGATATCAAGGGTCCAAAAGTACGAATTTGGGTATACAATCCCATGATGAAAACGGGACATCATCAAGAACAACCTCAAGTCACAAGACACAAGTTTATAGGTGTTTATATACACGAAATGCATAATCATCATAAGAATCCACACATCATTATAACCAAGCAAGATAACTTGCCTCAATTCCGTAGACGAATAATCCTTCCTCGAATGGTCAAACGAACGGTATCCTCGTCTAACAACACTCACGCGAACAAGCAACCTTGAATGAAATATAATTCATTCAACAACACATTCGTACGATAATGGTATTATCGCATAAACAATATTCACAAATCGATTATCCTATCGATCATTTTAATGTTCTTATTACAAATCATCGTATGTTTATCATGATCATTACATATTCTAACCTTAATGTCAAATTCTTGATGTCTAGTTTATTTTTTATGCAATATCGTGAAAATATCTTTTTCAAATCATCGACACTTCCAATTACGATATAATTTGTGTTTAATTACATTCTTCATTATTTACCAACGATTTCATTCAAAACTTGATTACTATATGAAACATAAGTTTAAGTTTTTAGTGAATTAAGAACATCATCTTAATTTACGCCTCTTGACATGCATGGATTAATGGAATGGAATTCGGCTATTCATCTACCGCATTTGTATCATCACAATTCTCTAAAGAACATTATCAACCTATCAATGTAGCGATTAACGCCCTTTGACGAAATCGATAGATTCGAACATATGAAGATTACAACTTCCTTCTATCAACATTCATTGTTTTACTTTGAAGAATTTATTAAAAGCCTAGTTATATCATTGAATACTTGAGATTTTTGAAGTAACTTCATACATCTAACAAGGATCATCTACAAAGGATTAATATCATCTTTCCAACAATTTTATTACAAAGGTTTTAGAGGCCAAAAATCATGGTTTCATACTACCTTCAAGAATCAATAGAATGTTCAAGACCAATTTAACATTTCTTACTTTTAATCATTAAGGATATCATCCCTAACATGTTCCTAGTGTTGAGACTAAAATCAACTTCCGATTATCATGCTATACCTCAGGTTTTACGTATATCATTATCAACACAATCACATTATGAAGTTATTTACATCAAGAAGTAACACTAATACCTTCAAAGTTAATCTTCACTTGGTTTGAGTATGATTCAATTAACTTATCATGTTTACACTAGTTTAAACTAACATTATGTGAAGTATTTATCTACTAACATCATCATAAGCATGGAATTGATATGAGTTAAAGAAAGACCAACCTTAAAATGAAGAACAACACCAAAACTCCAAGGAATACACTTCAATCTCTAGCTCTCCAAGTCACCAATCAAGTGTTGAAGCTCCAACACAAGTTAGGAAGGTTTAGAAATGAAGTTGGAAGGGAAAGGAATCGTTCCTAAGTTGGGAGATTGAAAGAGGTCGAGTAGGAAGTAAATGGCAAGTCATACATTTATAATCTGAACTTGTCATTACGTACGTTAACGAACGTGGTTAACGTACGTTATAGCCTTTACGTACGTAATCTTATGATCATTACGTACGTAATCAATTTCATCAAACTCTCTGTCTAAAAACACGCAGTTCGTTACGTACGTAACCAGGCAGCCATTACGTACGTAATAGCCGTTGACTTGGCTGTCGCGATCGACGCCCGACCACCTACCCTTGCTCGACCCCACCCGCCGAAAGGCGGATTGCTGGAGGATCTTCCGCATTACGTACGTTAACGTACTGATATTACGTACGTAAGGCGGCCTATATAGCGTTCGTTAAGAATACATGTTAACGTACGTTAAGTACTATAACAATCATAAATGGAATTCTCGCAATATCACCCAACAACTAATATAGTATGAATGACCATGAATCCAATCTAACATAATTCGTCGGTACTTGTTACAACATCACAGATATGGTGCGGAAATACTTAACTTAAATCATGGAATACAATATTAAAGGCGAGGGTATTACATACTCCCCCCCTTAAAAGGAGTTTCGTCCCCGAAACTAAGGGGTAAATAGTTCGGGGTATCTCTCTCGCATGCTATCTTCAGTCTCCCACGTAGCTTCCTCGACTCCATGTCTTGACCACTGAATTTTTAATAAGGGAATCGTCTTGTTCCTCAGCTGTTTAATTCTTCTCTCGAGTATCTGCACAGTTGTTCCTCATACGAATGGTCGCGGCTATTTCGACCTCGTCGAATTGAATAACGTGACTTGGATCAGCAACATACTTCCTTAACTGAGACACATGGAATACGTTGTGAATCCGACTCAAAGCTGGTGGTAATGCTAAACGATAGGCTAGGTCGCCTACTCGTTCCAGGATCTCAAACGGACCAATATACCTTGGGCTCAATTTGCCTCTCTTCCCGAATCGGAAAACCCCTCTAGTAGGAGATACTTTGACCAAGACATGGTCACCAACTTCAAACTCGAGTGGTCGTCGACGATTATCTGCATATGATTTCTGCGGCTTTGGGCCGTTAATAGACGGCTCTTGATCGGGAAATCTTCTCGCGGGCCGCCAATAACATATCAGTTCCGTACCAATGGATTCGGATATTTCGTCCCAACACAAAGGGGACCTACAACGACGACCATATAATGCCTCATAGGGTGCCATCATGATCGAGGCGTGCCACCGTTATTGTATGTGAATTCTACCAACGGCGGTTGGGCTTCCCATCAAGCTTCCAATCGAGAGCACATGCCCTCAACATATCCTCTAGAGTTTGAATTGTCCTCTCAGATGGCCGTCGGTCCGAGGATGAAAAGCGTCATCAAGTTCAACTGTGTACCCATAGCACGATGAACCGCCTTCGAGTGCGACACGAACCGTCCGTCCGATCGTCTGATACTCTTAGGGGTGCCATGCGCCTCACAATCTCTTTGATGAATAATTGGGCGATTTCTCGTGGCCCCAAGTATCCTTGATCTCCAAAAAGTGGGCTGATTTAGTCAATCGATCCACAACCACCCAAATCGTATTCATGCCTCGACGGCTCGTGTGGACTAGTAATAAAGTCCATCGATATGTCTTCCCACTTCCACTCGGGAATCGAGCGGTTTCATCATGCCACGGTGGTCGTTGATGCTCAATCTTGACCTGGCGACAGTCGACATTTCAAACGAATTCGCAACTTCCCGTTTCATGTTACCCCACCAATATCTGCTTCAAATCCTTATACATTTTGTTTGATCCCGGGTGTATGGAATACGGGGTAGCATGAGCCTCCTTCGTAATAGTATTCCTCAATTCTTCGTGCCGGTACACACACTCGGTTTTAAAGCGTAATAGTCCATCCTCGTGAACCACAAATCCAGGGGCCTTCCCCTGATCGATTTCTCCTCGAATTCTGGATAAGAATGGGTCCGACATCTGTTTCGTCCTGATCGTCTCATCAATGGATGGTGAAATCTCAAGCATGCACAGCTGTCCTTGAATGCGTTGTATCCAGACCTCAATCTCTGGTCTCATGAACTCTAACTGCAACTCCCTCTGGGCGGTCAAACGAGCTAGCATCTGCTCCTGCACCGTCTTGCGGCTCAAGGCATCGGCAACCACGTTTGCCTTGCCTGGATGATAAAGGATCTCGATATCATAGTCTTTGATTAGCTCTAACCACCTCCTTTGTCTCATATTCAACTCCTTCTGGGTAAAAATATACTTCAGGCTCTTGTGGTCCGTAAAAATCGCGGGTAACTCCATACAGATAGTGGCGCCGATTTTTAAAGCAAACACTACCGCCGCTAACTCCAAGTCATGAGTCGGGTAGTTGACCTCGTAAGGACGCAATCGTCTGGACGCATAGGCGATCACTTTGCCGCCCCGCATTAACACGCAGCCAAGGCCACGCCTCGATGCATCGCCGTATACCGCGAATCCTTCCGTTCCTCTAGGTAGTACCAAAACAGTGCTGAAATTAATCGACCTTTGAGTTCATCAAAACTTTGCCGACATGCTTCCGACCACAAGTACTTCTTATCTTTTCTCAGATTAGTCATCGGTTGAGCAATTTTGGAAAATCCTTCCACGAATCGTCTGTAATAGCCTGCTAGACCCAGAAAACTACGAACTTCCTTCACGTTCTTCGGGGGTAGCCAGTCTCGGATAGCTTCCGTCTTCTGTGGGTCTACTCTTACTCCTTCTGCTGATATCACATGACCCGGAAAAATAACTTGAGACATCCGTAATTCACACTTAGAAAATTTTCTATAGAGTTGTTCTCGCCTTAACGCATCGAGAACCTGGCGGAGGTGACACTCATGCTCCCCATGATCACGAGAGTAGACCAAGATATCGTCAATAAAAACGACTACAAAACGATCCAGATAATTAATAAAACCCGATTCATCAATTCCATGAATACTGCAGTGCATTAGTCATCCGAATGGCATGACAACGAACTCATAATGCCCATAGCGAGTGCGAAAAGTCGTCTTCGACGCCGACTCTCGAATCCGCAATTGGTGGTACCCAGGACCTCAAGTCGATCTTGGAAAATACAATGCTCCTGGAGCTGATCCAATAGATCATCGATGCGAGGTAAAGGATACTTGTTCTTAATTGTTACTTTGTTCGGCTCCGTGTCGATACACAAACGCGATCCGTCCTTCTTCCGCATTTAATAACACGGCGCCCCCAAGGGGATGCACTGGGCGAACATATCCTTTTTCGATTAATTCTTCGAGTTGTCTTTTCAATTCCTGCATCTCGGTCGGGGCCATACGGTGCAGTGCTTTGAAGCGGGACGTCCTGGCTCCAACTCAATGGTGAATTCCACCTCTCACCGTGGGGGTATTCCCGAAGCTCGTCTGGGAATACATCCGGATAGTCTCGAACTCTTGGAATATCAACCAATTTGATCGGCGGTCATTTGCCTTAGTCATGTAACACCAATAACCAATGCATCCTGGTTCAAGAATCTCATAGCCTTCATAGCGCTGATGACTCTCCTGAATGATTGGGATTATCACCCGAAAAATACACTCGACGCCATCATCCGATGTGACGGTCACCATTCGCTTACGGACGCTAAGGACGGCATCGTGACGATCCATCCAATCAATACCCAAGATTACATCATCTTTAGGTAAATCCACCACAATCAAGTCGACAACCACTCACGGTTGTTCATGCTAATCAGACAGTTCAGACTTCACGACTCCCAATAATTCTTCTACCATCGGGTAGTCCAATTACATAAGGTTCACAATTGATAACACGATTCAAATGCAAACGACTCAAACAAGAACTAGATAAAAAGGAGTGTGAAGCACCAGATCAAAAAGAACACAAACGGCCGAGAGTGGATCTCGAGAGTACTGCAATCATCCGGCCTCGGGATCATCGGCTTTCTTCATCTCGTAAACTCGGGTTTTGCAACCCTGGCAGTGTACCAACTTGATTCCCACGGCCCATCCCTTTGTTCGCCCTTAGTCCGTAAGAAGCGGATGGAGGAGCACGTTCTGAGCAGAAGGATCTTGGAGCAAGAGATGCTTTCTGGGCACGCCCGAGTCCACCCAAAGAATAGCGAGCGCGATGACCGTTCTTCTGCAAGTGTGACAGTAACGGCCGGCTTGACACTTGGAGCTGATATGCCCTGGTCCCACGGTTATAACACACGACAGGTGAGCCGATTGCCCGAGAGTGCGTTCCTGCCGGTTTCGGTGCCATAGGTGGCCGCTCGAAGGATTTGGTACAGTCGGGTTTCTTGAATACCCCGATTCTTTGTCTCCTTGGAGTGCAGTTCTGGACCTCTTGTTGGAAAAGCGAGGTCGCTTCTTAGAAATCTCCTTCGCGGTAAGTTCATACTCCAAAGCCTTCTCAATAAACTCCGGTAAGGTCGTACAGTGGTGATTGAGTAATTGCATCCTCATTCGGGGTTTAAGCCTCTTGAGGAAATATTTGATTTTATCAGCTTCCGAACGGACAACTGACGTAGCAAAAGGGAGAAGTGCTTGGAATTTTTCAGCAATTACTAACACATCCTCGTCTTCCGATGGGTCGGGATTTAGTAATTCGGACATTTTAGCTTCACGGAGGGGTGCAGGATAGTAACGATCTAGCATAAGATTCTTGAATTCCTCCCAAGTACTCGCGCCTTCGGCAGGCCTCACAGAAAGCCACCAAGTATGGGCACTCTTACTGAGGTAGTAGGCAGCCACAGCAACTCGATTTTCCTCTGGGCACTCCACCATCTCGAACAGTTTCTCGAAATGCTCTATCCAGTGTACAATGTCGGCAGGCTCAGATGAGCCTTCAAAAGTCGGAGGTCGCTGACGTGATATGTCGCTAATAATCCGGCTCACGATCCCTTGTGCACCAAAGGCGGAGGTCATTGTCCCCGCCGCCGACCCGGCAGTATTCCTTTGCATAGTTTCCATCACCACCCATTTGGGTCATCTCGGGGCCATCATGCCCGCATCACGGTGTAAGGGTCGGCACGTGCATTCTCCCGGTGTGGTGCGATTGGTCCCGAGAAGGCGAATCAGCACTGCGGAACTCGCTCCACATTCGCGCGTCTGTTAGCTCGTGGTATCGGAATTCGGCCTCTTCCGCGGCCTCGTCCCCCTCTGCCACGGCCTCTAAGGTTCCTTTCCATACTGAAAGAACCAAGTCACAAGTACAGTTTGATTTATCAATCATAATTCATGCCAAGTTAATAACAACAGGAATTTCCTATCCAACAAAGCGGTTGTAAAGAATCACTGCACTACAAGTGTTACACACTCAATATCATATCAACATTAAGTCGAAATAATTCCAATCACATAATTAATTTAGGTTCTCTTTAAATGCATGAATCTTGCCTCATGGTAGCAAGATGCCAAGATAAGTAAGGAGACCAATACATCGTCAATATCATGCCGTAATCAAATTATGGTTCATGAGAACATACCGTATTCGACGGTCGCGCTTGCACAAAGTTACACGTGGCACGAAGTTTTCTTGATGCTATTTCGATTCTACAATGACTCAAAATAAAAACACACTCTCTGATACCATCTTCTGTAACAGCCCAAAAACAGTGGCTATTACAGTGCCGTGGATCCCTCCTGGGACCCACCAGGCAATATCACAATATACACTTAAAATCTGACAACGTGGCACCGTACCACAATATTTATCAAACCCCCGGTGTGGAGTATGAGTTATTCATATTTTTAAATGCAAGCAAGCATACACAGGATCCAAACACGGTACAGGCCATATGACGATGGGCAGTACCTAACAAGTTTTAGTACATTCATCCGACACAAAAATAAAACGAAAGTCACGCTTAAAACATAACCGAACAACCAAAAGACTCGGGCCCCCCGAAATAGCATACATCAGAATCCTCCGTCGCCATTGTGCTCCTCCTGTGCCTTGCCCTTTCCTCGCCCTGAAATACAAGTATTTCGCCCCAAACCACAGGGTCAGCTATACATGATAATAATTCTCATGACATTATACAATTCATATATACTGATTTCAAAGAAATTCACCGACTCACGAATATACCCCGAAGGCGTATAAACAATCGATCCCAATCACGAAGATAACCAAATATACGAACGACCACATACTATGGCTCAAGACGGACGTCACAGTACGCCCGATCCGGAAATGTGTCCGTGCACATGTCCACCCCGTATACGGAATCCAGAATATACGTGGGACAATATACCTAATTAGCCTCACGAACTACGTCTCGTGTGCACGATCTAAATGCGGAAAAAACCTCCACGCATGATCATCAAGTGCCCGGCTAAAAATCCTACACATAACCAATCGGCGCGCAGATATGACTCCAGAGATGTCACGATACAACATGACAACGAAACTCAACGAATTACACTTTTTCCAAGAAATCGAACAACTCACCGAAGTGTCAACAAAGCTCAACGATATCAAGGGTCCAAAAGTACGAATTTGGGTATACAATCCCATGATGAAAACGGGACATCATCAAGAACAACCTCAAGTCACAAGACACAAGTTTATAGGTGTTTATATACACGAAATGCATAATCATCATAAGAATCCACACATCATTATAACCAAGCAAGATAACTTGCCTCAATTCCGTAGACGAATAATCCTTCCTCGAATGGTCAAACGAACGGTATCCTCGTCTAACAACACTCACGCGAACAAGCAACCTTGAATGAAATATAATTCATTCAACAACACATTAAATTTATAATGGTATTATCGCATAAACAATATTCACAAATCGATTATCCTATCGATCATTTTAATGTTCTTATTACAAATCATCGTATGTTTATCATGATCATTACATATTCTAACCTTAATGTCAAATTCTTGATGTCTAGTTTATTTTTTATGCAATATCGTGAAAATATCTTTTTCAAATCATCGACACTTCCAATTACGATATAATTTGTGTTTAATTACATTCTTCATTATTTACCGACGATTTCATTCAAAACTTGATTACTATATGAAACATAAGTTTAAGTTTTTAGTGAATTAAGAACATCATCTTAATTTACGCCTCTTGACATGCATGGATTAATGGAATGGAATTCGGCTATTCATCTACCGCATTTGTATCATCACAATTCTCTAAAGAACATTATCAACCTATCAATGTAGCGATTAACGCCCTTTGACGAAATCGATAGATTCGAACATATGAAGATTACAACTTCCTTCTATCAACATTCATTGTTTTACTTTGAAGAATTTATTAAAAGCCTAGTTATATCATTGAATACTTGAGATTTTTGAAGTAACTTCATACATCTAACAAGGATCATCTACAAAGGATTAATATCATCTTTCCAACAATTTTATTACAAAGGTTTTAGAGGCCAAAATCATGGTTTCATACTACCTTCAAGAATCAATAGAATGTTCAAGACCAATTTAACATTTCTTACTTTTAATCATTAAGGATATCATCCTAACATGTTCCTAGTGTTGAGACTAAAATCAACTTCCGATTATCATGCTATACCTCGGGTTTACGTATATCATTATCAACACAATCACATTATGAAGTTATTTACATCAAGAAGTAACACTAATACCTTCAAAGTTAATCTTCACTTGGTTTGAGTATGATTCAATTAACTTATCATGTTTACACTAGTTTAAACTAACATTATGTGAAGTATTTATCTACTAACATCATCATAAGCATGGAATTGATATGAGTTAAAGAAAGACCAACCTTAAAATGAAGAACAACACCAAAACTCCAAGGAATACACTTCAATCTCTAGCTCTCCAAGTCACCAATCAAGTGTTGAAGCTCCAACACAAGTTAGGAAGGTTTAGAAATGAAGTTGGAAGGGAAAGGAATCGTTCCTAAGTTGGGAGATTGAAAGAGGTCGAGTAGGAAGTAAATGGCAAGTCATACAGTTATAATCAACTTGTCATTACGTCGTTAACGAACGTGGTTAACGTACGTTATAGCCTTTACGTACGTAATCTTATGATCATTACGTACGTAATCAATTTCATCAAACTCTCTGTCTAAAAACACGCAGTTCGTTACGTACGTAACCAGGCAGCCATTACGTACGTAATAGCCGTTGACTTGGCTGTCGCGATCGACGCCCGACCACCTACCCTTGCTCGACCCCACCCGCCGAAAGGCGGATTGCTGGAGGATCTTCCGCATTACGTACGTTAACGTACTGATATTACGTACGTAAGGCGGCCTATATAGCGTTCGTTAAGAATACATGTTAACGTACGTTAAGTACTATAACAATCATAAATGGAATTCTCGCAATATCACCCAACAACTAATATAGTATGAATGACTATGAATCCAATCTAACATAATTCGTCGGTACTTGTTACAACATCACAGATATGGTGCGGAAATACTTAACTTAAATCATGGAATACAATATTAAAGGCGAGGGTATTACACTATCGGCCTTAGCGTGCGCTAACAAAGCTCCAGTCCTAGTCCAGTAGCTACTGGACTGCCTCTGAACTGCCAGTTAGCGTGCGCTACACATTCAGTAGCGTGCGCTAAACACCACGCAGTAGCGTGGGCTATGCTTCAATCATTAGCGTGTGCTACACCACAAAATCTCAAAAACTCACAAAGCGATCCGAAATGCCTCCAAAAACATGTCCCAACAAGTCACAACCAAACATGGCACGAAATTCCTACGATGAGGACCATGACAATCCGATAAAACCCAGAAAACCCAACGAATCCGGAATAAAGATCTCGGGTATTACATCCTCGACCCCGTCGGATCATCTCGGAGTGGCTAACCCAAATGTTCACGGAACCGACATAAGCGGAACCCTCCTCGACCCCGTCGGGTCCTCTCGGAGTGAACGAAAGCAACTCTCACAATCACATGCATTACTTTTCACATTTAAGCATATAACTTTCACAAGAATCACTTGCCTGGAAACGAGAGGAGAGGGTACAAACGACAAGGTACCAAGATCGAAGGATTCAACAACTCCGAACCTAAACAAGTTCGTAATTCAATTATCAAAACCCCATTGGTATGAAAAAAAGTTGGAATCACCCGAATTTACTACCCCAATACATGTGTTCCGGGAATAATTCTCTTGGATAGTGAATCGCAAGTCAAATATCCCAAACACTCAAGAACTCCAGAAATACACCATTAAATCCATAGGAAAACATGTATCCAAGGTAGATAACTCGTAATCGATATATTCTAACATAACAACAAGCTGGATCGAAGAGATCGGAGGGAAAATCCCCAAATCCCGAAAATCTAGGGTTGTGAGAATTTTACCTTGATTTGGAGCGGTGGAGAGGATTAAACGTTGATAAATCCGAACTAGAAACTCAAAGATGTTGCTAGATAATTGCAGCTCGAAGAACTCCTCACAAATCGCCCGGAATAGCCTAGAATCGCCCAAGGAGGTGAAGGTAGGAAGAAATGACGATTTGGGAACGGAAATGTCCTATTTATACTAAATAGGGATTAGCGTGCGCTATTCATGAAAAATAGCGCGCGCTATCGGACTCACCAGGCAATCCAGTAGCCTCTCGCCAGCCTGTTAGCGTACGCTAACACTGCTCATAGCGTGCGCTAGTGACTCCAATTAGCGTGCGCTAATTACTTCTAATAGCGTGCGCTACTCGGTAGTCGTGTCCACCCGTAACCTCATCGCCCCTGCTCTCTTTAGCGCACGTTACTCTAGTAACGTGGCGTGCGCTACCATCAAAATCTAGCGTACGCTATACCACACCTAGCGACGCTAGAACTCCTTTTCCACCCGGTAGCTACCGGATCGTCCGCCTCCAATACATTAGTAGCGTGCGCTAATGATAATGGATAGTGTGCGCTACCCTCACTAAATTAGCGTGCGCTACAAGGTGTGCGTAGCGTGCGCTACCCATTACACGAAGGTAGTATAATCGCATCAAGGATCCGAAAACAGCGACGATCCGAAAAAGAAAAGGGGTAAATCCAATTGACAAGAGTTCCAAGATCCATATAAGCTTACCAAACACTTATACGAGCGTAAAAATTACAAAGTACAAGAGTAGAAGATTTACAAAAAGTACGGGTATTACACATTCATAAAAATAATAATGGTTATATCAGGAATTTCAAAATTGAAAATATTATAACATGAAAAGTAGTATACCTGTTGTCGAGATCAATACCGTTTTTAACAATTCGCCTTCCATCATCCCTACGACGGTATACTATATATCCCTCCACATCCACCGTAGTTCTATCGGTGAATTTTTTAGGGAAATGTTTAGTGCAGCTCCCATTAGACATGCACGGCGAATTAGTATTTTCTAATCCACATGGACCATGCATCATGTATTCCGACACGGCATCGTAGTATAGAGGGTCAAGATCTTTATCTGGTATCTCAGCAGAAATTATACTGTCGGCAACATCCTCATTACACGTATCATCGAAATTACTCAAGAATAATAATATATGAGCATGTGGCAGTCCGCGCTTTTGAAACTCAATTGTATATACAACTGCATTTGAAAAAAAAATTAAAATAGTTCAGGTGAATATAATTGTTGTCATAATTATTTATTCCATTATTTATTTCCGTATCGGGTTTTTGAATGAACAAAATAAAGAATATAAAATAAACTCACCGGCTTTGGTCTCTCCAAAGATATTACCATGACGAAATTCTCGTATTAGATTGTCCAATTTGGCGTGAAAAATTCGCGAAAGAATATCCGGACGATCCTCAGGACGCAAATTCCTCTTCTTAATGAAGCGAACATATTCTGGCCATTTAGGATTACAGGTGAACGTAACAAATAGGTTTGGATAGCCGACACATCTGCATATACCCATTGCGTCATGATAATTTTGTATCATATACCGCGCTCCACCAACAAATGATGAAGGTAATATAATTCTCTTCCTACGAATAAGAATTTGTATCTCCGCGATTTAAAGCATCATCCAATGCAGAATAAGAATCACATCTGAAGTCCGATTGATGATTTCTTACGTATGTAATACGGTATGACTCAACCATTGTATAGCCATCCACCAAAAACTGTTGAAACAAACGTCTTGAAAATAAGATATGAGGAGATTCATCAGACCTTTCTTGTAAACGATAAACAAAATACTCTCGCAAGGTCACGTTTTTCTGAGTACGTGCCTTACTCTTTTCAGTTTGGCAATGCGGAACGTCATCTCTGAAACCATCTTCTCCATATAAAAAAAGCAGTGGATATTGCAATGGCAAATAAGACACATGCAACTCACTTATTCGCCTCAACCGTCCCGATCGACTCTCTACAATAATATCTCTATTTCCAGGAATATCATCCACATCTCCAACAATTAAAGCTGCTACCTCTGAAACTTGTGGCAAATTATAGCGTCGCCCATCAGAATTTCTACGACAAACCAATTTCAATTTAAGGTCAATAGTTGCATCATCCCGTAATCTTTCTCCAGCAAAACGAAACCAACGCACAAGCAAATTATTTTCATCAAGAATTTTTTTTATTATTTTAACAATATCATTATGAACTCCCCCAACATTATCCTCTTGCCTGTTAAAAAAAAACAATTGATAAGAAATATAAAAATAAAAATACTTTATTCGATAGGAAGTAATAACGGAAATCTTATAAACAATCATAAAAAAGTTACCTTACAAATCGCATTCTATTACGTATCTCATTTTCTATATCGTAAATATATAACTGAGCAAACATTGCTTCGGAGTTCCTGGTCGGCAACAAACTGCCCATCAAATGATAATTTTCCCCATTCAATCGAAACACTGGTGCTGATCTTCCATCATTTAACGACGTATCTATTTTGCCACCCATTGACGTGAAGGAGAACATTGTATTATACACTCGAATGCTCTCAATAAAGTACTTACTTAAATTATTTGTACCATATAATAAATCTTTGAACAATTGGGGAGGATCTCTCATAAATGGTAGTTGTATTTTCCCTGAAACAAAAATCAAAAAATATTTCAACCGAAATAAAATCTTACATATTAAAAAAATATTAATAGTGTAAGATTACAAATAAATAACAAAGTTTACCATGAGTACAACACAAAGAATAGATGGGAGAATCAGTACACTGGGTACTTTTCTCCAATCTCTCATCGTACCAAAAAATAGCCCCACAATATTTACATTTCCAATTAGGATCCCCAAGATCATAATAACCTGCACATTAATTTTAATAATAAGAAAGAAAAAAACATCTAAAATGTTAGAAGAATATTTACTTAACTAACTTTATTATATATCATGTATAGCAAAATGTATTTATTCAGTTGAAGATTGAACTCTAATATTTTGAAGAAGTATTTTTTTTTTGACAATTATCTGCTGTATTTATTATTTATAGATTATTTTAATTTTTTTTTATTAATTTCCTACACAGTTTCCTGCGCAGTCGGTGGAGTGCTTTGGCAGTCGGTGGAGTGCTTTGGCAGTCGGTGGATTGTAGTCTTATCCCCTCCTTTATTAATGTCTTTATTTTTTTTTTATTAATTTGCTACACTTAACCCTAAATCCCGCAGCCGACTCCCACTTTCTTCCTCCCCCAGCTTCACATATCGAACTCTGAGCTCATTCTTAACCTCCCAACCCTCCCAACCCTAATTCCCGTAGTAGTTAATGGCCGCCCCCGCACCTTCCTTCCTCCCCCAGCTCCCAGATAGAACTTGTGAACTCATCCTCACACCCGCATCTGAGATTTCTGGGCAATCCCAATTGTATTCTTTATCTACAGATAACCTTTCAACAACCCTATGGATTTTTCGTCTACCCCACCAAGAAATCTAATCTCTCAACATAAATCATAAGACGCGTTCTTCCGTTGGCGGAAATTCTGGTGGTTTTCTACGGATAAGAATAGCAGAAGGATTAAATCTCCTTCGTTCAATTCATATGCAGAATTTCATCCAGATTCTTCCAATCGGTAATAGTTTATTATAAATATTTCATATTCTTAGTAATCATATCCAGATCTGATAATATTCTTACTAATCCTATAATTTTGTATTTTATAGGATCAACGAGTCACGGATTTCTGTTAATAACAATAGCAGTCCCGATTCAATCGGTAAAAGTTTATTATAAATATTTCATATTCTTACTAATCATATCCAGATCTGATAATATTCTTACTAATCATATAATTTTGTATTTTATAGGATCAGCCAGTCACGGGTTTCTGTTAATAACAATAGCAGTCCCGATTCAATCCAATCGATTTTATGCTAGCAAATTGAAGATCTGATATTGAACATGAATCCCCAGAGATAAGTCCTTTATTGAATATTTTTCTATGTATTTATGTTTTAATCCAATAATATAAATACCATGCATGAGAAGAAAAAAAAAGTTTGCATTTATTTAGTACATATTATCTTACTCCAAAAATCTTCTGCATCATTTTAAAATAAACACACAGCAATTGAAAAATAATACTTTCGAACCTGGAAATATCTGGTGTTCCCTTTCAGCACCTTGATTTAGACTGACCACATCAATATAAGGATTTCCAGTGCATTGTAGGCATGAGTTTTGAAACGAAGAACCTTGCTCTGAAATACAAAAGTTTTTATCAAAATAATATAAATCATTTGAATAATTATGTATCTTATATAACAAACGCTGATTGCCAAATCTTATAACATGTTATTGATTGTGATTCATACCTGAACTTAACACATGTTGTCTTTTATTTTTGTATGTAATCATATGTGAAAATGACTCCAAGATTGTAGGCAATTCATCATAACTGCCTACACTCTTCCCCAAACTCAGATTTGTTCTTCTTGTTTCAGACTGATTTCTCAATGACATGTTTAAGGAACTGGGATTTACAACAGTACCATCACATTTGTTCAATAATCTTGAAACTGAATGAAGTTCACTTGAATCAGAAACTGTTCCCAAATGATCATAAGATTCCAGAATATAAGGACCTGACAAATATTTGACAACATGATATAACCATACTTGTTCACAGGAAAATGTATAGAACTTAACTCAACAGCAAAAATATGTCCAACTTACTGAAATCCATATGCATTGTTGAATCACTGTTCAGCATGTTGCTTCTTGTCGCATCATTTTTTCTTCTTCTATTCCTTTTCATAGATTGTTGTGTGCAACCTTCATCCATTATGAAAACTAACATCAAAGATTAATTATTTTGAACAGGAGCTGCAGCATTTTCCGAGAAAACATAGCAGACTAAAGAAAATTCAATAAGGAAATTGAGGAGGAAAGAATGAGGTTGCTGTCATTATATATAAGAGTGTGTAGTTCAATGGTCAGAATACTAAAAGATGTTTTGAAAATTGAAATTTTATTCATAGATCCCAATATAAATTTATGGAAATTCAACTATCTCTAGAATAACCTTAATTAAATGATGATGAGAATAATTAATGTTTATAGTCCCATCATATCCTACAGAAAATTGACTGCTACAGAAAAGTAAATGATGTTTATAGATCCATTTACACTTTGATATTCTATTTTTTATGTTCAATTCATTAAATAGCAGTATACTATTATTAACAATAATAATTAAACATAAATTTTAATATTTTACAATGATGCAAATCTTTTATGAAATATATACTTATCTACATATAAGCTTTGAATAAATATTTCATCTTACTGATGGGATTATGAACATGGTTTAATTTACAACTTTCCTATCAGTTTTGCTGGACATGAAATATAGATAAGTGAAGGTTGAAAACCCACAAATATAGAACTCATGTTTTTTTTTTTATAAAAACAGCAAATATTTATGAAAGAAAGACAGATCAACTTTTCTGCCATAGCTTTGTATATGCATACTAAATAAACCATTTAATTCATTAATAGCAGTACACTATTTAATAATAACAATAACAATTAAACATAAATTATTAATCACAATAACAATCTATAAATAAAAATCTGTATATCTGTGTTGGTTTCATAAATCATATGCTTAGTAAAGAAAATATTGGATCATCAAATATTGGATAAGGTGAGAAATATTGGATCTGCTTAACCTTTATAACAATATATAATATCTATTTAATCTGCTTAACATTTTCTTTGTTATATAGGTGAGACATATTGGATCATCAAATTTTCTTCAAATATGGACAGAAGTTTTTAATGAATTGATAAGGTAAGAAATTAATTGAAATTTTCATACATAGCATATTAGAATTAAACCATCTTTTATGCATTTACTGTTAACATTATCTATTTTTTGGATAAGACATAATTTTATTAATACCATTTTCATGCCATTTTGGATAACAAATATTTGCCTATCTTCATTTCAATACCAGTTTGTTAACAACTATTCAATTTTAATGTTTATTTTATATGGATAACTTCAAATTTCAAACAGCAATCAAAACTGAAAATATGCTAAAATAAGCATAATGTTACAGCATTCAACAAACTTATATTGAATTAACATTATAGATTATCTAAACAATAAACTCAAATCATCTAAATTGAAAACTTAATGTCCACATCAACAAAGCCCTGTTCAGAATTCTTGAACTCTCTACCCAACAAAGCCCTGTTCAGACTTATCATGTTCTAAAAATCCAGAATTATCAGACAAATGGAAAATTATTATGTTTTTAAAATCAGAATTATCAAACCACAAATAATGTCTTCATAAAAAACAATAAATTGAAAACATAGAAATAATTTCCAAATACAAACCAACATGAAAATAATTCCAAAATTTTAAAAAACAAAACAACAAAAAAAAACTTCTCTCAGTTCCTTTCACCAGCATTATCCTCTTCCTTCACAACTCTCTTCTTTGAGCAAATTGATCCTTCACCATCAGTCAAAAAATCTTCTCCACCAGAGGAAACTTCTGTTCTTTTTCCCAACACATGTTCAGGAGATTTAAACCCCTGATCAAAATCAGATGGTTCAGGATCCCACTCATTATCCTGAACTATGTCCTTGTAGGGTCTTGTCACAAAGGTTGACTTGTGATCAGTAAGTTTATGTTCCTTGATCAATGCTGCATCCTCACAAACCCTCTCAACAACATACACATTATCTCTATTCTCCAGATGTCTAACATCAATATTAACTTTAAAAAGCAACTCTCTTCCAATAAGATTATCAACTTCATAAGGTTGTTCCTGTAATATCCGCAATTTTCGATTTTTGGTAAATTTCTTTTTTCGGTCGGAGTCCGTTTTGACGACTCGCTCATGATCGTTTCGTCATTCTGAGGATGATTAATTCTACACTTTTTGACATCCGAGTTCGTTTCGGTGTCGTTTCGTTGAGTTCTGTGCTTTTTAGCGACTTTTCCGCACTTGAGTTCGATTCTTGCGAATCTCGTCCGAAACTGTTGTTTCGAGTTTCCCGCAAGTCCGTTTAACTTTGTTAGACGTGTTGTGAACTTCGGTTTGGTTATTCGATCACGTATCGTGATTTCCGGGCGTTTTGGGCCATTTTGTAATTTCTTGAAAGTTACGGGTATCCGTATCTGTAATTGTTGTCTCGACCCGTTTCTTGGTCGCGTATGACTAATTATGGTATTACGCTTTCATTTCGAGTCGTTTATGTTGTCCGCAAACTTTTCGTCGTGTTCGTTAAATGCGTTTTCGGAAATCGGGTCGCCGAGCCACAGCGGTGGCGGGACCGCCGGACGGTGGCGGGGCCGCCGGACGATTGCAGGCACCGGCCGGACGGGTGCGGCAGAACCGCGTAGCGCCTTCTGGCCGGAAGGCTGCGCTAACCGGCAGTGTAGCGCCTGCCGGGTGGCTCTAGCGTCTGTGCTCGGGCACAGGCGATGGGGTTTCGAGGTTACGGACTCGGTCGGGATCGGCGGGTAGCGCACGCTACGCCGGCGTAGCGCGCGCTAGTCGGCAGCGTAGCGCCTTGCCGGCGGCTAGCGTCGTTACAGCCGGCGATTCGATCCGATGGCTCTGGGCCAGTCGGCTGGCCGGCGCGCCAGCAGTATCCGTAGCGCCAGACGCGCTAGCGGAGTGGGGTTGGTCGGCGGCAGGTTGGTCGGTGATGTCGGGTCGTGTGGGCCTGGCCGAGTACTCGGCCGATCTGGCCGATAAGCGCACGCTAGTCCGGGAAAGGCTAGCGCCGCTAGGCCGGCCCGATATAAATATGGTGGCGATCACATTTCACTTCGTTTTTCATTTCCTTCCTTCTCCATCCGCGAGTGGCGATTCATGGGTGACGAAGCCATGTTGTTTAACAACAAATCCATGAAGTCCTTGAGTTCATAACATCAATCGATCGTCCGTTATCAACCTTTGATCCAGCGAATCAAGGTAATCTTCCTTAGAACCCTAATTTCGTGAATTTGGGGATTTTTGCAATTTCGTCCGATTCGTTCCGTGTTGTTGATTAATTCATGATGGGTGTGATTAATCTTGATAGTATTCTTGTGTTTAACATCATTTAATCCATTGTTCTTCGTCGAAGTATATTTCTTGATTTCCTTGAGTTGACTTTTTGGGGATTTGTCCCCGATCTCGTTTTCATCCGTTTTCGATGGATCGATTATGGTTAAATGATGTTGTTAAACATATTCTATGGATTGTATATCCATATTTCAACTTGGAATTTCGTTTCGGGTTTTGTGGAACGAATCGTGTTCTTGGCCGTTTTGTGGTAAATCCGTGAACTTTCGTCATTCGTTCTTTGAATTCAACGACTTTGAGTCGTGTTATGGAATTCATTTCATTGTTATTATTTGTCCTTCGTAGTTTATGAACGTGAGTTGGCGTTCGGTGGAGTCGGCGGGTTCGTAGTCGGTTCGGGCCAACCTACTCGGTCGATTCTCCGCGTTGTTCTTATTCGAGGCAAGTACCTTGCCCATACTTTTCTCGTTTTAGGGATATGATGATCGGTGGTCGTCTTAATGTGTTTGTTTGGTTATTTGAAATGAAGTTTCAAAGGATTTCGGTTTGGCCTCGTTAAAGGCTTTCTTTCAAAACGAGTGTGATTTGTGAACGGTGTTTTGAGAATTGATTATGATTTGATTGTTTGAACGTTGAAGGATTTTATGATGATACTCCTATTGTTTAAGTTATGGAATCGTGTATTCCGTATTTAATCCTGTTATTGTATTTTTGAAGAGTTTGGTAATGGTGTCGAGTTAATGGCCATCTCTAGTGAGTATTCTTAATGAACTTACATTCTTAGCATGTTAGTATTGCATGAGTAACGTGTGTGTGTATGCTCACTACGGGTTAGATCCGACGGGGTCTCGGTAGGGTTCCACGAAGCTGTGGGACCGCGAGCTTGCTTTTAACCACTGTGGGTTAGATCCGACGGGGTCTCGGCAGGGATCCACGAAGCTGTGGGTCCGCGGTTAATTGTGATGCATTTTACAAATGTGATTTGATATTGGCATTTCCGGAAATGAGTACTTTTGAACGGTTTTCATTTGCATGCATTGACTAGATGTGTAAGAGGTAAGTTGTTCGTTTGGCCTACTTGGCTAGGATGGCTCTAGAGTATTTTGTTGTTGTTTTAAATCCTTTATTTGTGGATTTTGACGTTGGAAGACGAACCTTGTTGACGTTCTCGTGTACTGTGAGTTGATGAGATTTGGGGCTAAAATCCCAATGGTTTTATAAAAGTCGTTTTACGGATTTGGGGCTAAAATCCCAATGGTTTGGTTAATGTCATTTTTCGAAGGTAAACCTTTGGGGCGGTGACCCCTTTTGTCTTTTGGTTTTCCAAAAGTAGGATTTGATAATCCTAAATTGTTTTCTATTAAAACTCTCGATGGCATTCTAAATCATTTTATAAATTACTTCCATTGATTTATGATATTTCGATTTTGAAATGTTTTCTCAAACCCTTGCCTCGGGAAGTACTTTTCGTTTCGTTTGGATCTTTGAGGATCCTCGGTTATTGTTATTCGTGGAATGTGAATTGTATGGCTCGTATTTGCACTTTGTTCTTGCACTAGCAAAACAGTGGAGTTTTGCTAACCCCCGAGTATTCGGGGGGTGGATGTCTGTTTTGCATTCGTGTTTTGGAGCATAACACGGGGTCGGCACGAAGGATGATGAAAGATGATCGATACTAATCACATGAGGAACCGTACATCGTGTGTTGGTTCGATTATACTTTATTTTCCATTTCTTTGTATTGTTCCCGTTGTACGGGTGTAGTTGTATTTTGTCCCCTGCGTGGGCATGAGTTGTATTTGAGCTGTATGTATTTGTGGAAAGACCAAATCGGTCTACTGAGTCATTGTAGCCTTGAAGGCATTGTCGAGATGTTAAACGTCGTTACCAGCCTGGTAGATCCTCGAGGAGAGGGTCTACGGCGTGTAATATCCCTGAGTGGATTGGGGGTGTTACATAAATGGTATCAGAGCTTAGGTTGAGGAAACCTAGGCTGTCGGGTCAAGTCGTGTTGTTTGAGTCTTGTTTCGTCGGATTTTATCTGACTGAGTCGTGTCGCGACGCGTCGTTTGAGTTTGTTGGTCGTGATTAGTATCGTGGGGCGATCATCATCTTCGTGCGACCTGTGGAAGTAAGTCTCCCTTCTTTGTGTTGTGCCTCGTGTGACACGAGCTATTTTTATGATTATTTGTTAAGTGATGGAATCCTTATGTGAATTTTGATTTCACGATATGTATTTAGTCGACTCTCGTATTTGATTTATACGAGGAGTGTAAATGCGTTTGTGATGTCTTTTATTGTTGTTTTTCTCCGTTGTTGATGATTTTCGAATCGATTTGCACGCTTTACAAGTTCTATTGTGGAAGCTTTGTGCTTATACGCGTTCGACTTGTTCACTAGCCGTGCGGGAGGGTATTTTATCGGTGGTTTTGTTCTCAATGTGGCATTTTATCGTTTATATCCGTATAAAGACATGTATTGTCTTGATTTTAAACGTTTTGATGCGTGTGCTAGGAGTTGTTTTAGTGAACGTCGATATGTGTGAGTTTTGGGCATTCTGGCCTATTGGATTTTTGAAAACCTTGAGTATCTTGGAAAAACAAATTTCGAGACATACTTTCCAAATGAGTTATTTTCTTGTGGTACATCCTAGATGCCACAATATATTTCAAAATTTTTCTACCTCGAGGACCAAAATGTTTTGAGATATTTTCAACACTTTTATTTAGACCCGAGGGTCGAATATTTTGAAAGTTTTCACTAAGAGAAAGTGTCCTCATTTTTTTATCAAATGCGAAATAGTTCTTCAATGTCTCGATAACGATGTTTCACGTTTGTACTTTTTTTTTTTTGAAAGATGATACTCAAGATCAATCGGTGTTCTTCTAAATTATTTTCAAAATGAGGTTTTCGTTTTTAAAACCTATCCATTCCCGTTTGAGGGCTGGGTATGTATGTGTGATGTTCGCGTTGTCATTTTGATACTTTCTCCCGAGTATGACCGAATTGGCGGTGTGAGCGTTGAGTCGCTTTCCACACATTTGTTGTGTTAGCCCCCTGTGAGAGGCGGGATGTTGGTGTTGAATATTATCGCCTCGTAGTGATTCCTGCGTTGTCGCGCATGTGCGAGCTGTTAGATCTTGGTTTGGTATGACCGTGTGCATCGGTGATGGTTCCGTTATGTGTCGATTGTTTAAAGTCATGTTACCTTGCTTCCGTTTTTGTGAATTTCGTGGACGAGGTCGGAGGTAATGCCCGTACTATTTTGACTTCTGTATTTTCTCTTTCCCCAGTCTATCGATTCGTTCATGATCGTTGGTACTTTATGAACTTGTTCTATATTTCGGTTTCATCGTCCGAACGAGCTGTGATCTTGTTGTGGGTCGATCTGGTTATCGATGTTACTTTTTCGGGTTCAGTTCGATTCTTGTGAACCTTGTTTGGGAGTGACATCATCTGGTTCTACTAGTTCTTTTATTCGAAGTGGATCGGATTTGGAACTCTTATGTTTTCGACTCTGTCGACTCATTTATGTTTGTTGACATTTCTGAGATTGTCCGCCCCTTGTTTTTGTTTATCGAACGAGTGTGGTATCGTTTCGGAATAACTCGTTCGTCGTTGTGACTTTTCAATCGCTATCCCCTTTCCTGTGGATCTTCGGCAATGCATGTCTTGTAGTTCCCACCAGATCATCCTGGGAGTTGTTGTTTGAACTTTATTGTTCTTTGTGATTCGAACATGATTCTTCGATTTTTGTTGTCTCGATCGTTGTGGTTTGATCATTTGATTGTTCGGTTTTTATTGACCTCGTTCCGTGATTGGCGAACATTCAGGCTCCTTCGTAATTCCCTTCAGTTCGGGAAATTAGATTCGTTTTCGATCTTCCAGCCCTTAGGCGATGGGATTCCGTGTTTGTTCAGCGGTTGACTCGCGTTCTGATTGATGTACCGTTGGGTTGGTCAATCATATTGGTTTTCGTTCGTTGTGTTTTGTGATTGTCGGATAATTGACTTGGATATATTATCCGTTTGATGACGCTTGTCACTTGTTGGTTTTATTATATCCCTAACGGCGACGTTGTGTTGGTCGCCGTGGAGCGTGTTTTCACGCCGTATATTCCTTTGCGTTGTTTGTGACATTTCGCCGTTGGGCGTTAGTCACGCATTCTTGTGTGTCTCGTTGAGTTTTTCCTGGCGGAATATTTCTTCTCCCTACTTGTTTTAAGTTTCGGGACGAAACTTCTTTTAAGGAGGGTAGAATGTAATATCCGCAATTTTCGATTTTTGGTAAATTTCTTTTTTCGGTCGGAGTCCGTTTTGACGACTCGCTCATGACCGTTTCGTCATTCTGAGGATGATTAATTCTACACTTTTTGACATCCGAGTTCGTTTCGGTGTCGTTTCGTTGAGTTCCGTGCTTTTTAGCGACTTTTCCGCACTTGAGTTCGATTCTTGCGAATCTCGTCCGAAACTGCTGTTTCGAGTTTCCCGCAAGTCCGTTTAACTTTGTTAGACGTGTTGTGAACTTCGGTTTGGTTATTCGGTCACGTATCGTGATTTCCGGGCGTTTTGGGCCATTTTGTAATTTCTTGAAAGTTACGGGTATCCGTATCTGTAATTGTTGTCTCGACCCGTTTCTTGGTCGCGTATGACTAATTATGGTATTACGCTTTCATTTCGAGTCGTTTTTTTTTTACGCGAACTTTTCGTCGTGTTCGTTCCGTACGTTTTAGGAAATAGGGTCGTCGAGCCCTGGCGGGGGCGGGACTGGCCGGACGGGGGCGGGACTGGCCCGACGAATGAGGGCACCGGCCGGGCAGTGCGGCGAGCCGCGTAAGCACGCCTTCTGGCCGGAAAGGCTGCCGCGCGCTACCGGCAGTGTAGCGCCGCCGCCGGGTGGCCTAGCGTCTGTCTGTGCTCGGGCACAGGCGATGGGGTTTCGAGGTTACGGACTCGGTCAGATCGGCAGTAGCGCACGCTACGCCGAGCGTAGCACGCGCTAGTCGGCAGCGTAGCGCACGCCGTCGGCCGGCTAGCGTCGTTACTGGCCGGCGATTCGATCCGATGGCTACCGGGCCAGTCGGCTAAGCGGCAGTATCCGGCCGTAGCGCACGCTAGCGGGAGTGTCGGCGAGTTCGGTCGGCGGGGTTGGTCGGTGATGCCGGGTCGTGTGGGCCACGGCCGAGGGTACTCGGCGTCTGCGGCCGATAGCGCACGCTAGTCCGAGAAGGCTAGCGCCGCTAGGCCGGCCCGATATAAATATGGTGGCGAGTCACATTTCACTTCGTTTTCATTTCCTTCCTACTCAATCCGCGAGTGGCTATTCATGGGAGACGAAGCAATCTTCTTTCACAACAAATCCATCATGGCCTTGAGTACATAACATCAATCGATCGTCAGATATCAACCTATGATCAAAAGAATCGAGGTAATCTTACGTAGAACCCTAATTTCGTGAATTTGGGGATTTTGCAATTTCGTCCGATTCGTTCCGTGTTGTTGATTAATTCATGATGGGTGTGATTAATCTTGATAGTATTCTTGTGTTTAACATCATTTAATCCATTGTTCTTCGTCGAATCTAAGTATATTTCTTGATTTCCTTCGAGTTGACTTTTTGGGGGATTTGTCCCCGATCTCGTTTTTCATCCGTTTTCGATGGATCGATTATGGTTAAATGATGTTGTTAAACATATTCTATGGATTGTATATCCATATTTCAACTTGGAATTTCGTTTTCGGGTTTTGACGGAACGAATCGTGTTCTTGGCCGTTTTGGGGGAAATCCGTGAACTTTCGTCATTCGTTCTTTGAATTCAACGACTTTGAGTCGTGTTATGGAATTCATTTCATTGTTATTATTTGTCCTTCGTAGTTTATGAACGTGAGTTGGCGTTCGGTGGAGTCGGCGGGTTCGTAGTCGGTTCGGGCCAACCTACTCCGGTCGATTCTCCGCGTTGTTCTTATTCGAGGCAAGTACCTTGCCCATACTTTTCTCGTTTTAGGGATATGATGATCGGTGGTCGTCTTAATGTGTTTGTTTGGTTATTTGAAATGAAGTTTCAAAGGATTTCGGTTTGGCCTCGTTAAAGGCTTTCTTTCAAAACGAGTGTGATTTGTGAACGGTGTTTTGAGAATTGATTATGATTTGATTGTTTGAACGTTGAAGGATTTTATGATGATACTCCTATTGTTTAAGTTATGGAATCGTGTATTCCGTATTTAATCCTGTTATTGTATTTTTGAAGAGTTTGGTAATGGTGTCGAGTTAATGGCCATCTCTAGTGAGTATTCTTAATGAACTTACATTCTTAGCATGTTAGTATTGCATGAGTAACGTGTGTGTGTGTATGCTCACTACAGGTTAGATCCGACGGGGTCTCGGTAGGGTTCCACGAAGCTGTGGGACCGCGAGCTTGCTTTTAACCACTGTGGGTTAGATCCGACGGGGTCTCGGCAGGGATCCACGAAGCTGTGGGTCCGCGGTTAATTGTGATGCATTTTACAAATGTGATTTGATATTGGCATTTCCGGAAATGAGTACTTTTGAACGGTTTTCATTTGCATGCATTGACTAGATGTGTAAGAGGTAAGTTGTTCGTTTGGCCTACTTGGCTAGGATGGCTCTAGAGTATTTTGTTGTTGTTTTAAATCCTTTATTTGTGGATTTTGACGTTGGAAGACGAACCTTGTTGACGTTCTCGTGTACTGTGAGTTGATGAGATTTGGGGCTAAAATCCCAATGGTTTTATAAAAGTCATTTTACGGATTTGGGGCTAAAATCCCAATGGTTTGGTTAATGTCATTTTTCAGAAGGTAAACCTTTGGGGCGGTGACCCCTTTTGTCTTTTGGTTTTCGAAAAGTAGGATTTGATAATCCTAAATTGTTTTCTATTAAAACTCTCGATGGCATTCTAAATCATTTTATAAATTACTTCCATTGATTTATGATATTTCGATTTTGAAATGTTTTCTCAAACCCTTGCCTCGGGAAGTACTTTTCGTTTCGTTTGGATCTTTGAGGATCCTCGGTTATTGTTATTCGTGGAATGTGAATTGTATGGCTCGTATTTGCACTTTGTTCTTGCACTAGCAAAACAGTGGAGTTTGCTAACCCCGAGTATTCGGGGTGGATGTCTGTTTTGCATTCGTGTTTTGGAGCATAACACGGTCGACACGAAGGATGATGAAAGATGATCGATACTAATCACATGAGGAACCGTACATCGTGTGTTGGTTCGATTATACTTTATTTTCCATTCTTTGTATTGTTCCGTTATGCAGGTGTAGTTGTATTTTGTCCCCTGCGTGGGCATGAGTTGTATTTGAGCTGTATGTATTTGTGGAAAGACCAAATCGGTCTACTGAGTCATTGTAGCCTTGAAGGCATTGTCGAGATGTTAAACGTCGTTACCAGCCTGGTAGATCCTCGAGGAGAGGGTCTACGGCGTGTAATATCCCTGAGTGGATTGGGGGTGTTACAGTTCCAACCTGCAAGCATCCTTAGAAGAAGTCCCAGAATCAGTATTTCCTGCACCAGATTCCTGTAAAAGTAAAATCATCAGACAAAATTTATAGCATGTTTGATTTTTGCAAATCAAATCTCATAAATAAGCATACCAAGGCAAGCCTTTCACAAACATTAGAAGCACTGGTCCCAATTAACATGCTGGCTATGTCATCCCAAAGAAGAAAAATTGCACTTGATTTCCCATCCACAACTTTAATATGAATTTTGAACCGAGCATTGCCAACAACGTAATTTCCACACTTTTCACAAAAAGATTGGGCATCCTTCTCAATAACCTTCCTTCTACACTTTAAACAACTTGTGTAACACCAATCTTTCTCAAACAAAACATCATAAATTGAGCAGACAACCCAAACCTTGGCAGCCTATAAATTTACACAAAACAAATTAAAAATAAAATAATGGTAAAAAAAAAAATAGTGAAAAAATTTCAAAATACTTACAGTATCTAATGACTTTAATTGATCAAGAGTCATAAAAACACATGAGACAGACCCTAACTCTTCCTTGACACTAAGTACAGAAGAATTTGATAACTGACTGCCACCATAAGTATTGGATGCCTCACTGACAGGTAACCTGAATGAACACAATTGCAAACTTTTTTCAACAACACATATATTGAATTCAACAAAAATCAATGAGGTTGTTAGATAAAGACAATACTTGCTAATATACTCAACAATTTCATTCACTTGTTGATCAACAACCACCTTTGTAGCATAGAATGTATTTGAAACACCAACCTCACCTATGAAATAATATGCAGATTTTTATTTATAGTACACATGATGATGTGATATTAAAATACAGTAAACAATATAGAAACCAAACCTCTCATATTTTTAGCTCTACATAACTGAACAATAATAACAGAGTACCCTCCGGATCTATTCTTCAATTGTTCAATGAGGATCTGCACTTGATTACAATAAGGATCCCACAAAACACACTGCAATTTTGTCTTCCTAAAACATGTTAACAAAACAAAATATAAATATTATAATACTGCTATATATTCATTATTATTATTATTAGAATAGATTAGTAAATGATGTAGCAGAGACAATTATGTACCATAAAATCTGAAAAAATATTAATAAAATCTTACTCCAAATCCTCCAACAAAAGATGAATATTCCTATTCCCCTTTACAATCACATCTTCCCTCATTCTTGAATCATTAAAATCAACAATATTACCAATAATATCTGCAAATATAATATATAATATGTAATTAATAAAACAGAAGACTAAAAAAAAAAGAGCGCTTCTGAAGAAATTTACCAAACAAAGGTGCCTCATCCCTTGAAGAACCACTTTTAATATCAGAAAAATTACGAAAACTGAAAACTGTCTTGGGAAATCTGGTTGAAACTGTAGGACCAACATAGGTATTCTTATGGAAGGATATTTTGTATGGATGTACTGCAACAGGAAAATTCCTAGGTCTGTCCACAACCGAAAATTGTTCAACATGGTAAAGTCCACCCTCAGTAATTAAATCCAAGAATCTGTCAATGAAATATCCCTTCACTGATGCTTGAATGCGCGTACCCTTTGATTCAAATAAAAGTATATTGTTATAAAACTACAAAATAATACAAAGCAAAATCTATAATAAACAAACTAATGGTAAAAACTTACAAATTTATCCACCAGCAAAAACTCTAACGATTCAGCAAAATTTCCATGAGCAGGAATCTGCCACTTTCGACAGCAACGTACCTGAATTTTCCAATCAATCCTGTTTTTATTCAAATCATTCAATTTAGTGAAGGTGTTTGACATGATATTCTTGAACTCGGACAATATACTAACTATATGCTTATGCTGTTATTGTAACACCCCCAAACCACTTGGGAATATTACAGCGCCGCAGACCCTCTCCATGAGGATCTACCAGGCTAAATACGAAAACAATACATCACATTTTAAGCCGATATGGCTAAATAATGAACCATTAGACCGATTTGGTCTTATACCAAAAATTCTTACATCGAACATACAAAACTCCTTTTTCTAACTCGTACCCACGCAGGGGTTAGGATACATTAATACTTCCCGAAAATTAGAAAGTACCCCAACAAAAGACAAAACAATAAGACTTCACCAAATACCCAACATGGCCTTCATGTGATTAGCATCGTCGTCTTCCATCATCCTTCGTACCGACCCTGTGGTTCGCTCCCGAGAACTCGCAAGTACCGGACGCACACAGACATCCACCCCCCGAATACTCGGGGGTTAGCAAAACTCCACTGTTTTGCTAGTGCAAGTATAAAGTGCAAATACGAGCTATACACAACATATTCCAAGAATATAAAAACTTGATTAATTCCACAGTTCAACCCAATGAAAATTTCCCGAGATATTTCATTGAATAAAATAGTTCAAACCATGAAAAATTGGAATTAGACACGCATGTTCTTTGAAAAGCATTTAAAAGTCTCGGGAGTTTTAGAAAGACATTTCTGGGCTAATAAATCTTTAACTCGACAAACCACATAGGGACACGGGCCAAAGAATTATTTTTGCTCAAAGATACCAATCTGGTCACAAACACAGGGTCCACGACCCAAAACATCCATATCCCATACTCGAGTGAATAACACAACGGTCACACTCGATACATAACCAAACCACAATGTACGGAAACAGTCACAGGGCCCGTATCCTTATGCCAAAAATATCGCAACCATGAAGCAAATAATATACGACGCTTATACCGGTGCCATTTTAGCCAAGTACCAAGACCTTACATATGATGTATCTCACTTTGGGAATTTTCATATGTGATACTCCGGACATATCACAATTATCGAAAACAACATCGTGCCATATCACAAAACAACCTCCCGAGCTATACTGGCCCTGTACCTCTCAGCAAGATACACACCCCAGAGACACCTCGTCAGGCCCTCCCTGGTGTATAGCCCACCGAGTGATCCGTAGGGATACGCAGCCTACCGGACCCCAGGGGACCCTCACTGGTTTTACTCGGTTCACACACTCTCAGTAACCACATGGCACAAACCACATTTCTGAAATTACCACTTTCACGAAATCACGATTCAAAAACATATTCCCCCGAAGTACTTCAACTGTAAATCAAGGTACTTGCTAAGAATGGCCACAACATCCGACACCTACTCACATCACACATCATCACAAACTCATCAATAGTACACACGTCCACACATATATACACACTTCTTGTCAGAAAGACATAACCTTAAGTCCACTATCAACATAATCAGGCACAACGATACCAAACGTAAAGAAGATATTCCAAAGCACACCACTAGTACATATCCTCAGAACCACACAATCGTTCACAAACACATAAGTAGATTTTATAGAAAACCTTTATCGAGAATATACCGATTCTTTTATAAGTTCATTAAAAATAATTCAATTGCACACCTAGTCAATTACCGACTATAACCACTACGAAATATGAAGTGTATAGGCAAGATACTTGCCTCAATAATTTATACTGGACACTCCGACGAACGTCTCTTAACCGAAAGACTTCGAATGCTCACAACAACCGACGGAAACGACGGTAACACCACCGATCGGAAAACGGCGAATGGAAGGGTTCCGACTCGAGTTCTTCGCAAGGAACCTGACCCCAACATCATACCATGAATAAATTGACGATCGAACGAGGAAGAATAATCGTAGAACGCCCGAATCCCCTTTGTGACATTTTATCGAACACTTTCAAGGTGTCGATTAGAAACTCAATAAAACGACGAATCCTCGGCAATCCAACCGTGGAAAAACAAGGGATTCGATATAAAACAACTTAATAATCATCAATCCATCACTATTCTAAGTTATAACGAATCAAACGGGTGAAATCAACAAAATCCCCAATTTTTCCCAAAACTAGGATTTTAGGAAAACTAACCTTGATTCGCTGGATTGAAGGATGTTATGGAGTGATTAATCGATGTTATAAGCTCCCAAACTTCGTGGATTAGTTGTATAACAACATTCCTTCTTCAGCTCCAAGACTCCAGCGGCGTACACGAAAGGAAGGAAATGAAAAATGAGGGCAAACAGGACTGCTCGGTCATATTTATACTGGTGCAGCCTAGCGTGCGCTAGACTGCAGAGCTAGCGTGCGCTAGCGGGCGGTCATGGTCGAGAATGTTCGGCCGGGCCCGCCATCATGCGCCGAACACGTGCGCTGTCGGCCCACCCACAATCCAGACTTCTGGCTCGGCCAGTAGCGTCGCAACCTTCCGGCCAGAAGCGTGCGCTACTGCGGCCAGAAGGCGTCTTGATGTCCGTGATAGCGTGCGCTACTGCCGATCTTCCCGATCGAACCTTTCGCCCTTATCGCCTCGGCCGACTAGCGCGCAATAACCGCCATAGCGTGCGGCCGCCTCTGGCCGTGGCGTGCGCTACTCTCCGGACGTAGCGTGCGCTACGCCGGTTCTGTCGCAACCGCCCGTCCGATTGCCTGCACTCGTCCCGATCTGCGGCCGGCCGTCTCCGCCACGGTCCCCAACCGTCCGGCCAGTGTCCGACCACCATGATTCGACGACTCGATTTTCCGAAATCGCACGGAACGAACACGACAAAATACTCGGGGACAACATCATCGGTCCGAAATGAAAACAACGGATAACAAATCATCACCTACGGTCTTAAACGCCAAATTCAGTTGTCGAGAAAATAATACCGGAACTCGACAACCGGGAAATATCCGAAAAAAATCCAAAAATAACCGGAACGGAAATCGTGGGTATTACATTCTACCCCCCTAAAAATAAGTTTCGTCCCGAAACTTAAAACAAAAGCAAAGCGACTCTCGACAACACACCAGAACTCCCGGTAGTATAAAGCCACTACGATCCGATTCAATACGCAAGAATTCTTACGAAAGGCAACGAGCATGAATCGCTGCGTTTGATAAAACCGAGCAATACAAAAATCGAATCACGATTCCAACGCTGAAAGGTATGAAATTCCAATAACTCATAGATTTGGAAGATCAAATACGAAGACAATTTCCCAACACTTATGGAAATCGCAAAATGGCCCAGATGTTCAATAATCACGGTTTCGAGGTCAAACGATAATGATTGGACAACAACGAACGAATAGCAGTGATCGAACAACAACGATAACCTTTGAAGTTCATACCCCAAATCCAGACGTCAATAACTTGTAGGAAGCACGAGGTGTTAGTTTCGAACACGGTTCACCAGAAATCGATCCGAACTTGGAAAGATTACAACGATACGCACATCAATTTGGAACAATATCAGAACTCGCTCGAATGACAAATGTGAGAAACAACACAAGGTCAGAAGCATTAACGAACACAATCGCCTCAATACGATCGAACGAAACGGAAACGAGAAAAAAAATGTGGGTATTACATCATATCACCTTTAAAAGAGGTTTCGTCCTCGAAACCTAAACAACAAAAACGAAGTGTTTGAATATCAACCTTCCCGGCCATATCCTCTTGGTCCCGCATCTAGTCTCCATAACCAACTGTACCGCGGTCACGGTCGCGTCCGCTGTTCCTCGGCATACTAAGCGGATTCTCACTTAATACGATTGCATCACTTCGCAAAAACAAATATGCTAAAGTACCAACTTAGCATGACATATCACATAAGGTAACCAATAACAACTCGGAAAGAAAATCTACGAGGTATCCCTTTAAAGAAAATCTTTTGATATGTTATTCAAAATAAACTTTAAAAGTACTTTTGGTACTTTTGCATCACCTCGGGTTTTTGAAAAAAATTTATTTTATGATGTGAAAGATTTTTGAAAATCATGTACTCGAATTATTCGAAAATACAATAGTACGTTAAAGTCATTTCTGAAAATTCTCCCAACACTACACAAGAATCAACGACGGTAACATTTTACAAAATGTTCAAGGTATTTTAAAACAACTCTTTCAATACCGTCGAGGTTTTATTTTGAGAATCCTAGGCCGGCTCGCAAATTTCAAACAATTTCCAAAGTTCATACAAAGCCGCCGGCTTAATCGCAACGTCAAATTAGTTTCAAAAATTGATTTCCGCAACTTGCACAGGAAAACATTTCGAACACACACACACAACAGACATAATTTATCAACTTACCGAACAAAATCAATTATCACTTAGCGCGAATGAAAGGTCACAACACTCGTCCACATAAAACGGTTGTCATCACTAGACAACGCACATAGAATACAGTCACCGACGACTGACTGTAGAAAGTTAGACCTAACGGCTAAAATGCGGTTTCACATCCTCTGTCCCAGCTAATTAACGCACACTACAACAATTATTTAGCGTGCGCTATTCATGCCACATTAGCGCGCGCTAGCCTTGTACTTAGCGTGCGCTAACAGCTCAAATTCAGCACGTGATTACGAACATATATACGACATTACTAAAATCAATGGTCACAAATGAACAACAACACGTTCGAGTCCCAAAGCCATTGATTCGACACTTCATGAGAAACCATCAAAAGACAATTGTTATTCAAAAACCGAAATCTCACCTCTTATTAAAGAGAGCTATCACAATGCCCACAAATCGAACGACCCAACATTCACATCATAGTTTTAATTTAAAACTGGCAACACTGCCCGAACAACAAGAACATCATCACATATTTGCCGACTAACAGTAATAAAACCGATAAATTGAAAACGAGAGTCACGTCTTGTCTACATTTTGTAGACTTCACTTGAGTTCAAAAATCGTGTTTTGAAAACTTATAATACAAGATGAAAATAAAATATCGGTAGTTTGTATTCTAAAAATTTCGGCCCTCGTGTCATTATACAAAAATCAACTTTTTCCTAGCTTTTGAGGATGTTTTAAAACATAATTTACGTGACTCCCCAAATTAATGTAAAGTTTTAATATATGACATTGATGAATCTTTCTTTGCGTAACCACACCAAGGCTATTACTCTTGTAAAACGACTTATATCGGGATGTGTGTATAACTACATATATGTTGGCACCACTTCCATTCTAGCATCATACGAGGATCAAACAACATAGGCCACATAATCACAAATCACCTTTAAACTCCACGTCATAACACAAAATCATACAAGCTCGTATATCACAAGGCACAATATAGTAGGGAGACTTACATCCACAGTCGCACGAAGATGATGGCTGCACCTCGATACTCATCACGGCCGACATCACAAACGACGCGTCGCGACACGACTTAGACAGACACACTCTGACAGAACAAGACACGACAATACCCGACTGGACCCGATAGCCTAGGTTTCCGCAACCTAGGCTCCGATACCATATTCTGTAACACCCCCAAACCACTTGGGAATATTACGCCATGAGACCCTCTCCATGAGGATCTACCAAAGCTAAATACGAAAACAATACATCACATTTTAAGCCGATATGGCTAAATAATGAACCATTAGACCGATTTGGTCTTATACCAAAAATTCTTACATCGAACATACAAAACTCCTTTTTCTAACTCGTACCCACGCAGGGGTTAGGATACATTAATACTTCCCGAAAATTAGAAAGTACCCCAACAAAAAGACAAAACAATAATACTTCACCAAATACCCAACATGGCCTTCATGTGATTAGCATCGTCGTCTTCCATCATCCTTCGTACCGACCATGTGGTTCGCTCCCCAGCAACCTGCAAGTACCTGGACGCAATACAGACATCCACCCCCCGAATACTCGGGGGTTAGCAAAACTCCACTGTTTTGCTAGTGCAAGTATAAAGTGCAAATACGAGCTATACACAACATATTCCAAGAATATAAAAACTTGATTAATTCCACAATTCAACCCAATGAAAATTTCCCGAGATATTTCATTGAATAAAATAGTTCAAACCATGAAAAATTGGAATTAGACACGCAGGCTCTTTGAAAAGCATTTAAAAGTCTCGGGAGTTTTAGAAAGACATTTCTGGGCTAATAAATCTTTAACTCGACAAACCACATAGGGACACGGGCCAAAGAATTATTTTTGCTCAAAGATACCAATCTGGTCACAAACACAGGGTCCACGACCCAAAACATCCATATCCCATACTCGAGTGAATAACACAACGGTCACACTCGATACATAACCAAACCACAATGTACGGAAAGCATCCAGGCCCGTATCCTTATGCCAAAAATATCGCAACCATGAAGCAAATAATATACGACGCTTATACCGGTGCCATTTTAGCCAAGTACCAAGACCTTACATATGATGTATCTCACTTTGGGAATTTTCATATGTGATACTCCGGACATATCACAATTATCGAAAACAACATCGTGCCATATCACAAAACAACCTCCCGAGCTATACTGGCCCTGTACCTCTCGGCCAAGATACACACCCGAGACACCTCGTCGGGCCCTCCCACAGTGTATAGCCCACCGAGTGATCCGTAGGGATACGCGACCTCTAGGACCCCTGGGACCCTCACTGGTTTTACTCGGTTCACACACTCTCGGTAACCACATGGCACAAACCACATTTCAAATTACCACTTTCACGAAATCACGATTCAAAACATATTCCCCGAAGTACTTCAACAGTAAATCAAGGTACTTGCTAAGAATGGCCACAACATCCGACACCTACTCACATCACACATCATCACAAACTCATCAATAGTACACACGTCCACACATATATACACACTTCTTGTCAGAAAGACATAACCTTAAGTCCACTATCAACATAATCAGGCACAACGATACCAAACGTAAAGAAGATATTCCAAAGCACACCACTAGTACATATCCTCAGAACCACACAATCGTTCACAAACACATAAGTAGATTTTATAGAAAACCTTTATCGAGAATATACCGATTCTTTTATAAGTTCATTAAAAATAATTCAATTGCACACCTAGTCAATTACCGACTATAACCACTACGAAATATGAAGTGTATAGGCAAGATACTTGCCTCAATAATTGATACTGGACACTCCGACGAACGTCTCTTAACCGAAAGACTTCGAATGCTCACAACAACCGGCGGAAACGACGGTAACACCACCGATCGGAAAACGGCGAATGGAAGGGTTCCGACTCGAGTTATTCGCAAGGAACCTGACCCCAACATCATACCATGAATAAATTGACGATCGAACGAGGAAGAATAATCGTAGAACGCCCGAATCCCCTTTGTGACATTTTATCGAACACTTTCAAGGTGTCGATTAGAAACTCAATAAAACGACGAATCCTCGGCAATCCAACCGTGGAAAAACAAGGGATTCGATACAAAACAACTTAATAATCATCAATCTATCACTATTCTAAGTTATAACGAATCAAACGGGTGAAATCAACAAAATCCCCAATTTTTCCCAAAACTAGGATTTTAGGAAAACTAACCTTGATTCGCTGGATTGAAGGATGTTATGGAGTGATTAATCGATGTTATAAGCTCCCAAACTTCGTGGATTAGTTGTATAACAACATTCCTTCGTCACCTCCAAGACTCCAGCGGCGTACACGAAAGAAAGGAAATGAAAAATGAGGGCAAACAGGACTGCTCGGTCATATTTATACTGGTGCAGCCTAGCGTGCGCTAGCGGGCGGTCATGGTCGAGAATGTTCGGCCGGGCCCGCCATCATGCGCTGAACACGTGCGCTGTCGGCCCAGCCACAATCCAGAGACTTCCTGGCTCGGCCAGGTAGCGTGCGCAACCTTCCGGCCAGAAGCGCGCTCTGGCCGGCCGTAGCGTCTTGATGTCCGGCGATGGCGTGCGCTACTGCCAATCTTCCCGATCCGAACCTTTACGCCCTATCGCCTCGGCCCGACTAGCGCGCGCAGCCAACCGCCATAAGCGTGCGCCGCCTCTGGCCGTAGCGTGCAGCGCTCTCCGGACGTAGCGTGCGCTACGCGGTTCTGTCGCAACCGCCCGGCCGATTGCACTCGTCCGGCCCGATCTGCGGCCCCGCCACCGTCCCCAACCGTCCGGCCAGTGTCCGACCACCATGATTCGACGACTCGATTTTCCGAAATCGCACGGAACGAACACGACAAAATACTCGGGGACAACATCATCGGTCCGAAATGAAAACAACGGATAACAAATCATCACCTACGGTCTTAAACGCCAAAATCAGTTGTCGAGAAAATAATACCGGAACTCGACAACCGGGAAATATCCGAAAAAAATCCAAAAATAACCGGAACGGAAATCGTGGGTATTACAGTTATAACACAGGTGGCTGCAAAAACAGGCTAGAGACCGATGAGGTTGAAGAAAGCCAACTCCTATTTATAAGCTTCGTAGAAGAACCTGGAAGAAGAATACGAAGAGACAAAAATACTGGTCTGTCACACGGCAGACGAAGGGATGAGACATAGGAGCATGAAACGGTGGAATATTAATAAGTTAATTATTAGTGCATTGTATAAGTAACTCATTAGTGCATTGTATAATAAATAAATGAACAATGTAAATGCGGAAAAAACAGCAGATATGGAGAAGGCAAGACCGGGAGATAGAAGGTTGCACATTATAAATTAATGTGCATGAGGTAAAAGGAAACTGCATGAGATTAAACTGTATTGACAAATATAATAAAGGTACCGAACGGTCAGGGAAGGGTATTAATTTGAATGAGTTAGTATATTTAATTTATTGAGAGGGGGTGAAAGTAAAAAAACGGAATAGGAAAAGGTTCATTGATAATAGAAGCTGTATTTGATAATGATGATGAAACGCATTGATGAAAGCAAAGAATAAACGCGGCCCATTAATCTGCTTTAATTGATAGTAAGGTAGCTAAATTCTAAATCATTATTTGCTTTATTTATTTATCGAAAAACATTAAAAAAAATATCTTTCAAATATCGAAAAACATTAAAGAAAAAAGTTTCATATAAGGATAGTGGTGTGAAAATAAATGTGAACACAAAAAGGTTAAGAATGAATTTTTAGTTAAAAAATAAGTGGTTTAGGTGTGAACACAGGATCTGGAATTATATATTTATAGATTAATGCAATGATGATTAGGCCAGTAATTGATTATGTGTCAGCTAAAGCATGAGAGACTGACACATAAGCACACGAAGCACCAGGAAAAGACATGTGGCAGTCGAAGCATGAGAAGTTGCCACTTAAGCTCATCGTATTCTGCATTAGTATATAGGGGAGATGATAGATACATAATTTCACATCATGTTTTGGTTAAGTGTTAATGCCCTATTAAATTATAAAATCAGACTAATACATAATTTGATTTTGATGTTAAAATCCTGATTTTATAACAAGGTCGATCGAATCCAATTCATAGACCTATCTGTCTGCAACTCAAGAATGATGAGTTCCAATATCCACCACTTTAACCCACTCTTTAGTCTATTTTTCCAAATTCAAATAAACCAGTTCCAACTAAAATATATTAATATAATTGACCACTGGTCTATTATGTTATGTCACTCAAAAACTCAATTAGTTACAATAACCCAATTGGATTGGGCATCCGAACACAGAATTCTTACAATACCATGGGAGGCGTGCATCTATACTTCTATTAAAAGAGAGTTGTGAATATGTGTCACTTCTTATTTTTTTTTAAAAATATGGCTTATATATAGAGATATCTTCTCAAAATTTCCGAAGAAAAAAATTTGGATATGTATTGTCGAGTTTTATTCAACAACTTACACTTTACCAATTTTTTTTCTAGCTCAAACTTCCAAATGTTTATAATTATTTTGTATCAAGTTCATTTTTAATAAAAAATATATCAAATTAATTCTTATTTCATGATCTTCAATTATACAGCTATATTGAATATAATAAATTTGATAGATTTACATTCATGGTCGATTGCACAAAAATTTTATATTAAAAAAATATGAATATTAGTTTTCGGTAAGATTTATTATTACAGAATAAAAACAAATTAATTCACTTTTAATAAATTAAATTTAAGATTCATTTTGTTTACATAAAAAAATTAATTATGATATTTATTTAATTATGATATTTCTTATGGTGTTTGGAGTTCGGTTTCCAATTGGCTGAAGATTGGCCCTTTTTTCGCTTTTGATTTTCGTGATATTTTGAAGCTCTACAAGCAAGTGAAGATGGGAAAGGAAGGTAAAAAAATAGCTCATGGGATTGTTTTGGCGGCTTGTTGGACAATATGGAAAGCGAGGAATGATAAAATTTTTAGGGGTAAGGTTCCTAAAGTGGCGGAAGTGGTCTCATGCGTGAAGTCCGTTTCCTTTTTATGGCTTAATCATAGATCTAGACATAAGCACATTAGGTGGAAGGATTGATGTATTTTTCCGTTGTATATGTTGTAATTGTGGGTTGTTTGGGCGGTCCTCAGTTTGAGGACTTTGCCTTTTTTTGAATGAAAGTCATGGTTCAAAAAAAAATAGTAAACACACGGTGCAAACGCACACACATATTATGACATAATCACATATTACTTTCGTCCCAAAATTTATTCCTACCTCTTCTTTTCAGTATATCCCCAAATTTGTTCATATAATAAACACTAATTAATTTAACATTACGTTAGTGTGAGACTTTTTCTCTAATTACATTACACTTCATGATATATTCAATAGTTTTTTTATTAAGATTAGTATCGAAACTTGTCAAGAACAAATTTGTGGGATAGATAGAATATTTTTTTGAAGTAAAGAAAGTTCTGTCTAGTGCCCTCCCCCAATCCCCCCATCCCCTCCTATTTTCTGCCACTCACACACCTAAATTCAAGGATCTCACTTTTTTGTTTTCTTCTCCAGCTTCATTTCATCTGTTCCTCAATTCTTCTTCTCTCCCTCTACCTCTCCATCTTCATCTGTGGTTTGTCTGTTTCTACAACACTATTTAAGGCTCCTCCCTCATTGCTGGAACATGGTATGTCTTGCTTTCTCGTTTCTTTTTTCGTGATTTTGATATTATCTTTTTTATATGCACGTATCTTTCAAATCGCAACCGACTGTATTAATTAATTTTACGTCGGTTTCCTGAACGCGGTATCTATCATGCATGCACTCTCCTTTTTCATCAGGCAAACGCGGCATCAGGAATGTCGGTGGATGACGAATGCAGGCTGAGGTTCTTGGAGCTGAAAGCAAAGAGGAACTACCGCTTCATAATATTCAAGATAGAGGAGAGGATCCAGCAGGTCGTAATAGAGAAGCTGGGACAGCCTGGTCAGACTTACAATGATTTCGCAGCCAGCCTACCCGACAACGAGTGCCGCTATGCTGTCTACGACTTTGATTTCACGACGAACGAAAACTGCCGGAAGAGCAAGATTTTCTTCATTGCCTGGTAAACGTATCCTAACTACCAATTGGTGTGTCCTTCATCAGGTAAAAATGCAGGAAGGTTCTATGGCGCGACACGCCACAGTGTCACAACCTATGATGTGGCACCGTTGAGATTGGTCAGTTCGGTGAGGCCCATGAGCTGACCCACCAACCAACCACATCGTGCCGTATCATGTCGTGGTACTGTGTTATGGAGACCTATTGGATGTCATAGCTTTCCAGGGTAAAACATGCGGAACTAAAAAATATTGCGGCGCGTTCTATTCGTTTCGTATTTTCTGATTTTATTTTCAAAAACAGTTCAACAGAACGCACCCTTAACTTTTCCTAGTAAGGAAAATGAGATATGGCGTTGGCATCTTAATTTCAAGTCGTGAACTTTAAGTGTTTTTATCATAATGAGCTAATTATCCTACTTCATAAGATTATGCATTCTGTTGAATTACAAATCCAAAACAAACAGTCCCCTATTATACAATTTCAGACAAGGTCAAAGCTACAATTTAAATATTCTTTATATTTTTCCTGATTAAAATAATTTAACATGCGCTTATATATCGACAGGTCTCCAGACATATCGAGGATCAGGAGTAAGATGGTATATGCTAGTTCCAAGGATCGGTTTAAGAGAGAACTCGATGGAATCCAAGTCGAACTACAAGCAACAGATCCAAGTGAGATGAGCATCGACATTATCAAATCTCGTGCACTTTAAGGTTTGGCCTTGTGTGCTTCAAAATCACCATCTGACCCATGTTTCATTATGGGGTATTTCCTTTTTTTTTTTTCAAGCCCATAAATACTAGACCTGAAGAAAGAAAGGAAAAGGGTTAATGTTAAGACATAAGTTTGAGGTTGTAATAGTATAATTGGTCTCCTTTTATTTTCATTCTTTCTGGGTCTTTGGGAACTCATGTTTTGTACTGAGGCCCCTAGAATTGAAAGACTTGTATGTTGTTTCATTTTCGACAATTAGTTGATGAAGAACGATGTAATGAAGAATCTATATCCGATGTTGGTTTGTAACCGCATTACGGGGAGCCATCTCGTGTAATCAAGCTATACGATATTTTTCACAGTTATCAGAGTGGTAGCTTATATTTTTTTTGTTCTTTTACAAGTTCTAGTAGGCTTTTCAAAAAAAAATCCTATGTTAAAGCTCGCACTGCCCCCACCCCAACACCCCACTTCCGCCCCTGGCCAGTAGAAAATAATACGTTAAAGAATAGCATTTTTTACGTACACTTACCACTCCCACGCTTTTATTTAACGACTCCCAGAGCACATCTAAATCGACATTGCCTCCGGAAAGTATAACACCCACATTGATGGTGTCTTCCCAAGCAGGGTTGCTATTGAAACTGTTGCATAGAACAGCCCCAAGGCCAATAGCTCCACTTGGCTCGACCGTGGCCTTCAGAATTTCGTAATAGAGTTTCATTGCTTCAATGATCTCTTTATCCTCAACAACAATGACATCATCCACCAAATCCCGAACAACAGGCCTGTGACATGAAAGAGAACCACAAAAGTCATTTTAACCGCCGGGACTTGCAGCAACTGTGAATACCCGACAAAATAATACATGGATACAAAATCCATCCGTGCGGTTTGGAGTATTTGCAAGAAATAAAAAAAAAGATATTTAAAATTACAAAAAAAAAAAAAGATGAAGTTTGATTAGTTTTAATTTTAAGGGGGTAACTGTAACATTTCTATAAATGTAAGGGCTTTTGGAACTTTTTCTTATGAATGGGAAAAAATGTAAAGGCGAAATCAAAGTTCAAGGAGTATTTTGTGATTTTGAAAAATTTCTAAATTTCTTTGTGATCGCCCCAAACTTTAGGGACAGTTTTATTTTTTTAATTTTCCGGACATTTAAAATAAGTCGTATTAAAATAATGCGTAGGCCCGTACTAAGACGGAGTATATGCAGTATAGTTTCAACAAGAACAAAGGTGCAAGTGCTACACAAGTATTGGAGCATAGGAGATTTTTGAAAAGGACAAGTTCAAGTATTTGAGCTCAATTTTTAAGAATGACGGGGAATTGGATGCAGATGTTCGTCTTGTGCATCGGGAGATTTATGTGATAAAAATGTTCTCAAAGAATGTCAAGGGTAAATACTAGAAGATGGCAACTAGACCAGCCATGCTTTATGGATCGGAGTGTTGGGCAGAGGACAAGTTTAAGTATTTGGGCTCAATTTTTAAGAATGACCGGGAATTGGATGCAGGTGTTCGTCATGTGCATCGGGAGATTTATGTGATAAAAATGTTGTCAAAGAATGTCAAGGATAAATACTAGAAGATGGCAACTATACCAGCGATGCTTTATGGATCGGAGTATTGGGCTGTGAAGTATCAACATGTATAGAAGATGGCAGTGTCAGAAATGAGAATATTAAAGTGGGTGTATGGAGTCACCCGCGATTAGAATGAAATGATCCGGGGTAAGGTGGGGGTGGCCCCTTTAAGGACAAAATGAGGGGAAATCGACTAAGATGGTATCGCCATGTGCAAAGAAGACAACTAGAGGTTCCAGTGAGGTGTGAAACTATAGACATCAAACAAGGTCAAAAGAAGAGAGAGCAGTCGAAGAAGAGTTGGAGGAAAACTATTAGAAAGGAAGACGTCGGATCCATATAGCCGACCCCATCCTAGTGGGATAAGGGTTAGTTTGATTTGGTTTGGTTAATTATAACATTTCATGTTATGCGGTGGATGTTCCATACTGAATTACGACATAAAAGGATACCAAAAGAATATGTTATTAAAACCCCGAGACTTTCATGATGTAGCCGTGTTACCATGTGAGGGTCCCAAGGAAAGCTCGAACACCATCGGCTATAGTCTTGGTCTCGGGTAAAGTTATTATGGCTCCAGCTTTTTTGGACCGAGCAGCATCATTTGCTCCCTGTGGTTCGGCAGCTAAAATCCAGATTGCGGGATTAATGGACTCGGCAGCTAAGGCGGCCACCCCTGAAATCAAGCCGCCTCCTATAATTCATGTCTAAAACGTATAAGCATGTAATGTAAATAACAACGTGATATGCAGGTAATAAATGGACTGGGGAAAGAGTAAAATACCGCTTATTGGAACAATTGTGGTGTCGATTTGAGGAATCTGGTCCAAAAGTTCCCTTTCCACTGAAAGCAAATTGCGTCAAAAGGACATAGTTTAAGGCCCATCTACATTGCACAGTTTTTAAAAAGAAAAGAACATGCTTTGAGGCCTGATCTGAACATAATCCAAATCTGGCAGGGCCGAGATGGAGATGCATAGGAAAAACCAATATATATATATATATATATATATATATATATACTGATGGTATCAAGTATATCGGATAAGGGAGCCAGAAGAAGAAGGGCCAATCGGCCGTGAGGAGGGGAGGAGGAGAAAGACGTGAGGAAGAGAGGGAGAAGAAGTAGAGGAGATTAGGGCAAATCTTTTCTTATTAATTTTAATGGTTTGCAATATTTATAGTTAAGTCCTATCGGTTCAATAAAGGCGTCATGAGAAAGAACCGAAAAAAACCCATGAAGGAGTATTAAACTCTTTAAAAAATACATTAAATACGAGAAAGTACTAAAGGTAATCCTAATTACTAATAATAATCCATCAAACGGTCTTGCACCTCTAGCTTGTGGGCCGATCTGATCCGTATCAATCTCTCCCCCGTTGACAGTCGACTTGTCCTCAAGGCGTAAATTGGGAAATGACTTCTGCAGATGATCAATAGGTTCCCCAGAAGTGTCGCTGGGCGAGCCATCCTCTCAAACAACGAGCCATTCAGTTCTAGGTTGACCGTCCAACATAATATGTCGTTCAGCCATGGCGCGTAAAGGGTGGGAAAGCGATATGTCATGCACGAACTCGGTTGGGAAAGCGGCTTGAACGGGACCCGAGTTGGAACCAACGAATGGTCGAAGCAACGAAACGTGGAAGACATTGTGAATTCTGGCATTATTCGGCAATTCTAGACGATACGCTACCGCTCCGACTCGCTCAATGACCTTAAACAGTCCATAAAATCGACGGGCGAGCTTGGCCGCGAGGGGCTTGGCCACCGAATGTTGTCGTTAAGGTTGGAGTTTCAACAATACCATGTCACCGACCTTGAACTCAATATCGCGTCTGTGAGAATTAGCCTGTGCGGCCATACGCTGCTGCATCTTACGTAGGTTGTCGCGTATTAACTCCAAAACTTCCTCCCGTTCTTGGATCATTGCAGGTGCCTGCGATGGAAGACCGGATGGTTTTGTTGGTCGAAGAAGAGGTGGCGCTTCTCGGCCATAGAGTGCTTTAAAGAGTGACATCTGCAACCCTTCATGAAAGGTACAATTTAGCGCTAGCTCCGCCCATGGAAGAAAATCGAACCACTGTTTAGGACGACCTTGAGTAAACGCCCGGAGATATTGTTCGAGGCCGCGGTTCTTGACTTCCGTTTGACCGTTCGTTTGGGGGTGGTATGCGGTGCTACGTCGTAAAGTTGTCCCACTTAAACGGTGTAACTCGTTCCAAAACGAGCTAGTAAAAGTAGCGTCTCTGTCGGATAAAATTGAAGCAGGAATGCCATGATGTTTGACAACCATATCTACAAATAAAGTCGCGACCTTAGTGGCGTCATAATGCGTGCCCAAAGCGCCGAAGTGGGCGTATTTCGAAAGGTGGTCGACAACCACTAAGATGGTTGTATAACCCCGAGACGGCGGAAGACCGTTAATGAAATCCATAGAAACTTCATCCCATACCTGCTGCGGAATCGGCAGTGGTTGTAAAAGCCCGATTGGTTTCTTGGTGCTGTATTTAGTCGATTGATAAATAAGGCAAGAATCAACAATTTTTTTGACGTCACGGCGCATCCCTTGCCAGAAAAAGACGGCTGCTACTCGGCGGAAAATGCGGTCCACTCCCGGGTGGCCGGCGCTTGGCGAAGTATGAAACTCGGTTAGAACTTCGGCTTTAAGAGGTGATTCTTTCCCTAAAACGAGCCGATGGTCATAATAAAGGGTCCCATTATGAACACGAAAAGAAGCCGGAAGTTCTCCCTTTGCCGCGGCCGTATGCCAAGCTACCAAGTCCGGTAAGTGCGAGTTTTCGAGGTATACCTTATGCAACAAGTCTGGTATAGGTGTGGACAAAGCTAGGAATTGTGACGAAGTTTGTTCATCACCCATCATGCAGCGAGAAAGCGCATCGGCTACTTTGTTATTGGCACCAGTTTTATATTCAATCCGAAATTTGTATCCCATGAGCTTGCGAATGAAGAACTGTTGGTCGGGTGTCTGAATTACTTGCGTTAAAATCTCTTTTAAACTCTTCTGATCCGTCCGAATCAGAAACTCCCTCCCCAAAAGGTATTGTCTCCACTTCTGAACCGCGGAGACTATAGCAAAGAGCTCGCGATGATATGCTGATGTGCCCCGACGACGGATGCCCAGTGTTTTGATGAAAAAAGAAAGCGGCCGTTCCTCTTGTAACAGCACGGCCCCGATTCCATCATCAGAAGCATCGGTCTCAACAACGATTTTTTTTTTCAAAATCCGGTAACTGTAACACGGGTGGTGTCATCATAGTCTTTTTAAGCCGTTGAAAGGCGTTGTCCGCAAGCTCGGTCCATGTAAGCTTCTCTTTCTTCAGGAGATCTGTTAGTGGAGCTGCTATCGAAGCATAATTACGAATAATTTTTGCGGTAATATCCCGTAAGTCCCAAGAAGCCGCGTAACTGCTTGATTGTCGTGGGTTTCGGTCAATTAGCCATGGCCTCTAGTTTTCCCGGATCCGCCAATAATTGGCCAGCCGATACGATGTGACCCAAGTATTCAACCTTATTTGTGCCGAAAGAACACTTTGAGCTCTTGACAAAAAAGTGGTTGTCCCGTAATATCTGAAGGACAATATCAATGTGACGAACATGGAGAGTTAATGATGAGCTGTAGACTAGAATATCGTCAAAGAACACAATAACAAATTCCCGTAAATAATCCGAAAAAATATTATTCATGGCGGCCTGAAAGGTGGACGGTGCATTGGTCAACCAAATGGCATGACCAGGAACTCAAAGTGGCCATCATGTGTCCGAAAAGCCGTCTTGAAGATGTCTGATATGTGCATTCGGATCTGATGGTAGCCCGACCGTAGGTCCAATTTCATAAAAAAAATAGCGCGGCCCAGTTCATCAAATAGCTCATCTGCCGTGGGAATGGGGAACTTATCAGCTACTGTAGTCGCATTCAATGCCCGGTAGTCAACACAAAATCGAAAGCTTCCGTCTTTCTTTTTTACCAAGAGTGCCGGAGAAGAAAAAGGACTAGTGCTATGTCGGATAAAGCTCTGCTGTAACATGTCCTGCACCTGGCGTTCAATTTCGGATTTATGAAAATAAGGATAGTGATAGGGTCGAACGTTGATCGGTTTGGACCCGTGATGTAAATGGATCCGATGATCCCATGTTCTCTGTGGCGGCAACCCGACTGGCAAAGTGAAGACCATCTCGTGGAATTTAAGCACTTCCCGAATAAGAGGATGAACGTCCGGAGGAATTTCAACAACTGTAGATGTAGATGACGAAGGTAATGGTCCATTGAAAATAGTACAAATTTCGAAGCATTCGGCCACCGTATCCGCGGCATACAAGGATTGCAAGGTATGCAATGAAATCCATTTCGGGGTATGACAGTCTCCTTGCAAAAATATAGATTTTCCTTGCCATAAAAATTTCATGGTGAGCTCGGCGTAATCATGAAAAACCTTGCCTATCGTTCGGAGCCACTGAACTCCGAGAACAATTTTTGGCCCGTGTACTGCGAGAACAAATAGGTCAATCGAAAAAACGTGTCCTTGAAGGCCTACTGGTGCCGACGCACACTGATGAGTGCACAACATATACTCACCGTTTCCAATATACACTCGAAACAGTGTCACTTTAGACAGCGGAAGATGCAATCGTTCCGCAATTGTGGGATGTACAAAATTATGTGTACTCCCGCCGTGAATGAGAACCTGCACTGTTAGACCATTAATAGATCCACAAATTTTAAGAGATTTAGGATTCGTGAAACCTTCCATCGAATGGATGCTAGAGACATCCCCTGTAACTATCAACTCGTCTTGTATGTTTTCCGCAGAGTCCTCCTCGTCGGTGTCATCACTACCTAACAAGGCTAAGAGACGATGTTTGCAACGATGTCCTGGAGCATACTGTTCATCACAATTCCAGCACAGTCCTTTCTTAGTTCGTTCCTCTCGTTCCGCGAAAGAAAGTCGTTTAATAGGCAAAGTTGATAAATTAGTCCTCGGACCCTGAGGCGTGGTCGTGCTAAATGGGGCATTGGCCGAAATAGGTGTCTGACTCGTACTTCCGGTGCGGAAACCGCTTGCATTCCAACGACGCGAATTCGAATTACTAGAAAACGTGTCTACATAAGATGCGGATAGTTCCCGAGCCAAAGCAAAGGCTTGGGGTAAGGTGGTCGGGTTACGTAGATTTAGTTCGCGTTGGACGGGCTGTTTCAACCCGGCTTTAAATAGAGGAATTAAGGTAGTTTCTGCCAACCCTTCGATTTTATTAAGTAATGCTTCAAATTCCGTTTGATAGTCGATAACTATTGTCTTTTGTTGTAGTTTGGCGAGTAGACCGACGTAGTCTTCATAATGATGAGGGTCGAATCGCTGCTTGACCACGTCTAAAAATTCTTCCCAAGTGCAAAAACAATTGTTACGTTTCTGATAACGAAACCAATCTGATGCTGGCTGATCGAACAACAAACCCACAAGTTGAAGTCGTTCCATTGCTGTAGTATGAAAAGAATCGAAATAGCATTGTACCTTATATATCCATCCGACCGGGTCCGACCTGTTGAAACGAGGAGCGTCAACTCAGATTCTCGGCTGATTGTCGTGCCGCGGCTGGTCGTGCATGGTTCTGCGGCGGTCCTGTGATACCGCGGTGGTTGTCGGGAGCGGGAGAAGTGGAGGTTGTTGGTTCGGCGGTGGCGGAGGTCGCTGTTCGGTGTTAGGGCTGTCATCCGCCGCATGTCGGGTGCCCAGTATATGAAAAATCTGATCCGTCCGAGCACGCTGAACGTCTTGTTCTTGCCTATTCTTCCGAATTTCTTGCTGCGTAGCCTGAACGGCCATTGTCAACTGTCGAAGGAGATCGTGTATGTCGGACTCGTCGTTGGTGGTTGTCGACGTCTCCTCCATGTATTTTGACATGTTTACGAGAAGTTCGGGATGAAAGCACCAATTGATACTGATGGTATCAAGTATATCGGATAATAGAGCCAGAAGAAGAAGGGCCGATCGGCCGTGAGGAGGGGAGGAGGAGAAAGACGTGAGGAAGAGAGGGAGAAGAAGTAGAGGAGATTAGGGAAAATATTTTCTCATTAATATTAAGATGATGGTTTGAAATATTTATAGCTAAGCCATATCGGTTCAATAAAGGCGTCATGGGAAAGAACCGAAAAGAAAACCCATGAAGAAGTATTAAACTCTTTAAAAAATACATCAAATATGAGAAAGTACTAAAGGTAATCCTAATTACTAATAATAATAATCCTTCAAATGACTAGGTCGCCGACGTTCCCGAACCGGTCTTGCACCTCTAGCTTGTGGGCCGATCTGATTCGTATCAATATATATATGGGTGGTTCAGGTGAGAATGCAATTTAAGTTAAGAAATAAGAATGAATTTCATCCATAGATCTTGATAAATGGATGGCCTAGATTTATTCTCACAAAAATTTGATGTATATAATGAAATATTTTAATGCGTGATGCATATAACGAATATTTAATGCATTGCAATTTTGATGCACGAAATGCATATATTTCATGCATAATTAGTACAAAAATCATGCATATTCGCAATTCGCAGGATAAGAAGCATTCTCATTTGATCATAATATATATATATATATATATATATATCAAATGGAAGCTATTTTTTTTGGATAAAATCATTATATCCGATGAAGGGTGAACGACGTATTTCCCCATGTTTTCCAAAATTGGGCTGCATATTAAAGGTGCCCAGAAAACCAGGACCCGATGGATCCATGTAGGACCCGGACCAGGCCAATCCGTCGGACCCGGTGACCCGAACCTGTGATATACACGGGTGGGGTCTGGGTCCCACTACCAATGTTTATACTTTAGCCGACAGCAAAAAGTCGTCGGCTAAAGTCAAAAACCATCGGCCAAAGTGGTCAGTTGTCGGCTAAAAGTCGATCGGCCGAGGTCGGTCGGCTAAAGTTTAGCTGACGACAAATAGAAAAGGTCGTCGGCTAAACTTCTTTAGCCGACGATTAGTAAGCCGTCGGCTAAAATTGCTGACTTTAGCCGATGACGTCGGCCGCCCATCGGCCGTTCTCCGGCTAGTCGTCGGCTAAAGTATTATTTTTGGTAGTGTCCTAGCTTTAACGACTCGTCGACCCGGCTGAAAATTCAGAATTTTTTTTTTCTTTTTAAAAAATGACCGTTGAACCCGGCGGGTCCAACAGAAAAATTCAAGATTTTTCAAAAAAAAAAAAAATCAAAAATTATATCTATAAATACCCACCACAACCTCTCTCATTTTTAACAATCATTTTCAATCTAATCTATCTATCTCTCAACTCTCATTTCTATAATTTAATATCTCTCTCTTTCTATTATCATTTTACCATTATGTTGAGCTCTACCAAGGGGAAGAGTATTGCTATGCCTCTCAAAAAATTCAAAATGTCCAAGTTAGAACGAATAGCTCTTTGGGGGCAAATCCAAGAAACCATTTGGCATAACTATTCCGACGACCAAAACGACGACATCGACTTCGATTAAAGGTAAGTAAGGTAAGTCAGATAATTAAAAGAACTACGTAGAACTTTGATTCCTAACGAGATACATAGGCTATTTAATTTTAAGTGGAAACTTAAAATTGAATACAAGCCCATACTTTTAATTCTTTTTGAAGTAAAAGAACTACGTCGCACTTTGATATCACATGATACGTAGGCAATTTATTTATAAGTGAAAATTTAAAATTAAATACAAGCTCATTTTTTTCAATTATTTACTTTCTTCATTACTTTCTGGTCGGCCGACCCGTGGACCCGTCGGGTCAAATCCAGACTTGGACCTGGATTTGGGCATCTCTACTGCTTATTCACTGTGTAAATTAAATAGTCATATTACTCCCTGTGTTTTCCAAAAATACAGTAACCAATTGCCCCTTGTGTAAACTAAATAGACACAGTTATCTTCGCATGTTTCCAAAAAATGCAGATTGTGCACCCTATCCCCTTGTGCATAAGGCGATGGGGGGCGGGATACTCCTTTTTAAAAACACATGAGGTGATGTGTCCATTAAATTTACACAGGGGGCTACTCAGCTATTTTTAAAAATACAGGGGTTAATATGATGATCTAATTTATATAGGGGTAAATGGCCATTTTGTAGAACACATGAGGTAATCCGCCAAAAACACTACAATGAACATCAAACCTGTAACACCCCCAAACCACTCGGGAATATTACAGCGCCGCAGACCCCCTTCGTGAGGATCTACCAGGCTAAATACAGAGAACGTCACAATACAAAACATACCAACATGGGTAATTAACGAACTATTAGACCGATTTGGTCTTTTGCCACAACATACACTTCAATCATACATTACTCTTTCTCGCAACTCATACCCACGCAGGGGTTAACATAAATCAACATTCCCATAAAACGGGAATAATAGACACAGCGGAAGGACAAAACAACAAGACATCGCCAAAATACTCAACACCGGTCTCCATGTGATTAGTATCATCGTCTTCCATCATCCTTCGTAACGATCCTGTGAATCGCTCCTCAACAACCTGCAAATACCTGGACGCAATACAGACATCCACTCCCTGAATACTCGGGAGTTAGCAAAACTCCACTGGTTTGCTAGTGCAAGTAAAAATACAAAGACAAGTCATATATATCATACTCCCAGAACATAGAAATTGTGAATATACTTCCCGAGATAATTCACTTGATCAAAACAACCTGAATTATAAAAGATAGGAATAAAACCATTTTACGTCTTACAAAACATTTTACGATCTCGGGAGTTTTGAAAACATTTGGGGTTTAAGAATTCTCAAGCTTTTCGAAACACATAGGGACACAGCCCAACAATCGTTTATTTCAAAATACGATTCCGATAGCAAAAATGCTGGGTCCACGACCCAATCATAACATTCCAATTGCAAACACGGGGGGTCCACGACCCAAATCATCCACATCACCTACTCGCAAGAATAACGCGACGGAAACTACAACGTGTCAAACGTTACCATGACAATAGTCTCACAGAACGACATCAGAGAGCACCACTTTGCAACTTAACCATACAGTCGCACTCAACACACCACAGAGCTACAATACACAGAGCAACCACAGGACTCACGTACCCATACCAAATTATCACAGTAAAGGGACGAATCACACACAACATATTTACTGGTGCCATTCCAGCCAACTACAATACCATTTGAACTGCCATTCTAATCAGATGAACCATGCGCCAAAAATCAAAGTTCTCCAACAAAACATTTCAAAGTTAACCGTTGGTACGAGACTCACGGCCACCGCACCCCACAGAGCCCCGTCGGACATCCCTGGGTGGTTAACCCTAGTTCGCGATACGCACACAAATGGCAATCATATCCCTAGAGGCCCCGTCGGACCATCCCTAGGTGAACATATATAATCATCCACAATGCCACGAGAAGCCATAATTCAAATACTAGAATATGCAAACAAATCCTAGGTACTTCGCTAGAATAGCCACTTTAACCGACATATACTCACAATCAATGTCATACAACGACAAGCAAATACCAATGCCAAACAACACCAAGTGTCCCAACCTCCTTATGAAGGAGTAACAACTAATATCACACAACGTCACATATTCACCGTACAATTATACATCTCAATACACAATCCTCGCAAATAATTACAGTCTACTAAATTCACTAAAATATGTTCAATATCTTCCAACATACGAAACTAACGCACATAATCCGAAAACACATTAATCCACGAAGCATACGAGTTATCTTTTGAAAGACACAATTATCGAGAACATACCGATCCTTTTAAAAGTCCAATAAAACAACCAAATTGTAATTTTGGTTCCAATACCAACAAATACGTCTACGAAACACGAAATGTAGATACTTGCCTCGATACCACGAGCAATGAAACGATGAACGGACACGGTCGGATAGCCCTCGAACTTTCAAGAACGAACAAAAACTCGACAGCTCCATGAAAACTACGAAATTAATATCATCACGAATCAATAACGCTAAACGGAATCCGAAACAACCCGAAAAACAACAAGGATCCGAGGGTTTCTTCGAGAAAATCGAAAGTCAAGTCCCGGGTGATAAAAATCATTAAACAAGTCACAAAATCCAAAGATTGTGACCAATACAACCGGATTACTATGAACAATTCATCAATAACGGACAAAATCAACGAATCATGAAGAAACCCCCCAAAAATCACACAACTAGGGTTCTACGGAAGAAATTACCTTGATTCGACGAAGAACAAAGATTCGGCGATGGTATAATCGAAAAGGGTCCTACAAACTGCCTTGGAATTGGTCGGAACCGGCCAAAAACTCCTCCCCTCGAACACTCCCGTCCGCAGCCGCCACCAGGTGAAGAAATCGCGAGCAAATGAGGTCTGGCTGAAGCCCAGGCCTATATATGGCCGACAATGTTACGGTCGTAACCGGCAGTGCCTTACGGCCGTAACTCGGTCAACTGCCTTTATGTACGTAACAACCGCTGCCTTACGTACATAACGAGCACGTCTTACAGCCGTACTCGATGCGTCCTTACGGCCGTAACTAGGTCCCCAGGGCTACTGCCCGAAATCTGCCGATGCATTACGGCCGTAACCGGCCAATGCCTAGCGGCCGTAACGAAGCTTTACGGCCGTAACAGGTTAACCCTTACGGCCGTACTCGAGTCCTCCCAGGCCAGCGTGTGCGGGCGTCTTACGGCCGTAATCGTCCAGGCCTTACGGCCGTAACTCGATCCCAACAGCCAACACCCGATCATCCGACTCGATACTCGACGACGTCTCGATCATGCAAATGCAGCGACTAAGATCCGAAACAATAACGAACAGGCTACGAAACTCAACGTACCACAGTGCAAGCACACGATTCCAAAGACGAAGACGACAAAAATCCACTCGACCAAAGAAAAATTCAACGAAACCGGATCGAAGATCTCGGGTATTACATTCTACCCCCCTTAAAAGAAGTTTCGTCCCCGAAACTTAAGACATAAAATGATCAACGTTGTACAGTCTCAGATAACACACGCTATCCGTTGCAGACAACCTGCAACGACCCACATGCAGCACGAAGCTGCTACCATTCATATATCTACACTAGAACGATAACAAAACACAACGAACGAAATCAATATGATTAACCAACCCGAACGGCACAGCAATCAAAACACGAGTTAATCGTTGAGCTATGAAATTCCAACGACCCAAGGTTTAGAAGATCGAATATGAAGTTAATTTCCAGAACTTAAGGAAATTACGAAGTGATCCGAACGCTCAAAAATCATCATACGAGATCAACGAATACCGGACAATAAACGATCGAGACAACAACGGTCGAACAATCATATCCGAACCATGACGAATGACAGAAATCGAATAGCATCCCCTAAGTCCACAGCGCGAATCAAGACAATATATGGTCCAGTGAAAACGACATGATATACATTTACATAAGATTCACATGAGCGGAACCGAATTTGGAAAAAGTCACAACGACAAAAGAATTAACCCGAAACAATACCGCAACTGGATAAGAAGATCCACGAGGTATCCTTTTAAATGATGTCATATGAAAATCCTTGGATTTGCATGTTTATTCAAAATAAAACTTTGAAAGTATTTTTGGTACCTCGGGTTTTTGTCAAAACTTTTAAACAACGGACTCTAACTGTCTCGTTTGAAATTATTTGCAAAACAATATTTCCTTACAACCGGCACTATCAAAATCACTATGCCACTACACATCATCATTTGGAGTGATTTAAGATCACGCACAATAACTGGTTCAGTTCAGAAAACTTTTCTAAATCCGAGTTTAAAGTTAAATCGAGCAAGATTCTTCATCTTTCACAATATATTTTTGAAAATAAAAATTATATTGGTTTTTGAAAAATAAAAAATAAAAATTTTTGGTGTGAAAGATTTATGAAAATGATGTACTCGAATCACTTGAAAATACAATAGTACGTCAAAAATCATTTTCGAAAATCCTCTCAACACTATACCATAATCAACGACGGTAACATTTTGCAAAATGTTCAAAGGTACTCTAAAACGGCTCTTTTGATACCGTCGGGGTTTCTTTAGAAAATTCGAGGCCGGTTCGCCAATTTTAAACGATTTTCAAAGTCCACACGAAGCCGCCGATTAAGCGAACCGTCACAACTTTATGAAATTTAATTTTCCACAACTTGCTCAAGTTTATAAAATTTTCACGAAAGCGTTTTCGAACACACACACAACAAACATAGTTTATCACTTTATCAAATACGATCCATTACCATCAAATCCAATCACATGTCAATACCCTCTGTCCACATAATTACAGTATCACACGAGAAAACCGTCACAAGATAATTAACATCTAAAACTGAAATCCGGCCTCTCAGTAATGAGGACTCTCACAACAAGTGCATTCCGGACGACTTAACATTCACACCCCCAACTTAGTCACAATTTTGAGCATTATTGACCAAATAATAATGCCAACATCACTATCCGAACCGACGATCCGGAATCAACAAGTCGAAAGCAAGAGCCACGTTTCGAGTAAATTTTTGGTAGACCTCATTTGAGTTTTTAAAATCAAATTTTGAAAACTTGCAATGCAAGAGGAAAATAAAATATAAGTAGTTAAGTTCTAAAAAAAAATCCGGTCTCGTGGTCATCCTACGAAATCAAATTTTTTTGTTGAAGGATGTTTTAAAAATAAAATTTACGTGACTCTTCAAAAATAATTAAACTTTGAAATATCACATTGGCAAACTTTCCTTGCGGGATCACACCAAGCCATTACTTGAATGAAACGATTCACACAATATATATACATATTTATACACTGGTATCAATTCTCATTCTAGCACAATACGAGAATCAAACAAGTACGGAGCACGTATTCACGAGGCACATTTAAACTCCACATAATAACACAGAGTCACACAAGCTCGTATAACACGAGACACAACAAAGTAGGGAGACTTACATCCACAGATCGCACGAAGATGATGGCTGCACCTCGATACTAATCACGACCGACACCTCAGACGACGCATCGCGACACGACTCAGTCAGACAAAGTTTGACAAGACAAGACAAGACAAGACAAGACCCGACAACACACAACTCGACCCGACAGCCTAGGTTTTCGCAACCTAAGCTATGATACCATATTCTGTAACACCCCCAAACCACTCGGGAATATTACAGCGCCGCAGACCCCCTCCGTGAGGATCTACCAGGCTACATACAGAGAACGTCACAATACAAAACATACCAACATGGGTAATTAACGAACCATTAGACCGATTTGGTCTTTTGCCACAACATACACTTCAACCATACATTACCCTTTCTCGCAACTCATACCCATGCAGGGGTTAACATAAATCAACATTCCCATAAAACGGGAATAATAGACACAACGGGAGGACAAAACAACAAGACATCGCCAAAATACTCAACACCGGTCTCCATGTGATTAGTATCATCATCTTCTATCATCCTTCGTAACGATCCTGTGAATCGCTCCCCAGCAACCTGCAAATACCTGGATGCAATACAGACATCCACCCCCTGAATACTCAGGGGTTAGCAAAACTCCACTGTTTTGCTAGTGCAAGTAAAAATACAAAGACAAGACATACATATCGTACTCCCAGAGCATAGAAATTGTGAATATACTTCCTCAGATAATTCACTTGATCAAAACAGCCTGAATTATAAAAGATAGGAATAAAACCATTTTACGTCTTATAAAACATTTTACGATCTCGGGAGTTTTGAAAACATTTGGGGTTTAAGAATTCTCAAGCCTTTCGAAACACTTAGGGACACAGCCCAACAATCGTTTATTTCAAAATACGATTCCGATAGCAAAAATGATGGGTCCACGACCCAATCATAACATTCCAATCGCAAACACAGGGGGTCCATGACCCAAATCATCCACATCACATACTCGTAAGAATAACCCGACGGAAACTACAATGTGTCAAACGTTACCATGACAACCGTCTCACATAACGACATCGGAGAGCACCACTTCGCAACTTAACCATACAGTCGCACTCAACACACCATAGAGCTACAATACACAGAGCAACCACAGGACTCACGTACCCATACCAAATTATCACAGTCAAGGGATGAATCACACACAACACATTTACTGGTGCCATTCGAGCCAAGTACAATACCATTTGAACTGCCATTCTAATCAGATGAACCATGCGCCAAAAATCAAAGTTCTCCAATAAAACATTTCAAAGTTAACCGTTGGTACGAGACTCACGGCCACCGCACCCCACAGAGCCCCGTCGGACATCCCTGGGTGGTTAACCCTAGTTCGCGATACGCACACACACGGCAATACGTATCCCTATAGGCCCCGTCGGACCATCCCTAGGTGAACATACATAATCATCTACAACGCCACGAGAAGCCATAATTCAAATACTAGAATATGAAAACAAATGCTAGGTACTTCGCTAGAATGGCCACTTTAACCTACATATACTCACAATCAATGTCACACAACGACAAGCAAATACCAATGCCAAACAACACCAAGTGTCCCAACCTCCTTACGAAGGAGTAACAACTAATATCACACGTCACATATTCACCGTACAATTACACATCTCAATACACAATCCTCGACAAATAATTACGGTCTACTAAATTCACTCAAATATGTTCAATATCTTCCAACATATCAAACCAACGCACATATTCCGAAAACACATTAATCCACGAAGCATACGAGTTATCTTTTGAAAGACACAATTATCGAGAACATACCGATCCTTTTAAAAGTTCATTAAAACAACCAAATTGTAATTTTGGTTCCAATACCAACAAATACGTCTACGAAACACGAAATGCATGGGCAAGATACTTGCCTCGATACCACGAGCAATGAAACGACGAACGGACACGGTCGGGTAGCCCTCGAACTTTCAAGAACGAACAAAAACTCGTCAGTTCCACGAAAACTACGAAAATAATATCATCACGAATCAATAACGCTAAACGGATTCCGAAAAAACCCGAAAAACAACAAGGATCCGAGGGTTTCTTCGATAAAATCGAAAGTCAAGTCCCGGGTGATAAAAATCGTTAACCAAGTTACAAAATCCGAAGATCGTGACCAATACAACTGGATTACTATGAACAATTCGTCAATAACGGACAAAATCAACGAATCACGAAGAAAACCCCCAAAAATCGCACAACTAGGGTTCTACGGAAGAAATTACCTTGATTCGACGAAGAACAAGGATTCGACGATGGTATAATCGAAAACGGTCAACTAAAATGCCTTGGAATTGGTCGGAACCGACCAAGAACTCCTCCCCTCGAACACTCCCGTCCGCAGCCGCCACCAGGTGAAGAAATCGCGAGCAAATGAGGTCTGGCCGAAGCCCAGACCTATATATGGCCGACAGTGTTACGGCCGTAACTGGCAGTGCCTTACGGTCGTAACTCGGTCCAAGGCCTTTACGTACGTAACATCCGCTGCCTTATGTACGTAACGAGCACGTCTTACGGCCGTACTCGACGCGACCTTACGGCCGTAACCAGGTCCCCGGGGCTACTGCCCGAAATATGCCGATGCATTATGGCCGTAACCGGCCAATGCCTAGCGGCCGTAACGAATCCTTACAGCCGTAACAGGTTAACCCTTACGGCCATAATCGAGTCCTCCCAGGCCAGCGTGTGCGGGGATCTTACATCCGTAATCGTCCAGGCCTTACGGCCATAACTCAATCCCAGCAGCCAACACCTGATTATCCGACTAGATACTCGACGACGTCTCGATCACGCAAACGCACCGACTAAGATCCGGAACAATAACGAACAGGCTACGAAACTCAACGTACCACAGTGCAAGCACACGATTCCAAAGACGCGGATGGCAAAAATCCGCTCGACCGAAGAAAAATTCAACGAAACCAGATCGAAGATCTCGGGTATTACAAAACCCTCGTAAGTTTTTTTCGTCATTCTACATGATTGCAAATCCATCTTATTTAGGATCATATGAGGTCATTCCGTTTGATTCTCTCGCAAAATTCAAATCCTCATATACAAACGCATCGTAAGGCCATTTCGTCATTCTACATGATTGCAAATCCATCTTATTTAGGATCACATGAAATCATTCTGTATGATTCTCTCGCAAAATTAAAATCCTCACATACAAATGCATCGTAAGGCCATTTGCGGACATGAGTCTCGAACTAAAATTCGTAAGGCCACTGTAAGAGTTGCTATATTTTGCTTTAGAATTGGGCCGTATCAAGGAACAAGCAGCATACATGGATGCATAACTAAGCAGCATATACACATTCTCAGCAAGCATTGTGATTTCGATGAAAGAATTACAGGGTGGGGGGGCACCTAGAGATTTTATATTTTGCCAAACCCACCTGTGACTAAGAAGTCATCAAAGAAGAAGTAGGACATTTTCCATTGATTATACTTCCTCCGTCCCGTCCGAATGCTACATATCATCCAAAAAATATCTTTTTATAAGTGTTATATTTCATTAAACACCCCCAATCCCATCAAACCATCACACTATTTTCTTTAATCTCCACCGCACACTTACATCAATATATTTTACATTTTAATCTACACAACAGACTCACCATCAATATTACTAAACTTACAGATTTATAGCATTCAATCATTCACCTAAAATATAACTATTTTCTTCCAAATATTGCAAATGGGAGAATTTATTATCAAGAACAAGATGAGCAAGTTTTGAGAGTTGAGTAATCAGCAGAAAAAGGCACTAGCCATAGAATGCACTAAATCACTACAACAAGTGACACAATTCCCATAAGATAAAATCCATTGCACGGCATCAAATTTTAACATAGGTCGAGAAACAACATAAATGTCGCACCTGACCTGTTGATAGCCCATCCGTCCTGGCATCCACATAAGCACTCCAGTACTTGTTGATAGCCCATCCATCTTGGCATCCACGTAAGCACTCCAGTCAGCTGAACCGGCTGATCAGAGCAACAAGCCGGACCGAGTACGAATCAAATTCTCTCCCGGGCTCGTTAAAGACCGGACCAGTCAGAGACGTCAAGGCCGACCCGATATCCAGACCGGAAAGTCAAACCAGATCCAGGATGAATACGTTCCAAATCAAAATTATGACAAGGCCGACCAGAACAGCGGGAGATCCGAGGACCGACCCCAGTGGATAAGTATCGCCAGAACTATGCGGAACAGGCACACAGGACAATTAATACATGCTGTCATACCTCTTCCCGAAGTGATCCTTAGAGGCCACCACGTGTCTAAGGCATGCTTTCCCTCTGACAAGTGTTTTGGACATATTCCCCAACACTCTCCATCTGTCACCTCCTGATTGGCCAAGATTGTCTATATATAGAGAAAGTGTACAGAAGAAAGGGACTTTTGGAATTTTACAAAAAATAGAGAAAAGAGAAAACTTGTAATAAGCAAGTAAAAAAGATAGACCGACTTAAAAACTCCAGCTCGGCCTTATCCAAAATTTCGATCATTAATAAAATTTAGTGATTCCTTTTAATTCATCTTTTTTATTGTTTTCTACGTGGCTTCGATCCATTTGTCTAGATCAGCACACGTGACGTTGACCAAATCAGCAGTCAACAGATTGGCGCTAGAAGGAGGGCTCTTAATTTCGATAAAAAAAACCATTCCCCGGAGATGTCTCACGAAAGCTCTAAAAATCCTCAGCCCGCCACGGAGGAAGAAAACCTCTGCAAGGTGGCGGAATGCTTTAAACATCCGGCATTCATCCAGGGCATGGTCGCCCTTATGGCGCGGGTCACTGGAGGCGGAACCCTTCAGAAACCCGAAGACCAAGCGGAGGTAGAGTCTCAGACGACCCATCCAACTGCCTCTAGACGGGATAAAAAGAGGACCGTCTCTCGAGTCGTCGGGGAAGGGGCGGAAAGCCACGGAGAAAGCTCGCATCCCTCTCGAAAGAGTCGGCTTTCTCGCCCCATATCAACTTTCGATCGACTGGGGGCAGGGAAGAAAGTTGAAAAAGTGGCGCCAGCTCCCACTACTCAAATTCAGAGCCGTAAAGAAGAAAGGGCTCCCCGCCAATCCCCAATCCCGATGCAAGCACTACCTCAAACTCCAAGCGACAACTCGAGTGAAATCGAGTTCCTCAAAAAACGCCTTACGGAGCTTGAAACAAACAACTCCAGCCATCCCAAAGTTCGGAATGGCTCAATAGCCAGGAGAGCCCCCCCACCTCCAGTGTTTTGGCGGAACCCCTCCCGAAGAAGTTCAAAATCCCTCAAATTCCGCCATACGACGGGGATACCGACCCCAATGCTCATCTCAGGCATTACAACTCCTGGATGGACCTGCATGGGTCTCAAGACGCATTTCGATGCCGGATGTTCTCCTTGACTTTGGGAGAAAGGGCCCAAAGATGGTATCGAACTCTGCCCCACCATTCCATCCACACATGGGCTCAGCTCACAGCGACGTTCTGATCCCATTTCATGGGATCTCTAGTACGAGCCGCCCCGCGATCCTCCATCGCCTCCGTCGTACAGGGGCCAAACGAGTCCCTTAAGGATTATATATCTCGTTTTAATAAACAGATATTGGAGACGGAACCCATGTCAGACGACGCGCTGGCCATTATTGCTTAGGCCGGCCTCCTTAAAATTTCTTTTTTCTGCTGGATGGTGTGCCAGAATGTTCCCCACACCTATCAAGAATTATTGGAGCGCGCCAGCTCCCATATTGCTGCCGAGGAAGCTATGCCGACACCGGTTCTAGTCATGCCCTCCGACCAGAAATGGTCGTTCAAAAATAAAGAAGACAGGCATGACCATAGAGAGGCCCGCCAAGAACCCCGTCGGGAGAATAAGGCCCCTGCCTCCTCTTCGGCAGCCCCATCAACCCAGAACTATTGGAAGCGTAGGCCCGAGCTCATGGCCAGCTTTTCTGAAATATACTCTGTCGGGGCCACGACCATATTTGATCAGATAAAAGACAAGAATTTGCTCCCGGCTCCTCAGTCGATCTAAAAAGATCAAAAGGATATGGACCAAACCTGCTTTTGTAAATACCACGAATCGGCGGGCCATAACACCGAACAGTGCTGGGACCTCGTCGTCGCCCTGATCGCGGTATGCGACGATACTGGCTTGAGGCGATTTACCCGAAACCCACCCCGGGATCGCCAGGATCGGGCCGACCCAGCAAGAGCCAAAAGTGATCGGGTGCCTCCAGCCCCTAAGTCGCCCCGGGAAATTCTCACTATCATGGGAACGGCCGAGGTCGATGATCATCGATCAAAGCGGCAGAAGAAGGCCTCCATTAGAGAGGCCACCATCTCTTATCAGCGGAGAGAGCGCCGACCCGAGGGATTTCTATCAGTTGCCGAAGAAACCCCCCAAAACCCCCAACTGGCAGTCACTTTCGAGGAGCCAGATGCAGATGGATCATCCCCATTCCAACGCCCTTGTCATGACTCTGCCCATAATGGGGATCCCGGTACATAGAGTGTTGGTTGACTCACGAGCCTATGCCAGTATCATCTACCTTCATACCCTTCACAGGATGAAGGTAGACCAATCCTATGTTAGACCCTGCAACGAGTACATAAGGGGGTTTGCCAACTGCCGCACCTCGCCATTGGGGGAAATCGACCTCGCCCTGTAGTTTGGTCAGGGGTCGATCAAGAGAACGATGATCACTATGTTTAAGATCATCGACGTGCACAGCGACTACAACGCCATCATAGGCCGACCTGTGATGTCAAGGCTGGGAGCCACTCAGTCCACTTATCACCTGTGCATGAAGTTCCCCACCCCGGACGGCGTCGGGGTACATAGGGGAGATCAACGGGCTGCCTAGGAATGCAATCTCAGCATTTGAAAGGGAAAATTCGCCACGGCGAGCCGACAGAAGAGCTGGACCAGGTCGACATGGACACATATAACCCTGTCCGACAGCTTAGGATCGGCCACAACCTCCAAGAGCTGATCCGATCCGAGCAAATCTTCTACCTGAGACAGAATTTGGACGTCTTTGTGTGGACCCATTCGGATATGTCTGGGATTGACCCGGGATTCGCGTGCCACCGGCTGAATATTGACCCCAATTCAAGACCGGTTATACAGAAGTGGAGGAAAATGGGTCCTGAACGGCAGACGGGGCTAGAAGAGGAAGTGGGGAAGCTGATCGACAATGGGTTCATCTGGGAAGCCAGATACCCGACCTGGGTGGCCAACCCGGTCCTGGTGAAAAAGCCGATCGGGCTGTGGAGGCTCTGCATTGACTTTTCTGATCTAAATAGAGCCTGCCCAAAAGATAGTTATCCCCTGCCCCCACATCGACTATATGGTGGACGCAACGGCCGGCATGAGCTGATGAGTTTTATGGATGCATACTCCGGATACAATCAGATCCCGATGCATCCCACTAATGAAGAAAACACCTCCTTCTACTCAGCCCGCAGCCTATATTGCTACCAAATGATGCCTTTCGGGCTCAAAAATGCCGGCGCAACCTATCAACGCCTGGTAAATAAAATGTTCAGTAGCTTGATAGGTCATACGATGGAGGTGTATGTAGATAATATGCTAGTAAAATCTTTGCATTCGGCCGACCATATAAATAACCTCAATAAAGTGTTTGCGATTTTGCGAGAGTACAAGATGAAGTTAAATCCAAAGAAATGTTCATTCGGGGTAGGCTCCGGAAAATTCCTCGGCTACATGGTAAGCCAAAGAGGGATTGAAGCCAACCCCGATAAAATCAGGGCAGTGACCAAACTTGTCCCACCAAATTCGGTCAAAAAAGTGCAGAGCCTAACTGGCCGACTAGCCGCGCTAAGTCGCTTTATCTCTCGCTCAACCGATAAATGCAAACCTTTCTTTGAGGCAATAAAAAAGAACACAGATTTTTAGTAGACCGACCCTTGTAAAAGAGTCTTTGAGGCCATCAAGGAGGTCTTAGCAGAAGCACCAATCCTGCAATGACCGGCCCAAGGAGAACCTCTCAACTTGTATCTCGCGGTGTCCGACTCCGCAATCAGTGCTGCTCTCATCCGGACCGAAAATACTGTTCAACATCCGGTCTATTATGTTAGTCAGGCCCTTCATGATGCCGAGCTCAGATACGCCCCGATGGAAAAGCTAGCCTATGCACTCATAATGGCGTCCCGAAAGTTAGGACCCTACTATCTGGAACATCAGGTAGTTCTCTTAACAAACTACCCCTTAAAACAAATCATGCACCGAACCGACGTGTCCGTCCGGATGATCAAATGGGCCACCGAGCTCGGACAGTTTGACTTGACTTTCGAATCACGCACTGCCATAAAGGGTCAGGCCCTGGCAGATTTCATCGCGGAGTTCACACCAGCAATCACACAAGAGAATGACCGATCAGAGGAGTGGTCACTCTACGTGTACGGGTCGTCCACTGCAGACCGGGCAGGCGCAGGAATAGTCCTCGTTAGTCCCGATCAACGTTTGTTTTGCTCGGCCATTCGCCTAGATTTTCCGGCCACTAACAATTAAGCAGAATATGAAGCCCTCCTGGCCGGTATGGAAATGGCTACCTCCCTCGGTATCGCTTGCCTCGCTGCCTTGAGTGATTCTCAATTGGTGGTAAACCAAATTAGGGGCGAATACGAGGCCAAGGAGCCCAAACTGGTCAAGTACCTCCATCTGGCGCGGACCCAGTTGCAAGATTTTCGGGGAACTATACATCACATCCCCCGAACCGAGAACATCCAAGCCGACTCCTTGGCCAAACTCGCATCTAGCTCCGGAGCTGAACATATGGACAAAGGTCAACATAGGATACCATACGTCATCAGCCCTAGAAATGGCCGAAGTCCAGGCAGCCGAACAATCAGAACTGCAGGGATGGATGCATCCTATAATCCGATATCTTCAGAGCGACGTTTTACCCGAGGACCGAGCCCAGGCACGATCACTGCGAACTCAGTCTACCTGGTTCACCATCGTGGATGGGACTTTATACAAGCGAGGGTATTCGGTTCCATTGCTGAAATGCCTGTCCGAGTCAGAGGCAGAGTATGCCCTCAGAGAGGTGCACGAGGGTATATGCGGCAACCATTCCGGCAGCTAGGCATTGGCCTACAAATTGATCCGACAAGGATATTACTGGCCGAATCTTAAAAAAGACGTCATCGCGCTTGTGCGGAAGTGCGTCCGATGCCAAATCTTCGCTCCTCAGATCCGATCCCCGCCAGAAACCCTCACTTCTGTTTATTGCCCGTGGCCATTCACCAAATGGGGGATTGATCTGATCGGCCCCTTACCTAAAGGACGGGGGGGAGACAATACGCCATCGTCGCAGTTGATTATTTCACAAAATGGGCCGAGGCCGAGCCTATGGCACGGACAACCGAACAAAAAATAGTCGATTTTATTTGGAAGTCACTCATCTGCCGGTACGGGATCCCTCATTCCATTGTCTCCGATAATGCCAAACAATTTGTCAATAAGAAATTTTGTGCCTCCGCATACGAAACAACTTTTCCACACCGTACTATCCGCAATCCAACGGACAGGTCGATGCGGTCAACAAAATTATAAATCAGCACCTCAAGATCCGCCTCTAAGAACTCAAAGGTTCCTGGCCCGAAGAACTCCCTGGAGCCTTGTGGGCTTATAGAACAACGCATCGGTCCGCCATTGTAGAAACACCTTTCTCCTTAGCTTTCGGTACTGAGGCAGTCATCCCGGTCGAAATTGGGGTACCTACCTATCGGGTAACCCATTTCTAAGAACAAGATAATGAATTGGCCCTCCAAGTGAGTCTGGACCTCATCGCCGAAAAGCGGACCCAAGCAGAAATGCGGAACGCCATCTATAAAAGAAGATGCAAAAAATATTACAACTCCAAGGTTCATCATAGAAGTTTCCAGGCCGGAGACCTCGTTCTTAAGCGGGTATTGGGACCGGATCCTGGACAACTTAAACCCAAGTGGGAAGGACCATACAAGATTAGCGAAGTCCTTCAGAACGGGGCCTACCGGCTAGAATATCTGAACAACCAGGGATTAACACATCCGTGGAATGCTATGTATTTGAAAAGGTATTATCAATAAAATTTGACTTTATTCCATTCTTAGTTTTGGCATTATAGAAGACCGAGCCTGACTCGGCACCTCATAAGATCGGCTCATCCGGCACTATAAGACCGAGCTCGCCTCGACACCTCATAAGACCGGCTCATCCGGCACTATAAGACCGAGCTCGCCTCGGCACCTCATAAGATCGGCTCGTCCGGCACTATAAGACTGAGCTCGCCTCGGCACCTCATAAGACCGGCTCATCTGGCACTTTAAGACCGAGCTCGTCTCGGCACCTCATAAGACCGGCTCATCCGGCACTATAAGACCGAGCTCGCCTCGGCACCTCATAAGACCGGCTGATCCGGCACTATAAGACCGAGCTCGCCTCGGCACCTCATAAGACCGGCTCATCCGGCACTTTAAGACCGAGCTTGCTTCGGCACCTCATAAGACCGGCTCATCCGGCACTATAAGACCGAGCTCGCCTCGGCACCTCATAATACCGGCTCATCCGACACTATAAGACCGAGCTCGCCTCGACACCTCATAAGACCGGCTCATCCGACACTATAAGACCGAGCTCGCCTCGGCACAACCAATAGAAGATGAACAAGAAAAAAAAAAGACAACGGCCGAACCAACTCGGCCCGAACATCCAGAAGAAAGTAGATAAACATGTGCTATAAAGAAGATTTTATTCATTCTAGGAAAAGTTTTTACAGAGTACATGCAAAAAACAAAGGAAAAGAAAGATTGGCACACAAGCCATACATAAAACAAAATCAAAAACTACTCGGCTCCGCCATCTCGGCCAGCCGCCTGGAAGGACTGTCCTTTACCTTCACCAGGGGGAGCTGATCCTGGACCTTCAGCAGTCTCGACGGCCTTCGGCTCATCAGCTTCAAGAGACTCAACCTGCAGGTCGACCGCCTGAGGCTCTATATAGGCCTGGACCTCCTTAACTGTCTTTCCTTCCTTCATAAGATCTAATATCTCGTAGCAGGTGGAGACATAGTTCAGGTTGATCAGCTCCTCGAACTCGGGCGTCTTCTTAAAGGCAACCGCCCCTTCAGCCAGACCCTTAGCATAGCCCTTGGCTTCGCAGACACCAACCCGCTCGGTCATACGTTCAATTTGAGCAGTGGTCTCCTTCAGATAAGCCTTGTGCTCTGCCCTGGTCTCCAGACACCGCTTATGCGCCAGCTCAGCCACCGCGGTCATCTCCCCAGCTCGCACCTTCCACATATCGGCCTCGATGGCCCGGCTCTCCAAAATCTCCATGTCACCCTTCATGGAGGCTATCTCCTCCTCCAAGGACTTGATCAGGGAAGGACAGAGATGGTGCTCTTCCCAGAGGGCTTCAAGCTCGGCCGCCACCTTCTTATGCTTTTCAACCAGGACCTTGAATTCCCCGGTGGCCTTCACGTAAGTGCCCAATGCACGACCGAGCAGAGCATTTCCAAATTGGATCTGCTCAGCCGCGAATAGGAATGTGACTGGACTCTGCCACCGCCAGAGGGACCCGGTCGAGCATCTCGGCAGTTGGGGTATCCGCCCGGACATACTCGAGGAACCAGCGCGGCCGCCATCCTTTCATATGAGCGCAAGGCTCCTCCCGGTCCTTATTAACCGGAAGGTAATGCCTCTCTAAATCGACTAAGGCCTCCTTGCTAGTTGCACAGCCCGTCCGGATATGACTCGGCACGGATATAGGGACTTCAGGAGCGGTCTGAGCCTCCGCCTTGTTCACGCTGCCCTCGGGCTCGGTCTTGCCCTTTTTTCGCTTGCCCGCGCGTGCCCTCCGCTCGGCGGCCTCGGTGGCTAATCTCTCCACGCGCTGCGCAGGCGTTTTCTTCCTCCCAGACGAAACCTTGACCCTGGGGACTGGAAAAGGAAGAAAGATTAAAAAAAATTAAATTACCTGAGGAATACATGATACTCAGATCGGTGGATCGAAGGCTGGCCGCCCAGAGGTTTTCTTCAGTGACTAAAAGATTCGACTTCCTCTGCTCAGCGGGAACATCCAGAAGCTGTTCAATCCGGTCATCAAACTCAGAGGATGCTTCCTGCGCCGGAATACGTTCTGCACAGAAAGAAAATGATGAGCGTTAGACAAAAAAAGGAAAAGAATAAGGAAACACACCACTTACGCATTTCTGCAATAAAGTGTAGGGGGTCCGAAGCTCCGCGTCTATGACGCCGGGCTCAAACTCATCCACCGAGCTCCTCCACGACCCCCTGACGAAAAACCATTGCTCCTTCAAACTGTTGATGGTCTCCGGCACATCCACCACCTCTTTATGCATGGCATGCCGAGCCGTCAGATAAAACCAGCCCGAGCCAGATCTCCCGACCAATCTCCACAAAAAGAGACTGTTGAACTCCTCAAAGCTGGGCTCGGGCCAGCCGTGCTGGTGGAATAGGATGAAAAGGCCCACCACCCGAGCCCAAGAATTGGGATGAATTTGAGCCAGCGGAAGGTCCCACCGCCTCAGCCAACGGGAGAAGGCTAGCGGAAGCGGAAACCTCAGCCCTGCCGAAAGAGAACGGTAATACACCGCCGTGCAATCGAGAGGCGGATTGTGAGGCCTCTCCTCGGGAGTCGGAACAAACATCCGCACCGCCGCCGGGATCTTGAACTGCCGTCGCCAGGCCATCAACTGCTCCTCCGTGACAGTGCTACGGATCGAGGTCGAGTCCCACTCCGCCTCCACGAAAAGGGACGACCGAGGCCGAATCCAAGCCGCCTCAGGCTCAACCTCCTCTTCCTCCGAAACCTCGCCGACCACCGCCAACGGCGCCACCACCTCCACGACTCCAGAATCCGGCGACCTCGCGACCTCGCCGCCTTCCTCCTCGTCGCTCCAGTTGACGGGAACCCCACCTATAGACATATCCTCCACCCCAGTGCGGTCCGGCGGTACAGTCAACTCCTCCGCCGCCGTCTTATCCCTCGGATCCGACATCTTAAATAGAAAAGGAAGAAAGACTCACTAGAAATTTCTCTCTGAAATCGTACAAGATACCGAAGCTCTGGTTTTTTCTATGCAAAAAATAGGCATGAGAATGGCGGACGAAGGAAGGAGAAATGAGGAGGAAGAGGAAACCCTTTATTTATAGGGGGAAGGGACGTTAAATGGCATTAAATGCGCAACGCGTGGCACATCCATGTGCGCTGAACCGTCGCGAAGACCAATGGCGCGTGGCCACACCGCCAAATCAAATCCGGCCACGTGTCCCTCATTATGACACGGATATATGGAAATTGAATAGGCACGTCTCTCGAAGAGACGCCCCTTCGAGAACCTTGTTCTCCTTAACAAGCCGGATCGGACTAACTATGTAACGACTCCAGCTCCGACCCCCGGAACAGCCCTGGACTCGGGGGCCCTTATTGATAGCCCATCCGTCTTGGCATCCACGTAAGCACTTCAGTACTTGTTGATAGCCCATCCGTCTTGCATCCACGTAAGCACTCCAGTCAGCTGACCGGCCGCTCAGAGCAACAAGTCGGACCGAGTACGAATCAAATTCTCTCCCGGGCTTGTTAAAGACCGGACCGGTCAGAGACGTCAAGGCCGACCCGATATCCTGACCGGAAAGACCGACCAGATCCAGGATGAATACGTTCCAAATCAAAATTATGACAAGGCCGACCAGAACAGCGGGAGACCCGAGGACCGACCCCAGCGGATAAGTATCGCCAGAAGCATGCAGAACAGGCACACATGACAATTAATGCATGTTGTCATACCTCTTCCCGAAACGATCCTTAGAGGCCGCCACGTGTCTAAGGCATGCTTTCCCTCTGACAAGTGTTTTAGACATATTCCCCAACACTCTCCGGCTGTCACCTCCTGATTGGCCAAGATTCTCTATATATAGAGAAAGTGTACAGAAGAAAGGGACTTTTGGAATTTAAAAAAAATAGAGAAGAGAGAGAAAAGAGAAAACTTGTATTAAGCAAGTAAAAAAGATAGACCGACTTAAAAACTCCAGCTCGACCTTATCCAAAATTTCGATCATTAATAAAATTTAGTGATTCCTTTTAATTCATCTTTTTTATTGTTTTCTATGTGGCTTCGATCCATTTGTCTAGATCAGCACACGTGACGTTGACCAAATCAGCAGTCAACACGACCAAATCCATAAATGTATGGGCAACACGCGGTTACACAACTACGGATGGCAAGATTAACTTGCTAGGTGTTTTTGACGTGCGATAAATAATGAGTAGCATCGGCGGGAGCAATACGAAATTCCATCTCATACAATTACTCCTTTCGTTCCGGTCAAAACTTTATATTTATTCTTTTTTTGTTCCTTTAGAAGCTTCACATTTATCATTTTTACACAATCAAATTAAACAATCACCTTTTACTTATTAATTTCCATCACACACTTAGTATCAATATTTTTTACCTTTTAATCTTCACCATATATTCACTACTAAAAAAGGGTTATAATAGTGTCACCTTATTAGCTTCACTGGAAAAAGTGAAGCTAAAGAAACAAGGGCGACAAAAAAAAGTAAACAAAAGCATCACATACGTGACGCCTTAAAATTTGGAAAAGATAGTCAGCGTTTCTTAAACAAAGGCGTCACATATGTGACGCCGTTCTGCAAAATTTATTTTTTTGATTTTTATTCCACTAATTGCGTCACATATGCGACGCCAAAGACCAAAGGTTTAGCGTCACATATGTGATAGTCGATTTTATTTAAAAAAAAAAATTTCTTCTTAAACGGTGTCACATATGTGACACCATTAAACAACTAAAAAATAAGTAATGGCGTCACATACGTAACGCTGTTATAAAATTAAATATATTTCTGTATACTAAATCCATTTTAAATGTATAAATTTGTGTTGGTTTAAATATTAAATACTATAAATAATAAATTTTAAATTATATTTAATAATTATAGTGTAAGAAATTTCTTAACATTAAGAACTTAAATTACAATATATTTATTTATGCTTAAATATTTTGAAAATTGATTTAATTTGAAAGATAAATATAATATAAGTAGGAAATATAGTATAAGGATAAATAAATATAATGTAATACATATACTGAAACAAAACATAGCTCAGTGGTTAATGGCCACGCATTTATGCCATCAGGCGTGGGTTCGATTCCCACCCCTCCCACTGAGCTATGTTTTAATATTAAGGTCCTTCTTTAGCGTCACATATGTGACGCCTTAACTTCCTATCAGCGTCACATATGTGTCGCTAGTGCTCCTTTCCCTTTTTTTTTTGACAGCAAAGGCAGAAACCAAAAACTGAACAGCACAAACCAGCAGTGTATAGTAACCATCAATACACCATCATAAAAAATATTGTAATATACAACAAACAACATTGTAACCGAACCATCATAAATAATACACCATCAATACAACAACAAACAACAAACAACATTGTAACCATCATAAACAATACACCATCAATACAGCAACAAACAACAAACAACATTGTAACCATCAATACACCATCATAAACAATACACTATCAATACAGCACAAAGAAAAACATAAGAATAATAAACACAACACACCATCAACCGAACCAATAAACCAACACAACAACAAACAACATTGTAACCAAACCAACAAAGCAATATATTAAACACCATGCAGCAATAACATTCTATACAAATCAAAATCACAATATATGCGAAATATAACAAGTACGATCATCAAAACATAGATCTAACATGCTACTCGTCAGATATTGAACGCATTAACTCATCCTCATCAAAGTCGTCAGAGTCATCATCCTCACCGTTCGCCCGAGATGATGAGGTATCTACCTTCTTCTTTCCTTTGAGTAATCTCAACATGAGTTTACTCATCTTTGAAAATTTGGACTCCTTCTTCTCTCTTGACTTCTTCATCTCCTCTCTATCCTTCTTTATCTCCTCTTTATCTTTTTTTAGCGCCTCGATGGTAGCCTCCAAAGACCGATCGACCTCGACAGGTCGTAATGATGCTCGTGAGTCAACAAGACGACGACTTGTGGGTTGGTCGATGACTTCATTTATGATGATCCCCTTTAAAATTCCCCTCACCCTTCCACCCTGTCTAACTCTGCCAGCCGCCTGAGCCCACAAGTTCGAGTAAAATTCATCTTCTGGAGGGGGGTTTGGGAAATGCAATGTCTGAACAAGCTTATTGTATGGGTCCCGTTTCAAGTAATATTTACACAAAAAGTGAATAAGCTACACAGTTCACAAATTAGGGACGTAATCGTAATACAAGTGAACAAATATAAAGCTAAACTTACGTATTGTTCTGCACATCAGGCATCTATCTATTTGGGAGTAAAGACTCCCGACTCAGCTTCTCCCTCCTCCGGTTGAGCCTCGCTGCTACCCTCACCAATATTCTTTTTATTTTTCTTTTGATGTTCTTCCATTTCTTTCACATTGGTGATGTGAGTCTTCATGAAGGCCAAAGGATTAAACCTTGGGTCCTCTACCGGTCTCTCCCTCTCGCATGACGGTCTTTGGTACATCTCCGACGCAGCATCACTCGCCTATGCATTAACATAAAACATTAACAATATTGATGATGACACATAATTGAAGACAACATATATTATATAATAAAATGTTGACAGCATTTATACGTACCATGGAATGAGCATGATCGTACATGCTCATACTGCCTCCAGTATATGTACCCAGTGCCTTTTGCGTAATCACACCGGTACTCTCATCGTTGTTCGCTATATTTTTAAACAATCTACAAGTGTACGGAGTAAATGTAGAAAGCGGCGAGCAAGGTCGTATTCCACAGAGACTAATTATTCGTATTGTGTTGAGTATTAGATTATAGTGATTCCGATTTTATCTAGACGATCGAAAAGTGATTGGTTTAGTTAACTAAAAGGACAGAAACAAGTAAATTTAATCAAACAAAGGCAATATCCAATTTAGAGAGAATTAGGAGTTTTAAAATAGATTCCAAGGCTAGTTCTCCGTTGATTACTAAGTCTAGTTGGGATTGATTCCAAAGAGTTCTAAGTGTGCTTCCAAAATGATAATCACAACAATATTCTAAAGTCTTTCTCGAGATGCATTAAAACGTAGATTAAACAACCTATAACAACGTATTTGTTTACTATAAATTATCTAACTCCAAAATGTTCATAAGATTAAATATCATCATAGCTCATCACCGATTTCTCAATCTCGTAATTTACTACGTCAAATACTCGAAACCTATTAATGCCCTCTTCTCTCGAATTATGAGCAATTAAGTTAAACATGTAAAAACATTGATCAAGTGTTCTAACATGAATCAAAACCAAGTATTTGATAAGGAAAACACCTTAGGTAAATAAAATCATCAATCCTTCAAAACTATAATCAACGTACTCCCATGCCCGGAATCTAACAAGTTTAGCCGAACATGGTAATGAAAGAAAGATGAATAATCATCATGTTCATGCTAAATAAGACAACAAAATTGTGTAAATTATAGGAAGAAGATAAAACTCGGATGGTGTCTTGAGTGATCCCGGTTCAAGCCTTCAAGTGTTCTTGAGGTGTTCTTCAAAAACTCCCTTCAAATCTCATTCTTTTGGTTGAAAAGCTCTCAAATCTTATGTTTTTTTTCTCTCTCTCTCTCCAATCTCTCCAATCTCAGAAGATCTTTTCTTTCCATGTTCCAAGGCCTTTTATCAACCCCCAAAGCCAAAATTTCTTGTTCAAACCGTGTAAAATATCAATAAAGTGATTTTGCACCGAAAAGTGACACGGCCCGTGTCAAATGACATGACCCGTGTCATAGTGTTCTAGAACAGCCAGTTTCTTCTGGACATGCAACCCGATCGTGTCAAATGGCACGGTCGAGCCAATGACACGGACCGTGTCAAATGACACGGCCGAGTTCGTGTTGGTCCGTTTTTCCTTCTTTTTCGGCTCGATCTCTCATTTCCACATTGCTTGAAATGTATTGGGGATTGAGACTTTGTTCTTGCTTGATAATGTCTTTAAAACACCTATAAAATCAAATAAAACATATCCAAGCATGATCGAGTCCAACAAATACAATATGAGCACAAACGACACAATTCTACACATTTTATGATCTTAAAATCTGGAAAAACCTTATAAAAATATGTGTAAAAATGAGTGTTACCAAAATCCCCCAAACTTAAACATTGATCGTCCCGAGCAATGCACTTCAAAATAACCACTCTTAAGGTAACTCATCCCTCAACACACCTCAAAGGATCATTTTGCAAATTCATCAACACGCCTCAAGTAATAAATAAGTCGAGTTCTATAAAGTATTCAAATCTGTGGGGTGCTTCCTTAACATCATAGCCAATACTTGAAGAATATGAACCTCACCGGTCAAGTGTATTCACTCACTCTCAGAGTGTATAAAGGGATATGTGTACGCTCAAAACTCATTCAATGAAATAAGAATCCCCATAAGCTTGCCAATCGTCTACATCTCTACTACTATTTGTGCATGCAAATTTTGTGAATCATAAAGGACTTTACTGGTTGTAATGTAGACTTTTTGGTCGGGGTAGGATAAGTATGGCTAAAGTGACTTGACTTGAGCAAATTAGAACTACATCTCAATAATCACTTCGCTCAATTAGAAGCTCAAATAACTTTTTTTTCTGGAATTTGCTTCTTTCAACCCCTTGATTTTAATATAATCGCAATAAGGGATTTTGAAAGTGAAAATCACAACCTTATTCCTCCTTATCACTCAATTTATTTTATTTCCTCCTTATCGATCCATTTAATTCTTTTTTTGTACACTCTTTGCGTTTTTGCCTTTTCATGTGGTGGACAACATCGTCATTATAATCACACCATTCTTCCTTCAAATTTATTCTGATAAGTCATCACAATTGAACCAACAATCTTCCCAATCGCCTCCACACACCTTTTCATTCTTTTGGCAATTTGTTCTAATAAGCTCAAGTATAGGGACAAAAGTTTATAATGGAACGGAAAGCTCATAATGTGGCTAACAAGAAATAGGCTTTAAGCTCAATTGGGCTAACTAAGGAATTAATAATTGTCGGGTTGGCCAAAAGATTTGAAGGGCTAAAATAAAAAAATCGCCTATAATCACTTTCACTAATTTGCACGCACGCTTGTAGTTTAGAATAAGATACCAAGGCAAGTTCTAGAGTCTTAAAACATGAATGATACACTCGAAAATGAAACTTGCATATTTAATGATGCACGAAGGCTCAAAATCTCACAAGTTAGATTTATTCATATTTCCATGATATTAAACTATTTATTGAATTTCACACCCTTTCGGTTATTCTACAATTTTTCCTCGTCAAATTATCCTTAATTTGCGTATCCAAATAACAACATATATTCCAAGACAGGAGTTCATTCTTTTGAGTTTCATCCAAATACATGATACTCAAAACACACCAAGTTCAAAAACAAAAATTCACACCAAAATCCAAGCAAAATTTCACACCAAAATTAAAAAAATAGAAACAAACAAACAATAAAACAAACAAACAAAACAAGGTGTTCAACAAGAAAAAATAAACAAACGAACAATATAAGTATTTCTTGACCCAATATCTCCCCCCAAACTTGAATTAAAGAATATACACACGAAGGGGGTATAGTATTTAAACAATAAAAACTTTGGGTCAAGAAATACTTACAACCGGTCCTACTGATTGGGCGGAGGGAAGTGGCCTTGTTGGACATGCCATTCGTGCATTTGTCATAATAAGGTCAGCATCTCGTCTTATTTCTTTCGGATCTCATCTTGTTTATGTCGGGTCTCCTCTCGGAAAGCCTCAAATTCCGCTCTAAGTGCTGAACGAGATGTGGCATGTCTTGATTCGGCCTGACTCGATGACTCGGTCCGATCCCTCTCTCTTTCTTCTTCCTATTCCTCGCTATCCGGGCCTCTCTCATAGGCATCTTCTTCCTCCATTCTCTCGGCTCTATCTTTTTTTTTGCATTTTCTCGGCTTTGTCCTCATTTTCTGTACGCCGAGGTCTAACATTATGAGCAAAGTGGCTATCACCAGGGAAGACCAATCCAGCTGCTATCCGGGCTAATTTATGTGCGTCCGAGGCCATTTGTATGTTTCCTAAATCCTGAATACTATCAATCATCGTCATAGGTGTATTCGGGAGGAGAAAATGATCACTAACATTTTGGAGGAATATAGTACGTGAGTCGTAGTCCATGATGTTCATCAATTTCATCACAGATAGAGATAGAAGCATATTTTCTGGAAGAGGAGTTCGGTTGTCCGGTGATATATCAGAATGAAGTGCGATAGGGGTAATCAAACCCCCTATCCAAATCTCCCCTCTTGGTTTTGTAGTGACATCCTCAAAATGATCCATCAGTATAGTCCCGGTTGCTGGATATATCCCATCGAGCATGTGAGTTAGAACGTATAACTCTCGTTGGGTGATCGGCCCTGTTTCTTTTCGCCCGAAAATAGTGCTCGCAATCACCTTGTGAAGATATCGGAGTATTGGATTGCGAATAGATGATCCTTTGGCCGACTTTGGAATATAAGGACGTGCCTCGCATCCCGGATACTCCACCATAGCTCTCCAGTAGGTTTCACACTAGAACCTATTTATTCAGTATTCTCCGTGCCTCTTGTGTCATATATATCCTCTAGTTCCCATGGAGATGGCTTCTCATTCTTATTGTTCAGGCGGAATTCTAAAGCAATTGGCTCATGAGTGATTGGATCTATTTTAACCGTTAGCGTGCTTAGGAATTCCATAGTGAGGCATCTGTAGGTGGGCCAATGTTGTGTCATCATCTACTTCCAATATATCCTTTCTAGCAGCTTCATCACGTCGTCTTTTATAACCATGGCTGTCATACATTCAACGTCGGGCCATCTAGTTGGAAGCATTTTTTTCTGCCCCAACATTTCCCACCGCGCTTGTCGGCTCTCCGGGAGGTCAATTCCGTACGTTTCCGGCGTCTTGACAGCACCTTGGGCCGGTATTCTTGCCGGTTGCTCTATTTCAGTCGTCGGTCTCCCTCGTCCTCATTGAGCAGCACCACGTCCTTGTTGGGCATTTCCTCGTCCTCGACCTCTGGCCATTTCTCTGCATAAATTTATCAATTATCATTTGTTTCAAACAAAACATCATGGGCTAATAAATTTCAACGATATTGTCTCCCCCAAACTTATATCCAAATACACATTTACCCTAAAATTTCCATCCAAAATACCCACATGTATAATTCAAAATACCAATCTACTTGAAAAATGATTTCCATCATATACAACATCCCTTTCATAACAAGAATTTTCAACATTTTGAATCCATTCACCAAACACATGAAAATTCATGAAAATTCCCCAAAAAATTCAATTCATGAACCCTAGATTAATCAATAATTCACAATTCAAACAATCTTAGGATAATCATAAACAAGATTAATCATTCAGAATCAAAAAACATACCTCAAATTCGGAGTAAAATGATGAAAAAAATGAAAAAATCACGAGCAAGGGAGGGAGATTTTCGGCCAATTTTTCTACTTTGAAGCTCTTAGATTGTGGGATAATGATATGAATCTTGCATCTATGCTTGATTTGATATAATTTTTCCTTGATATTGATGATTTGTAGGGTATTCGGTGTCAGGGTTTTCGCAAAGGGGGAGGAAAATTATTTGGGGAAGAAGATGAAGTGAGACACGGTCGGGTTCTGTTTTTATACGTTCGTTTGACACGGCCCGTGTCATACCTGCTCAGATTTGCCAAAAATCGTCTGCCCACCTGACCCGACCGTGTCAAACGACACGGCCCATGTCACATCTGCCCAGAAAGTAAAAAAATAACTGTATGCCTGACCCGACCGTGTCAAATGACACGGCCCGTGTCATACCTGCACGGAAAGTGAAACTCAACTGTCAGCCTGACCCGACCGTGTCAAATGACATGGCCCATGTCATACTGGCCCAGAAACTCAAAAAACGACTGGATGCCTGACCCGACCGTGTCAATTGACACGGCCCGTGTCATACTAGCCTGGAAAGTGCGCTTCTGGTGTCCGGATCTTTTTCCTGCGAATTGGACATCTACAGTTGAACCGGTCAGTGCCTCATCAAGTAAAAATAAAAATAAAGTGCGAATAAGAACACAATAAACTAACAAGAACTATTAGGTTTCCTCCCAATTAGCGCTAAATTTAACGTCTTCAGCCAGACGCCTGTTTCATTCTATCTCGGATCTTTCGACGAGCTCTTACAATTCGGCTTACATGCAATTTTATCGGGAGGTTCTCCCTTTTTCAATCCATCAAATCGAGGGGTCATCAAAAATATAACATCTTCACCATGCGTCCTTATCGTCAATTCTCCTCGGTCCATATCAATTAATGCTCGAGTAGTGGCTAAGAACGGACGTCCAAGTATTACTAGACCATTTTGCTTCACGTCATCATCAAGCACTATGAAATCAATGAGGAAGGTGAACTTATCGATTTTTAAAAGTACATCCTTTACAATTCCCATCGGGTAGCCAAAGACCGATCTATGAATTGTAAGTTCATTGGAGATGGCCCCAATTCTCCTAATCCAAGTGTCCTAAAAATAGATAAAGATAATATATTGACACTCGAACCATGATCACAATATACGTCATTTAATAAACAACCCAAAATAGAGCAATTAATTGAAAAACTCACTGGATCCTTAAGCTTTTGCGGTAGGCACTCCAATTCTTTTTTCTTAGATGTCATAGCTCGCAAGAAAACATCAAAAATTTTCTTCTCCTCTTGGTGCTCAATATCGGACCGATCCTTCACCTTATTAATGGAGATTATTAAATCAGCCTTATTAGACCGCATGGTTGCATCTTCATCTTCATTCTCCGATTCTGATAGCTCTTCGTTTACATTGTACGAGAAGATAGCATTGCACTGTGCTTTTGGGTCCTCCTCGGTGTTGCTTGGAAATTGGCCCTTTTGATGTTGGCTTCCTATGATCTTAGACAATTGACCGATTTGCATTTCTAGGTTTCTCATTTAAGCTCTAACGGTGGTTGCTGATTGAGTCACATGATTTTCAATCCGATCAAGCTTTTCTTCATCTCGAGTAAACCGATGTTTTGTTTCCATCATAAAAGTAGCCAAAATATTCTCTAGATTAGAATTTGGCTTGGACTCTTCTATCACCTCACCATTCGACACTTTAAATTCCATCAGTGGTTGCAACACATTTCTCAATTTCCCGTAGCTGAGATTCTCGTGATTCCTATTTGAAGGATGATAAAACCCCGGATGAGGATTATTTCGATAGTTATTAAAATTATGGTTATTGGTGTAATGAGCTTCCTCCAATGGGTCTGGTGGTGGTGCACTTCCTTTTGGAGTTATTTTTTCATTTGCACTCTTCGTCAGAACTCCCAAATGGTTGGTCAAAATCGACATTTTGCAGTTAAAGCCTTTATAGGATCCGAGTCTGAAACTTCAGCCACTTTACGAATATTAGTCCTCTCGGTAGGCCATTGATAGCTATTCATGGCCATCTCCTCGATCAATTCATATGCTTCCTCTACGCTTTTGGCTAGTAGTGCTCCTCCGGCTGATGCATCAACAAGATTTCTCGTTTCTCTGGCCAATCTATTGTGAAAGAAACACATTTCTTGGTCTTCCGGAAAACCATGACGAGGACATCGTCTCAACAAATCCTTAAAGCGTTCCCACGCCTCATATAACATCTCTGAATCTAATTATCAGAATTGCATTACTTCGCTCTTCAATCTCATGGTCTTGCTGGGTGGCAAGAATTTGAAAAGAAACTTTTCACCCAACTCGTCCAATGTACTTATGCTCCCCGAAGCAAGAGTTCCAAGCCAACTACGAGCCTTCTCTCTCAAGGAGAACGAAAATAGCTTCAATCTTATTGCATCGTTTGGAACCCCATTCATTTTGATGGTATCACAAATTTGAATAAAGTGGAATAAATGGGCGTGCGGGTCTTCTGTGGCGAATCCCCCAAACTGATTTTGTTGAACCATCGATATTAATGAAGGCTTCAATTCAAAATTGAGAGCGTTGATAGGAATATGAGAAATTCCCTCAAAATTTTGGTCGATCTTTGGCCGAAATCCATCCCGAATGGATTGAATTCGAGCTGCGGGATGCTCAGCCTGTACGCCTCCATTGTTTAGATTGTGAACTGTTGTATTATCATTGCCCATGTCGGCAATCGCTTCTCCCGTTCTTTCCATTTCGTCAGATAGATCCCTTCGTAATTTCCGTGCAGCAACACTTATTTTTCGAGCAAATGCCTCTACTTCGAGAATAAAGTTTTCCAAAGGTTCTCGAGAGGAGCGGGTATTCATGTACGTCCTGCAACACGACCAAAAACAATACCGAAGTAACAAAATAAAACAAAACATATAAAAATTTGTCTAAAGTAAGACCGGAAATACTTATCGCAATACCAATACTAATAAAAATAAATTAGTCCCCGGCAACGGCGCCAAAAAATTGTTCGCTATATTTTTAAACAATCCACAAGTATACGGAGTAAATGTAGAAAACGGAGATCAAGGTCGTATTCCACAGAGACTAATTATTCGTATTATGTTGAGTACTAGATTATAGTGATTCCGATTTCATCTAGACGATCGAAAGGTGATTGGTTTAGTTAACTAAATGGACAAAAACAAGTAAATTTAATCAAACAAAGGCAATATCCGATTTAGAGAGAATTAGGAGTTTTAAAATCGATTCCAAGGCTAGGTTTCCGTTGATTACTAAGTCTAGTTGAGATTGATTCCAAAGAGTTCTAAGTGTGTTTCCAAAGTGATAATCACATCAATATTCTAAAGTCCCTCTCGAGATGCATTAAAACGTAGATTAAACAAACTATAACAACGTCTCCGTTTACTATAAATTATCTAACTCCAAAATATTCATAAGATTAAATATCATCATAACTCATCACCGATTTCTCAATTTCGTAATTTACTACGTCAAATACTCGAAACCTATTAATGCCCTCTTCTCTCAAATTATGAGCAATTAAGTTAAACATGTAAAAACATTGGTCTAGTGTTTTAACATGAATCAAAACCAAGTATTTGATAAGGAAAACACCTTCGGTAAATAAAATCATCAATCCTTCAAAACCATAATCAATGTACTCCCATGCCCGGAATCTAACAAGTTTAGCCGGACATGGTAATGAAAGAAAGATTAATAATCATCATGTTCATGCTATATAAGAAAACAAAAATGAGTAAAAGATAGGAAGAAGATAAAATTCGGATGGTATCTTGAGTGATCCCGGTTCAAGCCTTCAAGTGTTCTTGAGGTGTTCTTCAAAAACTCCCTTCAAATCTCCTTCTTTTGGTTGAAAAGCTCTCAAATCTTATGTTTTTTCTCTCTTCAATCTCTCCAATCTCACAATATCTTTTCTTTCCATATTCCAAGGCCTTTTATCAACCCCAAAAAGCCAAAATTTCTTGTTCAAACCGTGTAAAATGTCAGTATAGTGATTTTGTACCGAAAAGTGACACGGCCCATGTCATAGTGTTCTAGAACCGCCAATTTCTTCTGGACAAGCAACCCGACCGTGTCAAATGTCACGGTCGATCCAATGACACGGCCCATGTCAAATGACACGGCCGAGTCCGTGTTGGTCCATTTTGACTCCGTTTTTCCTTCTTTTTCGGCTCGATCTCTCGTTTACGCATTGCTTGATATGTATTGGGGATTGAGACTTCGTTCTTGCTTGAGAATGTCCTTAAAATACCTATAAAATTAAATAAAACGTACCCAAGCGTGATCGAGTCCAACAAACACAATATGAGCACAAACGACACAATTCTAAACATTTTAGGATCTTAAAATCTGGAAAAACTTTATAAAAATATGTGTAAAAATGAGTGTTACCAATCGTAAAGAGTGCTCCTATTTTTAGAGTTCTGAAAGGCCTTATTCTTCTTCTCTTCGGTCTCCCAACGCTTCCACAAGATCTTAAACTCTTTTTCGTTCAACCACTTCTCCCGCTGACGGACTGGTTTTTGATATGCTTTATTTTTAGCGTGCGTAAGCATATCAATAAACTGTCTGTGGCTATATCTGTTCCAATACCACGCAATTTTCTCCTCATCTGATTTCTTCCACCTATAACGCATCTGGACAAATATAATAACAAATGTCAGAAAATCGAAAAATAATCGAATGTTTTTGGCACAACAACAGAACATAATAGTTTGAGTAAAATGAATGCAGTTTTACGATCAATTTTACCATAAATTGTAATTAAATAGCAACTGTAATAATATACCTCAAATTCCCGCCACAACTCGTTCCTTCCGTCGAGAGACCTGGCCCCAATGCTATTCACCAGAGTAGTACATCTTAAGTAAGCATACAAAATTAATATGCAAATTAAATTTCAATTGTTTCTACATACCTTATAATATCGACGAATATTGCTTGAAAATGCTCAATATATCCTTGAATATTTCCGGAAAAAAAATTCAGAAAAAAAACGATGTATGAGGTTCTGTGTATTTTTGTGCGTTATAGTTCATCTTTCAAACGAAGTATGAGTTATATAATATACTTATCAAATATTGGCTTCACATATGTGAAGTCAAAGAATAAGTTTAGAATAATTGCGCAGCAATTGAGTTTCAAAATATATTATAAATACAACATCACTACAAACTTTCCTTCATTCCAAAATTGTAATCCACATTTCATCTCATTTCTTCAACTTTCATCTCTCAATCTTCAAGGTAATTTCTAAATTATTTTCAACTTTGTTAATAATTTTACTTATATTATTTTTTGTTTCTACTAACTTATTAATATTTTTATTTTTTCTTCTTTTGCAGGATTTTTATTTATTTAAATATAAGTGTATTATAATATTAATATTATTGGAACATAACATAATGTGATTTATCTTTTTTTAAAATCAATTTTTACAAAAATAAGTATATTTATTTTCTAATTAAATAAATATCTTTTTAGTATTATATAGTTATTTTTTAAAATTAGATGTATAGTTTTGGCATATTTTCTAATTACAATAAAAAATATATTTAAAAGATATTTATGATTAAATTTATATATATATATATATATAAATTTGCCAAAAAAAAATTCTGGATAATTTCATTTTTTTATTTTAAATGAAGTTCTTTAGCGTCACGTATGTGATGCTAATATGGCTGAAAAAATAACATTATAATAATTGTATTTAAATTTACTGGATAAACTTTGGCGACACATATATGACGCCAAATATATTTTATTTATAAATCTTTGGCGACACGATCGTGACGTTAAAGATATATTATTTAAAATTACTGGATAATTTTTGGTGACACATGTGATGCCAGAGAGGTAATATTTAAAATTGCTGGACTCTTTTTGGCGTCACATATGTGACGACAAAGATATAATATTTAAAATTGCTGGACTATCTTTGGCGTCACATATGTGACGCCAAAGCTTAAAAAAATAATATTCTCCTCGTTCGCTCTAGCTTCACCCATGTGAAGCTAATGTAATTAGGGTAATTGTTTTACGTTCGCTTTAGCTTCACATGATTGACAGTAAAGATTAACTCTTTAGCTTCACACGGTCAAATATTGAAACTAAATATTCTTTAGCTTCAGCTTCTTTAGCTTCACATTGGCTTCAGATATGTGAAGCTAAAGAAGAAAAGGTTCACAGTTAACTCTATTGGCTTCACATTTGTGTGTAGTCAATACACACATTTTTTAGTAGTGATTTATTATCATTACTTACAACAATCATTATATAAAATACTCTAAATATACCGCCAATGAAATATAATTTGTAAAGAGTAAGAATTTCAAATGTACTACGGTATTGTTGCAATTTGTTTTGATATACATAATTATTTAATAAAAAATATAAATATACTTCTGAATCTCAAGAGTAGAGTATATTGAAATGAATGTCAACTTTTAATTTTAATCATAATTTTACTAATTTTGGATGTTGATTTTCATTATCATCAAATTTCATATACAATATATTTTTAACAAAAAAAATACAAAGATACAATTTTAAATATCACTCACATACAGACCAATGGACATGTACCACATTCATAGTCATGTGTGGTTCAAATGTCTAAAATTTCAAAATATTAAATTTCAATCATAAGATGTTAGTTGGTTGTTTGAGTAGTCAAGTTATATTAAATTTTGATTGTAATAATGTATACTGAATTTATTAAATTAATATTTATTAAATTATATAATTACCCATTTACAAACTTTATAGAGATATTCTTAAAGTTTATAAGCAGTTCATTATTAATAAAGCACATGATTCAATAGAATAAATTTAGAATGTAAAATATTTTTAGATGTGAATGGAAAATTACTTTAATTATCATAAAATTAAATCATTCAAAAAATTAGAAATTCATGTGAGAAATAATTATTAATTGTGGTATTGTAGCACTTTGTTAGATAATTTAGTTTTGTTTATTTTATTTTCAAATATATTTCTTATGATGCACAATTACATTGGTTTAGTACACTTATATCCCTAGCATTTATATTTGTTACGATATTTCAATTATAGTAAATTGCACAATTATTGATTTAATGAAGTTTGAAAGATATCTTCTTTGAACACGTAAGTAATTAAATTTTAATAATAATATATGAATCAACATAATTAATTTGTAGAGAAAAATCAATTATAAATATTAAAATGTGATTGGATAGCTCTTTAAAGTTGTCTTGAAATTTTCAAACATTCTAAAATGGAAAATATTTGTGAGACAAGACATAACTATTGATCGTGTTATTGCAGAAACAATTGTAATAGAGTTTAATTCAAATTTAATTATCTTAAATTTCAATTATTTTAAAAGATGAAACTTTTTTGCGAGAAAAAATAAAAATTATCTGAGTATGTAATTGCAGCAATATTGTTATTTTAGTCGTGTAATATCACATTTTTCGTGACTTTTAGCTTGAATCGTAGGTTTTTATGTCATTTTTGTATTTTAGGTGAATTTTATGAATCTTGGGATTTTCATGGCAGTTTTATGATTTTTGTTGGTGAAAATCGACATAGGTTGAATAGACCAGATCAGACACAAAAAGGGACCGTCGGAGCTCCAAAATGCACAATGCCTGAAGGAATAGCCGTCAGGTGATCGAAGACTCGATTCACCCGACACTTCAGTCCGGTCGAGTAACAAGCCTGTGGTCGCCCACCATGATCAAGATATAGTGCCGACAGTGACCGAGACATGTGCACGACCAAAGTTGGACCTACTCTGGGGAGTATCGAGTCACGAGGTTGGACCAAAGCTGACCGAAGCCGGACCGTGATATGACCTATGCTTGGGCAAAATTTTTGTGTGTTTTACCACTTTATTAAGTATCAATACGTAGATATTTTTCTGGATTTTTGCTCATTTTTCTAGTTTTTTAAGTTTAGAAATGTAATATTCGGATTTATTATTGTGTATTTCATCTGTATTTGAACCCTGTATTATTCGAAATTGTGATCTCGATAATTGGAGTATGATATTTCTCACATTTGTATCCTTGTACATAAGTATAACAACATGCAAAATTTCTCATGCAAACTCGTGATAGCGCACGCTAAGAATGTAGCTTAACGTGCGTTATCGGCTACAACTAGCGCACGCTACGAATGAAGAATTGCGTGCGCTAGGCAGTCAATTATTGAGCTTAGCGGCTAGCACATGCGCCAGCCGGACGTGGGTCCGGATAAGATTCCCGCGGGTGAACCTGGACAGATTTGGAGTCAACGCTAGTTAGCGTGCACAAAGGATATGGAGATAGCGTGCGCTAATTAACGTATGTGCAGAAATGTTATAAATGGGACAGCAACCCATTTTACTTGGTTTACATTTCCTTCGATTATCCTTCGTTCTTGAGAGACCAGAGAGCATTATATCCTCCTTAAACACTTAGACCACCTCTACTTGATTCATTAAAGATTGGATATCACTTGTGATTGATCATTGAAGTGGAGTAGCACCTTGGATTGACACACAAACAACCGGAGTTGGATTCTACCTTTTTGGCTCAGTGATTTCTTCATCTTATGGTATGTTAATTCTTTCTCCAGCCTTAGATTCGTGTTCTGAAGAATAAGATGAATCATGCTATCAAGATATTGAGTTCCATTAGTGAATTATTCAACAAACATCACGCTTAGAAGTCGGAATAACTATGCTTATGATATCGTCGTTGAAAACCTCGTAGTTGGAATCCTAGTACGTCAATTTATGAGAGGAACATTCTGAGGTTGATTATCCGTATGATTTATGTTGTCATATTGATCATAAACTTGGAGGTGATATCACTTTTGGTTATAAGGACTTAAGAAAGAATCATCTTAGGTTGTATCCTTTCGTATAAGTCGGAATTGTTAGTTCACCTTCAAGATGAAGTTTGAATGTGATAATGATAATGGAATCTAATACATCAACCTGAGATCACCAAACTTCACGTGAGAATGATAACCGAGTTTGAGTATAAGAGTTGTGATGATATTCATTTCCTTGAAATTCAAAGATGTTTGAATCCGTAAGATCATTCATATGTTTATGAACATGGCATGTAGATGGATAACGTACGTTAATCACTGAGGAGTTCATAAGTTTCATCACCGTTAGAACAAGTCTGCTGCCCAATAGTGAAACTGGCATGCACGCTTAGCGTACGCTAAGCTATATAAATTAACGTACGCTATCGGGCATGTTTAGCGTACGCTACGCTTGGAACTTAGCGTGCGTTATATCATCAGACGAGTCAATCGACTAATCAGTGAGGTACTGACCGTGCGTGGTTAGCGTACGCTAGGCTGCGTATAATTGCGTGCGCTAACGAGTAGCCTTAACGAACGCTACATAGGATACGTAGCGTGCGTTAAGCACGCCAGACATATTTCATTTTAAGAACTTCCGACCGTAATTTGGATTGTTAGATGTTCGTTCGATTTGAGATGAATTCTATATTATTTCTTTTGTTAAGGTTCGAGCTTAGTAACGTGATTGATCGAAGGGGACGACCTTCGAGTATTTTGATATTCGTGGAAGTTTTATTCTTGTCATCGAACCGAGGGAAGTACTCTAATTAGAATTGTTTATATTATGTCAGTTATATTGTGATTGTATTGTGTACATGTGTTGTGATTAAATGTCCACCATGCGTTGATCCGACCGGAATCATCATGGGAATCTATAGCTGTATGCGCTGGATCGTTGGACAGGTAGTTCCACCATGCGTTGGTCCGACGGGATCATCATGGGAATCTATAGCTGTGTGCGCTGGATCGTTGGAATACTATCAGTATGTTGAGACTGTTATGATGTGATAAGTGTTATTGTTATTTCTCGTTGGAAAAACTTGTTATGATGATTGTTGATTACATCACTGTTGTATAATTATTGTACTTGTACTAGCATCGTTGTGCTAACCCCTTCGGGGGTGAACATTTATTTATGTTCAGGATCCAGACGAGTGGGGAAACAACCACTGGATCTGCATGATGACGAGGGTGTAGAGTGATGTTCCGGCTGGGTTTATTGTCTGTTGTTGGTTATTTTAATAAGTACTCGAGTATGTCGTAATTTGTGATGTTTGGATTTCAGTGATGTATTAGTATTCTTCTTTTGGATAATTGCATTCTCGGTATTGAACCAGAACGGTCGTATTTTATTTCAATGATTTCATGATTTAGTATCCGTTATTGTCTTTTCATTTACTCAGCCTTGTAAATTCTTATGTAAAGAATTTACGGCGCTGTAATATTCCTGAATATATCGGGGGTGTTACAGAATATGGTATCAGAGCTAAGATTATGGATATCTTGGCCATTGGGTTAAAATAGGGGTCGTATACGTCTTTTGAGATAACCGGTCGTGAATAACATCACTTTACTGCCTACGTCTTCGTGCGAACGGTGGTTGTAGGTTCCTAAACTCTATCTCGTCCTTTACATGTTGTTCTCTTTATACTTGAACATTAGAACAATATTGTTTCATGTATATTGAGTAGTTATGCTTTCAGTATGTTGAGAGGTGGACGTGGACGTGGTCGCGGTCGCCGATGCGGACGAAGGAATGCCGAGAGAGAAGCTTCGCCTTCTAATCAGGCCAGCCACAGCTCAAGCGAGCCACAGAGATCTATTAATAATGAACCGGAACCTGCTGTGCCCGAAATCCTTAGTCAAGTGGTGAACCAGATGACTCAGTTCGCCCAGGTCTTGGATCGAATGCAGGTGGCGGTGGAATTACAGCCGGGAGATAGACAGCAAGGGATCCCAGACATGGGAAATCGAGGTGACCGATGGCTGCAAGAGGTGGCGAAGATGCAACCACCTAAATTCGACGGCTTTTCTGAGACTCCCACATGGGACCATTGGTTGAAGGAATTGGAGAAATTTTTTGCCGGAATTAATTGCCCAGACGACCGGAGAGCCTCTATTGCTCAGTACTTTCTGATTGGGGAAGCATCCGAGTGGTGGGAAGCCATACGGCCTGCAAATCATGATGCTGACTGGACAGAATTTAAATTGATGATGGAAGCTCAATACTGCCCTCGTCCTGTGAGGGAAGCCAAAGTTCGGGAGTTCTTCTCCGCTCAGCCGTCAGACGAACCTGTATCCCAGACAATTAAGACATTTAACCAGCAGTTGGCATTCATTCGACATCTGGTCAGAACAAATGCAAAAATGATGATCCATTTTGATATGAGAATGAAACCAGAAATCCAGAGGTACATGTCCGGTTTTGAATGTACCACTCTCCGTTAATACCAGAATAAGGCGTTGGCGTATGAGATCAAGGAAGCAGCAATGGAGAAGTTTGCAGAATCCAAGAAGCAGAAAGTCTCTGGTAGTTTCACAGAGCACAAGAGCAGTGGGCCCCGCAAGGCCCAGTCATCCTTTCACCCTTTCAAGAAACCTCCGCACCCATCTAAGAGCGGAAAGAATTTCAGAACAATGTCAGCCATGAAGGATACAACTAGGAGGTGCTTTAACTGTGGTCGCCCAGGCCACCTTTGGCGTGATTGTTTGCGCACTCCAGTTACATGTTTTATTGCGGACCGGAAGGGCACCGTGCGACGTTTTGCAAGGATGCCACCAAGTTCAATGGAACCCGTACATCACAGCCACTTCAGAAGGAAGCTAGTATCCAACAGACGCAGCAAAGTGTTCAGATGCCTCAGAATTTTGGCCGCGGACGAGGCAGAGGACAGTGGGACCGAAAGGGTACATCGAGTGCCGGATCTGTTCCCCCACGTCTGTACGATATGAGGAGAACAGACGATCAGGATGCTGCTATCGTATCAGGTATTGTTCAGATCCTTTCCCAGCCAGTTAGCGTTTTATTCGATACAGGAGCTACGCATTCATTTATATCCTCATCTTGTATAAATCGTTTGAATATTTCTAGTTTTCATAATTGTGAACCTTATGTTGTTGGTTTACCGAGTGAAGAGAGAATTGTTGGAAACTTAGAAACTAGAGATTTCCCTGTATCGTTTGGAGGCAGATAGTGGCCCTCAAATCTGATTGTGATAGAAATGCAAGGAGACAACCTGATACTCAGAGACGATTGGCTTAATCGATATGGAGCTATTGTAAACTACCGAAGGAGGAATATCTCGCTGATCGCTGATGATGGTTCCGAAATATTGTTTGAAGGATGGAAACCAGGAAGCTCAGGAAAGTTGATCAAGGCGATGAAAGCTGTCAAATTATTGAAATTGGGCTGTACCGGATACTGGTGCTATGCAATGAAGAAAGAAAATGAAATTGTGGAACTTTCATCCATTCCTGTTGTGAACGAATTTTCGGATGTATTTCCTGACGAGTTACCTGGACTACCTCCACGATGGGATGTAGAATTCACCATTGAGTTGGAACCCGGAGCTACACCAATTTCTAAGGCGCCATATCGTATGGCACCTACTGATATGTACGAACTGAAAAAGCAGCTGGAGGAGTTACTGGACAAAGGCAATATCCATCCAAGCGTTTCGCCCTGGGGAGCGCCAGTTCTTTTTGTCCGGAAGAAGGATGGATCATTTCGACTGTGTATTGACTATCGAGAGCTGAACAAAATGACGATTAAGAACAAGTATCCGTTGCCATGGATTGATGATTTGTTTGACCAGTTATAAGGAGCAACAATATTTTCTAAAACCGATCTGAGATCAGGATATCATCAGCTGAGGATTAAGGAATCTGATGTTCTGAAATCAACGTTCAGAACTCGCTACGGACACTATGAGTTTGTAGTGATGCCGTTTGGTCTCACTAACGCACCTGCTGTATTCATGCAATTCATGAACCGAGTGTTCATCGAATATTTGGATAAATTTGTGGTTGTGTTCATTGATGACATTCTAGTTTATTCCAATAGCACGGAAGAACATGCGCAACATTTGCGGATTGTATTAGAACTTTTGAGAAGCGAGCAATTGTACGCCAAACTTTCTAAGTGTGAATTCTGGCTAAAGGAAGTAATGTTCCTCAGTCATGTGGTATCAGCTGAAGGAGTCAGAGTAGATCCTCAGAAGATCGAAGCGGTTATGGATTGGAAGCCTCCAAAGAATGTGAAAGAAGTCCGGAGTTTCTTAGGACTTGCTGGGTATTATCGTCGGTTCGTGGAAGGGTTTTCCAAAATTTCCCGCCCACTTACTCGACTACTGCAGAAAACACAAAAGTTTTAGTGGAACAAGTTGTGCCAGAATAGCTTTGATGAATTGAAGAAGAGATTGACGACAGCACCGATTTTAACACTTCCACAGGGAACTGGAGGATTCATAGTTTACAGTGATGCTTCGAACCAAGGACTCGGATGTGTATTGATGCAAAATGATAAGGTGATCGCTTATGCATCACGACAGCTGAAACCTTATGAAGTGAATTACCCAATGCATGATTTGGAGCTAGCAGCAGTAGTTTTTGCTTTGAAAATCTGGAGCATTACCTGTTCGGGACTCACTGTCAGATCTTTACGGATCACAAGAGTCTCAAATATAGTTTCAGTCAGAAAGAGTTGAACATGCGGCAAAGGAGATGGCTGGAACTTATTAAGGATTATGACTTGGAGATCCTTTATCATCCAGGCAAAACAAATGTAGTGGCTGATGCACTTAGCCGCAAGCCTGTTTCTATCCAGATGCTGGAGACTCTGACCTCCCAGCTCAGCATTCAACGAGAGATGATTCGAGAAGGAATTGAAGTGTGGTTACAAAGAGTCCAAGGACAGCTGTGCGTGATGGGAATAACTTCATCATTAACCGAAGAAATCAAATCTATGCAGGCAGATGATCCTCTGATGATTCGGTTACGTGATGAAGTGATCAAGGGAATGGCCCCCGGATTCGTAATTCATGATGATGGAGTTTTGAGATTTCAGAACCGACTCTGCGTTCCTGATGTTGATGTTCTGAAATAGACGATTATGAAAGAAGCTCACAGCTCGCCCTATTCTATCCACTCGGGCACCAGTAAGATGTACAAGCACTTGAAGCAGAATTTCTGGTGGGGCAACATGAAGAAAGATGTAGCGGACTATGTTTTGAAATGCTTGACTTGTCAGCAGGTTAAGATCGAGCATCAACAACCTGCAGGGATGTTGAAGCCGCTCCCGATTCCTGAATGGAAGTGGGAGGACATATCGATGGACTTTATCACTGGTATGCCGAGAACCAAGACAAGAATGAACATGATTTGGGTGATAGTTGATCGTTTAACCAAATCAACTCATTTTCTAGGCATTAAGGACATGTGGGGACCAGAGAGGTTGGCACGAGTATTTATTTCAGAGATAGTCCGATTGCATGGTACGCCGAAGACCATTATTTCTGACCGAGATGGTCGCTTAGTATCGCATTTTTGGAAAGCAGTTCATAAGGCCTTGGGGACCGAATTGAACTTCAGTACAGCTTATCACCCGCAGACTGACGGACAATCCGAGAGGACTATTCATACGGTGGAAGATATGCTAAGGGCTTGTGCCTTAGATTGGTCAACCGACTGGGAAATTCATCTACCGTTGATTGAATTTACCTACAACAATAGTTGGCATGCTTCCATTAAGATGGCACCGTTTGAGGCATTATACGGAAGGAGATGCAAATCGCCCCTATGTTGGGATGATTCATCAAACTTGATCGGGACAGAACCAGAATTGATCGTACATACACGAGAGAATATAGCCTTGATTCGTGAAAGGCTGTTGACCGCCCAGAGTCGACAAAAATCTTATGCAGACGTATGTCGTCGCCCATTGGAATTCAGTATTGGAGACCACGTACTTTTAAAGGTTTCTCCTACTCGGGGAATCTTTCGTTTTGGAAGGAAAGGAAAGCTGAGTCCGAGATATATCGGACCATTCGAGATCCTGGAGAGAGTTGGAGAGTTGGCATACAGATTGGCATTACCGCCGTCATTGAGCCATGTTCATAATGTGTTTCACGTGTCCCAGTTACGGAGATATATACCGGATCCTGGTCATGTCATTGATTTCTGCGAAATCGAAGTCGCTCAGGATGGAACATTTGAAGAAAGACCGGTCAAGATACTTGAGAGTCGAGTTAAGCAATTGAGGAACAAACCAATCGTTTTGGTCAAAGTTCAGTGGTCACGCCACGGGGTGGAAGAAGCCACTTGGGAAACGGAAGATAGCATGAAGTCCAGATATCCAGAGTTATTTTCGTCTTGAGCTTCGGGACGAAACTCCTTTTTAGTAGGAGAGTATGTAATATCCGGATTTATTATTGTGTATTTCATCTGTATTTGAACCCTGTATTATTCGGAATTGTGATATCGATAATTGGAGTATGATATTTCTCACATTTATATCCTTGTACATAAGTATAACAACATGCAAAATTTCTCATGCAAACTTGAGATAGCGCACGCTAAGAATGTAGCTTAACGTGCGTTATCGGCTACAACTAGCGCATGCTATGAATGAAGAATTGCATGCACTAGGCAGTCAATTATTGAGCTTAGCTGCTAGCACATGCGCCATCCGGACGTGGGTCCGGATAAGATTCCCGCGGGCGAACCTGGACAGATTTAGAGTCAACGCTAGTTAGCGTGCGCTAAGGATATGGAGATAGCGTGCGCTAATTAACGTATGTGCTGAAATGTTATAAATGGGACAGCAACCCATTTTACTTGGTTTACATTTCCTTCGATTATCCTTCATTCTTGAGAGACCAAAGAGCATTATATCCTCCTTAAACACTTAGACCACCTCTACTTGATTCATTAAAGATTGGATATCACTTGTGATTGATCATTGAAGTGGAGTAGCACCTTGGATTGGCACACAAACAACCGGAGTTGGATTCTACCTTTTTGGCTCAGTGATTTCTTCATCTTAAGGTATGTTAATTCTTTCTCTAGCCTTAGATTCGTGTTATGAAGAATTAGATGAATCATGCTATCAAGATATTGAGTTCCATTAGTGAATTATTCAACAAACATCATGCTTAGAAGTCGGAATAACTATGCTTATGATATCGTCGTTGAAAACCTCGTAGTTGGAATCCTAGTACGTCAATTTATGAGAGGAACATTCTGAGGTTGATTATCCGTATGATTTATGTTGTCATATTGATCATAAACTTGGAGGTGATATCACTTTTGGTTATAAGGACTTAAGAAAGAATCATCTAAGGTTGTATCCTTTCGTATAAGTCGGAATTGTTAGTTCACCTTCAAGATGAAGTTTAAATGTGATAATGATAATGGAATCTAATGCATCAACCTGAGATCACCAAACTTCACATGAGAATGATAATCGAGTTTGAGTATAAGAGTTGTGATGATATTCATTTACTTGAAATTCAAAGATGTTTGAATCCGTAATATCATTCATATGTTTATGAACATGGCATGTAGACGGATAACGTACGTTAATCACTGAGGAGTTCGTAAGTTTCATCACCGTTAGAACAAGTCTGCTTCCCAGTAGTGAAACTGCCATGCACGCTTAGCGTACGCTAAGCTATGTAAATTATCGTACGCTATTGGGCATGTTTAGCGTACGCTACGCTTGAAACTTAGCATACATTATATCATCATACGAGTCAATCGACTGATTAGTGAGGTACTGACCTTGCATGGTTAGCGTACGCTAGGCTACGTATAATTGCGTGCGCTAACGAGTAGCCTTAACGTACGCTACATAGGATACGTAGCGTGCGTTAAGCAAGCCAGACAGATTTCATTTTAAGAACTTCCGACCGTAATTTGGATTGTTAGATGTTCATTCGACTTGAGATGAATTCTATATTATTTCTTTTGTTAAGGTTCGAGCTTAGCAACGTGATTGATCGAAGGGGACGACCTTCGAGTATTTTGATATTCGTGGAAGTTTTATTCTTGTCATCGAACCGAGGCAAGTACTCTAATTAGAATTGTTTATATTATGTCAGTTATATTATATACATGTGTTGTGATTAAATGTCCACCATGCGTTGATCCGACGGAAATCATCATGGGAATCTATAGCTGTGTGCGCTGGATCATTGGACAGATAGTTCCACCATGCGTTGGTCCGACGGGATCATCATGGGAATCTATAGCTGTGTGCGCTGGATCGTTGGAATACCATCAGTATGTTGAGACTGTTATGATGTGATAAGTGTTGTTATTTCTCGTTGGAGAAACTTATTATGATGATTGTTGATTACATCACTGTTATATAATTATTGTACTTGTACTAGCATCGTTGTGCTAACTCCTTCGGGGGTGAACATTTGTTTATGTTCAGGATCCAGGAGAGCGGGGAAACAACCACTGGAGCTGCATGACGACGAGGGTGCAAAGTGATGTTCCGGCCGGGTTTATTGTCTGTTGTGTTTAATAAGTACTCGAGTACGTCGTAATTTGTGATGTTTGGATTTAAGTGATGTATTAATATTCTTCTTTTGGATAATTGCATTCTCGGTATTGAACCAGAATGGTCGTATTTTATTTCAATGATTTCATGATTTAGTATCTGTTATTGTCTTTTTATTTACTCATCCTTGTAAATTCTTATGTAAAAGATTTACGGCGCTGTAATATTCCTGAATATATCGGGGTGTTACAAGAAATATTTCTCTTTCTAGGTTTTCTCTCTATTTTTTCATTTCCTTTCAAACCCTAGATTATAGATTTCGTTTTGAAATTTCATTTCAATTCAAACTTTCAGTTAGTTGTAATTGCATTTTTCTCCTATGGATCCAAGTTTATTGCAAGGTTTAATTTCTCCTTGCTTTCAATTTTTGTTATTTTGTTCTTCAATTGTCGTTAATTTCTAGATTTATTTTATCTACCTCAATTTCTCCATGGAACTCGTCTTCTTTATTTTCCCTTTTATTTTTTATTTGCACCACCATGAGTGGCTAGAACATTAGGATTTTTGGGATAATTGACCCAATTTACCTAGAGTTTAGAGAGATTAATAATTGAATTACTCTAATTTGAGGAACTGTATTGTTTTATCTTGATTTTATGAAATTATCCCGAAAAATAATTTATCTGAAAATTCCCAAAATTAGATTGAATGTAATAACAGAGAACATCATCTAATTAAAATCCAATTAATAATTTCGGTTAAGTTCCTAGTGGAATCGGGAAAATTTTCATCGCACTAGACTTCAAAATCCAAAATTTTTCCTCCTTATTAACCTTCGCATTTTAAGTGTTCGATTAATTGTCATGTAGATAATTCTTTACTTTTTTTGTTAACTTCACAATTTTATTGTTCTTGCTATACCGTAGTGATAATTTTCAACTCAAAATCATGTTAAGACTTAGACTTCTTAGAACGTTATTCGTTTGCTATTGCATTTCTATACATTTTACTCTCATTCTAAAATTCCTTGTGAGTTACGACCCAAGTTTATTTACCACTACTATAAGTCGACCCCATTCTCTTATTGGCGAGATTTTAGTATATTCTCGGAAATAAAAATTTGGCCTGGTTAACAGGAAGGTTTAACGAGTGCTAGCGAATAAAATTTGACAAAAAACAAATTTAGCCTTGCTTCATTCTTATTTTCCTTTTACATGTATTTTTACTTTTGTTCTCTTTGACTACTCCATTGGTGTTTGGTTTATGCGAGATCTATCACTAAAGACGTCATGTCAAAGTGTTCTTTTGAGGCGATATCGTCTCTGAGCAAAAACGAAGGGTATCAAAGGGATAGGTGCAATGTTTAACTGAATTATAGAACTAATGAACAAGCCATCTGTTAGTATTTGGCCCAACCGGCCCAAATATATATCTCCTATTAATTTGGCCCATACCACTTAAGGCCCAACCCATTTGGCAGCCCTTTTGAATTGGAGCCGTCCGATCCAGATGTATTACCTACACTTAATCTGGACCGTCCGATCTCCCTTATATTCCCCTAACCCTAACCCTCACCATCTCATTTTCTCACCGCCTCCACTCTCTTCTCTCTCGTCTTTCTCTTCTCTCTCCCGTGAGTTCTCCCTTTCTCAGTCAACCTCCGATTCTGCACCCGATTCTCCCTACCTCCTCTCCCCCGTGAGCTTTTGAATATCACTATGGAATCTCGTGACCGATTCCATCCTTGTGGGAATAAAAAGCTCCTATGGGGGCTGGAGTTAAAACAACCGATAACAAAGGTGATTTGATCCTTCTGAGAATCTGAGTGAAATCTTGAGATATCTTTGTTGTGATATATGTGAGTGAGATCGGGAGTCGGTTTCTGAGGTTTCTGAGTTAATAGTGAAGGAGCCGGGCTGTTGGACGACCGGCGGTGGTTTCGGGCATTCCTCTATGGAAAACGTTTGTATCGGTGTCAACTGCTAGGGTTTTCGGAAGATCTGAGCCTATTCATCTCTTTCCTAAAAAGGGGGTTTTCCGATCTTTATTTATCTTCGATTATATTGCTGTTATTAGTGATTTTGTGCAATTCATTATATATATATATAGATTTGTTATATATATTTTCGGTATTTCTCTCTCCCTCTCTCTATATATATATTATATATTTGTTATATATATATATATATTCTGCAGTTTGTTCCTTTAATTGGTTGGTGTATTTCCGATCGGTTGTTATCATTATCATTGCTAACTGAATCGGATCTTTATGGTTTGCAGATTTGTTCTGGACCTTAGTATTCCTTTTGGGCATCATTATTTTTCAGGGTTTATTGCAATAATTAAATTGGTTATAATTATAAGTTCATTTAGTTGGCCTATAATCCTTAAACCCTATCCCGTAGAATATAAACTGTAATTGTTGTATTTGTTTAAGCCGTTTGTATTATCGATCCTGTTTTCTAGCCAAAATTGTACGACCCGATACCCAACAGTGGTATCGGAGCCCGTTTTGTCGGGTGTCGGGTCCTGTGGCATCTTGGTGATATGGAATAACCCATCCAGGTTTCCGCTCAGGTATCTCGTCTTGACCTTATCTCTTACTGTTGGTCTCTGTTGTTTGATTGGACTGTCTATTGTTGTTACTTGCTGTTTTTCGCTTGCCGCAGACCTTCTTGTTGCTTTAACTGGTTGGACTCTTTTTCGGGTGTGCTCTCATTTTCTTACATTAAAATCCAAACGAATTAAAACCTTAAAGTCCAAAGCACTAAAATCTTGCGCTGCCAGGACCGGAAGTGTCCCTCGAATCTTTGTCAAGAGCTTGCGGATCCCGGTTTTAATTTAAACGGGTTTTAATTTCAAAATTCAAATTGAGTCCCTGAAGTTGATTCTCATCAGCTGTGTGCTCTCTCGTGATCTTTGTGATTTTCGGGTTTCTTTGTGATTATCATATATTGTGTGTTACAATGAGTTCTTTCTTAGTTTTTAATATTGCACCTTTTGATGGTAAAAGAGATTTTCAAATTTGGCAACAAAAGATGAAGGACATTTTAATACAACAAAAGGTTTTTAAAGCTATTGATCAATCCTTTTATGATAGTACTGCTGTCGATAAAAAGGCTGAGGCAGATGAATTTGCGTATTCATCAATTATTCTAAATCTGTCCGATTCTGTAATTCGGAAAATTGGTAAACATGATACAGCTAAGGCACTGTGGGAAAAATTGTAAGAGACTTACACTGAAACTTCCTGCCTAACAAACTGTTTTTACTTGAAAAATTTTTACGGTACAAACTTGATATTTCAAAGGATATAAATGATAACCTTGACACTTTTACAAAATTAATCCAGGATATCAAATAAACCGGTGATAAAAATATTGATGAATATACCCCGATTGTTCTTTTAAATGTCATCCCCGACTCATACAGTAATGTTAAATCTGCTATTAAGTACGGCAGATATAAAGTAACTCTTGATACTGTAATAAACGGGTTGAAAAGTAAAGAATTGGATTTGAAAAATAATAAGGGGAATAAATCTCTAGGTGAGGTTAATTTTGTGAGGGGAAGGCCTCAAAATCGCTTTCAAAAACAGAAACCTTCCTCAAGCCAAAACCAACAGAGTAATTTTTCTGACAAGAAAAATGGCAAATAGAAGAGTAGGTCAAACTCTCGACCTAAGAACCGTAAGTGCTATAATTGTGGTGAATCTGGTCATTACATTCATGAGTGCACTAAACCAAAGAAAAATCATCAAAACGATAACGCCAACTTGGTATATGAAAATGCCCATGTAGATGATGTTTTCATGGTGTCTGAAATATGTGAACAAGCTAATACTGTTCATACTCTTACTTTGTGTGAAAATGGGTGGCTTGTAGATTCAGCTTATACGTTTCACATATCGCCTTTTAAAGGGCTGTTTTCTGAGTATAGAGAAGTGACCAACTGGTCTGTCTCTATGGCAAATGAGAAAAGGTGTCAAGTGTCTGGTATATGAGATATCAAGATAAAATGTGACACCAGTTATTTGTTAACCTTAAAGAAAGTGAGGCATGTTCCTGATCTGTGTCACAACTTTATTTCTTGTGGTACCCTTGATGATGAAGGTTATGAAGGCAAGTGGGGCAATGGAGTTATGAAAATCTTAAAAGGAAACTTGTGTGTTTTCAATGCTATAAAATGGAATAACCTCTATGTGAAGATTGCAAAATATGATTCTTTTGTGAATGATGTCCATGTTGACCTTACTGATTTGTGGCATAAACGTCTGGGCCATTTAAGTAATAAGAGATTAGATGTTTTGCAAAAATAGGGCTGTTTTGGGAAAGATAAATTATCTTGTACCGTTTTGTGACTCCTGTGTGGTAGGTAAACAACATCATGTCAAGTTTCCTAATCCCCATTCCCCAAGATCTCCTACTTGTTATGATACTATGCATTATCTGCATGTTGATGTGTGGGGGTCATCTAGTGAACCCACACACGGTGGAAATCGATATTTTTTATCTGTGATTGATGATTACTCTAGAAAGGTCTTTGTGCTCCTTCTGAAAAACAAATCAGATGTTTTTGAGAAATTTAAAAATTGGAAAATCTTGATTGAAAACCAAACTGGAAAGAAGATTAAAATCTTAAGGACCGACAATGGCCTTGAGTTTTGCAATCAATTGTTTGATGAGCTTTGTGCTCAATCTGGTATTCAGAGATATAAGTATGTCCCTTATACGCCCCAACAGAATGGGGTGGCTGAACGTATGAATAGAACCTTGCTAGAAAGGGTCAGAAGCATGTTGGCTATGTCTGGGTTCTCGAAAAGGTTTTGGGGTGAGGCTTTACTAACTGATGCTTATTTGGGTATAAAAAGCTCCTCTAGGGGCTGGAGTTAAAACAACCGAGAGCAAAGGCGATTTGATACTTCTGAGAATCTGAGTGAAATCTTGAGATATCTTTGTTGTGATATCTTTGAGTGAGATCGGGAGTCGGTTTCTGAGGTTTCTGGGTTAATAATGAAGGAGCTACCGGGATGTTGGCCGACCGGCAGTGGTTTCGGGCATTCCTCTGTGGAAAACGTTCGTATCGGTGTCAATTGCTAGGGTTTTCGGAAGATCTGAGCCTATTCATCTCTTTCCTAAAAAGGGGGTTTTTCGATCTTTATTTATCTTCGATTATATTGTTGTTCTTAGTAATTTTGTGCAATTCATTATATATATATATTTGTTATATATATATTTTCGGTATTTCTCTCTCTATATTATATATATATTTGTTATATATATATATATAAATATAAATATATTCTACAGTTTGTTGCTTTAATTGGTTGGTGTATTTCCATTTAGTTGTTATCATTATCATTGCTAACTGAATCGTATCTTTGTGGTTTGCAGATTTGTTCTAGACGTTAGTATTCCTTTTGGGCAGCATTATTTTTCAAGATTTATTGCAATAATAAAATTGGTTATAATTATAGGTTCATTTAGTTGGCCTGTAATCCTTAAACCCTATCCCGTAGAATATAAACTCTAATTGTTATATTCGTTTAATCCGCTTGTCTTATCGATCCTGTTTTCAAGCCAAAATTGTACGACCCGATACCCAACACCATCTCCCTCTCATTATAGTCGTCCATTCCCTATGTATCTGTTCGAAATAAAATACAACAGAAGCGAAGTTTGAATAATTTGAATAAAGCATTTTACGCATCAGTGAGCACAAAATCTATTTAGGCATGCTAATTAATTAATTACTAAGACTAATAAGCAATTTAAATACCAGTTATTATTTATTAAATAATATTATTGGTGAAATATAATATCTTAATCCAGATCAAGAGATCATAGGATATTATCTTTTCAAGCGAAGTGGTTGATACCTTTGATCGCTTCCTCAAAACCTTCTAGAGTATGTCTCCGCCTTAATCCGAACGTTGTGTGGGCAACGAGCTACCGGATCTTACTTGACTTGAAGCTGAATCGTTCGAAACTTGTATTCCCACAACTTTTGATTCTTCAAGTAATTCCGATTGATACCAAGAATTAAAGTGTTATCGCAATTGTGGAATCAAATACACAAGTCAAGATCCACAATAAAACACTTAGAAGAAAAAATTGAAATCCGTGTGTTAGGATATATGTAACAGCCAAACCCCTTCCCCTAAAGTCCTATTTAAAGTCCTATTTATAGACTCTGCGCTACTCTAGGGATTTTAAGGAAAATTAGGGTTAGGACACCTAGTATAACCCAATCTTCCATATTAAGCCCCTCTTAATATGGTTGAGTTTACTAATATCAATTCAATTCACTAAAAATTAATATTGCACTTCCAACCAAAATCTCAATTTATGAGATCGACCTCTTTATTTAAATATATTATTTTTTGTATTTAAGAAATCGAATATCCATTAATTAATTTAAGCTACTGACAACTTTAATTAATTAATTGTTATCCAAGAGTAGTACCACTCGAATCTTATTATTATATTAACATTAAATCCTCTTGCAGGTTTTAATATAATAACCATTACCGAGCTCCTCACGGGAACATCATTAACCCGCATGAGTCGGGACACGATTTCTAGTTATAATAATAATTGTTATATAAATAATATTATTGGCCAAGATACTAAGCATATTGAGTCAATCATTGTGACTTACCCATGGTAAATCAAAGCAATAATTATTATAAATACATAATAAAATATTATATATTTAGAATTAAGAAATAATAATTATTTACGTCTTCTTATAGTAAGTACAGAAGACACTATCTCACTGCTATCTAGTTCAACGTATGCAAATAAGCTAATGGATGCTAATAGTCAAGACCAACTAATCTCAAGCATACATTACAAGCTTTCGTTTAATTTGTCTAATATATAGGTTGTAAACTATTATATTGTTTTATAAGGCACCGATAATGTGATATTCCGTATGACACAAACACACCACATTAACTACAATATAAAATAACTAGAAATTTCATTTGCATAACCATAATGTAAATAAATATGCAAAACAAGTGATTAAATATAATTAATATTCGCATAATTGGTTATAGGAAAATAAAGTAATACAAACATAAATTATGCTTTGCAGTATACAGCCTTAACGGTATCATCATTTGCAAAATCAATTGGTTGCGTCATATGTGGAGCCCAGTCTCAACTAGTCAAGGAACAATCCTTCACCGGCTCCAAACTATAATGATTCCCGCTTCACCGAGCTATGGTACAATTATAATCATCAAAATGAATGATCTCTGTCTCAAAATTAGAATATTTATACTTCATAGTCTAATAATTGTTGTACACCCCACTCCTTCAATGCTTATGAATAGAATTCTCATTATCCGATCTACCCCCTGAATTACAATTTATCGTATTCCAATACACATGCGGATAATCACCAACGGGGAGTTCGACCAAGTACACCTCTACCCTACCATTTGCATCTTCCTAGATTCCAAAATTCGATGTTTTTCCTCTTTGCTAATTTTTGCATTTTAAATATTCGATTAAATATCTTAGAAATAAATCTTTACTTTCTTTTGTCAATTTCATAATTTTATTATTCTTGCTATTGCGCAGTAATTTTTTCTCTCATATTTTATTTATTTTAGTCTCTGAACTCTCTTGTGGGATACGATCCAACTGTAATTTACTACGACATGTAGACCCTGCTCTCTATTTTTATTTTTCTCTTTTCCCTCTTGTTTTTAAATTAGGGTTTTAGATCTACTTTTTCGATATCCTCGATTTTCAATTCCTCTTAGATTTAGATCGCAATTGTCATTACTTTCAAGAATTCAAGTTTATTGCACGGTTTAATTTCTCTCTTTCCTTTCAATTTCAAATTTTCAAGGATGAAAGTAAGTTTCCTACTCCATTCTTTAATTGTTGTCATTTTCTAGATTTACTCACTCTGTCTACCTAATTTCTCCATGAAATGTGTCTTCTTTTATGCATTTTTCTTTTTTGATTTCCACAATCATGAACAGCTAGAACCCTAATTCTAGAGATTTGAGGGTAACTGACTAAATTCACCTAGAGTTCAGGAGGATTAGCAATTGAATCACTCTAATTTGGCGAAATCAACTTCTAAGGGCAATTTGCTCCAAAATTCGCCAAATTAGGATTAGATGTAGCCCGAGAGGTAATTTTGTGTCCAATTAAGATTCAATTGAATATTGTGGCTAAATAGCTAGTGGACTTGGGGCACTTTCTATCTCCACATACTTTAAAATCCAAAGTTTTACCTCTTTGTTAAATTTCACATTTTAAGTGTTCGATTAAATTCCTTAGTATAATTCGATACTTGTTTTCGTCAATTTAACATTTCAATTGTTATTCGTTTGTCTTGGTATTAATTTCCAACTCAAACCATGTTAGGACTTTACATTTTTTAGCACGTTTTTCATTTTTCGTACTTTTATTCATTTTAGTCCTTGTAAACCTCCATGAGAGATCAATCCGAGTTGAAATACCACTACTATAAGTTGACCCATTCTCTTGCTCGCGAATTTTAATAGGACAAAATTCTCTAAAACAAGTAAAAAATTGATTGAGTTTAACTTTGTTATTTTATTTTCTAATATATTTTAATTGATGCATATTTGTATCATTTTGGTACATATTTTCGTAGCGTTTATATATTTTTCAGTAATTTAATTATATTAAATTATTAAATTATTAATATGAATGATCTTAAGTCCGTCGGATAGCAGATTGTCATTTTAATTTTAAAAATGGTATAGTTCACATATTGTGTACCATGGTCAACGCTCTCTCATATAAATGTATATTTCTCAAGACTCACATTCAATTATATATTCAATTTTATGTAACCTTATAACGGAGTACCTAGAATTTGTGTTGCTACAAATTTAATATAATTGTAAAAGAACAAGTAATATAATTATAAAGACATATTGTAGAGTTTGTTAGGAATGGTTCGTATTAATTGGGAATAAAGCTTTTTACGTCTCGTAACGTTTTATTTTTATCAAAAATATCCCACAAAAATTATTCTTCAATGACGTCCCAATTTTGGCTAACTGAAAAATTTGCATCCCAATTTATATTTCAGTCGCCGGAAAATATCAAAACGACGTCGATTTTGTCCATGTGTACTCCAAAATTGGGGGTTTCTGGCCTCGGTGCTGAGGTGGATCTACGTGGCATTTTTTTGGGTTTTTAAAAATATAAATAGTTACGGATGTAAAAAAATTATTCCCACTTTGAAATAAAAAATAATAGAATAAAAATCTGAAAAATCAAGATTTTCTTTACAAAAATCATTAAAAAGAAAATATGAAAAATAAATAAATAATCTACTAATTTTTGATTGATAATAATTACTTTCATTTATTAATTAATAATTAGATAAATTAAAAAGTATATAAAAATAAAAAAAGAAAATAATAATCTGAAAAAAAAAATCTTGCTTCTTTAATAAATGTCCAAAATAAAGTCTAAAAACTAAAATAAAAAACTGAAAAGCAAGATTTTTCTTCAGATTATTTTTTTTAAACTTTTATATATTTTTAATTTGTATAATTATTAAATTAAAAGTAAGAAATGAAATAATTTGTCAAAAATGAAGTCTAAAAACTAAAATGAAAAACTGAAAAAGCATGATTTTTTTCAGATTTTTTTAAAATCTTTATATACTTTCTAATTTATCTAATTATTAACTTAAAGGAGATAAAAAATGAAATCTTAAAAATTAGTCAACTATTTATTGAATTTTCAAATTTCCTTTTTGATGATTTTTTCTAATGATATCTTGATATTTCAGATTTTTATTCTATTATTTTATTTTAAAGTTGAGAATAATTACATTATGTCCCGTAACTATTTATATTTTCTAAAAACATTTCAAAAAAGTGTCACGTAGATCCAGCTCAGCACCGAGTCCGGAAACCCCAATTTTGGAGTATACGTGGCGAAAAATGATGTCGTTTTGATATTTTTCGGCGATTGAAACGTAAATTGTACAGTTAGTCAAAAATTGAGACGTAATTGGAGAAATTTTTTTTGGTGGGATGTTGTTGGAAAAGGTAACGTAAAAAGTTTTATTCTCATATCAATTTATTCACATAAATTTCGACAGATCTATACTATATAATACTTATCCCCTTAATTTAATGTGGAAGGGAGATTTAATTGTAACTTTTAATTGTAAATATATGAAGAGACTATTTTAATTGTAACTTTTAATATAAATAAACTAATTTAAATACAAAAGTTATGATAAACATCACAATGCAAATGCACCTTCTAATACACAAGGTGATTAAAATGAACTTTTAAATGATAGTATAAATTATAAGATGGTTAAATTTTAGCTATGAAATCTTAGATACAATCGGTGCATCGCACGGGTTGAATAAACCAAAAACAACCCCGAAGCAACATACGTGTTAGTAAAGCCTCATTTCATATAACTAATTACATAGACCAAAATAAAAGGACAATAACAATAAAAAACATATAAACTTCTCTAAAAGGCATTTAAATTCTGCCATCTGCTCATTCAACCGTCTGCCCCAACATTACGTACAAAACACGTGCACCTTCTAATACACAAGGTGATTAAAATGAACTTTTAAATGATAGTATAAATTACAAGATGGTTAAATTTTAGCTATGAAATCTTAGATACAATCGGTGCATCGCACGGGTTGAATAAACAAAAAACAACCCCGGAGCAACATACGAGTTAGTAAAGTCTTATTTCATATAACTAATTACATAGACTAAAATAAAAGGACAATAACAATAAAAAAAATATATAAACTTCTCTAAAAGGCATTTAAATTTGCCATCTGCTCATTCAACCGTCTGCCCCAACATTACGTACAAAACACGTGCACCTTCTAATACACAAGGTGATTAAAATGAACTTTTAAATGATAGTATAAATTACAAGATGGTTAAATTTTAGCTATGAAATCTTAGATACAATCGGTGCATCGCACGGGTTGAATAAACCAAAAACAACCCCGGAGCAACATACGGGTTAGTAAAGCCTCATTTCATATAACTAATTACATAGACTAAAATAAAAGGACAATAACAATAAAAAAAAACATATAAACTTCTCTAAAAGGCCTTTAAATTCTACCATCTGCTTATTTAACCGTCTGCCCCAACATTACGTACAAAACACGTAGATATTCAACCAAAGACCGTGCATCGCACGGGTTGGATAATGCCTCGTGTTGCGGTAGTTTTAGCTAAACCTTTAAAAAATTGTGATTTTTAATGTTTTAAGTTTCAATTTTCTTCGGGAAAATCTATTGGTCATTTTGAAAAGTGGTTGGATCCATTTTCTCGAAAGGATTGAGTGTAAAATAATCATTGAAAATTATGTACAAAATCTTGAAAAATACTTCAAATTGTATAAATTGTTTTTGTTCCCGAGAAAATCTTGATATTTTGAGAAAAGAAGATAAAAATGTATAAATTGTATTTTCTAAGATACTAGATAATCTTAGATATTCATTTGAATAAATATAACTATAGTATAAGAGAAATAAATAATATTACATATGTATATCGATTGTTTATGCATAATAATATTATTTTTAAAAATAGATGTAAGTAAGAGTATTAATATCATATGAGAGAAGACATAATCTAGCCATATTACTTAGTAAATTGTAATATTTGTCATGTAATTTAGTTTGTACAAATTGTAGCAAAAAAGAACAAATTTGAACCAATTTACCCCCCCTCTCCCTCTCTCTCTCTCTCTCTCTCTCTCTCTCTCTCTCTCTCTCTCTCTCTCTCTCTCTCTCTCTCTCTCTCTCTCTCTCTCTCTCTCTCTCTCTCTCTCTCTCTCTCTCTCTCTCTCTCCCTCCCTCCCTCCCTCCCTCCCTCCCTCCCTCCCTCCCTCTCCCTCCCACCCGCGCCACCCATCCACCCTCCCTCCCTCACAACCATCTCCAGATCTCGCCGGAACCTAGCTATTTCCGGAGCCAACTTCGTCGGAGTTCCAATTCTTTCCGCCGCCGCCGCCGCTGAAGTTGCACCGCCCGTAGATCCAACACTATTGCCGCGCCGTTGCACCGTAACCCTAGCTCCTTCCAGCGCCGACTTCGTGGGAGCTACGGTCTTTCCTGTCCGACGACCGCCAGCAGCTTCGAATCTTCCCTACTCTCTCTTTCGATTTTATTTCTCTTTCTCCAACTTTCTCTCTCTAGAAAAATCATAAATCTAGCTTGAAATAATATTATTTTCGTATTTGTTTTTGATGATTTACAAGTTTTCATATGATTTCTGGTGATTCGTGGTATATTTGAGGTGATTTCCGATCGATTTGTATGTATTGGTGTTTTAGATCTAGTTTTCCGCATGTTTGCATACGTGGTTATGAATTTACAGTTGTTACGATTTATTCATTTCGTACTGGGTTACCATGTTACAATATTGTCATTTCGTATCACTATGCCTTGATTTTCTGTTAAGATTTTATCATTTCGTATCAGTATGAAGTTATGAAATTGGAATTTCATAGCACATTTGTGCCGATTTGAAATTTTCGTATTGGAGATTTAGTATACATGTTACGAATTCGTAACTGTTACGATTGGTAAGAAATTGTAACTTCTTACCAAGTGTAACTTGTAATATCCGCATTTTTCTTCCCCTTGTATTTTTATTTTCGGTGTATTTCTCGATTGTAGCGACCCTCGTGTATCTTTCAGTGTAACTTTTCCGTCATCTATTGATCTGATTCTCGTAATTATTGTGTGGAACCGCCGTTTCGGGGTTGTCGTGGATCCATTCTATGCTATGATGGGATGTGAGGTGTTCCGTTTGATGTTTCGTTCGTATTCCGGTGTTGTAGACCGTTTATATTCCGTACCTAGCGCACGCTAATTTTTCTGCATAGCGCACGCTAGAAGTCCCTTTGTAGCGCACGCTACGTTTACTTCGTAGCGCGCGCTAGCGAGTTAGCCCTGGGAGTGGCAGTTCAGCTCCCAGCCCTCTGGACTATCGGATTAGCGCACGCTACCTTGTCTAGCGCACGCTAATGTCGAGAGACTAGCGCACGTTAAGTTGTTCAGTAGCGCACGCTAGCGTGACTGTCCAGTACGACAGTTTACTACTGAACTCGGTCAGGTGCTAGTTAGCGCACGCTACGCTTGTATGGTAGCGCACGCTAACGGGTCAGGTGAGTTTTGGGCAGTTAGCTTCTGGACTCGGCTGATGTCCAGGTAGCGCACGCTATTGGTCGATAGCGCGCGCTACCGTGTGGTTATTAGCGCACGCTACGTTTCGAGTAGCGCACGCTAACGGCCAGAAGTCCGCCACCGGATCGACGCTAATCGCTTGGCTCGTATTTTTTTATCCCGTTAGCGCACGCTAACCTTGAAGATTAGCGCGCGCTAACACTCCCTGGCTATATAAACCAGGGAGTTGACCGAGATAAACATAATTTCTCATTTCTTCCTCTCTCCGCTGCGAAGGCAATTCCGGGGCGATCTTCTTGGCGATTTCTTCTTCCAATCATCTCATCCAACATCTTTCTTGAGTTCTTGGAGTATTATAACAACATCAACACGAATCTTTCATCCTAATCCACGGTAAATCTCTTAGAACCCTACTTTTGGATAATTTGGGGGTTTTGGGATTTTCTTCCGATTTGTTCCGTTTTGTTGGTGGATTCATGATGAATATGATTAATCTTGTTGATATCATTAGTTTTCCTACGGATTCATGGTATATTTTCATAGCTTTGCGAAATCGAGAGGGTTTGGTTGTGGTCCGCCCTCGTTGTTATTTTTATTCGATTATACATGAATCGTAGGCGGGTTTCCGGGTGTATTCCATTTCCATAATCGTTTAGAAGTGGTTGTGATTGTGCTATTCGAATCGTTAGGTTCATTTTCGTCGGTTCCTCGCGGTCGTGCTTGATTCTTCCGTTCCGTTCGTGTCACCGTCTATTTAATCGAGGCAAGTATCCTTATGAACTTACAATCTTGACATAGTAGTATTGTATGAGAAATGGTGTGTGTGTGTATGCTCACTACGGGTTAGATCCGACGGGGTCTCGGTAGGGGTCCACAGAGACGTGGATCGACGAGCTTGCTTTTAACCACTACGGGTTAGATCCGACGGAGTCTCGGTAGGGGTCCACAGATACGTGGATCGACGGTTAATTGTGGTGCATTTTACAAATGTGATTTGATATTGGCATTTCCGGAAATGAGTGCTTTGGAACTATGTTTCTTTATTGCATGCATTTACTATATGTGTAAGATGTAAGTTGTTCATCTGGTTACTTGTACTGGCGTAATTGCTAACCCCTCTGGGGACCCAATTTGGGGAAATTCGTTTTATGAATTTCAGGTCAGGTTCATCGAGACGAGCGCTACTGACCAAGCCGGATGATGGCCGTGCGTGATGATTGTGCACGAGTGACGTCTTAGTGTCTTTTATCTTTTCATCTTTTGTGGTTTTTGAACTAATAGTAGTACTCGAGTACTTAAGAGTTCTTGTTCGTCCAGATTGTATTGTCGTCTATTATGTTTGTGTTGGATAATGGTGTTATGTTTGACCGGTTGAACCGGGTGGATTATTCTGTTTTGCGTCTTTATGACGAGGTGTTATTTTGTCGTTTCTGTGAGTTGATGAGTATGATGTTGTTCAGCCTGGTGGGTCCCATATAGGGATTCACGGCGCTGTAATATACCTCGAATATCTTGGGGTGTTACAGAAAATGGTATCAGAGATCTAGGTTTATGGATACCTAGGCTTGTCGGTTTATTGGGTCTTGTGGTGTTTTGTTTTGCACATCATCGTCACGCTGCCATGATTCCGGTACTACCAGTGCCCGTGAGTTTTCCTTCCTCTGTCCCTTATATCCTCGTATCGTACCTTTGATTCTCGATTCGTGATTGTTCTTTTCTTGTACTTACCATCGTATGGATTTTGCTACTTATTTAACTCCAGTATGGATGCTGGAAGAGGTCGTGGTCGCGGTCGTGGTCGTGGACGCGGCCGAGGACGTGGGACAGCCGGTGGGGCGGCCACGTCGCAGTCTTCGGGAGCCGGCAGTACCGGCGACCGTCATAGTCATGCTTCTTATCAGGAGCGTGCCGACCTTGGTATTGCGGCTGTTATGCAGCAGATGGTGAATCAAATGGCGGCGATAGCTCAGGCGGTTCAGAACCCGGATCCGGCCCATACTAATCGGGGCGGAGCGGATCATTGGCTTCAGGATGTCATCAAGATGCATCCTCCTCAGTTTTCGGGAGCTTCAGACCCGATTGGCTGGGAAGGGTGGATCAAGGAGATATCTAAAGTCTTCACTGCTACCAACTGTCCCGAGGACCGTAAGGTCCCTATTGCCCAGTACTTTCTCACTGGGGATGCTACGGACTGGTGGGAGGCCGTGTAACACCCCCAAGTTATTCAGGGTATATTACAGCGCCGTGGGCCCCGCCGTGGGACACACAAGGCTAAACATACGCGGAACTATAAAACTTGACCGAGAAGGTCTACATATAATGGGGAGAAAGACGATACAAAGGTATCCAAAAACATAACCAATGTATTCACAGACATTACATCACAAATCAATTCTTCGGCAAACACAGTAGGAACTTCAAGGAAAGAGGAAAGCAATACTCGAGTATTCAATGACCAATCGAAGACAACAACACCGAATGGAAAACTCAAAACATAATGGAAGACCAACGCAGATCACACTTGCCCACCATCTTCATGCCGACCCTGCACACTGTCCGATCTCCTGGAACCTGAAATACATGAAACGTATTTCCCCCATAAAGGGGTTAGCCGTCGAATAGCTAGTGCGAGTATATCAAGTATGAAACACAATACTTCTCGACAATAAAGTAAATGTAATCCGTCAATTCATCAATTCAAGACTAGTTATTCCGGAATGACTAAAATCTTATGACGTATGTGAATGCCGTAGAAACGGTTCGTTCATATCATACGCCGTTACATGTAGGAATGCCGTCAAAACGGTTCGTTCGTTACATGCCAATAATACATATATGAATGCCGTAAAAACGGTTCGTTCATAATATGCCATCAATATATCTTTGAATGCCGTAAAAACGGTTCGTTCATATCATACCATCAATTCCTCTTACTTTCAAAGTCGAGAACGCACAATCATAAATGTATACTTGCCTTTGAGACATCGAGAAATTGAATGGAGGAAAGGTATGAGTTCGGTAGGTCCAAGAACGCGCTTCCGGCACCTAAACGATTCGCAAGGAGTATGATAATCAATCATCCATATTCAAACTACACGAAGGAACTCCCCAAACCCGTCTACGATTCATAACGATATACGGATAATCAACTAAAGGTTGGAAAATCGTCCTAAATCTCACAAGTCCGAAAACGGCACAATCTAAACCATAAAATCGTAGGAAAAGTATACATACGGTATAGATACATCATAATTTCAAGGTTCTCAAGCTTCACAACGGGTAAATCGGACAAATCTACGAAAAACCCCAAAATTTCCAAAAGGTAGGGTTCTAAGGATTTTTACCTTGATTCGGACGTTAGGAGGAATTAGATGTTGAGAAATCCTTGTTCTCCAAGCAAATATATTGTTATTAGAAGGAAGATCGCTTCCAATCGCCTAAGATCGCCTCTCCCGAGTGATTCCCGTCGAAAAGGAGTGAAGAAGGTGAGAAATGACGAAAATAAAGTCAACTGCCATATTTATATATGTCCAGTCTAGCGCACGCTACACCTCTAACATTAGCGTGCGCTAGCGAAGTCACCGGATAGTCCAGTGGCTTCTGTCGGTCTCGTTAGCGTGCGCTAATCATCTGTCCCTAGCGTGCGCTAGCCCAAAATATGGCATTCGATCTGGAGTCCGTAACTTACCGACTCGCCCTGCTCAATACTTAACGTGCGCTACCGCCAATGCTTAGCGTGCGTTATGCTATAGCTTTAGCGTGCGCTAGCCAAGCCTAGCGACGCTATCTCGATAGTCCGTAAAACTCGCAACTTCATCGCCTCTCGGCCGGCCGTGGCGTGCGCTACGGACGGATGTTAGCGTGCGCTACTATACATGGATAGCGCGCGCTAACAAACTCCTAGCGTGCGTTAATCCGCCACCCGCAGAGCAACCGATACTGCTCGACCGACCGATCTTCTTAGCGCGCGCTACGCCTCAAAGCTAGCGTGCGCTAATCGCGCATTAGCGTGCGTTAGCCTAGGCCTAGCGTGCGTTATATCTCTCGGTCCGTAACATTTCCGCAAGGTCCTAAACGACATGATCAACAACCAAACGAGATACGAAACTAAATAACAATATCAATAACATCTCCAAACATTTACAGAAAGGCCAACATAAGAGAAACGACAAGGTCAAATACCAATAAAAGTTCGGGTATTACATTCTCCTCTAAAAAGAAGTTTCGTCCCGAAACTTAAGAAATAAATAGTTCGGGGTATTCCACCCGCATCTTCTCTTCGTCTCCCAAGTTGCCTCCCGACTCCATGTCTCGACCATTGCACTTTAACCAGGTGGAATGGTCTTATGCCGAAGTTGTTTCTCGCGACGCTCAAGAATCTTCACGGTCTCTCCTAAAGGTAGTATCCTCGGCTACGTCAATCTCACTGTAGTCGATGATGTGGCTCGGATCCGGTACGTACTTCCTCAACTGAGACACATGAAAAACACTATGGACGTGACTCAAAGCTGGAGGCAACGCCAAGCGATAAGCTAAATCCCCAACTCTGTCCAAAATCTCGAAAGGTCCGATATACCTCGGACTAAGTTTCCCCTTTTTCCCGAAGCGGAAAACTCCACGGGTCGGCGACACCTTGAGTAAGCCATGATCCCCCACTTCGAACTCCAAGGGTCGACGACGAGTATCAGCATAAGATTTCTGACGACTCTAGGCAGCCAATAATCGGTCCCGGATAATAGTAATCTTTTCCTTAGTCTCCATCAACATATCCGGCTCCGTCCCAACTAGCTCAGAAGCCTCGTCCCAAGATAATGGCGACCTACATCGCCTACCATAAAGTGCCTCGAAGGGTGCCATTTGGATCGACGCATGCCAACTATTATTGTAAGCAAACTCGATCAACGGCAAGTGAAGCTCCCAATCATTACTCCACTCTAAGGCACAAGCCCGTAACATATCTTCCAACGTTTGGATCGTCCTCTCTGTCTGACCATCCGACTGAGGATGAAAAGAAGTGCTCAATCTCAACTCAGTACCCAAAGCCTGATGAACGGCCTGCCAAAAGTGCGATACGAAACGGCCGTCTCGATCAGAAACAATGGTTTTGGGGGCACCGTGTAACCTCACGATCTCAGCAATAAAGGTTCGAGCCAGTCTATCCGCCCCCCAAGTATCCTTAATACCCAAAAAGTGTGCAGACTTGGTCAACCAATCGACAACTACCCAAATCATATTCATTCCGGCCCGAGTTCTCGGCATGCCAGCGATGAAATCCATAGAAATGTCTTCCCACTTCCACTCGGGAATGGGAAGCGGTTTCAACAACCCCGCCGGTCGTTGATGTTCGATCTTGACTTGTTGGCACGTCAAGCACCGTAGTACAAACTCCGTAACATCCTTCTTCATGTTATTCCACCAAAATTTTTGCTTCAAATCTTTGTACATCTTACTCGTCCCGGGGTGGATTGAGTAAGGCGTAGCATGCGCTTCTCGGAGAATTCTCTGTCTCAACTCTAAATCGTTCTAACACAAAGCCTCGCTGAAATCTCGAATACTATCCTCGTGTACCATAAAGCCAGGAGCTTTTCCTTTAATTACATCTTCCTTCAATTGAGAAATCATCGGGTCACTCCACTGCTTCCCTTTGATGTCATCAACTAAAGACGAAGTAATTTCGAGAGTACACAGTTGCCCCTGCACTCGTTGAAGCCAAACTTCTATCCCTTGCTCAATTAAGTCCTGACGAATTTTCGTCCGAGGTGTAAGAACCTCGAGCATTTGAAGAGATGCCGATTTGCGGCTCAACGCATCCGCAACGACATTAGCTTTTCCGGGGTGGTAAAGAATATCCAAATCATAATCCTTTATCAACTCTAACCAACGCCGCTGTCTCATATTCAGCTCCTTCTGACTGAAAATATATTTCAGACTCTTGTGATCGGTATAAATCCGGCACGGCGAACCATACAAATAATGTCGCCAAATCTTGAGTGCGAAGATAATTGCGGCTAATTCCAAATCGTGAGTAGGATAATTCATTTCGTAAGGCTTTAATTGTCGTGACGCAAAAGCTATTGTCTTATCATGCTGCATAAGGACACAACCTGTGCCTTGACCAAGCGTCATCAGAACCGCAAAGCCTTCGCTACCATGTGGTAAAGTTAGAATTGGCGCTGAAGTCAATCGTCTCTTTAGTTCATCGAAGCTCTGTTGTCTCTCATCCGTCCAAACAAACTTTTCGGTCTTCTGGAGTAATTTCGTAAGTGGTCGAGCGAGTTTCGAGAACCCCTCGACAAACCGACGGTAATACCCAGCAAGGCCCAAAAAGCTACGAACCTCCTTAACATTTTTAGGCGGTGCCTAATCTAGCACTGCCTCGATCTTCTCGGGTCTACACGAACCCCTTCTACGAAATCACATGGCCGAGAAACATAACTTCTTCCAACCAAAACTCACATTTCGAGAATTTTGCATAGAGGTGCTCGGTTCTCAAAATGTCTAAAACCAAACGCAAGTGTCGGGCATGTTCCTCCTTATCTCGAGAATAAATTAAGATGTCACAATAAAGACGACTACACACCTGTCGAGGTACTCGATGAATATCTTATTCATTAACTGCATGAATACTGCCGGCGCATTAGTCAACCCGAAAGGCATAACTACAAATTCATAATGCCCATATCTCGTCCGAAATGCCGTCTTCGGAACGTCTGACTCCCTCACCCTGAGTTGGTAATACCCGGATCTTAAATCAATTTCCGAGAAAACTGCAGCCCCTTGCAATTGATCAAATAAATCGTCTATACGTGGCAAAGGATACTTGTTCTTGATGGTTACTTTGTTTAGCTCACGGTAGTCAATGCACAAACGTAGCGAACCATCCTTCTTCCTCACAAAAAGAACAGGCGCGCCCCAAGGCGAAGCGCTCGGTCTGATATACCCTTTTTCCAGAAGTTCTCCCAACTGATTCTTCAATTCTTGCATTTCGGAAGGTGCCATTCGGTAAGGTGCTTTAGAAATCGGAGCCGCATCGGCTCTAAGTCCACGGTAAACTCTATTTCTCGATCCGCGGTAATCCCGGAGGTCATCCTAAAAACATCGGGATACTCATTAACAACCGAATCGAAGAGATATCTACTTAGTTTCCAACCATTTTCAAGGCATAAAAACAATATCCCGCACAACCTTTATTCAAAAGTATTACGGCCTACATGGCACAGATAAGTAACTTTGGTAGTCCCGACTTCCGACCCAAAAATGAGTACTGCACTGTCTTCGATCATCATGGTGATAACCTTGGTACGGTAATTCATAATCGCTTGATGACTATCAAGCCAATCCTCACCGAGGATTACATCCTCGCCTTCCATATCAACTACAATCAGGTTCGATAACCATTCCATACCGGATATAATCACCGGAAAATCTCTAATCTCCCGGTTCCCCACAATTCTATCCCCGCTAGGCAGTTTCACGATAAAGGGATCGCAAGCAGTCAGACAAGTTATATTCAAACGGCGTACACACTCCAAAGAAATAAAAGAATGTGTAGCACCCGAATCAAAAAGTACACGGACTGGATGAGATAGGATATGAATGGTACCTGAAGCCACCGCCGCGTCGGGTTCGTCTGCTCGGCGCATCTCATAAACCCGTGGTTGTACCGAACCGACGCTAGAGTTCCCCCCTCCAGCATTCTGGCCCCGTCCCCGGCCCCTGCCGAAATTCTGCTGAGGTTGACCAAAAGATTGCCGCTGATTAATACCTTGATCAAGTGGTCTTGGGGCAGAAGCCCGAGTGTCCAAAGTCTAGTTCGGCTCGGAGCAATAAACCGCTCTATGCCCCATCTGTCCACACGTGTGACACTTTAAGGGTGGAAAGTAGCATTCCGAATTCAAGTGGCCTGGGCGGCCACAGTTATAGCAAGTCACCGTGCGATTTGAGGTACCTGGAGTGGAACGGTAACCCCTCTTCCCATTATTAGAACGCGACGACTGTCCGGCGAAACGGTTAGTCGTCTGAGACTTCTGAAAGTTGCCACCTTTAGATCCAGAAAAATTTCCGGCAACTTTCTGTTTCTTCGGTTCTTCAACGGTATCGTTGTCGGGGCTCAACATATCATGGGCTAAAGCTCGTCACGATACTCTTTCGGCCGTGGTACAAGCAAATCCGCCATGTAATCGTCGTAAGTCCAAATTCATCCGCATATCAAAATAACGGATCTTATCACGCTCGTACGCACTTGATCCTTCACATGGATCAATTGTTGGTTGTACTCACGATCGCTGCGAAACGGAATATCCCGTGGTTTAGCCTCGAAGAAGGCTCGGATTCGGCTCTCTGCACGGCCAAGGGCAAAACTCGGCCTCCAGGAGCTCCTTAAATTCATCCCACGAGGCAATACGATCCTGTGGCTTGATGACCTTCCACCAAGTAGCGGCCTCCTTAGTGAGGAAATACTGAGCAATTGGTACTTTCCTCACCTCGGGGCAATCAACCGCCTCGAAAATCTTCTCTAATTCCGTTAGCCAGTCTTCCCAGCCTAACGGGTCTGTGGCACCGCCAAACTGTGGAGGGTGCATACGGATTACATTCTGTAGCAAGGCATCCGTGTTTGGGTTCGGGTTATTCAGCTGAACAGTTTGGGCCAAAATAGTCATCTGAGTAGCCAATTGTTGAAGTGCATTCGCCACTCCAACGCCCGCGTTGTTCCCCTGACCGTCTGATTGGTCGTGCTGACTCTCGGTGTCGGGATGCACCGAGTTCGACAAACTGGGGTTGGTCGACCCCGCAACTGAACTGATGGAAACGGCCGCGCCACGACCTCTTCCTCGTCCACGGCCACGACCACGGCCACGGCACCTACCAGCTGACATACTTAAGAACACACAAGGTACGTAAGCACAATTCAAACACACGTCATTAAGGTGATCGATTCTCAAGAACATCCATAGATGAAGCATAATGAATAAGGAAACATCAGAAGAGTAAGAGGTCTTACAAGTACCGGTCGCACTGTGATGATGGCAGAGTAGTGATACTGTGGAAAATTGACGACTCATTCGACCCAAAAGACCGACAGCCTAGGTATCCATAGACCTAAGCTCTGATACCATATTCTGTAACACCCCCAAGTTATTCAGGGTATATTACAGCGCCGTGAGCCCCGCCGTGGGACACACAAGGCTAAACATACGCGGAACTATAAAACTTGACCGAGAAGGTCTACATATAATGGGGAGAAAGACGATACAAAGGTATCCAAAAACATAACCAATGTATTCACAGACATTACATCACAAATCAATACTTCGGCAAACACAGGCCGGAACTTCAAGGAAAGAGGAAAGCAATACTCGAGTATTCAATGACCAATCCAGTACAACAACACTGAATGGAAAACTCAAAACATAACTGGAAGACCAACGCAGTATCACACTTCCCACCATCTTCATGCCGACCCGGTACCTGCCTGTCCGATCTCCTGGAACCTGAAATACATGAAACGTATTTCCCCCATAAAGGGGTTAGCCGTTGAATAGCTAGTGCAAGTATATCAAGTATGAAACACAATACTCCTCGATAATAAAGTAAATGTAATCCGTCAATTCATCAATTCAAGACTAGTTATTCCGGAATGACTAAAATCTTATGACGTATGTGAATGCCGTAGAAACGGTTCGTTCATATCATACGCCGTTACATGTAGGAATGCCGTCAAAACGGTTCGTTCGTTACATGCCAATAATACATATATGAATGCCGTAAAAACGGTTCGTTCATAATATGCCATCAATATATCTATGAATGCCGTAAAAACAGTTCGTTCATATCATACCATCAATTCCTCTTACTTTCAAAGTCGAGAACGCACAATCATAAATGTATACTTGCCTTTGAGACATCGAGAAATTGAACGGAGGAAAGGTATGAGTTCGGTAGGTCCAAGAACGCGCTTCCGGCACCTAAACGATTCGCAAGGAGTATGATAATCAATCATACATATTCAAACTACACAAAGGAACTCCCCAAACCCGTCTACGATTCATAACGATATACGGATAATCAACTAAAGGTTGGAAAATCGTCCTAAATCTCACAAGTCCGAAAACGGCACAATCTAAACCATAAAATCGTAGGAAAAGTATACATACGGTATAGATACATCATAATCTCAAGGTTCTCAAGCTTCACAACGGGTAAATCGGACAAATCTACGAAAAACCCCAAAATTCCCAAAAGGTAGGGTTCTAAGGATTTTTACCTTGATTCGGACGTTAGGAGGAATTAGATGTTGAGAAATCCTTGTTCTCCAAGCAAATATATTGTTGTTAGAAGGAAGATCGCTTCCAATCGCCTAAGATCCCTCTCCCGAGTGATTCCCGTCGAAAAGGAGTGAAGAAGGTGAGAAATGACGAAAATAAAGTCAACTGCCATATTTATATATGTCCAGTCTAGCGCACGCTACGCCTCTAACATTAGCGTGCGCTAGCGAAGTCACCGGATAGTCCAGTGGCTTCTGTCGGTCTCGTTAGCATGCGCTAATCATCTGTCCCTAGCGTGCGCTAGCCCAAAATATGGCATTCGATCGGAGTCCGTAACTTACCGACTCGCCTCGCTCAATACTTAACGTGCGCTACCGCCAATGCTTAGCGTGGGTTATGCTATAGCTTTAGCGTGCGCTATGCGAAGCCTAGCGTCGCTATCGATAGTCCGTAAAACAGCAACTTCGCGCCTCTGCGACCGGCCCGGTAGCGTGCGCTACGGACGGATGTTAGCGTGCGCTACTATACATGGATAGCGCGCTAACAAACTCCTAGCGTGCGTTAATCCGCCGATCCGAAGCGATCCGAATCTTGGTTACGACCGATCTTCTTAGCGCGCGCTACGGCTCAAAGCTAGCGTGCGCTAATCGCTGCATTAGCGTGCGTTAGCCTAGGCCTAGCGTGCGTTATATCTCTGGTCCAGAACATTTCCGCAAGGTCCTAAACGACATGATCAACAACCAAACGAGATACGAAACTAAATAACAATATCAATAACATCTCCAAACATTTACAGAGCGTCAACATAAGAGAAACGACAAGGTCAAACAGTCAATAAAAGTTCGGGTATTACAGGCCGTTGGGCCCAAAGATCATGCTGCTTCGTGGGCTGAGTTTTAAGAATTGATGGAGACTGAATATTGTCCGTGGCCGGTCAGACAGGCTCGGGTACACGCTTTCTTTGATGCTCAACCACGGGATATCCCCGTATCTCAAGCTATTGCCGATTTTAACAAGGAGTTGGGTTATGTGAAGACCCAAGTTGTCGAGGAGAGCGACAAAATTTTCCATTTTTCCAGACAGATGAAGTTGTCGATTCGGGACTATATGTCGGGGCTCATCTGTACTACCTTGAAGGATTACCAGAGTAGGGCCCTTGCTTACGATATGTCGGTGATGGCTAGCGAGGCGGCCCGCGAGAGCAAGAAACATAAGTCCGCTGGGAATTTTTCGGGCCACAAGGGTGGGGGTCAACAGAGATCCCAATCTGCTAACTTCCCCGCCGGCGGTGGTCCAGCTCATTCCACTGGGGGTCCTCGTGGAACTACCAGTGCTCCTTTCCGTGATGTGAAGTGTTTCAATTGTGGTCGTACAGGCCACGTCAGTCGTACTTGTTTGAGTCCTTTACTGACGTGTAATCAGTGTGGCCAGCCGGGCCACAAGGCTGCTTTCTGTGCTGAGAGGGAGAGAATTCTTGGTGCCCGGGCCTCCGCTCCAGCGCCTAGGGAACCAAGCGTGAATCAAGGATCGTTTGCTTCTCAATCTCCGCCGAGTGCTAGTCGAGGGAGAGGACGGGGTCAGCCCGCTAAGGGGGGAGCTTCCAGTGTCGGCTGAGCCCACCCGCGTGTCTATGAGATGCGGAGAGCCGATGACCCAGCGGCTACCGTGGCGATAGGTACCGTTCATATTCTTTCTCATCCTGTCAGTGTGCTTTTCGATTCTGGTGCTACGCATTCATTCATATCTCTGGATTGTGTGCGCCGTTTGAGTCTCGACTATTTGACGCCTTGTGAGCCCTTCATCGTTAAGCTTCCTAGCGGTGATAGGATCGTTGGTGATCAGGAGGTTCGAGACTGTTCTGTATTTATTTGTGAGAGGGCTTGGCCCTCTAATCTTATTGTTGTCGGTATTGAGGGTGAGGACTTAATTCTCGGGGATGATTGGCTCGAGCGGCATGGTGCAATCATGAACTACCACACGAGGATCATCACCATGTTAGCCGAAGACGGCACCGAGCACTCTTTCGCCGGGCGAAAGAGGGGAACAGTCGTATTAACGCCTTGAAGGCGATGAGACTCTGCGAAAGGGGTGTGCGCTGTGGTGCTACGCCTTGCAGGCAGAGAGTGGTGGAGTCGAGCTTTCGTCGATTCCAATCGTTAGCGAGTTTCCTGATGTATTTCCTGACGAGTTACCGGGATTGCCACCGGATCGTGAGGTCGAGTTTGCTATAGAGTTAGAGCCAGGCGCGGCTCCTATTTCGAAGGCGCCCTATCGCATGGCACCTTCAGAGATGTCCGAGTTGAAGAAGCAGTTGAGTGAGCTTCTTGAGTCGGGGTATGTTCGAACGAGCGCCTCGCCTTGGGGCGCACCGGTCCTGTTCGTGCGAAAGAAGGATGGTTCACTACGTTTGTGTATCGACTATCGCGAACTAAACAAGGTGACCATCAAGAACAAGTATCCTTTGCTGAGAATTGATGACTTGTTCGACCAGTTGCAGGGAGCTACGGTATTCTCGAAGATTGATCTGAAATCGGGGTACTATCAGCTCCGGGTGAGAGAATTCGATGTACCGAAAACAGCTTTTCGAACGAGATACGGGCATTATGAGTTCGTAGTTATGCCTTTAGGGTTAACTAATGCGCCAGCGGTGTTCATGCAGTTGATGAACAAAGTCTTTATCAAGTATTTGGATAAGTGTGTCGTCGTCTTTATTGACGATATTCTTATTTATTTGAGGAGTGAGGAAGAGCATGCCCACCATTTGCGGGTAGTATTAGACATTTTGAGAACCGAGCAACTCTATGCAAAGTTCTCGAAATGTGAGTTCTGGCTGATGGAAGTGATGTTTTTAGGTCACGTGATTTCAACCGAGGGGGTTCGTGTGGATCCGCAGAAGATTGAGGCAGTGTTGGATTGGGCACCGCCCAAGAATGTGAAGGAGCTCCGTAGTTTCTTGGGTTTGGCTGGCTACTATCGTAGGTTCGTCGAGGGTTTCTCAAAACTAGCTCGGCCACTTACGCAGTTGCTCCAGAGATCCGAGAAGTTCGTCTGGAATGACGAGAGGCAGTCGAGTTTTGAGGGACTGAAGAAGCGTTTGACTTCAGCCCCGGTTTTGGCGTTGCCATGTGGCAACGAGGGTTTTGCCGTTTATAGCGATGCTTCGGGTCAGGGTCTTGGGTGCGTATTGATGCAGCACGGCAAGACCATTGCCTATGCGTCGATCTGATTGAGGCCGTATGAGCCGAACTACCCTACTCATGATTTGGAGTTAGCGGCGATGCTTTTGCGCTCAAGATTTGGCGTCACTATCTTTTCGGCTCTGCATGTCAGATTTTTACCGATCATAAAAGTCTGAAATACATATTTACTCAGCGGGAGTTGAATATGAGGCAGAGGAGGTGTTTAGAGCTGATTAAGGATTATGACCTCGAAATCCTTTATCATCCGGGCAAGGCAAACGTCGTGGCCGACGCCTTGAGTCGGAAACCGGTTGCGTTGCGAACGCTTGAGATCCTTACGTCTCAGTCTGAGCTTCGGCGGGCTTTGATCGAGTTAGATGTTGAAGTTTTGTTGCCTGGAGCCGTCGCGCAACTTCGTGCTTTAGAGATTTCGTCGTCTTTGATCAATGAAATTAAGCTGAAGCAGTTAGAGGATCCGATGATTACTCAAATCCGAGAGAACGTTCTTAAAGGAAAGTCTCCTGGGTTTGTGATTCACGAGGATGGTGTTTTGAGATTCCAGAGTTGGCTTTGTGTGCCGAACGACTCAGAGTTGAGGCAGAGTATTTTACGGGAGGCCCATGCTACACCTTATTCCGTTCATCCTGGTTCGAGTAAGATGTACAAGGACCTGAGAAGGAATTTCTGGTGGAATGATATGAAGGAAGAGGTCGCACAATTTTGTAGCGAGATGTTTGACTTGTCAACAGGTCAAAATTGAGCATCAGCGACCGACTGGGTTATTGCAGTCACTTCCCGTTCTGGAATGGAAGTGGGAAGATATATCGATGGATTTCATTACGAGTTTGCCGAGATCGAGGTCGGGCATGAATATGGTATGGGTGATTGTTGATCGCCTGACCAAGTCGGCACATTTCCTGGGCATCAAGGACACTTGGGGCCCGGAGAAGTTAGCTCGTGTGTTTATCGCGCAGATTGTGAGGCTTCACGGTACTCCGAAGTCTATCGTGTCGGATCGCGATGGCCGTTTTGTATCGCACTTTTGGCAGGCGGTACATAAGGCGTTGGGTACCCGTTTGCATTTGAGTACCTCTTTTCATCCCCAGTCAGATGGACAGTCGGAATGCACTATCCAGACATTCGAGGATATTACTTTTGAAGAGCGTCCTTTGAAGATCTTGGAGCATCGTGAGAAACGACTGAGGCATAAGACCATACCTTTGGTCAAGGTGCAGTGGTCGAGACACGGTGTCGAGGAGGCAACTTGGGAAACCGAGGATAGCATGCGTGCTAGGTACCCCGAGTTGTTTGTTTCTTAAGTTTCGGGACGAAACTTATTTTTAGAGGGGTAGAATGTAATATCCGCATTTTTCTTCCCCTTGTGTTTTTATTTTCGGTGTATTTCTCGATTGTAGCGACCCTCGTGTATCTTTCAGTGTAACTTTTCCGTCATCTATTGATCTGATTCTCGTAATTTTTGTGTGGAACCGCCGTTTCGAGGTTGCCGTGGATCCATTCTATGCTATGATGCGTTGTGAGGTGTTCCGTTTGATGTTTCGTTCGTATTCCGATGTTGTAGACCGTTTATATTCCGTACCTAGCGCACGCTAATTTTTCTGCATAGCGCACGCTAGAAGTCCCTTTGTAGCGCACGCTACGTTTACTTCGTAGCGCGCGCTGGCGAGTTAGCCCTGGGAGTGGCAGTTCAGCTCCCAGCCCTATGGACTATCGGATTAGCGCACGCTACCTTGTCTAGCGCACGCTAATGTCGGGAGACTAGCGCACGTTAAGTTGTTCAGTAGCGAACGCTAGCGTGATTGTCCAGTACTGGACAGTTTACTACTGAACTCGGTCAGGTGCTAGTTAGCGCACGCTATGCTTGTATGGTAGCGCACGCTAACGGGTCAGGTGAGTTTTGGGCAGTTAGCTTCTGGACTCGGCCGATGTCCTGGTAGCGCACGCTATTGGTCGATAGCGCGCGCTACCGTGTGGTTATTAGCGCACGCTACGTTTCGAGTAGCGCACGCTAACGGCCAGAAGTCTGGCTACTGGACTGGACGCTAACTGTTTGGCCTGTATTTTTTTATCCCGTTAGCGCACGCTAACCTTGAGGATTAGCGCGCGCTAACACTCCCTGGCTATATAAACCAGGGAGTTGACCGAGATAAACATAATTTCTCATTTCTTCCTCTCTCCGCGGCGAAGGCGATTCCGGGGCGATCTTCTTGGCGATTTCTTCTTCCAATCATCTCATCCAACATCTTTCTTGAGTTCTTGGAGTATTATAACAACATCAACACGAATCTTTCATCCTAATCCACGGTAAATCTCTTAGAACCCTACTTTTGGATAATTTGGGGTTTTTGGGATTTTCTTCCGATTCGTTCCGTTTTGTTGGTGGATTCATGATGAATATGATTAATCTTGTTGATATCATTAGTTTTCCTACGGATTCATGGTATATTTTCATAGCTTTGCGAAATCGAGAGGGTTTGGTTGTGGTCCGCCCTCGTTGTTATTTTTATTCGATTATACATGAATCGTAGGCGGGTTTCCGGGTGTATTCCATTTCCATAATCGTTTAGAAGTGGTTGTGATTGTGCTATTCGAATCGTTAGGTTCATTTTCGTCGGTTCCTCGCGGTCGTGCTTGATTCTTCCGTTCCGTTCATGTCACCGTCTATTTAATCGAGGCAAGTATCCTTATGAACTTACAATCTTGACATAGTAGTATTGTATGAGAAATGGTGTGTGTGTGTATGCTCACTACGGGTTAGATCCGACGGGGTCTCGGTAGGGGTCCACAGAGACGTGGATCGACGAGCTTGGTTTTAACCACTACGGGTTAGATCCGACGGGGTCTCGGTAGGGGTCCACAGAGATGTGGATCGACGGTTAATTGTGGTGCATTTTACAAATGTGATTTGATATTGGTATTTCCGGAAATGAGTGCTTTGGAACTATGTTTCTTTATTGCATGCATTTACTATATGTGTAAGATATAAGTTGTTCATCTGGTTACTTGTACTGGCGTAATTGCTAACCCATCTGGGGACCCAATTTGGGGAAATTCGTTTTATGAATTCCAGGTCAGGTTCATCGAGACGAGCGGGCGCTGGACCAGTACCCGGATGATGGTCGTGCGTGATGATTGTGCACGAGTGACGTCTTAGTGTCTTTTATCTTTTCATCTTTTGTGGTTTTTGAACTAATAGTAGTACTCGAGTACTTTAGAGTTCTTGTTCGTCCGGATTGTATTGTCGTCTATTATGTTTGTGTTGGATGATGATGTTATGTTTGACCGGTTGAACCGGGTGGATTATTCTGTTTTGCGTCTTTATGACGAGGTGTTATTTTGTCGTTTCTGTGAGTTGATGAGTATGATGTTGTTCAGCCTGGTGGGTCCCATATAGGGATTCACGACGCTGTAATATACCTCGAATATCTTCGGGTGTTACATAACTAGTACGAAGTTACGAATTAATAGCTTCGTATTAGTGTAACCGTAACTATTTCCAGCTACGAATTAGTAAGGGTGCCACTGTTTACACTCTGGTATATTGGTAAGAAATTGTAACTTCTTACCAAGTGTAACTAGTACGAAGTTACGAATTAATGACTCCGTATTAGTGTAACTGTAACTATTTCCAGCTACGAATTAGTATATGTTTTAATGGGGTTCTGGTATATTGGTAACAAATTGTAGCTTCTTACCAAGTGTAACTAGTACGAAGTTACGAATTAATGACTTCGTATTAGTGTAACCGTAACTATTTCCAGCTACGAATTAGTATCTGTCTTAATGGGGTTCTGGTATATTGGTAAGAAATTGTAACTTCTTACCAAGTGTACCATTTAAACTTAACATGTTACTATATTGGTAACGAACGTAACGAAACGTAACGAAAAACAAATAATAAATGATCAATTATTATTCGGGTAATGTAACGAATGTAACGAAAAATAAATATAGTATCCGCTTACTGGTACTTCGTGTACAATATTTCAACACGGTAAATAAGATACGTTATGATACAATAGCACAAAAGGTAAACAACACATGGTAACAAGACGGTACGAAATACATACGTCGTAACCCAGAAACTCAGAAAAAATAAGGAGAGAGATAAAGTGGATTAGTTTTATTGAAATGTAAGAGTGTATTGGTCCAACCATGTCATTTTTGGCAAGAATTTGTACTAACTAAATCACTTGACAAATATTGTCATTGACTATGGCAAAATGACTAAAGTAGTGTGTTGTTGCCCAAAATATTTATCCGAAGATTAATACTGCTGGAAGACGGACAACAAACAACAATTGCGGGAGCACTTCCGAGAGAAGATAAATAATACAAGATTTGCCGGGTTTGTTAGGCCCGGGCTTGAATGCTCTCGCGAGATGTTATTAATACAAATATTCGTGGATACAAGTATTAATGAGAGAAATCTAAATACAATGAGTGTAAAAAGACTCTGTTAATCCGGCTCTTGAGCGAAGCTTGGTGTTCTTCGTCCCGCCGATAATCTGCTCGAGGAGAAAAGGCCGGGAGAAGTAAGACCGAAAGAAAGCTGTTGCCAAGAGTTGGAGATTAGCCAAGTGCTGTATATTGTTTCTGTATTGTATGCTCAAATCGTGAGGTTGCAGAAGGAAGCTGAAGCCTTTTTTGTGGTAAAGGTTCGATCCCTTTACAAGTGCTGGGAGCCATGCTTATATAGGGACAGCCGGGTCCTGTCCTTTAGCTGCCGATCGCCTGCCGGTCATTTAAATATTCTGCCGATCGCCTGCCGGCCAATACTTTAATGGGGCGATCCCCTGGGCTGTCAGGCTAAAGTCCAAGGAAGATGCTGGCTGTCCGAATAAAGTCCAATGCAGTGGCTGGCCCAGCTGGGCGGTCCAATAAGGAGCCATCACGTGTCCGGAGTCAGTCAACATGTGGCCATACTGACAAGCTTTCGGCGGCCTGTCGGCTGGTGGAGGGAATCTGTCAGGCTTTGGTCAATGGCCCGAGATTCGCGGATCTTGTCTCGGCCCTTGCACGTGGTGCCAGTCTTGAGGCTCGGCCTTCGCCGACTGGGTGTCCGTCGGTGGTGATCGACATGAGCGGTCGTCTCTAGCTGATCATCCGAGGTCGCCATCGGCCAGTGGATGGAGATCGCCAAGGGTCGGTCGCCGAGTACCGAGAGGCGATCGTCTTGGTGTCGATCGCTCGGCACCGGGATTCCTCCTGGGACCTTCGGTTGGCCAGTCTAGCATGTCCGCTGGGCTAAGGCTTGGTCGCCTTGTCGCTGGTCGGCAGACTTGCCTTGGTCGCTCGGCAGTAAGTCGGTCGCTCGGCCTCGGAGGCGATCGCCGGTCGGAAGGTGTTAAATCTTGACACAACAATTGCCCCCCAGCTTGCTCCTATGTTGAAGACATGGGGCGAGGCGGTTCTTGCTGGTGATCGTGTATCGATGAGGACGGGCGATCTGAGCTGACTTAGGACTCGGACTTGGGCTATCATGGTCGATTGGCTTAGCTATCTTTCGGTCTTGTACCTGCAAAAAACAACATTGGCCGATCCCCCATGGAAACTTGGTGGTTTCGCTTTGTTTGAGGAATCGTGCACAGTCGCGGAGATCGATGGACCGACCCCATGACCGTGTCTTGGTGCACGAAGACAATGAGTGTCTCGTGACTCACTTTATTATGAGGGTCCTCTGTTAGGCTGCGCCTCGCCTTGTATTTAAACGAAGGGCGTGCGGTCTCGGTCTAGAGGAGTCCTTGCGCGGGGCAGCGTCGGATGAATCAACTCCACGCCCGCGGCTTGTTAGCTCTGCTTCCACCTCGGCCAGCCATGGAGATGGCCGACCTCGACGGTGTACGTTGAGACGGGGTTGTGGCATGTGTCCACTGATTAATGTTGGAGAGCCCTCTGACTACGCCGGCCTCGTATTTAAACGAAGGGCGGGCGATCTCGGCCGAAAGGGACCTTGCATGACCGAAGCAGCCGGTTCCATCGACTGCCAGGGCCATGGCTTTATGATGTGCGGTGGAGGCGATCTTATGCCTTAGTCCGTCATGTTATATGCTGGACTGTAGATGGCGATCGTGTCCACCGGGTTGCTGATGATGTTGCGATCTGGCCGGATGACTGGCGATCGCCGCTCGGCAGCCGATCGCTTTATTCGTAGGTCGGATATCGGCGATCGGCGGGAGCCAGTCCCTTATTTAGAATGTTGGACTGTAGGCGGTGAGCGAGTCCTCCGGCTCTTCTGGATAGTAGCGATCGGGCCGAAGGCGGAGGTCGTCGTACGGCGCCGACCGATCTACTCTAGTGAGAAGAAGCCTTTGCACAGACAGAAATCTGCGGCTCTAGCCGGAAGGCTGCGTAGGTCGTCGGCAGGGTCTTCGTGAGATGCCTGAACATAGGCGAGAAACCCTGAAAACCTCCTAGGACAGCGTAGAGGGCGGTCTCATCGCTTACGGGCTCGCCGTTGAGGATGATCATGTCAACCCGGTCGATGTAGTCCGAGTCGGACTCCTGTTCTCCTTGCCTGATTTGCATCATGCGATGGCGACCTTCTGGCCGGCGACCACAGTGGCGAAGTGCTCCGTGAAGACATGCGCCAGCTCGTTAAAGGAGCCGATGGACCGAGGTGGCAACGAGGTGTACCACCGGTGGGCGAGGTCGTCCAGTGTCAGAGGGAACATTCGGCACCTGGTCGCGTCCGATGCCCCACACCCGGTCATGTAGATGTTGAACTTGTGCAGGTGTGCTTGGGGGTCCGATCGCCCCTGGTACACGGGTGTCTGAGGAGGGGCGATCTTGTGCTGCACCGGGGCGAGCTCGATGTCGATCGCGAGCGGCTCGCTCGGCGGGGCGATCGTCCTCACGGCGCCTGCCCCGGATTGCAGGAGCGCCTTCATGTCGTTGAGTTGACGTTGCATTGCGGCAATCGCCGCGGCTCGGCTGCTTGCGGATCGGCTTTGGGCGCGGGGGCCGAGGCGATCGTGTACCGATCTCCGGACCCCGCTGCTGCCGACCTCGGGAATTTGGCGAGCGGGAGCCAGGCGGCTGGATCGTCTTGTGGGAGCCGGGTAGGCCGAGCTCCTGGTGACGGATACCAACTCCGTCGTCTCGTAGCTGGGGCCGGACTGCCCCGGTCGCCAGGTCGGGTCGCTGCCCAGGCGATCGAAGACAGACGTGCCCCGGCTGCCGAGCGCCTCTTGTTGCGGGCGAGAGCCTCCTGGCGATTGCTCGGCCAGTAGTGCCTTGAGCTTCCGCTTGATCTTCCGGCGAGAGACCGGGGCGTAGGCTGGCGCGTCGAGCACTCCGTCGCTCTGTAGGACGGCGGGGCCTTCGATCTGTTCCTTGGTTCGAACCGATCGAGCGAGAGGCTTGGGCCGCCGTCCGAGGGCGGATCGAGCGTCTCGATCGCGGCGGCTACCTTCCACCATCGGCCGCGGCTCGGGACCGACGGAACAGGTCCGCAGCCGGTGGTCGGCTTTCTTCGACGCGGAGGCGGAAGACATGTTTTCTGAAGGATTTCTTTGAAGTGCAGTAAGTGTCACTTCAAGTATCTGCCCCGAGAACAGTGAGTGTTCTTCGGGACGGTAGGTATAAAAATCGAGGGTTGGATCCCCTTCCTCTAGCGCCAATTGTTGTTGCCCAAAATAGTTATCCGAAGATTAATACTGCTGGAAGACGGACAACAAACAACAATTGCGGGAGCACTTCCGAGAGAAGATAAATAATACAAGATTTGCCGGGTTTGTTAGGCCCGGGCTTGAATGCTCTCGCGAGATGTTATTAATACAAATATTCATGGATACAAGTATTAATGAGAGAAATCTAAATACAATGAGTGTAAAAAGACTCTGTTAATCCGGCTCTTGAGCGAAGCTTGGTGTTCTTCGTCCCGCCGATAATCTGCTCGAGGAGAAAAGGCCGAGAGAAGTAAGACCGAAAGAAAGCTGTTGCCAAGAGTTGGAGATTAGCCAAGTGCTGTATATTGTTTCTGTATTGTATGCTCAAATCGTGAGGTTGCAGAAGGAAGCTGAAGCCTTTTTTGTGGTAAAGGTTCGATCCCTTCACAAGTGCTGGGAGCCATGCTTATATAGGGACATCCGGGTCCTGTCCTTTAGCTGCCGATCGCCTGCCGGTCATTTAAATATTCTGCCGATCGCCTGCCGGCCAATACTTTAATGGGGCGATCCCACAAAGGCTAAAGTCGAGAAGATCTTGTTTGTCCGAATAAAGTCAATGCGTGTTGGCCCGGTGGGCGGTCCAATTAGGAGCCATCACGTGTCCGGAGTCAGTCAACATGTGGCCCTACTGACAAGCTTTCGGCGGCCTGTCGGCTGGTGGAGGGAATCTGTCAGGCTTTGGTCAATGGCCCGAGATTCGCGGATCTTGTCTCGGCCCTTGCACGTGGTGCCAGTCTTGAGGCTCGGCCTTCGCCGACTGGGTGTCCGTCGGTGGTGATCGACATGAGCGGTCGTCTCTAGCTGATCATCCGAGGTCGCCATCGGCCAGTGGATGGAGATCGCCAAGGGTCGGTCGCCGAGTACCGAGAGGCGATCGTCTTGGTGTCGATCGCTCGGCACCGGGATTCCTCCTGGGACCTTCGGTTGGCCAGTCTAGCATGTCCGCTGGGCTAAGGCTCGGTCGCCTTGTCGCTGGTCGGAAGACTTGCCTTGGTCGCTCGGCAGTAAGTCGGTCGCTCGGCCTCGGAGGCGATCGCCGGTCGGAAGGTGTTAAATCTTGACACAACATAGTGGATTTCCTCATATATATATATATATATATATATATATATATATATATATATATATTGTTCCGGGAAATCCTTCCCGTATTGGTGTCTTACCTAATACTAGTTGTAGGGGGATAAGAGTTATGGTAGGTTCTAGACTCTTCCATAAGTAGTTGGATACTGTTAGATGTCTTACCTTAACTAGGAATCATATGTATGGAAAGACTCTCTTTGTAATGCCTATATAAAGGCCCCTCTATTCATTGTTATCAATACAATTGATTGCTGTCTTTACTTTTCTCCTCAAACACGTTATCAGCACGTAGCTCGAACGAAAGAAAAAAAAATCGGCCAATGACTCACTGCCGAGCTCGCCGCCGGACACCGCCGTCGGCCCTCCGACCGCCCGACACCGCGCCTCGATCAGCCACACGCGAATCCGCGGCCGCAGCCTGCTCCAGCCGCCAGCGCCACAGCCCAGCTCACGGACCTGGTACTCGCCGCCTGCTCACGCCGCCTGCTCGCCGCCACTCCGCCGTCTGCTCACGCCTGCCCGGCTCGCCGGTTCTCAGCTCCGCCGCGCCAGCTGCTCCGCCACCGGACGTCCAAGACCTCCGCAACCGGACCACCGCCACCGGACCGCCTCCGTCGCGACGCCGCCAGCCCGAGCGCCGGACCATCGCCACCAACCGCCGCCCTGAAGACAACCGCCAGCCACTGCCGCCTCCTCGCGCCGCCGCCGACCACCGCCGACCGCGCCGCCGCCCGCCGACCAGCTCCGATCCCGTAAGTCGACCAGCCCGACTCTCGGACCAAAACCCGAACATCAACTTATCTTGAGCCGTCAAAATTGCGCCTCCGGTTTCACGTCGTCGCATCGAGTACCAACCGTAGATCGAAGCACAAGACAGTTCAGACGTACCTAATTTTATAATCGAGGTAACTATCGGACTCGTCCCTTTTCAATTCTCTCCTTTTTGGGAATTTTCTTTTGGGGACACGGGTTTTGGGTTCTTTATCTCCCACGCTACTTTGCGGTGGATGAGACCGCGAGAAGTCGGTATCTCTGCGTGTCGAAGAAAAGCGTGTGGACGGTCTGGGGAGTCACGGAATTGTTGAAAAGTCGATGCTTGTGGTTGTTGCATACACCACGTATCCAGGTGCGATCGATATCGCCGTTTTTTTGTCGACTTTACTAAACAACAATTAAGGGAAGTAAATCGAGTAACGGTTATGTTACACGCTTTTAAAAGCATCGATTGTGACCGTTTACATTGTCATTGAAAATCCAACAAGACTAACTTCCTCTTGTTTATATCTTGTAGATGGCACAAAGCTCCAATGTTCATCCGGAGTTCGACATCCTTGACCATGCTGGTAAGGAGTACCATAGGTGGGTCTGAGACGTTCGCTTGGCGTTCGTCGGTAAGAGATTTACTACCACCATCTTTCCCTCTAACGAGCCTAACGCTCAAGAACCGAGCGAGGAAACCAAGGCTAATGCACTGATGTACTTGCGTAGACATATACATCCGTTGTTGAAAAAGTGTTATATGAACTTACAAACCCCTAAAGAACTATGGGACACACTCGAACAACGATTTAATAATGTGCATGATCAGCGCTTCCCCGAATTGCAACTTCAGTGGGAGCAAATCCGATTTTTGGATTATGCGAATGTGGAAGCCTATAATCAAGCTGTCCTCGATCTTCGCGCTGATCTTGGTTTTTGTGGTGTCAAGAAGTCTGATCAAGATTTGATCGAGAAGACTCTTAACACGTTTCCCGTGGGAGCAAGTGTAATTGCTCATCACCGCGCGTTGCCTATGAGGAAGGGAGAATTAAGAACTTTAGTGACCTTATCTCCCACCTCGCGAAAAGAAAGGCACCATGAGATTATTCTCAATAGCAATGCGCGCCCGGTACTGCAAGCCGATTCTAAGTAAATCAGGCTACCCACAAGAAAGCACCACGACAAAATAGAAAAGGCAACGCTACTCAGTTTTTGCAAGCACCACGGATGCATGACTCGAGCAAGCAAGGGAAAAGACGAGGTCGTCGTTCCAACGCGTGGAAGAGGAAAGGTGGCTCGGCCACGGGACCTAGTGGAACCCAACCACGTGGGCCGCCTCCTGCCGCCGGGAATGGAACCACTCCAAAGGAAGGCCGGAATTGCTATACTTGCGGATCGAAGAAGCATACTTACCGCAATTGCAAAGCGCCAAAGAACATCCAAGCTTACTACAAGCACTATAAACAATATTTGACTCAAGAGTCGAATTACATGGAAGTAGACAATGAGAATACGGAGGTGAACCATATTGAGATCCAGACTGAGATCCCTCCTCTCACCATTGCGGACAAAGACCAACATATGGATGTTGCCGACTTTGACTAGTTTTACGCTTTGGTTATGTTTTGTCTTGTTTCTAGTTTCCGAAAACTACTTTGGATTTTCATGAATGTAATAAAGTTGGCTATGATGAATAAAATTCTTTTAATTGCTGTGATTGTGCAAAGATGAATTTTATTTTTCTCCTCGAAAGCATGTTTGGTTTATCACAAAAATAATTGCTAGCAACGAATTGCTTGGTTAAAATAAAAATTTGATACATTGGTAGGATTTCATCAAAACTTTTGATCAAGACTAGGCGCATCCTCCTTGGTATTTGTTTATGCTTTGAGAGTTCAAACGGAATCAGTGGTTTTTAAACAGCCTTAGCTGTACCGACATTCCTACTTTCTCTGCAAGTCTACCAAGTTGGAGTTACCGAAAGGATCATTAGTAGAGATATAAATCGTAAACCAAGACGTGTTTTAAAGTATCTAAACGCTCCTATGGCCATATTTCCATAGTGTTGTATCAAAAATAATGCCTTTGAAAAAGGTTTAAACCTTGCTCTTTCACTCAACAATAGGGAAATACCAAAATAGCAAATTAAAACGAGCACTGAGATCTGAGTTTAATGATACAGAAAGTGCACGACCTATGGATAGAAAGATACGGAAGTCTAGTTTCCAGAACAACTGACCGTTCGTCCATAGCCTTCTTAACGAAGAAGTTATTGCTGTTTTAGTGAACAAAGGTCAAGCTGCGCGGAAATTATTTCCAGCGATTGTGCTAACTTTGATCCTAACCAACTTGGTCGAATTTCCCCAAACTCGATGTAAATGAGTTTTCGCTATGTCTCTAAACATAAGACTAATTGAGTTTCATGTCTTATTGTAGATGTCTCGTGGCGAAATTGAGTGCCTTCGATAGTGGAACAACCCACACTATTCTTCTAATAGGCAATTATTCAAGGATATTGTGCCATACATATCCTCGGTGACAACAATGATTGGTTCCTCCCAAGTAATTCAAGGGAGGGGACTGCTCATTTCTTGCTACCTAACGGTACGCATATTAATGTCACAAATGCTCTCTATGCCCCAAAAGCAAACCGAACCTTGCTAAGTTTTAGGGACATCCGTGCAACGGTTATCACCTTGATACACATTGTGAGAATGGAGCAGAATTTTTGTGTGTTACTGCGCGGAATGCGGAAGACGCCGCGTTCTCGAGAAACTTATGAGTCTAAGTAGTGGTTTATACCGGACTACAATAAGGGTTATTGAATCTATCTTTGTGAGTCACGAAATGTGTGATTCGAAGCATACCAACTATGGCATGACCGACTCGGTCACCACAGACGCGACATGATGATTCGCATTTTGAAAAACTCACATGGTCATCCGTTTTCAAGTCCAGAAAACGATTGGAAGCACCACTCGATATCGGCATTGATGTGAGTGAGCTTGATACCGTATCAACGGGACTAAAGATCGCACGCCCTAATAAGGTTGACGGTGCATCTCTCGTAAATCCCGAGGCTTCCGTGGCAATTTCTAATGCCCATAAATCGTTTTGTAAAGCCTGTTCACTAGCAAAGTTCATACCCTCTCCGTCCTTTGCTAAAGACTCAACACAAAATATTCGCTTCTTACAAAGAATTCAAGGGGACATATGTGGACCTATTCAACCAGAGTGCGGACCATTTAGATATTTTATGGTTCTGGTTGATGCATCGACGCGATGGTCACACGTCGCTCTGCTATCCACAAGAAACGCTGCATTTGCTAAACTCCTAGCACAAATTATCAAGTTACGGGTAACCACCCCGACTTCCCAATCTCGTCATTAAGATTGGACAATGCTGGAGAGTTTACGTCAAAGTCTTTTGACGACTATTGCATGTCGATTGGGATTGATGTTGAACATCCCGTCCCCCACGTTCATTCGCAGAATGGCCTTGCCGAGGCTATGATTAAGCGGTTACAGCTTATCGCCCGAGCATTGGTATTGCGCACCAACTTGCCGATTTCTGCATGGGGTTATGCAATTTTGCATGCGGCTATACTTATTCGCTTTCGACCCACTGCCAATCAACCGTTTAGTGCGTACCAGTTGGTAACTGGATATGAGCCTGATATTTCACACTTACGCATTTTTGGTTGTGCGGTATATGTGCCAATTACGCCTCCACAGCGTACTAAAATGGGTCCGCAAAGATGATTAGGTATATATGTTGGCTATGAATCGCCTAAAATTATCCGCTATTTGGAACCTTTGACAGGAGATCTATTCACTGCAAGATTTGCAGATTGTCACTTTGATGAGACAAACTTCCCGTCGTTAGGGGGAGAGAGGAATCGAACGATTCCAGTTGAACGCCAGGAAATTGTCTGGTGTGCTCCCTCCTTGCCTCATCAAGATCCCCGCACAGCTCAATCCGAGCTAGAAGTGCAACGTATTCTCAGTCTTCAGAAAGTTGCGGATTCGATGCCCGACAGCTTTACTGATCTGCGAAAGTGACAAGATCTACCATTCCCGCCGCGAATGTTCTGCAAGGTTGGAAGTCCCGATTATAGGGCAAGGTTCAGCCGCCCAAAGGAATGATGCCACCGGCGTCAACCTTAGTGGTGGGGCCAGGCCGCCCGGTTGCTCTTATCCCCTGCTCGAAAGAGGGGAGGCCGGTGGGTAGAAAGGATACCGAACCTCGAAAGAGAAGAGGAACGGAGGCACAAAATCCTCTCATCATCGACACGGTGACTCCGTCACACGAGATTATCTCGACTACGGATATGTCCTCGAATCAACAATGGAACAATCGACGGACGCGTCGGAAACTTTGTTGATGTCGGAAAATAAATAAATCTCGATGCAATGTACGAGTGAATACGTCTTATTGGGCCAGTCGTCCACGGTCGGACGATGCTTTTGCCTACTCCGTCGCTCAAGAAATTATTGAAGACGACGACGCCGAGCCGCTCGGTTCTTTGAGTGTCAACAACGAGCCAATTGGCGAAATGGAAAGATGCAATGCGGTGAACTAGACTCAATGGCTAAACGTGAGGTATTTGGCCGTGTCGAGCCAATACCCGTAGGCGTTAAACCGATTGGACATAAATGGGTCTTTGTTAAACGCAATGATAAGGATGAGGTCATGCGTTACAAAGCGAGACTAGTTGCCCAAGGCTTCTCGCAACGCCCGGCATTGACTACGAGAGACGTATTCTCCCGTTATGGACATCATCACTTTCCGCTACTTAGTCGGTTTGGTAGTGTCCGAAAAACCGAACATGCGGCTTATGGATGTGGTTACAGCGTATCTTTATGGGGATCTAGATACGGATATCTATATGAAAGTCCCCGAAGGGATTTCATGGCCCAAATCAAGTAGCTCTAAACCACGGAGCGCGTACGCTGTGAAATTGCGTCGTTGATGTATGGCTTGAAACAATCCGAAGGATGTGGTACAACCGCCTAAGTGAATACTTGGTTGGGAAGGGATACAAGAACAGTGACATCTGTCCATGCATATTCGTGAAAAGAACAGATGCAGGATTCGTGATTGTAGCCGTCTATGTAGATGACATGAATGTCATCGGTACCATAGATGAAGTCAATGAAACGGCCCGCTACCTTAAATCCGAATTCGAGATGAAAGATCCGGGAGGACTCGATTCTGCTTGGGCTTAGAGCTAGAACATCGAGATGATGGTATACTCATTCATCAGTCTGCCTATGTCCACAAAATGCTCAGGCGATTTAGCATGGACAAGGCACATCCTCTTGCTACCCCCATGATTGGTCGAAGTCTGGAAATGAACAAGGATCCGTTTCATCCTAAAGAGGAGGATGAAGAGGTCCTTGGAGCAGAAACACCGTACCTTAGCGCAATCGGTGCGTTGTTGTATCTGGCTCAATGTACTCGTCCAGACATCGCATTCTCTGTGAATCTGTTAGCGAGATTTAGCTCCGCTCCCACGATAAGGCATTGGAATGGAGTAAAACACATCTTTCGATACTTGAAAGGCTCCAGTGACCTTGGATTGTTCTTTCCCTACGCAAAGAGAGTGATATTAGAAAGGAATTGTTGAGGTGAAGACGATGCATACCGACCGTCGATCTTCCTCGATATTGCGGCTAAGCATGGTAGCTTGACTACCGGAAGTGCTAATGCAAGCAAGCTTACCCCTTATGCAGAGAATCCTAACGACACGTTAGTTGGATTTCTTGATGCCGGTTATCTCTCGACCCGCATAAAGGACGTTCCCAAACCGGTTATGTGTTCACCATTGGGAATACGGCGATATCTTGGCGATCTACCAAGCGGACCCTAGTTGCTACTTCCTCGAACCATGCGAGAGATAATTGCATTGCACGAATCCGTAAGGAGTGCATTTGGCTCGATCGATCATAGACCATATACGAGGAACGTGTGGATTAGATCCCACTACAAGAACTCCTACTTGCATCTTTGAGGACAATGCGGCATGCATTGAGCGAGATGAAGTTAGGTTTCATAAAGGGTGACAATACCAAGCATATTGCGCCGAAGTTCTTCTATAATCGGCAGAAATTTGAATATCGAAGTGAAACAAGTGAGTTCCGATGAGAATATCGCAGACTTGTTCACTAAGTCTCTGCCGAAATCTACATTTGAGAAACATGTGAGGAGCATCTAATGTATCGATTATCCGAGCTCAACTAAAAATGGCTCGATGGAATGAGTGTCATGTATACCTTAGGGAGTATACTTCACATGATTCGACATTTGTAGTTGGTGCGTTGCGCTCTTTTCCTCACCAAAGTCTTTATTTTTCCCACGGGGTTTTATTTGACTTGGAAAGGTTTTTACCGAGGCAACACATTGTGCACCATGTTAGTATTAGCGTTCGAGACAGAGTGTTAGGAAATCCTTCCCGTATTGGTGTCTTACCTAATACTAGTTGTAGGGGGATAAGAGTTATGGTAGGTTCTAGACTCTTCCATAAGTAGTTGGATACTGTTAGATGTCTTACCTTAACTAGGAATCCTATGTATGGAAAGACTCTCTTTGTAATGCCTATATAAAGGCCCCTCTATTCATTGTTATCAATACAATTGATTGCTGTCTTTACTTTTCTCCTCAAACATATATATATATATATATATATATATATATATCTTTAACCACTCTTAACTATGTTACCTATCATCTGCCACCTTTACACATATGACATCATAAATATTTATTTTGTAATTATATATATTATTTTTTATTTTATTTTACTGGGTTTTATATATTCTTTTGATATGTAAAAAATATATGTTGATATTTTCTATTTCATTTACAACTTGACATAGTAGATTATGTTTTTAAATATTCGGTGTATTTTACAAAGTTGTAACTAGAAAAAAGTATAGAAAGCTATTTTTAATAGATAATGGAAGTTAATGTAAGACTTTACGTCGGAATATCATGAAATCTCTATTTCAAATATAATCATTTATTATAATATCTGCTTTAATATACTTCAAGAATTTTGTAATTTCTTTCTTAAATAGCATCAGAATGAAATAATATTTTTGGTACAGTATTACGGAGTGTTGATCTAATTAATATGAGTGAGTTATGGACACCAATGGATATTAGAATTTAATGAATATTGATACTATTTGGATTTGATGTATTATTTGGTACAAATTATATTTAGTGATTTATTCATTTTGCACACGAAATGATTAGAATAGTAGTAAATTTCTGCGTTTTTGAATCGAATGAATCGAATCGAATCGAATCAATTGAATCGAATCAATCGAATCGAATTGGATTCGAATCGAATCGAATCGAATCGAATGGAATCGAATCGAATCGAATCAAATATATATTAAGGGAAAATAATAATAATGGGAAATAATAATAATAATAGTAATCCAACGATAATAGTAATATTATTAGTAATAATAACAATAATAATAATTAAGATTAGTAATAATAATAATAATAAGAAGACCTGAACTGAACTGAACTGAACTGAATGGACCTGAACTGAACTGAACTGGAAAATAAGTCCAAAAGAACAGGGCCTAAGAGTAGTAATAACTAATAATAACTAGTATAGTGTTTGGATTGCGGTGAATTGACTGGGAAATAAAGTGGATCGTGGAAGGTGAACGAGCTAAGAGAGGGGAATGAGAAGGAGAAGATGAGAATATGAAGCGATGAGAAAAGAAGATGAAGGGTGGAGAAGAAGAAATGGATAAATAAAGCCGGACAGACGAACAACTTATATTTTTGGTCCACTCGAAGTAAAAACTCCTTTTGGCCGTGATAATATTTGAATTCTAGGTATTTTTTAATATATGATATATATACATATAATATCATAATAAAGTAAATTTGGTTATATTTAAAATATCATATTTTATGCAATACAACATATACAATATAATATAATACAATATAATATAATTTCTATCTATAATATATAAAAGAATATATTTATATAATTCAAATGAGTACGCGGGATAGGGTAATCGGGTAATATTTTATACTCATACCCTATCCATACCTATTTTTAAATTTTTGGGTTCGGTCAATACCCGACCGTGTTACGGGTTTATTCTACGGATAAGAGTGGGTACAGAAAAAATTGACATCTCTACCCGAAATAATTTAAACAATCCTAGTAGTAGTGTATGCAATAGTAATACTACTACTACTACTACTATTACTACTACTAATAACAACAATATTAATAATAATAAAAACTTTGAAAACGAAACTAATTGAAAAGAGGGGTGATAGGACAACACCCTGAACAACATCCCAATACACACCCCGTGCTTTATGGGTGTTGTACCGCATACTTTACAGATTAAATATTTATAATAATATTATAATAAAATTAATAGTAAAGCACGTAGTACAACACCCATAAAGCACGAGTGTGTTTGGGGCTGTGGTTCAGGGTGTTGCCCTATCATTTCTCAATTTAAAATATCAGTATCCTTAAAGATGTGCTTGTCGAGATAATTTCACATATAGTCCTGTAACTTTTACCGAGTCCACAAAACATCCTATAAGTTTTCATTTCTACAATTTTAGTCCTTTTAACTCAATCGTAGTCCTATTTGTATCAAGAACGGTCCTTTCCGATCAAGAACTTCTATTTCCGCCGTTGCTTAAAAATTTCCGACCAAAATTAGACACGTGGAAAGCCAACTCATTAAATATTAACACATCACCATTTATTTACATAATAATTGCACAGAAAAAGAGGAAGCTTCACATTTCATCTCCCCGCTCGGCTGCGCAGAAAATGTAACACCCCCAGATTTAACCGGAAATATTACAGCGCCGTGGGCCTCGAGATGGAACCCACAAGGCTAAAAGAAATTTTCGCAAACATTTACAAATGCCCAAGAGGCCAACGACGGTACTATCTTTAAAACATTAGAAGACTATATAAAATCTGTTTAGCAAAACCGTCGTAAAATCTCGTTTTAAAAAGGGCGAAGCCAAACGGCCGAAACTCAATAGTTCAGAAAATGATTTCCAAAGTAACTCAAGTTACCAGAAACGAAAGGTCATTTCAAAATACTCAAGCAGCGGAAAAGACAATAGTTAAAAGTACTCTAGCAGCAGAATGCAACAACTCATCAGGAAACTCAATACAAAAACATGCCCTAGCCAGTATCCTCCAAGAAGCTCATCTCTCCACGACTGCTACAAGCTCGATATCCAAAGAACCTAAAAAGAAAGCCCACGATGGGGTCAGCCATAATATCCAACAATGATAACCGTCACATCACATTAATAACTACATACCAATGAGAATACAAAATAAGAATACGACCAATGTAATCTTATCGTAGTAACTTTACTTACTCAAATAATTCTCATCAGATCTCGTACTCGATTAACCAATAAACTCGAACATAATATCTGTATTGTACCTCAAACAATACTCAATATTCTCAAACTATCATAACCAACTCACGATACGGAAATATACCAGTCCTGACCAATACGATCCATCGGATAGCATCATCAAATCCCAATACGATAACCGATTGTCCATCAAAAGACGAATACCAAAGGAAATACGGAACATACCTCAAGATATGAACTGTCACGACGAAATCACGTCAGTCTAATCTAAGATCAGATCAACAACATACGGACACGGTCCTAACACAAGACCTACAATGCACTCATATGACAACATCAATATATGCTCAAAATAATAACAACAGTGTATACTTAATGGAAATCCCATGATCCAACGCCCTCAGCATAGATCCCAAGATGATCCTACTAGATCAACACGAGGTGGATAACCAACAATATACATATACACAAAACAACACATGATAAAATCAATGATGTGAATCCACATGATTCCATCAACATAATACCGGGTAATCCAACGATCCAACGCCCTCAGCATAGATCCCCATGATAATCCCGTCAGACCAACGCATGGTGGAAAACCTGTCCAACGATCCAGCGCCCTCAGCATAGATCCCCATGATGATCCCGCCGGACCAACACATAGTGGACATCCGATTCAGCGCCCTCAGCATAGATCCTCATGACCCCATCAGATCATTTACAACAAATAAACAATGTAATTATGCTTACATATATGCAACTCAATATGTTCATCAACATGAACAACATATGAATCGAAACATGAACGACACTATGATGACACAACTAGGACGACTTCATGTTCAGAAACATGAATGACAACCTGCCTGATCAACAACATCAATGCTAAACCGAATCAAACTAAGATACTTGTCACGAGTCCTTCAGGAGAAATCTCGATGTCAAATCATCACCAGTGATTATCCTCAATGCTCGGCGACCCAAACGTACCATGGACTATAGATACTCATATTCCCATCTTTCTAGCAACGTAACCTTCCCGAATATGCTAATAACCGAGATAAAGCATATACATTATGATTTAACTCCCAGAATCGGAAAGACAACACATAATCCAAATCTCCAGAATTTGCAGTAATAATCATTACTATATGCATTATAAACGAAATGAAACTGAAACCATTCATTAAACATTATAACTGAGCAAGTAATAACTTGCCTCGATACCGATGAAGTCGTTACCAAATACATTGTCGTCATCTACAAGTCCCTCGACCCTGATCAATACAATCTACGAACATTCTCGAATACGACCGCAAAGCATGGTTCTAATCACCGATCACTTACCACAACCTATGGCAATAATCAATAAACAACAATCCGGTAACAATCAATAACCGACATAGCCAATCCACAAACCCAACGGTTCTACGATATCTCGGTTAAACATAAGTCTGAACAATCCAACTCAAACCAGTACAAATTCACAACCACAACACGAAAATACTGCACTGTCTGCCTACTTAGAGCACGTTAAACGCATAACGTAGCGTGCGCTAAGTAGCTCCCGTTAGCGTGCGCTAATGCTGTACAGATGCATGTTTTTCAGACACCGAATCAACATATGGCGATTATCAAGAACACTAAGTGATTCTAAACTATGTTCAAAGCTATCAAAACAGCGAAATCCGACATCCTTTAACATATAAACAATCATTCAACTTATAATCCAAGTCCTATATCCATATATCATCTTCCTCAATATCAACATCATGAAACCTTAAGAACGTAACAATACTTCCATAATGTATCATTACAGGGAGTAATTATTAATAATAACATCAACATTCGAAACTGAGGAGAAGATTTAACCAACTTATCTCAAGAATACGGACAACACGATTCAAACCATACGAATCACATCAATATCCATATATCAATAACAACATCATCATAATCCGGTAATCCATCTCCTAATCATAACTTGTTTATATGATATTCATCAACTCAAGAACGTAAATCTCCAATCCAAAACGAAATCCAAAAGTGAAGAACTATTACATTGTATAGACGAACCATGAAGGAGAACAATCAACTTCATTCCAAGAATCATCAATAATTTCAAGAACAAGACTTTAATCCATGTTCCTCTGCTTAATATTTGTTAAAGATCGTCATCTCTCAGTGTTTGGAACCTCAAACTTCTCTCTAAAAACTCTCTCTCTCGGTTGCAAGGAAGGAATGAACGGATTGAAGGATAATGCCCAACTACACATATATATTGTATATTATTAACGTACGCTAACGTCCTCATTTAACGTACGTTACATGCTTAGCATGCGCTAACTCTCTTTCGTTAGCGTGCGCTATCGCGGTCCATAGACTACTGACTTGCTCCGCACATCAGTTTACGTACGTAATGCCCATGCAATAACGTACGTAAACTACATTGTCTAACGCACGCAAAATCTTATATCTTAGCGTGCGCTAATCGTAGTTGACTTGCTACAGTCTGCACCTACCCCGAATAGGCTCGTGACCCCACATGCCGAAAGCAACCAATAAAGCCAAGATTCCCTGTTGACCGACATATTAGCGTGCGCTAACAACAGGCATTAGCGTGCGCTAATCCTTTACGACAAACACCCCAAACTAGGCGGATATTACAGTGCCGTGGACCCCCGACTGGGACCCACCAGGCGAATGAAAATGAATGAATTACACAGGTAAATGTAGTACCGAACCACATTACAACATCGATTACTCCGACGAGGAGTTTTATACAACACACCCAGGATAAAATAGAATACATGTGTATTTTATATGACGATAAAATACACAACACTGAATGAAATGAACACTCAAACGGAATGTCTGCAGCGGAATAAATAGAGGAAACACAAATGACTGAATAAATGACTGAACAGACTGGGGCCCCCTACTAGTATCACTGGGACTCCTCGCCACCGTGCTCTCCCGTGCCTTAGCCTTGCCATGACTGAAACAGCAGATCCCCAACGGGCCGGCCATACGTAACAACAATCCTCAAGGGTTGAAAATACACAATCATGATATATCCGAAATTATGAATTATTCTCAAAACATACGCAATCAAACATGCTATATGAATCGACTAATCGATGCGGCTCAAAGGAATGGCGCCACACTACGCCCGGATGGAAATGTGTCCGTGCACAAGCCACCAACGATCAAACACGCGTGGTCTTGTACCTGTCGGCCTCACGAGCAATCGACTCGTGTGCACACCCAATGTGAGGCCGCCAACCAACACACGACTATAATGTGCCCGACATGAAAATCCTACACATACCAACTGCACGCCAAGATGACCGGAATGCCACAATAAGACAAAAGTGACAATGAAAATGAATAATGACTCACCAAGATTGAATGATGGTGAAATGAATGATAGCTCAATGAAATGATCGGAACCGTCGTTCCTTATGACTGAGGTGATTAATTGACAATGACGAGTTTTGATACGATTAATACAATGATGAATGAGTTATGATTATGAATGAACAACGACAAAAGGAATGAATATCCTTTTAACCGAGTAAGAATTAACTTACACAATACCGATGATGAATGTCCGTCCACGAACAACGTCCTAAATGAAATATCGGTCGCTCGAACAACCTTGAACAATAATAGTTACCAACAACCGATCAATACATGAATCAAATACGATCATAACCGACCCAAACGTCGATACAACAATATCCGAACTCGTATGAAACGAAACCAACTACAAGATGAGTATTTCAAACCATCAAAACACTTTCAAGGATATCAATAATCCATTAGGAATCCATAACTCATGATTACAACAACATCCATCGGAAAATCCCCAATTAACCGAAGTCAACCCCAAGGGTTCTTGGAATAATTCCGAAAATAACCGTTTAAATCCGTAGGAATATATTTATCCAAGTTAGATAATCCATAACTAACATATTCCAATGATAATCCAAGCTTACACGAAGAAATCGGAAGGAAAACCCAAAAATCCGAAATTCTAGATCCAAGAGTTTAATACCTTTGATTCGATGTGATGAAGATGATGAAATGATGATCAATCCGAAAGATGAGCTTGAAAATGATGATTGATGATTACACCTCGAAGAATCCTCTCCGAAACGCTCGAAATCGCCCAAAACTACCGAAGGAATGAAATGAGATGGGAAATGACGAACTCTGACTAAACTGTCCAATTTATACTCAGTCCATGTTAGCGTGCGCTAGCCCTTGTGCATAGCGTGCGCTAACGTGTAATTTGGGTAGTCCAAGAATCCTGTCCGAACACGGTAGCGCGCGCGCTACGTACCTATTTGTAGCGTGCGCTACGGCATATTACTAGCGTGCGCTAATATCCATTGTTAGCGTGCGCTAGCGAAATATTCGACGCCCGATCGAGTCCAGAAAACCGTCGCCCTCCGATCTAACCTCGATAGCGTGCGCTACAACAACCGATTAGCGTGCGCTATAATATTGATTGCGACGCTAAAAATAACTCATAGCGTGCGCTATGAATTAATCCGGTGCAATCCGGTAGCCACCGGACCCAACCCGATCCGTCCCTAGCGCGCTACTCCACACATATAGCGTGCGCTACTACAACCCGTTAGCGCGCGCTACTTACCACTCGTAGCGTGCGCTACAATTATTCTCACCGCAGTCAGACCTTCCGGATCGGCCAAGGTAGCCTTAGCGTGCGCTAAAGCTGAGCGGTAGCGTGCGCTACCTATACCCAATTAGCGTACGCTAAAAGGAGTATGTAGCGTGCGCTACTCCTCAAGCACAGCTTGCAACGAAAATGACAATGATGATAAACACGGCACGAAACTCCAATCAGATTAGTGATGAATGACGATTGATACACGATACAATTACTCTGAATGATGAATACCATGACTGAATCTGAGTGATAAATGATCAATAATGAATGAGATTACTGAGCATCAATTACTGAATGATAATTACTGAGTGATAATTACTGAGTTACAACCGGGTATTACAATTAACGTACGCTAACGTCCTCATTTAACGTACGTTACATGCTTAGCATGCGCTAACTCTCTTTCGTTAGCGTGCGCTATCGCGGTCCATAGACTACTGACTTGCTCCGCACATCAGTTTACGTACGTAATGCCCATGCAATAACGTACGTAAACTACATTGTCTAACGCACGCAAAATCTTATATCTTAGCGTGCGCTAATCGTAGTTGACTTGCTACAGTCTGCACCTACCCCGAATAGGCTCGTGACCCCACATGCCGAAAGCAACCAATAAAGCCAAGATTCCCTGTTGACCGACATATTAGCGTGCGCTAACAACAGGCATTAGCGTGCGCTAATCCTTTACGACAAACATCAGTTGACTAATCAGAACATGCGCTGAAAGTGGCCTGGTCCACACATAGATTCCTTCTGATCTGTTCTGCACTAGCGTGCGCTAAACCAATACGATAGTGTGCGCTATACATGATTATTAACGTGCGCTAATAATGCTACACTTAGCCATTTACACTGATCTTGCTCGTCGTCTCAACATACTAGATACGTATACATGACACACTATATCCTTTGTCGACCAAGTACGACAATTATACCAATACAGATGTCTCAGTTCTACAATTATTTTATCCATATTGTACAGATTTCACGCTGTACAACAAAACTCGGATAAAATAACATTAAATAATAGTAATAAAAATTCCGGATATTACATACTACACCACTTAAAATAAGTTTCGTCCTCGAATCTTGCAAGCCGTTATAGAAAAACAAACAAATCGTTCAACCAAAATATTCCGAAACCATCACGACAACGATCGATCGTCATTATTACTGAATAACCAAAACAGCACACTTGCAAATGTGCAAAGTCGACGATCTCCTGAGATACTATCAATCACAATTCCATGAGTCTCAACAAAATATATCATCTTCGGATGAAATAATCTATCCGTGTCAAAACCTGTCTGCATGATCGCACAATCAAGTCCAAATCCTGATACAAATCAATAATGCACGATACATCTGTGAAACAACGACACAGATCCCAAAACATCGACACAAAATCCGAACGCTCAAATGATCACCAACAATGATCAATCAATAAATTAACCGAGAATATCATCATGATAAACTCTAATATGACCAACGAACGATCAACAATAATCGAGAATACCTTCACACAGTAAGCTCCAACATGGTCAACACAGAACCACAGAAATAGATATACGAAAGAATAACATTCTCAAAACGACAAACCAATCACATACGGTGGATGTCAATAAACATACCCGACTGGTGAACATACTCCTCGGCATACGAACAACCAATCACAAACCGACGAACATATTCAACCATACATGGAGTGGGAATGACCACTCACTATCCAAAACAACCAGCATGGGGTCACCATCCCCAAACCTACACTTACAAAGAAATCATTCAAAAATCACCTATGATAAAATCGCGCTACTACCATACCAATGGAATCACATAGCACATATTCTTCAGTTTCATAAAATCCTAAGTTTCAAAATCATATTCTGTACCCGAATCTGCAATATGCAGCATATAATTCTCTTATCCAATAATTCAACCGATCATCCCTCGATAACCAAACTACTATACTGAAGTTCGAATCTCTTTTCCTCGTACCGTACTGATGTCTTATCCAGTTCGTGAGTCACACTCAGAACTTCACCATGATATGCATTATGCACTAAATGCGTATTTATATCGATCATATTTTCAAAACTAGTTTGAAATCATATAGTCTCGTCAAAAGACAAATTTCTGAAAGTTCTTTCAAAAATTTCAAAACTCAAAACATAAATTTTCGTAAGACCACTAAATCAATTTTAAAAATTAATCGGCTCACTGCTGCCAAGTATTCGATAACAGTTTCCTTCGAATCCACACGATTTCGAAGTTTTAAAATGAAAACTATGCAAATGCTCGACTATGTCCATACTCATGTATACCAGTTCGACTTGTCACCAATATCCACTGATATTCCAGCGGAAAAACACACGATAGAGTTCCAAAATCTCAATATATAAATTCCGACCAAAAACTCCTTTTCCACATATAACTCGCAACGTCAATCATTAACCCATCCTGGATTACTTCAAATCTGTTATGGCAAAGCAAAGAATAATTAATAAATCAAACACAGCGAAAGACTTCCCGAGAGGTTTCATTTGAATAGGTAAACCAAAACTCCGAAAGGCGGAAATAAAATAGATAAACGATTGGTAAAGTATTTTACAAATCTCGGGAGTTTTAGAAAACAGGAAAGTCTTTTGAAACATTAGGGTCTCAGCCCGTATCTCATTCCACATTACAAGAAGTTTAAAAAGTAGAAAACTCTTTTCGGACCCCAAATCCTGAGTTATAAAACCATTTCAAAATCGATTGGGTCTCGGCCCAAAAATCATTTTCCGTAAAACATCCGTGAAACGTTCATTTTAAAAAGTATCATTTTCAAATGCTCAAAAGCAGTTCATATATCACAAAATGAACTAACATGACTACATGTTCTTCTCAACAATCCATAGTCCTTCTCCCGAATACACAATTCCGTTCCAAAATCTAACCACCATACTGATTCTCAAAATCATAACTCCTCAAGATCATCAATCCTGTCCCAACTCTGTCACCTTATACTGTAACGCATAATATCTGCTGAATCTCAAAACGTATAAACTTAGAACGGCAATAAATCTCAACGAAACACAAAAATCCAAATACTTACAGATCGTGAAGCCGACGATTCCCCGTGATACTGGCACATGTCTCGACTCAAGAAAATACTCGACACAGATATTTTCAAAACACGCATTTTGCGAAAATCAGTTCAACTCGAGAACACGACACATTTCTATCTGAAGAAATACGTTAGTACCATTTGTAAAAGTTTATAACAAGCCCAGTACTATACTGGCAAATCCCATAACGCACAAGCCTGAGTGAACAACAAAAACTCACGGCTCTAATATTTGTCAATCGACAACTCGAATGACGCGACAAAAAACACGACCCAACTCGACCCGATTGCCTAGGTTTTCTCAACCTAAGCTCCGATACCATATTCTGTAACACCCCCAGATTTAACCAGAAATATTACAGCGCCGTGGGCCCCGAGATGGAACCCACAAGGCTAAAAGAAATTTTCGCAAACATTTACAAATGCCCAAGAGGCCAACGACGGTACTATCTTTAAAACATTAGAAGACTATATAAAATCTGTTTAGCAAAACCGTCGTAAAATCTCGTTTTAAAAAGGGCGAGGCCAAACGGCCGAAACTCAATAGTTCAGAAAACGATTTCCAAAGTAACTCAAGTTACCAGAAACGAAAGGTCATTTCAAAATACTCACGCAGCGGAAAAGACAATAGTTAAAAGTACTCTAGCAGCAGAATGCAACAACTGATCAGGAAACTCAATACAAAAACATGCCCTAGCCAGTATCCTCCAAGAAGCTCATCTCTCCACGACCGCTACAAGCTCGATATCCAAAGAACCTAAGAAGAAAGCCCACGACGGGGTCAGCCATAATATCCAACAATGATAACCGTCACATCACATTAATAACTACATACCAATGAGAATGCAAAATAAGAATACGACCAATGTAATCTTATCGTAGTAACTTTACTTACTCAAATAATTCTCATCAGATCTCGTACTCGATTAACCAATAAACTCGAACATAATATCTGTATTGTACCTCAAACAATACTCAAGATTCTCAAACTAGCATAACCAACTCACGATACGGAAATATACCCGTTCTGACCAATACGATCCATCGGATAGCATCATCAAATCCCAATACGATAACCGATTGTCCATCAAAAGACGAATACCAAAGGAAATACGGAACATACCTCAAGATATGAACTATCACGACGAACTCACGTCAGTCTAATCTAATATCAGATCAACAACATACAGACACGGTCCTAACACAAGACCTACAATGCACTCATATGACAACGTCAATATGCTCAAAACAATAACAATAGTGTATACTTAATGGAAATCCCATGATCCAGCGCCCTCAGCATAGATCCCAAGATGATCCTACTAGATCAACACGAGGTGGATAACCAACAATATACATATACACAAAACAACACATGATAAAATCAATGATGTGAATCTACATGATTCCATCAACACAATACCGGGTAATCCAACGATCCAGCGCCCTCAGCATAGATCCCCATGATGATCCCATCGGACCAACGCATGGTGGAAAACCTGTCCAACGATCCAGCGCCCTCAGCATAGATCCCCATGATGATCCCGTCGGACCAACGCATAGTGGACATCCGATCCAGCGCCCTCAGCATAGATCCTCATGACCCCATCGGATCATTTACAACATAAACAATGCAATTATGCTTACACATATGCAACTCAATATGTTCATCAACATGAAAAACATATGAATCAAAACATGAACGACACTATGATGACACAACTAGGACGACTTCATGTTCAGCAACATGAATGACAACCTGCCTGATCAAAAACATCAATGCTAAACCGAATCAAACTAAGATACTTGTCACGAGTCCTTCAGGAGAAATCTCGATGTCAAATCATCACCAGTGATTATCCTCAATGCTCGGCGACCCAAACGTACCATGGACTATAGATACTCATATTCCCATCTTTCTAGCAATGTAACCTTGGTACCCGAAAATGCCAATAACTGAGATAAAGCATATACATTATGATTTAACTCCCAGAATCAGAAAGACAACACATAATCCAAATCTTCAGAATCTGCAGTAATAATCATTGCTATATGCATTATAAACGAAATTAAACTGAAACCATTCATTAAATATTATAACTGAGCAATTAATATCTTGCCTCGATACCGATGAAGTCGTTACCAAATCCATTGTCGTCATCTACAAGTCCCTCGAACCTGATCAATGCAATCTACGAACATTCTCGAATACGACCGCAAAGCATGGTTCTAATCACCGATCACTTACCACAACCTATGGCAATAATCAATAAACAACAATCTGGTAACAATCAATAACCGACATAACCAATCCACAAACCCAACGGTTCTACGACATCTCGGTTAAACATAAGTCTGAACAATCCAACTCAAACCAGTACAAATTCACAACCACAACACGAAAATATCGATCGTCTCGCCTACTTAGCGCACGTTAAACGCATAACGTAGCGTGCGCTAAGTAGCTCCCGTTAGCGTGCGCTAGCCCGTAATCTTAGCGTGCGCTAATGCTGTACAGATGCATGTTTTTCAGACACCGAATCAACATATGGCGATTATCAAGAACACTAAGTGATTCTAAACTATGTTCAAAGCTATCAAAACAGCGAAATCCGACATCCTTTAACATATAAACAATCATTCAACTTATAATCCAAGTCCTATATCCATATATCATCTTCCTCAATATCAACATCATGAAACCTTAAGAACGTAACAATACTTCCATAATCTATCATTACAGGGAGTAATTATTAACAATAACATCAACATTCGAAACTGAGGAGAAGATTTAACCAACTTATCTCAAGAATACGGACAACACAATTCAAACCATACGAATCACATCAATATCCATATATCAATAACAACATCATCATAATCCGGTAATCCATCTCCTAATCATACTTATTAACTTGTTTATATGATATTCATCAACTCAAGAACGTAAATCTCCAATCCAAAACGAAATCCAAAAGTGAAGAACTATTACATTGTATAGACGAACCACGAAGGAGAACAATCAACTTCATTCCAAGAATCATCAATAATTTCAAGAACAAGACTTTAGTCCATGTTCCTCAGCTTAATCTTTGTTAAAGATCATCATCTCTCAGTGTTTGGAACCTCAAACTTCTCTCTAAAAACTCTCTCTCTCGGTTGCAAGGAAGGAATGAATGGAATGAAGGATAATGCCCAACTACACATATATATACTGTATATTATTAATGTATGCTAACGTCCTCATTTAACGTACGTTATATGCTTAGCGTGCGCTAACTCTCTTTCGTTAGCGTGCGCTATCGCGGTCCATAGGCTACTGACTTGATTCGCACTTCAGCTTACGTACGTAATGCCCATGCAATAACTTACGTAAACTACACTGTCTAGCGCATGCAAAATCTTGTATCTTAGCGTACGCTAATTGTAGTTGACTTGCTACAGTCTGCACCTACCCCGAATAGGCTCGTGACCCCACATGCCGAAAGCAACCAATAAAGCCAAGATTCCCTGTTGACCGACTGATATTAGCGTGCGCTAACAACAGGCATTAGCGTGCGCTAATCCTTTACGACAAACATCAGTTGACTAATCAGAACATGCGCCGAAAGTGGCCTGGTCCACACATAGATTCCTTCTGATCTGTTCTGCACTAGCGTGCGCTGCCTTTTACCTTTAGCGTGCGCTAAACCAATACGATAGCGTGCGCTATACATGATTATTAGCGTGCGCTAATAATGCTACACTTAGCCATTTACACTGATCTTGCTCGTCGTCTCAACATACTAGATACGTATACATGACACACTATATCCTTTGTCGACCAAGTACGACAATTATACCAATACAGATGTCTCAGTTCTACAATTATTTTATCCATATTGTACAGATTCCACGCTGTACAACAAAACTCGGATAAAATAACATTAAACAATAGTAATAGAAATTCCGGATATTACAGAAAACCTAATTCCTAAATTGAAAACCACGAGAGTGGCGCTGGGTCGGTAGAGAGCAGATAGAAGGCAGGTAATTTGAAGGTCGCAGAAATAAAATTTTTGTTCGGTTATTGTTCAAGTATGTCACAGAATTTTTTTTACCCTTTTGTTCGGAATTTGTTTTACCCTTTGTTCAAATTATACCCTTTTTTACATCGAATTTTTGTTATGAAGGTCGCAGAAATAAAATTTGTTGAGGTGTTATTTTGTGGACAATTTTTTGAATAAATTTTTTTGAACAGTTACCGTGATAATTTTTTGAATAAAAATGCCCTAATTTTTTTGGAGGTGTTATTTTGTGGATTTCATGGGTTAGATTTCATGTGTACCAGTTTGGGTGTATTTTCATGGGTTGAGGATTCACAAACTCTTTATTTTGTGGATGGTATGACCGAGAAGTATGTCACAAATATCAACACTAGTAGAAAAATACCATTTCACATCGGACATTTTAGATCGGTTCTATAATAACCAATTTAGAAAGTGATGCGGCCATTTTCTAAATCGGTTCTAAAATAACCGATCTAGAAAGTGGCATGATCATTTTCTAAATTGGTTGTTTGAGAACCGATCTAGAAAGTGGACTTTCTAAATCGGTTATTTTAGAACCGATCTAAAAAGTGCACTTCCTAGATCGGTTATTTTAGAACCGATTTAAAATCCACTCGAGAAATTATATTTAAATTTAATATAAATGCAATTTTCTCAAACAACTCACCTTAGCCTAGTGGTTGAGACTTCACTCCCCAACCACAAGGTCAAGGGTTCAAACCCTCATGGCAACAAATTGAAATACATTGATATTACAAGACTGGGTCGGGCCCGATCTTGGGTCGGATATTGGGCCGGGCCGGTTGTGGTCGGGTCGGGGCCGGCCTGTGGTTGGGTCGGACCCGAGCTTGGGTTAGGGTTATTTTTTTTGGAAAAAAAAAGACTTTCTAGATCGGCTCAAATAGACATTCTAGATCGGCTCAAATAGACATTCTAGATCGATTAAATAACTGATGTAGAAAGCAAACTTTCAAGATCGGTTCTGAAAATCGATGTAGAAAGTCCAGGCTTTCTACATCGGCTGGATCTATAATGGTTATTTAACCGATTTAGAATGTCTATTTTACCCGATTTAGAAAGTGTTTTTTTATAGTAGTGCAAGAATGAGAATCGGTCAACCTAGCAAACTGGAATATGAAGATAAGTTTTGTTGGGCATTGTCACACAAAACTTCAGATTCGAGTAGTTACGTCCAAAAATCGAAATTATCAAAAGTTGTACTATTATTGTGAAGAACATACTTTTGATTCTTGGTGTAACCCAACTAATGAACAAGATATACGAGAAGAAGATGGATCTACTGCCAATAGCAAAGACGTCAACAGAGACTTGAAATTGAAGAAGAACCTGAAGAAAATTAGCAATGCATTGCATGAATTTTCACTACTCTTGAGAATCATAACGATCGTTGTATCCATAATTTTGATTCATACAATCATAATTCTGTTTTTGATTAAATGATGGTGTTGTTGTAGCATCATTGAGTTGATAAATTAACAGCTCTAAATAAAGTTGGATGTTCTTATGTACGATGTTACATTGAGTGAACATGTATGTAATTTTACATTGTATTTGAATTGTGTTATGTATTGTTGGAATATATTGAACAAGTACTATATAACATTGTTTTTGAATTATGTTGAACATGTATTATGTAATTTATTTTCACTGTTATTGAACATTTTTTGTGCAAAAGGAATTCCAAAATTTCCAGAAATTTAAAGCAAAATGCATTATGTAATCCACAAAATGGAATGCCCTAATTTTGTATATCAACAACATTGAGGTTGTGGTAATGGTATTTCACTAACAATAACAGAAAGGCTATTGTAAACCTACAGTATGCAATATAAATCAAAGAAAAACTAGAGAAAAACAGGAGCTGGACAAAAACAACTTGAACTCAAAAAACTGGAGAAAAAATGCAGTATATAATAACACAAATGACATTGGTTTCAAATTTTGCAAGTTTACACAACCAAATTCATCAAGTTTACTCATATAATAACTGGAGCTGGATAAAAACAACTTGAACTCGAAAAAAAATGTCCTGAATCTATTTTCCCATTCCACTGACATGGCTTGATTGAGATAAGTCTAAATATTTCTGCCCTCCGTTAACAATAATTCTCTTTGAAGCTATTTTATCCTGGGTTTGTGTAACGTATTGTGGCCTGAAACCTCCATTTATGAATGGTGGAGGTGCTCTGAATTTAGGTCCACTGTGCATTGGTGGTGGTCCTCCCTTGTGACCTTTAGACATTTGCATTTGTTGATATGGGGTAGGCCCAGGTGTTTTTCGAACTGTAGGCATCCCCAATTCAGTAAGCTGAGAAGCACTGTTAGCTTGACTCAATAAAGCTTCGAATTCTTCATCATCATCATCAATTAATCCTGTAGTGTGGGGTGCAGGTGGCATAATAGATCTACTGACTTGACTCATACTTCCACTTGCAGCCCCACTCAAAGTAGTCCTACGAACCTGCAATAGTCACAAGGTAAATATATTAAGCAAAAAAAAATAGCAATTAACTGAGTTTAGTAATTAAACAAGGTAAACAAGTTAAGTAAAGGTGAGTTACCCTTAATTTTTTCCTTCTACTGATAGTTTTAAGTCTTGCAGCCCCTTGTTGAGCTCTCTTTGGTTGAGTGCATGTCTTCCTATTGTGTCCAGATTGTCCACAATTGGCACACTTCAAACTTTTCTACTGCCTCCTCATCTTCATAGAAGTTTTGGTCCCTTTTCTATTGCCATTAACCTCATCAGGTTCCAACCTTCTAGCATTTGTTGGTATGCCCACAGATCTTCCAAAATTTGGTGGAAGTGGTGGAATGTTCATAGTTTCAGCCCAGTCAATATAACCAGCAATTGGCATTAATGTGGGCTCATACACTCTCCTATAGGTTTGAACTGTGTATGAATCATGTACAAAAGCTTCTGGAGCTTGTTTCTCATGCAAAATTGCAGCAAGTGGATGCTTGCATGGAATGTCACTCAACCCCCAAAGTCTGCATGAACAACTATTGAGACCTAAATCCACAGCATATTGTGATCCATCCCCACAATCAATCTGATAATGTATACTGTTTGACTTAATAGGGATGCAATCACCTATATGGTCCATGTGCTTCAGCAATATCTTATAGACTCTGGGGGGAAGTCTACCCTTCCAGTTATGAAGTGCCCTATCTCTACAGACTTGAAACCTTTCCATCAACCATTGTCTAATCCATTCAAGCATAGTAATTATAGGTTTATCCCTAGCATCTAAGATACAAGAATTAAAACTCTCACATACATTATTCAACAACATATCACACCTACACTTCTCACTAAAATATGCCTTGGACCACCTACTTGGATGCTTGTTATCAAATCAAGCAGCTGCATCTGTATTCAGGTCCCCCATTTCTTTCATTCTATGGTTGAAAACACCCACTGTACTAGCCCTAGTAGCCTTCGATAAAACATCTTTGAAGGCTAACCCCCTAAATCCTGCTTTTTTAAAGTTATTGTGAAAATGTCTAACACAAAACTTATGTTCACATTCAGGAAGTACCTCATTGAAAGCCTGAATTAATCCCTTTTGTTTGTCAGACATGAATGTGTAATCAGCACCCCCTTCAATATATTCAAATCATTTTTTAACATAATAAGAAACCACTCCCAGGTTTCTTTATTTTCAGTGGAGACTACTACATAGGCTATAGGGTATATAGAATTAGATGGATCTACCCCCACAGCAGAAAGAAGAACCCCCCATGTGGGCCCTTAAGCCAACACCCCTCCACCCCTATAAATGGCCTACATCCTGCTCTAAAACCCTTTTTGACAGCCTTAAAATAAACATACATCTTACTGAACTTAGTTTGATCATCTAGCTCTTCAGTGTCTAAAACAATTGGGGAACCAGGGTTAGCATTCCTCAATTCCTGGGCATAATCCCAAAGTTTTGAGTATTGGAGTTCAGGAACCCCCTCAATGATTTGTAGTGCCTTACTTTTTGCCCTATAAGCTTGTTGTTTAGATATGTTTACATCGAGGTCCTTAATCACATCTTTTCTCCACCCTTTCACATATCTTTTAGGATCATTTTTAAATGTAGACAAGAACCTCTCTCCCAACCATTTACTTGATACATTGCTAACCGTAAATGTTGGTGCACAGTTATGATATTGGCTGTATTTTCTAATTTGAAAGGTTTCTTCCTCCACAACCTTAAGTGCATTTATCCCCCACTTGCAATCACCCCCTCTACACCTAGCATAAACCCTGATCTTGTCATTTTTTTCAAAATATAAAGATCTTTTAGTGTTTATTGCATGTGAATTAACAGCCTTTTTGAACTCTTCTTTAGACCTAAATACCATCCCCACCTCAAATTCAGGAAAAAACATTACTTCATTATTAAATCTAGGAGGTATATTTTTATCTGATTCATCATCATCAGATATCCTTCTCTCATCAAAGTAATCACCATGACATATAATGTCATCATCCCCACTTTCCTCAGCACTATTATTGATACTCTCAAACACCTCCATGTCTACATTCCCCTGCCACACCTCATCATCATCCCCACTTTCCTCAGCACTATCATCAAGCTCATAATCACTATCAACTAAAGAACCGTCACTACCCTCACCCACCTCAATATCAACTAAATTATCCACCTCAAAACTTTCTTTTGTATTAACATTCATATCTTCCGTACCCTCACTTACCTCCATATTTTCAGTATCTTCACCCATTTGAAAGTTTTACTCAACAGCTGCAACATACACATATAATAAACACACTAATATCATCTAATATTTACAAAAAACAATATTTTTAAGTAATGCAAATTAACTGACAATGGAAACCATATGAACTGATATCATATAAGAATTCGATTCGGTGGACATACAAATACTTACACTGATGCGGTGGATCTTCGTGCTGCCTTGCTTTTATCCTACCCACATATCCCCATTTGATGCGGTGGATCTTCATGCTGCCTCTTCAAGTGTGTGAGGTATTAGGTTTTCACGCTGCCTCTTCACGGTGGATCTTCACGCCGCTCTCGTGGTTTTCAATTTAGGAATTAGGTTTTCTGCGCAGCCGAGCGGGGAGATGAAATTTGAAGCTTCCCCTTTTTCTGTGCAACTATTATGTAAATAAATGGTGATGTGTTAATATTTAATGAGTTGGCTTTCCTCGTGTCTAATTTTGGCCGGAAATTTTTAAGCAACGGCGGAAATAGAAGTTCTTGATCGGAAAGGACCATTCTTGATACAAATAGGACTACGATTGAGTTAAAAGGACTAAAATTGAAAAAATGAAAACTTATAGGATGTTTTGTGGACTCAAGGACTATATGTGAAATTATCTCTGTGCTTGTCAGACTAGACAATTACTGCATACTCTCTCCGTCCAATCTGATTGGGCATAATTTTCTTTTCGTTTGGTCTGTCCAATTTTACTAGGAACAAATAAATAATGAAAGTTTACTTATAATTTTATTAGGCACAAACAAATAATGAAAGTTTACTTATGATTATTATAATTAGTTAATTTGCCAATGTAATTTAGATAAATTTACTAAATAAGAAAATATTTTTCTAATCTAGTGGAATTTTACAAGTCTAATTCTCTATATTGGAGGTCTTGCTGAAAATAAACTTTTATAAAAGAAAAAAAGATTTGCTTAATTATGTTAGTATAATTATACAAATTCTCATTTATTGTAAATAATTTTGTAAATCGTGATAAGAGAAATGATCAATCTAAAAATTTATTAGCTCTCTCTCTCACTCTCTCTCTCTCTCTCTCTCTCTCTCTCTCTCTCTCTCTCTCTCTCTCTCTCTATATATATATATATATATATATATATATATATATATATATATATGGATGCGACAGTGGAGGTAGGAAGGAAACAATCCAATCATCCAGTTGGAAAATACTCTTATCCAAAGATGGCTTCAGTAAACCAGTCCTTTTGCATTCTATTGGTCCTTATTTCTCTGTCAGGTAAACTAAAATTATTTCTTGTGTTATTCCATTCCCACCATTACACAAGTCAATACTCTGTCATTAAATAGTTTTTTTTTCTTCCTGATAAAATTTTGGCTCTTTATTTATGTTTAGCTATTGTCTTGATAAATATAAAAATTATATTATTAAATTATTTTAAAACATTTTTTATATATTATTTTTTTATAATCATAATTAAGTAAATTATTATGGTCAACATTCAATTTAAAAAACAAAAAAATTAATAAAACTATTCCTCTGATTAAATAACTTTTTTATTTCTCGGCTCACCTGATCAATACAGAATTGTAATGTACAAATAAAATGTATCTTTACTTGCACATATCAATTTTATACTTAGATAGACTACTATTGGGAAAAATAGTGAAGGGTGGGTGGCGGATTACACTCTGTATTTTATAAAATAAATCGTTTACTTTACGTGTAAGATAAATAGGTATATTATTTATGTGTATTGAGAAAATATGTTGATTGTCCCCTACGTAAATTAAACATATATATTCTCACTCCCTATTCTCAAAAAATTGTAAATTAACCTCATATATTTTATCGAGACGATGCAAATTATTGTCTTGTACACAAAACGGTAAAGAGGACATGATGCCTTTTTTGAAAATATAAATAATAATGTATCTATTTAATTTATAAATGATGATGTGTCCATTTTTAAAAACATAAGAGAGTAGTATTAGTTCACACAAAAAGTATATGGTCCATTATAAAAAAATGGAATAATATGTCAAAACCCATTATTTAAATAGTCATCATCATCTTTCTTTCTTTCCTTTTTCTGCTCGTTTTTCTTTCTTTTACCGTTTTATTATCATCAAACTAAAGGGTCGATCATAAAGGCTGCCTTAAAATTTAACTAGGTTATAAAAAAAAAACCTCAACAAACTCTTTACAATACAGAAAGCCCCCTTGAGATATTATTTTATCTTATATTTACCCATGCATAAAGCAAAACCTTTTTTTTTTTTTTTTCTTTTGAAAACCCCATTTTGCAGTCTAGCTGATAAATTAGTTGTTGGCGACTTTGGGTAGTATTTCAATAAGTTAGTTTATAAGACAACTAATGAGCTAGTTTATATAGTGCCAAAAATTACTTTCTAAATTAACTCAAAACACAAAGTAACGTATTTCTGCCAGACATATATCTAGCCCAAACCTATCCATGTAAAAAATTATGGGTCGCCTTTAGGGTTAATTTTGTAATTATGAAATCGGTGTTTTTTTTTTTTTTCATAAACCTCAAAGTCCTTTTTTCGTATAATTAGTATCCTCAAATTAATGACATTAGTATATGATCAACTGTCGTATAATACTGCAGTCGGCAGAATGATAACTGTGTGTGATGCATCAACGACAACAACTGAATCCGGAGTGGTAAATGCAGAGTTGAATGGCTGCAACAGCGACCACAACAAGAGGTGCCTTGTCGGACTGGGTGAATGCGGCGCAAGTGTGTGCACCGGGTCATGCTGCAACATCAAGTGCCATTACCAATTTCAGGGACGCAACCCAGAGGGCTATTGTAATAATATAGGTCCAAATCAATTGTGCTATTGCAGTTATGATTGCTGATAGATGCCAACCCCCTTTTTCTAGTAAGAAAATAAATCATAAAAGTGGGAAATTTGGGATGAGAAGCTACTGTTTTGCATGGTGGAGTAATTATGGTTATTGATATTTAGTCATCTACCGTCGGAAACAAAATATATATATATATATATATATATATATATATATATAGAGAGAGAGAGAGAGAGAGAGAGAGAGAGAGAGAGAGAGAGGGAGAAGAATGTATTTCTTAGTGAACCTTTTAATTCGAGTGACGCAGAGTTAAAACATCGTGGGTCGTTAGGCTCGCACATGTAGAGAGTCTACTCTGGTACCATGGGGTTCCATCTCAAAATCAATTTGCAACGAGAGGGGTAGCCCATGATCATTATACATTAAAAGCAAGGCTAATATTTTCCGCACATGAGATTAATGCTTCAATAATACTCCATGAATGCTGTTCATCAAATGAACAATATATATAACATACACGATCTATTTCTGCTAAATTAATAAATTGCTCAGCTGATAATCATTCTGAAAGTTTTGCTATCTTGAGGGCCTTGAACTTTGCTGCCAGTTCATCGTAGTCGGGAAGCTTTGGGTGGATATGGCGACACGTAGAGTATCTGATATAGGGTTCCTCTTCATATGGAAATGAAATCGACCTAACAACATTGTTACGTGTCGGACACTCTTTAGACCTTTCGAAAGGCATTGTCATTGCCCTTAACCTGTACTGCTGAGTCTGTTCTCCTTCCCCATCATCTTGATCCGGTCTATAACATTCGAGCCCAGAATCAATCTTTTCTTCCTCTAGAGACGCAAGCCATGGAAAACCCCGCACTAACATCTCGTCCTTGTGCTTCTCTTTTTCATTCAGAGGGATCGTAGCAAATGATTTGAACAGAAACAATCTTTGGTCTTGGATACTTCCATCCTTGCTCGCAGGCGAAACAATCTCCTCGATGTCATCAAGATATATCATCGTCATCATCTCCTCGAGAAATTCAGCAGAAGATGATGATGATGATGATGATGATTCCGAAGAAGAAGAATAAGAAGACTCCATTGCACTATGCTCATTTCCCAGTCTAAAACATGCCTCGTTTGAAGTTTCCGTGGCCCCAGACGACAAATCCACATTTATAATCTGTTCGGCGACCTTATGATCGATCAGAAACACATGAGAAAAGAAAGACAGAAAATCACATTAAGGAGCCCACGTTCTGCATGACAAGATATTACCTGGTCTTGTTGCATCTCTTGTTTGTACTCTAGAAACAATGGTCCCTGCTGCATGCAACTGCTGGCTATTTCAGCCAGCATTCTGTATTTGAAATCCTCCGATATTTTTTCTATGTAGAGATTCTCTTTTATCTGCAGACATATGTATAAATATATATTAGGCCAATCAGACTGGCTGAGAGAAAAGATCTAACAAAGGGTTTCGTCGTGTACCTGATCGTTCACAAGATTCCCGGGACGTAATTCAAGTGCGGTGGTTACGAATCTTTGTCCATAACGTTCTCGAAAGAGCTTCCGAATGGACATGAGCTCTGGTAATTCCCCGAATCTGGCCGACGAGAAAATTAGAGTCGATACTGCTTCGTTAATATCATTTGGACAGTCCCTAACCAATTCCAAATTAATCAGTAAGTAACTATAAGAAAGATTCATTTACATTGTTACACACACACACACACAGAGAGAGAGAGAGAGAGAGAGAGAGAGAGAGAGAGACCTGCTTCTGCGGATGTAGGGAAGATGAAATATTATAAAGTCACAAAACTGGTCCAGCAGATCATATAGTTGAACCACACGCTCATCCATGATAAGCTGCTCCACCTGAAATAGAAATAGGTTAATTTTTTTTTTTTTTTTTACATCACAACACAGATTATATATATAAAATCACATAATAGAACGCAATCAATTTAGACAAAGTAAAGAGCCAAAAATTAAAAAGATAAAAAATCAGAAATAGCAAAATTAATTAATTAACTAATTTAATTACTCTTTGAAAAGCAGTTTGATGATGGCCATGTTTGAGAAGATCAGCCACATCCTCTCTCAAATGCTTCACAATACAGCATCTCTTGTTCTTCAACAACTTTAGCCGGCACTTGAGCTTTTTTATCACTTTCTTGCTGTAAAAGGAATAAAAAAAAAAACATAACATAAACGTTTTTCGAAAAAAAAAAAATCATATAGAGAGAGAAACAATCTTGACTAATAAAAAAAGAAAAGAAAACAAAATGTTATTTTGTTTACCATTTTGAGGCCTTTCTCCATCCAAATAAGATATCAAACATCTTTGATCAGACGACAGGTTTTAGCTGCACAGATAGAAAATAAGAATGGATTGGGATAAATAAATAAATAAGTATACTACAAGAGTGATGGTTTGGGTGATGATGGAGGTTGAATTAAGGTGTGAGAAGTGATGAGAGAGAAGTGAACGGCAGTTAGGGTTTTGCTTCACTCTTTGAGTTGGTTATTTCAGGAGGGAGGGAGAGTGGGGGTTACATAATTTGAGTAGTGCTGATCACACGGCCCCATGTGTTTAATCACGTTCCCATGACTTTGTGAGATAATTTTCCCTGTTAAATATATAAAATTTCTCCTGTTAATATTTACATTTTAAAATACTTATACAACATAATATTTGTTATTATGCACAAAATCGAAAAATAATACTCATATGTTAAGAGTTTATTCTGAGGAATATTATGCACAAATTTTTTTTATGTATTGTACAATATAATTATGAGCTAATTCTTTTGTTCACATATCTTCGAGTTATATCCTTATTATTTGTCTGGATTTTCGGACCATATATCCATAGAGTTACGGCCATATAGGATGATCAAGAAATAGATATATATGACTAGAGTATACTAAAATTATTTTTGAAATGTGACTCTTTAAATGCATCTTTAGAATTCTCAAAATAATTTTTGGAAATAAATGTTTTAATTTTCTAGACTTTATAAGAACAAAAATAGTAATATTATCAAAATTTTCTCGATTTCAAATGATTTTCTAGAATTGCAATATGTTATTTTTGTTTTCACTGTTTACTTTGACATTTTTCTTCAAAATCTGGCAAAATTTTACCGATGGAATTTTTGTTTTCACTGTTTACTTTGACATTTTTCTTCAAAATCTGGCAAAATTTTACCGATGGGCAACTTATGCCCATTTAGCCGAAGCATGTTATGTATCACGGGCCATTTTCCGATTTCTGGCAATATTCAGGCATAAATTGCACAAAATTGCTACATATAAAGTAACAATTATCACGTTTAAACATGTTGCGAATAAAAGTGACATATATGAATTCATAGTTCATGGAAAATTTTTATAGTTTTCCCTTAATTATAACAAAATCAAGTAGTATATGTTTCTTGTTAATATTAATCATAAAAAATACCTAAATTAATTTTCCTTTGCTTGTTCCTCGTGTGTGATCCAGAGTTGATTGTGTAAACAATATCTCAAAACTCTTCCTTCTAACTAATTACTGAACAATGATTCCAAAACAAAAATATAAGAGAATTGTTAAAGTAAATACACAGTGTGTGTCTTAGTCTACACGCTATTGGGCTTCTCCCAACTAGTATAGGGCTAGACCCACTACCAAAAATAACACTTTAGCCGACGACTAGCCGGAGAACGGCCGACGGCCAGCCGAAGTCGTCGGCTAAAGTCAGCAAGTTTAGCCGACGGCTAACTTGTTGTCGGCTAAAGTAGTTTAGCCGACGACTTTACTATTTGTCGTCGGCTAAAGTCAAGTTAGTCGTCGGCTAAAGTTTTGTAGTTTAGCCAACGACTTGTATACTTTAGTCGACGACATGCCGTCGGCTAAAGTCAAGTTTAGCCGACGGCTAGTGTACTTTAGCCGACGACATGCCATCGGCTAAAGTCTTACATATTTTTTTGTGCAGAATATATCACCATCTAACACTTGAAGAGACCATTTACAACACATTCGGAAATTACAGAACAAGAAAACGAAAAACAGTAATTTTCTCTGGTTTGATCATTCAAGAAATCATATTGAAGGTATGTTTATTGAATTTTAATATCAGTTATAATTATATTACGCATATAATATATCTATTTAGATGATTATGAAAATGTTTTAGAATTAGTTCCTTTTCTCGAATATTTCTTGGTGTGTGTATGTGTGTATATATATATATAGATTTGATATCTTGAATTCGAGCTATATATGATGATTTTAGTCGTAATTTTTGTATGTTCTTGATAAATACGATGTGTAATATTGTTGTTATTTTTGTTATAGGATGGATAAAAGTTGGATTGGTCTGCAAAAATGGGATCTAAGGGTCATAGATGGAATGCGAGGGTTTATTCGATTTATGAAGGAGCATGATAGTGATAGTATGATTCATTACTGTCCTTGCAATAAATGTAAATGCCGCAGCGATATGTACCATTTTACACTTGAAAAAAAAATGGATTTTGGGATAAATATACATGTTAGATTTACCACGAATTCAATTATTCCCCATGATCACGGACAGTACGGTGGTAGCACATCCAATGACCCCACAAGAAGGTTGATTGACGACGTGTTTGGTTATTACGACTGGGACGTATTGGCTGAAGGTCAAGAACGCCTACATTAATACCCGTCAACACAATTTCTCTTGATAGATACAATAAGTTAATCCAACTCCAACATACTCTTTTTTATCATGGGTGTCACATGACGATTCTTGATAGTGTCATAGAGACTATGAGAGTCAAGGTGGAGAACAAAACCTCGATTAAAGCTGTGGATGATTATTTGGAACTTACAGCGAAAATGCTTCCAGAAGGTCATCATCTTCCCAGTAATCACAGTAAAATGAGACGTATCCTAAAAGGTCTTGGGCTATCGTACATCAAGATCCACGTATGCATATATGATTGTGCTTTATTTTGGGGAAAGCCTAATGAAGACCTAAAGAGATGTCCGGTATTTGACACAGAGAGGTATAAGTTCACTCCTTCTGGTAAAGAGAAAGCTATGAAGGTTCTTTGGTATTTCCCTCTGAAGGATAGATTGGAGAGGCTTTTCATGTCTCCTCACATAGCCAAGTCGATGAGATGGCACGCTGAGCCTCGGGTGACTAACGATGATATTATGATACACCCTTCTGATGGAGAGGCTTGGAAGCATATAGATAGGGAGTTTTCAGGATTTGCATCAGATGTCCGAAATGTAAGACTCGGACTTGCATCTGATGGATTCAACCCTTTTGGCAACATGAGCCTTTCGTATAGTATATGGCCGGTGGTATTGGTTCCTTACAACCTTCCTCCATGGATGTGCATGAAGAAAGAGTATAATATGTTGACTCTCTTAGTACCTGGCCCCGGGTATCCAGGAAAATGTATTGATGTTTATTTTAGACCTTTGATAGAGGAGCTGAAGTTGTTGTGGGAGCAAGGTCATCCGACGTACGACAGTTACTCACATGAGATGTTCTACCTACGTGCTATGTGTATCGGTACCATCAGTGATTTTCCTGCGTAAGGGATGCTGTCCGGATATGTTATTAGTGTAATACCCGAGATTTCTGATATGTATTTGGAACTTGTGATATTGTAATCGTTGTACTTGATCTGAGTATTATTCTCCGTATTTCATAATCCGATGTTGTCGAGTGTATGATTTCATGTATGTGATTTAAAAATTATAATTCTGCGCATGTAGTGCACGCTATCGGCTATGTGTAGCGTACGCTAACATGGATTCATAGCGCACGCTACAAAGGAACATTAGCGCACGCTATGCGTGGTCAATTTGATTGAGACGTGCGGTAGGTGAGATCTGGACGGGGACCCCTGTCGGATTGTGTCGGGATGAACCTGGACGGCTTTCGGGAAAAGCCAAGTCAACGCCTTAGCGCACGCTATAGGCATGTGCATAGCGCACGCTAAGTGTTGAGTACAGTTAAGTCAGTGAGCCGTTAGCGCACGCTACGAGCAGGGACTAGCGCGCGCTAATAGCCATTTCTTATAAATAGGATAACATCCTATTCGTGATTTCAGTTCTTTCTTCTCCCATACCCAAATTCTTACACTTAGAGCATAACTTCCTTCACCCTAAACACTTCATATCAACATCCTAGCTCGTGATTGGAGATCGTATATCGTTGGAGATTGGTGTTCAAGCCTTCGGCGTTGGATTACTTCGATTTCCTCCGTGTTCTTCACTACTTTGAGGTAGGTGATTCTTCACCGATATTAGTAATGTTCTTAAGGTCGTTTGATCATGTTTTGATAGCCAGTTATTTCGTTTATAATCGGTCATCACATGTTAGAAGGATACTTTTGATGTATCGGCACTATATATCGTAGGAACCATTGAACCTCTTGGTGTTTGAACTCCTAGCATTTTCTGAAGCTTCAAACCTATTTGTGATCAGTAGACGGATTTACCTAGTTGTTACGTTTTACACATTGGAATCATGAGTTTTGGAACGTAGGACGAACGGAACTTAGAATATTTTCTTGAAAATCTAAGATGAATTATGATGTTGAGATGATTATCCGTATATTTGTATCTCATAATCATAGAACTTCCACAAACCTTATTAGCATGATATGCTTGAGGATGACTTGTTTTATCACCATAGAATTCATGAATTCATCACCGTTCAATCCAGTTTTCTGTCTGTAGTAATCTGCCATGCAAGGTTAGCGCACGCTAACTTACGTAAGTTAACGTGCGCTATCGGGGATAAGTTAACGCACGCTATCGTGTGGTACGTAACGTACGTTACGATATCAGCCGAGTCAGTCGGCTGATCAGAGAGAACTGTCAGTCCGTGGCTAGCGTACGCTAAGCTTATACGATAGCGTACGCTAACAAGCAGGCTTAGCGCACGCTACATAGAGTACGTAGCGTACGCTAAGTAGTTCAGGCAGATTGTTTATTTTGAGCTTTTGGGCCGTAGACCGAATTGTTAGGCCATCATTCGACTCGAGATGATTTGTATATCATTCCTTTTGTTAAGGTTCGAGCTTGTTACGTTGATCTAAGGAGGCGGCCTTCGAGTGTGTTGAGATCATTGACGTGTTTCGTTCTTGCCATCTTCGAGGAAAGTATCGTAATATGTTAATATTGGTATTTTGAGCATGCGTGCGATTATTCATGTTGTTGAACATGAGATTTATTTCGTTGAAATTGTCATGATATTCGTTATCTAGTGTTTGTATGTTCATGTTGATGGACATAATGATTTGGCATATGTGTATGCATGAGTTGTGTTTGTGTACGTTGTACGATCTATGCTGAGGGCGCTGGATCGGATGTCCACCTCGTGTTGGTCCGACGGGATCATCTTGGGATCTAGGCTGAGGGCGCTGGATCATTGGACGGGTTATTTCCACCTCGTGTTGGTCCGACGGGATCATCTTGGGATCTATGCTGAGGGCGCTGGATCATTGGAATACCCATGCTGTGTTAATGGAATCTTGTGGATTCGCATTGTCGGATTCCGGTAGCGGAAGTCCGTGTGGTGTATCTTGTTATGTATTGTTGATGCATATTCGAATTGTTTAATATGATACTTGTACTAGCATCGTTTTGCTAACCCCTTCGGGGGTGGACATTTGTTTTGATGTTCAGGTAGCCTAGGAGCAGGGAAACAGCCACAGTACCGACGTTACGACGAAGGGGTTCAGTGATGTTTGTTGTTATTGGTGATTTGTTTTCTTGTTTTGATTTCAGTACTCGAGTACGCATGTCGTATTAATATTATTTCGATATGGTTGTATAAATTACTCGTTGAACCAGTTGTTCGGTTTTGCAAACTTGAATTTCCGATGATGATGATGTCTTATATTTACCTCTCTTTTAAATTAGCTTTGTAAATCCTTACTTAAAGGGTTTACGGCGCTGTAATTATTCCGAATATCTCGGGGTGTTACAGAATATGGTATCGGAGCTAAGATTTATGGATATCTTGGCAGTCGGGTTTTAAGTTGGGTCTGTTTACGTTATTGATTTACGAGTCATTCGTAAACATCACTGTTCAGCCAAAAGTCGTCATGTGGACCGTGGTTGTAAGTCTCCTAATCTCTTATACTACCGTTTTACTTAATTACTGTTTTGTGAGTATTGACGGACTTTATTTCGAAAACTTTGTCCTGGATATTGAGGAATTGTGTTTATAGTATGTTGAGAGGAGGACGCGGACGCGGTCGTGGACGCGGACGGGGTAACATGAGACAGGAGGATTCCGCAACTACCCCGGAATTATCAGCTAGTCGAACCGATTCCCATTCTGGAGGGCAGCAAGGATCAGCGAATGATGACACAAATCCTAACATGCCAGGAGTGCTTCAACAGGTGGTGGCGCAGATAAACCAGTTCGCCCAGGTAGTCGACCGCATGCAGACGGTGATGGGACAGCAGCACCACGAGGATAACCGGGGAGACAGATGGCTTGCTGAAGTGGTCAAATTGCACCCGCCAAAATTTGACGGATCTGCTGAGGCAATTACTTGGGATCACTGGCTCAAGGAGTTAGAGAAGATATTCGAAGGTCTTAACTGTCCCGAGGACCGAAAGGTTCCCATTGCCCGAGATTTTCCGACCGGGAGGCCTTTGATTGGTGGGAAGCTATTCGACCCGAGAATCATAATGCGGATCGACGGAATTCAAATTAATGATGGAAGCACAGTATTGTCCTCGCCCAGCTTAGAGAGGCAAAGATCCGAGAGTTTTTCTCACCACAGAGTTCTAAGCATCTGTGGATCGATGTAATCAAAACTTTTAATCATCAGCTGACTTGTGTGCGACACTTGGTCAGAACGGAGGCGGAAAAGATTTTTCATTTCGATATGCGGATGAAGCCGGAGATTCAGCAGTACATGTCCGGATTCGAGTGTACTACGTTGCGACAGTATCAAGACAAAGCGCTGGCCTACGACATGAAAGAGGCGGCGGTGGAGAAATCAGTGGAGGCAAAGAAGCAGAAGATGACTGACAGCTTTTCAGAAAACAAGAGTGGTGGGCCCCGCAAGGGCCAGTCTTCCTTTTATTCGGCTAGGAAACCTCCACATCCTTCTAGAGGTGGGAAGAAGTTCCGGACTACATCAGCAGTTCCGGACGCATCAAAGAAATGCTACAATTATGGTCGAGCAGGGCATATTCGACGTGACTGACCCGCATCTTCTGTGACTTGCTACGATTGTGGACAAGAAGGGCACCGTGCGGCTTTCTGTGGAGTTGCTACTAGATCTTTTAGTACTCGTACTCCAGCGCCAGTTCCGAAGGAGACAAGTGTGAACCAGACGCAGCAGAGTAGATTTCAGCAGCAGAACGTTGGGAAGAGAGAGACATCCAGTGCTGGGTCCGTTCCTCCGCGCCTGTACGAGATGAGGAAATCTGATGTTCAGAACACTGCTGTTGCATCAGGTACGATTCAGATCCTTTTGAAACCAGTTAGTGTCTTATTCGATTCCGGAGCTACACATTCTTTTGTATCATTGAACTGTGTAAATCGTTTAAAAATCTCGTGCTTATTTGATTGTGAACCATATGTTGTGGGTTTTCCGAGTGGAGAGAGAATTGTGGGAACCCTAGAGGATAGAGATTTTCCAGTATCTATAGGAGGGAGAGATTGGCCATCGAATCTTATTGTAGTTGACATCTACGGTGACGATTTAATTCTCGGAGACGATTGGCTCAACCGTTATGGAGCTATTCTGAATTACCGAGAGAGAGTCATTTCTATCATTGCTGATGACGGATCTGAACACTTATTCCGAGGATGGAGACCAGGAAGCTCGGGAAAATTGATCAAAGCAATGAAAGCCGTGAAATTACTGAAGCAGGGATGTCACGGACTTTGGTGCTATGCCATGAGGAAAGAGGAAGGAGTAGAGCTCTCGTCTATTTCAGTTGTGAATGAGTTCTCAGATGTATTTCCTGACAAACTACCTGGGTTACCTCCGCAGAGAGAAGTGGAATTCACTATCGAATTAGAGCCTGGAGCAGCTCCTATTTCCAGAGCACTATACCGCATGGCGCCAACCGAGATGTATGAACTCAAGAAGCAACTGGAGGAATTGTTACAGAAGGTCTATATTCAACCTAGCGTTTCTCCTTGGGGAGCGCCCGTTCTCTTTGTCCGGAAGAAAGACGGATCCCTCCGACTGTGTATTGATTACAGGGAACTCAACAAGATGATGATCAAGAATAAGTACCCTATACCTCGGATCGACAACTTGTTTGATCAACTGCAAGGGGCAAGGGTATTCTCGAAGATTGACTTGCGATCAGGATACCACCAGTTGAGAATTAAGGAATCAGATATCAAATCGCTTTCGGATCCGTGCAGGCATTATAAATTTGTAGTAATGCCATTTGGACTTACCAATGCTCCTGCGGTATTCATGCAATTGATGAATCGGGTATTCTTGGAATACTTGGATAAATTTGTGGTCGTCTTCATTGATGACATCTTGATATATTCGAAGGACGCAGAGGAGCATGCCGAACATTTGCGTGTGATTTTGAGCACCTTGAGGATGGAACAACTGTATGCAAAGCTTTCAAAATGCGAGTTCTGGCTTAGGGAAGTAACTTTCCTTGGGCATGTGATATCAGCTGACGGAGTTCAGGTGGACCCGAAGAAAGTCGAAGCAATCTTGGAATGGGAAGCCCCTAATAACGTGAAAAAAATGTCCGGAGTTTCTTAGGACTTGCTGGATATTATCGCCGCTTTGTAGAGGGATTTTCAAAAATTGCTCGTCTGCTCACTCAGCTGTTACAGAAAACTCAAAAGTTTAAGTGGGATGAGAAATGCCAGGCTGGTTTTGATGAACTTAAGAAGAGACTGACGACAGTACCTATTTTAGCATTGCCAGATGGAACTGATGGATTCATGGTTTACAGCGACGCTTCAAATCAGGGTTTGGGATGCGTGTTGATGCAAAAGGATAAGGTAATTGCCTATGCTTCCCGGCAGTTGAAACCGTACGAAGTAAATTACCCGACTCATGATCTGGAGTTAGCAGCTGTAGTCTTTGCAATGAAAATTTGGAGACATTATTTGTACGACACTCATTGTCAGATCTTTACCGATCATAAGAGCCGCAAGTACATTTTCAGTCAGAAAGAATTAAACATGAGGCAGAGAAGGTGGCTGGAATTGATCAAGGATTACGACTTGGAGATTCTCTATCATCCGGGGAAAGCAAACGTAGTAGCCGATGCCTTGAGCCGAAAACCTGTTTCTCTTCGAGTGTTGGAAGCACTTACATCCCAAACCAAGTATTCAACGAGGCGATCCGAGGGATTGAAGTATGGCGCCCGGGAATCAAGGGCAACTTTATGTGATGGGAACCGACTTCATCACTAGTCGAGGAAATCGAGTCTAAGCGGTTGAGCGATTCTCGATCCTTCGATTATGTGACGAAGTAAAGAAAGGAAAAGCCCCGTGATTCGTGTTACAAGACGATGGAGTTACGAGATTTGAGTCGACTTTGCGTTCCCGATGATGATGATTTGAGACGGACTATTACGAAGGAAGCTCACAGCGCCCTATTCTATTCACCGAGGCGTGATAAGATGTATAAGGATTTAAAGCAAAATTTACGGTGGGGAATATGAAGAAGGACGTGGCAGTACGTTTCGATGTGTTTGACGTGTCAGCAGGTTAAGATTGAACATCAGCGACCTGCCGGAATGTTAAAGCCGCTTCCAATCCCTGAATGGAAGTGGGAGGACATCTCGATGGATTTCATCACCAGTATGCCAAGGACTAGAACGGGAATGAACATGATTTGGGTTGTAGTTGATCGACTAACCAAGTCGGCTCATTTCCTAGGAATTAAAGATACATGGGGACCCGAGAGATTGGCGCGAGTATTTATTGCGGAGATAGTCAGATTGCATGGGACGCCGAAGACCATTATTTCGGATCGAGATGGTCGCTTCGTGTCGCACTTCTGGAAAGCAGTTCACATGGATTTGGGGACTGAGCTCAACTTTAGTATGGCTTATCATCCCCAAACGGACGGTCAGTCCGAAAGGACTATACAAACAGTAGAAGACATGCTTAGAGCTTGTGCATTAGATTGGTCAACTGATTGGGAAGTTCACTTGCCCTTGATCGAGTTCACCTATAATAATAGTTGGCATGCTTCTATTAAGATGGCACCATTTGAAGCTTTGTACGGGAGAAGATGCCGATCACCCCTGTGTTGGGATGATTCTTCGGATTTGATCGGAACGGAAGCAGAATTGATAATTCAGACTCAAGAGAAGGTAGCTTTGATTCGAGAAAGACTGTTGACTGCCCAGTGTCGACAAAAGTCTTACGCAGACGTACGTCGTCGTCCTCTAGAGTTCGACGTTGGGGAACATGTGCTATTGAAGGTGTCTCCTACACGAGGGATTTTCCGTTTTGGGAGGAGAGACAAGCTTAGTCCAAGATATATCGGACCATTCGAGATCCTCGAGAGGGTTGGAGATTTAACATACAGGTTGGCCTTACCGCCATCGCTGAGTCACGTTCACAATGTGTTTCACGTATCCCAATTGCGGAAGTATGTACTGGACCCCAGTCACGTCATTGATTTCGACGAGATCGAAATAGCTAATGATGGCACCTTCGAAGAGAGACCAATCAAGATACTTGAGAGTCGGACCAAACAATTGAGGAATAAACCAATACACTTGGTTAAAGTACAATGGTCACGACACGGAGTCGAAGAGCCCACTTGGGAAACGGAGGACAATATGAAGGCTAGATATCCAGAGTTGTTTTCATCTTAAGTTTCGGGACGAAACTTCTTTTTAGGGAGGAAGGATGTAATACCCGAGATTTCTGATATGTATTTGGAACTTGTGATATTGTAATCGTTGTACTTGATCTGAGTATTATTCTCCGTATTTCATAATCTGATGTTGTCGAGCGTATGATTTCATGTATGTGATTTAAAAATTGTAATTCTGCGCATGTAGCGCACGCTATCGGCTATGTGTAGCATACGCTAACATGGATTCATAGCGCACGCTACAAAGGAACATTAGCGCACGCTATGCGTGGTCAATTTGATTGAGACGTGCGGTAGGTGAGATCTGGCCGGGGACCCCTGTCGGATTGTGTCGGGATGAACCTGGACGGCTTTCGGGAAAAGCCAAGTCAATGCCTTAGCGCACGCTACAGGCATGTGCATAGCGCGCGCTAAGTGTTGAGTACAGTTAAGTCAGTGAGCCGTTAGCGCACGCTACGAGCAGGGACTAGCACGTGCTAATAGCCATTTCTTATAAATAGGACAACATCCTATTCGTGATTTCAGTTCTTTCTTCTCCCATACCCTAATTCTTACACTTAGAGCATATCTTCCTTCACCCTAAACACTTCATATCAACATCCTAGCTCGTGATTGAAGATCGTATATCGTTGGAGATTGGTGTTCAAGCCTTCGGCGTTGGATTACTTCGATTTCCTCTGTGTTCTTCACTACTTTGAGGTAGGTGATTCCTCACCGATATTAGTAATGTTCTTAAGGACGTTTGATCATGTTTTGATAGCCAGTTATTTCGTTTATAATCGGTCATCACATATTAGAAGGATACTTTTGACGTATCGGCACTATATATCGTAGGAACAATTGAACCTCTTGGTGTTTGAACTCCTAGCATTTTCTGAAGCTTCAAACCTATTTGTGATCAGTAGACGGATTTACCTAGTTGTTACGTTTTACACATTGGAATCATGCGTTTTGGAACGTAGGACGAACGGAACTTAGAATATTTTCTTGAAAATCTAAGATGAATTATGATGTTGAGATGATTATCCATATATTTGTATCTCATAATCATAGAACTTCTACAAACCTTATTAGCATGATATGCTTGAGGATGACTTGTTTTATCACCATAGAATTCATGAGTTCATCACCGTTCAATCCAGTTTTCTGTCTGTAGTAATCTGCCATGCAAGGTTAGCGCACGCTAACATACGTAAGTTAACGTGCGCTATCGGGGATAAGTTAACACACGCTATCGTGTGGTACGTAACGTACGTTACGATATCAGCCGAGTCAGTCGGCTGATCAGAGAGAACTGTCAGTCCGTGGCTAGCGTACGCTAAGCTTATACGATAGCGTACGCTAACAGGCAGGCTTAGCGCACGCTACATAGAGTACGTAGCGTACGCTAAGTAGTTCAGGCAGATTGTTTATTTTGAGCTTTTGGGCCGTAGACCGAATTGTTAGGCCATCGTTCGACTTGAGATGATTTGTATATCATTCCTTTTGTTAAGGTTCGAGCTTGTTACGTTGATCGAAGGAGGCGGCCTTCGAGTGTGTTGAGATCATTGACGTGTTTCGTTCTTGCCATCTTCGAGGCAAGTATCGTAATATGTTAATATTGGTATTTTGAGCATGCGTGCAATTATTCATGTTTTTGAACATGAGATTTATTTCGTTGAAATTGTCATGATATTCATTATCTAGTGTTTGTATGTTCATGTTGATGGACATAATGATTTGGCATATGTGTATGCATGAGTTGTGTTTGTGTACGTTGTACGATCTATGCTGAGGGCGCTGGATCGGATGTCCACCTCGTGTTGGTCCGACGGGATCATCTTGGGATCTATGCTGAGGGCACTGGATCATTGGAATACCCATGTTGTGTTAATGGAATCTTGTGGATTCGCATTGTCGGATTCCGGTAGCGGAAGTCCGTGTGGTGTATCTTGTTATGTATTGTTGATGCATATTCGAATTGTTTAATATGATACTTCTACTAGCATCGTTTTGCTAACCCCTTCAGGGGTGGACATTTGTTTTGATGTTCAGGTAGCCGAGGAGCAGGGAAACAGCCACAGTACCGCCGTGACGACGAAGGGGTTCAGTGATGTTTGTTGTTGTTGGTGATTTGTTTTCTTGTTTTGATTTCAGTACTCGAGTACGCGTGTCGTATTAATATTATTTCGATATGGTTGTATAAATTACTCGTTGAACCAGTTGTTCGGTTTTGCAAACTTGAATTTCCGATGATGATGATGTCTTATATTTACCTCTCTTTTAAATTAGCCTTGTAAATCCTTACTTAAAGGGTTTACGGCGCTGTAATTATTCTGAATATCTCGGGGTGTTACAATTAGTGGATAAAGAGGATGTCTAGTGTGCTTGAATGCTAAATGCGCAAGGTATCATTGTCGGAAGGTTATCAGAATGCATCACCGTATATGGCTTGAGAGGACGCATGTCTGGCGTACGGATACTGCAGCATTTGATGAGACTGAAGAGGTTGGTGATCCACCACGGGAGTGGACTGGTGAGGAAATTTTGGCCGTGCTGAATGAGTATGATTTTGGGCAGTTGAGCAACCATCCTGATATAGTAGCGGCAACTCCTGAAAGACCTGACAGGTATAAGTATTGGTCCCACAAAAGTATTTTCTGGGATCTACCTTATTGGAATAAGTTGTCGATTAGGAACTACCTAGATGTGATGCACATAGAAAAAATGTTTGTGAAAGTGCTGTTGGTACAGTGTTATGTTGGGAAGGGAAGACTAAAGATGGCCCAAAGGCACGCATTAGTTTAAAAGAAATGAACATAAGAAAACATTTATGGTTGAAGGAAGGGAAGGGGAAACACAAAATGCCGAAAGCTGCTTACACCGTCACCCCTGAGCAAAAGGCTGAGATTTTTTCGTGGATGAAGGCTGCAAGGTATCCCACAGGATATGCTGGAAATATAGGGAGGTGTGTTAACTTCAAGGAGAACAAATTAACTTGACTGAAGAGCCATGATTGTCATATCCTCTTACAACATTTGTTTCCTGTGTTTATTCGACCATACTTGTCCAAACATGTGGTCGAGCCATGTGTATCGTTATCCAGGTTCTTTCAAAAGTTATGCGCTAGGGAAGTAAGGAAGTCAGATCTCCGTCTCATGCAAAAGGAGATCATTTATATCTTATGCAAATTTGAGAGGATATTCCCACCGAACTTTTTTGATCTCATGCCTCACCTCATGATCCATCTCCCTCGCCAACTTTTACTAACAGGCCCGTTCCACTACACGTCGATATTTCCAATAGAAAGGCAACTTCGTGAGTACAAGGATTCTGTAACTAATAAGTCTGCACCAGAAGGATGTATAGCCGAAGAATATCTTGCATGAGAGTGTGTAACATATACCAAGTTCTATTTAGGCGCGGTGGATCCCACACCCGAGCTTATGTCAACAATTCAAGTGCAATTTAATCTCTCCATCATCACCAGCGAAGTTGAAGTTCAAGGAAGATTACCTGACAGTCATTTACAACCTTACGAGCTACGAATTGCACATTGGTGGATATTACTTAACTGTCCAGGAGTTCAATATTGGAAAGACATTCACCTTTCATGTGATGCTGTAAATGGAGACATTAGATTCCACAATGAAATATTTGCTGATTATTTCGGACAATGGGTAAGTGTTTAATTACTGTTTACTTATTTTGCTTAGATAATTTACTTAATCACGACATTCACCTTAATTAATATCCAGATGATACACATACAAAGTGATGGCCACCCGATATGGTCATGTGAGTTGATGCTTCTTTCGATGAAGCCTGTTACATCTAGAGTTTATTCAATGGCGAAGGTAAATGGTGTGACATTTGTATGTATTGACAGAGATCAAAGAAGGAGGTGTCAAAATTCTGGGGTTATGATTGACAGTGGATATTACGGTGTTCTTCTCGAAGTAGTGAAACTAATTTATGTAGAAGTCTTGATAGTTTACTTGTTCAAGTGTAGGTGGTTTGATACAAATCCTCAAATCGAAAGGGAGGATAATTATGGACTATTATCTGTTGATACTTCTACAAGTTGGTATGAATGTGATCCTTTTGTTTTTGCAACATCTGCTAAATCAGTTTACTACCTCGATGACTTGGTAAAAAAGGAGCATGGAAGATCGTAAATCATGTGGCTACGAGAAATATATATAGTGCGGATACACTTGGACAAGCAGTCGATAAGGATGATAATGAGGCATATCAAGAGCCGGATACAACTAATATTCCACCATCCTCCACAATACTACTGAATAATGTTGTAGAAGGTCGAGTGGTTCGGCTACATGGTGAAGATCGTGGGTTCATAGAAGTAGGTACAAATGAATTACGTGCGGACTCTGATGAAGATGATGATGACGAGTTCAGACATATGCTGCCAGTTATCTACTCCGACATAGAGACAGACTCAAGTAGTGATTCTGACTACGAACCTTAGAAGGACATATCATTTGTAAAAGTTCCTTAAATATTTATTGTTGTGTGCCGCTCGAACGAATCGAAAAAGTGATATTATTACCTGATTTTTTTTATTTTGTTATATATTCATTGTTCCATTTATAATAAAACAAGTATAAATATACAAACTATTAATATTATATAAAAAACAAGTATAATTTATAAAATATTATTATATAAAAACTGTATAAATTAATATACAGATATATAATCATGTCTAAATATTTATAAGATATATTTATAATTAAATTCAAATATATATAAAATATTATTATATAAAAACATGTCTAAATATATAAAATATTATTATAAAAAACTATATAAATATATCATCATATTATATATATACATATATTTGTAATTAAATCCAAATATGTAAAATATTATGTTATATAAAAGACATATATAAATATAAAACTGGGTTAAAATGTTTTAATGACAAACATGACCCAGTGGCAACATGCCATATTACTTACATAAATGGCCCCGGTTCGAACCCCGGCAGCCACTGGGTCATGTTTTTTTTTTTTTTGGAATTAAGAATAGCCGACGACGAAGGTCGTCGGCTAAAGTACATGGTCTTTAGCCGACGACTGTCGTCGGCTAAAATATTGTTTTTTAATTTTTATTAAATATATTCACAATTAAATTTAAATATAATCCGATCGTGTCGATCGACACGGCCGAGTCGCTGTGGTCTACATTCAAAAAAGTTTATGGACGGATAACCCGATCGTGTCGATCGACACGATCGAGTGGTGGTGTTTTGGCCGACGGTGGTTTCGGCTAAAGTCCTTAAAAGTTTGGCCGACGACGTCCTTTGTCGTCGGCTAAAGTATTGTTTTTTTAATTTTTATTAAATATATTCACAATTAAATTTAAATATAATCCGACCGTGTTGATCGACATGGTCGAGTCGTTGTGGGCTACATTCAAAAAAGTTTCTGGACGGATAACCCGACCGTGTCGATAGACACGGTCGATTCGGGCTGGTGTTTTGGCCGACGGTGGTGTCGGCTAAAGTCCTTAAAAGTTTAGCCGACGACGTCCTTTGTCATCGGCTAAAGTTCCCTTATAAAAAAAAATGCGACTTTCTTCCCCATTTTCCCTTTCTTTCCCGGAACCTCCTCTGCCCGAAAAAAAACCTTTCAGCACTGCCGCCGAAAACTCCGAAGGCGACCGCCGCACCCAGCACCGAAGTCGTTCCTCCTCCACCACCGGCCCCCGACCGCCGCACCCAGCACCCAGCACCGAAGCCGACCACCGCCGAAGCCGTTCCTCCTCCACCGCTCCTCCATAAGCCAGCCGCCGCTCCTCCTCCATCGGCCCCCGAAGGGTGAGCATATCCAATGAACAAACTATTTGCTGCTGCTTTGAAATTTTGGAAAAAAAAATTATAAGTAGGTTTTGATATTGAATGACAGTTTTGAATTCTTATTTTGACTAAAAATGTGAGATAATTGGTATCATGAAGAATTTTATGTCTTGTTTGTATACATCTTGGATAAGGAATATTGCTCCCTGGAAGGGGGAGAGAATACAATATCTCACTGCCTAGAACTAAGGAAGTAAAATGCAGTTATGAAACACCAGTAAAACCTGAATCACACTGTAGAGCACTCTATGAAAATAACTTGCATATTAAAAATTACCTTCACAATTTGTTCCCACTGGTTTGCGGACAAGAATTTTATGTCTTGTTTGTATACAATTATGTCTTGTGTTGGAATGATTATTGAATTTATTGGGATAATAGTGTTGATTGTTGAGTTTATTGATTGTTGAATTTGTTGTTCTAGTGTGTATATTGGTGTGTGCGAATTTAGTTAATGTGATAGTTTTCGAATTTGTACAGGTTAAATGGATAAAATTAAGAGACTAGCGTGTGGTAAGAAAAAATCGAAGACTCCAGAGTCGGGAGATAGTTCCACAACTTCCAATCGTGCGGATCCTGTCGGTAAATATTTGGATCAGAGTAACGCTCGCATACGTGGACTAGTAGAGAATAGTGGACTGAAGTTTAAGGATGGGAACTTGTACCCAACAGATGACGCACATACAATTGCGAGGCGCTTATCGTATCAGACTCCCAGATCGCGGACGACCCCCACTAATGTCGAGACGACTCAGCCTCGTATGCCTCCTATACACCGCATTCCCTCCCCTCCTAATACATCTGGGAGCGGCCGATCTACACCGAGCATGTCATCCGAGGTGCCTTCCGGTCCTCCGTCGACTCTATTTATGCCCCCTATGGTACCATCGATTCTAGGAGTCGATAAGAATGGAGTCTGCCGGCTATATAGCTTGGTTAACCCGACGGAGGCGTATGTGTTCCAGGCGTGGCCTGAGAAAATGATTTAGCGGACATGTCGGATATCTAAGACGAAGTTGTACGCATCACTTGCGGAGCTTGAGAATGAGGAGGGTCGTATCGAAGACGAACCGATAAAGAAGAAGAAGACTCGTGGCCCATCGAAGGGTCTAGCACTTGACGCATATGTTTCAAAAAATGGCCGTCACAAGATAGAAGTAAATGAAAAGTATCGACGACCCATTTTGGCTTCGGATGCTTGTACGGCATACTGTCGTAATGTTGGGTTTGTCATACGCGATAGAGTTCCTGATCGTAATGAGTGGAAGGATGTGCCACAAAGTGTGAAGGATGCATTGAACAATGCTATGTCGGTAAGTTTATCTCAATTCCGAAAGCTACTTTGTGTATTTAAATTCAGAAAAAATTTAGAAATATATATTATATGCTAATTGTAGGTTTGGTTTGAGAATCCTTCTTTCCTACTACATACTTGGTGTGATGAGGTGCAAACAACCAAGTAAGTAATTTTCACAATACGTAGTTGAGTAATTACTCGAGAAATTTTTGCATTATTTTTGTTATTGTTAAAAATATGTATTTGTCAAACGCTTTAATAATTTATTTATTAATACAAAACAATTTGTAATTTAAAATTCACAACTTGTATAAATGGAAGGTAATTTGATTGATAAATTTAAACATGGTAAACATTCTAATTTACTTGTAATTATGAGTATTATAACATACACTTTTATAATATACATAAAACATTATAATATTAATTATACATAAAAATAATAAAACTAACACATTAACATTATATAATCATACACAAACAACAAATATAAAATGACATGTAACATACTCACTAAACTTAAATCTTGACATTCAACTGCATAATAACAACTGTATACACACAACAGATTATTTATGAATAACATAATAAGCAAATAACATTATGAATTAGAATAAAACAATAACACAAATCACAGTAAATAAATACATAAATTTACAAAATACTTTACAAATATATTTGACTAATGTTTGATTATTATTTATAAATATTTGTTATAGGTACAAATCTTAGAAAAATGAGCTACACATGTTTTGGTCAGCTTGGGGTAATTCCCGTGAGGCTACTCCCGAGGAGTTCAAGTATCGGGAGTACGAGTGGAGGTGGCTATGCGCACATTTTAGCGACCCGGACTATATTGTATGTAATCGAGCTCTAAATATTGTCGTAATGCTATTGTTGTTTAAAGATATGTAACATATATGAAACTTACTTGTGGTAATTTTTCTCCTTGTTAAATGAAAATTACATGTTTCTATGTGTAGGCGAGCAGTTCAACCAACACTGTTAACCGTAAGGGTTTGACGGAGCACCACAGCTTAGGTTCGCGGTCGTTAGCGAGAGTTTCGCACGAGGCCACTTCTGATGAAAATGTGGCGAATGCCTTTGTCTACGTGACTCAGAAGGCATATCCTAACTATCCGGATAGACTTGTAAGTTGTAAATGTATCCTAACCATTTTAATACTCCTATCAGTCTTTACCTCTAAACTTTATTAATATTCGGTTAGTTTTTTGTTCCCACTTAATTTGGAGAGAGTGACTGAGGAGTCTGAGAGGATGTTGATAGAGATGGCGAGGGAGGAGCATCCGGATTTGGACGAGACTGGTCTCGAGTTAGCACGCCGAGAGATCGATTAGGCTGATCCCTACATTAGGGCAAGGGTGTGGGCTAACATTTACCCTCCTAAAGGGAGTCATCACCGAATGCCGATGATGGGAGCTGAAGGCACCGGATTATTGAAGAATACTACAGGGTTTCAGCGCAATCAAAGGGGCGACACTCAAAAGGCTTATTTGGAGGAGCAATTGAGGATCGAGAGGGAGCTCCAAGCTGAGGAGCAAAGGAAGTCTCAAGACCAGTTCCATAAATTCCAATAGGAACAAAGGAAGGTTCAACAAGAGATGTTAGCTCAGCAGCAGGTCATGATGCAGTATATGATGTCATTGAGTCAGACCGTGTGTCAATCGGGAATTTTGGTACCACCACCACCTCAATTCTTCAATTCACAAACACCCCCTCTTCTTCACAGCCTCGGGACGACGACATGCAAGACGGTAGTAATCCTTCTTCTATCTTTAAGAATTTGACGGATCTTTGAGGATTTTAGTTGTCATTGTAGTAGTTCTTTTGCTAAATATTTTTTGTTTAGACCCGTGTTCGTTAACGTTGGTGTTTATAGTGATTTTTTTGATGTTGCTACATGACATGTTGATATGGTTTGTATTTAAATTATGCTTTTCGTAATTGATTTATGTTGATTGTGATGTATGGTGGTGTATTGTACATTTGGAATAACAGGTTATCTGAACAGGTTTGGTGATTTCGAAATCTGACTTTTTTTTTTCACTGGACTTTAGCCGACGGCATTTGCACAGACCGTCGGCTAAAGTATTTATTTAAAAAATAAAATAAAACACTTTAGCCGACGACTATGTAACCGTCGGCTAAAGTGTTCATTAAAAAAAAATAAAAAAAACTTTAGCCGACGACTATGTAGCCGTCGGCTAAAACTTATAAACTTTAGCCGGCGACAACTCTTACTGTCGGCTAAAACCTATACACTTTAGCCAACGACTATGTATCCTTCGGCTAAAACGGGAACTATTTTAGCCGGCGACCGTTTAACCGTCGGCTAAACTCGAACATTAGCCGACGACCTTCCCTATTAGCCGTCGGCTAAACTTTAGCCGACCGACCTCGGCCGACCGACTTTTAGCCGACAGCTGACCACTTTAGCCGATGATTTTCGACTTTAGCCGATGACTTTTTGCTGTCGGCTAAAGTATAAACATTGGTAGTGGCTTGTTAGAATGTTCCAGAATATGTAATCTCTCGCGGGACCATATTAATGAGAATATACATCTTCTTCTGCCCTAATTCTTGTCTTGTGTGCTTTAACTACAACACGTTATCAGTGTTGGAATATTTTATTCCATACATTCATTAATAGAGTTTTGATGATTAAGTTGATGAACAAAATAAAACAACAAAGAGGCGAAGCAAAACATCGGAGGAGACGAAGACGCAAACAGCTGCCCATACTGCATGGATAATGCACGCTATATATATCGCATAGCGTACGCAATGTTGGCAATATAACGTACGTAAGAGTATTGGTATAACGTGTAACACCCCGAGATATTCGGAATAATTACAGCGCCGTAAACCCTTTAAGTAAGGATTTACAAGGCTAATTTAAAAGAAAGGTAAATATAAGACATCATCATCATCATCGGAAATTCAAGTTTGCAAAACCGAACAACTGGTTCAACGAGTAATTTATACAACCATATCGAAATAATTATAATACGACACGCGTACTCGAATACTGAAATCAAAACAAGAAAACAAATCACCAACAACAACAAACATCACTGAACCCCTTCGTCGTCACGTCGGTACTATGGCTGTTTCCCTGCTCCTCGGCTACCTGAACATCAAAACAAATGTCCACCCCCGAGGGGGTTAAAAAAATGATGCTAGTACAAGTATCATATTAAACAATTCGAATATGCATCAACAATACATAACAAGATACACCACACGGACTTCCGCTACCGGAATCCGACAATGCGAATCCACAAGATTTCATTAACACAGCATGGGTATTCCAATGATCCAGCGCCCTCAGCATAGATCCCAAGATGATCCCGTCGGACCAACACGAGGTGGAAATAACCCGTCTAATGATCCAGCGCCCTCAGCCTAGATCCCAAGATGATCCCGTCGGACCAACACGAGGTGGACATCCGATCCAGCGCCCTCAGCATAGATCGTACAACGTACACAAACAAAACTCATGCATACACATATGCCAAATCATTATGTCCATCAACATGAACATACAAACACTAGATAACGAATATCATGACAATTCAACGAAATAAATCTCATGTTCAACAACATGAAAAATCACACGCATGCTAAAAATACCAATATTAATGTATTACGATACTTGCCTCGAAGATGGCAAGAACGAAATACTTCAATGATCTCAACACACTCGAAGGCCGTCTCCTTCGATCAACGTAACAAGCTCGAACCTTAACAAAAGGAATGATATACAAATCATCTCAAGTCGAACGATGGCCTAACAATTCGGTCTACGGCCAAAAAGCTCAAAATAAACAATCAGCCTGGACTGCTTAGCGTGCGCTACGTACTCTACGTAACGTGCGCTAGGCCTGCCTGTTAGCGTACGCTATCGTATAAGCCTAGCGTACGCTAGCCACGGACTGACAGTATGACTCGGCTGACATCATAACGTACGTTACGTACGTATCGTGCGTTAACTTATCCCCGATAGCGCACGTTAACTTACGTATGTTAACGTATCGTGCGTTAACTTATCCCCGGTCAAAACGTACGGTCCTTCCAGCAAGTCCTAAGAAACTCCGAACTTCTTTCACGTTAATAGGAGCCTCCCATTCCAAGATTGCTTTGACTTTCTTCGGGTCCACCTGAACTCCGTCAGCTGATATCACATGCCCGAGGAAAGTTACCTCCCTGAGCCAGAACTCGCATTTAGAAAGCTTTGCATACAGCTGTTCCTTCCTCAAAGTGCTCAAAACCACACGCAAATGTTCGGCATGCTCCTCTGCGTCCCTCGAATATATCAAGATGTCATCAATGAAGACGACCACAAATTTATCCAAGTATTCCAAGAATACCCGATTCATCAATTGCATGAACACCGCAGGAGCATTGGTAAGTCCAAACGGCATCACTACGAATTCATAATGCCCGTACCGGGACCTGAAAGCAGACTTTGGTATATCCGATTCCTTAATTCTCAACTGGTGGTATCCTGATCGCAAGTCAATCTTCGAGAATACCCTTGCCCCTTGCAGTTGATCAAACAAGTCGTCGGTCCGAGGTAGAGGATACTTATTCTTGATCGTCATCTTATTGAGCTCCCTGTAATCAATACACAGTCAGAGGGATCCATCTTTCTTCCGGACAAAGAGAACGGGCGCTCCCCAAGGAGAAACGCTAGGTTGAATATAGCCCTTCTGTAACAATTCCTCCAGTTGCTTCTTGAGTTCATACATCTCGATGTCTACATGCGGTATGGTGCTCTGGAAATAGGAGCTGCTCCAGGCTCTAATTCAATAGTGAATTCCACTTCTCTCTGCGGAGGTAACCCAGGTAGTTCGTCAGGAAATACATCTGAGAACTCATTCACAACTGAAATAGACGAGAGCTCTACTCCTTCCTTTTTCCTCATGGCATAGCACCAAAGTCCGTGACATCCATGCTTCAGTAATTTCACGGCTTTAATTGCTTTGATCAATTTTCCCGAGCTTCTTGGTATCCATCCTCGGAATACGTGTTCAGATCCGTCATCAGCAATGATAGAAATGACTCTCTCTCGGTAATTGAGAATAGCTCCATAACGGTTGAGCCAATCGTCTCCGAGAATTAAATCGTCACCGTAGATGTCAACTACAATAAGATTCGATGGCCAATCCCTCCCTCCTATAGACACTGGAAAATATCTAGCCTCTAGGGTTACCACAATTCTCTCTCCACTCGGCAAACCCACAACATATGGTTCACAATCAGATAAGCACGAGATTTTTAAACGATTTACACAGTTCAATGATACAAAAGAATGTGTAGCTCCGGAATCGAATAAAACACTAACTGGTTGCAAAAGGATCTGAATCGTACCTGATGCAACAGCAGTGTTCTGATCATCAGATTTTCTCATCTCGTACAGGCGCGGAGGAACGGACCCAGCACTGGATGTATCTCTCCTCCCAATGTTCTGCTGCTGAAATCCACTCTGCTGCGTCTGGTTCACACTTGTCTCCTTCGGAACTGGCGCTGGAGTACGAGTACTAAAAGATCTAGTAGCAACTCCACAGAAAGCCGCACGGTGCCCTTCTTGTCCACAATCGTAGCAAGTCACAGAAGATGCGGGGCAGTCACGTCGAATATGCCCTGCTCGACCACAATTGTAGTATTTCTTTGATGCGTCCGGAACTGCTGATGTAGTCCGGAACTTCTTCCCACCTCTGGAAGGATGTGGAGGTTTCCTAGCCGAATAAAAGGAAGACTGGCCCTTGCGGGGCCCACCACTCTTGTTTTCTGAAAAGTCGCCGGTCACCTTCTGCTTCTTTGCCTCCACTGATTTCTCCACCACTGCCTCTTTCATGTCGTAGGCCAGTGCTTTGTCTTGATATTGTCGCAACGTAGTACACTCGAATCCGGACATGTACTGCTGAATCTCCGGCTTCATCCGCATATCGAAATGAAAAATATTTTCCGCCTCCGTTCTGACCAAGTGTCGCACACAAGTCAGCTGATGATTAAAAGTTTTGATTACATCAGTCACAGATGCTTCCGAACTCTGTGGTGAGAAAAACTCGCGGATCTTTGCCTATCTAATTGGACGAGGACAATACTGTGCTTCCATCATTAATTTGAATTCCGTCCGATCCGCATTATGATTCTCGGGTCGAATAGCTTCCCACCAATCAAAGGCCTCCCCAGTCAGAAAATACTGGGCAATGGGAACCTTCCGGTCCTCGGGACAGTTAAGACCCGCGAAAATCTTCTCTAACTCCTTGAGCCAGTAATCCCAAGTAATTGCCTCCGCAGCTCCGTCAAATTTTGGCGGGTGCAATTTGACCACTTCAGCAAGCCATCTGTCTCCCCGGTTATCCTCGTGGTGTTGCTGTCCCATCACCGTCTGCATGCGGTCGACTACCTGGGTGAACTGGTTTATCTGCACCACCACCTGTTGAAGCACTCCCGACATGTTAGGATTTGCGTCGTCATTCGCTGATCCTTGCTGCCCTCCAGAATGGGAATCGGTTCGACTAGCTGATAATTCCGGGGTAGTTGCGGAATCCTCCTGTCTCATGTTACCCCGTCCGCGTCCACGACCGCGTCCGCGTCCACGTCCTCCTCTCAACATACTGTAAACACAATTCCTCAATATCCAGGACAAAGTTTTCGAAATAAAGTCCGTCAATACTCACAAAATAGTAATTAAGTAAAACGGTAGTATAAGAGATTAGGAGACTTACAACCACGGTCCACATGACGACTTTTGGCTGAACAGTGATGTTTACGAACGACTCGTAAATCAATAACGTAAACAGACCCAACTTAAAACCCGACTGCCAAGATATCCATAAATCTTAGCTCCGATACCATATTCTGTAACACCCCGAGATATTCGGAATAATTACAGCGCCGTAAACCCTTTAAGTAAGGATTTACAAGGCTAATTTAAAAGAAAGGTAAATATAAGACATCATCATCATCGTAAATTCAAGTTTGCAAAACCGAACAACTGGTTCAACGAGTAATTTATACAACCATATCGAAATAATTATAATACGACACGCGTACTCGAGTACTGAAATCAAAACAAGAAAACAAATCACCAACAACAACAAACATCACTGAACCCCTTCGCCACGTCGATCGTGGTCGCTTTCCCGCTCCTCGGCTACCCGAACATCAAAACAAATGTCCACTCCCGAGGGGTTAGCAAAACGATGCTAGTACAAGTATCATATTAAACAATTCGAATATGCATCAACAATACATAACAAGATACACCACACGGACTTACACTAGGATCAGACAATGCGAATCCACAAGATTCCATTAACACAGCATGGGTATTCCAATGATCCAGCGCCTCAAAGATAGATCCCAAGATGATCCTCGGACCAACACGAGGTGGAAATAACCCGTCCAATGATCCAGCGCCCTCACTTAGATCCCAAGATGATCCCGTCGGACCAACACGAGGTGGACATCCGATCCAGGCGCCTCGGATAGATCGTACAATGTACACAAACACAACTCATGCATACACATATGCCAAATCATTATGTCCATCAACATGAACATACAAACACTAGATAACGAATATCATGACAATTCAACGAAATAAATCTCATGTTCAACAACATGAAAAATCACACGCATGCTAAAAATACCAATATTAATGTATTACGATACTTGCCTCGAAGATGGCAAGAACGAAATACTTCAATGATCTCAACACACTCGAAGGCCACCTCCTTCGATCAACGTAACAAGCTCGAACCTTAACAAAAGGAATGATATACAAATCATCTCAAGTCGAACGATGGCCTAACAATTCGGTCTACGGCCAAAAAGCTCAAAATAAACAATCAGCCTGGACTGCTTAGCGTGCGCTACGTACTCTACGTAACGTGCGCTAAGTCTGCCTGTTAGCGTACGCTATCGTATAAGCCTAGCGTACGCTAGCCACAGACTGACAGTATGACTCGGCTGACATCATAACGTACGTTACGTACGTATCGTGCGTTAACTTATCCCCGATAGCGCACGTTAACTTACGTATGTTAGCGTGCGCTAACCTTGCATGGCAGATTACTACAGACAGAAAACTGGATTGAATGGTGATGAACTCATAAATTCTATGGTGATAAAACCAGTCATCCTCGAGCATAACATGCTAATAAGGTTTGTGAAAGTTCTATACGTACTAATGACCATGCGATGCAAAGATACGTATAATCATCACAACACCATAGTTCATCTTAGATCTTCAAGGTATATTCTGAGTTCAATCTGGTATAAGTCTCAAAACGTACGGTCCTTCTATATAAACGCATAAGAACTTGAAAATCTCCATCTACTGATCACAAATCGGTTTGAAAATGCTAGGAGTCCAATTACTAAAAAGGTTCAAGGGTCCATACGATATATAGTGCCGATACGTCAAAAGTATCCTTCTAACATGTGATGACCGATTATAAACGAAATAACTGGCTATCAAAACATGATCAAACGTCCTTAAGAACATTACTAATATCGGTGAAGAATCACCTACCTCAAAGTAGTGAAGAACACGGAGGAAATCGAAGCAATCCAACACCGAAGGCTTGAACACCAATCTCCAACGATATACGATCTTCAATCACGAGCTAGGATGTTGGTATGAAGTGTTTAGGATGGAGGAAGTTATGTTCTAAGTGTAAGAATTCGGGTATGGGAGAAGAAAGAACTGAAATCACGAATAGGATGATGTCCTATTTATAAGAAATGGCTATTAGCGCGCGCAAGTCCCTGCTCGTAGCGTGCGCTAACGGCTCACTGACTTAACTATACTCAACGCTTAGCACGCGCTATGCACATGCCTGTAGCGTGCGCTAAGGCGTTGACTTGGCTTTTCCCGAAAGCCGTCCAGGTTCATCCCGACACAATCCGACAGGGGTCCCCAGCCAGATCTCACCTACCACACGTCTCAATCAAATTGACCACGCATAGCGTGCGCTAATGTTCCTTTGTAGCGTGCGCTATGAATCCATGTTAGCGTGCGCTACACATAGCCGATAGCGTGCGCTACATGCGCAGAATTACAATTTTTAAATCACATACATGAAATCATACGCTCGACAACATCGGATTATGAAATACGAAGAATAATACTCAGATCAAGCACAACGATTACAATATCACAAGTTCCAAATACATATCAGAAATCTCGGGTATTACATAACGTACGTAATGTGATGTTTCAGTATTCAAACAAGAAGAACGTTGAATATGACGTCATAGCATAGATCAGCAAGCAACGGATATGTTGACAAATGAATAACGTACGTAATAGGGAGTTGCTAACGTACGTAATGATCAATACAGAAGCCACTGGACTATTTTGTGGAGAGGATAACGTACGTAACATTTAGAAGTTAACGTACGTAAATGATCTAGCGTACGTAAAAGGGAAGCACTAACATACGTAATGAAGAGTTAGGGAGCTAACGGCTAGTTGAGGCTTAGAAGCCTATAAGTACCACTTCCTATGGTATTGAAGAAACAACAACCTTGAGCAAATCGTCTATACTTGTGATATTGTTATACACATCCTTGTTGTTGTAATTGTGCTTAATTGTAAGTGTTTGAGTGAGTCACGAAAACATACACGAGAGGAAAAAGAAAAGATACGATTGGATTCGGTGTAATTAGGATCAAGGATCCGGCATTGTTAGAATCGCAATTGATATCTAAGTGAGGTTTTAATACCCATAGAAAGCTAGAGTGGTTGACTCCTTGTCCAATAGAAAAGGAAAACGGTTTAACTTGGACCGACACAAAGACAAGTACAACGGTAATATCTCGACCGATAGAAGAGAGATTATATGGTTTAACTTGGACCGATAGAAGACAAGTTTGTAACGGTTATCCCTCGACCGATAGACGAGAGGTGCAGAGGTTGATCTTCATCCTATTAAAAAAGATACCGAGAGAGGACGTAGGCTTCGTTAATAGCCGAACCTCTATAAATCCTTGTGTCGATTTATTTTCTGCACTTTACATAAATCGCTTCCGCAACGCAAAAGAGTTACACAACTCTATCTCCAAACAGCCATTCCGACCAATAGTGCTCAAACAATTGGTATCGGAGCGGTACCTCCTAGAAGCGGCTTAACATCTGAGGAGAAGATCCAAATGGCATTCCAATTTGCTCCGGTCGAAGGTCTTGCTTTGAACCGACCACCATTCTTTGATGGATCAAATTATATGACATGGAAGAAAAAAATGTCGATCTTTATTCGTGCCTATGATATAGAGATTTGGAAGATCATTTGTCTTGGCCCGAAAGTTCCAATCAAAACCGATGGATCTCTTAAGAGTTTCGAAGAATATAATGACGAGAATTGGAAGAAAGACTATCTAAATTGTAAGGCCACTCAATTTATATTTTGTGCCTTAAATCCAGAAGAGGTCAATCGTATCTGATCGTGTGAAATTGCTAAAGAGATATGGAAAATTCTTGAAATAACACATGAAGGGACAACTCAAGTCAAGGAGACGAAGATCAATTTGCATCTCCATGACTACGAGCTATTCATGATGAAGGTGACGAGTCCATCACCAACATGCTCGACCGATTTGCGGTAATCACAAATGGACTTGCTTCGTTCGGTAAACCATTATCATGTAGTGAGAAAGTCAAGAAAATCTTAAGATCACTACCTGTTGAATGGGATGGCACGGTTACGGCGATAATGGAATATAAGGATTTAAACAATCTTGATTTTAGTACTCTCGTTGGTTCACTTATAAACTACGAGATTGTTCTAAAATCTCGGAACGCTGAACCGAAGCCAAAGGAAAGATCGATAACCTTGAAAGCTAAGATGTCAAAAAGATAAGAAATCCTGGTTGATGAAAGCGACGAAGAATCGGCATATTATGCCAAAAAAATTAATAAGTTTCAAATCTTATTAAACCGGAGAAAGAAAGACATCTCGGGCGAATCAAAGAAATTCGACAACAATTATCGATTACGTGGTAAACCAGGCCACTTTGCAAAGAATTACCGAGCAAAACCCAAGAAGGAGGTTCTCGTTGCAACATGGAGCGATGAAGACGAAGATGATGATTATCAATCAAAATAATCTTGCTCTCATGGCACGAAGCTCATCTGACGATAGCGACGTCGAAAGTCAAGTAAGTACATCCTCTCACGATGAGTTATTTGAAGCATTTGAATTACTGCATATCGATTTTCAAAATGCTTTATCCGAGATTAAATCCCTTAAATCTAAAAATAAATTATTGGAAATTGAAAATTTCAAAATTCTTGAAAAGGGAAAATGTATCGAGACCGATCATTCTAAATGTATTGAAAATGAAAATATTTTAAGAAATGCTATTTTGAAAATTCAAACCGAGCTGAAAAATTTAACAAAGAAATTCTCGTGTGGAAACGAGAAATTTGAACAAATGCTCTCGGTGCAAAAGTTTACGTTGAACAAACAGGGGTTGGGATTCAAGCAACATTCTAAAAATGAATCCGTAAATTTGAAAATACCCCGATGCGAAAAATGTTTGAAAATTGGGCACCACATTTCAAATTGCAAAAGCCTAAGACGGACGATAAAAGTTAAAAAGATTTGGGTTCATAATGGAACAATTATTTCAAATATCGTCTATGTTTCGAATGAAAAACCAACTCTCGGTTGGATCCCCAAGAATGAATTTTTATCAAATTGATATTTAACTCAGGGGGAGTTTTTATTTTATTGGGGAGATGTATTTTTTAGGGGGAGTTTTTTTTCCTTTTATGCATTTATTATCATTTTATTATCATTTATTACACTTTTTGATGAAGACAAAAAGGGGGGAGAAAGGAGAAAAGGAGAAGAATGGGATTAACCCTGAAAGGGGAAGAAATCGAAGAAAATTCGAAAAGGAGTTGATAAGAAAAATGAGGAGACGTCGAAAATATGATGAGAAATTAAAAAAATTCGAAAAGAAAAACGAAAAGGAAAGAAGGAGTCGAAAAAGTAATGGGAGAAGAAACTAACGAAACGGACAAAGTCGAAATCTTTGGTCTGTACACATATACATATATTTGTATTTTGCAGGTAAATCCCATTGACGAAGTGTTGTTTTGTAATCATCAAAAAGGGGGAGATTGTTGGAATATTTTATTTCATACATTCATTAATAGAGTTTTGATGAATAAGTTGATAAACAAACAAAACAACAAAGAGGTGAAGCAAAACATCAGAGGAGACGAAGACGCAAAAAGCTGCCCAAACTGCATGGATAATGCACGCTATATATATCGCATAGCGTACGCAATGTTCGCAATATAGCGTACGTAAGAGTATTGGTATAACGTACGTAATATGATGTTTCAGTATTCAAACAAGAAGAACGTTGAAGATGATGTCATAGCATAGATCAGCAAGCAATGGATATATTGACAAATGAATAACGTACGTAATGGGGAGTTGCTAATGTATGTAATGATCAAGACAGAAGCCACTGGACTGTTTTGTGGAGAGGATAACATACGTAACATTTAGAAGTTAACGTACGTAAATGATCTAGCGTATGTAAAAGGGAAGCACTAATGTACGTAATGAAGAATCATGGAGCTAACGGCTAGTTGAGGCTTTGGAGCCTATAAATACCACTTCCTATGGTATTGAAGAAACAACAAACTTGATCAAATCGTCTATACTTGTGATATTGTTATACACATCCTTGTTGTTGTAATTGTGCTTAATTGTAAGTGTTTGAGTGAGGATTCACGAGAACATACACGAGAGGAAAAATAAAAGATACGATTGGATTCAGTGTTATTAGGATCAAGGATCCGGCATTGTTAGAATCGCAATCGATATCTAAGTGAGGTTTATCTAGTACCCATAGAAATCTAGAGTGGTTGATTCCTTGTCCAATAGAAAAGGAAAACGGTTTAACTTGGACCGAAACAAAGACAAGTACAAGCGGTAATATCTCGACCGATAGAAGAGAGATTGTACGGTTTAACTTGGACCGATAGAAGACAAGTTTGTAACGGTTATCCCTCGACCGATATAAGAGAGGTGCAGAGGTTGATCTTTATCCTATTAAAAAAGATACCGAGAGAGGATGCAGGCTTCGTTAATAGACGAACCTCTATAAATCCTTGTGTCGATTTATTTTCTGCACTTTACTTAAATCGCTTCCGCAACGCAAAAGAGTTTCACAACTTTATCTCCAAATGGTGATTCCGACCAATAGTGCTCCAACAATCAGCACGAGCTCTACCAATATAGCAAGAAAAATTTGTCCCGGATTTTTTCAACATACCCTAGACGCCGCGCCGTCTGCCACACAGAAACCTTCAATTCACCGCCGCATCGTCTGCCTTCAACCCAACCATGGCCGAAACTCCAGCTAGTATCCTACCCACCGGCACCATCTTTGTCCAGTCTGCCGCCGGTCACCATCTTCGAATCGATCTGCAAACCAGGGATTTTCACAACAGATCCACTGTGAGACCTAGCCTTCAGTCACCATCTTTATCTAGACTGCCGTCAACACCATCCCGACTTGCTCCAAGTAGATCCTGATCCGCACGGCCACTCCATCGGATACCACTGTACCTCCTTGCGCGTCGCGACCTTCCCTCCAGTTGCCTCCATCGCAACCTCTCCAGGCCGTGAAAGTCAACCCAGATCGTATCCCCCAGCCCTCGCCCTTTTTCCAACCCGACCCGCATGACCGAGAAGTAGATTCAGCCCACTATTTTTCGTCCTGCCCTGGGAAAGGCATCATGGCCACTACAGTCAGGTGATAATAATTCTGATGACAATCTCCCACCAAGCTTCGAACGAATCCAGCCCGACCCGACAAATTCCAATAAAATTATTTTTTACCCCAATCGCGAAGTAAGGTACACAATTCGAAGCCTATTATTTGCTTCATGATTTATTTCATATGCTCTATTTGATTAAATTGCATAATATGATTTATTTAGTTTAATTATGCCTAATTGAATAAAATAAATTAATTAACCAAAACAATTCATGATTCCCTGAATTTATTAACTAATTGATATTGCGTCATAAGATACCATGATAATGAAATTTCATGTGTATTCCTAATCGTATCGAAATCATCACTATATCTGGTTCTAAACAAAATAATCCCATTATTGAATAATTTATCATGGACGAACCCATGATTATGTTATGTATTCACTTCCTTCTCTTGTTTACAAATATCGCTAATCCAACTCATACGAAATTCAGCATCTTGGACTCAGAAGGACTTGAGTGCCATAGATGAGATTCTGATTTTAAGACGTTAGCGCCACACTTTCTGTTCATATAAATGACGAACCATTTTAAAAGGTGAAAGAAAGCTCGCTGATGTTCTTAGGCGAAATCTCGACCCCAACTTATGGTAGGAATATCTTTAGATGAAATCCCCAATGAATTGTGGGATGCCCTTAAGGGCCATTTCATGAAAAATATTTCTAGAGTTGATCGTATAGTGGGATGAAATCCACTTGCTTTACTATAACGAGTCAAAAACTTCAATAAAGATATGCTCCACCTTAAGGTGCGTCTTATTTTTTTATGTGAAAAGAAACTCACAAAAGAAAACATGATCCAGAATTTTTTTCCAATTTCCCTACTTAGTACTTATACTAGTGAATCAGTATAATATGGAGTACTATAAGGATACGAAGCAAATTCCCGAGGCCAGTATGGAAAAATAAAATGTGGAAATAACCCCGACAAAAAGGGGACTGGACGTGCCAATTCCAAACCACATGGAACAACTCGCATGGCGGAAAGGGATGTGGCAGTCGTAGATGTGGTCGTGGTCATGGAGGATCTTCCAATCTTCCAATGTAGTGAGAAGAGGCGATGCTCCTGGCTCCCAAGAAACGAGTTGACTCCTAATGTGATATTGCTGCCATTGGTATACGAACTACCATGGAAGCAAATATTTCACAGCCATCTAGAAGAGATATTGAGATTCCGACGAATAGGAGACTCACTATATAAAGGAAGACGGTCATGACATGACCCCCAATGTCACTTTCGCATTTACCGATGGCAGTATCGCACCAAACGTGCCAAAGTCATTAGACGGCCCTCCTCTATGACTAATTTTATCGGTAGACGTTCTAATAATTTTCAGTAATGGTCTGATGTATTTTTGTTTCGAACAAGATTCTATTGTTGCTTGCGTATGCAGTGATTGACTTTATTCAAAGTACCGAATATTGTTCCTATGCTTATGGTTCAGAGTTTTTATTACTCGTGTTCTCATTTTACGAATGAATCGAGGAACACTCGAGTGATAGGCTGATGGTAATAGCCTATAACGTATCAGTGACTAGGATGATTGGATCATCCCACTTCATCCAAGGATGCGGCACCCCAGGTTCTTGGTGCTTAACGGCACAGATTTACAGTCACCGACACTCTATATGCATAGAGAGTGACTGACTCGAACCAGCTTCAAGGATATATGTATCAGCAACCCTCATATTGAAACCCGTTGTGAGAAAGGAGTAGAGTATCTCTATATATAACCTCTAATGAATGTGACCGAAAGTGCATATTATAGAAACTTACGAGTCAATCAAGTGGACTGGACCTCATTGTGATTAGGATTGTTGAATCCTATGCGATTACCTATAACGAAATTTAGGACGCTGACTCGTACAGGCTTTGTCATGACCGATTGGGGCATCCAGGACATGACCTGATGATCTGCACGAACATCCTTTTCTTTCGAGTGCAAAGTAGAAGTGGGCAACGAACCCACATAACGAACTTTGTTGGTGTTCCTCAAGCTACGTCGTCCAAAGCATCGGAGACATCTGCCTTTTCTACACGTTTGACACTGTCGAATGCACATCGTTTCTTCTGCAAAGCCTGCGCTTTAGCCAAAGTAGGAGCGAGACCTTCATAAGCTAAAGATGTAAAAATTTCATTCTTACATATGATTCAAATAGATATTTGTGGACCGATTCAACCAGAGTGTTGACCATTTAGATGTTTTATGGTTCTGATTGACGTTTCGACATGATGTCGTCCTCTTGTCCAATTAAAAATGCTGCTTTTGCAAAGCATCTAGCATGGATTATCTGTCTAAGGGCTCACCACCCTGACCACCATGTTCGGTCTATAAGACTTGATAATGCTGGAGAGTTCTCATCTAAAGTACTTGATGAATACTTCATGTCGATCGGGAGCAACAAAAAGCATCCCATCCCACACGAGCATACGCAAAATGGTCTCGCGAAGGCAACCATCTAATGAATCAGATGGTAGCCCGGCATTGGTTATACACATCAATTTGCCTATTTTTGTCTGGGGTTATGTAGTCTTGCATGCAGCTTTACTTATTCGCTCATTTTAGACCCTCTGCTAACCAAACGATTTATGCATACCAGTTAGTAACTGGATAAGCCCTGATTTTACATTTTGGACTCAGACGAGCTTGAGTGCCAATTATGCATATTTGGTTATGTAGTATTGTGCCTTCTGCACTCCCATAGTGCATGGGTCTTGAAAGACGATTAAGTAGTTACATTTAATACGAATCCCCAATGGTTATCTGCTATTTAGAACCTTTGACATGTGATCTCTTTACCACTCGATTGCGGATTGTCACTTTGATGAGACAACCTTCCCGTTGTTAGAGGGAGGAGAGAAGACAAACTTTCTCAGGGAACGACAGGAATTGTCATGGTGTATCCCTACTTTGTCTCATACTGATCTCCGTATTTCACTATGTGATAGTGGAAATTCTCGATCTTCGAAACGTAGCAGATTCGATGCCTGATACGTTTACTGATATCGTGAAAGTGACGAGATCATATACACCAGCTGCAGCCTGTAAGGTTGAAAGTCCTCGATAATAGGCGCAACACCGACGAATCGAGTGCTGCCATCGCACATGGTGGATGTGTGATTTAGGCCATAGCTCCATAAAGGAAGAGGTGGAAGCTACATGGTTCGACTTAACACTCACCTAAGGAGGAGGTAGAGTAAGGCACAAACTTATATATTAGTCATCAATAAACTCGTTTCATGAGATCATACTTGATTTTACTATGTCCATGAGTCATGATGAGGGGGACGCCCCGAAGATTGATATGATTCAGAAAATCAAGATATCTCGATGAATCACGAGAGTGTGGACTGATCATCCACCCACTTTGATGATCTATCGTTGCTCAAAACATAGAGCAAGACGATGTCGAACCTCGCTATGTTGTGTGATATCAACATTGAGTTGATTGGCCTTAAAGGATAAAGCATTCCACGCAGAACTAAATTCTTTGACAAAGAGACGGGTAATTGGTAGGTAGTGCTAACCTCACCAAGTGTAGATCCTATAGGACATAAAATAAATCTGTTAGATTGGTACCGCCACTAGAACTTAGAATGCACTTTCTAGTTTAGTGCCAACTCTTACAATTTCTTGATTTCCGGGCTCAAGAACAATCTCACTAAAACTCTCTTGTTTTTTCGGGTACAAGACAACCTTACAGTAAAACAATTGCGAGTAGGAACTCGAATTTACAAGATATATCGCTCTTTGATACAAGAATATAGATAAGAAATAATAGAGCAAATCTTCTCGTATCACAATATGGAATGTGTATATCTCTCGAAATATTTGCTTGAAATAGCTTGAGTATGCTTGTAAGCTCAGATAACTTGTTTATCTTCCAACACCTTGAATGGTGCTATTTATAGCCCTTGAGTTGTATTTTCCCGTTGGAAAAGTAGGCCGGCATTACGTGCGTTAGGAGACATCATTTACGTACGTAGCCAATATTACGTACGTTATGTATTATACGTAACGGCCGTAAAATGATATTGGAAAATGGGCAGTGGCTTCTGTCTTCACTGTTACGTACGTTTTGCTTCATGAATTACGTACATTAGTCTTGGTCTTCATATCCGTTGGATGAGATGATGTACTGGATGACGTCACTTTGAATAAGATCCACGGTTAGCACATAAATTCAAATTTAAAACTGATAACGTACGTTAGGAATAGGCATTTACGTACGTTAGGTAATTTAGTAGTTTCATACTTTGACATTTCTCAAACTTTTTGCAACAGTTATAAAACTTGTATTACGTACGTTATTGAACATAGATTACGTACGTTACTATAGCACAGTTTTAACAAATGTGTTATAAAAAATGATTTAAATAACTATAGTAAAATGTGTAGTAGGATAATAATTATTTTGCTAAAGATCATCATCAAAATATGTATCAAAAAATATTGTTTCAACAATCTCCCCCTTTTTGATGATGAAAAAAATAATTTTGAAAATATGGTTGAATTTGTAAATGAAGAGAAAAAAATATGTTTTTACAAAAAAAAAACTCCCCCTGAGAGTAACTCCCCCTGACATAAACAATATCTGAATTTGCATAGAATATGAATACCATGATGTAATAATTCAACCACAGTTCTCCCCCTTTTTGTCATTAACAAAAAGTGAGAAAAATCACCTGTAAAACATCTTATAAAAACAGTGTTAGAAAACAGTCCTCAAAAGCATTCTATAAAAGTCAGCCTTAAAAAAATCCTTAGAATCATTAAAGCATCCCTACAAAATAGTCCTGAAAAATAGTCCACAGAACAGGAACAAATTAAGAACATTTGAAGTTTCTTAAGCATTCAAAAGAAACAGAAATAAAAATGCATGCTAAATGAAATGTTTGGTCTGGAAAGAAGATGATCATCAATAGTGAAGATAGTGCTAGTCAATGTCTGGCTGTGGGGTATGATCCGGAAGAACAATCCCGAAGAAGGTGCACAAATTCTCTAACATAGTCTCGGACCGGCGAACACGATGCTCTAATGCACTAACTATGTCGGAAAGCACGGACGAGGAGGAGGAAGCACTTGGCCGAGAAGGGCCTGCCTGAGATGGAGGGATGTGTAGACGAGATCGCTCTGCCTGAGGTCCTTGAGAAAAGATGTGATCCTCCAGTCGAGGCAAGGCACTCCCATCCGCAAGAGAGTCGCCATCCCGTAAATAAGCTAAATATATCCAGCCTCGATTCCTGGTCTGCACATATTTCATAGTACGTATGGTTCCTTCGTGAACCATATTCCCTTTTGGAATGTCCATTTTGTGCAGCCCGGAAAAATCAACTCCGGCATCTTCAAATATCCCAGTCAAAATAGATTCGAAGGGCATCCCAGATTTTCTCTGCCTATGTTTCCTCAAATAACCTTTCTTATGAAAAATGGATTTTTTCTCCACGAACCATTTCATAACAACTCTAGCAAAGTTAACTTGATAATCATTTAGAATATGATAGATAATCTCCATATCAACATTAACCAAGCGTTGTTGAGCATTGACCTTTGGCATTAAAGAACGAGTGATAGCATCATGAAGGAGTCGTATGTTGAGGCCAAAATCATTATTTTCAAATTTGTCCGAGGTCACATTTATCACGGCCTGAGATTGAATAAAGTCACGGACGACTTGTTCATTGAGGCAATCAGTTAATTCTTCATCTGAGGAGTCATTGTCTGTAAGAAAATTCCCATTACAAGCATATCCTTCGTTTTGAAGGCCAAAGAGTTTGGGCAATTTTGAGGCATCAAAAGAAACGGATTTTCCACGAACTAATGAGTTAATAACCACAAGTCCATCCGTATTAAAAATCGTAGAGAAATTTCCATAGAACTCTCGAATTAAATCCACATAAATCGGTCGACAAAAGCTAACAAAATTTGCAATCCCTAGCATGTCGAAGAAATCATCTGAACGAATTCCAATCCCAGTCAGAGACTCAAAATCAAAATAGTGGCTTGAGGTTACCTCTTCATCAATGAGGATGTCATTGAAAATTTTCGCAGCCTGTTGTAACACCCTAAATTATTCAGGGTATATTACAGCGCCGTGAACCCCACCGTGGGACCCACAAGGCTAGTCATACATATAAAACTTGACTAAGAAGGTCCAAATACAATGAGATGAAAGACGATACAAAGGGTATTCAAACCATGTCCAATGTATCCAAATACATCACAGTACAAAATCAAAACCTCGGCAACACAGGCCGGAACAACAAGGAAGATTGAAAACAAACAATACTCGAGTATTCAATAACCCTCCAAGTACAACAACACTGAATGGAGGAACACAAAACATAACTGGAGATAAGACACAGTATCACGCTTGCCCATCATCTTCATGCCGACCCGATACCTGCCTATCCGCTCTCCTAGAACCTGAAATACATAAAAAGTATTTCCCCCATAAGGGGTTAGCCGTCGAATAGCTAGTGCAAGTATATCAAATATGAAACACAATACTCCTCGACAATAAAGTAAAGGTAACCGTCAATTCATCAATTCAAGACTAGTATTCCGGAATAACTAAATCTCATAGCATCACAACAATGCATACATGATCAACCGTGGAACCGCACCAGAGGCTACGGAACCCTCAGCCGTCGACCCACCCCAGAGTGGTTAACCCAAATTATCCGTGGAATCGCACCAGAGGCTACGAAACCCTCAGGGGACCTGTCGCTCGCCCCAGAGTGGATATAAACAATCATACCATTCATATATCTTACTTTCAAAGTCAAGAACATATAATCATAAATATATACTTGCCTTTAAGACATCGAGAAATTGAACGGAAAAGAGTATGAGTTCGGTAGGTCCAAGAACACACTTCCGGCACCTAAAGTATTCGTAAAGCATATGATAATCAATAATCCATACTCATAATTCACGAAGAAACTCCCGAAACCCATCTATGATTCATGAAAATACAAGGGTAAACAACTAGAGTTTGGAAAATCACCCAAACCCTCACAAGTCCGAACACGGCACAAACCAATCCGTAAAATCATAGGAAAAGCATGTATACGGGATAGATACATCCTAATCTCAAGGTTCTCAAGATTCAAAATGGATAAATCGGACGAATCTAGGAAAAAATCCAAATTTCCCAAAAATTAGGGTTCTAAGGATTTTTACCTTGATTTGGACGAGATAATGGATTAGATGTTGTGTGATCCTTGTTCTCCAACCAAATATGTTGATGTTTGAAGATGGATCGTTTCCAATTGCCCAAAATCGCCTCTCCCGAGCTTCTCCCGTCGAAAATGAGTGAAGAGAATGAAAAATGACGAAATGGAAGTCAACTGTCCAATATATACTGGCCCAGCCTAGCGCACGCTACACCTCAATTATTAGCGTGCGCTAGCAAGGTCACTGGGTAGTCCAGTGGCTTATGCCGGCCCCGTTAGCGTGCGCTAATCGCCTTATCTTAGCGTGCGCTAGCCAAAATTGGTGTCCAGAACCTACTGTCCTCTGCCCTGCTCGAGTCTTAGTGTGCGCTACCGCTATGGCTTAGCGTGTGCTACGCAGCTCTTATAGCGTACGCTATCCGAAGACTAGCATACGTTACTCGATAGTCCAGAAAACCTGACAACCTCACCGCCTCTGCCAACCAACCCGTTAGCGTGCGCTACGGACGGATGTTAGCGCGTGCTACTGACCACGAATAGCGTGCGTTAACGAACTCCTAGCGCGCGTTACCTGCCAGTCCAGAAAGCAGTATGAGTTACTGGTTTTGACCTGACTGGTCCCTTAGCGCGCGCTACGGCTCAAAGCTAGCATGCGCTACTCAAGAAGAATTAGCGTGCGTTAGCCTAGGCCTAGCGTGCGCTATTTCTCTGACCCAAAACACTTCCGCAAGGTCTAAACAACACGATTGTGATCCAACCAAGATATGAAACTCTATAACAATATCGACAACATCACCAAGAGTTTACAGAGCGACGAAATAAGAAAAACGGCAAGGTCAAACAGTCAATAAAAGTACGGGTATTACATTCTCCCCCTCTAAAAAGAAATTTCGTCCCGAAACTTAAGAAATAAAAAGTTCGGGGTACTCCAACCTCATCTTCTCTTCCGTTTCCCAAGTCGCCTCCTCGACTCCATGTCTCGACCATTGCACTTTAACTAGTAGAATGGTCTTATGCCGAAGTTGTTTCTCGCGACGCTCAAGGATCTTCATGGGTCTCTCCGGAAAGGTAATATCCTCGGCTACGTCAATCTCACTGTAGTCGATAACGTGGCTCGGATCCGGCACGTACTTTCTCATCTGAGACACATGAAAAACACTATGGACATGACTTAAAGCTGGAGGCAACGCCAAGCGATAAGCTAAATCTCCAACCCTGTCCAAGATATCTAAAGGTCCAATATACCTCGGACTAAGTTTCCCCTTTTTCCCGAAGCGAAAAATCCCTCTGGTCGGCGACACCTTGAGTAAGACATGATCCCCCACTTCGAACTCCGAAGGTCGACGAAGAGTATCAGCATAAGATTTCTGACGGCTCTGGGCAGTCAGCAATCGATCCCGGATAATAGAAATCTTTTCCTTAGTCTTCATCAACATATCTGGTTCCGTTCCAATTAGCTCCGAAGCCTTGTCCCAACATAATGGTGACCTACATCGCCTATCATAAAGTGCCTCGAATAGTGCCATCTTGATCGATGCATGCCAACTATTATTCTAGGCAAACTTGATCAACAGTAAATGAAGCTCCCAATCATTACTCCAGTCTAAGGCACAAGCTCGCAACATATCCTCCAATGTCTGAATCATCCTCTCTGTCTGACCGTCTGACTAAGGATGAAAGGACGTGCTCAATCTCAACTAAGTACCCAAAGCCTGATGAACGGCCTGCCAAAAATGTGATACGAAACGACCGTCTCTATCAGAAACAATGGTCTTGGGGGCACCATGCAATCTTACGATCTCAGCTATAAAAGTTCGAGCCAATCTATACGGTCCCCAAGTATCCTTAATACCCAAGAAGTGTGCAGACTTGGTCAACCGATCGATGATTACCCAAATCATATTCATTCTGGCCCTAGTTCTCGGTATGCCAGTGATGAAATCCATAGAGATGTCTTCCCACTTCCACTCAGGAATGGGAAGCGGTTTCAACAACCCCACTGGTCGTTGATGTTCGATCTTGACTTGTTGACACGTCAAGCACCGTAGTACAAATTCCGCGACATCCTTCTTCATGTTGTTCCACCAAAAATTTCGTTTCAAGCCCTTATACATCTTACTCGTCCCGGGGTGGATTGAGTAAGGCGTAGCATGGGCTCTTCGGAGAATTTTCTACCTCAACTCTAGATCATTAGGAACACAAAGCCTGCCCTGAAATCTCAGAATACTATCCTCGTGAACCATGAATCCAGGAGCTTTTCCTTTAATTACATCTTCCTTCAGTTGAGAAATCATCGGGTCACTCCACTGTTTCCCTTTGATGTCTTCAACCAAGGATGAAGTAATTTCGAGAGTACACAACTGTCCTTGTACTCGTTGGAGCCAAACTTCTATTCCTTGCTCGATTAAACCCTGATGAATCTTCGTCTGAGATGTAAGAACCTCGAGCATTTGAAGAGATGCCGATTTGCGGCTCAAAGCATCCGCGACGACATTGGCTTTTCCGGGGTGGTAAAGAATTTCCAAATCATAATCCTTTATCAACTCTAACCAACGTCTCTGTCTCATATTCAGCTCTTTCTGACTGAAAATATACTTCAGGCTCTTGTGATCGGTATAAATCCGACATGGAGAACCATACAAGTAATGCCGCCAAATCTTGAGTGCGAAGACAATTGCGGCCAACTCCAAATCGTGAGTAGGATAATTCATCTCATACGGCTTTAATGGTCGTGACTCAAAAGCTATCGTCTTATCATGCTGCATAAGCACACAGCCAAGACCTTAACCCGAAGCGTCACTATAAACCGCAAAGCCCTCACTACCATGTGGTAAAGCTAAAATCGGCGCTGAAGTAAAACGTCTCTTCAGCTCATCGAAGCTTTGTTGTCTCTCCGTCGTCCAAACAAACTTTTCCATTTTCTGGAGTAATTTCATAAGCGGCCGAGCGAGTTTCGAGAACCCCTCGACAAACCGACGGTAATACCTAGAAAGGCCCAAAAAGTTACGAACTTCCTTAACATTTTTAGGCGGTACCCAATCTAGCACTGCCTCAATCTTCTGCGGGTCTACACGAACCCCTTCGGCCGAAATCACATGGCCGAGAAACATAACTTCTTCCAACCAGAACTCACATTTTGAGAATTTGCATAGAGGTGCTCGGTTCTCAAAATATCTAGTACCAAACGCAAGTGTCAGGCATGTTCTTCTTTATCTCGAGAATAGATCAAAATGTCGTCAATAAAGACGACCACACACCTATCGAGATACTCGATGAAAATCTTATTCATTAACTGCATGAATACTGCCGGTGCATTAGTCAACCCAAAAGGCATAACTACAAATTCATAATGCCCATATCTCGTCCGAAATGCCATTTTCGGAACGTCGGACTCTCTCACCCTGAGTTGATAATACCCTGATCTTAAATCAATTTTCGAGAAAACTGTAGCACCCTGCAACTGATCAAATAAATCGTCTATACGAGGCAAAGGGTACTTGTTCTTGATGGTTACTTTGTTCAGCTAATGGTAGTCGATGCACAAACGTAGTGAACCATCCTTCTTTCTCAAAAAAAGAATAGGCGCGCCCCAAAGCGAAGCGCTCGGTCTGATGTACTCTATTTTCAGAAGTTCTCCCAACTGATTCTTTAATTCTTGCATCTCGGAAGGCGCCATACGATAAGGTGCTTTAGAAATTGGAGCCGCATCTGGCTCTAAGTCCACAGAAAATTCTATCTCACGATCTGGCGGTAATCCCGGGAGATCGTCCGGAAAAACATCGAGATACTCATTAACAACCGGGATCGAAGAGAAATCGACTTCGTTCCCTTCCGTTTTCAAGGCATAACACCAATAGCCCGTACAACTTTTATTCAAAAGTTTTACGGCCTTCATGGTGCTGATAAGTAACTTGGATTGGCCCGACTTACATCCCAAAAATGAGTAATCGGATCCATCTTTAGTCATCATGGTGATAACCTTAGTACGGTAATTCATAATCGCTTGGTAAGCTATCAAGCCAATCCTCGCCGAGGATCACGTCCTCGCCTACCATATCCACTACAATCAGATTCGATAACCATTCTATACCAGATATAATAACCAGAAAATATTTATCTCCTGGTTTCCCACAATTCTATCCCCGCTAGGTAGTTTCACAATGAAGGGATCGCAAGCAGTCATACAAGTTATATTCAAACGGCGTACACACTCCAAAGAAATAAAAGAATGCGTAGCACCCGTATCAAAAAGCACACGGACTGGATGAGATAAAATATGAATGGTACCTGAAGCCACTGCCGCGTCGGGTTCGTCTGTTCGAGGCATCTCATAGACTCGTGGTTGTACCGAACCGACGCTAGAGTTTCCCCCTCCAGTGTTCTGAACCCGTCCCCGGCCCCTGCCGTAATTCTGCTGAGATTGACCAAAAGATTGCCGTTGATTAGTGCCTTGGTCAAGTGGTGCTAGGGCAGAAGCCCGAGTGTCCAAAGTCTGATTTGGTTCGGAACAATAAGCCGCTCTATGTCCCATCTGTCCGCAAGTGTGACACTTCAACGGCGGAAAATTGCATTCCAAATTAACGTGGCCTGGACGACCACAATTATAGCAAGTTACCGTGCGATTTGTGGTGCCCATAGCAGAACGGAAACCCCTCTTTCCTTTAGCAGAACGTGACGACTGTCCGGTAGAACGGTTAGTCGTCTGTGACCTCTGGAAGTTGCCACTCTTAGAGCTAGAAAAATTTCCCGCGATCTTCTGCTTCTTCGATTCTTCAGTGGTATCGTTTTCGGGGCTTAACATATCATGGGCTAAAGCTCTGTCCTGATATCGCTTCACTGTGGTGCAAGCAAATCTGGCCATATACCGCCGTAAGTCCATATTCATCCGCATATCAAAATAAAGGATCTTATCACGCTTGTTTCGCACTGGATCCTTCATATGGATCAATTGTTGGTTGTACTCTACGATTGCTTCTGAAACAGGAATATTCTGCGGTTTAGCCTCGAAAAAGGCTCGAATTCGGCTCTCTCGCACCGGCCAAGGACAAAACTCGGCCTCCAAAATCTCTTTAAATTCATCCCACGTGGCAGCACGATCCTGTGGCTTGATGACTTTCCACCATGTAGCGGCCTCCTTCGTGAGGAAATACTGAGCAATCGGTACTTTCCTCACTTCGGGGCAATCAACCGCTTCAAAAATTTTCTCCAACTCCGCTAGCCAATCTTCCCAACCTAACGGGTCTGTGGAGGGTGCATACGGATTATATTCTGAATCAAGGCATCCGCCTTCGGGTTCAGATTATTCAGCTGAACGGTTTGGGCTAAAATGGTCATCTGGTTAGCCAATTGTTGAAGTACATTCGCAACTCCAACGTCCGCGCTGTTCCCCTGGCCAGCCGACTGGTCGTGCTGACTTTCGGTGTCCGGATGCACCGAGTTCGATAAACTGGGGTTGGTTGACCCCGCCACAGAACTGAGGGAAACGGCCGCGCCACGTCCACGGCCACGACCCCTACCAGCTGACATACTGAAGAACACACAAGGCACGTAAGTACAATTCAATCGCACGTCATCGAAGTGTCTCAAGAATACCAAAATAGAAGTAAAACGAATAAGGAAACACCAGAAGAGTAAGAGGTCTTACAAGTACTGGTCGCACTGTGATGATGTCAGAGTAATGATACTGTGGACAAATGACGACTCAATCGACCCAAAAGACCGACAACCTAGGTATCCATAGACATAAGCTCTGATAAAATATTCTGTACACCCCAAATTATTCAAGGTATATTACAGCGCCGTGAACCCCACCGTGGGACCCACAAGGCTAGTCATACGCGGAACTATATAACTTGACCGAGAAGGTCCAAATACAATGAAATGAAAGACGATACAAAGGGTATTCAAACCATGTCCAATGTATCCAAATACATCACAGTACAAAATCAAAACCTCGGCAACACAGGCCGGAACAACAAGGAAGACTGAAAAAAAAAATACTCGAGTATTCAATAACCCTTCCAGTACAACAACACTAAATGGAGGAACATAAAACATAACTGGAGATAAGACACAGTATCACGCTTTCCCATCATCTTCATGCCGACCCGATACCTGCCCATCCGCTCTCCTGGAACCTGAAATACATAAAAAGTATTTCCCCCATAAGGGGTTAGCCGTCGAATAGATAGTGCAAGTATATCAAATATGAAACACAATACTCCTCGACAATAAAGTAAAGATAACCGTCAATTCATCAATTCAAGACTAGTATTCCGGAATAACTAAATCTCATAGCATCACAACAATGCATACATGATCAACCGTGGAACCGTACCAGAGGCTATGGAACCCTCAGGGGACCCGTCGACCCATCCCAGAGTGGTTAACCCAAATTATCCGTGGAATCGTACCAGAAGTTACGAAACCCTCAGGGGACCTGTCGGCCCGCCCCAGAGTGGATATAAACAATCATACCATTCATATATCTTACTTTCAAAGTCGAGAACGTATAATCATAAATATATACTTGCCTTTGAGACATCGAGAAGTCGAACGGAAAAGAGTATGAGTTCGGTAGGTCCAAGAACGCACTTCCGGCACCTAAACGATTCGTAAGGGATATGATAATTAATAATCCATACTCATAATTCACGAAGAAACTCCCTAAACCCGTCTACGATTCACAAAAATACAAGGGTAAACAACTGGAGTTTGGAAAATCACCCAAACCCTCACAAGTCCGAACACGGCACAAACCAATCCGTAAAATCGTAGGAAAAGCATGTATATGGGATAGATACATCATAATCTCAAGGTTCTCAAGATTCAAACGTATAAATCGGACGAATCTAGGAAAAACCCCAAATTTTCCAAAAATTAGGGTTCTAGGGATTTTTACCTTGATTTGGACGATAATGGATTAGATGTCGTGTAATCCTTGTTCTCCAACCAAAGATGTTGATGTTTGAAGATGGATCGCTCCCAATCGCCCAAAATTGCCTCTCCCGAGCTTCTCCCGTCGAAAATGAGTGAAGAGAATGAAAAATGACGAAATGGAAGTCAACTGTCCAATATATACTCGCCCAGTCTAGCACACGCTACGCCTCGATTATTAGCGTGCCCTAGCGAGGTCACCGGGTAGTCCAGTGGCTTCTGCCGGCCCCGTTAGCGTGTGCTAATCGCCTTATCTTAGCGTGCGCTAGCCAAAAATGGTGTCCAGTGTTGGGATTCCACAGAAAATAAACGCAGCGGAAGAATAAACGGAATCCCTAAGAGGATCGATCAAGTAACGTATATACGAAAAGAAAAATACGAAGATCAAGGAATCAAAGTCCCATACCTATGATGTCTCTGAAAAACCTTCGTATGATGATGATGATGATGATGATGATGATGAAGAGCCCTTCGTTCCAAGCACCTAAAGCAAGGTGCCTCTACTTCACACGCCGGAACTTGATGGAAAAATCGACAAGCTTTCTTTCTTCAAGAATGCGGCTAGGAAATCTTGTAGGAATTTTCTCTCTCAATGTATTCTTCTTATATCTTGTCTCTAAGATCAAGATGAAGTTATCAACCTTACTCTCTCTCTCTCTAATTCGTTATTTTGAGTTTTTAGGAAGAAGAAGTACTATCTCTTTTCTAAAGACTTTTATTTATAAAAAAATGAAAGTCTCCCTTTAACACATGATTGAGGGTATCAAATACACCTCACATATGTCACCTAGTGACATAAAATAAGTATAAAAGAGACAAGAGAGGGAGGGGGCGGCCCTAAGGGAAATTTCCAAGAAGACGGGTCGAATTTACTCAGCTCGTGTATTGGATGTTCGTCAAAACGAATCCCTCGTGTACGGGATGTTCGTCAAACGAATCCGTTTTATTTCCAATGTGTTTGGACTAATTAATTAATCCAATTAATTAATTATATCAAACACAAATATATATTTCTCTAAGAAATATAATTTATGAATTAAAGTAATCACCCAGTAACCTACTTACAATTCATAAGACCGCTATTTGATTTATCCGATAAATCAAAATTAGATATCTAATATCTAATATTATAAGAGAGATTATTAATTCACATTTATTCATCAATGATCCTATTGCGCAACTCCGTAGGTTCGTCTCAGCCGGCATTGGGAGGAACCAATGAGTGCGGGCAGCACTTAGCTAGCCTAGCGGGCTGCACTGTAAACCCCGACTGAGAACGAATGAACCAATCATTCTAGAACCATTATGTCGTGAATACGATATACGTATAGACCCTTTATCAGATGTCCCGGTCAAGTCTTCGGGTCACGGTAAAGTCAAACCCTACTGTTGACTAAACTCTATACATGTGTTAATGCAAATCAAGACCGACTGATTAATAGTGTATCTAATACGACTATATCAGAATGCTTTGGCCAAAGACTTATGATCTTATTTGCCATTAACCGTATAGGACATTCGCCTGCTCACTAACAGGAGATAGAATCCTTTCTTGGCGTACAAGAAGATCGCTACTGCCCGTATAGTCCGCACTTCGAGGTCGACTCAGCAATTAAGCAAATGAGTCTAACTACTCTAATGACAAACTAAACGTCACAGGCACATCTTCTACTGAACCCTCAAGTCAAAAGGTCCACGTATACTATCACAACCTTTCGATTCGTCATCGACTCTCCGAGAGTGAATACCATGTGACTGAATCGAGTATGAGTCATGTTCGAGTATACTGGTCCCACCAATATACTTATAACTATGCTATCAAGACGTCCACACGTCCTAGCATCAGTTATACAAGTCTTATTAAAACTTAATGTCCTGTTAAGTTTTATCGACTTGCGAACTAGTTAAGCATTCGAGCTCTAAACACTTCTAGTGCCTATCTCCTTATCTCCATAAGGAGTAGAATGTTCACTCTCAAATGCAAGGACTATTATTCTATATACCAAATCACATTGGCAGTGATATACAATAATATAGAAATAATAATTGCCTTATTAAATATAATATTCATAATTACAATACAATTGCTCTCACTCTCTCATCCTCTGAGTGGCATTCGAGGGCATATTCCTAACAATCTCCCACTTGCGCTCAATACCACAAACTATGGTATCTAATACCCATACTCTCCAGATGTCTCTCTAAGACCTTCTGAGATAGTGGCTTGGTAAGCGGATCAGCAACGTTATTTGCTGTGTCTACTCTCTGCAGTGTAACATTCCTATCCCGAACCATTTCTCTAACAAAATGATATTTTCTCGCAATATGTTTGGTGTTGTGGTGAGCCCTAGTCTCCTTAGCCTGTGCAACAGCTCCGTCATTGTCACGAAACAGTGTCACGGGCTTCCCTGCGTTAGGAACCACTTGAAGTTCCTCAGTGAACTTCTTTATCCAAAAAGCTTCTTTAGCAGCCTCCGTGGCTGCCTGATATTCGGCTTGACATGTAGAGATAGCAGTCGAACTTTGCTTGGCACTTCTCCAAGAAACTTCCCCACCATTCAGTGTAAAGATATACCCTGATGTGGACATCTGAGCATCCATGTCCCCCGAAAAATCTGAGTCTGTATAACCCATCACTCTTAGTTCTCCACCGCCGTATGTAAGAACCAAGTCTTTAGTCCTCCTTAGGTACTTAAGAATGTTCTTTACTGACGATCAATGTTCCTGCCCTGGATTTGACTGAAACCGACTTACTACGCTCACAGCATAGGCAATGTCCGGTCTAGTGCAAATCATAGCATACATGAGGCTACCTACTGCCGAAGCATAGGGCACCTCACTCATTTCCTTTCTGTCTTCCTCACTTTGAGGACACATCTCTAGGGAAAGTTTTGCACCATGTTGCATAGGAAAGAACCCTCTTTTAGAATCTTCCATCCTAAATCGCTTCAGGATTTTTTCTATATAGAGGGCTTGGGAAAGACCTAACATTCTTTTCGCTCTATCCCGGTAGATACGAATACCCGGAATATAGGTAGCTTCTCCCAAGTCTTTCATTAAGAACTCTTTAGAAAGCCAAGCTTTCACAGCACTGAGCATTCCTACGTCGTTTTCTATAAGTAGAATGTCATCTACATATAGTATTAAGAACACAATTTTGCTCCCACTAACCTTCTTGTAAATACAGGGCTCTTCTTCGTTTTGGACAAAATCAAACTCTTTGACTGTCTCGTTAAAACGAAGATTCAAACTCCGTGAAGCTTGCTTCAGTCCATAAATGGCACGCTGAAGTTTGCATACTTTATGAATATTGGTTTGAGATATGAATCCCTTAGGTTGTTCCATGTAAATCTCCTCCTCGAGTAATCTATTTAGGAATGCCGTTTTCACATCCATTTGCCATATTTCATAATCTAAGTGGGCTGCTATAGTAAGCATCATGCGAATAGACTTAATCATAGCTACAGGCGAGAAGGTCTCGAAGTAATCGATTCCTTTTCTTTGGTAATAACCCTTTGCCACAAGCCTGGCCTTATAGGTATCAACCTTGCCATCTCCATCAGTCTTTCTCTTATAGATCCATTTGTTTCCAATAGGCACTATGCCTTTAGGATGATCTACTAAAGTCCAGACCTGATTAGCATGCATTGAGTCTATCTCAGCTTCCATAGCTTCTTTCCACTTGGTGGAGTCAACGTCTACCATCGCTTGGTCGTATGTAGAAGGATCATTCTCTTGACTACTTTCTGTCATCTCATGGACACCCAGTTCCTCTTGATGCAGATAGCCATACCTCTCAGGTATTTGAGAAATTCTACTAGACTTGCGAGGTTGTGTTTGTATTTCAGAAGGTTGGGTTCTAATATCTTGCATAGGTGTCTCATTTGGTGTTTCTTTTATTTCTTCCAAAGAAATATTTCTACCTACCCCTCATTCCTGAATAAACTGATCTTCCAGGAAGTGTGCTTGTATAGCAACGATGATCCTATGATCTTCGTGCATGTAGAATAGATATCCCATGGAATCCCCTGGATATCCTATGAAACGACGTTTCACAGACCTAGTTTCCAATTTCTCTACTTTAGTCTTCTTGACATAAGCAGGGCATCCCAAATCCTAATGTGATTAAGACTTGGTTTCCTACCTCTCCACATCTCATGGGGAGTATTAGGAACGGATTTGGAAGGACATCTGTTCAAGATATGCACAGCAGTAAGGAGCGCGTAACCCCACAGATAAATCGGTAGATCAGTATAGTTAAGCATGGAGCGAACCATGTCCAACAAGATTCGGTTCCTTCTTTATGATACACCATTTAATTTTGGAGTAGCTGGAGGAGTGAATTGTGACACTATTCCTAGTTCTTTTAAGAACTCATCAAATTCGGTACTCATGTACTCACCACCCCGGTCTGACCGAAGAGTCTTAACACGGTTACCTGTTTGATTTTCAACTAGGGCTTTAAATTCCTTGAATTTATCAAAAGCTTCAGACTTATGTTTCATTAAGTACACGAATCCATATCTGGTATGGTCATCAGTGAATGTAATGAAATACTGAAAGCCGTCTCGTGCCACTTCAAAAGGGCCACAGACGTCGGTATGGATCAATCCAAGTTTTTCAACAGCTCTTTCAAAAGTCCCTGCGAAGGGTAACTTAGTCATTTTGCCTTGAAGGCAAGATTCACAAGTTGGATAGGGATCTGATCCCAATGGACCTGTAAGCCTATCTTTCTCCATTTTATGAACCTTGGTCTGACCGATATGACCAAGTCTAAGATGCCACTTAAGTACTTGGTTCGTTTCATCCCTACCACGCTTCCTAGTTATAGTGTTCACATTTGTTTTATTCTTTAAATTTAAATGGTATAAACTATTTAATAATGTAGCAGTACCAACCAATTTATTTCTGAAATAAATACGACAGGACCCATCTCCAATAAAGAAGTGAAATCCCTTTCGGTACATGACCGGAACTGATACAATATTCTTGTGCCCCTTGGGAAAAATAAGTACATCATCTAAAGTAAGAATAAAACCAGATTCTAAATCCAACATAAGGGATCCGATATCAGAAGCCTCGACACTATGCCCACTTCTGACGGTGACCATCACCTCCCCTGAATCCAGCTTCCTACTTCGTTCCAGATCCTGATTCATTGTACAAATGTGAGAACTCGCACCTGAATCAAGTATCCAAGAAGTAGAATATACAGTTACAGAACAATTTGTTTCTAAAACTAGTAGTTCCGTACCTGAAGGCGCATTACGGTCAAGCTTTGGACAGTACCTCTTCCAGTGGCCTAGATCACCGCAGTTGAGGCATACATCCGTTTTCTTGGTCCCCTTGCTCTTTTGAACCATTGGGGCCTTGCCCTTTCCATTGTCGATCTTGGCTATTGGACCTAACTGCTTCTTGTTCCTTTTCTTCTTATTCTTGGACTTCCAAGTCCCAGAAGAAATCAAAAGTGCAGCTTCCTTTCCCTTTGTCTTCATCTGAGATCAAGTCGTCGCTTGTTCATTAGCCCAGCTAAGTTACATGCAATCTCATTGCAGTTGAAGTTCATGACAAATTGTGAAAAGGAGTCAGGAAGTGACTGCAGGATAAGGTCAGTTTGGAGAGATGCATGCATCTGAAAATCAAGAGCTTCCAATCTCTCAATCATCGAGATCATCTTGAGGATATGGTCCCTAACCCTCTCTCCTTCCTTCATCCTGGCGCCGAATAATTGCTTCGATATCTCATATCTAGCAGTTCGGCTATGCTCTCCATAGAGCTCAGCCAGGTGCGATAAGATGGCTCTCGAAGACGTCATCTTTTCATGGGCACGTTGAATCTCATTGGTCATTGAGCCTAACATGTACCCTCGCACTCTTATGTCGTCTTTTAACCATTTCTCATGGGCATCGACATCTTCCTGATTGGCTCGGGTTCTTGCAGGAGCCGCTGGGATGTCTGCCTCCAAGACGTTTCCCAGCATTTCCATAGTTAGGACAATCCTCAAGTTCCAAAGCCAGTCCACATAGTTCGGATCAGTCAGGACGTTCTTTTCAAGTAGTATAGCGAGTAGGTTCATTGTCATATTGAGAGTTTTGTTAACTGCAGAGAATAATTTAAGATTCGTTAGTGATTATTTAATTATGATCCGAGTAAAGAATTTAAGGGCTTTATTTATTCATAACTCGGCTCCCACTATTTTATCGGCATTTACATACTCCCATGTTAAATCCGGAAGTCTTGGGTGACTTCATAGTGGTGATCGATTTCTTTACAAAGTTTAATAGAGGGCAACTCATACGGTTTCTATTCTATTATTTTTTATAAAGTGGTGTCTAATACCAACCCATCTAATGGATGATTCGATCTTCTTTTACCCCTAGTTCACTTGCCCTCAACCCATTCGGTTTCTATGGCTCGCTGAACTATGTAAGTTTAAACCGTCAACTCTTATTAGTCTGACAATTGAATCTTACCCGGCAACCCATACGGTTTATAGTGGTTTGATTTGTCACAACCAAAGGCATCTAATGCACTCTAGGAATTGTTGGTATATTATCGGATATTTGCGCCTTTTGTGCGGAAGCGAATATAAATTGCGGAAAATAAATCACACAAGGATTTATAGAGGTTCGGCTATTAACGAAGCCTACGTCCTCTCTCGATGTATCTTTTTCCTTAGGCATAAGATCAAAACCTCTACGCCTCTCTTCTATCGGTCGAGGGATTACCGTTACAAGCTCGTCTTCTATCGGTCCGAGTAAAACCATTTTTCCTTTTCTATTGGATAAGGAATCAACCACTCTAGCTTTCTATCGGTACTAGATAAACCTCACTAAGATAGCGATTGTGATTCTAACAATGCCGGATCCTTGATCCTAATAACACCGAATCAAATCGTATCTTTTATTCTTCTCGCTCGTGTATAATGTTGAATGTATAAACACTCAAACTAACAATATAAGCTCAATATTACAACAACAATGTAAGTATATGATTCTCAGATGAATATCTCGTTTTCTTGAAGTTGTTGTACTCAACCAATACCATAGGAATGGTATTTATAGGCATTTTCCACAAACTAGCCGTTGCTGGCTGTTTTGACTTACTAGCGTGCGCTAGCCTTCTTCTGGTAGCGTGCGCTAATATCTTAGCGTGCTTGTAGCGTGCGCTAGACTGCTTCGATTTGCCATCCGGTAACCGTTTCTTCTTTAGCGTCGTTATGCCTTACGCCTACGTACGTAACCTTCTTGTATTAGCGTGCGTTAATAACATATTGTAGCGTGCGCTAATCCAATATATCCGTTGCATGGATTGTCAAAGTATCCGTTTGATATGCTGACTTTGACCTGCTTTTCCCAACGTTCTGATTGACTTGATTCAAACTTCTTAGCGTGCGCTATTCATACTTTGTAGCGTGCGCTAATGCTGACTTCATTGCATACGTTGTTCTGTGTTTGAATTTCTTCACAACGGTAACAAGGCTCGATAGCGTGCGTTAATGATACCGTGTAGCGTGCACTATCCCATCAGCTGACTTCACTTCAGCTTACTTCGAAACTTGGCTGAAATGCAGATTTCTTTCTGTTAGCGTGCGCTAACATATATGGTTTAGCGTGCGCTAATGCAGTCCAGATTGCAACTTTTTGCGTCTTCGTCTGCATCGTCGTTTTGCTTCGCCTTAATGTTGTTTTGTTGTTTAGCAACTTTAATCATCAAATCACAAATTAAATAATGTGTGGAATGAATATTCCAACAATCTCCTCCTTTTTGATGATTACAAAACAACTCTTGAATTGGATAAAATCTGTAAAAAATAATATATGTATATTTATACGAATCAAAGTTTTCGGCTTTGATCGTTTCGTTAGTTTCTCCAATTCTCTTTTCTTTTTGACATCTCCTTTATTTTTCAACTCCTTCGTTTTTTATTTTTCAACTCCCCCTATTTGTATGCTTTTCTTTTCTTTTAGACTTCTTCAATTCTTCTCATTTTTATTTCAATTCATCTACTTCTCCCCCTTTTTGTCTTCATCAAAAAGTATAAAAATATAGAGTATATCAAATGAAATATAAGTATGCATGATACCAATTAATGCATTAATAAGGGTATAAGCTCCCCCTGAAAATATTGTTTCTCCCTCAAAAAATATTCCTTCTCCCCCTCTTTAAAATATCACTTGTTAAAATTTATTTTTGGGGATCCAACCGATAGTTGGTTTTTCTTTTGAAACATAGACGATGTTTGAAACGTTTGTTCCTTTAGGAACCCAAATTTTCTTAATTTTTATCGTCCGACGAGGGCTTTTGCAATTTGAAACGTGATGCCCGATTTTTAAACACTTTTCGCAGTGGGGTATCTTAAAATTGACGGATTCGTTTTTCGAACGTGGTTTGAATCCCAATCCCTCTTTATTTAGAGTGTATTTTTGAACACATAACATTTGTTCAAATTTATCGTTGCCACACGAGAATTTCTTTGTCAAAAATTTTAGTTTATCTTGAACTTTTAAAAGATCATTTCTCAAAATATTTTCATTTTCAAGGCATTTCGAATGATCAATTTCGACAAATTTCCCTTTTTCAAGTATTTTGGAATTTTCAATTTCCAAAGTTTTATATTTAGACTTGAGGGACTTAATTTCATTTAAAGCATTTTGATAATCCGTATGCAGTAACTCGAATGCTTCAAAGAGTTCGTCGTACGAATTACTTACTTGGCTTTCGACGTCGCTATCGTCGAATGAACTCCGGGCCATGAGCGCGAGGTTATTTTGTTCAAGAAAATCTTCATCGGGGTCTTCGTCGCTCCATGTTGCGATTAGAACCTCTTTTTGCTTTACTCGACAGTTCTTAGCAAAGTGGCATGGTTTGCCACATAATCGACAAGTGTTGTCGAATTTCTTAGGTTCGCCCGCTTGAATGTCCTTCTTCCTCCGGTTTAATAAGTGTTGGAACTTATTAATATTTTTGGCATAATATGCCATTTCTTCGTCGCTTTCATCCATCGGGGTTTCTTCTTTCTTCTTTGACATTTTAGCCTTGAAGGATATCGACCTCTCCTTCGGTTTCAGTTTGGCATTCCGAGATTTTAGAACAATCTCGTAGTTGATAAGAGAACCAACGAGAGCACTAAAATCGAGAGTATTTAGATCTTTGGATTCCATTATTGCTGTAACCGTACCGTCCCATTCTCGAGGTAGTGATCGGAGAATTTTATTTACTTTCTCACTACTCGAAAGTGGTTTTCCGAAACATGCTAATCCATTAGTGATAACTAAAAATCGGTTAAGCATAATCGAGATGGATTCGTCGTCCTTCATTTGGAATAATTCATAATCGTGAAGGAGCATGTTTATCTTCGTCTCCTTGACTTGAGACGTACCTTAGTGTGTTACCTCAAGCATTTTCCAGATTTCTTTGGCACTATCACACGATGATATCCGGTTGTGTTCTTCCGGATTTAAAGCACAATAGAGAAGTTGAGTTGCCTTACAATTGTAGTGGTCGTTTTTCCAATCGGAATCGTCATATTCTTTGAAGGTTTTGAGCGTACCGTTGGAATTTGTCTGAATTTTCGGACCAAGACAAATCACCTTCCAAAGCTCGATGTCATATGCTCGGATGAATATAGACATCTTCTTCCACGTCATGAAGTTTGAGCCATCAAAAAATGGTGGTCGGTTGAGAGCAAGGCCTTCGACGGGAGCCATTTGAAACACCATTTTGGATCTTCTCTCCTCGGATGTTAAGCCGCGTATTGGAGAACCGCTCCGATACCAATTGTTGGTATATTATCTGTAATATCCGCAATTTCGAATTTCGGTAATTTTCTTTTTCCGGAGGAAGTTCGTTTTGACAACTCTATCATGACCGTTTCGTCATTCCGAGAATGATTAATTCTGCACTTTTTGTCATCCGAGTTCGTTTCGGTGTCGTTTTGTTGAGTTCCGTGTCCTTAATCGACTTTTTCACGTGGGAGTTCAACTTTGTAAAGTCACCACTAATTCTTGGAAACTCCAAAAATTCTGAATCTTTGCAACATTATAGAGAATCAAGTTAGCTTTCCAATGGTTCAAACGGTGAGTCAATCGGAGTCCAGACGAAGGAGTTATGGTCGAAATAGCGAAGAGTGCACGGTGTGCCTTTTTGGTGTTGAAGGGGGCTGTACCGTGTGCCGCGGCACACTCCGGCTGTGCCGCGGCACAAAGCTAATTCCTGGGCGTTTTTCTTCGCCCTGGGCCGCGGCACACTCATCCTGTGCCGCGGCACACGGGTTTTTTCTGCGTTTTTAGCAGATTTGCGAGGAGAAAAACTTCATTTTTTCTCCTCTCTTCTTCCTCCTTCATCTTAGGCGATTTGATGGCGATTTTGGGCGATTTGAGTGCTCCAAAACTTGTAGAGATTATCCTCCTCAAGTCTTGTTGAAGATTTTCGACCTCTACTTGAATCCTTCATCCAAATCAAGGTATTGTGGCTTGAACCCTTGTTTTTGTAGATTTGGGGATTTTCCTTTTTGATTTCGATTCCAATCCGTTTTTGATCAATTAGTTGTTGAATAAACGTTGTTTTGAACTTGTTCTATGGATTGGATACTCGTATCTTTGGTTCGTTCGACCCGAGAGGTGATTTCTTTGTTCTTGAAGGGTCTTGAACATTTAATGTTCGATTAAATGTTCGAATGAGTTCCCTTTGATAGTTTGTTGGGATTTCCGTTGCTTTTGGCCTGGATTCTCGTCGTAATCATGTTTTATTATTCCCTACGGAGGATTATAGGTGCTCGATGATTCCGATGTTGAATTCCGTTGGTGTTGATGATTCATATGGTGTTTTCCCGTAGTAATTTCGGTGCTATCACGTTCTAGATAGTGTTCGGGAATTTGAGGGCTACCCGGCCGTATCCGTTCACTTTTCCATTTCTCGTGATATCGAGGCAAGTACCTTGCCCATACTTTTCTTATTTTGTGGATATGATGATCGGTGATCGTATTAGTGTGTTTGTTTGGTTGTTTGAAACGAAGTTTCAAAAGATTTCGGTTTGGCCTCGTTAAAGGCTTTCTTTCAAATGCGTGTGTGTTTTGTGAACGGTGTGTTTTGGGAATTTATTATGATTTGATTATTTTGAACGTTGAAGGATTTTATGATGATACTCCTATTGTTTAAGTTATGGAATCGTGTATTCCGTATTAATCTTGTTATGGTATTTTGAAGAGTTTGATAATGGTGTCGAGTTAATGGCCATCTCTAGTGAGTATTCTTAATGAACTTACATTCTTAGCATATTAGTATTGCATGAGTAACGTGTGTGTGTATGCTCACTATGGGTTAGATCCGACGGGGTCTCGGTAGGGGTCCACGGAGGTGTGGATCGACGAGCTTTGCTTTTAACCACTACGGGTTAGATCCGACGGGGTCTCGGTAGGGGTCCACGGAGGTGTGGATCGACGGTTAATTGTGGTGAATTTTACAAATGTGATTTGATATTGGCATTTCCGGAAATGAGTGCTTTTGAACGGTTTTCATGATTGCATGCATTGACTAAGTGTGTAAGAGGTAAGTTGTTCGTTTGGCCTACTTGGCTAGGATGGCACTAGAGTATTTTGTTGTTTGTTTTAAATCCTTTATTTGTGGATTTTGATGTTGGAAGACGAACCTTGTTGTCGTTCTCGTGTACTGTGAGTTGATGAGATTTGGGGCTAAAATCCCAATGGTTTTGTAAGAGTCATTTTATGGATTTGGGGCTAAAATCCCAACGGGTTGGTAAATGTCATTTTTCGGAAAGTAAAGATTCGGGACGGTGACCCCTTTTGTCGTGTGGATTTTTGAAAAGTAGGATTTGATAATACTAAATGGTTTTCTATTAAAACTCTCGATGGCATTCTAAACCGTCTTATAGATTATTTCCAATGATTTATGGTATTTCGATTTTTAAAGGTTTTCTCAAACCCTTGCCTCGAGAAGTACTTTTCGTTTCGTTTGGATCTTTGAGGATTCCTGGTTATTGTTATTCGTGGAATGTGAATTGTATGGCTCGTATTTGCACTTTGTATTTGCACTAGCAAAACAGTGGAGTTTTGCTAACCCCGAGTATTCGGGGGGTGGATGTCTATTTTGCATTCGTGTTTTGGAGCATAACACGTGGTCGCACGAAGGATGATGAAAGATGAACGATACTAATCACACGAGGATCCGTTGATGTCGTATTGGTCTAGTTGTATTTTCTTTTCACTGCAGATCTTTTCCCCATCAGACGGGAGTTTATTGTATTTTGACCCCTGCGTGGGTATATGTTGTAATTGAGTTGTATATTTTTATTGAAAGACCAAATCGGTCTACTGAGTCATTTAGCCTTGAAGGCATTGTCGAGATGTTAAATGTTGCTACCAGCCTGGTAGATCTTCGAGGAGAGGGTCTACGGCGTGTAATATCCCTGAGTGGATTGGGGGTGTTACATTATCGGATATTTGCGCCTTTTGTGCGGAAGCGAATATAAATTGCGGAAAATAAATCACACAAGCATTTATAGAGGTTCGGCTATTAACGAAGCCTACGTCCTCTCTCGATGTATCTTTTTCCTTAGGCTTAAGATCAAAACCTCTACGCCTCTCTTCTATCGGTCGAGGGATTACCGTTACCACCTCGTCTTCTATCGGTCCGAGTAAAACCGTTTTTCCTTTTCTATTGGATAAGGAATCAACCACTCTAGCTTTCTATCGGTACTAGATAAACCTCACTAAGATAGCGATTGTGATTCTAACAATGCCGGATCCTTGATCCTAATAACACCGAATCAAATCGTATCTTTTCTTTTTCTCGCTCGTGTATAATGTTGAATGTATAAACACTCAAACTAACAATATAAGCTCAATATTACAACAACAATGTAAGTATATGATTCTCAGATGAATATCTCGTTTTCTTGAAGTTGTTGTACTCAACCAATACCATAGGAATGGTATTTATAGGCATTTTCCACAAACTAGCCGTTGCTGGCTGTTTTGACTTACTAGCATGCGCTAGCCTTCTTCTGGTAGCGTGCACTAATATCTTAGCGTGCTTGTAGCGTGCACTAGACTGTTCCCAGTTTCAGTCCAGTAGCTTCGTTTCTTCTTTAGCGTACGTTATGCCTTCTGCCTTACGTACGTAACCTTCTTGTATTAGCGTGCGTTAATAACACATTGTAGCGTGCGCTAATCCAATATATCCGTTGCATGGATTGTCAAAGTATCCGTTTGATATGCTGAATTTGACCTGCTTTTCCCAACGTTCTGATTGACTTGATTCAAACTTCTTAGCGTGCGCTATTCATACTTTGTAGCGTGCGCTAATGCTGACTTCATTGCATACGTTGTTCTGTGTTTGAATTTCTTCACAACGGTAACAAGGCTCGATAGCGTGCGTTAATGATACCGTGTAGCGTGCGCTATCCCATCAGCTGACTTCACTTCAGCTTACTTCGAAACTTGGCTGAAATGCAGATTTCTTCCCGTTAGCGTGCGCTAACATATATGCTTTAGCGTGCGCTAATGCAGTCCAGATTGCAACTTTTTGCGTCTTCGTTTGCATCGTCGTTTTGCTTCGCCTTAATGTTGTTTTGTTGTTTAGCAACTTTAATCATCAAAACACAAATTAAATAATGTGTGGAATGAATATTCCAACAATCTCCTCCTTTTTGATGATTACAAAACAACTCTTGAATTGGATAAAATCTGTAAAAAATAATATATGTATATTTATACGAATCAAAGTTTTCGGCTTTGATCGTTTCGTTAGTTTCTCGAATTCTCTTTTCTTTTTGACATCTTCTTTATTTTTCAACTCCTTCGTTTTTTATTTTTCAACTCCCCCTATTTGTATGCTTTTCTTTTCTTTTCGACTTCTTCAATTCTTCTCATTTTTATCTCAATTCATCTACTTCTCCCCCTTTTTGTCTTCATCAAAAAGTATAAAAATATAGAGTATATCAAATGAAATATAAGTATGCATGATACCAATTAATGCATTAATAAGGGTATAAGCTCCCCCTGAAAATATTGTTTCTCCCTCAAAAAATATTCCTTCTCCCCCTCTTTAAAATATCACTTGTTAAAATTTATTTTTGGGGATCCAACCGATAGTTGGTTTTTCTTTTGACACATAGATGATGTTTGAAACGTTTGTTCCTTTAGGAACCCAAATTTTCTTAATTTTTATCGTCCGGCGAGGGCTTTTGCAATTTGAAACGTGATGCCCGATTTTTAAACACTTTTCGCAGTGGGGTATCTTAAAATTGACGGATTCGTTTTTCGAACGTGGTTTGAATCCCAATCCCTCTTTATTTAGAGTGTATTTTTGAACACATAACATTTGTTCAAATTTATCGTTGCCACACGAGAATTTCTTTGTCAAAAATTTTAGTTCATCTTGAACTTTTAAAAGATCATTTTTCAAAATATTTTCATTTTCAAGGCATTTCGAATGATCAATTTCGACAAATTTCCCTTTTTCAAGTATTTTGGAATTTTCAATTTCCAAAGTTTTATATTTAGACTTGAGGGACTTAATTTCATTTAAAGCATTTTGATAATCCGTATGCAGTAACTCGAATGCTTCAAAGAGTTCGTCGTAAGAATTACTTACTTGGCTTTCGACGTCGCTATCGTCGAATGAACTCCGGGCCATGAGCGCGAGGTTATTTTGTTCAAGAAAATCTTCATCGGGGTCTTCGTCGCTCCATGTTGCGATTAGAACCTCTTTTTGCTTTACTCGACAGTTCTTAGCAAAATGGCCTGGTTTGCCACATAATCGACAAGTGTTGTCGAATTTCTTAGGTTCGCCCGCTTGAATGTCCTTCTTCCTCCGGTTTAATAAGTGTTGGAACTTATTAATATTTTTGGCATAATATGCCATTTCTTCGTCGCTTTCGTCCACCGGGGTTTCTTCTTTCTTCTTCGACATTTTAGCCTTGAAGGCTATCGACCTCTCCTTCGGTTTCGGTTTGGCATTCCGAGATTTTAGAACAATCTCGTAGTTGACAAGAGAACCAACGAGAGCACTAAAATCGAGAGTATTTAGATCTTTGGATTCCATTATTGCCGTAACCGTACCGTCCCATTCTCGAGGTAGTGATCGGAGAATTTTCTTTACTTTCTCACTACTCGAAAGTGGTTTTCCGAAACATGCTAATCCATTAGTGATAACTAAAAATCGGTTAAGCATAATCGAGATGGATTCGTCGTCCTTCATTTGGAATAATTCATAATCGTGAAGGAGCATGTTTATCTTCGTCTCCTTGACTTGAGACGTACCTTCGTGTGTTACCTCAAGCATTTTCCAGATTTCTTTGGCACTATCACACGATGATATCCGGTTGTGTTCTTCCGGATTTAAAGCACAATAGAGAAGTTGAGTTGCCTTACAATTGTAGTGGTCGTTTTTCCAATCGGAATCGTCATATTCTTCGAAGGTTTTGAGCGTACCGTTGGAATTTGTCGGAATTTTCGGACCAAGACAAATCACCTTCCAAAGCTCGATGTCATATGCTCGGATGAATATAGACATCTTCTTCTTCCACGTCATGAAGTTTGAGCCATAAAAAAATGGTGGTCGGTTGAGAGCAAGGCCTTCGACGGGAGCCATTTGAAACGCCATTTTGGATCTTCTCTCCTCGGATGTTAAGCCGCGTATTGGAGAACCGCTCCGATACCAATTGTTGGTATATTATCGGATATTTGCGCCTTTTGTGCGGAAGCGAATATAAATTGCGGAAAATAAATCACAAAAGGATTTATAGAGGTTCGGCTATTAACGAAGCCTACGTCCTCTCTCGATGTATCTTTTTCCTTAGGCTTAAGATCAAAACCTCTACGCCTCTCTTCTATCGGTCGAGGGATTACCATTACAAGCTCGTCTTCTATCGGTCCGAGTAAAACCATTTTTCCTTTTCTATTGGATAAGAAATCAACCACTCTAGCTTTCTATCGGTACTAGATAAACCTCACTAAGATAGCGATTGTGATTCTAACAATGCCGGATCCTTGATCCTAATAACACCGAATCAAATCGTATCTTTTCTTTTTCTCGCTCGTGTATAATGTTGAATGTATAAACACTCAAACTAACAATATAAGCTCAATATTACAACAACAATGTAAGTATATGATTCTCAGATGAATATCTCGTTTTCTTGAAGTTGTTGTACTCAACCAATACCATAGGAATGGTATTTATAGGCATTTTCCACAAACTAGCCGTTGCTGGCTGTTTTGACTTACTAGCGTGCGCTAGCCTTCTTCTAGTAGCGTGCGCTAATATCTTAGCGTGCGCTAGACTGTTCCCAGTTTCAGTCCAGTAGCTTCGTTTCTTATTTAGCGTACGTTATGCCTTCTGCCTTACGTACGTAACCTTCATGTATTAGCGTGCGTTAATAACACATTGTAGCGTGCGCTAATCCAATATATCTGTTGCATGGATTGTCAAAGTATCCGTTTGATATGCTGACTTTGACCTGCTTTTCCCAACGTTCTGATTGACTTGATTCAAACTTCTTAGCGTGCGCTATTCATACTTTGTAGCGTGCGCTAATGGTGACTTCATTGCATACGTTGTTCTGTGTTTGAATTTCTTCACAACGGTAACAAGGCTCGATAGCGTGCGCTAATGATACCGTGTAGCGTGCGCTATCCCATCAGCTGACTCCACTTCAGCTTACTTCGAAACTTGGCTGAAATGCAGATTTCTTCCCGTTAGCGTGCGCTAACATATATGCTTTAGCGTGCGCTAATGCAGTCCAGATTGCAACTTTTTGCGTCTTCGTCTGCATCGTCGTTTTGCTTCGCCTTAATGTTGTTTTGTTGTTTAGCAACTTTAATCATCAAAACACAAATTAAATAATGTGTGGAATGAATATTCCAACAGGAATTTATCAACTTTCCCCAAAAATATTACCCCGACATACTCGGAAGAATAATATTCCGGTTTAGATTTCAATTTTCCATGAGTTTGACGGAGGGTAGGAAACCTCGTAACCTTTATAACTTAGTGTTTGTAAGTGGGAGTATTAACGCGATTATATGTTATACTTTGCACATTAATCCGTTTATAAGCGTGGTTTGTGGTTTGTCAATCATTCAAAATGAAAAACAATAAATAGCAACCTAGTTACTACCAACATATAGCTCATGGACTTTTTCCTAAGTATTCGGCCAAGCCAAATAAAGAAAGGAAAAATACAGTATTGATTCTTCGTCTTCTAGTCGGTCGTCTTCGGTCTTCGTCATAGCCATATGAATAATTACATCATTGAACAATACGTCCTATTATACATATTTTCTAGTAAAAATAAATAGGCTCAAAACGGCCTTTACAACCATATCGAATCGAACAAATCAACAACTAAGTCCACGAGCTATATCACCATCACATAAGGCATTCCATACAACATGTAACGCAATGAAATTAAATAATCAATTAATATATTAATCCAATTAATATAAAAATTAATCTATTTAATTTCTACAATATTAATCAAATTAATATTTATAATCGTCATTTTAATCCGTTCAAAGTAATCCGGCCAAAAAAATATTCTCGTCTAATAATTTCCCTTAATAAAAAATATTCCAAATATTTTATTAAATCCAATTTAAATTTCGGAAATTATTACAACGAAATATAAACACAAAAATGGAGTCCCGGAAAATCCGGTATCAGGCCCAGCCCACGGCCCGATTCAAAATCGGGCCGAAAACCCGAGAACCGCCCGGACCGAGTCACTCTCGGCCACTGCCCGGCAGGCTGGCCGAGCTTACTAGTCTGCTACAGTAGCCTACCGAGTCACTCTCGGCCGGCGAGCGGCCGATCCGATGAAGCTGCCGTGATTGCGTCTTAAATGCGGTATTCGTGTTTAACCCCGTTTTCTCATTTTTTCAACTCGCTTCCAAAACGAAAAAGTTTCTTAACTTCATGAAGAACTTATAAATCAACAAAAATCAAAATTTTCAGATTTATAGTTCACATAAAATAGTCGAAATTTGACTTACTACGAACGATTACATTTCTTCGATTATATCTATTATGATTCTAAATCATAAACATCATCAAATAACATTCCAAATGCAAAGATGATCGTATATACGATATATTTGACCTCGCTCCGATACCACTGTTGGGATTCCACAGAAAATAAACGCAGCGGAAGAATAAACGGAATCCCTAAGAGGATCGATCAAGTAACGTATATACGAAAAGAAAAATACGAAGATCAAGGAATCAAAGTCCCATACCTATGATGTCTCTGAAAAACCTTCGTATGATGATGATGATGAATAGCCCTTCGTTCCAAGCACCTAAAGCAAGGTGCCTCTACTTCACACGTCGGAACTTGATGGAAAAATCGACAAGCTTCCTTTCTTCAAGAATGCGGCTAGGGAAGCTTGTAGGAATTTTCTCTCTCAATGTATTCTTCTTATATCTTGTCTCTAAGATCAAGATGAAGTTATCAACCTTACTCTCTCTCTCTCTCTCTAATTCGTGATTTTGAGTTTTTAGGAAGAAGAAGAAGTACTCTCTCTTTTCTAAAGACTTTTATTTATAAAAAAATGAAAGTCTCCCTTTAACACATGATTGAGGGTATCAAATACACCTCACATATGTCACATAGTGACATAAAATAAGTATAAAAGAGACAAGAGAGGGAGGGGGGTGGCCCCAAGGGAAATTTCCAAGAAGACGGGTCGAATTTACTCGGCTCGTGTATTGGATGTTCGTCAAAATGAATCCCTCGTGTACCGGATGTTCGTCAAACGAATCCGTTTTATTTCCAATGTGTTTGGACTAATTAATTAACCCAATTAATTAATTATATCAAACACAAATATATATTTCTCTAAGAAATATAATTTATGAATTAAAGTAATCACCCAGTAACCTACTTACAATTCATAAGACCGCTATTTGATTTATCCGATAAATCAAAATTAGATATCTAATATCTAATATTATAAGAGAGATTACTAATTCACATTTATCCATCAATGATCCTATTGCCCGACTCCGTAGGTTCGTCTCAGCCGGCATTGGGAGGAACCAATGAGTGCGGGTAGCACTTAGCCAGCCTAGCGGGCCGCAATGTAAACCCCGACTGAGAACGAATGAACGAATCATTCCAGAACCATTATGTCGTGAATATTATATACGTATAGACCCTTCATCAGATGTACCGGTCAAGTCTCCGGGTCACGGTAAAGTCAAACCCTACTGTTGACTAAACTCTATACATGTGTTAATGCAAATCAAGACCGACTGATTAATAGTGTATCTAATACAACTATATCAGAATGCTTTGGCCAAAGACTTATGATCTTATTTGCCATTAACCGTATAGGATATTCGCCTGCTCACTAACAGGAGATAGAATCCTTTCTTGGCGTACAGTAAAGACTGCTACCTGCCCGTATAGTCCGCACTTCGAGGTCGACTCAGCAGTTAAGCAAATGAGTCTAACTACTCTAATGACAAACTAAACGTCACAAGCACATCTTCTACTGAACCCTCAAGTCAAAGGTCCATGTATACTATCACAACCTTTCGATTCGTCATCGACTCTCTGCGAGTGAATACCGTGCGACTGAATCGAGTATGAGTCGTGTTCGAGTATACTGGTCCCACCAATATACTTATAACTATGCTATCAAGACGTGCACACGTCCTAGCATCAGTTATAAAAGTCTTATTAAAACTTAATGTCCTGTTAAGTTTTATCGACTTGCGAACTAGTTAAGCATTCGAGCTCTAAACACTTCTAGTGCCTATCTCCTTATCTCCATAAGGAGTAGAATGTTCACTCTCAAATGCAAGGACTATTATTCTATATACCAAATCACAATGCCAGTGATATACAATAATATAGAAATAATAATTGCCTTAATAAATATAATATTCATAATTACAATACAATTGCTCTCACTCTCTCATCCTCTGAGTGGCATTCGAGGGCATATTCATAACAATAACATACTGTCCTCTGCCCTGCTCGAGTCTTAGCGTGCGCTACCGTTATGGCTTAGCGTGCGCTACGCAGCTCTTATAGCGTGCGCTATCCGAAGACTAGCGTACGTTACTCGATAGTCCAGAAAACCTGACAACCTCACTGGATCTGCCAACCAGCTCGTTAGCGTGCGCTACGGACGGATGTTAGTGCGCGCTACTGACCACGAATAGCGTGCGTTAACGAAATCCTAGCGCGCGTTACACGCCGATCCGAGCGGTATGAGTTCTGGTTCGACTGTTGGTCCCTTAGCGCGCGCTACGGCTCAAAGCTAGCGTGCGCTACTCAAGCAGAATTAGCGTGCGTTAGCCTAGGCCTAGCGTGCGCTACTTCTCTGACCCAGAACACTTCCTCAAGGTCTAAACAACACGATTGTGATCCAACCAAGATACGAAACTCTATAACAATATCGACAACATCACCAAGAGTTTACAGAGCGACGAAATAAGAAAAACAGCAAGGTCAAACATGTTAGGATTGTATACTGCAGAGCGTACTTTATGCTTGTATTCCCTAATTTCCCTGTTACTACCTATGAGAATATTAATTACATTTAATCACATGTTTTGCATATTTATTAATGTTATGGTTATGCAAATGAAATGTATAATTATTTTATATTGTAGATAATGTGGTGTGTTGGTGTCACACGGAAGATCACATTATTGGTGCTATATAAAATAATATAATAGTTCACAACCTATATAATTATTAGACAAATTATATAAAAGGTTGTAGTGTATGCTTGGGAATAGTTGGTCTTCATACATTAGCGTATTTGCATACGTTGAACTGGATCGAGGTGAGATAGTGTCTTCTGTACTGACAATTGATATCGGAGACAGATTTTTAGGCTTTTGCTATTTTATTTAATTTTGGTGATTAATTGAGAGCAATTTAAATATTCATATATTTTGATGTTGGAATATTTTGCTAGATGTGTTCTTGCAGGTGATATGATCCAATTATCATGGTTTATATGAATGGTGTATTTATTTATTTTTATTAATTATGCAATTGTTGGTTTGGCCCGTTTTTTGAGGCATGTAATGGTTTTTCCCGTGAGAAAATCCGCGGGTAGTTCTAGGTGTTTTTATTTTTCGTGTAATCTTGATGTAATTTCGATGTATTTTATTTTGTATAAAATTGTAATCAAATTCGGAAAAGACAGGATCACGAAGAAATAGAGCGGCCCAGGACCGCCGGGCTAGGCGACGCGGCGACAAGCGGCAAGCGGCTGCCAGCAAGACACGGCCGCTGCCGAGCGGCCATTGCCGGTGCAGCCGACTGGCCGTCGGGCGATTCATTTGGGCGGTAAGTCGATTTTGGTCGGTTCGCGCCGTTCGTTGCGTCCGCTGGAGAGTCGGGATTTAAAATTAATTTTTTTATGCAATTAATTTTTCATAAAAGTGAAATTTTAATTTTGGAAATCCACGGCCCGGCCGGGGAGGAGCGACGAGATGCTTGATTCAGTGGGAGAGATCAAGTCGAAGATTTTTCTCGGGTTCAACTCAAGGAAGAAGACCATGATAATTGGATAATTTAATTATCCATGCCTTATTTTTTGGTTTTTACTGTTTTGATATATGGCATGTATGAATGTATGCGTGATATGTTTTCTTGCATGTTAGGACGAGAAAATTAAAAACCTTAAGGCTAAAATAACTAAGTGATTAAATTGATTTATTTTTTTAAAAAAAATCAAATTGGCCTCCATAATTAATTTAAATTGTGAAGTAATTAGCATGCGCGTTGATATTAGGGTCTTCCTGCATATCGGATGTGCTAATTATAGGTTCACTAGTTTTAAATTTCAAAATGATAACATAAGGTAAATATTACTTTTTATGATAGAACCTCTCCATCTGTAGGACTATTATTTAAAAAGATAATATTTTAAGGATGTTAAATTATGGTGTTCACTTAGGTGTATTAATTAATAAGCTCCCCATCGGAGTCTATGTTAATTAATACATGGCCAAGAGGAACAAACTATTAATTTTACTTGTCATAACGTAATTTGACTAGATAGTAAAATTAAAGACGTAAAACTCTACTTGAGAAATGTGTGTGTAAATGTCCACACGATCGTGGCTTGCATGTGCGGATTTTCCGAAGTGTTGGTTGCTAGCATATATATTGTGTTTTTGAGGTTTTTCGATATATTTTGCTATGCATTATGTGATGGATGTTTTTAATTTTTATCTAAGATGTCTTTCAATCCACTAGCTGTTATTCTCAAAGAAAATAAACTTGATGGCACTAACTTTGCCGATTGGAAAAGAAATCTTGACATTGTCCTGACTGCTGAGGGGCATAAATTTGTCTTAATCGAGGAGAGCCCTCTAGAACCAGAACCGTATGCCACTCCCGAAGAGTTGGCTGAATTCCAAAAATGAAAAAAGTCTGATGAGATGGCTCACTGTTACATTTTGGCTTCACTGACAAATGTATTGCAGCATCAGCATCAAACGATGGGCTCGACTGCGGAAATGATGAAAAGTTTCACCGAGATGTTTGGTCATCAGAACCGGGCGGCTAGACAAAATGCAATGAGGGTATTGATGACAACCCAAATGTCTGAAGGGACCCCAGTAAGGGATCATGTTCTAAAAATGATGTCTCATTTGAACGAACTGAGCATACTGGGGGCTACTATCGATGCGGAAACGCAGGTCGATATTATCTTAGGCAGCTTACCTAGAAGCTTTGAGCAGTTCCGCCTCAACTACAATATGAACCGTAGGACATATAGTTTGGCGGAACTTCTGACAGAGCTTCAGTCTGCTGAAGGTCTCTTCAAACAAGGTTATCATCAGATTCTTGCGGCAACCGTTGCTACTTCTTCGAGACCCAAATGGGGAAAGAAGAAGAAGCAGGTTGGCCAGAAGCAAGTGGCAACCCTCAAGGTGAAAATCAAGGCTCCTCACCCCGAGGCGAACAAAAAGCCAAAGGGAAAGTGCTACAAGTGCGGTCAGAAAGGACATTTTAAAGTAGGCTGCCCTGCTCTTAAGAAAGGTATGTCTCGTGCACTAGTAGTCAAAACATGTTTGGCAGCTTGTTCTTCCACTTCGTGGATAGTTGATTCAGGCTCCACTGATCATATTTGCTTTGACTCGTATGGTTTTCAGGTAACCAAGTAGCTTAGTGCGGGCGAGATTACCATCAACTGGGGCGATTATTCCAGGCTTATGGCTGTTGCAGTGGGATTCGTGCAGTTGAAGATTAATGATAAATTATTAGTCCTCAATAATGTATTATTAGTACCGGATTTTAGAATGAATTTAATTTAGGTTTCTAAATTAAAAAGCGATGGTTATTCAGTTTCTTTTGATGATGATGCCATTATTAAGAAAAGAAGCGGTGAATATATTTGCAAAGGTATTTTTAATGATGGACTATATGTCGTTAATACTGCACAAACTCCTATGCATAAATCACTTAACTCTTTGTCTAAACCTAAAAAGAGAAAAGAACCTTCAAGCATAAACCAAACATATCTGTGGCATTTACGGTTAGGACATGTAAACCTTGGAAGGATTCAAAGATTGGTAGATGATGGCCCATTGGATGACCTCCAAGTTGAATCATTTCTAATTTGTGAATCCTGTCTGGAAGGTAAGATGACCAAAAGGGTTTTTAAAACCAAGGGAAACCGTGCTCAGAATGTGTTAGAATTGGTTCATACGGATGTATGTGGTCCAATGAATATCCAGGCTAGGGGTGGTTTTGAATACTTCATCACGTTCATAGATGATTATTCGAGATATGGATACATCTATTTGATGCGACGTAAGTCTGAAGCCTTTGACAATTTCAGAGACTTCAAGACTGAAACGGAGAAGCGTCATGGGCAGAGTATCAAGTCACTACGATCTGATCGTGGTGGCGAATACCTTAGTGGAGAGTTTTTGGATTTCTTGGCGAATGAGGGGATTTCGTCCCAGCTCACCGCGCCGTGAACTCCACAACAAAATGGTGTGGCTGAAAGAACGAATAGGACTCTTTTAGAAATGGTTAGATCAATGTTGAGTTATTCAGATTTACCTATTTCGTTTTGGGGATACGTCTTAGAAACAGCGGCGTACATTCTAAACCTGGTGCCTTCGAAATCAGTTCCAAAAACACCCATCGAACTGTGGAGTGGGCGTAAGCCTAGCCTAGGACATGTTCGAATTTAGGGTACCCCAGCACATGTGCTGAATAAGGAAGCTGATAAGTTGGCATCTCGTATAGAAGTACGAGTGTTTTTAGGATATCCTAAGGGAACGAAGGGTGGCTTGTTCTATAGTCCCCAGGATCAGAAGGTCATTGTTAGCACGAATGCCCGATTTCTGGAAGAGGATTATATGATTAGTCACAAGCCCATGAGCGAGATAATTCTGGAAGAGCTGAGGGGCGAGACTCCGTCTATACCAATCGTATAAGCGCCAACTAACACTGCACCACATATCGATTCTGATACTTTTACACCAACTCAGGATTTGCCTCGTCATAGTGGGAGGGTTGTTCGTCAGCCCGAACGATTCATAGGCGTGGGAAAGTCTTCGGACTCAATCCCAGGCAAAGATGAATCAGATCCCTGGACCTATAAGGAGGCAATCCAAGATAAGGATGCTGACTCCTGGCAAGTAGCGATGGAATCAGAAATGGGATCTATGGATTCCAATCAAGTGTGGGAGCTAGTAGAGCTACCTGATGGTATACAAGACATTGGGAGTAAATGGGTCTAAAAGCGAAAGAAAGGACGTGACGGGAAGGTTGAAACCTTCAAAGCGAGGCTTGTTGCAAAAGGTTACACTCAGAAAGAGGGTATCGATTATGATGAAACCTTTTCACTGGTAGCCATGCTTAAGTCAATCCGGATTCTTTTAGCTATAGCTGCGCATTTGGATCTGGAGATTTGGCAGATGGATGTCAAGACTGCATTCTTGAATGGGAGTCTAGACAAGGAAATTTATATGCGCCAACCAGAGGGATTCATTGCTGAAGGAGAAGAGCACTTGGTGTGCAAACTTAAGAAATCCATTTATGGACTTAAGCAAGCATCTAGATCTTGGAACACTCGTTTTGACGAAGTTGTCCAGTCATATGGATTCGTCCAATGTCCGAGTGAGAGTTGTGTGTATAAGAAATGCGATGGAAACGTGTTGGTGTTTCTTGTACTGTATGTAGACGATATCCTTCTGATTGGAAACAACGTGAAGGAATTGTCGGACGTACGGGTATGGCTATCTGAGCAGTTCGATATGAAGGATCTAGAAGAAGCAGGACACATCCTCGGAATCAGGATCTTTCGTGATTGGAAGAAAAGGATGTTGTGCTTATCCCAGGCATCCTATATCGATACAGTGTTGAAGCGGTTTAGCATGGAGAATTCCAAGAAAGGTTTTCTACCTTACAGACATGAAATTCAACTATCTAAGAACATGTGTCCTAAGACACAAAAGGAGATAGATGACATGAAGATGGTCCCTTATGCATCTGCTGTGGGAAGTCTCATGTATGTTATGCTTTGCACTAGACCATATATCTGTCATACCGTGGGCATGGCTGCTAGATATCAGTCAAACCCAGGACCAGGACACTGGATTGCTGTCAAGCACATACTCAAGTAACTGAGAAGGACCAGGGAGTACATGCTTGTATATCAATCAGACGACCTGATTTCGGTAGGTTACACTGACTCAAATTTTTCATCGGACAAAGAAAAGTCCAAGTCTACTTCGGGTTATGTGTTTAGCCTGGGAGGTGGAGACATTAGTTGGAGGAGTGTGAAGCAGAAATGCATCTCAGACTCTACCATGGAAGCCGAGTACGTGGCAGCCTCTAAGGCAGCCAAGGAGGCAGTATGGCTTAAGTACTTCCTGCAGGACTTAGATGTGATTCCCGATTTGCCAGAGGGTATTACACTTTATTGTGATAATACTGGTGCAGTCGCAAATTCAAGGGAACCACGAGCCCACCAGGCAAGTAAACATATCAACCGCAAGTACCACATCATACGACACTTCGTAAAGGAAGGAGACGTAGTTGTAGCCAGGGTTGCATCGGAAGATAATCTTGCTGACCCTTTCACGAAAGGCCTACCTTCAAAAGTTTTTGAAAGACATGTGGAAGGAATGGGATTACGGTGTATGGCAGCATTGATTTGAGTATAAGTGGGAGAAATGAGAGACTATGTAATAGAGTAGTATACGTAAAAGCATGCTTTGAGTATAAGTGGGAGATTGTTAGGATTGTATACTGCAAAGCGTACTTTATGCTTGTATTACCTAATTTCCCTGTTACTACCTATGAGAATATTAATTACATTTAATCACATGTTTTGCATATTTATACACATTATGGTTATGCAAATGAAATGTCTAATTATTTTATATTGTACATAATGTGGTGTGTTGGTGTCACACGGAAGATCACATTATCGGTGCCTTATAAAATAATATAATAGTTCACAACCTATATAATTATTAGACAAATTATATAAAAGGTTGTAGTGTATGCTTGAGAATAGTTGGTCTTGACTATTAGCATACATTATCGTATTTGCATACGTTGAACTGGATCGATGTGAGATAGTGTCTTCTTTACTGATTGTAAGAAGAACGTAAATCTCGAATAATTATTATTTCTTAATTCTAAGTATATAATATTTAATTTTGTATTTATAATAATTATTGCTTTGATTTACCATAGGTGAGAGTCAAAATGATCGACTCAATAAGCCTCGTATCTTGGGCAATAATATTGTTTATAGGACAGTTATTATTATTACTAGAAATCGTGTCCCGACTCGTGCGGGTTGATGATGTCCCCTTGAGGAGCTCGATAATGATTATTATATTAAACCTTGCAGGTGGATTTAATTCCGATATAATAATAAGGTTCGAGTGGTACTACTCTTGGATAAGATATTAATTAATTAAAGCTGTCAGTAGCTTATAATTAATTAATGGACATTCAATATCTTAAACACGGAAAATAATATATTTAATAAGGAGCCCAATTTTATAATTTGGGATTTTGGTAGGAAGTGCAATATCAACCTTTTAGTGGACTAAGTTGATATTAATAGATTCATTATATTAGGAAGAGTCCTACTAAGGAAAGATGAATTTATTGGGAGTCCTTCCATAATCCTCCTTAAGATCCCTAGTAGTAGTCCAAGAGCCTATATATAGGACATCTTGGGTTGGCCGATTTTAATCATCAAAGATACACAAGGAATTTCGATTTTTTCTTCTAAGTGTTTAATTGTGGATCTTGACTTGTGTCTTTGATTCCACAATTGAGAGAACACTTTTATTCTTGCTACATATCGAAATAACTTGAAGAAAAAAAAATCGAGAGTTGTGAGGGATTGAATTCGGTCGATCCAAAGGTTGTCCAAGAAAGATCCGGTAGCTCGTTGCCCACACAACGTCCGGTTTAAGGCGGATCATACTCTAGAAGGTCTAAAGGTAGAAATACAAGGCGATCAAGAAGGAAGCAATCAATACTCTTCAAAAGGTAATATCCTATGATCTTTGGATCTAGATTAGGATATTTTCATAATCAACATATTTAATTAATAAATAATAAATAATATTTAAATTGCTTATTAGTCTTAGTAATTAATTAATTAGCATGCCTAAATAGATCTTATGCTCGTAGATGCGTAAAACGCGATTATCATCTTTCCCAAACTTCACTTCCGCTGCATTTTACTTTCCAACAAAACAGTCAATAAAAGTACGGGTATTACACATGTGGAGTCACAAATCGGTTCGGTTCAGGCGTAGTGGATGATGACTCTCCTCGTTTCTTCTTGTTTTGGCGAGTATTCGGCATGATTGCTGAAGAAAATGGTCACAATATCGATCGGTCGGAGGGTTTGAGGAGGAAGGGAGTCAGAATCGATCTTTTTAGGTTTGGGAGAATGAGAAGTGAAAAGGGGGCAGACGGGTTTTTATTTTCTGGGCATAATGACTTACGTACGTTATCTGGCATAAATGCCGTAATGGTGAAAGTGTTACGGGCTTTACAAGGTAAAACAACGTACGTAAGGGAGGTTCCAGTGGTCACTGACTTGTTTCTGGAGAAAATATAACGTACGTAGAGAGCAGCAAGTAACGTACGTTAAGGCCGTTAAATTTCGTTATCCTATTGATATAGCGGCCGTAAAATTGAGTCCAGAACTGACTGTCCAAAACTCGTCCTTTTCATTACGTACGCAATCTTAGGACCATAACGTACGTAATGGAGACCAAATGAATAGTACTTTTCTTTTGATGATATCTTTTGTTTCCATGACCATTTTGATGTAGATATGATGAATATGCAAAACTTAAAAATGATCAACATGTCCCATTCCTAAATTGATGCGAATAAAATTGAAAGCATCTTCGGGTAATGGTTTTGTAAAAATATCCGCCAATTGTTCATTTGTACCAACAAATTGGAGACGTACATTCCCGTTTTGGATATGGTCACGAATAAAGTGGTGACGAATTTCTATATGTTTTGTCCTACTATGCAAGATGGGATTTTTGCTTTGATTAATGGTACTTGTATTGTCACAAAAAATAAGTGTATTTTTAAGCTCGATGCCATAATCTAGAAGTTGATTTTTGATCCATAGGACTTGTGCACATGCACTTCCCGCAGCCACATATTCTGCTTCAGCTGTGGAAGTAGCGACACTAGTCTGTTTCTTACTCCCCCACGAAATTAAACATGAACTCATAAAATGACAAGTGCCAGTGGTGCTCTTTCTATCAATTTTGCATCCACCAAAATCGGCATCATTATATGCAAAAAGTTGAAAATCAATGCTCGATGGATACCACAGGCCTAAGCCAGCAGTACTTTTTAAATAACGAAAAATCCTTTTGCATGCAATTAGATGGGATTCTTTAGGATTCGCTTGAAAACGAGCACATAAGCAAGTAGCAAACATTATATTGGGTCTAGATGCAGTTAACTAAAGTAAAGAGCCGATCATACCTCGATACTTTTTTGGTCAACGGACTTACCTTTTCATCTTTGTCGAGCTTAAGAGTGGAAGACATAGGAGTAGATATTTCTTTGAATCTTCCATCTTAAATTTCTTTAGGATCTCATTGACGTACTTGGATTGGTGAATGAATATTCCGTCATTGAGTTGCCTAATTTGGAGTCCGAGAGAGTTTTTCAACTCTCCCATCATGCTCATTTCGAATTCTCCCTTCATAAGATTTGAAAATTCTTGGGACAGAGATTCGTTAGTTGCACCAAAAACAATGTCATCCACATAAATTTGGCAAATAAGCATATCATCACCTAAATTATTAATAAATAGGGTATTATCAACATTGCCTCTTTTATATCCATTTGAAATAATAAAAGTGCTTAAACGATCATACCATGCTCTCGGAGCTTGTTTTAATCCATAGAGAGCTTTATGGAGCTTGTACACATGATCTGGATGATCATAGTCTTCAAAACCCGGCGGTTGCTTGACATACACCTCCTCATGGATGATTCCATTTAGGAACGCACGTTTTACATCCATTTGATGGAGTTTGATTTTCTTGTATGTGGCAAAGGCACAGAGAAGACGAATTGCCTCAAGACGAGCAACATGAGCAAATGTTTCCTCATAATCCAAGCCTTAACCTTGGGCGACCAATCTCGATTTATTTTTAATTGGGAGACCATCATCATCATTTTTAATTTTATGAACCTATTTAGTACCAATGATTGATTTGTCTACCGGTGCCGGAACCAATTCCCAAACATTATTTCTTTCGAATTGGTTTAGCTCTTCTTGCATAGAAATAGCCCAATTCTCGTCATTTATGGCTTCATCGATATTCTTTGGTTCTGTAAGAGAAATAAACGCAATATTGTTAATACAATCATTTATATTTCTCCTAGTTCGTACACCTTCATCAATTTTTTCGAGAATTTGATCCATCGGATGGTCTTTCACATTTGCCCAATCTTTAGGAAGGTTGTAAGTATTCTCCTCCTGCTTGTTCGAGCTTAAGTCAAGCTTCTTCAACTCCTTTGATGGTTCTGACACTTCTTTAGTCGGGACCATACCTGCATCATCATCAAAAACAACCTTTCTCGGGGGTAAAATTGTATCATCGAATTTTACATGAATTGACTCTTCTACCGAGCCTCTTCTACAATTGAATACACGAAAAGCTTTACTGTTAGTCGAATAACCAAGAAATATTCCAATATCCGATTTTGAATCAAATTTTCCCAAATTATCCTTACCATTATTATGAATAAATACTTTACAACCAAATGGATGGAAATAAGATAAATTGGGCTTTTTACCTTTAAATATCTCATATGGAGTCATCATTTTGTTTCTCCGGAGATGGACTCGATTAATAACATAACAAGCGGTGTTAACGGCTTCGGCCCAGAAATATTTAGGAAGCCCATATTCATTGAGCATTGTTCGGCTCATTTCTTCTAGAGAGCGATTCTTTCCCTCGACAACTCCATTTTTTTGAGGTGTCAGAGGTGCCGAAAAATTGTGCCCAATACCATAATTATCGCACCAATCTTCAAAAATATTTGAATCAAATTCTCCACCATGATCGGTTCGGATGGCGATAATTGGTAACTCTTTTTCCTTTTGGGTAACCTTACACCACTTAACAAAGTCGTTAAATGCATCATTTTTATTTGTTAAGAATTTTACCCAAGTAAATCTCGAAAAATCATCAACAAGAACTAAAGTATAAAGTTTACCTGTTAAGCTAGCATGTCGAGACGGACCAATCAAGTCCATATGAATTAATTCAAGAATGCGACTAGTGGAAATTTTTATTTTCGGTTTAAACGAGCCTCTTGCATGTTTACCTTTAATACAGGTCTCACAGATGTGGTCTTTTCTGAAATCTAATTTTGGTAGACCACGGACAATATCATTTTTGGCCAATTTTGAAAGAAGTGGTAACGAGGCATGGCCCAATTTTCGGTGCCAAATAACGGCATCTTCATCGTATAAAAGTAAACTTTTTTCATTGAAAGAAGATTCGTCTTGAAGATCAACAATATAAATATTTCCATATCGCAATCCAATAAAAATAACTTGGTCTTTTCTCATTGCAGTGCAATGCGTACTTTCAAAAATTAATTTAAGACCAGTGTCACAAAGTTGAGAAACACTTAGAAGATTATGGCAAAGACCATCAACAAATAGAACATTTTCAATAGTAGGTAAAGGTTTCTTACCTATTTTACATGTCCCTTTTATTTGGCCCTTTTTATTATCGCCAAATGTTACACAACCACGATCTTTCTTTTTCAGCTCCGTGAAGAGATGTTCATTCCCACTCATGTGATTTGAACATCCACTATCAATATACCATTTATTTGATACTATTGTCTTCCTTGCTTATACCTACAAAAACAATTTTCTTCCGTTTTATAGGTACCCTGGCTAATTTGGGTCCTGTGGAGTTAGATATAAAAACTTGGTTTTGAACAATGGTCCCTTTAGGTACCCAAATTTGTTTGACTTTTATAGTTCATCTAGAACTTCTACAGTAAGTTTCGGTATGTCCTGGTTTTAAACATTTTGGACATGATGGAATTCCCGTTTTTAAAGTGTCCGAATCTTTCGTGGTAATTTCTAAGGACCTTTTCATAGGAAATGAATTATATCTGAGTCCTAGTTTTGAAAGAGAAAATTTTTGACCAAATAAAACTTGCTCAAATTTGTCAATACCACACGAGAATTTTCTAACGTAAAGTTTCAATTCTTTCTGGGTTTTGTGTAAATCATCTCTCAGAATTCTCGGTTTCCAGACAATTTGTATGATCAATCGATACGTCCTTGTTTTTCAATAATTTTGAATTTTCACTTTCAAGAGATTTTATTTTCTTTTTCAAATCTTTATTACTATTGCAAACTTTTCGTATTCATTGTTTAAAGACTCGAAAGCATCAAGAAGTTCTTCATGAGAAGAATCACTAACCTCGACTTCTTCGTCGCTATCTTCGGATGCGCGAGTCATTAGAGCAAGATTGGTTTGAACTTGAGGTTCATCATCCTCATCATCATCGCTCCATGTAGCGACATAGACTTCCTTCTTTTTGAACTTTTCATGAGGTGGTTTAGGTATGAACTCATTGGAGCAGCAGCACGACAATCTTTAGCAAAATGGCCTGGAACGCCGCACCTTCGGCAAGTATTGTCGAACCTTTTATTTTGTGGGAAGTGAGTCTTTTTGGATTCATCCCTCGGTTCTTGTTTGATGTCCCTCCGGCGCCTTTGTAGAAGATTTTTGAATTTTTTTATGTTTTTGGCATAAAAGGCGGTTTCTTCATCCTCTTCTTCGATAGGTTCATCTTACAGATTGCTATCTTCTTTGGCTTTGAAGGCGATCATTTTTTCTCTCTCCTTGGGCTTTGGTTTCAAACTTCGAGATTTAATGACAATCTCGTAATTGATGAGAGATCCAATGAGAGCGCTGAATTCAATGGTGTTGAGATCTTTCGACTCCATGATAGCCGTAACAGTAGCGTCCCATTCTCTTGGTAGAGATCGAAGGATTTTCTTGGCTTTATCACTACTTGATATAGGTTTCCCGAAGGAAGCTAGCCAATTTGTGATAGCCGAGAAGCGGTCAAGCATAGTAGTAATGCTTTCTTCTTCTTTCATAGTGAAGAGTTCATAATCGTGAAGAAGCATATTGATTTTTGTTTCCTTCACTTGACTCGTACCTTCATGGGTAATTTCGAGCATTTTACAGATCTCTTTGGCCGTCTCGCAAGAAGATATTTTGTTGTGATCCTCTGGGTTGAGAGCACAGTAAAGTAGTTGAGTACCTTTACTATTGAAGTGATCGTTCTTCCAGTCGGCATCATCGTATTCTTCAAAACTTTTGATCGAGCCATCTGGCTTCTTAGGAATGGTAGGTCCAAGAGCAATGACCTTCCAAATTTCAATATCGTGAGCTCGGATGAAGATAGACATTTTCTTCTTCCATGTCATAAAGTTTGAACCATCGAACAAAGGATGGCAATTGAGAGCGTTGCCTTCAAGAGAAGAGTGGATAAAGGCCATTTCTGGATCTTTTCTCTAGCGGGTGTTAATCCGGTAAAAAAGAGACTGCTCTGATACCAATTGTTAGATTGGTACCGCCACTAGAAGGGGTGTTGAATAGTGCGGATAAGAGTTTTGAACTCTTTTTGTGCGGAAGCTAAAATATCGGAGTAAATATAATGCGGAAAAGAAAGAACACAAGAAATTGTTCGAGAGGTTCGGCTATTAACGAAGCCTACGTCCCCTACCTAGTTTTACCGACTAGGACTTTTATTAGAAACTTATAATGCACTTTCTAGTTTAGTGCCAACTCTTACAATTTTTTGATTTCCGGGCTCAAGAACAACCTCACTAAAACTCTCTTGTTTTTCCGGGTACAAAACAACCTCACAGTAAAACAATTGCGAGTAGGAACTCGACTTTACAAGATATATCGTTCTTTGATACAAGAATATAGATAAGAAATAATAGAGCAAATCTTCTCGTATCACAATATGGAATGTGTATATCTCTCGAAATATTTGCTTGAAATAGCTTGAGTATGCTTGTAAGCTCAAATAACTTGTGTATCTTTCAACACCTTGAATGGTGCTATTTATATCCCTTGAGTTGTATTTTCCCGTTGGAAAAGTAGGCCGGCATTACGTGCGTTAGGAGACATTTATGTACGTAGCCAATATTACGTACGTTATGTATTATACGTAACGACCGTAAAATGATACTGGAAAATGGGCAGTGGCTTCTGTCTTCACTGTTACGTACGTTTTGCTTCATGAATTACGTACGTTAATCTTGGTCTTCATATCCGTTGGATGAGATGATGTACTGGATGACGTCACTTTGAATAAGATCAACGGTTAGCACATAAATTCAAATTTAACACTGATAACGTACGTTAGGAATAGGCATTTACGTACGTTAGGTAATTTAGTCGTTTCATACTTTGACATTTCTCAAACTTTTTGCAACGGTTATAAAACTTGTATTACGTACGTTATTGAACATATATTATGTACGTTACTATAGCACAATTTTAACAAATGTGTTATAAAGAATGATTTAAATAACTATAGTAAAATGTGTAGTAGGATAATAATTGTTTTGCTAAAGATCATCATCGAAATATGTATCAAAAAATATTGTTTCAACAAAATCTTTGTCAGTAAGCATAATGAGAAGAATGAAGTCCTGAAGTACAAAGCTCGAAGGTTCTCATAAATGCCGTGCAATTGACTGAGGAGACGTACTCTACCTAAGCTACTTCATTAGCTTAGTAATTTTCGAGACTGGAAATGCAGCTTATAAATGTGGTTAGTTATATCTCTATGGGGATCTTAATATATATATATATATATATATATATATGAAAGTGCTCGATGGCATTTCATGACCGAAGTCAAGTGACTCTAGACCACGGAGTACGTTTGCAGTACGGTTGAAACGCTCACTTTACGGATTAAAAAAATCCGGGCGGATGTGGTATACCCGCCTAAGTGACTACTATTGGAAAGTAAAACGCAGCGGAAGCGAAGTTTGGAAAAGTTAATAATTGCATTTTACGCATCCACGAGCAAAAGATCTATTTAGGCATGCTAATTAATTAATTACTAAGACTAATAAGCAATTTAAATATTATTTATTATTTATTAAATAAATATGTTGGTTATTAAAATATCCTAATCTAGACCTAAAGATCATAGGATATACCTGTAAAGAGTAGTGGTTACTTTTGTGTTGATCACCCTGTATTTCTACCTTTAGACCTTCTAGAGTATGATCCGCCTTCACCCGGACATTGTGTGGACAACGAGCTACCGGATCTTGCCTTGACACTAATGGGATCGACCGAAATTCTCTTGTATGTGGTCACACAATTTTTTCTTTGCTTTCTAATATATGAACACTCTTAGCAAATTAATGTGTTATCTAAATTGTAGGATCAAAGACACAAATCTAGATCTACAATTAAACACAAGAGGGAAAAATTGATCTCACAACCTCACAAGACATACATTAAATCGGCCTCCCCCCCCATAAATCCTATATATATGCTCTTGGACTACTACTAGGGATCTTAAGGAGGATTATGGAAGGACTCCCAATAAATTCATCTTACCTTATTAGGACTCTTCCTAATATAATGAATCTATTAATATCAACTTACTCCACTAAAAAGTTGATATTGCACTTCCTACCAAAATCCCAAATTACGAAATTGAGCTCCTTATTAAATATATTATTTCCCGTGTTTAAGATATCGAATGTCCATTATTTAATTATAAGCTACTGACAGCTTTAATTAATTAATATCTTATCCAAGAGTAGTACCACTCGAACCTTATTATTATATCGGAATTCAATCCACCTGTAGGGTTTAATATAATAATCATTATCGAGCTCCTCTAGGGGACATCATCAACCCGCCCGAGTCGGGACACGATTTCTAGTAATAATAATAATTGTCGTATATATATAATATTATTGCCCAAGATACGAGGCTTACTGAGTCGATCATTTTGACTCTCACCCATGGTAAATCAAAGCAATAAGTATTATAAATACACAATTAAATATTATATACTTAGAATTAAGAAATAATAATTATCCGAGATTTACGTTCTTCTTACAGTCAGTACAGAAGATACTATCTCAACTTGATCCAGTACAACGTATGCAAATACGCTAATGCATGCTAATAGTGACCAACTAATCCAAGCATACACTACAACCTTTTATATAATTTGTCTAACAATTATATAGGTTGTGAACTATTATATTATTTTATAAGGTACCAATAATGTGATCTTCCGTGTGACACCAACACACCACATTATCTACAATATAAAATAATTAGACATTTCATTTGCATAACCATAATGTGAATAAATATGCAAAACATGTGATTAAATGTATTTAATATTCTCATAGGTAGTTACATGGAAATTAGGTAATACAAGCATAAAGTATGCTTTGCAGTATACAATCCTAACAATCTCCCAGTTATACTCAAAGCATACTTTTAAGTATACTATTCTATTACATAGTCTCTCATTTCTTCCATTTATACTCAAAGCAATGCTTCCATACACCGTAATCTCATTCCTTCTACATGCCTTTCAAAAACTTTTGAGGGTAGGCCTTTCGTGAAAGGATCAGCAAGATTATCTTCCGATGCAACCCTGGCTACACCTACGTCTCCTTCCTTTTCGAAGTGTCGTATGATGTAGTACTTGAGGTTGATATGTTTACTTGCCTTGTGGGCTCGTAGTTCCCTTGAATTTGCGACTGCACAAGTATTATCACAATAAAGTGTAATACCATTTGGCAAATCTGGAATCACATCTAAGTCCTGCAGGAAGTACTTGAGCCATACCGCCTCCTTGGCTGCCTCAGAGGCTGCCACGTATTCGGCTTCCATGGTATAGTCCAAGATACATTTCTGCTTCACACTCCTCCAACTAATGGCTCCACCTCCCAGGCTAAACACATAACCCGAAGTAAACTTGGACTTTTCTTTGTCCGATGAAAAATATGAGTCAGTGTAACCCACCGGACACAGGTCGTCTGATTGATATACAAGCATGTACTCCCTAGTCCTTCTCAGGCACTTTAGTATGTGCTTGACAGCAATCCAGTGTCCTGGTCCTGGGTTTGACTGATATCTAGCAGTCATGCCTATGGCATGATAGATATCTGGTCTAGTGCAAAGCATAGCATACATGAGACTTCCCACAGCAGATGCATAAGGGACCATCTTCATGTCATCTATCTCCTTTTGTGTCTTGGTTCACATATCCTTAGATAGTTGAATTCCATGTTTGTAAGGTGGAAAACCTTTCTTGGAATTCTCCATGCTAAACCGCTTTAGCACTGTATCGATATATGATGCTTGGGATAAGCACAACATCCTTTTCTTCCGATCACGAAAGATCCTGATTCCAAGGATGTGTCCTGCTTCTCCTAGATCTTTCATATCGAACTGCTCAGATAGCCATACTCGTACGTTCGACAATTCCTTCATGTTGTTTCCAATAAGAAGGATATCATCTACATACAGTACAAGAAATACCAACACGTTTCCATCGCATTTGTTATACACACAACTCTCACTCGGACATTGGACGAATCCATATGACTGGACAACTTCGTCAAAATGAGTGTTCCAAGATCTAGATGCTTGCTTAAGTCCATAAATGGATCTCTTAAGCTTGCACACCAAGTGCTCTTCTCCTTCAGCAATGAATCCCTCTGGTTGGAGCATATAGATTTCCTTGTCTAGACTCCCATTCAAGAATGCAGTCTTGGCATCCATTTTCCAAATCTCCAAATCAAAATGCGCAGCTATAGCTAAAAGAATCCGGATTGACTTAAGCATGGCTACCGGTGAAAAGGTTTCATCATAATCGATACCCTCTTTTTGAGTGTAACCTTTTACAACAAGCCTCGTTTTGAAGGTTTCAACCTTCCCGTCACCTCCTTTCTTTCGCTTGTAGACCCATTTACTCCCAATGGCTTGTACACCATCAGGTAGCTCTACTAGCTCCCACACTTGATTGGAATACATAGATCCCATTTCTGATTCCATTGCTACTTGCCAGGAGTCAGGATCCTTATCTTGGATTGCCTCCTTGTAGGTCCCGGGATCTGATTAATCTTTGCTTGGGATTGAGTCCGAAGACTTTCCCACGTCTATGAATCGTTATGGTTGACGAACAACTCTCCCACTATGAAGAGGTAAATCCTGAGTTGGTGTAAAAGTCTCAGAAACGATATGTGGTGCAGTGTTAGTTGGCGCTTGTACGATTGGTATAGACGGAGTCTCGCCCCTCACCTCCTCCAGAATTATCTCACTCATGGGTTTGTGACTAATCATATAATCCTCTTCCAGGAATCGGGCATTGGTGCTAACAATGACCTTCTGATCCTGGGGACTATAGAAAAAGCCACCCTTCGTTCCCTTAGGATATCCTACAAACACTTGCATTTCTATACGAGATGCCAACTTATCAGCTTCCTTATTCAGCACATGTGCTGGAGTACCCCAAATCCAAACATGTCCTAGACTGGGCTTACGCCCACTCCACAGTTCTGTGGGGGTTTTTGGAACTGATTTCGAAGGCACCAGGTTTAGAATGTACGCCGCAGTTTCTAAGGCGTATCCCCAAAACGAAATAGGTAAATCTGAATAACTCATCATTGACCTAACCATTTATAAAAGAGTCCTATTCCTTCTTTCAGCCACACCATTTTGTTGTGGAGTTCCTGGCGCAGTGAGCTGGGACGAAATCCCCTCATTCGCCGAGAAATCTAAAAACTCTCCACTAAGATATTCGCCACCATGATCAGATCGTAGTGACTTGATACTCTTCCCATGACGCTTCTCCGTTTCAGCCTTGAAGTCTCTAAACTTGTCAAAGGCTTCAGACTTACGTCGCATCAAATAGATGTATCCATATCTCGAATAATCATCTATAAATGCGATGAAGTATTCGAAACCACCCCAAGCCTGGATATTCATTGGACCACATACATCCGTATGAACCAATTCTAACACATTCTGTGCACGGTTTCCCTTGGTTTTAAAAACTCTTTTGGTCATCTTACCTTCCAGACAGGATTCACAAATTGAAAATGACTCAACTTGGAGATCATCCAATGGGCCATCATCTACCAATCTTTGAATCCTCCCAAGGTTTACATGCCCTGACCGTAAATGCCACATATATGTTTGGTTTATGCTTGAAGGTTCTTTTCTCTTTTTAGGTTTAGACAAAGAGTTAAGTGATTTACGCATAGGAGTTTGTGCAGTATTAACGACATATAGTCCATCATTAAAAATATCTTTGCAAATATATTCACCGTTTCTTTTCCTAATAATGACATCATCATCAAAAGAAACTGAATAACCATCGCATTTTAATTTAGAAACCAAAATTACATTCATTCTAAAATCCGGTACTAATAATACATTATTGAGGACTAATAATTTATCATTAATCTTCAACTGCAGGACTCCCACTGCTACAGCCATAAGCCTGGAATAATCGCCCCAGTTGATGGTAATCTTGTAATATCCGCAATTTCGATTTCCGGTAATATCTTTTTTTCGGAGGAAATCTGTTTTGACGACTCGCTCATGACCGTATCGTCATTTTGAGAATGATTAATTCTGCACTTTTTGTCATCCGAGTTCGTTCGGTATCGTTTTGTTGAGTTCCGTGTTCTTAAGCGGCTTTTCCACACTTGAGTTCGATTCTTGCGAATCTCGTTCGACACTGCTGTTTCGAGTTTCTTGTAAGCCCGTTTAACTTTGTTAGACGTGTTGTGAACTTCGGTTTGGTTATTCAATCACATATTGTGATTTTCGGGCGTTTTGGGCCATTTTGTAATTTACCCAAAGTTGTGGGTATCCGCATTCGTATTTGTCGTCTTGACCCTTTTCATGGTCGCGTGTGATTAATTGTTGCATGGTATTTCATTTCGGGTCGATGATGTTGTCCGCGAGCATTTCGTCGTGTTCGTTCCGTGCATTTTCGGAAACCGAATCGTCGGGTCATGGCGGCTGGGCACTGGCCGGACGGCTGCGGCAGGCACTGTCGGGAGTGCTAGGCACTGGACGGACAGACGCGGCAGGAACCGGCGTAGCGCGCGCTATTGCCGGCAGACTGCGCATGCTAGCTCGGCAGGACTAGCGCACGTTAATAGGCCGGCCAGCGCACGCTATCGGGCTGGGCAGAGAGGTTCCTGGAGTTCTGGACTCGGGGAGGATCGGTAGGTAGCGCACGCTACTGTCGGTCGTGGCGCGCACTAACCATCATGTGTAGCGCACGCTGTCGACCGACTAGCGCACGTTACCTGGCCGATCAGTTTAGTCCAGAGGGCTCTGGACAGGTCGGCTAGCGTGCGCTAGCGTCCGCCTTGGCCTGCCTTCTCCAGTCGGACGGGCGAGTCTGGTCGGCGAGTTGGGTCAACGATGCGGGTCATGTGGGCCCCGGCCGAGGGTCTGGGCGATACTGGCCGGTAGCGCATGCTACGGCCGGAAGGCTAGCGCACGCTAGGCCGCGCCAGTATAAATATGGTTGAGCAGTCATATTTTCATCCGTTTTTCATTTCCATCTTCTCATTTCCGCGGCTCGAGGCTTGGTGGTCAAGGAGAGATGTTGTCAAGCAATTAATCCACGAAGTTTGGGAGTTCATATTATTGATTAATCATCCTATAACATCCTTTGATCCAGCGAATCAAGGTTAGATTTCCTAGAACCATATCTTTGGGAAATTTTGGGGTTTTTGGGTTTTTGACCGATTCGTTCCGAATTGTTGATTAATCCATGATGGGTATGATTAATCTTAGTATTATTCATGTGTTTAACATCATTTAATCCATTATTCTTCGCCGAATGAAGGTATATTTCTTGATTTTCCTTCGGTTTGACTTTTTGGAGGATTGGTTCTTGATTTCGTTTTCCATCCATTTTTGATAAATCGATTGTTGTTAAATGATGTTGTTAAACATATCCTATGGATTGAACATCCATATTTCGATTGGGAATTCCATTTTCGTGTTTTGTCGGGTCGATTCGTGTTCTTGGCCGTTTTGGGAGAAACCCTTGAACTTTCGTCGTTTGTTCCTTGAATTCAGCCGCTTTGGGTCGTACTTTGGAATTCATTTTCGTTGTTATTGTTGTCGTTCGTAGTTTATTGTTGGGGGTTTTCGTTCGGCGGAGTCGGCGGGTTCGTAATCGGTCCGAGTCTCCTCACTTCGGTCGATTCTCCGCGTTGTGGTTATTCGAGGCAAGTACCTTGTCCATACAATTCTTGTTTTATGGATATGATAATTAGTGATCGTCTCCATGTGTTTATTTGATCGTTTGAATTTCACTTTCAAAGATTCGGTTAGCCTTGTTAAAGGCCCTCTTTCAAAACGCGTGTGTTTTGTGAACATTGTGTTCGTGGATGGTTACGTGAATTACTATGAATACACTTGGGGTTGTCGTTGTGCTTTGATAATATATATGTATATATTATCTCATATCGGTGCGTTGTGATTTGACCATTGCGTCGTGCATTGTGGTTGTTGCCATTGAGTGAATTACTCGGATATTATTGATGTGATATGCTATTTGTGTGAATGTGTGGATATGGTTGAAGGTCTACGGTGATACATGGCATGTGATCATGTGGTCAGGATGCAACAAGCGATTGATCCAACCGTGAGAGCCTAAGATAATCTACGGTGACACATGGCTTGTGATCATGTTGTCAGGATGCAATAAGTGATTTATCCAACCGTGAGATATGGTGTGTGATTTGTTTCGCTAGCCAGCTCGAGAGGGTCCTTAGAGGCCTCGGGGGGGATTTGTGGCTTCGTCCCGGTCCTAGGCGATGCCTGTATGTGATTATGTTGTGTTGATTTTATGTCCGTTGAGGACACTTGATGTGGACTCTGACCCTGTGAATTGTTGTTGGTTTTATTTGTGAAAACGAAACCTTTTGGCTGTGACCCCTGTTGATTTTGGAAAGAGAAGGATTCGAAAATCCTGAGTTGTTTCTATCAAAACTCCCGATGGCATTTTAAATCACTTTATAAATTGATTCCCATGACTTGGGATCTTTCGATTTTGGAAATCTTTACCTAAACTCTTGCCTCGGGAAGTATTTTTGTTATGTTTAAATCTTTGAGGATTCCTGGTTATTATTGTCCTTGGAACTTGTATTGTATGGCTCGTATTTTTGCACTTTCTACTTGCACTAGCAAAATAGTGGAATTTTGCTAACCCCCGAGAAATTGGGGGGTGGATGTCTGTATTGCATTCAGGTTTTGGAGCATAGCACAAGGTCGGCATGAAGGATGAATATGAACGATACTAATCACACGAGGACCCGTTGATGTCGTATTGGTTTAGTTGTATTTTATTTTATGCTGCAGTATTCTTTCCCCGTTGTACGGGAGTGCGTTGTACTCGACCCCTGCGTGGGCATGTGTTGTGATTGAGTTGTATGTATTTATTAAAAGACCAAATCGGTCTACTGAGTCATTTTAGCCTTAAAGGCATTGTTGAGATGTTCGATGTTGTTACCAGTCTGGTTGATCCTTGAGGAAAGGTTCTACGGCGTGTAAAATCCCTGAGCGGATTGGGGGTGTTACATAAATGGTATCAGAACTTAGGTTGTGGAAACCTAGGCTGTTGGGCCAAGTTGTGTCTATTGAGTTTTGTCTCGTTGGATTTTGTCTGACGGAGTCGTGTCGCGACGCGTCGTCTGAGTTTATTGGTCGTGATTACTATCGTGGGGCGATCATCATCTTCGTGCGACCTGTGGCCGTAAGTCTCCCTTCTTTGTGCCTCGTGTGACACGAGCTATTTGCTTGATTATTTGTTAAGTGACGGAGTCTGTATGCAGATTCTTGGTTTCATGATGCGTTTATGTGACTCTCATATTTCGTTTATATGAGGAGTGTTGTCGTTATTTGTCCCTTTGAATATGATATTCGACTGTTTGTTTCCGGTAAAATACATGTGTTGTCTTGGTTTTTGAGCGAGTTGATGAGTGTATTGTGATGTATGTAAGTGAATGTTGTTACATGTGAGTTTTTTGGCATCCTAGCCTAATAGATTTTCGAAAAACTTGAGTATCTTAGAAAATAAATTTCGAGACGTACTTTTAAAATGAATTATTTTCTCGCGATACTTTCAAGGTGCCTTCCAGTGCCGCAATATGTTTCAAAATTATTCGAGTTGAGAACCAAAATATTTTGAGATATTTTTAATTATTTATAAATGCTTTGCTTAGACCCGAGGGTCGAATATTTCCGAAAGTTTTTCACTAAAAGAAGAGTGTCCTCATTTTTGTTCAACGCAAGATGGTTTTCAAAGTCTCGACAATGATGTTTGTTCAACTTTTTGTAAAGTGATACTCAAGATCAACTAGTGTTTCCAATTTTTTTTTCAAAAGGTGGTTTTCGTTTTAAAATCTATCTTCCTGTGTGGGGCTCGGGAACGTATGTATGATGTTAGCTCCCGAGTATGATCGAATTGGTGGCATGAACGTTGAGGCGTTGCCACGCAATTGTTATACTAGCCCTCTGTGAGAGGTGTGAACTGGTATTTACTGTTTGTCGCCTCGTGGTGATTCGCGTGTTGTCGCACGGGTGTGAGCTGTTGAAGCTTGGGTTTGTACATTTATGTATATGTGTGATTGTTCCATGATGTTTTTTGATTATGTGCTGGTTATCGTTCGGGCTGTTGAGATCGCCGAACGATGCCGTCGTTGCTGTGGTGTTGAAGTGTGTGTTGCTTTATGATAGTAACCATCGTATGTGTTGCGTGATGCGATTTTCTGTTGTGCTGAGTTGGCATCTCCGGTTTGTTGTTTGGCGATGTTATATTCCATTGTACCTAGTAGTTGTATATTTGGTATGCCGAGCTGAGGTGCTTCAACCGTATTGTGCCAGGGGCATGTACGTACAAATTGTCCTTCTTGTCGGTAACGCGTTTCAAGTGTGGACCCGAGAGACACAGGATCCAGTTTTGCGAGTTGTGTTCCGAGTCTTTCGGGGCGCGAACTTCAGTACAGATATCAGGATCGGCTCTAAGAGGCGCATGGGAAATGTTTTCGTCGACTGCTTTTGTGTTGTTGCCTTGTTTCCATTATTGGGAGTTGCGGGGACGACCTTCTTTTATAAGAGGTCGAATGTAATACCCGTATTGCTTTTGGACTTCTGCATTTCCTCTTTCTCAAGTCTATCGACTCGCTCGTGTTCGTTGATACTTTCTGAACTTGTTCTGTATTTCGGTTTCATCGTTCGAACGAGCCGTGATCTTGTTTTGGGTCGATCTGGTTATCGCTGTGACTTTTCTGAGTTTGGTTCGATTCTTGTGAACCTTGTTCGGAAGTAACATATGTTAGTTTCTACTAGTTCTTTTGATGTCTTGAGTTGAAGTGTGAACTTCAGAGTTATTTTTCGACCGTTGTTGTTCGATCATTGTTATCTGATCGTTGTTGTTCGATCGTTGTTGTTCAGTCGTTGTGGATCGATCGTTGTTGTTCGATCGGGGTTGTCTGACTGTTGTTGCCTGATCTCGTACCGCGAAGAATCGTCGTTCACCGTTAGTTTGTTGTTTCGGGTGTGGCCAGATGGGTTACCGAGCCGTGCAATGCGAGACGGTAACTGAGAGATTTGGGGATCTAGGTTGCATCCCTGCTCCGAAAGGGCACGGAGATGCCTAGTGTGCTTTTTGAGGATTTCGGTGTAGTCTGAATTATTTGTGATTGTCCTTGTGGATCGTTTTGTGTTTATTTTCTGTTTTCTCGACTGTGCGTGTTCCTTGTAACAAGTGCTTTGTGTTTTGTGATAGTTCGGATAATCGACTTGATTGTATTATCTGTTTGATGACGCTTGTCACTTGTTGGTTTTATTATGTCTCTACCGGTGGCGTTGTGTTGGTCGTCGTGGAGCCTGTTTTCACGTCGTCCTTTGCGTTGCTTGTAACATTTTGCCGTTGGGTGTAAATTACACGTTTTTTGTGTATCTCGTTGAGTTTTCCTGGCGGGATATTTCTTCTCCCTACTTGTTTTAATTTTCGGGACGTAACTTCTTTTAAGGAGGGTAGTATGTAATATCCGCAATTTCGATTTCCAGTAATATCTTTTTTTCAGCGGAAGTCCCTTTTGACGACTTTCTCATGACCGTATTGTCATTTTGAGAATGATTAATTCTGCACTTTTTGTCATCCGAGTTCGTTTCGGTATCGTTTTGTTGAGTTCCGTGTTCTTAAGCGGCTTTTCCGCACTTGAGTTTGATTCTTGCGAATCTCATTCGAAACTGCTGTTTCGAGTTTCCTGTAAGTCCGTTTAACTTTGTTAGACGTGTTGTGAACTTCGGTTTGGTTATTCGATCACGTATTGTGATTTTCGGGCGTTTTGGGTCATTTTGTAATTTACCCAAAGTTGTGGGTATCCGCGTTCGTATTTGTTGTCTTGACCCTTTTCATGGTCGCGTGTGATTAATTGTTGCATGGTATTTCATTTCGGGTCGATGATGTGTCCGCGAGCATTTCGTCGTGTTCGTTCCGTGCGTTTTCGGAAACCGAATCGTCGGGTCATGGCGGCTGGGCACTGGCCGGACGGGTGCGGCAGGCACTGTCGGGAGTGCTGGGCACTGGCCGGACGGGTGCAGCAGGCACTGTCGGGAGTGCTGGGCACTGGCCGGACAGACGCGGCAGGAACCAGCGTAGCGCGCGCTACTGCCGGCAGACTGCGCATGCTAGCTCGGCAGGACTAGCACACGTTAATAGGCCGGCCAGCGCACACTATCGGGCTGGGCAGAGAGGTTCCTGGAGTTCTGGACTCGGGGAGGATCGGAAGGTAGCGCACGCTACTGTCGGTCGTGGCGTGCGCTAACCGTCATGTATAGCGTACGCTGTCGCTCGACTAGCGCACGTTACCTGGCCGAGCAGTTTAGTCCAGAGGGTTCTGGACAGGTCGGCTAGTGTGCGCTAGCGTCCGCGCAGCGCATGCTATCGGGGTCGGGCAGGCAGGTCCTGTTCGGCAGGTTGGGTCAACGGTACCGGGTCATGCGGGCCCCGGCCGAGGGTCTGGGCGATACTGGCCGATAGCGCACGCCACGCTGTCGGTCGACTAGCGCACGTTACCTGGCCGAGCAGTTTAGTCCAGAGGGTTCTGGACAGGTCGGCTAGCGTGCGCTAGCGTCCGTGCAGCGCACGCTATCGGGGTCAGGCAGGCAGGTCCTGGTCGGCAAGTTGGGTCAACGGTGCTGGGTTATGCGGTCCCCGGCCGAGGGTCTGGACGATATTGGCCGATAGCGCACGCTACGGCCGGAAGGCTAGCGCACGCTAGGCCGCGCCAGTATAAATATGGTTGAGCAGTCATATTTTCATCCATTTTTCATTTCCATCTTCTCATTTCCGCGGCTGGAGGCTTGGTGGTCAAGGAGATATGTTGTCAAGCAATTAATCCACGAAGTTTGGGAGTTCATATCATTGATTAATCATACTATAACATCCTTTGATCCAGCAAATCAAGGTTAGATTTCCTAGAACCCTATCTTTGGGAAATTTCGGGGTTTTTGGGTTTTTGACCGATTTGTTCCGAATTGTTGATTAATCCATGATGGGTATGATTAATCTTAGTATTATTCATGAGTTTAACATCATTTAATCCATTGTTCTTCGCCGAATCAAGGTAAACTTCTTGATTTTCCTTCGGTTTGACTTTTTGGGGGATTGGTTCTTGATTTTGTTTTCCATCCATTTTTGATGAATCGATTGTTGTTAAATGATGTTGTTAAACATATCCTATGGATTGAACATCCATATCTCAATTGGGAATTCCGTTTTCGTGTTTTGTCGGGTCGATTCGTGTTCTTGGCCGTTTTGGGAGAAACCCTTGAACTTTCGTCGTTTGTTCCTTGAATTCAGCGGCTTTGGGTCGTACTTTGGAATTAATTTTCATTATTATTGTTGTCGTTCGTAGTTTATTGTTGAGGGTTGTCGTTCGGCGGAGTCGGCGGGTTGTCGTTCGTAGTCGGCCTGAGATAATCTACGGTGACACATGGCTTGTGATTATGTGGTCAGGATGCAACAAGTGATTGATCCAACCGTGAGATATGGTGTGTGATTTGTTTCGCTAGCCAGCTCGGGAGGGTCCTTAGAGGCCTCGGGTGGGATTTGTGGCTTTGTCCCGGTCCTAGGTGATGCCTGTATGTGATTATGTTGTGTTGATTATATGTCCGTTGAGGACACTTGATGTGGGCTCTGACCCTGTGAATTGTTGTTGGTTTTATTTGTGAAAACGAAACCTTTGGGATGTGACCCCTGTTGATTTTGGAAAGAGAAGGATTCAAAAATCCTGAGTTGTTTCTATCAAAACTCCCGATGGCATTTTAAATCACTTTGTAAATTGTTTCCCTTGATTTGGGATCTTTCGATTTTGGAAAGCTTTACCTAAACTCTTGCCTCGGGAAGTATTTTCGTTATGTTTAAATCTTTGAGGATTCCTGGTTATTATTGTCCTTGGAACTTGTATTGTATGGCTCGTATTTTTGCACTTTCTACTTGCACTAGCAAAATAGTAGAATTTTGCTAACCCCCAAGAAATCGGGGGGTGGATGTATGTATTGCATTTAAGTTTTGGAGCATAGCACAGGGTCGGCATGAAGGATGATGAAAGATGAACGATACTAATCACACGAGGACCCGTTGATGTCATATTGGTTTAGTTGTATTTTATTTTCCACTGCAGTATTCTTTCCCCGTTGTACGGGAGTGTGTTGTACTCGACCCCTGCGTGGGCATGTGTTGTGATTGAGTTGTATGTATTTATTGAAAGACCAAATCGGTCTACTGAGTCATTTTAGCCTTAAAGGCATTGTTGAGATGTTCGATGTTGTTACCAGCCTGGTAGATCCTTGAGGAAAGGTTCTACGGCATGTAATATCCCTGAGCGGATTGTGGGTGTTACAAATCTCGCCCACACTAAGCTGCTTGGTTACCTGAAAACCATGCCAGTCAAAGCAAACGTGATCAGTGGAGCCTGAATCAACTATCCATGAAGTGGAAGAACAAGCTGCCAAATATGTTTTGACTACTAGTGCTCGCAGTCCGCTTTAAAATGTCTGAAGAGATAAATTCACCACTAGAAGAGGGGTTAAATAGTGGTAATACGGAATATCGAACTTTCTCGCGAATAAAAGAAAATAGTGCGGAAAGTAAAAGACTCAAAGATTTATAGAGGTTCGGCAACTTGCCTACATCCTCTCTCCGACTTCTTTTTCTATTGGCTCAAGAACAACCATACCCTTGACTCGTCTTCGATCGGTCCGAGTACAACAACCGTTACAACCGCTTGTCTTCTATTGGTCCAAGCTCAACCACTCTCAAAATAAACTTTGTTTATCTAGTGTTCTATCGGAACTAGATAATCCTTAATTACGAATATTGGAGTGTAATCCTAATAATGCCGGATCAAAGATCCTAATAACACCGGATTAGTGACTCTAAATTCGTTTCTCTAACGCTCTTGTATGAGTGATGCAACACTCACAACCAAATGAAAGAATACAAAGTATAATAAATATTACAAGATGTATCACTCTTTGTATCTTTATTCTCACAACTTAGGATGCAATAAAAGATAGAAAACTGAGCTCAAGAATGCTTTGATTGCTTGTATACTTGAATGCTTGAAATTTTGTATGAGATACCCAAGTCCTATGGGTATTTATAGTATCAAGTCCTTCTTCATATGCTGAAATCTGTATTATTAGCGTGCGCTAATAATACCTCCATAGCGTTCGCTAATAATACCTCCATAGCGTGCGCAATCGCTCTCTGATTTGGCCGATCTGAACGGTCACAAAACTGTTCCAATGGTAAAATTATATGTCTAGCATGCGCTAGTCATACCTTCGTAGCGTGCGCTAACGGTTGGTCAATAGGTCTTCAATCTTGACTTTAGATTATGTCGGTTTATCTCCCCAAGGACTCTTTCCCAACGGATATATTTATACTTAGCGTGCGCTACCAATTGTACATAGCATGCGCTAGTATTGTTTAATATTAACTTTCCAGATTTCTCGGATCTCCTTTTGACTTCTGCGTTCCAACGGGTAAATTGTCCAACGGTAGAGATTTGAATGTTTTAGCGTGCGCTAATAAGTGTTGAATTGCATGCGCTATATACTTTCCTCACTAACGTACGTTAGCTTGTATAGCGTACGTAAGTGCTTCCTTATTTTGAGTCCAGTGGCTACTGGACTAACAAACATGTTTTTCGGTAGCGTGCGCAAGATTTTCTAGGTAACGTGCGCTAATGAGTCAGAATAGCATGCGTAAATATTCTTCCGTAGCGTGCGCAGATGAATTCCTTCCTTTCTTTCCAGACCTTACTGTCCTCTCTGACTGAGATGCGATAGCGTGCGTTAGATAAGGAATATAGCGTGCGCTAATTTTGTAATATAGCGTGCACTGATAATAGATACTTTGCGTGCGTAAGCCATCAGGTAGGATTCCAACTTGGCTGCAGCTGATTTGACTTGCCTGCATATGAGCTTCGATAGCGTGCGCTACGATGCATTATGTAGCGTGCGCTAGGAACATTTTTCATCTTCAATAGAGAAGCTTATTGAGATAGATTTTATTAAATGTTTTGGATCTAATCATCATCAAAATACTTTTGAGTCAACAATCTCCCACTTTTTGATGATGTCAAAACATTTAATATTTTCCTGCAAAACCATTTAAAAAAAATTCGAATCAAAGTGATTTGTTCGATATGTTAGTATGTTCGGTTTTGGAGTGTTTTCTCCCCCTTTTTGACATTAACAAAACGGACTCCCCCTGAAGATTTGCATATATAACACAATATGGCACGAACATATGAACGAAACATCCGTAAGACAATAACCAAGAGACATAGAGAAGGAATGCACATTTTATTAATGAAAATGATCCAAACATGACATAACCAAGACACATGACATCAAAAAACAAAGTTCGCTATATCGAGAATCAAACTCCTAGAATCTAAGAAGCTTGGTCGGATGAAGAGGATGGGAACGGGAATGACGGGTGAGTGAATCGAATGTAATCTGAAATCAACCCACGAACTTCTCGGACTTCCGAACGTAGAGACCGAATATCCTCACAAATTTCCATCTGTGAGGTCTCGATGCTCCGCATCCGGGCAATGAGGTCACTCTCTTCTTCTTCGGTGACATAATCTTTCATCGGACGTTTGCCTTTGGTTTTCGGATGACGAACAAACGTTCCGGTTTGTAGTTCCTGATGCGACCCCCACACGACGTGTCGTGGTAACCGCTATCGCTAGTATGATTTTAGTTCCCAAGATCGTTCCAATATTAAGCAAATGATTGTTTTACTTCAAGCCTTCTACGTGACGCGCCGTAGCAAACCGGAAGGTGCGATTCAAACACGCCACGAGGTTTCTAACGCCTCGATAAGTGAACTGAAATCACGATTTATATTTTGGAGACACACTCAACAAAATAAGAAGAAAGTTTGTTAACACAAACACTCACAATTTTGATAAATTTCAAGGTGTCCTTACAAATGAAAATGAGGGTTATTTATAGCCAAAATTCCTACAACTATTACAATATAAAGATATAAAATAAAGACTAAGAAATTATAAATTCAATATTCAAAACTCCTAAAATCTGATCAATGACTAATCAACCCATAAGTTAAGGAGTCAATACATTTTTAGGGGACAAAAATCAAGGACCAAGACTTATGTTTTGAAAATAAGAAATCAAAGTTAAATAAAAATATGTTGTTGTCGTTTTAGTGGCATAACAGATCCTAAACTTCGGATTTTGGTCTTGATGTCTTTTAGATAATTGTAGTACTGCCTCTCAGATTTCCAAATCCACCACAATCGTCTCAATTGGACATCGGACACGGAAGTTGTGACAAAAATAAGGTGTATCGTATCTGAAATTTCCAACGCCTGCTTTCAATTGTATTGCATTTTCACCACTGAAGATATCTGATTTTGATATCATGATGAACATAAAAATTTAGGACTTTCTCTTAGCTTTCCGATGGTATAAATATGAGCTTAATTGGACAGTGTATGTAGGAGATACATCTGAATTACGAAAGCTGCTTCAGTTAGGCTTATTGCTTGGAATGATGACATCAACACTTTTGATCTAACATGTGACGGCTTCAATAACACAAATAAAGTTGTTATTATATTTATGGTCATCGGTCTGATTGAAATGATTTTGCATGAGCATTGTTAATGAATTTTTTATCGCATTTGCTCGTGATCTTGTTATTGGTCCCACGGGAATGTATAGTTCTTCTTCTGACTGACTGACTGCTTCTTGATTCACATCATTCCCCCCGTCCTCAAAAGGATTCGTCCTCGAATCTGAAAATTCAAAAGGGCTTAAGTCAGCAACATTGAAGGTAGGAGAAACATTATATTTACCAGGTAGATCCACTTTGTAGGCATTATCATTGACGCGTTCTAAAATTTGAAATGGTCTGTCTCCCCTCGGCATCAACTTCGACTTCCTTTGTGCGGGAAACCTCTCTTTGCTCAAGTGAATCCAAACCCAGTCACCTGGTTCAAATAATACTTGCTTCTGTCCCTTATTCTTTATTCGGACATTATGTTCATTGCGTTTTTTAATTTATTCTCGAACCTTTGCATGCAGTTGTTTGATCATTTCAGCCTTTTTCTTGCCATCGATGCTGCCCATGTCATCGATAGGAATAGGTAACAAGTCTAACGGAGTTATAGAATTAAAACCATATACAATTTCAAAGGGGGAAAATGTAGTGGTAGAATGAACGGTTCTGTTTTAAGCAAATTCAATGAATGGTAAAGATGTTTCCCAATTTTTCAAGTTCTTGTTAACAACAGTTCGTAACAATTGACCAAGTGTTCGGTTAACGACCTCGGTTTGTCCATCAGTTTGGGGATGACAAGTTGTCGAATAAAGCAATTTCGTTCCCAGTTTCGCCCACAAAACTTTCCAAAAATGGCTAAGAAATTTAGTATCCCGATCGGACACTATACTTTTTGGCATTCCATGTAAACGGACAATTTCTTTGAAAAATAAATTTGCAATATGAGTGGCATCATCAGTTTTGTGACATGCAATGAAATGTGCCATTTTGCTAAATCTATCAACAACGACAAATATCGAATCACACCCAGATTTTACCTTTGATAACCCCAACACAAAGTCCATAGAAAGATCAACCCAAGGCTCATTAGGAACTGGAAGTGGCATGTACAAACCATGTGGTAAAACTCGTGAATTTGCCCTTCGACAAATAATGCATGAATTGACAATTTTATAAACATCATGTTTCATTTTAGGCCAAAAGAAGTGTTCATGCAATATTTCAAAAGTTTTGGCAATTCCGAAATGTCCCATTAATCCCCCACTATGTGCTTCCCTTACTAACAACTCCCGTGTCGAACAAAAAGGAATGCAAAGTTTATTTTCACGGAATAAAAATCCATCAGCCCGATAAAATTTATCCACACTTTTTGTTTCGCAAGCAATATATGTTTCGCCAAAATCTTTATCTCCCACGTAAGATCCTTTCAAGAGCTCAAATCCCAACAATTTACAAGAAAGCGTATTAAGTAATACATGCCTTCTCGACAATGCATCGGCAACGACGTTCTCCTTACCTTGTTTATACTTGATGATGTAAGGAAATGATTTGATCTCCTATAACCATTTGGCATGTCTTTTACTCAACTTATTTTGTCCCTTGAGATGCTTCAATGATTCATGATCCGTGTGAATCACGAACTCCTTAGGCCATAAGTAGTGTTGCCACGTACGTAAAGCTCTAACCAAAGCATACAATTCTTTATCATATGTAGGATAGTTCAACATTGCTCCTCCAAGTTTCTCGCTAAAGTAAGCAATCGGCCTCTTTCCCTGCATTAATACCACTCAAATTCCTACTCCTGAAGCATCACACTCAAAAGTGTTTGAAAAATCTGGTAATGCTAAAACAGGTGCGGTGCATAATTTATCCTTTAATGTGTTAAAGGCATTTTCTTGATCATCATCCCAATGAAATTTAGCATGTTTCTTTACAAGTTCATTTAACGGGGCTGCAATCGTGCTAAAATCTTTAACAAAGCGTCGATAAAAACCTGCTAAACCGTGAAAGCTTCTTACCTCAGTTGCATTAGTCGGTCTAGGCCATTCCCGTATGGCCCTTATCTTCTCTTCATCAACTTTTATGCCGTCAATACTAACGACATACCCAAGGAATATAACCTCACTCATGCAAAAAGTATATTTCTTAAGACTAGCATATAATTGTTCCTTTCTCAAGGTAATTAAAACTAATCTTAAATGTTCAATATGTTCGTCTGTACTCTTGCTATAAATGAGAATATCATCAAAGTATACGACAACAAATTTTCCAATATAAGCACGCAAAACATGATTCATTAGCCGCATAAAAGTGTTTGGTGCATTTGTAAGACCAAAAGGCATTACCAACCATTCATATAATCCGTATTTAGTTTTAAAGGCCGTTTTCCATGCATCCCCTTCTTTCATACGAATGTGGTGATAACCTTTCATTAAATCAATTTTGCTAAACACACGCGAACCATGTAATTCATCTAACATATCATCTAACCTTGGAATTGGATGTCGATACTTTACCGTGATATTGTTCACCACTCGGAAGTCGGTGCACATTCTCCAAGTCCCGTCTTTCTTTGGTACGACAATTATCGGAACGGCACAAGGACTCAAACTTTCTCGGATATACCCAATACTTAATAACTCCTCGACTTGCCGCTGAATCTCCTTAGTTTCTTCAGGATTATTTCGGTATGCCGGTCGGTTTGGAATGACGGCTCCTGGAACAAAGTCGATTTGGTGCTCGATCCCTCTTTTTGGTGGCAAACCGGGTGGTAGCTCATCCGGGAAAACATCATTGAAGTCCTGCAATAGAATTTTTATAGTACTCGGAACATTCCAGTTTTTATCATCATCAAGAGTGCAAATTCGTTTGGTAAGAAGTAAGTATGCGGGTTGCCCCTCCTCAACTTCTTTAACGACTTCCTTTGCACTTATAAATAAACATTTTTTTTATTTTTCATTTTTTTCTTTTTTTTTCTTTTCTTTTTCTTTTTCTCTTTCTTTTTCTTTTTCTTTCTCTTTTTCTTTTCCTTTTTCTTTTTCTTTTTGCTTTTCTTTTTCTTTTTCCTTTTCTTTTTCTTTTTCTTTTTCTTCAACTTCTTTTTGGAGTCGAATTTGATCTTCATGGACTTGTATTTTCGTCATGGGAACTAATGTGATTTTCCTCCCATCTTTCTCAAATGAGTAACGATTCTTCTTCCCGCTAAGTTGGGCATCTCGATCGTAATGCAATGGTCTCCCCAACAAAATATGGCAACCGTGCATTGGTACAACGTCACATAGGATATCATCATGGTATTTTCCAATTGTGATGGTTATGAGTACCTGTTTATTCACCCGAACCTCTCCGCAATCGTTTAGCCAATGAAGTCTATAAGGCTTAGGATGTCGCCTTGTTGGTAATTCTAACCCCTCGACTAGCCACATTGGTGCAACTTCCGTTATCAATGATCACACTACAATTTTTATTTTTCACAAAACATCTAATGTGAAAAAGATTTTCTCGTTGTTCGTTATCGTTGCTCTCTTCCTCCTTTGCCTTCACATTCAACACCCTCCTAATGACAAGTGCGGGTGCGAATTCTAGCTCCCCTTCATCACTTTCTTCTTTCCCTTCTTCCTCATCTTCGTCATCCATTTTATATTCTCCGTCCTCCCTAAGTATCATTGCTCGTTTATTAGTGCATTGGGATGCAATGTGTACTCGCCCGTGGCATCGAAAACACTTGATGTCCTAGTTTCTCGTCTTTGTATTTTCTACGGATGTAGATTTGATTTCGGGTTTTGTTCGACTAGCACTCCCCACCTCAAACTTCCCCTTCATGGTGCTTTTATCAAAACTACCCTTGGATACGTCTCGATTTCCTATTTGAGGCTTCCAAGGAGTTATGTACCCCGTGGAGTAAGTATTGTTGCCTCCCCTTCGCAAGTTCCTCTCAATTTTGATCGCTGCATATACCATGTCCTCAAACTCAACATAATGTTGTTTATCAACTTCTTTATAGATCTCCGCCCTCATGCCATGTAGAAATCTCGCCATTGTGGCCTCCCTCGACTCCCTCACATCGGCCCGGATCATTAACATCTCCATTTCCTTTCGAAAATCTTCGATGCTCCTTGGACCTTGTTTTAAGGATTGGAGGCGAGAAAATAGTTCCTTATGATAATAATTAGGAACAAATCTTCTACGCATTACAATCTTTAATTCCTCCCAACTATTAATTGGCCTCTCTCCATTCCTCCTTCTATCCGTCACAAGTTGGTCCCACCAAATGCTGGCATATTCGGAAAATTCGGTTATTGCTAACCTCATTTTCTTAGTACTAGCACAGTTGTGGCAGTCAAATATAGTTTCCAACTTCTTCTCCTAGTCAAGGTATGTGTCGGGATCGCTCCGCCCTTCGAAGGCTGGGATTTTCATTTTTATATTTCCCATACTTCGGTCTTTCTCGTTTCGTCCTTCCCTTACATACCGTCTACCTTGTTCTCTCCGACCTCCTCGACCACTTCCTCCTCGATTTTGGTAAGTTTCACCCTCGGAGAATGTTTCATCATCGTACTCTCTATATGAGATGGGACTCGGATTCTATAACATCCCAATTCACAAATGGGACATTACACGCCGTAGAACCCCCGTGAGGTCTACCAGGCTAACTCATGGCACGTAAACCACAATGATATCCCAAATGATGCACTCAAAAGTAAATAAGGCCGTGGCCTCAGCCAAAACATTTTAACGGAGTACATGAAACATAAGTTAAATACCAATTCATTGCCCACGCAGGGGACTTAAACCAAGTTTAAGTATAAACAGTCTAACTCTGGTACTCGACAAATGCAATGACAAAACATAAAAATGCAGGCTCGAGCCACATCATCATGCCAGCCCATCCTTTGCGTGCGCATCCCGTGCCAACTCCTCAGCTCGACCAGTACCTGAAATGCATAAGACGCATTTCCCCCATTTAAGGGGTTAGCATTCGAATAGCTAGTGCAAGTACACAATTACACAACATTATATACATACGAGATTCAACGCAAACAAATCATTTAGGAAAAACATTTGAAAACAATATTCCAGAATATCATATATGCATTTGAAAACAGTCTACCCTCAAATTTCCGCACCAAAACCACACACACTTGGTAACTCGTGACCGTACCCATTAGTATCGGTCCCCAGAGGTCCCGTCGAACCGTCCCTAGGTGAGAAACCACTCCCGCGGCCGTACCCATTAGTATCGGTCCCCATAGGTCCTGTCGAACCGTCCCTAGGTGAAAAACCACTTCCGCGGCCGTACCCATTAGTATTCGCCCCCAGAGGTCCCGTCGAACCGTCCCTAGGTGGAAGAACATCAACACACGCACCCAAGTCCACTTCCATGGCCGTACCCATTAGTATCGGCCCCCGGAGGCCACATGCCATCCCCAGGTGGAAGAGCAACAAACACATTCGTTCAATAATGCCATTTACATCATTCGCATCAAAATCATACACACATAACGGAATGTAATACATTTACTTGCCTTGGATAACACGAGGCAAAGAAAACGGTGGAAGGAAAAGGTTTCGGTCCGAACAATCTTCACAAATCCGATCCGAACAACAATAGAGACTCAATCAACTACAATTCTACTGAGAAATTACGAATTAATCGGCATTCTACCCTAAGGGACAATACGCCGAACACTACAGAGGCATAAGGGTTAACCTAGATTAACGAAGGGGAGGAACTTGGAATTAATCCGCTAAAGTTTTAGGAAAACATAACACCATGATTACCCAACTAATATTCATCATTAATCGAAGCAAAAACGAAAGGAAAAATGAATAATAGCCAAGAACCCTAAAATTAGGTAAATGTCCAATTACCTCAATTCAATGATGGGATGGCGGAAGGAAGATGATTGAATCGTGTTAGAATGTCCAATTCCGAGTTATAAGATGCTAGAATTCAATATCCGGATGAAATCGCCCAAAAACCGTGATGAAGGAGTGGAGAGCCGAGAGGAATGGTGAAAATGGGGTTAAAACCCGTGTCTGTCCAATATATACTGGACAGAACACGGCGCAACAAACGGCCCAAATGGCGCCGTGTTCAGCTCCGTATTGCGGGTCAGTGGCCGACCCCTGTGCGACAAGACGCACAGACCCGGCGCAAAATGCCGCGGGTCTTGCGCCGTTTCGCAAGGCAGCGGGCACCACTGGGCAACACGGCGCACAGACCTGGCGCAGAATGCCGCGGGTCTTGCGCCGTTTTCCACAGGTCAGGCCAGACAGCCTTCTGACACCAGACGACGCTACCAAAACAGAAAAAGACGATAAACCAAAACACGATATGCCGACCCAACGGTCCGGGAAAATTACATGCAACGAGAAACAATATCCAATAACCCGAAACGGTCCAAGGCACACAACCATAATCGAACAAGAAATAAATTTCCTAAACTTATAGGAAATTATGAAACGGCCCAAACGTCCGAAAATCACGATACAACGTCGGATTAACAATCCGAAACTCAGAACATGATCCACTCAACCATAGGAACTCATGGAAATAGGAAAATGACGAAATCGAACGAGTTTTACGAGAATCGAATACACAAGCGATAAATTATAACTCAAGATGCAAATACGTAAAAACATCATCGAAACTCATCCAAAACGGAGAAACTCCAAGAACAAAATAGATTCAGAATTCCAAAACAGTGTCAAGTGAGTTGTCCGAAACGAACATACACCAAAAATAGAAATTACCAAAAATAGAAAACACGGATATTACATTCTCTCCCCCTAAAAATAAGTTTCGTCCCGAAACTTACAATGCGAATAACTCGGGGTATCTCGACCTCATACTCTCTTCCGTCTCCCACGTGGCTTTATCGGATCCATGCCTCGACCATTGCACTTTAATCAAAGGAATAGTTTTGTGCCTGAGTTGCTTCACCCGACGCTCTAAGATCTGAATCGGCCTCTCCTCGAAAGTAATGTCGGGACCCAACTCTATCTCTCCAAAATCATAATATGGCTAGGGTCCGGTACGTACTTCCTAAGCTGGGAAACATGAAATACGTTATGTACGTGGCTCAAGGACGGCGGCAAGCCTAACCGATATGCAAGCTCTCCTACTCTCTCTAGAACCTCGAATGGCCTAATAAATCTCGGACTAAGTTTACCCTTCCGACCGAAGCGGTAAACTCCCCGTGTCGGCGACACCTTAAACAACACATGGTCTCCCACCTCAAACTCCAACGGCCGGCGACGTGTATCGGTATAAGACTTCTGTCGACTCTGAGCCGTCAACATCCTATCGCGAATCAAAGCGATTTTCTCTCTCGTCTCAACTACCATATCAGGCTCGGTGCCAATTAGCTCAGATGTTTTATCCCACACAACGACGATCTGCACTTCCTACCATACAGTGCCTCAAATGGTGCCATTTTGATCGAGGCATGCCAACTATTGTTGTACGTGAATTCGATCAATGGCAAGTGCGACTCCCAATTATCCTTCCAATCTAAAGCACAGGCTCGCAACATATCCTCCGGTACGTATCGTCCGCTCAGGCGTCCGTGCATCGAGGGTGGTAGGATGTACTGAGTCTCAATTCGGTCCCCAAAGCTCTATGAACGGCCTGCCAAAAATGTGATATAAACCGGCCATCACGATCCAAAACAATACTCTTAGGGGTCCCATGCAACCTCACTATCTCCGCAATAAACACTCGCGCTAGTCTCTCTGGCCCCTAAGTGTACTTAACACCCAGAAAATGAGCTGTTTTGGTTAGTCGATCGACAACAATCCAAATCATGTTCATTCCAGTCCGAGTCTTAGGCATACTGGTAATGAAATCCATAGAAATATCGTCCCATTTCCACTCCGGGATAGGAAGTGGTCGCAAAAGCCCCGTGGGTCGCTGATGCTCGATATTAACCTGCTGACAAGTCAAACACCTCGACACAAACTCGCTAACGTCTGTCTTCAAATTACTCCACCAGTAGTTACTCTTCACATCCTTATACATTTTACTCGTACCAGGATGTATGGAGTAAGGTGTGGTATGAGCTTCACTCAAGATCTTCTGTCTCAGCTCAATAACACTCGGTACACATAGTCTGCCGCGAAATCTCAAAACCCCGTAATCCTGAACCACAAATCTAGGGGCTTTCCCCTTCCTCACATCCTCCCTTAGCTAGACCCAAAACGGATCATCATACTGTTTCGCCTTGATATCATCAGTCAAGGACGAAGTGATCTATAACGCACATAACTGACCCTGAACTCTCTGAACCCAAACCTCGATATTCTGACAAATAAAATCTCGCTGGATCCTACTCTGTGGTGTAAGTACCTCTAACATCTGTAACGCCATCGGCTTCCGGCTCAACGTATCAGCCACTACATTAGCCTTACCCGGATGGTAAAGTATCTCGAGGTCATAATCTTTAATTAGCTCCAACCACCTACGCTGTCTCATATTCAACTCTTTCTGACTGAAGATATACTTCAGACTCTTGTGATCCGTAAAAATCTTACACGACGACCCATAGAGATAATGCCTCCAGATCTTTAAGGCGAAAACGACCGCAGCTAACTCCAAATCGTGCGTGGGGTAATTCACCTCATAAGGTTTTAACTGGCGGGATGCATAAGCAATAACCCTATCTCTCTGCATCAAAACACATCCTAGCCCGAGGCTCGAAGCATCACTATATACCACGAAATCTTCGTTCCCCTGAGGCAACGCTAACACGGGTGCGGTAGTTAGTCATCTATTCAACTCGTCAAAACTACCTGTCTATCTGCGGTCTACTCGAATTTCTGAGTCTTCTGGAGCAACTGAGTGAGTGGTCTAGCGATCTTAGAAAATCCCTCAACAAATCGACGGTAATAGTCGGCAAGACCCAGAAAACTCCTCACCTCCTTCACATTCTTAGGCGGCTCCCAAGCCATCACTTCCTCTATCTTCTGCGGATCTACCCGAACTCCCTCTGCTGAAATCACATGCCCGAGGAACATCACTTCCTCGAGCCAAAACTCACACATAGAGAACTTCGCATACAACTGCTCAGCTCTCAAAATGTCTAACACAATCCGGAGATGTAAGGCGTGCTCCTCCCGACTCCACGAATAGATAAGAATGTCAGCGATAAAGACGACTACGAATTTGTCCAGATACTCAATAAAAACTTTGTTCATCAACTGCATGAACACTGATGGGGCATTGGTTAGCCCGAAAGGCATAACCACAAACTCGTAATGACCATATCTCGTCCGAAAGGCAACTTTCGGTATATCGCGGTCCCGAATCCTCAACTGGTAGTAACCCGATCACAAATCAATCTTCGAAAAGACTGTCGCTCCCTGAAGCTGATCAAATAAATCGTCGATCCTGGGTAAAGGGTATTTATTTTTGATGGTTACTTGTTTAATTCTCGATAGTCGATGCATAAACAAAGTGATCCATCCTTCTTCTTAACAAAAAGTACAGGCGCACCCCAAGGCGATGCGCTCGGTCGAATGTACCCTTTATCTAACAACTCTCCCAACTGATTCTTCAATTCTAACATCTCCGACGGTGCCATACGGTACGGCGCTCGAGAAATAGGGGCCGCATTCGGCTCAAGATCAATAGGAAACTCCACCTCTCGCTGTGGTGGTAATCCCGGCAAGTCATCCAGAAATATGTCGGGATAATCGCTAACAACTGGAATCGACGACATGTCAACCCCACCATCCTCTGCCTGCAGAGCGTAACACCAATAGCCGACACAACCCTGGTTCAGAAGTTTCATCGCCTTCAAGGCGCTAATCACACTCCCCGATCTCCCCGGCTTACAACCGACGAGAGTATGCTCGGTGCCGTCATCGGCCACTATCGAGATGGTACGAGTCCGATAGTTCATGATAGCACCGTGCCGATCCAACCAATCGTCCCCGAGCATCAAATCCTCACCCTTAAGGTCTATAACAATGAGATTCGAGGGCCAATCCCGGCTCCCGATCCTCACTGGGCAATTCCTAACTTCCCAGTCCCCAACCATACGATCCCCGCTAGGCGTACTCACTACAAACGGTTCACACTCAAACAAGCAGTCAAAGCCAATACGACTCACACAATCCGATGCAATAAAGGAATGGGTAGCACCCGAATCAAAAAGCAATGAAACTGGATGAGTAAGGATCTGAGTGGTATCTGACGCCACCGGAACGTCTGCCTCCTATGTGCGCCTCATCTGATATAATCGGGGGTGAACTGAACCCGAACTTGACGCTGTACGGCGATCCGGCTGACCCCGACCCCTACCACGGCCCGAACTCTGCGGAACATGAGTAGCTGGAGCGCTGTGATACCTCTGATAGGTGGTGGTAGTCGGAAATCCAGCGGCCCTGGTGGCCCTCTCACAATGAGCTGCCCGATGCCCGGTTTGTCCGCAAGTAAAGCAAGTAACTAACGGAAATAGGTAATCCTTCATGACGTGATCGGGCCGACTGCAATTAAAACAAACTCTCCCGCCAGGTGCAACAGACTGGACTGAACGGTTACCCTGAGATCCACCGGCCTGATGAAACAGCCTCTTCCCAAGTGTAGGAGCAGAACGAGACCTCGAAAACTGACCACCCTTACCGGCCGAGAATCCGCCAGTAGTCTTCTGCTTCTTAGCTTCTGAAACCAACTCTGATTCCTGTAATACCCGGTTGTAATTCAGTCACTATCATTCAGTAATTTCATTCGGTAATTGTCACTCAGTGGATTTTCACTCATTAATAATCATTCATCAATCATGTTCATTCATCCATGTTCACCGTTCGGAATAACTTCGAGTTGTGTATCGATATTGTTCATTGTTTCAACCTTCCACGTATGAGTTCGATTTTGTAAAATCACCATTAATTTTTGGAAACTCCAAAGATTTTGAATCTTTTCAATATTATAGAGCATCAAGTTAGATTTCCAACGGTCCAAACGGTGAGTCAATCAGAGTCCGGACGAGAGAGTTATGGTCGAAATAGCTCAGACATTCATTTTACAGTTTTGGCCGAGCAGCCTGTACCGTGAGCCGCGGCACATGCCGGCAGGGCCGCGGCACACTGCCGAGTCACTTCCGCGGCACACCCGTCTGGGCCGCGGCACACTCATGTTTCAATTATCGGCCAACCCCTCTGTACCGTGAGCCGCGGCACATGCTGGCAGGGCCGCGGCACACTGCCGAGTCACTGCCGCGGCACACTCGTCCGGGCCGCGGCACGCTTCCGATCATTGGGGGCAGATTCGGCCCTGTGCCGCGGCACGCTGTGCAGTCAGCGCTATAATTGCGTTTTTTTCAGCGAGTTCAGCTCATTTTTCCTTTTTCTTCAACCATACGAGAGAGAGAGGCTTGTAGGGGAGGTTTTCCTTCATCTATCACTTGATTGTGTGATTTTCTTCATCTCCTTTCGATCGTGAAGCTCGGATTGTGGATCTAACACGTGTTCTTCGGATCAAAGTGCTTGGATCTTCAAGAGGTAATTTCTTCAACATCTTGGATTTCGATTTTGTATTGAGTTATGATGTTTTGGATGTTAAGATCATGTTGTATGAAGTGATATACACATGATTATGGATATGTTTGATTATTCATTAGATTATTGAAAGATTATTCTAGACCACTTTGAAGATTGAATTGGATTTGGGGATTTTCGATTAATCGTTGTTTTAATCACGAATTTGAGTATTCATATTGGATTATTGATCGTATTGAAGATGATTTGTGATTTTGAACTCCAAGTTTTCCATTGTTCGTCGCTTATAGTCGACGATACCCAAGACATGACCGACAAATTGTTCAAGCGGGTAGAATTAGGATTAATTCTTACCTTTCCGCATTAATGAGACTTGTTGTATACCGTTATTATGATTAGGAACGGAGTTGGGAGGATTGTTCGGACCAAAACCTATTCCTTCGTCGTTTCCTTCGTTTCGTCTTATTCAAGGCAAGTATATGTATTACATTTCATTACATATGTTGTGTTTTCGAAATGATTAATGAATTGTGGTTTTCGAGTGCGTGAGTTGTGTTCCTTCCACACGGAGTGTCCGACGGGATGTCTGGGGGTCGATACTAAGGGGTACGGCCGAGGAAGTATACTTGGGTGCGTGTGTGGTTGAACTTCCACCCGGAGTGTCCGACGGGATGTCTGGGGGTCGATACTAAGGGGCACGGCCGCGGAAGTGGTATCCCACTCGGAGCGTTCGACGGGATGTCTGGGGGTCGATACTAAGGGGTACGGCCACGGGATACCAGTTGTGATTTTGTGATATCGTGATGATTGAAACTGAATTGATTGCCAATGTAGTATTCCGGAATATTTATGGCAAATGATATCTGATTGAGATGATTGTGTAAAAATCGTATTTGTATATAATGTTGTGTAATTGTGTACTTGCACTAGCTATTCGAATGCTAACCCCTTTAATGGGGGAAATGCATCTTATGCCTTTCAGGTACCGAGAGAGCCGAGGAGCAGGCACGGGACATGCATGCAAAGGATGGGCTGGCTTGATGATGTGGCTCGAGTCTGTATTTTTATGTTTTGTCATTGTATTTGTCGAGTACTGGAGTTAGACTGTTTACTTTACTCTTGGTTAAGTCCCCCGCGTGGGCAATGAATTGGTATTTAACTTATGTTTCATGTACTCCGTTAAAATGTTTTGGCCGAGGCCACGACCTTACTTACTTTTGAGTGCATCATTTGGGATTACATTGAGGTTTATGTGTCATGTGTTAGCCGGGTAGACCTCACGAGGGTTCTACGGCGTGTAATGTCCCATTTGAGAATTGGGGTGTTACATTTATGGTATCAGAGCTTAGGTTTTGAATACCTAGGCTGTCGGTAAATTTTTGGGTCTGTCAATTGCGTCATTAGAGTCAGTCGTTGAGCCTAATATAATCATGCTACCGTCTTTTCGTGCGACCCGTGGCTGTAAGTCTCCTCGAACTCTTATATTTTTGTAATTCGTTTTCTTGCGTTGTTCGGAATTATGAATTGTGATACCAACTTTGTCAATTGTGAATCTTTCTGATCTTGTTCTTTTCATTCTTCCTTTAGTATGTTGAGAGGTCGTGGTAGACCAGCTAGGGGACGCGGCCGAGGCCGTGGTCGGGGTGCTGATAATGAGGAGGGCTCACTTTCTCAGTCCTCGGCGGACTCAGCCTCTCACTCAGTGCCGTCGGGTAATAATGCCGACGCCGGGGCTACTGCCGTACTTCAGCAGTTAGTAGCCCAACTTACTCAGATAGCTCAGGGTGGACGCCAGAATCCGCCCCAGACACCTGAAGAGGAAGCTAGTAAGTGGCTTCAGACGGTGACTAAGATGCACCCACCTCGTTTCTCCAGATCTTCTGACCCCCTCGGTTGGGAGAATTGGCTCTTTCAGTTGTCCAGGACCTTCGATGCCATAGCTTCTCCCGAAGACAGGAGGGTACATATTGCCCAGTACCTCCTGGATAAGGAAGCTGCGGAATGGTGGGAGGCCGTTGCGCCCAGAGACCGTCGAGCTACTTGGGAGGAATTCAAGGCTGCTATGGAAGCAGAATATTATCCACCGCCAGTTAAGGAGCGCAGAATTGTGGAGTTCTTCACCGCTACGCCACATGATGTGCCTATTTCTCAGGCCATCATTACTTACAATCAGCAGTTGGGTTTCGTGAGAGATCAAGTGAGGATGGAGGCTGATAAAATCCATTACTTCAATATGCGCATGAAACCGCATATCAGGCAGAGTATGGCCCCGCTCATGTGTGTCACTTTGAAGGAGTATCAGCATCGCGCTCTAGCGATCGAGATGGCCGCACCGGAATCAGAGTTGGGTACCGAGGCCAAGAAGCAGAAAATGGTTGGCAGCTTTTCAGCCGGCAAGAGTGGCCGATTTTCGAGAGCACAGTCTGCCCCTATACCGGGGAAGAGTCCATTTCATCAGGCTGGGGGATCTCAGGGTAATCGTCCAGTTCAGTCTGTCGCTTCTGGTGGCAGGGTTTGTTTTAACTGCAACCAATATGAGCATTTGATGAAGGATTGCCCATCTCCTCCAGTTACTTGCTTTACTTGCGGACAGACCGGGCATCGGGCAGCTCATTGTGAGAGGGCCACCAGGGCCGCTAGAGTTCCGACTACCACTGCCGATCAGAGGGATCACAGCACTCCAGCTACTCGTGTTCCACAGAATTCGGGTCATGGTAGGGGTCGGGGTCATCCGGATCGCCGTGCAGCATCGAGTTCGGGTTCAGTTCACCCCCGATTGTATCAGATGAGGCGCACAGAGGAGGCAGACATTCCAGTGGCGTCAGGTACAACTCAGATCCTTACTCATCCAGTTTCAGTGCTTTTTGATTCGGGTGCTACCCATTCCTTTATTGCATCGGATTGTGTGAGTCGTATTGGTTTTGACTGCTTGTTTGAGTGTGAACCGTTTGTAGTGAGTACGCCCAGCGGGGATCGTATGGTTGGGGATCGGGAGGTTAAGGATTGCCCAGTGAGGATCGGGAGCCGGGATTGGCCCTCGAATCTCATTGTTATAGACCTTAAGGGTGAGGATTTGATCATCGGAGACGATTGGTTGGATCGTCATGGTGCTATTATGAACTATCGGACACGTACCATCTCGATAGTGGCCGAGGACGGCACCGAGCATACTCTCGTCTGTCGTAAGCTGGGTAGGTCGGGGAGTGTGATTAGCACCTTGAAGGCGATGAAACTTCTGAACCAGGGTTGTGTCGGTTACTGGTGTTACGCTCTGAAGGCGGAAGATGGTGGAGTTTATTTGTCTTCTATTCCAGTTGTTAGTGAATACCCCGACGTATTTCCGGATGACTTGCCGGTATTACCACCACATCGAGAGGTGGAGTTTCCTATTGATCTAGAGCCGAATGCAGCCCCTATTTCTCGAGCGCCGTACCGTATGGCACCGTCGGAGATGTTAGAGTTGAAGAATCAGTTGGGAGAGTTGTTAGATAAAGGGTATATTCGACCGAGCGCATCGCCTTGGGGTGCACGCGTACTTTTTGTTAAGAAGAAGGATGGATCGCTTCATTTATGCATCGACTATCGAGAATTAAACAAGTTAACCATCAAAAATAAATACCCTTTGCCCCGGATTGACGATTTATTTGATCAGCTTCAGGGGGCAATAGTCTTTTCGAAGATTGATTTAAGATCGGGCTACTACCAGTTGAGGATTCGGGACATCGATATACCGAAAGCTTCCTTTCGGACGAGATATGGCCATTACGAGTTTGTGGTTATGCCTTTCGGGCTAACCAATGCCCCAGCAGTGTTCATGCAGTTGATGAACAAAGTTTTTATTGAGTATCTGGACAAATTCGTAGTCGTCTTTATCGATGACATTCTGATCTATTCACGGAGTCGGGGGGAGCACGCCTTACATCTCCGGATTGTATTAGACATTTTGAGAGCTGAGCAGTTGTATGCGAAGTTCTCTAAGTGTGAGTTTTGGGAAGTGATGTTCCTCGGGCATGTGATTTCAGCAGAGGGAGTTCGGATAGATCCACAGAAGATAGAAGCAGTGATGGCTTGGGAGCCCCCTAAGAATGTGAAGGAGGTGAGGAGTTTTCTGGGTCTCGCCGGTTATTACTGTAGATTTGTTGAAGGGTTTTATAAGATCGCTAGACCACTCACTCAGCTGCTCTAGAAGACTCAGAAATTCGAGTGGACCACAGACAGACAGAATAGTTTTGACGAGTTGAAGAGACGACTAACTACCGCACCCGTGTTAGCATTGCCTCAGGGGAACAAAGATTTCGTGGTATATAGTGATGCCTCGGGCCTCGGACTCGGATGCGTTTTGATGCAGAGAGATAGGGTTATTGCTTATGCGTCCCGCCAATTGAAACCGTATGAGGCGAATTACCCCACGCACGATTTGGAGTTAGCTGCGGTCGTTTTTGCCTTAAATATCTGGAGGCATTATCTCTATGGGTCGTCGTGTAATATATTTACGGATCACAAGAGTTTGAAGTATATCTTCAGTCAAAAAGAGTTGAACATGAGACAACGAAGGTGGTTGGAGCTAATTAAAGATTACGACCTCGAGATACTTTATCATCCGGGTAAGGCTAACGTAGTGGCTGATGCATTGAGCCGAAAACCGGTGGTGTTACAGATGTTAGAGGTACTCACGCCACAGAGCAGGATCCTTCGGGATTTTATTTGTCAGAATATCGAGGTTTGGGTTCAGAGAGTTCAGGGTCAGTTATGTGCTTTGGAGATCACTTCGTCCTTGACTGATGATATCAAGGCGAAACAGTATAATGATCCATTTTTGTCCAGCTGAGGGAGGATGTGAGGAAGGGGAAAGCCCCTGGATTTGTGGTTCAGGATGATGGCGTTCTGAGATTTCGCGGCATATTATGTGTACCGAATGACATTGAGTTGAGACAGAAGATTTTGAGTGAGGCTTATACTACGCCTTATTCCATACATCCTGGTACGAGCAAAATGTACAAGGATGTGAGGAGTAACTATTGGTGGAGTAATTTGAAATCGGACGTTAGCGACTTTGTGGCGAAGTGTTTGACGTGTCAGCAGGTTATGATTGAGCATCAGCGGCCCGCAGGGTTGCTACGACCACTTCCCATTCCGGAATGGAAATGGGAAGACATCTCTATGGATTTCATTACCGGGATGCCTAGGACTCGGACTGGAATGAACATGATTTGGGTTATTGTTGATCGACTAACCAAATCAGCTCATTTCCTGGGTATTAAGGACACTTGGGGACCGGAGAGGCTGGCGCGAGTGTTTATTGCAGAGATCGTGAGATTGCATGGGACTCCTAGGAGTATTGTTTCAGATCGAGATGGCCGGTTTGTATCACATTTTTGGCAGGCGGTTCATCGAGCTTTGGGGTCTGAGTTGAGACTCAGTACGTCTTACCACCCTCAGACTGACGGACAGTCAAAACGGACGATCCAGACGTTGGAGGATATGTTGAGAGCCTGTGCCTTAGATTGGAAGGATGATTGGGAGTCGCACTTGCCATTGATCGAGTTCACGTACAACAATAGTTGGCAAGCCTCGATCAAAATGGCACCATTTGAGGCATTGTATGGGAGGAGGTGCAGATCGCCGTTGTGTTGGGACGATGCGTCCGAGCTGATTGGTACCGAGCCCGATATGGTAGTTGAGACGAGAGAGAAGATTGCTCTGATTCGCGATAGACTTTTGACGGCCCAGAGTCGGCAGAAGTCTTATGCCGATACGCATCGCCGGCTATTGGAGTTTGAGGTGGGGGATCATGTTTTGCTTAAGGTGTCGCCGACACGGGGATTTTACCGCTTCGGCCGGAAGGGTAAACTTAGTCCAAGATTTATTGGACCGTTTGAGATTTTGGAATGAGTAGGCGAGCTAGCTTATCGTTTGGCTCTACCTCCAGCGTTGAGCCGAATTCCTAATGTGTTTCACGTCTCTCAGCTACGGAAGTATGTTGCCGACCCGAGTCACATACTTCAGTTCGACGAAATCGAGATCGCAGATGATCATTCGTATGAGGAACGTCCCATACGAGTCTTAGAGTGGCGAATCAAACAGTTGAGGAATAAGGCGATTCCTTTGGTTAAAATTCAGTGGTCTAGACACAGAGTCGAAGAGGCTACTTGGAAAACCGAGGATAGTATGCGGGAGAGTCATCCTGAGTTGTTTGACCCTTAGTTTCGGGGACGAAACTCTTTTAAGGGGGGGTGTATGTAATACCCGATTGTAATTCAGTCACTATCATTCAGTAATTTCATTCGGTAATTGTCACTCAGTAGATTTTCACTCATTAATAATCATTCATCAATCATGTTCATTCATCCATGTTCACCGTTCGGAATAACTTCGAGTTGTGTATCGATATTGTTCATTGTTTCAACCTTCCACGTATGAGTTCGACTTTGTAAAATCACCATTAATTTTTGGAAACTCCAAAGATATTAAATCTTTTCAATATTATAGAGCATCAAGTTATCTTTCCAATGGTTCAAACGGTGAGTCAATCGGAGTCCGGACGAGAGAGTTATGGTCGAAATAGTTCAGACACTCATTTTCCAGTTTTGGCCGAGCAGCCTGTACCGTGAGCCGCAGCACATGCCGGCAGGGCCGCGGCACACTGCCGAGTCACTACCGCGACACACCCGTCCGGGCCGCGGCACACTCATGTTTCAATTATCGGCCAACCCCTCTGTACTGTGAGCCGCGGCACATGCCGGCAGGGCCGCGGCACACTGCCGAGTCACTGCCGCGGCACACTCGTCCGGGCCGCGGCACGCTGCCGATCACTGGGGGCAGATTCGGCCCTGTGCCGCGGCACACTTCGGCTGGGCTGCGGCACACTGTGCAGTCAGCGCTGTAATTGCATTTTTTTCATCGAGTTCAGCTCATTTTTCCTTTTTCTTCAACCATACGAGAGAGAGAGAGGCTTGTAGGGGAGGTTTTCCTTCATCTATCACTTGATTGTGTGATTTTCTTCATCTCCTTTCGATCATGAAGCTCGGATTGTAGATCTAACACGTGTTATTCGGATCAAAGTGCTTGGATCTTCAAGAGGTAATTTCTTCAACATCTTGGATTTCGATTTTGTATTGAGTTATGATGTTTTGGATGTTAAGATCATGTTGTATGAAGTGATATACACATGATTATGGATATGTTTGATTATTCATTGGATTATTGAAGGATTGTTCTAGAACACTTTGAATATTGAATTGGATTTGGGGATTTTCGATTAATCGTTGTTGTAATCACGAATTTGAGTATTCATATTGGATTATTAATCGTATTGAAGATGATTTGTGATTTTGAACTCCAAGTTTTCCATTGTTCGTCGCTTATAGTCGACGATACCCAAGTCATGACCGACAAATTGTTCCAGCGGGTAGAATTAGGATTAATTCTTACCTTTCCGCATTAATGAGACTTGTTGTATACCGTTATTATGATTAGGAATGGAGTTGGAGGATTGTTCGGACCAAAACCTATTCCTTCGTCGTTTCCTTCGTTTCGTCTTATTCAAGGCAAGTATATGTATTACATTTCATTATGTATGTTGCGTTTTCGAAATGATTAATGAATTGTGGTTTTCGAGTGCGTGAGTTGTGTTCCTTCCACCCGGAGTGTCCGACGGGATGTCTGGGGGTCGATACTAAGGGGTACGGCCGAGGAAGTGGACTTGGGTGCGTGTGTGGTTGAACTTCCACCCGGAGTGTCCGACGGGATGTCTGGGGGTCGATACTAAGGGGTACGGCCGCGGAAGTGGTATCCCACCTGGAGCGTTCGACGGGATGTCTGGGGGTCGATACTAAGGGGTACGGCCACGGGATACCAGTTGTGATTTTGTGATATCGTGATGATTGAAATTGAATTGATTGCCAATGTAGTATTCCGGAATATTTATGGCAAATGATATCTGATTGAGATGATTGTGTAAGAATCGTATTTGTATATAATGTTATGTAATTGTGTACTTGCACTAGCTATTCGAATGCTAACCCCTTTAATGGGGGAAATGCGTCTTATGTATTTCAGGTACCGAGAGAGCCGAGGAGCAGGCACGGGACATGCATGCAAAGGATGGGCTGGCTTGATGATGTGGCTCGAGTCTGTATTTTTATGTTTTGTCATTGCATTTGTCGAGTACTGGAGTTACACTGTTTACTTTACTCTTGGTTAAGTCCCCTGCGTGGGCAATGAATTGGTATTTAAGTTATGTTTCATGTACTCCGTTAAAATGTTTTGGCTGAGGCCACGACCTTTCTTACTTTTGAGTGCATCATTTGGGATTACATTGAGGTTTATGTGTCATGTGTTAGCCGGGTAGACCTCACGAGGGATCTACGGCGTGTAATGTCCCATTTGAGAATTGGGGTGTTACAATTCCGGGACGGCCATCTCGATCGCTAGAGCGCGATCCTGGTATTCCTTCAAAGTGTCACACATGAGCAGTGCCATACTGTGCCTGATATGCGGCTTCATGCGCATATTGAAGTAACGGATTTTATCAGCCTCCGTCCTCACCTGATCTTTCACGAAACCCAACTGCTGATTGTAAGAGATAATGACCTGAGAAATCGGCACATCATAGGGTGTGGCAGTGAAGAACTCCACAATTCTGCATTCTTTGACTGGCGGCGGACAATACTCTGCTTCCATAGCAGCCCTGAACTCCTCCCAAGTGGCTCGACGGTCTCACTACTATGAAAACAGGATATGACATCGGTTTTTTTAATTGATTCACATCGGTTATAAAACTGATGTCGTATCTACCGATGTCGATTTTTCACATCGGTTTTCTAATAAATTCACATCGGTTGAAAACCGATGTTGTTACGGTCAGAACCGATGTGAATGGTGCCCAGAATTTAATTTTTTCACCCAGCCTGGTCTGCCAGCCCAGCCAATTCCACCTGTATAAAAAAATTAGGCCAAAAATATAAAAGGATTCACATCGGTTACATATTAAAACCGATGTTAATAAGTATAATTCACATCGGTTTTTTAGAAACCGATGTTAAACTACTGATATTCACATCGGTTTCTAAAAAACCGATGTTAAACCTACTAATATTCACATCGGTTTTTTATAAACCGATGTTAAACAACTGAAATTCACATCGGTTCTACTAAGAACCGATGTTAACGTAGAGGAAAATTACAATTACAGCACCGCCTTTTTTTTACATCGTTTTTCTTAAAAACCGTTGTAAATTGGGCGATGTTGAATCCTATTTTCCTAGTAGCGTCTCTGGGCGCAACGACCTCCCACCATTCCGCAGCTTCCTTATCCAGGAGGTACTGGGCAATGTGTACCCTCCTGTCTTCGGGACAAGCTACGACATCAAAGGTCCTGGACAACTGAAAGAGCCAATTCTCCCAACCGAGGGAGTCGGAAGATCCGGAGAAACGAGGAGGGTGCATCTTAGTCACCGTCTGAAGCCACTTACTAGCTTCCTCTTCAGGTGTCGGGGGCGGATTCTGGCGTCCACCCTGAGCTATCTGAGCAAGCTGGGCTACTAACTGCTGAAGTACGGCAGTAGCCCCGGCGTCGGCATTATTACCCGATGGCACTGAGTGAGAGGCTGAGTCCGCAGAGGACTGAGAAAGTGAGCCCTCTTCATTATCAGCACCCCGTCCACGGCCTCGGCCGAGTCCCTTACCTGGTCTACCACTGCAATACCCCGATTTTTTGGATATATTTTTCGTTTATATGTTGGATATCGTTGATGGATATTTGTGCTTGAAAACGTTGTGAACGTTTGATAATGTTATTGAATGCGTATATGTATTCATTATGTCGTATGTTTGATTGGCATGTCGAGATATTGGTTGAGGATAGCTGAATATGGCTAGGCACAGCAACGATAGCGCACGCTATTAGTGTTTCATTAGCGCACGTTACTGGGTACAGGTAGCGCACGCTACGAAGTATTGATAGCGTACGCTAAGAGTTTCGGTTACATACGCTAAGGAGGACCCCTAACGTACGTAACGACTTGCTGAGTTAGTTCCAGAAGGTGGCCGACAGGTAGGCCCAGGTTGATTTTTATATTCAGTTAGCGCACGCAAACGCATGTTGGTTAGCGCACGCTAACATCAGATCGCCAATAATGGAATCTTAGCTTTCGGCGGGTGGACCCGGCCATGTTCGACGCGTGTCCAGATAAGGTCAGCGAGTGTTTGTCGTGTAGAGCTAGCGCATGTTAATTCCAGATCGGTCAAAGGAATCCCGGTAATCGCGGATTCTTTCGGCATGTGGGGGCACGATACTGTAGCAAGTCAACTTCGGATAGCGCACGCTAAGGTCAAGGACTTGCGTACGCTAGGCAGGATGTTTTACGTACGTTAATGCATGGGCATTACGTACGTAAGCTAGTTTACGAAGCGAGGCAGTAGCCTCTGGGCTTCGATAGCGCACGCTAACAAAGTCAGTTAACGCACGCTAAGGCTGTAGCGCACGCTAAACATGAGATGTTAGCGCACGCGAATAATGAATATTATAAAAGGGGACAGACGGGTATTGTGAGGCATTTCGTCCATTCTTCTTCCTTCAGTCGGGAGAGAGAGAGAGTTGGGAGTTATTTGGGATTCTCAAACACTGTATAATGATAATCTTTAACAACATTAGATTGAGAGCTTGGATTCAAGCCTTGTTCTTCAAGTTGTTCATGATTCTTTGGATGGAGTTCTAGTGTTCTTCTTTTTGGTTCATCTAAACCAGGTAATCTTCGTGTTCCTTTGTTAATGGTTTGTTTTTCTTGGATGATTACGTGTGAGGAACATGTTGGATAATCATATAACGATGTTATATGGGATTTTATGGATTTTGATAAGAACTTCGAATGTTTCTTCATATTATTAAATATGATGATTCGTTTAAACCGTTTTGAGATGGATTTCTGGATCATAATACGAGGTTGAATTCCAGATTGTGCATGTTATGATCCTTGTTACCGAGTTGGTCCGATTATTGACATGATTATTGTTCTAGGGTGATTAATCATTAGGTATAACCGTCGTGCTTCGTTGGAAGACCGTAGATTCGTTCCAGTCGGGGCTGAAGAGCTCGTAGACGAGGGCGATGAGTTCGGTGTTGGTTTTGTCGTGTTGGTATCCAGGCAAGTGTTTACTTGTTCGGTTGTAATGTTTTGATGAGTAATTCCATTTACATTTCATAAGTATTTCATGTTGTATTGTATATTGACGAATGTTCCGTGATGTTCTAAAAGGATTAGAATGCACAGTTGATGATTGTTGAGATACTTGGACAATCTTGGGAAGATTGTAGTATTCGGATATTGTTGATGTCATTTTGAATATTCTTGGTATGTGGTATGCATTTCGGAAGGAAGTCCGGATAGTGGTATGTTTTATGGTAATCGTACATAGAGGATTATGTATGAGAAAGTATTCGGTATTGAGGTATTATACGGTATTGTTGTGATACTGGGATTTTTATGGTATTATCGTGTTATTGGGATTTTGATGAGAATCGTTGGATTGCCGGAAGTGGTAAGGTTATCGTTGAGGTTATTATTCTCATGATGCATGGCATGTGAATATTTATGTTTATGTACTTGCGGTTATTTGTCGGGCATTATTGCTGACCCCGTTGTGGGACTTGTTTTTTAGGTATTGAGGACTTTGATGGTAGCGGTCGTGAGGCGAGGATTCCGGACGATACTGGCTATGGCATATTATTGGGGAATCGTGTATTTTGTTGTGTATATCATTATTGATGTATATGTATCTTGGACTGTAATTTTTATCCGATGTGTGAGTTCTATCAAATGGCTTTCAGCTTTATGACAACTGAGTTTGATTTCGAAAACCGATTCCCTTAACCGAGTTTTTGGCCTTGATCGTCTTGACGGTAGTTGGTATTTTCAAATGATTTTGTGAGTTTTGAAAAATACTACCGTCATCGGCCTTTTTGTTATTCTTGTAATTGGTTTTTAGCCTGGTGGGTTTCGGCGCGGGGCCCACGACGTGTAATATTCCCGGTTGGATCTAGGGGTGTTACAAATATGGTATCAGAGCCCATGGTTTTGTGATAACCGGGCATGTGTGTTATGTGGCTCTACCAGTGTGGTAGTTGCGTGATTTTTGTGTATCTGGATTTCTGGCTATTTTGAACTGTATTACTTTGGTTCTGTGTGATTTTTGAGTACTGTCGTAGTGATGTGTGGGTTTGGGGATTGTTGGTGTTTCCGAGACTGACGAGGCAGGGAGTGAACGCCGGTGCCGTGGTCATGTGCAATGTGCGGCTCCAATCGGGAAGTGAACGCCGGTGCGAGGCACGTGCAATGTGCGGCTTTCGATGTGGAGTGGAACGCCGGTGATACGTGCATGTGACAAGGAGCAGCTCATGCACTTTAGGTGAGGAGACACAGCGTCACAGATCCCACAAAACTCGACAGTGCTCTAAACTGGTTGTGGTCTTGGCGGAGATCAATCGTTTTCGAATTGTGATTATTCCTGTTTTGGCATTCTTGTTGTGTCGAGATTTTTGAAATGGTGCCATATGCTAGTATCACGGGAGATCTTCATCCGCACTGACCTGTAAGTATGTTGTTCGGATTATTCGATAATTCTTGGTTATCTTGGTGATTTTGGATTTTCCGTTGAAATGTTGTTTGTGCGAGTGATTGCAAGTTTCGAGGACGAAACTTATTTTTAAGGGGGGTAGAGTGTAATACCCCGATTTTTCGGATATATTTTTTGTTTATATGTTGGATATAGTTGATGGATATTTGTGCTTGAAAACGTTGTGAACATTTGATAATGTTATTGAATGCGTATATGTATTCATTATGCCGTATGTTTGATTGGCATGTCGAGATATTGGTTGAGGATAGCTGAATATGGCTAGGCACAGCAACGATAGCGCACGCTATAAGTGTTTCATTAGCGCACGCTACTGGGTACAGGTAGCGCACGCTACGAAGTATTGATAGCGTATGCTAAGAGGTTCGGTTACGTACGCTAAGGAGGACCCCTAACGTACGTAACGACTTGCTGGGTTAGTTCCGGAATGTGGCCGACAGGTAGGCTCAGGTTGATTTTTATATTCAGTTAGCGCACGCTAACGCATGTTGGTTAGCGCACGCTAACATCAGATCGCCAATAATGGAATCTTAGCTTTCGGCGGGTGGACCCGGCCATGTTCGACGTGTGTCCAGATAAGGTCAGTGAGTGTTTGTCGTGTAGAGCTAGCGCACGCTAAAACCGTATGATTAGCGCACGCTAATTCCAGATCGGTCAAAGGAATCCCGGTAATCGCGGATGCTTTCGGCATGTGGGGGAACGATACTGTAGCAAGTCAACTTCAGATAGCGCACGCTAAGGTCAAGGACTTGCGTACGCTAGGCAGGATGTTTTACGTACGTTAATGCATGGGCATTACGTACGTAAGCTAGTTTACGAAGCGAGGCAGTAGCCTCTGGGCTTCGATAGCGCACGCTAACAAAGTCAGTTAACGCATGCTAAGGCTGTAGCGCACGCTAAACATGAGATGTTAGCGCACGCTAATAATGAATATTATAAAAGGGGACATACGGGTATTGTGAGGCATTTCGTCCATTCTTCTTCCTTCAGTCGGGAGAGAGAGAGAGTTGGGAGTTATTTGGGATTCTCAAACACTGTATAATGATAATCTTTAACAACATTAGATTGAGAGCTTGGATTCAAGCCTTGTTCTTCAAGTTGTTCATGATTCTTTGGATGGAGTTCTAGTGTTCTTCTTTTTGGTTCGTCTAAACCAGGTAATCTTCGTGTTCCTTTGTTAATGGTTCATTTTTCTTGGATGATTACATGTGAGGAACATGTTTGATAATCATATAATGATGTTATATGGGATTTTATGGATTTTGATAAGAACTTCGAATGTTTCTTCATATTATTAAAGATGATGATTCGTTTAAACCGTTTTGAGATGGATTTCTGGATCATAATACGAGGTTGAATTCCAGATTGTGCATGTTATGATCCTTGTTACCGAGTTGGTCCGATTATTGACATGATTATTGTTCTAGGGTGATTAATCGATAGGTATAACCGTTGTGCTTCGTTGGAAGACCGTAGATTCGTTCGATCGGAATGGTGAAGAGCTCGTAGACGAGGGCGATGAGTTCGGTGTTGGTTTTGTCGTGTTGGTATCCAGGCAAGTGTTTACTTGTTCGGTTGTAATGTTTTGATGAGTAATTCCATTTACATTTCATAAGTATTTCATGTTGTATTGTATATTGACGAATGTTCCGTGATGTTCTAAAAGGATTAGAATGCACAGTTGATGATTGTTGAGATACTTGGACAATCTTGGGAAGATTGTAGTATTCGGATATTGTTGATGTCATTTTGAATATTCTTGGTATGTGGTATGCATTTCGGAAGGAAGTCTGGATAGAGGTATGTTTTATGGTAATCGTACATAGAGGATTATGTACGAGAAAGGATTCGGTATTAAGGTATTATACGGTATTGTTGTGATACTGGGATTTTTATGGTATTATCGTGTTATTGGGATTTTGATGAGAATCGTTGGATTACCGGAAGTGGTAAGGTTATCGTTGAGGTTATTATTCTCATGATGCATGGCATGTGAATATTTATGTTTATGTACTTGCGGTTATTTGTTGGGCATTATTGATGACCCCGTTGTGGGACTTGTTTTTCAGGTATTGAGGACTTTGATGGTAGCGGTCGTGAGGCGAGGATTCCGGACGATACTGGCTATGGCATATTGTTGGGGAATCGTGTATTTTGTTGTGTATATCATTATTGATGTATATGTATCTTGGACTGTAAGTTTTATCCGCTGTGTGAGTTCTTTCAAATGGCTTTCGGCTTTATGCCAACTAGGTTTGATTTCGAAAACCGATTCCCTTAACCGAGTTTTTGGCCTTGATCGTCTTGACGGTAGTTGGTGTTTTCAAATGATTTTGTGACTTTTTAAAAATACTACCGTCATCGGCCTTTTTGTTGTTCTTGTAATTGGTTTTTAGCCTGGTGGGTTTCGGCGCGGGGCCCACGGCGTGTAATATTCCCGGTTGGATATGGGGGTGTTACAAATATGGTATCAGAGCCCATGGTTTTGTGATAACCGGGCATGTGTGTTATGTGGCTCTACCAGTGTGGTAGTTGCGTGATTTTTGTGTATCTGGATTTCTGGCTATTTTGAACTGTATTGCTTTGGTTCTGTGTGATTTTTGAGTACTGTCGTAGTGATGTGTGGGTTTGGGGATTGTTGGTGTTTCCGAGACTGACGAGGCAGGGAGTGAACGCCGGTGTCGTTGTCATTTGCAATGTGCGGCTCCAATCGGGAAGTGAACGCCGGTGCGAGGCACGTGCAATGTGCGGCTTTCGATGTGGAGTGGAACGCCGGTGATACGTGCATGTGACAAGGAGCGGCTCATGCACTTTAGGTGAGGAGACACAGCGTCACAGATCCCACAAAACTCGACAGTGCTCTAAACTGGTTGTGGTCTTGGCGGAGATCAATCGTTTTCGAATTGTGATTATTCCTGTTTTGGCATTCTTGTTGTGTCGAGATTTTTGAAATGGTGCCATATGCTAGTATCACGGGAGATCTTCATCCGCACTGACGTGTAAGTATGTTGTTCGGATTATTCGATAATTCTTGGTTATCTTGGTGATTTTGGATTTTCCGTTGAAATGTTGTTTGTGCGAGTGATTGCAAGTTTCGAGGACGAAACTTATTTTTAAGGGGGGTAGAGTGTAATACCCCGATTTTTCAGATATATTTTTTGTTTATATGTTGGATATCGTTGATGGATATTTGTGCTTGAAAACGTTGTGAACATTTGATAATGTTATTGAATGCGTATTTGTATTCATTATGCCGTATGTTTGATTGGCATGTCGAGATATTGGTTGAGGATAGCTGAATATGGCTAGGCACAGCAACGATAGCGCACGCTATAAGTGTTTCATTAGCGCACGCTACTGGGTACAGGTAGCGCACGCTACGAAGTATTGATAGCGTATGCTAAGAGGTTCGGTTACGTACGCTAAGGAGGACCCCTAACGTACGTAACGACTTGGCCGGGTTAGTTCCTAAGGTGGCCGGCGGTGCAGGCTCGTGTTGATTTTTATATTCAGTTAGCGCACGCTAACGCATGTTGGTTAGCGCACGCTAACATCAGATCGCCAATAATGGAATCTTAGCTATCGGCGGGTGGACCCGGCCATGTTCGACGCGTGTCCAGATAAGGTCAGTGAGTGTTTGTCGTGTAGAGCTAGCGCACGCTAAAACCGTATGATTAGCGCACGCTAATTCCATATCGGTCAAAGGAATCCCGGTAATCGCGGATGCTTTCGGCATGTGGGGGCACGATACTGTAGCAAGTCAACTTCGGATAGCGCACGCTAAGGTCAAGGACTTGCGTACGCTAGGCAGGATGTTTTATGTACGTTAATGCATGGGCATTACGTACGTAAGCTAGTTTACGAAGCGAGGCAGTAGCCTCTAGGATTCGATAGCGCACGCTAACAAAGTCAGTTAACGCACGCTAAGGCTGTAGGGCACGCTAAACATGAAATGTTAGCGCACGCTAATAATGAATATTATAAAAGGGGACAGACGGGTATTGTGAGGCATTTCGTCCATTCTTCTTCCTTCAGTCGGGAGAGAGAGAGTTGGGAGTTATTTGGGATTCCCAAACACTGTATAATGATAATCTTTAACAACATTAGATTGAGAGCTTGGATTCAAGCCTTGTTCTTCAAGTTGTTCATGATTCTTTAGATGGAGTTCTAGTGTTCTTCTTTTTGGTTCGTCTAAACCAGGTAATCTTCGTGTTCCTTTGTTAATGGTTCATTTTTCTTGGATGATTACATGTGAGGAACATGTTTGATAATCATATAACGATGTTATATGGGATTTTATGGATTTTGATAAGAACTTCGAATGTTTCTTCATATTATTAAATATGATGATTCGTTTAAACCGTTTTGAGATGGATTTCTGGATCATAATACGAGGTTGAATTCCAGATTGTGCATGTTATGATCCTTGTTACCGAGTTGGTCCGATTATTGACATGATTATTGTTCTAGGGTGATTAATCAATAGGTATAACCATTGTGCTTCGTTGGAAGACCGTAGATTCATTCCAGTCGAGGCTGAAGAGCTCGTAGACGAGGGCGATGAGTTCGGTGTTGGTTTTGTCGTGTTGGTATCCAGGCAAGTGTTTACTTGTTCGGTTGTAATGTTTTGATGAGTAATTCCATTTACATTTCGTAAGTATTTCATGTTGTATTGTATATTGACGAATGTTCCGTGATGTTCTAAAAGGATTAGAATGCACAGTTGATGATTGTTGAGATACTTGGACAATCTTGGGAAGATTGTAGTATTCGGATATTGTTGATGTCATTTTGAATATTCTTGGTATGTGGTATGCATTTCGGAAGGAAGTCCGGATAGAGGTATGTTTTATGGTAATCGTACATAGAGGATTATGTATGAGAAAGTATTCGGTATTAAGGTATTATACGGTATTGTTGTGATACTGGGATTTTTATGGTATTATCGTGTTATTGGGATTTTGATGAGAATCGTTGGATTACCGGAAGTGGTAAGGTTATCGTTGAGGTTATTATTCTCATGATGCATGGCATGTGAATATTTATGTTTATGTACTTGCGGTTATTTGTCGGGCATTATTGCTGACCCCGTTGTGGGACTTGTTTTTCAGGTATTGAGGACTTTGATGGTAGCGGTCGTGAGGCGAGGATTCCGGACGATACTGGCTATGGCATATTGTTGGGGAATCGTGTATTTTGTTGTGTATATCATTATTGATGTATATGTATCTTGGACTGTAATTTTTATCCGCTGTGTGAGTTCTTTCAAATGGCTTTCGGCTTTATGCCAACTGAGTTTGATTTCGAAAACCGATTCCCTTAACCGAGTTTTTGGCCTTGATCGTCTTGACGGTAGTTGGTGTTTTCAAATGATTTTGTGAGTTTTGAAAAATACTACTGTCATCGGCCTTTTTGTTGTTCTTGTAATTGGTTTTTAGCCTGGTGGGTTTCGGCACGGGGCCCATGGCGTGTAATATTCCCGGTTGGATCTGGGGGTGTTACAACCACGACCTCTCAACATACTGAAGAAAATATGAAAAGAAAAAGATCAGAAAGATTCACAATCTACAAGGTTGGTATCACAATTCTCAATTCCGAACAACGCAAGAAAACGATTTCTAGTAGTATAAGAGTTCGAGGAGACTTACAGCCACGGGTCGCACAAAAAGACGGCAGCATGATGATATTAGGATCAACGTCTGACTCTAACGACGCAACTGACCGACCCAAAATTTACCGACAACCTAGGTATTCAAAACCTAAGCTCCGATACCATAAATGTAACACCCCAATTCACAAATGGGACATTACATGTCGTAGAACCCCCGTGAGCTCTACCAGGCTAACTCATGACACGTAAACCACAATGATATCCCAAATGATGCACTCAAAAGTAAATAAGGCCGTGGCCTCGGCCAAAACATTTTAACGGAGTAAATGAAACATAAGTTAAATACCAATTCATTGCCCACGCAGGGGACTTAAACCAAGTTTAAGTATAAACAGTCTAACTCTAAATGCAATGACAAAACATAAATATGCAGACTCGAGCCACATCATCATGCCAGCCCATCCTTTGCGTGCGCATCCCGTGCCAGCTCCTCACTGACTCAAGACTAAATGCATAAGACGCATTTCCCCCATTTAAGGGGTTAGCATTCGAATAGCTAGTGCAAGCACACAATTACACAACATTATATACATACGAGATTCAACGCAAACAAATCATTTAGGAAAAACATTTGAAAACAATATTCTAGAATATCATATATGCATTTGAAAACAGTATACCCTCAAGTTTCCGCACCAAAACCACACACACTTGGTAACTCGCGACCGTACCCATTAGTATCGGTCCCCAGAGGTCCCGTCGAACCATCACTAGGTGAGAAACCACTTCCGCGGCCGTACCCATTAGTATCGGTCCCCAGAGGTCCCGTCGAACTGTCCCTAGGTGAGAAACCACTTCTGCGGCCGTACCTATTAGTATCGGCCCCCAGAGGTCCCATTGAACCGTCTCTAGGTGGAAGAACATCAACACACGCACCCAAGTCCACTTCCGTGGCCATACCCATTAGTATCGGCTCCCGGAGGCCACATGCCATCCCCAGGTGGAAGAGCAACAAACACATTCGTTCAATAATGCCATTTACAACATTCGCATCAAAATCATACACACATAACGGAATGTAATACATGTACTTGCCTTGGATAACACGAGGCGAAGAAAACGGTGGAAGGAAAAGGTTTCGGTCCGAACAATCTTCACAAATCCGATCCTAACAACAATAGAGACTCAATCAACTACAATTCCACTAAGAAATCACGAATTAATCGGCGTTCTACCCTAAGGGACAATACGCCGAACACTACGGAGGCATAAGGGTTAACCTAGATTAACCAAGGGGAGGAACTTGGAATTAATCCCCTAAAGTTTTAGGAAAACATAACACCACGATTACCCAACTAATATTCATCATCAATCGAAGCAAAACGAAAGGAAAAATGAATAATAGCCAAGAACCCTAAAATTAGGTAAATGTTCAATTACCTCAATTCAACGATGGGATGGCGGAAGGAAGATGATTGAATCGTGTTAGAATGTCCAATTCCGAGTTATAAGATGCTAGAATTCAATATCCGGATGAAATCGCCCAAAAACCGTGATGAAGGAGTGGAGAGCCGAGAGGAATGTTGAAAATGGGGTTAAAACCCGTGTCTGTCCAATATATACTGGACAGAACACGGCGCAACAAACGGCCCAAATGGCGCCGTGTTCAGCGCCGTATTGCGGGTCAGTGGCCGACCCCTGTGCGACACGGTGCACAGACCCGGTGCAAAATGCCGCGGGTCTTGCGCCGTTTCGCAAGGCAGCGGGCACCACTGGGCAACACGGTGCACAGACCCGGCGCAGAATGTCGCGGGTCTTGCGCCGTTTTGCACAGGTCAGGCCAGACAACCTTCTGACACCAGACGACGCTACCAAAACGGAAAAGGACGATAAACCAAAACATGATATGCCGACCCAACGGTCCGGGAAAATTACATGCAACGAGAAACAATATCCAATAATCCGAAACGGTCCGAGGCACACAACCATAATCGTACAAGAAATAAATTCCCTAAACTTATAGGAAATTACGAAACGGCCCAAACGTCCGAAAATCACGATACAACGTCGGATTAACAATCCGAAACTCACAACATGCTCCACTCAACCATACGAACTCATGGAAATAGGAAAATGACGAAATGGAACGAGTTTACGAGAATCGAATACACAAGCGATAAATTATAACTCAAGATGCAAATACATAAAAACATCATCGAAACTCGTCCAAACGGAGAAACTCCAAGAAGAGAATAGATTCAGAATTCCAAAACAGTGTCAAGCGAGTTGTCCGAAATGAACATACACCAAAAATAGAAATTACCAAAAATAGAAAACACGGATATTACAGATTCCTTCTTCGACGGTGATACTCGTCCTCTTTATTTTTTTTTGTAAATTCTTGATCACTTCTTCTTGTCAATCTTGTGTTCTAATTAATTGAGTGAGCATTTCTTGTATTTTCTAAAGGGCTTCGTTTCCTTCATTTTTCTCAATATCGGATTTTGACATTTGTTTTTTTGCTCTTCTTTTTTGGCCTTTCTCTTTTTTTTTGCCCTTTTTTTTGGCCTTTTTTTTCTTTTTTTTTTTGCTCTTTTTTTTTTTACACACACACAAATTAATCCTCACAAGATCCTCACGTATATCGCTCGATCACTCAACGCTCGTGTATCACTCTTTTAGTTTTTGTTTCACGGTTCTTGTCTTTTATCACTCGGCTTTATATAAATGTCCCACAACTCACAAGGTGATTATATAGACTAGTATTGTGACAAGTATTTAATTTTACAGGAGTGGACCGAGCGGTAATCCGCACTCCAGCTTTATATGTATTTTATATTTCTCTGTGGTGGTAGAACCGACCTTCGTGATAGATACGTATATGTATATATATTCACTATGGTGGTAGAACCGATCTTCGTGATAGATATGTATATGTATATATATTCACTGTGGTGGTAGAACCGACCTTTATGATAAATAGGTATATATAAGTATTTTTTTTTGTATACTCTTTTTTTTGTATACTTTTTTTTATACTTTTTTTTTGTATACTTTTTTTTGTATACCTTTTTTTCTTTTGTATACTTTTTTTTGTATACCCTTTTTTTTGTATCTTTTTTTTTTTTGATATTCAAAATGCTAAGGATTATAATTCCCTTGGCTTACACTTGATGATTTATATCAAATATTATATATATATATATATTTTGTGATCACTGTGATGGTAGAACCGATCGTCGTGATTTTTTTTATATATATTAAGAAGACGAAAGGTTTAGAAGATAGAAAGAAATGATAGGATAGTAAGATAAGAAGATTATGAAAATGAAGGAAAATAGATACCACTTAGTAATGGAAAAAACCGAGCTATGAAGCCAACTGATGCGACCCCCACACGACGTGCCGTGGTAACCGCTATCGCTAGTATGATTTTAGTTCCCAAGATCATTCCAATATTAAGTAAATGATTTTTTTACTTCAAGCCCTCTACGTGACGCGCCGTAGCAAACCGGAAGGTGCGATTCAAACACGCCACGAGGTTTCTAACGCCTCGATAAGTGAATTGAAATCACGATTTATATTTTGGAGACACACTCAACAAAATAAGAAGAAAGTTTGTTAACACAAACACTCACAATTTTGATAAATTTCAAGGTGTCCTTACAAATGAAAATGAGGGCTATTTATAGCCAAAATTCCTACAACTATTACAATATAAAAATATAAAATAAAGACTAAGAAATTATAAATTCAACATTCAAAACTCCTAAAATCTGATCAATGACTAATCAACCCATAAGTTAAGGAGTCAATACATTTTTAGGGGACAAAAATCAAGGACCAAGACTTATGTTTTGAAAATAAGAAATCAAAGTTAAATAAAAATATGTTGTTGTCGTTTTAGTGGCATAAAAGATCCTAAACTTCGGATTTTGGTCTTGATGTCTTTTAGATAATTGTAGTACTGCCTCTTAGCTTTCCAAGTCCACCACAATCGTCTCAATCGGATATCAGACGTGGAAGTTGTGACAAAAATACAAAGGTGTATCGTATCTGAAATTTCCAACACCTGCTTTCAAGTGTATTACATTTTCACCACTGAAGATATCTGATTTTGATGTCATGATGAACATAAAAATTTAGGACTATATCTTAGCTTTCCGATGGTATAAATATGAGCTTAATTGGACACTGTATGTAGGAGATACATCTGAATTACGAAAGCTGCTTCAGTTAGGCTTATTGCTTGGAATGATGACATCAACACTTTTGATCTAACATGTGACGGCTTCAATAACACAAATAAAGATGGTATTATATTTATGGTCATCGGTCTGATTGAAATGATTTTGCACGAGCATTGTTAATGAATTCTTTATCGCATTTGCTCGTGATCTTGTTATTGGTCCCACAGGAATGTATAGTTCTTCTTCTGACTGACTGACTGCTTCTTGATTCACATCAGTTCCCGAAGCGTGTGTGGTCCTCGATGAAGAACACGTTCGGCCGGAGTTGGTGTTCATGTTCCCTTTGGAACTTGGTCGTCTTCCCAGAGATACGAGAATAACACCTAAACATAATGCATCGCTTTGAGGGTGAGGTCACTAATCTCGTGTCCCCGAGACACCGGAATCGATGCCTCGCCCGACAAGTCAACATTGAAGCGACGGAAAATCACAGTCAAAACAGATCCGAATGGAAGCCCAGATTTCCGTGTTCTCGACAAATAGTGTTTGGAGCAGAAAGAGTCTCATTTTGCCTTCATCTAATTTATAACAATCGAGGTGAAATCCACCTTATCCTCGTTCAACACCCGGTATACCACATGTTTATCGACGCCGACAAGTTTATGTTGCATGTTCACTTTAGGCATCAAACATTTCATAAGTGCGACAAAAAATAATCGGATTTGTATACCAAAATCGTTGTTTTCGAAAACTTCATCGGTAACCTCGATGACAGCTTTCGAACACAGAAAATTGGCAACTTCTTTCTCAGTCAAGTCCGATTCATCAACAATGGACTTCCTACTACAAGTAAAACCTTCAAACGACAATCCAAAAAGCTCGTGAAGAATTTCCGAAGAAACCTTCACTACAGTTCCGTTAACCAAGCTACTGAGCACTAAGCCACTAGAGGAGCCCTCACCATCTCTCAGATGCAAGTTAGCATAGAACTCTCGAACAAATGAAGGGAAGATAATTTCTTTTCATTCTACGAGTCGAGCAATACTCAAGGCTTCAAAAAATTCACGGATATTTACCTTGGCTCGTTCAAGACTGCCGAAATTGAAGAAATAGCAATCGGTTAAGTGCTCCTGAGGGAGGAATTCCGAAAATACCTTGAAAGCGGTATAAGACACAAAACGAGATGCATCATATTCTGGTTCGCGGGTACGTTTTGTGCTTTTGTAAGCCTTCTCCATAAGTTTTCTTCCGTTGCTCGACATGATTGAGACAGGAATTGAAGGATTTGGAGGGAAGAGATCGGAATTATATGAATCGGATTATAGCTAGGGTTCTTGCTGTGAAAAGGGGATCTTTGTTTGCGTGCGTTATGAAAGGGTATTTGTTTTTTTAGATTGTTCAGGGTTTATATAGGAAACTGAAAAGGTTTAGTTAGCGTACGCAATGGGTATATATCTAGCGTACGTTAAGGAAATATGGATAGCTCACTGGACTGACCAATAGCAAATAGGGGATTTTAATTAGCGTACGCAGAAGAGAAGGGGTTAGCGTGCGCTATCGAAGGGAAAACGTACAGGAATGGGAAATTAGCGCGCGTTAAAAAGGTGAAGCTAGCGCGCGCTAGCGAATGAAACGATTGATTTCTCGAGTAGACAACTAGTTTCAAAAATTGTCAAGATGTCCCATACCAAGTTGCAAACGAATAGAATTAAATGGTTCCTCGTGAAGAGGTTTCGTAAAGATATCAGCTAGTTGATCTTTCGTCCTGACAAAAATTAAGCAAATGTCTTTCTTTTGCACATGATCGCGTAGAAAGTGATGTCTAATATCTATATGCTTAGTCCTACTATGTAACACAGGATTTTTGCTCAAATTTATTGCACTAGTATTATCACATAAAATAGGGGTATTTTCAAAATAAATGCCGTAGTCGCGGAGTTGATTTTTAATTCATAGTACCTGAGCACAGGCACACCCTACAGCAATGTATTCAGCCTCAGCTGTAGACAACGCTACACTGGTTTGCTTTTTACTTCCCCAAGATATTAAGCATGAACCGATGAAATGACATGTACCACTAGTACTCTTTTTATCAATTTTGCATCTGCCGAAATCGGCGTCACTATATGCAATCAAATTAAAGTCCAAGCAAGAGGGATACCATAGACCTAGTCCGATGGTCCCTTTCAATTAACAAAAAATGCGTTTACAAGCAATTAAATTTGATTCCTTGGGATTAGCTTGGAATCGAGCACATAAGCATGTAGCAAATATTATGTCTGTCCTAGAAGCAGTCAAATATAGCAAAGATCCGATCATACCTCGATATAATTTTTGATCTACGGATTTGCCATTTTCATCTTTTTCAAGCTTTAATGAAGAGGACATTGGCGTTGAAATCACTTTGCTACTCTCCATTTTGAATTTCTTTAGGAGATCGTTTGAGTACTTTGTTTGATGAATAAAGATTCCATCTTCGCATTGCTTGATTTGAAGCCCGAGGAAGAATGTTAATTCTTCCATCATACTCATCTCGAACTCTCCTTTCATAAGATTAGAGAAATATTGGCACAATGATTCGTTAGTAGCTCCAAATACAATGTCATCAACATAGATTTGGCAAACAAGTATATCATTATTCAATATTTTCACAAACAAGGTATTATCGACTTTACCTCTTTTATAATCATTTGCAATTAAAAATTGACTTAAACGATCATACCATACTCGGGGTGCTTGTTTCAACCCGTAGAGTGCCTTGTTGAGCTTGTAGACGTGATCCAGAAATTGATGATCTTCAAAACCGGGAGGTTGCTTGACATACACTTCTTCTTGAATGTAGCCATTCAGGAATGCACTTTTTACATCCATTTGAAATAGTTTGATCTTTTCGTGAGCGGCAAATGCACATAACAAACGGATGGCTTCGAGTCGATCCACGTGAGCAAAACTTTCTTCGTAATCAAGGCCTTCCTCTTGATTATACCCTTGAGCGACCAAACGAGATTTATTTCGAATTGGGTTACCGTCTTCGTCACTCTTGATTTTGTGCACCCATTTAGTTCCGATAATTGTTTTATCTTTAGGAGCGGGAACTAAATTCCATACATTATTGTGCATGAATTGTACAAGCTCCTCTTGCATTGCTATCACCCAAATTTCATCCTCAAGGGCCTCGGATATATTCTTTGGAACTATTTCGGATACGAAAGCACAATGAGCCATATAATCGATGGTTCTCCTTCGGGTTTGAGCACCATCTTCAATGTTTCCAATCACAATATCTTTTGGATGGTATTTGATGTGCCTCCAATCTTTCGGTAGACTCTCGATTGTCTTCTTTTGAATTTCTGAAATTTTCTCCATTTCGTTTGAGGGATGAGAGTCCAGAAAAATACCTGCATCATCAAAATATTCTACCTTTCTCGGTGGTGAGATCAAATCGTTGAATTTAGCATGAATGGATTCTTCAACTTTATTTGTTCTAATGTTATAAACACGATATGCTTTGCTATTTGTAGCATAACCAAGAAATATACCGGAATCGGATTTAGCATCAAATTTCCCCAAGTTATCCTTACCATTATTTAGGATAAACACATTGCAACCAATAGGATGGAAATACGATATATTTGACTTTTTGCTCTTCCATAATTCATACGGAGTTTTAAGGTTAGTTCTACGAACATGAACACGGTTAATCACATAACATGCCGTAAAAATTGCTTCGGTCCAAAAGTATTGTGTAAGAGAGTATTCATTAAGCATAGTCCTTGACATTTCCTCCAAAGATCGATTTTTCCTTTCAACAACCCCATTTTGTTGAGGTGTTCTAGAAGCCAAAAAATTGTGATTAATACCATATTTGTCACATAAAAGCTAAAACGGAGTGCAATCAAATTCACCTCCGTGATCGGTGCGGATTGAAATTATAGAAAGATTTTTCACATTTTGCACCAAACGACACCATTTGGAAAACTCGGAAAATGTGTCATCTTTATGAGCAATAAATCTAACCCAAGTAAAACGGGAATAATCATCAATAATGACCAAAGTATAAAGCTTACCATTTAGAAAAACATATCTAGACGGTCCAATTAAATCCATATGCACAAGTTCAAGAATACGACTAGTGGAAACCTCGAATTTTGGTTTGAAAGATTCTCGAGTATGTTTCCCTTTTATGCATGATTCACACAAATGCTTTCGATCAAATTTGAGTTTGGGTAAACCACGGATAAGATCGTGTCTTGATAAAATAGAAATGATGGGTAGAGATGTATGCCCCAATTTACGATGCCATAAATATGCATTATCATCCAAAGTAATAAGACACTTTTCATTGAATGAACTTTTATCATTAAGATCGACAATATAAATGTTTCCACATCTCAAACCGATGAATGCAATTTTATTATTTCTAAATGCCGTGCAATGAGTTTGCTCGAAGAGAATTTTAAAACCTTCATCACAAAGTTGAGAAACGCTAAGTAAGTTGTGATGCAAACCTTCAACAAATAATACTTTGTTGATAGAGGGAGAAGGTTCCTTACCGACTTTTCCGATGCCTTTAGTTTTTCCCTTTTGATTGTCCCCAAAGGTCACATGTCCTTGTTCTTGATATTCGAGGTCTTCAAATAAGTCCTCAGAGCCACACATGTGCCTTGAGCATCCACTATCAATGTACCACTTGCTTTTCCTTGGTGCCGGTACCTACAAAAATAGTGTTTCTTGGTTGTTTCGGTACCCAAGCCCTTTTGGGTCCTCTAAAGTTAACGATACTTATAGCATTAAGAACAATTGTCCCTTTTGGAACCCATATTTGTTTAACTTTGATGGTTCTTAACTTTGAACGAACGTTATCATGAACTCGTTGTTTGAAAGGAGTTTTTGAATTCTCGGCTTCGGTTTTCTTTATTTTGTCAAGGTTGATAAGGGATTGTTCCCTTTTAAACGGGTCGAAACCAAGGCCATGTTTTAATAATGGAGATTTTTGAATGGATAAGAGCTTTTCGAATTTCTCGTTTCCGAGAGTAAATTTGTTCAAAATATATTTTAGCTCCTTTTGAGTTTTCGTCAACTCGATTTTCAAAATGTTTTCCTTTTCAAGGCATAAGGTATGGTCGAGCTCAATAGTTTTGCCCTTGTTTTGAAGAGAGGATTTTTCGAGTTCTAAAGATTTTATTTTCCTCTTTAAGGACATATTTAATTTAACCATCTCGTCGTATTCTATGTTTAAAGATTCAAATGCACTTAATAGCTCATCGTCATGATGGACTTCTTGTGAATCGCAAAAATCGAAATTATCATATTCATCATTATTGAGTTTAGAGCTTACCTCGATATTGCTTTCGGAGTCGAGTGCCATAAATGCGAGATTAGCATCGAGAGATCTTTCAATCTCCTCCTCGTCGTCACTCCAAAACGCGATTAGAACCTCCTTCTTTTTTAATCTTTCAACTTGAGGCTTTGAAGAGGATCCTCGACAATCCTTGGCATAGTGACCGGCTTGACCGTATTTCCGAAAATTATTGTCGAACTTCTTTATAGGAACATAGCTATTCTTCTTTTGTTCCGCCTTACCATCCCGACCAAGGAAATTTCGCCTTCTTTGAATTAGATTTTTATACTGTCTAAAGTTCTTGGCGTAGAGAGCAAGTTCCTCGTCGTCTTAACATCTTCCTTAACGTCGCTATCAACATTGAATTCGACTACCTTTTCACGAGGCTTTGGTTTGGTACCTCTAGACTTGAGAACGATCTCATAATTGATGAGTGACCCGATGAGGGCACTAAACTCGAGCTTGTTGAGATCTTTGGACTCCATGATCGTGGTAACCATGGCATCCCATTCACGTGGCAACGAGCGAAGAATTTTCTTAGCTTTGTCGCTACTAGATATAGGCTTTCCGAATGATGCAAGTCCATTGGTTATAGTCGAGAACCGATCCAACATATTGGTGATCGTTTCCTCATCCTTCATGGAGAAGAGTTCGTAGTCATAAAGAAGCATGTTGATTTTAGTCTCCTTAACTTGGGTGGTTCCTTCATGAGTTACTTCGAGGATTTCCCAAATTTCCTTTGCGCTTTCGTAGGAAGATATCATATTGAGTTCTTCGGGATTAAAGGCGCAATAGAGAAGTTGAGTAGCACGTGAATTGATGTGCGTGTTCCTCCAGTCCTCATCGTTGAACTCGTCGAACTTTTTCAACGATCCGTCTTCTTTCTTGGCGAGTTTCGGACCAAGTGCAATGACTTTCCAAATTTCAATATCATAGGCTTGAACGAATATAGCCATTTTCTTTTTCCATGTCATGAAATTGGAACCGTCGAAGAAGGGAGGATGGTTGAGAGCATTTCCTTCGATTTGGCCAAGAAGTGCCATTTGCGGATCTTTTTCCCTTACATGGTTAAACATTTAAAAAGAGACCCGCTCCGATACCAACTGAAGAGATAAATTCACCACTAGAAGGGGGGTTGAATAGTGGTAATGCGGAATATCGAACTTTCTCGCGAATAAAAGAAAATAGTGCGGAAAGTAAAAGACTCAAAGATTTATAGAGGTTCGGCAACTTGCCTACGTCCTCTCTCTGACTTCTTTTTCTATTGGCTCAAGAATAACCACACACTTGACTCATCTTCGATCGGTCCGAGTACAACAACCGTTACAACCGCTTGTCTTCTATTGGTCCAAGCTCAACCACTCTCAAAATAAACTTTGTTTATCTAGTGTTCTATCGGAACTAGATAATCCTTAATTACGAATATTGGAGTATAATCCTAATAATGCAGGATCAAAGATCCTAATAACACCGGATTAGTGACTCTAAATTCTTTTCTCTAACGCTCTTGTATGAGTGATGCAACACTCACAACCAAATGAAAGAATACAAAGTATAATAAATATTACAAGATGTATCACTTTTTGTATCTTTCTTCTCACAACTTAGGATGCAATAAAAGATAGAAAACTGAGCTCAAGAATGCTTTGATTGCTTGTATACTTGAATGCTTGAAGTTGTGTATGAGATACCCAAGTCCTATGGGTATTTATAGTATCAAGTCCTTCTTCATATGCTGAAATCTGTATTATTAGCGTACGCTAATAATACCTCCATAGCGTGCGCAATCGCTCTCTGATTTGGCCAATCTGAATGGTCACAAAACTGTTCCAACGGTAAAATTATATGTCTAGCGTGCGCTAGTCATACCTTCATAGCGTGCGCTAGCGATTGGTCAACAGGTCTTCAATCTTGACTTTAGATTATGTCGGTTTGTCTCCCCAACGACTCTTTCCCAACGGATATATTTATACTTAGCGTGCGCTACCAATTGTACATAGCGTGCGCTAGTATTGTTTAATATTAACTTTCCATATTTCTTGGATCTCCTTTTAACTTCTGCGTTCCAACGGGTAAATTGTCCAACGGTAGAGATTTGAATGTTTTAGCGTGCGCTAATAAGTGTTGAATAGCATGCGCTATATACTTTCCTCACTAACGTACGTTAGCTTGTATAACGTACATAAGTGCTTCCTTATTTTGAGTCCAGTGGCTACTGGACTACCAAACATGTTTTCCGGTAGCGTGCGCAAGATTTGCTAGGTAACGTGCACTAATGAGTCAGAATAGCATGTGTAAATATTCTTCCGTAGCGTGCGCAGATGAATTCCTTCCTTTCTTTCCAGACCTTACTGTCCTCTCTGACTGAGATTCGATAGCGTACGTTAGATAAGTAATATAGCGTGTGCTAATTTTGTAATATAGCGTGCGTTGATAATAGATACTTTGCGTGCGTAAGCCATCAGGTAGGATTCCAACTTGGCTGTAGCTGATTTGACTTGCCTACATATGAGCTTCGATAGCGTGCGCTACGATGCATTATGTAGCGTGCGCTAGGAACATTTTTCATCTTCAATAGAGCAGCTTACTGAGATAGATTTTATTAAATGTTTTGGATCTAATCATCATCAAAATACTTTTGAGTCAACAATGTCCTTTCTGCCCGCACTTGTAGCACTTTCCCTTTGGCTTTTTGTTCGCCTCGGGGTGAGGAGCCTTGCTTTTCACCTTGAGGGTTGCCACTTGCTTCTGGCCAACCTGCTTTTGGCCAACTTGCTTTTTCTTCTTTTCCTATTTTAGTTTGGAAGAAGTAGCACCGGTTGCCGCAAGAATCTGATGATAACCTTGTTTGAAGAGACCTTCAGCAGATTGAAGCTGTGTCAGAAGTTCCGCCAAAGTATATGTCCTACCGTTCATATTGTAGTTAAGGCAGAACTGCTCAAAGCTTCTTGGTAAGCTACCCAAGATAATATCGACCTGCATTTCCGCATCGATAGTAGCCCCCAGTATGCTCAGTACGTTCAAATAAGACATCATTTTCAGAACATGATCCCTTACTGGGGTCCCTTCAGACATTTGGGTTGTCATCAACACCCTCATTGCATTTTGTCTAGCCTCTCGGTTCTGATGACCAAACATCTCGGTGAGAGTTTTCATCATTTCCGCGGCCGAGCCCATCGTCTGATGCTGATGCTGCAATACATTTGTCAGTGAAGCCAAAATGTAACAGCGAGCCATCTCATCAGACTTTTTCCATTTTCGAAATTCAGCCAACTCTTCATGAGTGGCATCCAGTTCTGGTTCCAGAGGGCTCTCCTCAGTTAAGACAAATTTATGCCCCTCAGCAGTCAGGACAATGTCAAGATTTCTTTTCCAATCGGCAAAGTTAGTGCCATCAAGTTTATTTTCTTTGAGAATAACAGCTAGTGGATTGAAAGACATCTGACATAAAAATTAAAAACATCCATCACATAATGCATAGCAAAATATATCGAAAAACCTCAAAACAAAATATATATATGCTAGCAACCAACACCTCAAAAAATCCGCATATGCAAGCCATGATTGTGTGGACGTTTACACACACATTTTTCAAGTAGAGTTTTACGTCTTTAATTTTACTATCTAGTTAACTTACGTTACGACAAGTAAAATTAATAGTTAGTTCCTCTTAGCCATGTATTAATTAACATAGATTCCGATAGGGAGCTTATTAATTAATACACCTAAGTGAACACCATAATTTAACATCCTTAAAATATTATCTTTTAAATAATAGTCCTACAGATGAGAGGTCCTATCATCAAAAAATAATATTTACCTTATGTTATCATTTTGAAATTTAAAACTAGTGAACCTATAATTACCACATCCGATATAGAGGAAGACCCTAATGTCAACGCGCATGCTAATTACTTCACAATTTAAATTAATTATGGAGGCCAATTTAATTTTATTTTAAAAAATAAATCAATTTAATCACTTAGTTATTTTATCCTTAAGGTTTTTAATTTTATCGTCCTAACATGCAGAAAATATATCACGCATACATTCATACATGCCATACATCAAAACAATAAAAACCAAAAATAAAGCATGGATAATTAAATTATCCAATTATCATGGTCTTCTTCCTTGAGTTGAACCCGAGAAAATCTTCAACTCGATCTATCCCACTGAATCAAGCATCTCGTCGCTCCTCCCCGGCCGAGCCGTCGATTTCCGAAAATAAAATTTCACTTTTGCGCAAAATTAATTACATAAAAAAAAATTAAATCCCGACTCTCCAGCGGACGCAATGAACGGTGAAGCAGGAAATGAGGACCAAAAGCTGGATGACTCGCCCGAACAGACCGGCCGGACCGAGGCTGCCGCGGCTCTGGCAATGAGCGGCTGGCCGCTTTCAGCGATCGTGTCTTTGCAGCGGCCTTTGCTTTATCGGCCACCAAAGAGTCCCGGTTCTTGTAATATCCGTATTTTCTTTCCCTTGTATTTTCGTTTTGGTGTATTTCTCGATCGTAGTGACCCTCGTGTACTTTTCAGCGTATCCTTCCTGTCAAACCGTTGAACTATATTCTTGTTATTGTTGTGCGAAACCGCCGTTTGGGTTGCCGTGGATCCATTTCGTGTTATTAGTCCCCAAATATTGATTCCTATCGTTTTATTCTCTTCCGGATCATTTTTATCATTTTGGGACCCAAAAAGGGGTGTGGGCCGCGGACAAGGTGCGTGCGCCGCGGCACACAAATTTCTCAAAATGTTGGTCGAGCACCATCTGTGCCGGCACACCCATCCGTGCCGCACGGCACAAAGCAAGGCTGCGGCACACTCGTGTGTCTTCGCGACCAAAACCCAATCAGACGTGTGCCGCGACACGCATCTGTGCCGCGCACAACGCGAAACACAGGAGTATTTTCTTGGCCTGTGCCGCGGCACACTTTGGCCGTGCGCGGCACACGAAGCGGTCAATTGTGCAGATTCGCCTTTATTAGACGAAATCGGCCGACTTTTCCCCATTTTTCATCTCGCATCGCGAGAGTAGTAAGAGGGAAGGGGAGAACTGCCGATTTCTTAACTTGGGGGCCGATTTTCATCATTTCTCTTCGGTAGTGAAGCTCGGGCAATCAATCTAACGCGTGTTCTACGGATCTTGATACTTGAATCTCCTAAGGTAATATTCTAAAACCCTATTTCGATTTAATTTGGGGGTTTTGGGGTTTTCTTCCGATTCGTTCCGTTTTGTTGGTGGATTCATGATGTATACGATTGATATTGTTAGTATCTTTAGTTTTCCTACGGATTCATGGATATTTTGTGGATTTTTACGGAATCGAGAGGGTTTGGTTGTGATCCGCCCTCGTTGTTATTTTTATTCGAATATACATGAATCGTAGGCGGGTTTCCGGGTGTATTCCATTTCCGTAATCGTCTAGAGTTGGTTGTGATTGTGTTATTCGAATCGTTAGGTTCATTCGTCGGTTCCTCACGGTCGTGCTTGATTCTTCCGTTCCGTTCGCGTCACCGTTTATTAATCGAGGCAAGTATTTTTGGAAACCTTTAAGCTTAACATGAAATGGTGATGTATATTACTTGTGTGTAACTCACCTTGTGTTGACCCGACGGGGTCAAGGAGGGAAATCTATGCTGCCGCCCTGGATTTCACGAGTTTCGTACTGCTAGCCAACTCGTTAGGGTCCTTGTGAGGCCCCGAGTGAGAATGTATGTTGCCGCCCTGTTCTCACGGCATAGCGTGTGCGTAATTTTGTTTTTCTGTAATTGTAGCCAACTCGGTAGGGTCCCTATGAGGCCTCGAGTGAGAACGTATGCTGCCGCCCTGTTCTCAAGGCATATTGTTTGACTGTTTGTTTCCGGAAAAAGACATGTCTTGTTTTGGTTTTCGAAATGATATTGGTGCATATGCTATTAAATGTGTAAGCGATTGGTTTGCCTTGAATACTTGTACTAGCGTAATTGCTAACCCCTCTGGGGACCCGTTTCGGGGAAATTCGTTTTATGAATTTCAGGTCAGGTTCATCGAGACGAGCGGGCGCTGGACCAGTACACGGATGATGGCCGTGCGTGATGATTGTGCACGAGTGACGTTTTGGTGTCTTTTACCTTTTTGTCTTTTGTGGTTTTGAACTAATAGTTGTACTCGAGTACTTAAGGGGTTCTTGTTCGTTTGGATTGTATTGTTGCTTATTATGTTGTGTCGGATGATGATGTTATATTGACCGGTTGAACCGGGTGGTATTGTTCTGTTGTTTATGTGAGTCGATAAGTATGATGTTGTTCAGCCTGGTGGGTCCCATATAGGGATTCACGGCGCTGTAATATACCTCGAATATCTTGAGGGTGTTACAGAAAGTGGTATCAGAGCTCTAGGTTTATGGATACCTAGGCTTGTCGGTTTATTGGGTCTTGTGGTGTTTTGTTTTGCACATCATCGTCACGCTGCCATGATTCCGGTACTACCAGTGTCCGTAAGTTTTCCTTCCTCTGTTCATTATTTCCTTGTATCGTACCTTTGATTCTCGACTTGTGATTGTTCTTCTCTCGTACTTACCCTCGTATGGCTTTTGCTACTTATTTAACTCCGGATGGATGCCGGAAGAGGTCGTGGTCGCGGCCGTGGTCGTGGACGCGGCCGGACGTGGGGCAGCCGGTGGGGCGGCCACGTCACGGTCTTGAGCAGCGATCGGGCGACCGTCATAGCCATGCTTCTTCTCGAGAGCGTGCGATCTTGGTATTGCGGCCGTAATGTAACAAATGGTGAACCAAATGGCGGCAATAGCTCAAAGTGTTCGTAACCCGGATCGTGCCCATGCTAATCGGGGCGAGCGGACCGTTGGCTCCAAGATGTCATCAAGATGCATACTCCTCGGTTTCTGGAGCTTGGACCCGATGGGCTCGGAAGGGTGGATTAAGGAGATATCAAAGGTCTTCGTTGCCACTAATTGTCCCGAGGAACGTAGAGTCCCTATTGCTCAATATTTTCTCACACGGGACGCTACAGACTGGTGGGAGGCCGTTGGGCCCAAAGATCATGCTTCGTGGCCGAGTTTCAAGAATTGATGGAGATCGAATATTGCCGTGGCCGTCGACAGGCTCGGGTACATGCTTTTTATGATGCTCAACCGCGGGATATCCCCGTAGCTCAAGCTATTGCTGATTTTAACAAGGAGTTGGGTTATGTGAAAACCCAAGTTGTCGAGGAGAGTGACAAAATTTTCCATTTCTCCAGACGGATGAAGTTGCCGATTCGGGACTATATGTCGGGGCTCGTATGCACTACATTGAAAGATTACCAGAGCAGGGCCCTTGCTTATGATATGTCTGTGACGGCGAGTGAGGCGGCCCGCGAGAGTAAGAAGCAGAAGTCGGTTGGAAATTTTTCTGGTCCCAAGAGTGGAGGCCAGCAGAAATCTCAAGCTGCAAATTTTTCAACGGGCGGTTCGGCCGTTTCTCTGGGAGCTTTGGGTGCCGCCGAACCTCCGCTCATGAACCCACATGTTTTAACTGTGGTGTGCAAGGCCATAGGAGCCGGCAATGTTCTCGTCCGAAGCTTACCTGTCATACTTGTGGACAGCTAGGCCACAAGGCCCCTTTTTGTGAGCAGATCAAACAGCTTCGCGGCGCCCGTTCTTCTCAACCAGCCCCGTTGGAGCCGAGTGTGAACCAGGGCTCATTTGCTCTGCCGCCTCCACCGAGTGCCGGCCGAGGTAAGGGTCGGGGTCATCCCGCTAGGGGTGGAGTTTCCAGTGTCGACTCTGCTCAGCCGCGTATCTATGAGATGAGGAGAGCCGATGATCCAGCGGCTCGTGGCGGCAGTGCCGTTCATATTCATTTCCATCCTGTCGGTGTACTTTTGATTCGGGTGCTACGCATTCATTCATTTCTCTAGAGTGTGTACGCCGTTTGAGTCTCGACTGCTTGTCACCTTGCGAGCCTTTCATCGTTAAACTTCCTAGCGGTGATAGAATTGTCGGTGATCGAGAAGTCCGGGACTGTTCTGTGATCATTTGTGAGAGGGCGTGGCTCTCTAATCTTATTGTTGTGGGTATCGAGGGCGAGGATTTAATCCTCGGGAATGATTGGCTCGAGCGGCATGGTGCAATCATGAACTACCGCACGAGGATCATTACCATGTTAGCCGAGGATCGGTCAACACTCTTTCGCGGGCGAAAGAGAACCCGAAGGTGGTTATTAACGCCTTGAAGGCGGTGAAACTCCTGCGAAACGGGTGGCAAGGTTATTGGTGCTACGCCGTGAAGGAGTGGGATGGTGGATTCGAGTTTTCGTCGATTCCAGTCGTTAGTGAGTTTCCTGATGTATTTCCTGACGAGTTACCGGGATTGCCACCGGATCGTGAGGTTGAGTTTGTTATAGAATTAGAGCCGGGCGCGGCTCCGATTTCAAAGGCGCTGTATCGCATGGCACCTTCAGAGATGTCAGAGTTGAAGAAGCAGTTGAGTGAGCTTCTTGAGTCAGGGTATGTTCGACCGAGCGCCTCGCCTTGGGGTGCACCGGTCCTGTTTGTATGGAAGAAGGATGGTTCACTACGTTTGTGTATCGACTATCGCGAACTAAACAAGGTAACCATCAAGAACAAGTATCCTTTGCCGAGAATTGATGACTTGTTCGATCAGTTGCAGGGAGCTGCGGTATTCTCGAAAATTGATTTGAAATCGGGTACTATCGGCTCCGGGTGAGAGAGTCCGATGTGCCGAAGACAGCTTTTCGGACGAGATACGGACATTATGAGTTCGTAGTCATGCCTTTCGGGTTAACTAATGCGCCGGCGGTGTTCATGCAGTTGATGAACAAAGTCTTTATCGAGTATTTGGATAAGTGTGTCGTCGTCTTCATTGACGATATTCTTATTTATTCGAGGAATGAGGAAGAGCATGCCCATCATTTGCGAGTAGTATTAGACATTTTGAGGACCGAGCAACTCTATGCGAAGTTCTCGAAATGTGAGTTCTGGCTTAAGGAAGTGATGTTTTTGGGCCACGTGATTTCAGTAGGGGTTCGTGTAGATCCGCAGAAGATCGAGGCGGTGTTGGATTGGGCACCGCCCAAAAATGTGAAGGAGGTCCGTAGTTTCTTGGGTTTGGCTGGCTACTACCGTAGGTTCGTCGAGGGTTTCTCGAAACTGGCTCGACCACTTACACAGTTGCTCCAGAAATCCGAGAAGTTCGTCTGGAATGACGAGAGGCAGTGGAGTTTTGAGGAACTGAAGAAGCGTTTGACTTCAGCCCCGGTTTTGGTGTTGCCATGTGGCAATGAGGGTTTTGCCATTTATAGCGATGCTTCGGGTCAGGGTCTTGGGTGCGTATTGATGCAGCACGGCAAGACCATTGCCTATGCGTCGAGATAATTGAGGCCGTAGGAGTTGAACTACCCTACTCATGATTTAGAGTTAGCGGCAGTCGTTTTTGCGCTCAAGATTTGGCGTCATTATCTTTTCGGCTCTGCATGTCAGATTTTTACCGATCATAAAAGTCTGAAATACATATTTACTCAGCGGGAGTTGAATATGAGGCAGAGGAGGTGGTTGGAGTTGATTAAGGATTATGACCTCGAAATCCTTTATCATCCGGGCAAGGCGAACGTCGTGGCCGACGCCTTGAGTCGGAAACCGATTGCATTGCGATCGCTTGAGATCCTTACGTCTCAGTCCGAGCTTCGGCGAGCTTTAATCGAGTTAGGTGTTGAGGTTCTGTTGCCGGGAACGGTCGGACAATTTTGTGCTTTGGAAATTTCGTCGTCTTTGATCGATGAGATTAAGCTGAAGCAGTTAGAGGATCCGATGATCACTCAAATCCGAGAGAACGTTCTTAAGGGAAAGTCTCCTGGATTTGTGATTCACGAGGATGGTGTTTTGAGATTCCGGAGTCGGCTTTGTGTGCCGAACGATTCAGAGTTGAGGCAGAGTATTTTACGGGAGGCCCATGCTACACCTTATTCCGTTCATCCTGGTTCGAGTAAGATGTACAAGGACCTGAGAAGAAATTTCTGGTGGAATGATATGAAGGATGAGGTCGCACAGTTTGTAGCGAGATGCTTGACTTGTCAGCAGGTCAAAATCGAGCATCAGCGACCGGCTGGGTTATTGCAGTCACTTCCCGTTCCGGAATGGAAATGGGAAGATATATCGATGGATTTCGTTACGAGTTTGCCGAGATCGAGGTCGGGCATGAATATGGTATGGGTGATTGTTGATCGCCTGACCAAGTCGGCACACTTTCTGGGCATCAAGGACACTTGGGGCCCGGAGAAGTTAGCTCGTGTGTTTATCGCGCAGATCGTAAGACTTCACGGTACTCCGAAGTCTATTGTTTCGGATCGTGACGGCCGTTTTGTATCGCACTTCTGGCAGGCGGTGCATAAGGCGTTGGGTACCCGGTTGCGTTTGAGTACCTCTTTTCATCCCGATCGGATGGATACGAACGCACTATCCGGACGTTCAAGACTTGTTGCGTGCTCGTGCGCTCGATTGGAGTAGTGATCGGGAGGAACATTTGCCGATCGAATTCACGTACAACAACGGTGCACGCGTCGATTCGGATGGCACCGTATGAGGCACTTTACGGCGGCGATGTCGATCACCGATTTGTTGGAATGAGGCATCCGATTTGGTCGACCGATCCGGATGTCGTTTTAGAGACGAGGCGGAAGATAGAGTTAATTCGAGAACGGATGTTGATCGCCCAAAGTCGGCCAAGTCGTATGCCGACGTCCGACGTCGACCTTTGGAATTCGAGGTGGGAGACCACGTTTTGCTAAAGGTGTCGCCGACGAAAGGAGTTTTTCGTTTCGGGAAGAAAGGAAAGTTGAGTCCAAGATTTATCGGCCCCTTTGAGATCCTCGAGCGAGTAGGTGGGTTGGCATACCGTTTGGCATTACCCCCGGCCTTGAGTCATGTTCATAGCGTTTTCCATGTTTCCCAGTTGAGGAAATATGTTCCGGATCCTAGTCACGTCATCGATTATGGCGAGATTGATATTGCTGAAGATATTACTTTTGAGGAGCGTCCTTTGAATATTTTGGAGCATCGTGAGAAACGACTGAGGCATAAAACCATCCCTCTGGTCAAAGTGCAGTGGTCGAGACACGGTGTCGAGGAAGCAACTTGGGAAACCGAGGACAGCGTGCGTGCTAGGTACCCGGAGTTGTTTGTTTCTTAAGTTTCGGGACGAAACTTATTTTTAGAGGGGTAGAATGTAATATCCGTATCTTTCTTTCCCTTGTATTTTCGTTTTTGGTGTATTTCTCGATCGTAGTGACCCTCGTGTACTTTTCAGCGTATCCTTCCTGTCAAACTGTTGAACTATATTCTTGTTATTGTTGTGCGAAACCGCCGTTTCGGGGTTGCCGTGGATCCATTTCGTGTTATTAGTCCCCAAATATTGATTCCTATCGTTTTATTCTCTTTCCGGATCATTTTTATCATTTTGGGACCCAAAAAGGGGTGTGGGCCGCGGCACAAGGTGCGTGCGCCGCGGCACACAAATTTCTCAAAATGTTGGTCGAGCAATCTGTACTGTGTGCCGCGGCACACCCATCTGGTGCCGCGGCACAGCGCCAGGCCAGTGCCGCGGCACACTCGTGTGTCTTCTGCGACCAAAACCCAACTGTACTGTAATACCCGTGATTTTCTTTTTCGGTAATTTTTCGTTTTTGGCATTTTTCTAGTTTCCAGAACTCGCTTGTGACCGTTTTGACATTTTGACAATGTTTTGTTCTTCGTGTTTGGTCATCCGAGTTCGTTTCAGTATCGTTTTGTCGAGTTCCGTGCTTCTTGGCGACTTTTCCGCACTTGAGTTCGATTCTTGCGAATCTCGTCAAAATCGTTGTTTCGACTTTCTCGTAAGTTCATTTAATGTTATTATTCATGTTGCGAGCTTTGTCTTGGTGTTTCGATCACGTATCGTGATTTTCGGGCGTTTTGGGCCATTTTCGTAATTTCCCAAAGTTTGGGGTAATTACTTTCCGTTGTCGAATTTCGAGCCTTCGGGTGGTCGGAATCGTGTGTTCTCTTAGTGCTCTGATTCGTCTTTGCGAGTACTTCGTAACCGTATCTTCGATTCGTACTCAGGTTCGTGTTTCGGGTCGTCGGGCCGTCGGAGTTGCCCAGCCGAGTCATGGCCGGACAGTCTTGGCCTGTGCCGAGTTACGGCCGTGAGTGCTCGGCCGTTACGCACGTAAGGCCGTTACGACGTAAGCCTCGGCCGGTTACGCACGTAACGATGCCGCATTTCAGGCGAGACTTCGGTCATGGCCGGTTACGTACGTAAGGGCCCGGCCGGTTACGTACGTAAGCGTCCGGCAGTGTCCGGCTATTTAAGGCCTGGACCGAGTCATATCCGGCATTTTCCACTTTTCTTCGTTCCTTCCGCGACTTTTCACCATAGATCGATGGTTTTGAGTAGAATCAACTTATAACAACATGTTTTGGAAGTTGGAATCATGGATTAACATCATCTTCCACCCGGATCGAAGGTAAGAACACCTAAACTTTTGGTTTTTGGATGTTCTTGGGGTTTCTTGGTGTTTTGGCCGATTTTCTTTGTTTTGATTGAGATTGCTGATGAAACTTGATTGTAAACTCGTAATCATTCAATACCCTTCAAGTTTTGTGGAACGGATTTGAGTATTTCTTTGAATAATCGATTGAATTGGACTACGCCTTCAAAGTGTCCGATAAAATGCTTCAATGGGTAGAACTTGGGAAGTTCCATACGTTTTCGTAGAATTGTGATTGAATTGATATCGTTATGACTTAGGAACGAATTCTTGTGAAGAACTCGAGTCGGAACCCTTCCGTTCGTTGTCTTCTTCGGGGTCCGAGCTTCCCAGTTGAATCGTGTTCTTCGGAGTGTTCGGTAGCGGTCATTAAGTCGAGCTTTCCCGTTGCTCCGCGTGCGTTGGACTTGAGGCGAGTATCTCGTCTATATTCTTTATACTTTGAGAATGTGATGTGTCGTGAATTTAACGTGGACTCGTTAGTGACGGTATATTTAACCGTAACTTACTTTAAATGAAAATGTGAATTTATGAAAGTAATTACAAACGTAACTTGAGTTTCATGAAGAATGATAACAACTATTTCATGTTATTTTGTGCTTACGGGGGATACTAGAAATGAGTAGTTAACCGAGGAATTGTGGAATCGCGTAATACTTGTATTATTAGCTCGTTAGCCTTTTTCCTGAATGATGGTGTGCTGTGAATATTGTGCCTTTGTGGAAGTTATGTTACATTAACTTATATGTTACGTGTTTCCGGTTGTAGTGAATATTGTGCCTTTGTTGTTGTTGTGTATCTTAGCGAATTGAGATGTTGTCCGGGTAGGGTCCCGTCGAGGCCTCCGGAGGCGCGTGCTTGCGAGTACGGCCAGACGTACGTTGTGACCATAAGGTTATCAATTCGGGTAGGTGCAGGAGGGCTCAGAGAATCGACACTTGCGAGTGCGATGTCATGATAACTGATGGGCGTCTTTGAATGAGGTTATCGGGGTTGGGTCCGTCGAGGCCTCCGGAGGCGCGTGCTTGCGAGTACGGCCAGATGTTACGATTTGACCATAAGGTTATCTAATCGGGTAGGTCTGGAGAGGGCTCCGAGAATCGTCACTTGCGAGTGCGATGTCAAGATAACTTATGGGTGTGTTCGAGTTTATTCTTGATGACTAATCGGGTGGGACCCTTCGGGGCCACGGAGACGTTTTGACCGTTGATTTGATATCTCTGAATTGTTTATGTCGAATCTTGAATCCCGATTATATTGGTGAATATGGTTTTGATCTTGAGGTTTGAGTTGAGAATAAAATCATTTGTATGATTTTGAAAGAAAACCTTTGAAAAGGAAAAACATTCATATTTCAGATTTTACACTAAGACCCCAAGTCTCTAAATAATCTCTTACAATGATTTCGGAGTAATCCCCATGGTTTGTTTTAAAGGAATAAATTTTCAAAAGACTTTAGACTCGGGGATCGTGTTACTACCTTGTCGAAATGTTATTTTCATAACGGTTGTATTCTTGATGTATAATTGTATAGCTTGGTTACTTGCTAGCGATTCAATCGCTAACCCCTCGTTGGGGATTTTGTTATTTATTCCGTGTGTTCGATCGAGAGTGAGCAACCACGGGATTGGCTCGGAGGATGATGCAATGCGATACTAGTCACTTGTAGTCCTGTCGTCTGCCGGTGATATGTCGGTTTGAGTTCTTGTCATCCTTGAGGATGGACATTTTATGTACTATGTGATCGAGTTGTAATTTAATTTCAGATGTACGGTTATGCTATGTTTTGAGAGACCTAATCGGTCTACGGTATTATGTTTTGGTCAAGTTGACCGCATGTGGGTTTTGATTTGCGAGTCTCACTTTGGTAGCTCCTTGTGGAAAGGGGTCTACGGCGTGTAATATCCCTGAGTGGATTGGGGGTGTTACATAAATGGTATCAGAGCTTAGGTTTGCGAAAACCTAGGCAGTTGGGTCTAGTTGGGTCTTGTCGAGTCGTGTCTTGTCGGAGTCGTGTCTTGTCGTGTCACCCGGGTGAGCAGTTGTGAACAAGCGAGATCATTGCGATCCGTTGTGATCAATTGTGGTTCGTTGTGATTAGTATCGTGTTGCAACCATTATCTCCGTGCGGCCTGTGGACGTAAGTCTCCTCCTTTATGTGAGGTACCTGTATTTCATGTTTTTACGTGTGCGAATTAAATGTGATGTGTGTCCTTATTTACACGGTGTTGTGTAAGGGAGTTGTATTCGATGCTTGTGACGCACGGTATACGGATATGACTGGACGTATTGATGTTTTGACTTTGAACCGCCGTGTGGGGTGGTATGTTGTGAAATTTGTGAACCTTGATGGGTTTCGAAAGTGTGCCGACAGTTGATTCGGTGAAAAGCTCAAATGATAGTCTTGATATATGTTTTAACTTGATGCACCCGAAATGTGTTTGGTTGAATTTATGATTTTGTTTGTCGTTTGAGCAGGTGGTTTTTAGTTCGATCAGTTTGTTTGGACTATCGTAATTATTCCGCTGCGGGTAGATTTGAGAATATATTTTTGAGGGGCCATAAGGGTCGGAACATTTTTGAGAAAGTTGATTTTGAAAATATTTTTATGGTTCGATTAAACCAGCAGCCCGTATGAATTTTGAAATCGGTCGAGTTTTGACAGAGTTAATCCTGTATTTTCAAATGACACCATCAGGCGGTATGAGGAAAAATGTATTTTAATGTATTTCTAATCGCAAAATATTACCGTCACCTTCTTGAGACCAAAAGAATTTTGAAAAATTTCGTTATATGTTTGTTATGTTGTTTTGCCGTCGGAAAATTTTTACAGCACTTTGCATACAATTCTATAGGTGATCATTTTCGTTGCTCAATCTCTATCGACCTAATCATATGGTCCGTGTGACGATCGTGAACCCTAAGCTGCGATATCGATTGCACTTAGTTGCTTCACCTGTGTGGATATTATTGACGTATTATATATTGTCACAATTCTTGTTAGCAAGTTATGGGTGTACGCCCAGATACGATGATTTCATAGTTCGGTTGAATTGTGTTGTTTCTTTGACGTTATCCGGATGTGGTAATTCAGAATGTCTTGTACATGGTTTTCAAAACGAGACAGAGATGATAATAGATTCGTAGTTTTGATCAAACTTTTCTTTTCTAAAATTCGCTTCAGCAAATTTTTCAAATTCAGGAATTTTAAAATGCTATCATTTGGACAAGCACCTTGAAAAAAAAAAAAAAAAAAAAAAATTAAAATATTACCCATATTCGACCCTGATGATATGTTTGTGGTTTTGACCGTGATAAACTTGGTAAAGGTCGTACATTATGTTAGCATGGCTAAGTGAATGATTTATGAATTTGAATTCTGTCGTTGCAGTAATGGTTCATGTATTCGTGTTACAACTCGGAATGAGTATTTTATTGTGTTATTGTTGGTTGCTCTATATTGATTATGTGGTGGTTGTTTTGTTGTTCTAAACGGTTGTCCATTCAGTATGCCGAGAGGTCGAGGTCGTGGTAACCCTCCGCGCGACCAGGATCGTACTACCGGTAATGGAATTAGCACTGGTGTTGCTACTGTGCTCCAACAGGTGGCAGACCAGATGATACATTTAGCTCAGGTGGTTCAGCGTAACCATACTGTGAATGAGGATGTTGGATCGACTCGGTGGCTTAGAGAAGTGGTTCGTATGCGTCCTCCTCGCTGCAGAGCGGGTGATACTTTGGGCTGGGACGGCTGGCTTATCCAATTGGAGAAGATTTTCAAGGCGATTGGTTGTCCCGAGGAGCGGAGGATTCCTATCGCTCAGTTCCTTCTCGTTGATGACGCCGCTAACTGGTGGGAGGCCGTTGAGCCTCAAGATCATGCTGTTACTTGGGAAGAGTTCAAGAAGTTGATGGAAGCGGAGTTTTGCCCGAGGCCGATCCGAGAGCAGAGGATCCGAGATTTTTACCTAGCCGAGCCACAGGATGTACCCGTGTCGCAGGCTATTGTCGATTATAGTCGACAGCTCGCCTTTGTGAAGAATCAGGTGAGGACCGAGGAGGACAAGATCCGTCATTTTGATATGCGGATGAAACCAGAGATTCGACAGTACATGTCGGGTTTCACTTGTGCTACTTTGAGAGTATCAGAATCGAGCCATGGCGTACGAAATGGCATCGGTATCTCGGGCCTTCACATGAGTCGAAGAGACAGAGGACGTCTGGAGATTTTTCGGATGGTGCAAGAGACGGAAATTCTTCTCATCGAGTTTCGCGTAGTCGTACGGCGAAACCTTTAATTTCTTCGTTCGGTGGAACCAAGAGTTCCAAGTTGTCTTCTTTGACTCCTAGTCGACCGGGAGGTGCTTTAATCGAAATGTTGTCGGTCATGTGCAAGCTAATTGTCCTTCGCACGGATTACTTGTTATAATTGTGGACTCGAGGGCCACAGAGTTCGATATTGTGAATTATTCCATGAAGTTTCCTAATCGTGTTTCGGCATCGGTATCGGGATCGGTTCGTCGGGACCGTTGATATTTTGTCGGCCGTGCTTTGTTGTTTGTGACTTCACTTTTTTAGTTTAAGTTTCGGAGACGAAACTTTTTTAGAGGGTAGAATGTAATACGTGATTTTCTTTTCGGTAATTTTTCGTTTTGGCATTTTTCTAGTTTCGAACTCGCTTGCGACGTTTTGACATTTTGACAATGTTTTGTTCTTCGTGTTTGGTCATCCGAGTTCGTTTGATGTCGTTTTGTCGAGTTAGTGCTTCTTGGCGACTTTTCCGCACTTGAGTTCGATTCTTGCGAATCTCGTCCAAATCTGTTGTTTCGACTTTCTCGTAAGTTCGATTAATGTTATTATTCATGTTGCGAGCTTTGTCTTGGTGTTTCGATCACGTATCGTGATTTTCGGGCGTTTTGGGCCATTTTCGTAATTTCCCAAAGTTTGGGGTAATTACTTTCCGTTGTCGAATTTCGAGCCTTGGGTGGTCGGAATCGTGTGTTCTATTAGTGCTCGGATTCGTCTTTGCAGTACTTCGTAACCGTATCTTCGATTCGTACTCGGGTTTGTGTTTGGAGTCGTTCGGGCCGTCGGAGTTGGCCCAGCCGAGTCATGGCGGACGATCTTGGCCGAGCCGAGTTCTGGCCGTAGTGCTCGGCCGTTACGTCGTAAGGCGATTCGTCGTAAGCCTCGGCGATTACGTGCGTAACGATGCCGGCATTCGGGCGAGACTTGGTCATGGCGATTCGTGCGTAAGGGCCCGGCCGATTCGTCGTAAGCGTCCGTGATGTCCGGCTATTTAAGGCCTGGCCGAGTCATATCCGGCATTTTCCACTTTTCTTCGTTCCTTCGCGACTTTTCACCATAGATCGATGGTTTTGAGTAGAATCAACTTATAACAACATGTTTTGGAAGTTGGAATCATGGATTAACATCATCTTCCACCGGATCGAAGGTAAGAACACCTAAACTTTTGGTTTTTGGATGTTCTTGGGGTTTCTTGGTGTTTTGGCCGATTTTCTTTGTTTTGATTGAGATTGCTGATGAAACTTGATTGTAAACTCGTAATCATTCAATACCCTTCAAGTTTTGTGGAACGGATTTGAGTATTTCTTTGAATAATCGATTGAATTGGACTACGCCTTCAAAGTGTCCGATAAAATGCTTCAATGGGTAGAACTTGGGAAGTTCCATACGTTTTCGTAGAATTGTGATTGAATTGATATCGTTATGACTTAGGAACGAATTCTTGTGAAGAACTCGAGTCGGAACCCTTCCGTTCGTTGTCTTCTTGGTCGAGCTTCCCGGTTGAATCGTGTTCTTGAGTGTTCGGTAGCGGTCATTAAGTCGAGCTTTCCGTTGCTCCGCGTGCGTTGGACTTGAGGCGAGTATCTCGTCTATATTCTTTATACTTTGAGAATGTGATGTGTCGTGAATTTAACGTGGACTCGTTAGTGACGGTATATTTAACCGTAACTTACTTTAAATGAAAATGTGAATTTATGAAAGTAATTACAAACGTAACTTGAGTTTCATGAAGAATGATAACAACTATTTCATGTTATTTTGTGCTTACGGGGATACTAGAAATGAGTAGTTAACCGAGGAATTGTGGAATCGCGTAATACTTGTATTATTAGCTCGTTAGCCTTTTCTGAATGATGGTGTCTTGTGAATATTGTGCCTTTGTGGAAGTTATGTTACATTAACTTATATGTTACGTGTTTCGGTTGTAGTGAATATTGTGCCTTTGTTGTTGTTGTGTATCTTAGCGAATTGAGATGTTGTCGGGTAGGGTCCGTCGAGGCCTCGGAGCGCGTGCTTGCGAGTACGGCCGGACGTGCGTTGTGACCATAAGGTTATCAATTCGGGTAGGTGCAGGGAGGGCTCAGGAATCGACACTTGCGAGTGCGATGTCATGATAACTTATGGGCGTATTTGAATGATGTTATCCGGGTAGGGTCCGTCGAGGCCTCCGGGAGCGCGTGCTTGCGAGTACGGCCGGATGTTACGATTTGACCATAAGGTTATCTAATCGGGTAGGTGCGGAGAGGGCTCAGAATCGTCACTTGCGAGTGCGATGTCAAGATAACTTATGGGTGTGTTCGAGTTTATTCTTGATGACTAATCCGGGTGGGACCCTTCGGGGCCACGGAGGCGTTTTATTTGTTGATTTGATATCTACGAATTGTTTATGTCTGAATCTTGAATCCCGATTATATTGGTGAATATGGTTTTGATCTTGAGGTTTGAGTTGAGAATAAAATCATTTGTATGATTTTGAAAGAAAACCTTTGAAAAGGAAAAACATTCATATTTCAGGATTTTACACTAAGACCCCCGAAGTCTCTAAATAATCTCTTACAATGATTTCTGGAGTAATCCCCATGGTTTGTTTTAAAGGAATAAATTTTCAAAAGACTTTAGACTCGGGGATCGTGTTACTACCTTGTCGAAATGTTATTTTCATAACGGTTGTATTCTTGATGTATAATTGTATAGCTTGGTTACTTGCTAGCGATTCCATCGCTAACCCCTCGTTGGGGATTTTGTTATTTATTCCAGTGTTACATGGAGAGTGAGCAACCACGGATTGGCTCGGAGGATGATGCAATGCGGCGATACTAGTCACGGTTGTAGTCGTAAATGCATCGGTGATATGTCGGTTTGAGTTCTTGTCATCCTTGAGGGATGGACATTTTATGTACTATGTGATCGAGTTGTAATTTAATTTCATCGGATGTACGGTTATGCTATGTTTTGAGAGACCTAATCGGTCTACGGTATTATGTTTTGGTCAAGTTGACCGCATGTGGGTTTTGATTTGCGGTCTCACTTTGGTAGCTCCTTGTGGAAAGGGTCTACGGCGTGTAATATCCCCGAGTGGATTGGGGTGTTACATGTACCGTGTGCCGCGGCACGCGATCTTGCGGCTGTACAGTGAAACTGGGAGTATTTTCTTGGCACGTGCCGCGGCACACTTTGCATTGTGCCGCGGCACGAAGCGGTCAATTGTGCGATTCGCCTTTATTAGACGAAATCGGCCGACTTTTCCCCATTTTCATCTGCATCGCGAGTAGTAAGAGGAAGGGGAGAAGCGCTCAGATTTCTTAACTTGGGGGCGATTTTCATCAATTCTGTTCGGTTGTAAAGCGCGGGCAATCAATCTAACGCGTGTTCTACGGATCTTGATACTTGAATCTCCTAAGGTAATATTCTAAAACCCTATTTCGATTTAATTTGGGGGTTTTGGGGTTTTCTTCCGATTCGTTCCGTTTTGTTGGTGGATTCATGATGTATACGATTGATATTGTTAGTATCTTTAGTTTTCCTACGGATTCATGGATATTTTGTGGATTTTTACGGAATCGAGAGGGTTTGGTTGTGATCCGCCCTCGTTGTTATTTTTATTCGAATATACATGAATCGTAGGCGGGTTTCCGGGTGTATTCCATTTCCGTAATCGTCTAGAGTTGGTTGTGATTGTGTTATTCGAATCGTTAGGTTCATTCGTCGGTTCCTCACGGTCGTGCTTGATTCTTCCGTTCCGTTCGCGTCACCGTCTATTAATCGAGGCAAGTATTTTTGGAAACCTTTAAGCTTAACATGAAATGGTGATGTATATTACTTGTGTGTAACTCACCTTGTGTTGGCCCGACGGGGTCAAGGAGGGGAATCTATGCTTCCGCCCTGGATTTCACGAGTTTCGTACCGCTAGCCAACTCGTTAGGGTCCTTGTGAGGCCCCGAGTGAGAATGTATGTTGCCGCCCTGTTCTCACGGCATAGCGTGTGCGTAATTTTGTTTTTCTGTAATTGTAGCCAACTCGGTAGGGTCCCTATGAGGCCTCGAGTGAGAACGTATGCTGCCGCCCTGTTCTCAAGGCATATTGTTTGACTGTTTGTTTCCGGAAAAAGACATGTCTTGTTTTGGTTTTCGAAATGATATTGGTGCATATGCTATTAAATGTGTAAGCGATTGGTTTGCCTTGAATACTTGTACTAGCGTAATTGCTAACCCCTCTGGGGACCCGTTTCGGGGAAATTCGTATTATGAATTTCAGGTCAGGTTCATCGAGACGAGCGGGCTACGGACGATTACGGATGATGGCCGTGCGTGATGATTGTGCACGAGTGACGTTTTGGTGTCTTTTACCTTTTTGTCTTTTGTGGTTTTGAACTAATAGTTGTACTCGAGTACTTAAGGGGTTCTTGTTCGTTTGGATTGTATTGTTGCTTATTATGTTGTGTCGGATGATGATGTTATATTGACCGGTTGAACCGGGTGGTATTGTTCTGTTGTTTATGTGAGTCGATAAGTATGATGCTGTTCAGCCTGGTGGGTCCCATATAGGGATTCACGGCGCTGTAATATACCTCGAATATCTTGAGGGTGTTACAGTTCTGCTATATTTCTTCGTGATCCCGTCTTTTCCGAATTCGATTACAATTTTATACAAAAATAAAATACATCGAAATTACAGCAAGATTACACGAAAAATATAACACCTAGAACTACCCGCGGATTTTCTCACGGGAAAAACCATTACATGCCTCAAAATCGGGCCAAACTAACAATTGCATAAATAATAAAAATAAATAAATAAATCATTCACATAAACCATGATAATTGGATCATATCACCTGCAAGAACACATCTAGCAAAATATTCCAACATCAAAATATATGAATATTTAAATTGCTATCAATTAATCACCAAAATTAATTAAAATAGCAAAAGCATAAAAATCCGGCTCCGATACCAATTGTTGGAAACTAAAACGCAGCTGAAGCGAAATTTGAAAAAGTTGATAATTGCGTTTTACGCATCCACGAGCAAAAGATCTATTTAGGCATGCTAATTAATTAATTACTAAGACTAATAAGCAATTGAAATATTATTTATTATTTATTAAATAAATATGTTGGTTATTAAAATATCCTAATCTAGATCTAAAGATCATAGGATATTACCTTTGAAGAGTAGTGGTTACTTTTGTGTTGATCACCTTGTATTTCTACCTTTAGACCTTCTAGAGTATGATCCGCCTTCACCCGGGCGATGTGTGGGCAACGAGCTACCGGATCTTGCCTGGACACTAATGGGATCGACCAAAATTCTCTTGTATGTGGTCACACAATTTTTTCTTTGCTTTCTAGTATTTTATGAACACTCTTATCAAAATAATGTGTTATCTAAATTGTAAGATCAAAGACACAAGTCTAGATCTACAATTAAACACAAGAGGAAAAAATTGATCTCACAACCTCACAAGACATACATTAAATCGGCCTCCCCTCATAAGTCCTATATATAGTCTCTTGGACTACTACTAGGGATCTTAAGGAGGATTATGGAAGGACTTCCAATAAATTCATCTTACCTTATTAGGACTCTTCCTAATATAATGAATCTATTAATATCAACTTAGACCACTAAAAAGTTGATATTGCACTTCCTACCAAAATCCCAAATTACGAAATCAGGCTCCTTATTAAATATATTATTTCCCGTGTTTAAGATATCGAATGTCCATTAATTAATTAAAAGCTACTGACAGATTTAATTAATTAATATCTTATCCAAGAGTAGTACCACACGAACCTTATTATTACATCGGAATTAAATCCACCTGCATGGTTTAATATAATAATCATTATCGAGCTCCTCAGGGGGACATCATCAACCCGCACGAGTCGGGACACGATTTCTAGTAATAATAATAACTGTCGTATATATAATATTATTGCCCAAGATACGAGGCTTATTGAGTCGATCATTTTGACTCTCACCCATGGTAAATCAAAGCAATAAGTATTATAAATACACAATTAAATATTATATACTTAGAATTAAGAAATAATAATTATACAAGATTTACGTTCTTCTTACAGTCAGTATAGAAGACACTATCTCACCTCGATACAGTTCAACGTATGCAAATACGCTAATGCATGCTAATAGTCAAGACCAACTAATCTCAAGCATACACTACAACATTTTATATAATTTGTCTAATAATGATATAGGTTGTGAACTATTATATTATTTTATAAGGTACCGATATGTGATCTTCCGTGTGACACCAACACACCACATTATCTACAATATAAAATAATTAGACATTTCATTTGCATAACCATAACGTGAATAAATTTGCAAAATATGTGAATAAATGTATTTAATATTCTCATAGGTAGTTAGAGGGAAATTAGGTAATACACGCATAAAGTATGCTTTGCAGTATACAATCCTAACAACTACTTGATTGGAAGGGGATATAAGAACGACGAACTGTGTCCCTGCGTGTTTATTAAGAAACCAAGTTCCGGATTAGGGATTGTAGTTGTATATGTCGATGATATGAACATAATCGGTACTCTTGAAGAATTAAGAGAAACCGCAGCTATCTAAAATCCGGATTTGAGATGATGCTGGGAAGACTCGGTCTTATCTAGGCATTGAGCTAGAACATCGAGCTAGTGGAATCCTCATCCACCCGTCTGCCTATGTCCAGAAGAAAATCAGGCATTTTAACATGGACAGGCACATACGGTTACCACTCCCATGATCGGTCGTAGTTTAGACTTGAAGAAAGATCCATTTCGTCCGAAGGAATGTGACGAAGAGCTTTTTGGAGACGAAATTTCCTATCTAAACTTCAATAGGTGCATTATTGTAATTGGCTCAGTATACTCGACCTGATATAGCTTTCTCAGTGAACTTGTTGGCTAAATATAGTTCTGAGCCCACGCAACGTCATTGGAATGGTACCAAGATCATCTTTAGATACCTCAAAGGAACCATGGACTCAGGACTTTTCTTTCCCTATCAGGCTAATGAAACTGCTGATGAATGTGCAATCACTAAAGTAAGTGTGAATGCCGACGAAACTACCCCGACGAATGTGTTGGTAGGATTTGTTGATGTTGGGTACATCTTGGACCCATATAAATATCGCTCCCATATTGGTTATGCTTTTACCATTGGGAACACCGCGATATATGGAGATCAACTAAGCAAACCCTTGTTGCTACCTCCTCGAATCACGCTAAGATTATCGCTCTACATGAAGCGGTATGCGAGTGTATATGGCTGAGAACCATCGTCACACATATTCGAGGTAACAGTGGACTAAGTAATGTCACTGATGCGCTCACATGCATATACGAAAATAATGCCGCTTGCATCGAACAGATGAAGCTTGGGTATATCAAGGGGGATAATACGAATCATTTCTCTCCAAAGTTTTTCTGCAATCAGCAACAATGGTCCCTCTTCAACATACAAGTTAAGCAAGTGAAGTCTGAGGAGAATGTGGCTGATTTATTCACTAAATCATTGCCCAAGGCCGCATTTGAAAAAACATGTGAGAAACATCGGAATGCGTAGGATTTTCGAACTCCCGAGATCGAAGTAAGGATCTGGTGGGAGGGTGACGTATAACGAATTTTACCCATCAATGTTGTACTCTTTTCTTTGACCAATGTTTATTTTATCCCAATGGGTTTTGTTACTTGACAAAGTTTTTAACGAGGCAACGTCACATGCACTGTTTTTTAGATTCCTTCATTAACGAACTAATCAGAGGGAGTTGTAGACTTGAGGGGGGGTCTTACGTCCACGTCGCAATTTACATTCTTTTTCTTAACCAAGGATTCTTTTTTTCCCACTGGGTTTTTATCACTTGGAAAGGTTTTTAACGAGGTAACTAGACGTTTAGCTCATTGATTGACGAATTGATCACGTTCTTGAGCACATTGATCGACGAAATTATCAATAGAGGTTTTGGCTTAACGAAATTAGCATAACCTATATGTCTGGATGTTGTACTCTTTTTCCTACGATCAAAGCATTTTTCCCATGTGGTTTTTGCTTGACGAGGATTTAACGAGGCAACTTGACATGCGTTGGAGACTCGGCACAAGGGGGAGTGTTAAAGTAAATATACAGTGTGTGCCTTAGTCTACAGGCTATTGGGCTTCTCCCAATTAGTATAGGGCTATGTGTAACACCCCCAATCCACTCAGGGATATTACACGCCGTAGACCCTCTCCTCGAAGATCTACCAGGCTGGTAGCAACATTTAACATCTCGACAATGCCTTCAAGGCTAAATGACTCAGTAGACCGATTTGGTCTTTCAATAAAAATATACAACTCAATTACAACATATACCCACGCAGGGGTCAAAATAAAATAAACTCCCGTACAACGGGGAAAAGATCTTGCGGGAAAATAAAATACAACTAGCACACTCCGACATCTCCGGATCCTCGTGTGATTTGTATCGTTCTTCTTTCATCATCCTTCGTGCCGACCTGTGTTATGCTCCAAAACCCGAATGCAAAATAGACATCCACCCCGAATACTGGGGTTAGCAAACTCCACCTGTTTTGCTAGTGCAAGAACAAAGTGCAAATACGAGCCATACAATTCACATTTCACGAATAATAATAACCAGAATCCTCAAGGTTCCAAAGCGAAAAGCACTTCTCGAGGCAAGAATTTGAGAAAACATTTCAAAATCGAAATATCATAAATCAATGGAAGTAATTTATAAAACGGTTTAGAATGCCATCGAGAGTTTTAATAGAAAACAATTTAGGATTATCAAATCCTAATTTTCAAAATCCAAAAAGACAAAAGGGGTCACCGCCCCAAAGGTTTACTTTCCGAAAAATGACATTTACCAAACCGTTGGGATTTTAGCCCCAAATCCGTAAAACGACTTTTATAAAACCATTGGGATTTTAGCCCCAAATCTCATCAACTCACAGTACACGAGAACGACAACAAGGTTCGTCTTCCAACATCAAAATCCACAAATAAAGGATTTAAAACAAACAACAAAATACTCTAGTGCCATCCTAGCCAAGTAAGCCAAACGAACAACTTACCTCTTACACACTTAGTCGATGCATGCAATCATGAAAACCGTTCAAAAGCGCTCATTTCCGGATATGCCAATATCAAATCACATTTGTAAAATGCACCACAATTAACCGCGGACCCACAGCTTCGTGGATCCCTGCCGAGACCCCGTCGGATCTAACCCACAGTGGTTAAAAGCAAGCTCGCGGTTCCACATCTTCGTGGAGCCCTACCGAGACCCCGTCGGATCTAACCCGCAGTGAGCATACACACACACACGTTACTCATGCAATACTAACATGCTAAGAATGTAAGTTCATTAAGAATACTCACTAGAGATGGCCATTAACTCGACACCATTATCAAACTCTTCAAAACACAATAACAAGATTAAATACGGAATACACGATTCCATAACTTTAAACAATAGGAGTATCATCGTCAAATCCTTCAACGTTCAAAATAATCAAATCATAATCAATTCCCAAAATACGCCATTCACAAAACACACACGCATTTGAAAGAAAGCCTTTAACGAGGCCAAACCGAAGTCTTTTGAAACTTCGTTTCAAACAACCAAACAAACACACTAATACGATCACCGATCATCATATCCATAAAATAAGAAAAGTATGGGCAAGGTACTTGCCTCGATATCACGAGAAATGGAAAAGTGAACGGATACGGCCGGGTAGCCCTCAAAGTCCCGAACACTATCTAGAACGTGATAGCACCGAAATTACTACGGGAAAACACCATATGAATCATCAACACCAACGGAATTCAACATCGGAATCATCGAGCACCTATAATCCTCCGTAGGGAATAATAAAACATGATTACGACGAGAATCAAGGCCAAAACAACGGAAATCCCAACAAACTATCAAAGGGAACTCATTCGAACATTTAATCGAACATTAAATGTTCAAGACCCTTCAAGAACAAAGAAATCACCTCTCGGGTCGAACGAACCAAAGATACGAGTATCCAATCCGTAGAACAAGTTCAAAACAACGTTTATACAACAACTAATTGATTAAAAACGGATTGGAATCGAAATCAAAAAGGAAAATCCCCAAATCTACAAAAACAAGGGTTCAAGCCACAATACCTTGATTTGGATGAAGGATTCAAGTAGAGGTCAAAAATCTTCAACAAGACTTGAGGAGGATAATCTCTACAAGTTTTGGAGCACTCAAATCGCCCAAAATTGCCATCAAATCGCCTAAGATGAAGGAGGAAGAAGAGAGGAGAAAAAAATGAAGTTTTTCTCCTCGCAAATCTGCTAAAAAACGCAGAAAAAGCCCGTGTGCCGCGGCACAGGATGAGTGTGCCGCGGCCCAGGGCGAAGAAAAACGCCCAGGAATTAGCTTTGTGCCGCGGCACGGAGTGTGCCGCGGCTGCAGTACAACCCCTTCAACACCAAAAAGGCACACCGTGCAGTCTTCGTTATTTCGACCATAACTCCTTCGTCTGGACTCCGATTGACTCACCGTTTGAACCATTGGAAAGATAACTTGATTCTATATAATGTTGCAAAGATTCAAAATTTTTGGAGTTTCCAAGAATTAATGGTGACTTTACAAAGTCGAACTCCCACGTGAAAAAGTCGATTAAGGACACGGAACTCAACAAAACGACACCGAAACGAACTCGGATGACAAAAAGTGCAGAATTAATCATTCTCGGAATGACGAAACGGTCATGATAGAGTTGTCAAAACGAACTTCCTCCGGAAAAAGAAAATTACCGAAATTCGAAATTGCGGATATTACATTCTACCCTCCTTAAAAGAAGTTTCGTCCCGAAACTTAAAACAAGTAGGGGGAGCAATATACCCGCCAGGAAAACTCGACGAGATACACAAAAATAGAAAGCTCGCACCCAACGGCGAAACGCTGCAAGAAATGCAAAGAGACATACGGCGTGAAAACACGCTCCACGACGACCAACACAACGTCGCCGTTAGGGATACAATAAAACCAACAAATGACAAGCGTCATCAAACGGATAATATAGCCAAGCCAATTATCCAACAATCACAAAACACAACGAACGAAAGTCAGTATGATTGGCCAACCCAACGGTACATCAATCGAAACGCGAGCCAATCGCTGAACTAATACGAATTCCACCGCGAGGTTGGAAGATCGAAACGAGACTAATTTCCCAAACTTAAGGGAATTAGGAATGAGCCCGAATGCTCAACGATCACGAAACGAGGACAAAACCGAACAAACAAGCAGCCAGAACCACAACGGTCGAGACAACAAAAAGCGAACAATCATGTTCGAATCACGAAGAACAATAAAATTCAAACAACAACTCCAAGGTTCACGTCTCGACTCGAGACAATATATGATCCGGTGAAAACAACAATGTATGCATTCACATAAGATCCACATGGTGTAACACCCCCAGGATATCCGAGGTATATTACAGCGCCGTGAATCCCTATATGGGACCCACCAGGCTGGACAGCATCAAACACAACGACTCACCGGAACAATAAAATAACACCACGTCATAAAGACGCAAAACAGAATGATCCACCCGGTTCAACCGGTCAAACACAACATCATCAATCAACACAGACATAATAGGCAACAATACAATCCGGACGAACAAGAACTCTTAGGTACTCGAGTACAACTATTAGTTCAAAAACCACAAAATATGAAAAGACAAAAAGACATTAAGACGTCACTTATGCACAATCATCACGCATGGCCATCATCCGTGTACTGGTCTAGCGCCCGCTCGTCCCGATGAACCTGACCTGAAATTCATAAAACGAATTTCCCCAAAACGGGTCCCCAGAGGGGTTAGCAATTACGCTAGTACAAGTAACCAGATGAACGACTTACATCTTACACATATAGTAATGCATGCAATTCAAGAAAAACATAATTCCAAAACACTCATTTCCGGAAATGCCAATATCAAATCACATTTGTAAAAATGCACCACAATTAACCGCGGACCCACAGCTTCGTGGATCCCTGCCGAGACCCCGTAGGATCTAACCCACAGTGGTTAAAAGCAAGCTCGCGGTCCCACAGCTTCGTGGAACCCTACCGAGACCCCGTCGAGTCTAACCCGCAGTGAGCATACACACACACACAATTCCTCATACAAAACTACTATGTCAAGATTGTAAGTTCATAAGGATACTTGCCTCGATTAAATAGACGATGACACGAACGGAACGGAAGGATCAAGCACAACCGCGAGGAACCGGCGAAAATGAACCTAACGATTCGAATAACACAATCACAACCAACTCTAGACGATGACGGAAATGGAATACACCCACAAACCCGCCTACGATTCATGTATATTCATACCAAAATAACAACGAGGGCGGACCACAACCAAACCCTTTCGATTCCGTAAAAAATCCACAAAATATCCATGAATCCGTAGGAAAACTAAAGATACTAACAATATCAATCGTATACATCATGAATCCACCAACAAAACGGAACGAATCGGAAGAAAAACCCAAAACCCCCAAATTAATCGAAAATAGGGTTTTAGAATATTACCTAAGGAGATTCAAGTACCAAGATCCGTAGAACACGCGTTAGATTGATTGCCCGAGCCTTACAACTGAAGGAAGATGATGAAAAATCGACTCCCGAATGAAGAATGCTTGAGAGTTCTCCCCCCCTTAGCTCTCTCTCTCTCTCGCGCAGTGAAAATGGAGAAGAAGTCGGCCGATTTCGTCTAATAAAGACGAATTTGCACAGTTGACAACCGTGTCTGCAGCCGCGGTAGAAACTTTACTCCCAGGTTTTCGCGTTGTGCCGCGGCACAGCCTGCGTGTGCCGCGGCACCCGGTACAGTTGGGTTTAGGTCGCAGAAGACACACGAGTGTGCCGCGGCACCGGCCTGGCACTGTGCCGCGGCACTGGATGGGTGCGCCGCGGCACACAGTACAGTTTGTCCGACTAGCTACTGAAGGGATTTGTGTGCCGCGGCGCACACTCCTTGTGCCGCGGCCCACACCCCCTTATGGGTGTCAAAATGATAAAAATGATCCGGAAAGAGAATAAAACGATAGGAATCAATATTTGGGAACCAACAACACGAAATGAATCCACGGCAACCCCGAAACGGCGGTTCCGCACAACAATAACGAGAATACAGTTCAACAGTTTGTCAGGAAGGACACGCTGAGAAGTACACGAGGGTCACTACGATCGAGAAATACACCAAAAACGAAAATTCCAGGGAAAGAAAAATACGGATATTACATTCTACCCCTCTAAAAATAAGTTTCGTCCCGAAACTTAAGAAACAAACAACTCCGGGTACCTAACACGCATGCTATCCTAGGTTTCCCAAGTTGCTTCCTCGACACCATGTCTCGACCACTGCACTTTGACCAAAGGGATGGTTTTATGCCTCAGTCGTTTTTCACGATGCTCCAAAATCTTCAAAGGACGCTCCTCAAAAGTAATATCTTCAGCAATATCAACCTCGCCATAATCGATGACGTGACTAGGATCCGGGACATATTTCTTCAATTGGGAAACATGGAAAACGCTATGAACATGACTCAAGGCCGGAGGTAACACCAAACGGTATGCCAATTCACCGACTCGCTCGAGAATCTCAAAGGGTCCATAAAATCTCGGACTCAGCTTCCCTTTCTTCCCAAAACGAAAAACTCCCTTCGTCGGCGACACCTTTAGCAAAACGTGGTCTCCCACCTCGAATTCCAAAGGTCGACGACGGACGTCGGCATACGACTTCTGTCGACTCTGGGCAGTCAACATCCGTTCCCGAATTAATTCTATCTTCCGCCTCGTCTCTAGAATGACATCCGGCTCAGTCCCGATCAAATCGGACGCCCCATTCCAACAAATCGGTGATCGACATCGCCGCCCATAAAGTGCCTCATACGGTGCCATCCGAATCGACGCGTGCCAACTATTGTTATATGTGAATTCGATCAGCGGCAAATGTTCCTCCCAGTCACTACTCCAATCGAGAGCACAGGCACGCAACAAGTCCTCGAACGTCTGGATAGTGCGTTCCATCCCATCGTGGGGATGAAAAGAGGTACTCAAACGCAACCGGGTACCCAACGCCTTATGCACCGCCTGCCAGAAGTGCGATACAAAACGGCCATCACGATCCGAAACAATAGACTTCGGGGTACCATGAAGTCTCACGATCTGCGCAATAAACACACGAGCTAACTTCTCCGGGCCCCAAGTGTCCTTGATGCCCAGAAAATGTGCCGACTTGGTCAGGCGATCGACAATCACCCATACCATATTCATGCCCGATCTCGATCTCGGCAAACTCGTAACGAAATCCATCGATATATCTTCCCATTTCCATTCGGAGCGAAGTGACGCAATAACCCGGTGTCGGCGATGCTCGATCTTGACCTGGCGACAAGTCAAACATCTCGCTACAAACTGTGCGACCTCATCCTTCATATCATTCCACCAGAAATTTCTTCTCAGGTCCTTGTACATCTTACTCGAACCAGGATGAACGGAATAAGGTGTAGCATGGGCCTCCCGTAAAATACTCTGCCTCAACTCTGAATCGTTCGGCACACAAAGCCGACTCTAATCTCAAAACACCATCCTCGTGAATCACAAATCCAGGAGACTTTCCCTTAAGAACGTTCTCTCGGATTTGAGTGATCATCGGATCCTCTAACTGCTTCAGCTTAATCTCATCGATCAAAGACGACGAAATTTCCAAAGCACAAAATTGTCCGACAGTTCCCGGCAACAGAACCTCAACATCTAACTCGATTAAAGCTCGCCGAAGCTCGGACTGAGACGTAAGGATCTCAAGCGATCGCAATGCAATCGGTTTCCGACTCAAGGCGTCGGCCACGACGTTCGCCTTGCCCGGATGATAAAGGATTTCGAGGTCATAATCCTTAATCAGCTCTAACCACCTCCTCTGCCTCATATTCAATTCTCGCTGGGTAAATATGTATTTCAGACTTTTATGATCGGTAAAAATCTGACATGCAGAGCCGAAAAGATAGTGACGCCAAATCTTGAGCGCAAATACGACTGCCGCTAACTCCAAATCATGGGTAGGGTAGTTAAGCTCATACGGCCTCAACTGTCTCGACGCAAAGGCAATGGTCTTGCCGTGCTGCATTAATACGCACCCAAGACCCTGACCCGAAGCATCGCTATAGACGGCGAATCCCTCATTGCCACATGGTAACGCCAAAACCGGAGCTGAAGTCAAACGCTTCTTCAGTTCCTCAAAACTGAACTGCCTCTCGTCATTCCAGACGAACTTCTCGGATTTCTGGAGCAACTGTGTAAGTGGTCGAGCCAGTTTCGAGAAACCCTCGACGAACCTACGGTAGTAGCCAGCCAAACCCAAGAAACTACGGACCTCCTTCACATTTTTAGGCGGTGCCCAATCCAACACCGCCTCGATCTTCTGCGGATCTACACGAACCCCCTCGGCTGAAATCACGTGACCCAAAAACATCACTTCCTTCAGCCAAAACTCACATTTCGAGAACTTCGCATAGAGTTGCTCGGTCCTCAAAATGTCTAACACTATCCGCAAATGATGGGCATGCTCTTCCTCGTTCCTCGAATAGATAAGAATATCGTCAATGAAGACGACAACACACTTATCCAAATACTCGATAAAAACTTTGTTCATCAACTGCATGAACACCGCCGGCGCATTAGTTAACCCGAAAGGCATGACTACGAACTCATAATGTCCGTATCTCGTCCGAAAAGCTGTCTTCGGCACATCGGACTCTCTCACCCAGAGCTGATAGTACCCCGATTTCAAATCAATTTTCGAGAATACCGCAGCTCCCTGCAACTGATCGAACAAGTCATCAATTCTCGGCAAAGGATACTTGTTCTTGATGGTCACCTTGTTTAGTTCGCGATAGTCGATACACAAACGTAGTGAACCATCCTTCTTCCGCACAAACAGGACCGGTGCGCCCCAAGGCGAGGCGCTCGGTCGAACATACCCCGACTCAAGAAGCTCACTCAACTGCTTCTTCAACTCGGACATCTCTGAAGGTGCCATGCGATAGGGCGCCTTCGAAATAGGAGCCGCACCCGGCTCTAACTCTATAGCGAACTCGACCTCGCGTTCCGGTGGCAATCCCGGTAACTCGTCAGGAAAAACATCAGGAAATTCATTAACGATTGGAATCGACGAAAGCTCGACTCCACTACTTTCCGTCTTCAAGGCATAGCACCAATAGCCGGTACACCCCTTTCGAAGGAGACTCATCGCCCTCAAGGCGTTAATGATGAATTTCTGTTTCCCCCTCTTTCGCCCGGCGACAGAGTGCTCGGTGCCATCCTCGGCTAACATGGTGATGATCCTCGTGCGGTAGTTCATGATTGCACCATGCCGCTCGAGCCAATCATCCCCGAGAATCAAATCCTCACCCTCAATATTCACAACAATAAGATTAGAGGGCCGAGTCCTCTCACAAATAAGTACAGAACAGTCTCGAACCTCCTGATCACCAACGATCCTATCACCGCTAGGAAGCTTAACGATGAAGGGTTCACAAGGCATCAAACAGTCGAGACTCAAACGGCGTACACAATCCAAAGATATGAACGAATGCGTAGCACCTAATCGAAAAGCACACCGACAGGATGAGAAAGAATATAAACGGTACTGCCGCCACGGTAGCCACGGATCATCGGCTTTCCGCATTTCATAGACACGCGGGTGGGCGGAGCCGACACCGGAAGCTCCCCCTTAGAGGCTGACCCGACCTCTCCCGACTAGCACTCGGTGGAGATTGAGGAGCAAACGATCCACTGATTCACACTTGGTTCCCTAGGCTGGAATGGAAGCCCGGGCACCAAGGATTTTCTCCCTCTCGGCCAGACGGCCTTGTGACCCGGTAGCCACTGATTACACGTCAGCAAAGGGTTCGGACAAATACGACTGATGTGGCCCTGCTGGCCACAGTTAAAGCATTTCACCTCTCGAGAAGGGGCACTGGCAGCCCTACGGGGAAACCCAATAGATCGAGCTGGACCACCACCAGCGGAAAAGTTAGCAGACTGGAATTTCTGCTGACCCCCACCTTTGTGGCCCGAAAAGTTCCCGGCGGACTTCTGCTTCTTACTCTCGCGGGCCGCCTCACTCGCCGTCACAGACATATCGTAAGCAAGGGCCCTGCTCTGGTAATCTTTCAAGGTAGTGCATACAAGCCCCGACATATAGTCCCGAATCGGCAACTTCATCCGTCTGGAGAAATGGAAAATTTTGTCGCTCTCCTCGACAACTTGGGTCTTCACATAATCCAACTCCTTATTAAAATCAGCAATAGCTTGCGATACGGGGATATCCCGCGGTTGAGCATCATAAAAAGCATGTACCCGAGCACATCGGCGGCCCACGGGCAATATTCAGTCTCCATCAACTCTTGAAACTCAGCCCACGAAGCAGCATGATCTTTGGGCCCAACGGCCTCCCACCAGTCCGTAGCGTCCCCTGTGAGAAAGTATTGAGCAATAGGGACTCTACGTTCCTCGGGACAGTTAGTGGCAACGAAGACCTTAGATATCTCCTTGATCCACCCTTCCCAGCCAATCGGGTCTGATGCTCCCGAAAACTGAGGAGGATGCATCTTGATAACATCTTGGAGCCAACGATCCGCTCCGCCCCGATTAGCGTGGGCCTGATCCGGGTTCTGAACCGCCTGAGCTATCGCCGCCATTTGATTCACCATTTGCTGCATAACGGCCGCAATACCGAGGTCGGCACGCTCCTGAGAAGAAGCATGGCTATGACGGTCACCGGTACTGCCGGCTCCCGAAGACTGTGACGTGGCCGCCCCACCGGCTGCCCCACGTCCCCGGCCGCGTCCACGACCACGACCGCGACCACGACCTCTTCCAGCATCCATACTGGAGTTAAATAAGTAGCAGAAGCCATACGAGGGTAAGTACGAGAAAAGAACAATCACAAGTCGAGAATCAAAGGTACGATACAAGGAAATAATGAACAGAGGAAGGAAAACTTACGGACACTGGTAGTACCGGAATCATGGCAGCGTGACGATGATGTGCAAAAACAAAACACCACAAGACCCAATAAACCGACAAGCCTAGGTATCTATAAACCTGTCTCCGATACCATTTTCTGTAACACCCCCAGGATATCCGAGGTATATTACAGCGCCGTGAATCCCTATATGGGACCCACCAGGCTGGACAGCATCAAACACAACGACTCACCGGAACAATAAAATAACACCACGTCATAAAGACGCAAAACAGAATGATCCACCCGGTTCAACCGGTCAAACACAACATCATCAATCAACACAGACATAATAGGCAACAATACAATCCGGACGAACAAGAACTCTTAGGTACTCGAGTACAACTATTAGTTCAAAAACCACAAAAGATGAAAAGACAAAAAGACATTAAGACGTCACTTATGCACAATCATCACGCATGGCCATCATCCGTGTCTTGGTCAGCCTTGCTCGTCCCGATGAACCTGACCTGAAATTCATAAAACGAATTTCCCTAAAATGGGTCCCCAGAGGGGTTAGCAATTACGCTAGTACAAGTAACCAGATGAACGACTTACATCTTACACATATAGTAATGCATGCAATTCAAGAAAAACATAATTCCAAAACACTCATTTCCGGAAATGCCAATATCAAATCACATTTGTAAAAATGCACCACAATTAACCGCGGACCCACAGCTTCGTGGATCCCTGCCGAGACCCCGTCGGATCTAACCCACAGTGGTTAAAAGCAAGCTCGCGGTCCCACAGCTTCGTGGAACCCTACCGAGACCCCGTCGAGTCTAACCCGCAGTGAGCATACACACACACACAATTCCTCATACAAAACTACTATGTCAAGATTGTAAGTTCATAAGGATACTTGCCTCGATTAAAGAGACGATGACACGAACGGAACGGAAGGATCAAGCACAACCGCGAGGAACCGGCGAAAATGAACCTAACGATTCGAATAACACAATCACAACCAACTCTAGACGATGACGGAAATGGAATACACCCAGAAACCCGCCTACGATTCATGTATATTCATACCAAAATAACAACGAGGGCGGACCACAACCAAACCCTTTCGATTCCGTAAAAATCCACAAAATATCCATGAATCCGTAGGAAAACTAAAGATACTAACAATATCAATCGTATACATCATGAATCCACCAACAAAACGGAACGAATCGGAAGAAAAACCCAAAACCCCCAAATTAATCGAAAATAGGGTTTTAGAATATTACCTAAGGAGATTCAAGTACCAAGATCCGTAGAACACGCGTTAGATTGATTGCCCGAGCCTTACAACTGAAGGAAGATGATGAAAAATCGACTCCCGAATGAAGAATGCTTGAGAGTTCTCCCCCCCTTAGCTCTCTCTCTCTCTCTCGCGCAGTGAAAATGGAGAAGAAGTCGGCCGATTTCGTCTAATAAAGGCAATTTGCCTGATTGACCGCCGTGTGCGCGGCCACGGCGAAGTGTGCGCGGCACAGCCGAAAATTTACTCCCGAGGTTTTCGCGTTGTGCAGCGGCACGGCTGCGTGTGCCGCGGCACCGTCTGATTGGGTTTAGGTCGCAGAAGACACACGAGTGTGCCGCGGCACCCGAGCAGTGTGCGCGGCACCGGCTGTGCGTGCGCGGCCTTTGGATGGGTGCGCCGCGGCTGCAGTCTGATTTGTCCGACTAACTACTGAAGGGATTTGTGTGCCGCGGCGCACACTCCTTGTGCCGCGGCCCACACCCCCTTATGGGTGTCAAAATGATAACAATGATCCGGAAAGAGAATAAAACGATAGGAATCAATATTTGGGAACCAACAACACGAAATGAATCCACGGCAACCCCGAAACGGCGGTTCCACACAACAATAACGAGAATACAGTTCAACAGTTTGTTAGGAAGGACACGCTGAGAAGTACACGAGGGTCACTACGATCGAGAAATACACCAAAAACGAAAATTCCAGGGAAAGAAAAATACGGATATTACACATGGAAGGGAATAGAAATTGGAAAGTCACAACGACAAACGAGTTATTCCGAAATGATACCACACTCGTTCGATAAACAAAAACAAGGGGCAGGATAAGCTCAGAAATGTCAACGAACATAATGAGTCGACAGAGTCGAAAACATAAGAGTTCCAAATCCGATCCACTTCGAATAAAAGAACTAATAGAACCAGATGATGTCACTCCCGAACAAGGTTCACAAGAATCGAACTGAACCCGAAAAAGTCACATCGATAACCAGATCGACCCACAACAAGATCACAGCTCGTTCGGACGATGAAACCGAAATACAGAACAAGTTAATAAAGTACCAACGAACATGAGCGAATCGATAGACTGGGGAAAGAGAAAATACAGAAGTCAAAATAGTACGGGCATTACCTCCGACCTCGTCCACGAAATTCACAAAAACGGAAGCAAGGCAACAAGACATCAAACAACCGACACATAACGGAACCATCATCGATGCACACGGTCATACCAAACCAAGCTCTAACAGCTCGCACATGCGCGATAACGCAGAAATCACCATGAGATGGCAACATTCAACACCAACATCCCGCCTCTCACAGGGGGCTAGCACAACCAATGTGTGGAAAGCGACTCAACGCTCACACCGCCAATTCGATCATACTCGGGAGAAAGTATCAAAATGACAACGCGAACATCATACATTCATACCCGGCCCTCAAACGGGAATGGATAGGTTTTAAAACGAAAACCTCATTTTGAAAATTATTTGAAGAATACCGATTGTTCTTGAGTATCACCTTTCTAAAAGTACTAACGTGAAACGTCGTTATAGAGACATTTGGAAAACCTTTTCGCATTTGATATAAATGAGGAAACTTTCTCTTAGTGAAAACTTTCGTAATATTCGACCCTCGGGTCTAATTAAAAGTGTTTCTAAAACATTGAAAATATCTCAAAACATTTTGGTCCTCAAGTAGAAAACTTTTGAAATATATTGTGGCACCTTGGATGTACCACAAGAAAATAACTCATTTGAAAAGTATGTCTCAAATTTATTTTTCTAAGATACTCAAGGTTTTCAAAAATCCAGTAGGCGAATGCCCAAAACTCACACATATCGACGTTCACTAAAACAACTCCTAGCACACGCATCAAAACGTTTAAAATCAAGACAATATATGTCTTTAAACGGAAATAAACGATAAAATACCACATTCGAACAAAACCATCGACCCCATTCGAGGCCTCTAAAGACCCTCCCGCACCGGCTAGTGAACAAGTCGAACGCGTATAAGCACAAAGCTTCCACAAGAGAACTTGTAAAACGTACAAATCGATTCGAAAATCATCACCACGGACAAAAACAACAATAAAAAGACATCACAAGCGTTACACTCCTCGTATAAATCAAATACGAAAGTCGACTAAATACATATCGTGAAATCAAAATTCACATAAGGATTCCACCACTTAACAAATAATCACAAAAATAGCTCGTGTCACACGAGGCACAACACAAAGAAGGGAGACTTACTTCCACAGGTCGCACGAAGATGATGATCGCCCCACGATACTAATCACGACCAACAGACTCAGACGACGCGTCACGACACGACTCAGTCAGATAAAATCCAACGAAACAAGACTCAAACAACACGACTTGACCCGACAGCCTAGGTTTTTCTCAACCTAAGCTCCGATACCATTTATGTAACACCCCCAATCCACTCAGGGATATTACATGCCGTAGACCCTCTCCTCGAAGATCTACCAGGCTGGTAGCAACATTTAACATCTCGACAATGCCTTCAAGGCTAAATGACTCAGTAGACCGATTTGGTCTTTCAATAAAAATATACAACTCAATTACAACATATACCCACGCAGGGGTCAAAATACAATAAACTCCGTACAACGGGAAAAGATACTGCAATGAAAAGAAAATACAACTAGACCAATACGACATCAACGGATCCTCGTGTGATTAGTATCGTTCATCTTTCATCATCCTTCGTGCCGACTCGTGTTATGCTCCAAAACACGAATGCAAAATAGACATCCACCCCGAATACTCGGGGGTTAGCAAAACTCCACTGTTTTGCTAGTGCAAGAACAAAGTGCAAATACGAGCCATACAATTCACATTCCACAAATAATAATAACCAGGAATCCTCAAGGTTCCAAACGAAACGAAAAGCACTTCTCGAGGCAAGAATTTGAGAAAACATTTCAAAATCGAAATATCATAAATCAATGGAAGTAATTTATAAAACGGTTTAGAATGTCATCGAGAGTTTTAATAGAAAACAATTTAGGATTATCAAATCCTAATTTTCAAAATCCAAAAGACAAAAGGGGTCACCGCCCCAAAGGTTTACTTTCCGAAAAATGACATTTACCAAACCGTTGGGATTTTAGCCCCAAATCCGTAAAACGACTTTTATAAAACCATTGGGATTTTAGCCCCAAATCTCATCAACTCACAGTACACGAGAACGACAACAAGGTTCGTCTTCCAACATCAAAATCCAAAAATAAAGGATTTAAAACAAACAACAAAATACTCTAGTGCCATCCTAGCCAAGTAAGCCAAACGAACAACTTACCTCTTACACACTTAGTCGATGCATGCAATCATGAAAACCGTTCAAAAGCGCTCATTTCTGGAAATGCCAATATCAAATCACATTTGTAAAATGCACCACAATTAACCACGGACCCACAGCTTCGTGGATCCCTGCCGAGACCCCGTCGGATCTAACCCACAGTGGTTAAAAGCAAGCTCGCGGTTCCACAGCTTCGTGGAGCCCTACCGAGACCCCATCGGATCTAACCCGCAGTGAGCATACACACACAAATGTTACTCATGCAATACTAACATGCTAAGAATGTAAGTTCATTAAGAATACTCACTAGAGATGGCCATTAACTCGACACCATTATCAAACTCTTCAAAACACAATAACAAGATTAAATACGGAATACACGATTCCATAACTTTAAACAATAGGAGTATCATCGTCAAATCCTTCAACGTTCAAAATAATCAAATCATAATCAATTCCCAAAGTACGCCGTTCACAAAACACACACGCATTTGAAAGAAAGCCTTTAACGAGGCCAAACCGAAGTCTTTTGAAACTTCGTTTCAAACAACCAAACAAACACACTAATACGATCACCGATCATCATATCCACAAAATAAGAAAAGTATGGGCAAGGTACTTGCCTCGATATCACGAGAAATGGAAAAGTGAACGGATACGGCCGGGTAGCCCTCAAATTCACGAACACTATCTAGAACGTGATAGCACCGAAATTACTACGGGAAAACACCATATGAATCATCAACACCAACGGAATTCAACATCGGAATCATCGAGCACCTATAATTAGGGGTGTTCAAAAATATCCGATATCCGATATCCGATCCGAAATATCCGAAAATCCGAAGTTCCGGATATCCGAAAATTCGGATATCCGATAATTCGGATATCCGAAGTTTGGATATCCGGAACTTCGGATTCGGATATCGGATAGTAGTTTTCAAAAAAATCGGATATTCGGATATCCGAAATATCCGAAAAATCCTAAAATTTTTATTTTTTTATATTTTAAATATTAAAAAGTATTCGGATATTCGGATATCCGATATCCATATCTGAAGTTTTTTTCGGATATTCGGATATCCGATATCCAAATCCGAATATTTTTTTTCGAATATAAGGATATCCGAATAAAATTTTTATTTTTTTCCGGATATTCGGATATCCGATATCCGTATCCGAAATTTCGGATATCCGAAAACCGGATATCCGAAATTTCGGATACGGATATCGGATATCAAAATCTACTATCTGAATTTTCGGATATCCAAAATTTCGGATATCCGAAAGTCCGGATATCCGGTTTTGAACACCCCTACCTATAATCCTCCGTAGGGAATAATAAAACATGATTACGACGAGAATCAAGGCCAAAAACAACGGAAATCCCAACAAACTATCAAAGGGAACTCATTCGAACATTTAATCGAACATTAAATGTTCAAGACCCTTCAAGAACAAAGAAATCACCTCTCGGGTCGAACGAACCAAAGATACGAGTATCCAATCCGTAGAACAAGTTCAAAACAACGTTTATACAACAACTAAATGATTAAAAACGGATTGGAATCGAAATCAAAAAGGAAAATCCCCAAATCTACAAAAACAAGGGTTCAAGCCACAATACCTTGATTTGGATGAAGGATTCAAGTAGAGGTCAAAAATCTTCAACAAGACTTGAGGAGGATAATCTCTACAAGTTTTGGAGCACTCAAATCGCCCAAAATCGCCATCAAATCGCCTAAGATGAAGGAGGAAGAAGAGAGGAGAAAAAAATGAAGTTTTTCTCCTCGCAAATCTGCTAAAAAACGCAGAAAAAGCCCGTGTGACGCGGCACAGGATGAGTGTGCCGCGGCCCAGGGCGAAGAAAAACGCCTAGGAATTAGCTTTGTGCCGCAGCACAGCCTGAGTATGCCGCGGCACACGGTACAGCCCCCTTCAACACCAAAAAGGCACACCGTGCAGTCTTCGCTATTTCGACCATAATTCCTTCGTCTGGAATCCGATTGACTCACCGTTTGAACCATTGGAAAGCTAACTTGATTCTCTATAATATTGCAAAGATTCAGAATTTTTGGAGTTTCCAAGAATTAATGGTGACTTTACAAAGTCGAACTCCCACGTGAAAAAGTCGATTAAGGACACGGAACTCAACAAAACGACACCGAAACGAACTCGGATGACAAAAAGTGCAGAATTAATCATTCTCGTAATGACGAAACGGTCATGATAGAGTTGTCAAAACGAACTTCCTCCGGAAAAAGAAAATTACCGAAATTCGAAATTGCGGATATTACACTATGCCTGTTAGAATGTTCCAGAATACGTAATCTCTCCTTATTTAAAGGACCATATTAATGAGAATATACATGTTCTTCTGCCATAATTCTTGTCTTGTGTGCTTTTACTACAACAAGAATAGAATTTTAGTGATCCATGCATGGTTCTTTCATAGGTGGCTTAAGTAAGCTTTCTCCAATCAGGATTAATCCTACTTCAAATTAAATACACACTTCCCGTGTTTGAAGGATGTCATCCTCTTGCTGACCAAGAGTAACCAAAATTATACTTCCTCCGTTACTTTATTATTGCAACATGTTGACTATTACACTGTTCACATACTCTCTTTTGACCATCTTTTGTGATTTATACATATGAATAAATATAGTCATGTGAGATCTTATTAGATTTATCTTGAAATATACTTTAAAAATATGTTAGGGTAAATTATGTGAAATCTCCGTGTGGTTTCGGAATTCTGCATGTTTGGTCCCTGTATTTTAAAAATTACGTCAAACTCCCTTGTGGTTTTAAAAACGATGCATCGTTAGTCCCTGCCGTCAAAAAATAACTATGCATGAGTTGTACGCGCTAGACATGCGACTGTTTTGACTGTGCATGCCCCGCTCGTGCAAACTGACTTTTTTACCTCTGGTTGACCAATTATTAACCTTTGACTACAGGGACCAAATGTGCAGAATTTTGAAACCACAGGGAAGTTTTGCGTAATTTATCAATTTAGACCAATTTAGTATAATTTAGACCAATTTATTATTATTATAACTATTATTATTGATTAAAAAGACAATCGAAACACATTCCAACAATTATATCAACATTCCCGTAACACAACTTGATAAATTCATCTATATTTTCATTGCAAATTACCAACATCCCGAACATGGCAATCAAAATGCCACGATACATCAAAAAATTCAAAACATTCCCATAACACCATGTCAATCAAAACATCCCCTTATACAGCTTCACGACAAAAATAATCAAACCAAAAACTCGACCTAAGATTTTGGGGGCTTCACGACCAAAAACTTGTAGTGAACAGGTAATAGTTTTTACGACCTGGGATTTTGGGGGCTTCGCGACCGCGACCCGACCAGAATAACTTCACGACCACGATCTGACCAAGTAGTTTCACGACCTCAACCTGGGGGCTCGATGGAGAGGACTACTGCGAATGTTAGGTCTGACGACCCGGTTCGACGGAGAGGACTACTACAAGTGTTCGTCGGAGATTGCGAGAAGTAGGCAGATCTGATGATGACGACTGAGGAAAACTTTTGGAGTTTGAGATTATTAATCGTGGTAATTTTATATTTTACATTAATTTAGGGATAGGGGTAAATTCGGAATATTATTTTTTATTAACGTCCGTTTAGCTTATTTTAACGGAAGGAGCAAGTGTGCAGAGTTTAATAATCCACGAGTGTATTACTAGCTATTTTTAAACCACATGGATGAAACGTGCAGAATTTTTAAACCACAGGGGGTATAGCGTAATTTACCCTAATTTTTATTAACGTCCGTTTAGCTTATTTTAACAGAAGGGGCGAGTGTGCAGAGTTTAATAAACCACGAGGGTATTACTAATTATTTTTAAACCACAGGGATGAAACGTGCAAAATTTTTAAACCACAAGGAGATATAGCGTAATTTACCCAATATGTTATAGTATTCCCTATTTATTTATTTATTTATTTATTTCATTTGAGAATACAAATCATTCATAGATTTGAATGTTATTATTTTAGGCAAAATAGCTCTACTAGGGACTGAAGTTTGACTTATTTATCACTTAAGGGACTAAACTTTAAAATGTATCAAAATAGGGACTCAAGTTTATTCCGTTATACACATTAGGGACTCCGTTATTTTAATCCGTTAAGGTTTAACGGATTGCTGACATGGCCGTTAAGTGCCACGTATCAGTATTTTATTGGTCGTTAATAATAATAAAATATTTAGATTTTTGTATTAATAATAAAATAATAATAAAAAATATAAAAATATAAAAAATATAGAAGTCTAAAAAATATAAAAGATAAAAAATTTGGAATTATTTTTAGAAATTGAAACTTTTTTTTTTTAAATTTGTAATATTAATATTAAAAATCGGATGTTTTTATTTAAAGTTCAAAAAAAATTAAAAATTAAAATATTTGGATCTGATTTATAATTACTCTTTAATTTGTTTTTTTAGATTTTTAGATTTTTTTAAAATAATATTAATTTATTAATATTATGAAAATTAGATCCAGTTTTTTATTTATGAAAAATAATATCCCATTTAAAAAAACATTTTACAAATTAAATCAAATTTTTTTATTTTTTATTTTTTATTTTCAAACTTTAAATAAAAACATCCGTTAAATACTAATATTCCAGATTTTATTTTAAAAAAATAAAGTTTCAATTTTTTCAAATAAAATCCAGATTTTTATATTTTTTATTATTATTTTATTATTAGTACAAAAATCTAAAAAATATTATTATTATTTTATTATTATTACCGACCAATAAAATACTGACACATGGCACTTAACGGCCATGTCAGCAATCCGTCAAAACTTAACAAATTAAAAATAACAGAGTTCTTAACGTGTATAACGGAATAAACTTAAGTCCCTACTTTGATACACTTTAAAGTTTAGTCCCTTAACTGATAAAAATGGCAAATTTCAGTCCCTAGTAGAGCTATTTTGCCACTGTTTTACGAAGTAAAATAAAAAGCCCATTTATGGAAAGATATGAGCCTAAACAAATACGTATACTCTCTGCTATTCATAATATACTAGCGTACAGTTTGTCGAATTTCGACAAAAATTACTTATGTCGTAATTTAAAATAGAAACTTAAAATATAATTTAACACTTTGTTGATAACTGATTGGACCAGCGTAACGTGTGCTGACCAAATGAGTTGGATCACTAAATTTTATTGATCGTAATATCTGTGATAGAGCCGAGCTGAACTTTTAAGCCGGTCTAAATTGCTTTCTTGTTTATTACAAGTCTTCTTTTGTTTTTTCCACTCTCTCTGTCTCTCTTTTTATCAAAAATTCCAAAGTCCTTTCTTATCATACATTCTCTCTATATATAGAAAATATTGGTCAATCAGGAGGCGACAGTTGGAGAATGTTTGGGAATGCATCCAAACACTTGTCAGAGGGAGAGTGCGCCTTAGACATATGGCGGCCTTTAGGGATTGCTTTGGGAAGAGTGAGGACATAGTACATTAACTATCTTGTGTGCCTGTTCCGCATGTCATGTGTGCCTGTTCCGCATGCTTCTGGCGATGCTTATCCGTTGTGGTCGGTACTGGGGTCGGCCCTCGGGTCTCCTGTTGTTCTGATCGGTCATGCCATGAAGGTGTTTTGGAGCGTATTTATCCTGGATCTGGTCGGCCCTTTCATCCTTGCTCCGGACTGGTCATCGGGTCGGGCCCAGGTATTTGACGGTTCTGTCTGGTCCAGTCTTAACGGGACCTGGGAGTAAATTTGATACGTACTCGGTCGGTGCTCCCTGTTACTCTGGTCGGCCTGTTTACCCGGAAATCAGTTCTTTTGTCCTCTGGTCCTCTTAATCGGGATGGTTGAGCTGGCGGGGAGCGCATACGTGGATGCCAAGGCGGATGGGCTATCAACAAGAGCCTCCGGGTCTAGGGCCATGCCGGGTGGCCGGGGCTAGAGTCGATTTGTAGTTATGCCGAGCCAGCTTCTTAGGGAGGATGGGATTCTCGAAGGGACGTCTCTTTGAGAGATGTGTCGGATCGATTTCTGCGTCTTTGTGTGATAATGAGGGACGCATGGCAAAATTTGATTTGACGGCATCACCCACGCGTCCTTGGTACTCGCGACGGTTCAGTTTTACGCGTCAGGCATTTAACGCCCGTCTCTCATTATAAATAGAGGCGTTCTTCCTCTTTCTTCTTTCTTTTCACTTCCGCCCTTTTTTCCAATTTCTTGCAGAGAAAAAGCTCCGGTAAGTTTCTTTTCTTGCTTTTTTTTCATTTCAAGTAACCGACATGTCGGATCTGGTGGATGTGAGGGCGGCGGAGTTGGCCGTGTCACCGGACCGTACGGGGGTGGCGGATTTGTCTGTAGGGGGGACGCCCGTCGACTGGAGTGATGAGGAGGGAGGCAGAAAGGTAGCGAGGTCTCCAGGACTTGAGGAGGCAGAGGTGGTGGTGCCGCTGGTGGCGGTTGGCGGAGCTTCGGATGAGGAAGAGGAAGATGAGCCTGAGGAAACTTGGGTTTGGCCTCGACTGTCCCTTTTCGTGGAGGCGGCGTGGGACTCGGCCTCGATCCGCAGCGTCGTTACGGAGGAGCAACTGGTGGCCTGGCGGCGGCGGTTTAAAATCCCGGCGGCAGTGCGGATGTTCGTCCCGTATCCTGATGAGAGGCCTCAACTTCCGCCGTTTGGCTGCATGGTCGTGTATTACCGCTCCTTGTTGGTGGGGCTGAGGTTCCCGCTTCTTTTGGCTCTGTCCCGATTCCTGAGGCAGTGGGGCCTTCCTATTACCCAAATTCATACCAACGCCTGGGCTCGAGTGGTGGGTTTTTTCATTCTTTTCAACCAGCAAGGTTGGCCCGAGCCCAACTTTGAGGAATTTAATAGCCTCTTCCTGTGGAGGTTGGTCGGAAGATCCGGCTCGGCTGGTTTTATTTGACAGCTCTGCATGCCATGCACAAGGAGGTGGTGGATGTGCCGGAGACTATACACAACTGGAAGGAGCAGTAGTTTTACATTGGGGGAGATTGGAGGAGCTCGGTGGATGAGTTTGAACCCGGCGTTGTGGATGCGGCTTCGGGTCCCGCAGCACTTTATTGCAAAAATGCGTAAGTATTGTGTATTCTGTTCTGTTCGTTTTTGTCTAACGCTCATCATTTGTTTCCTATGCAGATCATATTCCGGCGCATGAGACGTCCTCTGAGTTTGACAATCAGATTGAGAAGCTTTTAGAGCTTTCCCCCGAGCAGAGGAAGTCGCACCTCCTTACCACCGAGGAGAATCTTTGGGCCGTCGGTCTTCGATCTACCGACCCGAATATGTTTGATTCAGGTATTTTTTTATTTAATTTTAATATACTCCTCTCGTTTTTCCAGTTTCTCGGATCAAGGGTGCGTCAGGGAGGAGGGAAACTCTGGCGCGATGGGTGGAAAGATTGGCTGCTGAAGCCCTCGAGCGGAGGAAGCGTGCGGGGGCTAAGTGAAAGAGGGAAGGCACCGACCCCGAGACCAGTGTTAATAAGGCAGAGGTCGAGCCTGTGACTGAGCTGCCTCCATTGCCGAGCCCTGTTCGTACTGGCCGGGCGGAGGCTGTCGTGGATTTGGAGGGGCATTACCTTCCAGTAAACAAGGACCGGGAGGACCCATGTGCCGAGATGCAGGGGAGGAGGCCACGCTGGTTTTTGAACTATGTTCGGGCGGACACTCCTACCGCTGATATGTTTGGCTGGGTCCCGCCGGCTGTTGCTGAGTCAAGTCATGTTCCTATTCGGGGATGGACGCCGAAAATGGAGCTGGTTACAAATGACATGGATCCCGCCGAGCAGATCCAGTTTGGAAATGCTCGGCTCGGTCGTGCACTAGGAACCTATGTGAAGGCTGCTGGGGAGTTCCAGGCCCTGGTTGAGAAGCATAAAAAGGTGGTGGCCGAGATTCAAACCCTGCGGGCGGAGCATCATCTCTGCTCGTCTATGATCAGGTCCCTAGAGGAGGAGATAGCCTCCATGAAGGGAGAGATGGAATCCTCGAGAGCCATGCTGGCAAGGCCGATATATGGAGGGACAGAGCCCGCGACATGACTGAGGCGATCCGGCCTGAACATGAGGCTTATCTTAGGGATACAAGGGCCCGACTCGAGCGCATGACCGAGCAGGTTAATACCTGCGAGGCTACGGGCTACGCCAAAGGTTTGGCTTCCGGGGCAGCCGCTTTCAAGAAGACGGCTGGATACGAGGAGCTGCTCAATTTGAATTACGTCTCCACCTGGTACGATATGTTGGATCTCATAAAGGAGGGGAAGGCGGTTGAGGAATTTAGTACTTATATCATGGGTCGGGCGTCCGACCTTCAGGTGGATCCGATAGAGGCCGATGAGGCTGCAAGGGGTGCGGATGCGGCCCTGCCGGTGAGGGTGAGGGGCAGTCGTTTCAGGCGGCTGTCCAGAGTGGCGGAGCCGAGTAGCATTAGCCTTTATTTTGTATATGGCCTGCGTGCCTCCTCAGCCTTTTCTTTCCCTTAACTTTTCCTCGATGTTTTCATAAAAAATGTTTTTCGAATGAATAAGATTTCCTTTATAGTACCTATTTAGTTGTTTTCTTTTGGATGTTCAGACAGGGTTAGTTCGGCCATTGTTTTTTCGATGTCCTCAACGGATGGTGCCGAGGCGAGCTTGGTCCTTCATAGTGCCGAGACGAGCTCGGTCTTATAGTGCCGGTGGAGCCGGTCATTCATAATGCCGAGGCGAGCTCGGTCTTATAGTGCCGGAGGAGCCGGTCATTCATATTGCCGAGGCGAGGTCGGTCTTATAGTGCCGGAGGATCTGGTCATTCATATTGCCGATGCGAGCTCGGTTTTATAGTGTCGGAGGAGCCGGTCATTCATAGTGCCGAGGCTAGGTCGGTCTTATAGTGCTGTAGGAGCGGGCATTTATAGTGCCGAGGAAAGCTCGGTTTTATAGTGCCGGAGGAGCCAGTCATTCATAGTGGGGAGGCGAGCTCGGTCTTGTAGTGCCGAAGGAGCCGATCATTCATAGTGCCGAGGCGAGGTCGGTCTTATAGTGCCGGAGGAGCCGGACATTCATAGTGCCGAGGCGAGGTCGGTCTTATAGTGCTGGAGGAGCCAGTCATTCATATTGCCGAGGCGAGCTCTGCCTTATCGTGCTGAAGGAGCCGGTCATTCATAGTGCCGAGTCGAGATCGGTTATATAGTGCCGGAGGAGCCGGTCATTCATTTCGCTGGTAGGAGGCCCCTCGAAGTGGGGTTTTCCATTACCTTATCGACTGATGATTGTCGCCCTCGGCTTTCCCAATTATAGTTAGTTATTTCCTGGGGAGATCGGTCCTGACGAGTTCGGAGCGGGTTCTGGGTAAATCGCCTCAGCCAGTATCGTCGCATACCGTAATTAAGGCTGTGACGAGGTCTCACAATATTCTGTATTATGACCCATCGATTCATGATATTTGCATAAGCGGGTCTGATCCATTTCATTCGGATCCTTGTAGATCGGTCGGGGGGCTGGGAGCAAATCCTTGTTCTTAATTTGGTAGAATATGGCCGCAGCCCCTACCGAATATATTTCGGCGTAGTTGGCCATGAGATCAGTCCTTTGCCTCCTGAAATTTTCGGTTGTTGGGGTGGCCATAGAGGAGCCTGTCTCCTTATTCTCCCGATGGGGTTCTTGGCGGGCTTCCCTGGAGTCGTGCTGGTCTCCTTTCTTTTCGTTCGATCCTGGCGGATATGCGGGCATGACTAAGACTTGGGCCGGCATATCTTCCTCGGAAGCGATATGGGAGCTGGAGCGTTCCAAGAACTCCTGGTATGTGCGGGGGGTGCTCTGGCACACCGTCCAACGGAAGAATGAATTTTTATGGAGGCCGACTTGAGCGATTATGGCCAGCGCATCGTCAGGCATTGGTTCAGTTTCCAATATCTGCTTATTAAATCGGGATATATAATCCTTGAGGGATTCTTTAGGTCCATGCACGATGGAGGCGATGGCACAACGCGGGGCGACACGCACCAGTCACCAGAGATCCTATAAAGTTAGACTGGAACGCCGCTGTGAGCTGAGTCCATGTTTGAACCGAATGATGGGGTAGCGGTCGGTACCATCTTTGGGCCCTTTCCCCTAAAGTTAGGGAAAACATCCCGCATCGGAATGCATCTTAAGACCCGTGAAGGTCCAGTCATGAATTATAATACTCGAGATGGGCGTTCGGATCAGTCTCCCCATTATTTTGGGGGACATTCAGCTTTTCTGGTAGAGGCTCTGCCAAAATGCTGGGGGCCAGGGGGCTCTCCTGGCCGTTGAGCCATTCGAAACTCATGGATGATTGGAGTCGCTTATTCTCGAGCTCTGTGAGGCCTTTTTTGAGGAACTCAATTTCGCTCGAGTTGTTGCCCGGGGGCTGGGGAGCCATTTTTGCCGGGAAGTGGGATTGATGAACGGTCTGGGCCTTAGCTTGATCACGACCCCAGATGGTTCAAGTCGGTGTCGCATTTCCTGTCTTCCTCCTGTTTCCTAGTTGCTCGAAAACCGATAAGGGGTGGGAGGCAGGGCGTTCGCCGGAGGGATGGGGACTTTCACCATGTCCCTCCGCCGCGTCCTCAACGACCCAGAAGATGGATCGTTTCTTGTCGGGGGGCATCCGGACGGGTTGTTGGTAACTGGATGTCACATCCCGGGACCCCTCCGCCGTAGCATGATATTGTCCGCTCTGGGCGCTCTCCGCTGAGCTGGCCCTCACGATTTTGTTTCTGGGAACCCAGCGAGCAACTTCCCAGGAGGTCACCCATCCTGAGACTGCTCCTCGCACCAGCACGCTTAACTTCGGAGTTCTCATCACCCCGAAGCCACTAGGCTCCCAAAAGGCCTCATGCTATAAGGTGTCACAGCACGCTTAAATAAGGCACTTCGCCCGCCCTATGCTAGTCGGTGTAGGATATCACAATTCGTCCCTCCTCAAAGGACCCGACGTCCTCGTCAGCACACTCGCACGACACGGCAGAGTGGCTCTGATACCAAATTGTCACTGTTAGGAATACTTGTTAGATTTTGATGATGTCATTAATATAAAATCAAATGTTTATTACTTGGCAAAAATGTAAGGAAGAACCAAATGAGTATCTTCCATAGGCCAAATATGTTAAGTATAAAACTTGGCAAAATGTAAAGAAGAACCAAATGAGTATCTTCTGTAGGCCAAAAATTAGTTAGGCTAAAATCGGCTAAGAACTGAGTACAGCTAAGTCCATCAGAGAGGATCAGTCGAGTCGAGTCAGAGTAGTTCTAGTCAACACAATTTATCAGAGAAGTTTGACCAGACTGCAGCCAAGGTACCTCAGACAAGTCACCTGATCAGATAAGTCACAAACAGTGAACATCAGAGAGGTCCAGACTGCAGAGATGTTAACTGCTCATCAGCCTAGTCGAAGTCAGCCAAGTACTCCAAGTCCACGTCAGCATGCGTTGAAAAGTCAAGTATTACGGAAAGTCACATGCAACGTGAAGAGACAAATTGAAGTGATTCCCGCAAGAGATATGAATTAAAAAAGCTATCCAGACCCACCTTGAAGACTTTAATCGTTTTATAATCAAAAGATTCGGCGCATCACATGCAGAGTCTTCACAACGGTTGGAAGATAGATTAAAATAATGGGAATCTAGCCTTGCAACGTTCAGAAAGATTAAACAAAGAAGTCTCCCTCCAACGGACGGATTTGTTCAAAAGATTTGCAACGGCTACAAGGAAAAAGCTCAGAGATCGTGACCTATATATATCCGAAGATTTGAAGCTGAGCAATCACCGGTGCGAACATACTTTCAAGCGATCAAAGCATTCAAGCAATCAAAAAGCAATCTATAGCATCGTGAAAAAAGCGGTTCTAAAAGTTCGTACTTAAAGAAGCTCTTAGTTGGAGAAGACAAAAATACTTGTCTATAATCCTGAGTTCGGGGTACTTCACTGGTTGAAGTTAGAGACTGTAAAGGCATCCAAGGATCGAGGATCAAGAGGTGCAAGGCAGTCAAGTGTGGTACAACGGCACGGATTTCCACCGTTGGAAGTCATGTAGTTTTGTTTGAATCATTGTAATATTTATCACTGGTTGAGAATTATAGTGAATTCATCTCCAACTGGTTTGGAGAAAAGTGGATTAGTAGAGGATTACCCCACCTCTGAGACCACTATAATCGCCTACGTTCTTTACTGTTTTATTGCATCATACTTTAACTGCTGCATTCATTGTTAAGTGTTTCATTAGTTGCTTTCTATTTGTCATCAGCTGACTTCCGCATATATTAAAGAACAAACGACTCCAAGTCATTTGTTTACCTATCAGCTGAAGAAACTCACTCTTCGTGAAAAAGAGTTTAAGAGTTTCTACAAGTCTATTCACCCCCCCTCTAGACTTGTACCTGGACGACTTGTGACCTACAAGTGGTATCGGAGAGGTTGGTTCATTTATTTCATGAACCAGATCTATATCAGATATATATCTTTACTCTCATTTTATAATGGAACACATGCATTCTAGACTCCCTGTGTTTTCAGTTGACGAGTATGATCTTTGGAAGATAAGGATGCAGGCACACTTATCTTCTATCCATGATGACATGTGGTGCATCATAGAGGATGGTCCATTCATCTTCGAGAAGGACAACACAACAGAGGAGATCGCAGCAGGGAAGCCAGAGAAGATTCCAAAGAAGAGGACAGAGCTGACTCCCGAAGAAAGAAAGTTGGCAAATCTTGATAACCGGGCCAGAGATGTGTTATATCAAACTCTTGACAAATCCACCATGGTCAAGATAAAGAACTGCAAGAATGCCAAGGAAATCTGGAACACATTAGCTTTAATGTGTGAGGGAACGGAGCTAATCAAAGAAAATAAATTGTCAATCGCCATTCAAAAGTTTGACAATTTCAAAATGAAGAACGGCGAATCAATAGATCAAGTGGACACAAGGTTCACTGAGATTATTAATGAGATCAACTCCCTCGGCAAAACCTATGGCAACAGGGAAATGGCACTGAAGGTTCTCAGATCTCTCAACCCTGAATGGAGCATGAAGGCCGTGGCCATGAGAGAGTCCAAGGACCTGAATAAGATAAAGATCCAAGAGCTGTTCTCTGATCTGAAGGCTTATGAGTTCGAGCTTCCAATTTCATCCTCAACTGAGCCTGCAGAGAAGGGAATAGCATTTGCAGCCGAGTCCCCTGCCAAGAGCCTATCTGATGTAAAGCCTCCAAATCCACTAGATTTTGAGGAAGAAATGGCGTTTATAATGCAAAGGTTCAGCAACTTTAGAAAGAACTACTCCAAATACAAGAAAAATTATAAGGAGAATCCAAGAAGGAACCAGAAAGCTGGAAGCTGGAAAGTAGAGTGCTACAATTGTCACAAGATAGGACACATCCAAATGGACTGTCCTGAGCTCAAGAAGGACGAAAGCAAGAAGGAGGTGGGCAGAAAAGAAGATAGAAGAAAGGCCCTCATCGGAGAAGACCAAGAGCATGTCGAATCAAGCAGTGGATTCTTTTCTGATGAAGATGAAGAGTATGACTGCCTAATGACAAACCTAGCTGATGAAGAGGTAACTTCTAAACCCACCGGTTCAAATAATAGCTCAGCCATATCACAAGATATAGATCTGCACGAATCGGTAAATCAGTTATTTAAAGATTTTGAAACACTCAAATCTGCACACCAAACTGTATCAGCAGAGAAGACTCAACTGCAAGATGAGAATAGGTAGCTGAAAAATGATTTCGAAAAACTCAGCCTAGAACTGAATAAGGTTGAGATAACTGCAGCTGACTTTAAAAACCAGGCTGATGTTAATACAGCTGAGATAAACCGGCTAACCATTTTACTTAAAGAAAAATCAGCTGCACTTGCTCATGCCAAAGCTGAGTTCACTAAGCTGACACAGGTAAATAAGACTCAGGCGCAGGAAATAACCTCCCTGAAGGCGTCTTCAACCCTGGAAGAATTGTGTACCAATAAAAGGTCACTATATTCCAAATCAGGCCTTGGATATGATCCTCACACTCCCTCTAGTTCTAAAAGAAAGTTTATCAAGGGAGAAACAATTGTCTCGACTGTTGAGCCTACATATAAACCGATATTTAAAAACAGGCAACAACCAAGTCACATGTCTAGGCTGCAGTCAGGTTACACAAGGCAGCCACCTAGACAGGCGACTAGGCAATGGCCCAGGCAAAAGCAGCAGCCCAGACAACATGCCCACTATTACCAACAACTCCTTAAAAACAGATTTCAAAATGGGAGGGGCAGATGGAAACCTCAAGGTTATTCCAATTTCCAAAATGAACAAGTGTGGAGACTTCAAAGATTTAATAAATGGTCTCAGCCAAGATTTAGAAATGGCCCACACTATCAAAATTTTGAGGAATATCCAGTATACAATCCCAACAGGAGATTCAGACCTCGACCTTACACACCTTATGAGGGTTATAATAATAATAACTACTTTCACAATCTAAGGAGAAATCAATTCTCCAGGAAAACAGCTAACCCCAAAGGACCCACACAGATTTGGGTACCTAAATCTCTGCTTGTCTGATTGCAGAAAAGGTGGAAGAACTACAACCACATCTCCACAAGCTCAAATTTTGGACGTGAAGAATGGTTTGTAGATTCTGGATGCTCGAGGCATATGACCGGAAACAAGAAGATGCTGTCCAAATACACCAAAGAAAGAGGTCCCGATGTAACCTTTGGAGATAGCTCTAGAGGACAAACAAAGGTCTTTGGAGAGCTGCACCGAGGAAATATTGTGATATCCAAAGTTCATTATGTCAAAGGGCTCAAATACAACCTCCTGAGCATAAGCCAGTTCTGTGACGAGAAGAACCTAGTAGTCTTCACCATCTGGAAGTGTATGGTGATAGATATCTTATCTGGATAAGTAAAGCTACAAGGTTTCAGAAGGAGAGATGTCTATATGATTGATTGGAACACAGGAACACCTAACTCCTGTTTTCTATCCAAGACAGTAGCTGAGAATGGATGGCTGTGGCACAAAAGATTATATCACCTGAACTTCAAATCCATCAACAAGATCAGTTCTCAAAAGCTGGTCAGAGGACTTCCAAATGAAGCATTCAAGAAGGAAGCGCTTTGTGATGCATGTCAGAAAGGAAAGCAGACCAGAGCATCGTTCAAGCCAGTCCAGCCTACAACTCTCACAACAAGGATCTTAGATCTACTCCACATGGATCTATTTGTTCCTATCAAGCCAAGGACTCTGAACGGCTGAAAGCATGCACTTGTTATAGTAGATGATTATTCAAGGTACACTTGGATTATCTTCCTATATAAGAAAAGTGAAACCTTGACCAAGCTACCTGAGCTGCTGAGAAGGATCCAGAATGAGAAATCCCTATCCATAATCAAGATCAGATCAGATAGAGGAGGAGAGTTTCTCAACAAGGCGATAACTGATTACAAATGATCGAATGGGATCCAAAGATGAGCTCTGCGGCCGGACTCCCAGCAGAATGGTGGTGCTGAAAGAAGAAACAGAACCACTGAAGGAAGCGGCAAGGTCCATGATTGCGAAGCACTGCCAAAAGGTTCGGGTGAAGTCACAACATGACTGTCACACCCGCAGCAGGAGTATGATAGTAGGGAGACATGGCAAAACTCCCTATGAGGTTTGGAATAATAGAACTCCTACTGTTGCTTACTTTCATGTTTTTGGTTGTAAGTGTTTCATCCACAACAACGGTAAAACACAACTAAATGCCTTTGATGCTAAAACTGATGACGGTCTCTTTATGGGATATTCACAAAGAAGCAGGGCATATAGAGTTTTCAATAAAAGAACCTTAGTTGTGGAAGAAACACCCCATGTTGTTTTTGATGAATCTACCGTTGAGTACAGGAAGCAAGTTGAGCTAATTGAGAACAAGCTCAAGTCAGCAACACTTGAAGAAGTCATTGTACATGACACTGGAATGGTGGACTCACCTGCAGACCAGCCTGAAGACCCAACTGTAGCTACTGAAGACCCAACTGCAGATCAGACAGGATCACCAAATCTATCTGATCCAGATTGCACGATGAAGACCAGCCAGTAGGCCGATAAAGACTCACCTGCAGATCAGATCCAACCTGCAGATGACAAGACGGTAGCTGATCTAGTTGCAGACCAGAACCCAGATGATGCAGAAATCCACCAGAGCAATCCAACAGGGGGAACAAACCCAGAAGAGGACGACATCCCCAAGTGGCTCAAAGATCACCCAATCCAGCAAATCATCGGAAAGTTGACTGATGGAGTTAAGACAAGACAGTCAACCCTACCAGCAGGAATGGCTATGTTCTCATGCTTTATGTCACAAATAGAACCTAAAACTACAGAACAAGCCCTAGAAGATTACTCTTTGATAAATGCCATGCAAGAGAAATTGGAGCAGATGAAAAGAAACAAAGTTTGGGAACTAACAGACAGACCTAATCACAAGAAAGTTATTGGCACCAAATGGGTGTACAAAAATAAGAGTGATGAAGATGGAGATGTTGTTAGGAATAAGGCCAGACTTGTAGCAAAAGGTTATGCACAGTGTGAAGGAATAGATTTTGATGAAACCTATGCACCTGTTGCAAGATTGGAGGCCATCAGACTATTCCTCGCATATGCTGCATTCAAGGATTTTGAAGTATATCAGATGGATGTAAAGAGTGCTTTTCTAAATGGAATCCTAGAAGAAGAAGTCTATGTAGAGCAACCCCCAGGTTTTGTCAAAGGAGACAAAGTCTATAAGCTGTTAAAGGCTCTCTATGGACTTAAGCAAACACCTAGAGCGTGGTATGAAACATTGTCTTTGTTTCTTGAGAAAAATGGTTTTTGCAAAGGGAAAGTGGACAAAACCCTATTTAGAGTGGAGCACGAAGGACACATATTAATAGTCCAGATATATGTGGATGACATCATATTCGGATCAACCAATCCAGAGCTATGCGAGAAATTCTCCAACTTCATGCAAGGAGAATTTGAGATGAGTATGATGGGAAAGCTTAACTTCTTTCTCGGACTACAAGTTAAGCAGATGGAAAAAGGAATTTTCATCAACCAAGCTAAGTATACCAAAGACCTTATCAAGAGATATGGAATGGAATCAGCCAAGCCAGCAAGAATTCCTATGAGCACAAGTACTCATCTGGATGCAGACGAGGCAGGCATATCAGTGGACTCAACCCACTACAGAGGACTCATTGGATATCTTTTGTACCTCATCGCAAGCGAGCCGGACATATCTATCTTTGTTGGAGTTTGTGCGCGATTCCAGTCCAAGCCGAAGCAATCACACCTAGATGCAGCCAAGAGGATAATAAAATACCTTAAGTCTACAATCAATGTTGGACTATGGTATCCCTAGGATGATAATTTCAAGCTGTCAGGATACTCAGATGCAGATTTCGCAGGATGCAAAATCAACAGGAAGAGCACTAGTGGAACGTGCCAATTCCTAGGAACCAGGTGATATCTGGTTTAGCAAGAAGCAGGTTTCTAACTCTATCTCCACTACAGAGTCAGAATACCTAGTTGCAGGTAGCTGTTGTGCACAGATTTTATGGATTAGATGGCAGCTAAGGGATTATAATATCATTGCCAATGAAGTTCCTATCTGGTGTGACAACAATAGTGCTATTGCAATAACCAACAACCCGGTGTTGCATTCAAGGACGAAGCACATTGATGTTAAGCACCACTTCATCAGAGACCATGTGCTTAACAAAAGGGTTAGAGTTGAAAGAGTCGGCCTGAGACTATCAAATAGTGACATCTTTACCAAACCCTTGCCGGAAGAAAGATTTTGGAGGCGAGCGAGATCTTGGATTACTAGATTGGGAATCTAGTAATCTTGAAGCAAGTGAAGCATTTCGGAGGAAGGACGGACCCAATCAAGAATCGGATCCTAGGCGATGCGAGGCAAGAAGACGAAGGATGGACAAAGCAACCTAGGCGATCGAATATCGGGCGAAGTCAACTCACCTGATGCAGAGCGGTCAACAGTCAACAAATCAGACCAGCTAAGTTTTCTAAACTGACCTCTGAATATTTAATTATTATCTGCCAAATTCATAATATTATTATATTAATTTTGGTTCACAAATGGCATTTAAATATATATTTTCGATCTACAAGTGGCATTTTAATACACGCGTCAATCGCTTATTAAATCGACCTCCACGGTGGCCAATCAAAACCAACCGTCAAATTTTAAAATGGACCACCGATTCAAATTTGAAATTCAAAAGAATCTCAAAAGGTGTACCACCGTTTCAAATATATTATAAATTAATCCATATGTCTTTTCATCTTATTTATAAAGGAAAGAAAACCCTTTACTTTACCCTTTTACGCTTACCAGAAACCCTAGATTTTTCAGAGCAAAAATTCCTTGAACACCAAATACACTAACATCTTTTGTTTGCAGAAATGGCATCCTACTTCGAAGACGTCAACCTGAAGGCAGTCAAGGACCAGATTATTTTCTCACTGGTCGTCGATTTTGAAGGCTTATTGGAAGCTAATCTGGAGGATTAAGATGTGCTTAACCTAATCCGCGCGATGAAACTCAATGGGATCTACCCATTCCTAGACATCAACCCTCAACATCTGTACAAAGAGGATGTTATCGCGTTCTATCGCGAAGCCTGTATAATTCAAGATGGAATTTAGAGCACAATCGGTGGAAATCAGGTCGACATATCTCGAGAGTCGATCCGTACTGTTTTCGGTATGAAGCACCGCGGCATAGCCGTCGAAGCTCTCAAGCAGTCCGCCACCGAAACCTGGAAGAAGATCAAAGTGGAGAATTTGCCGGAAAAGCTGAAGCTCACTGCCAAGAGGAGTGAGATTAAGAGAGTTTATCGTTTTGCGTTGGATATAACCAACAAAATAATCATGGAGATGGCCGGCAGTTATGATCAACTGTCGTCGGCGAAATTTATGGTGCTGGGAGCACTAATTCAGGATGAAGAAATTGACTGGGCATATTACATATTCAGGCAACTCGTTCGAGAGGTCAACAAAGCCGAATGGCTTGTTGATGAGAAGAGATTTAAACAAAGCTCGCGTTTGGAACGCAGCTGAGTTGGATGCTGGAAAAGACAAGCATGGCGAAGGGAAGCACTGACCCCTTCCATCCCAACAAAAGACTTGGTCATCTGGACCAAGAGACGCTGAGAAAATTGGGAGGCACAAGGAGAGCAGCCCAGATGCTGAAGGACCTACCTGACACAAGGCCATACCCGAGATATTATTCATCAGGAGAGTCGGACCGACCTGCAGCCGACATCCCAACTGCAGTCGAGTCAGACATCGAGTCCGACGACACTCCCATAGCAGTCCGATTTAAGAGAAGGGGACCAGCCCCTGAAGGACCTTCTATCATGCAGTCATCACCAGAACCCTCTCCCAAGAGGCCCAGGAGACTGCAGTTTAGTGAGGAAGAGCAGTCAGATCATCTTGCCAGCCCCTCAGCCAGGTCACCAACTCACCTGGAAGACCAGCCTGCCCCAGGCAGCCTCGAGACTCAAATTGTGGCTGTACTCACCCCAGCCTACATCTCTGAGGAATAAGAAGCAGGTCTAATAATTTCTATCCCTGAAGCCAACTATATCTTTAACCTCTTAGAAAATAATACTTTCAATCTATCCATCGAACAACTACAACTTGTTAAACCTATAGCCTTAAAACAATCATTCCTTGAAGCTTTTGAAGAATGGAAATTTTTAAAATCCCTATCTTTTGTCAAACTTCAAACTTTTATTGACACTTGTGGTTGGGACTATCCCCAAGACACGGAGGATGTGCTGATAGATTTTTGTAAAACATCACACACAATTTTGATCCTTCAGGAGGACTGGTTCATGTCAAATTTTAAAACCAACATGGACCAGTTCATCCACTGTATTATGCTTAGTATTTTTGATGGATCTTATGAGAAAGTTGTTGAGGAGGTAGTTGAAAAGGAAATTAGGATTGAGGAGGTAGATGGAGAAGAAAATAAAGAAGTTGTTGTTTTGGACGATGAAGAAGAAGAGTAGGAGGAGAGCAGAGAAGAAGAAAAGATTTTAGTTGAAAATCAACCTGAGGAAGTGGAGAAGACAGAAGAGTTGAATGAGGAAGAAGAAGAAGAAGAAGGAGAAGAAGTCGAAAAGGAAGAAGATGAAAGAGAGAAGGAGAATGATGAAGGTGAGGATGATGACGCGGATGAAGGAGAAAAGGATGGGAAGGATGATGACAATAATGATGATGATGATAATGATGATGATGATGGAGGAGATGAAGGAGCTGAAAAAGAAAATGAAAAAGAAAAGGATGAGGAAAAAGAAAAGGAAAATATTGAAGAAAAGGAGAAAGAGGAAGAGAAGGCAGAAGAAGAAAAGGAGGAGGAACATGAGAAAGAGGAAGAGAAGGCAGAAGAAGAAAAGGAGCCGGAGCCAGAGCCAGAGCCGACACAAGAAGCTACAGATAGGACTGTGGTACCTGCCCGATACACCAGCCTAGACGCGGAGTTAGCTGAGGACTCCAGATCAGGGACCCCAGAGAAGACCCCATCTGGAGTACCAGCTGCAGACAGAAGCTTGCATTCCAGTGGTTCAATTGCAGAAGGCTCAGGAGAGCACGCTCCACCAGCTCAGATATCACCTGCCATGACTGAGCTGATCAGGCAGATAGTGAAAGATACAATTGGAGAGTTGCTGGCATCTCAGGTCACTCCTGACCTTCAATCCATCAATGCAAAGATCGACACTTTGTTGCAGAGAGAAGTTTCTCAGCCTCCTCCCCCTACCAACAACAGAATGTCATTTGGCATGTCTGATTAGATGAGCAGAATAGAGCAGCAATTGACTACCCTAGTTGATGCTGGCAAAAATGGGGAAGATAGAGTTCAGGGGGAAGAAAGTAATCAAAGAGAGATAAGGGCAGAGCTAAGAACAAAAAAGAGGCAAGATATCCTTCAAATTGAAGGACCATCAAGCCTGAAAAAGGAAGGGAGGATCAGATCCAGAACAGGCTGACCAGCCTGAAGGCAAGAAAAGGAGGACTAGAGGAGGTCTTGAGCCTACTCTAGAGTGGGAAGGAAAGGAGTTGTGGTTTGTGGAGGATTTTGTTCCATATGAAGCTCTGGAAATGTGGGGATCTGCAAGAAAGAAGTTTATCAGAGACTACTACATCTGGGAAATACTCCAGGATGATAATCTCTCCCCACAGCAAATTTTCATAAATTTCATGGAGGAAGCCCATCCGCAACTCTGGGCTATTCTGAAGAAACATGCTGGGAAACAAAATGCCTATCCCAGGATTCCTGTATTCACTGCCAAAGATCCTCTTACTATGGAAAGAGGAGGTGCGTTGGATGAACTTACGCTACAAAGGAAAATCAAGAAGCTATGTCTTGAGAACAAATTTTCATCCCAAGAAGAGCAAGCCTTCGCAGCTCTTGTCGTGAAAAGGAAGTATGGTCTTGCCCCAGTCAAAACAAGACCAATTGGAGCTAAACCCTTCAGACCTGCCAAACATCCTATTCGAAGAGGCAGAGGAAGAGGCAGATGACTCTTACTTATTTTTACTTGTAATGATTTATGTACTTAAAATTTTCTTGTAAAATTCAGACATGTACTTGTAAAATTAATTTTATAACAGTCTTTTTGAATGACAATTCCCAGTTGTCTCAAAAACTAGACTGGCTTTAGTTTGTGTCTTGCACTTAAGTGCAGACTTGATCATTTGATTACTTGTTTAAAGTTTTGCCATCATCAAAATAGGGGGAATTTGTTAGGAATACTTGTTAGATTTTGATGATGTCATTAATATAAAATCAAATGTTTATTACTTGGCAAAAATGTAAGGAAGAACCAAATGAGTATCTTCCATAGGCCAAATATGTTAAGTATAAAACTTGGCAAAATGTAAAGAAGAACCAAATGAGTATCTTCTGTAGGCCAGAAATTAGTTAGGCTAAAATCGGCTAAGTACTGAGTACAGCTAAGTCCATCAGAGAGGATCAGTCGAGTCGAGTCAGAGTAGTTCTGGTCAACACAATTTATCAGAGAAATTTGACCAGACTGCAGCCAAGGTACCTCACACAAGTCACCTGATCAGATAAGTCACAAACAGTGAACATCAGAGAGGTCCAGACTGCAGAGATGTTAACTGCTCATCAGCCTAGTCGAAGTTAGCCAAGTACTCCAAGTCCACGTCAGCGTGCGTTGAAAAGTCAAGTATTATGGAAAGTCACATGCAACGTGAAGAGACAAATTGGAGTGATTCCCGCAAGAGATATGAATTAAAAAAGCTATCCAGACCCACCTTGAAGACTTTAATCGTTTTATAATCAAAAGATTCGGCGCATCACATGCAGAGTCTTCTAGCAGTCGGAAGATAGATTAAAATAATGGGAATCCAGCCTTGCAACGTTCAGAAAGATTAAACAAAGAAGTCTCCCTCCAACAGACGGATTTGTTCAAAAGATTTGCAACGGCTACAAGGAAAAAGCTCAGAGATCGTGACCTATATATATCCGAAGATTTGAAGCTGAGCAATCACCGGTGCGAACATACTTTCAAGCGATCAAAGCATTCAAGCAATCAAAAAGCAATCTATAGCATCGTGAAAAGAGCGGTTCTAAAATTTCATACTTAAAGAAGCTCTTAGTTGGAGAAGACAAAAACTCTTGTCTATAATCCTGAGTTCGGGGTACTTCACTGGTTGAAGTTAGAGACTGTAAAGGCATCCAAGGATCGAGGATCAAGAGGTGCAAGGCAGTCAAGTGTGGTACAACGGCACGGATTTCCACTGGTTGGAAGCTGTTGTAGTTTTGTTTGAATCACTGTAATATTTACCACTGGTTGAGAATTATAGTGAATTCATCTCCAACTGGTTTGGAGAAAAGTGGATTAGTAGAGGATTACCCCACCTCTGAGACCACTATAATCGCCTGCGTTCTTTACTGTTTTATTGCATCATACTTTAAGTGCTGCATTCATTGTTAAGTGTTTCATTAGTTGCTTTCTATTCCTCATCAGCTGACTTCCGCATATATTAAAGAACAAACGACTCCAAGTCATTTTTTTACCTATCAGCTGAAGAAACTCACTCTTCGTGAAAAAGAGTTTAAGAGTTTCTACAAGTCTATTCACCCCACCCCCCCTCTAGACTTGTACCTGGACGACTTGTGACCTACAGTCACATCCCGGGACCCCTCCGCCGTAGCATGGTATTATCTGCTTTGGGCACTCTCCTCTGAGCTGACCCTTACGGTTTTGTTTCTGGGAGCCCAACGAGCAGCTTCCTAGGAGGTCACCCATCCTGAGACTGCTCCTCGCACCAGCACGCTTAACTTCGGAGTTCTCATCACCCCGAAGCCACTAGGATCCCAAAAGGCCTCATGCTATTAGGTGTCACGACACGCTCAAATAAGGCACTTTGCCCGCTCTCTGCTAGTCGGTGTGGGATATCACAATCCGCCCTCCTCAAAGGACCCGACGTCCTCGATACCAAATTGTCACATCCCGGGACCCCTCCGTCGTAGCATGATATTGTCCACTCTGGGCGCTCTCCGCTGAGCTGGCCCTCACGGTTTTATTTCTGGGAACCCAGCGAGCAGCTTCCCAGGAGGACACCCATCCTGAGACTGCTCCTCGCACCAGCACGCTTAACTTCGGAGTTCTCATCACCCCGAAGCCACTGGGCTCCCAAAAGGCCTCATGCTATAAGGTGTCACAGCACGCTCAAATAAGGCACTTCGCCCGCCCTCTGCTAGTCGGTGTGGGATATCACACTGGGCTTCAGATTGGTTCCTTTGGCTCCTCAATTGAGGATTACCACTTTGGGTCACCCGCGTCATAAAGGGCGCTCATCCCTTGAATGAATGCGGGGTGTTTAAAATATTCTGCCACCTTGAGCAAATCCTTTTCCTCCGTGGCGGGCTGTGGATCTGCTTGATGCTGGGAACTTCCTTGAGACATGATGTTAAAGGGATCGAGTTCTTGAAAGTTTGATGGATCTGCAATGATTTACGGAGGTGGACCCCCTTCCTCTAGCGCCAATTTGTTGATAACTGGTTGGATCAACGTATCATGTGCTGACCTGGACTAGGTGGATCGAAGCCACGTGGAAAACAATACAAAAGATCAAATGAGTTGGATCACTAAATTTTATTGATCGTAATATCTGTGATAGAGCCAAGCTGAACTTTTAAGCCGGTCTAAATTGCTTTCTTGTTCATTACGAGTCTTCTTTTGTTTTTCTCTCTTTCTCTTTCTCTCTTTTTATCAAAAATTTCAAAGTCCTTTCTTATCATACATTCTCTCTCTATATATAGCGAATCTTGGTCAATCGGGAGGTGACAGTTGGAGAATGTTTGGGAATGCATCCAAACACATGTCAGAGGGAGAGTGTGCCTTAGACATGTGGCAGCCTTCGGGGATTGCTTTGGGAAGAGAGGGGACAGAGTGCATTAACTGTCCTGTGTGCCTGTTCCACATGTCATGTGTGCCTGTTCTGCATGCTTCTGGCGACGCTTATCCATTGTGTTCGGTACTGGGGTCAGCACTCGGGTCTCCTGCTGCTCTGATAGGTCATGCCATGAAGGTGTTTTGGAGCGTATTTATCCTGGATCTGGTCGGCCCTTTCGTCCTTGCTCCAGACTGGTCATCGGGTTGGCCCCAGGTCTTTGACAGTTCTATCCGGTCCAGTCTTAACGGGACCTGGGAGTAAATTTGATACGTACTCGGTCGGTGCTCCCTGTTACTCTGCTCGGCCCGTTTACCCAAAAATTGGTTCTTTTGTTCTCTGGTCCTCTTAACCGGGATGGTTGAGCTGGCGGGGAGCGCATATGTGGATGTCAAGGCGGATGGGCTATCAACACACTTAACTAAAATTCATCAACCATACGGAGTCATTCGTGGAAGAACGCATCAATGGACCAAAATAATAAAGCAGAGATTCAGCCATCCAGATCTATTTATAATTTATACTCCCTCCGTTCACGAAGAGAGTGGTCCATAGAGAGTGGCACGGGTTTTAATAAAATGGAGGAGAAACGTATATTTTAGTGGAGAAAATGGAAGAGAGATATATTTTGAGTGGAGAAATAGTAATATTTTAAGTGGGGTCATTTTTATTTATGGAAAGACCACACTTTTTGTGGACGGCTCAAAAAATAAAAAAAGGCCACACTTTTCGTGGACCGAGGGATTATAAACATAGATGTCTGAAATCTGATTAAAATGAGGTTTTACAATTTACTACCTATTTCCATCCAAATTCACATAGTAATACTCGAAACGATGAGGCTCGAGTTCAGCCATCTGGATCAATTGAGAAATTATATACTCGTACTCATCTCAAACTCGATTAAAATGTGACTTTATTATTCTTCTCGTCCCAAACCAATATATTTATACACAATAATTACTCAAACCCAGTTAAATTTATAAAATATAAATAATCAAATATAATTTGCTATAATAATTGGTTATTTGTCCTAAGAAACGGTTAACATGATAAAGTAAATATTATAAATAGATAGTATAAACGTGAAAAGATTTAGAAACTTACGGTCGAAAATTTAAAATTTATAAAATCCACCAAATATATTTAGAACTTATATACATGTATCCGTTTCAAATCTATATAAAGAGTGATTTTACTATTTGTTCCCATCCTAAACTCGTATATGTATGTCCGCTAATCACCTAAACTCATTTAAATATATAAAATATTTAAATAACCAAATATTATTATTACAATAATTGATTATTCATCTTAATAAACACTCGAACATTATAAAGTAAACATTATGAATAAATAGTATAAATGACAAAAAGATTAACAATTAATTTCTGGGTATTAAATGAGTTTGGAAACAAATATGTACTCATTCCAAACTCGAGTAAAAAACAATTTTACTACTCGTTGTCATAACCATATAGTTGTAATATCCGCAATTTTCCATTTTTAGCAGTTTTCATTTTTGGTGTATGTCTATTTTTATCGACTCGCTTGTAACCGTTTCGACATTTTGAACCTACTTTGTTCTTGGATCTTTTCCATTTGGACGAGTTTTGATGATGTTTTCACGTAATTTCATTTTATGACATGTTTTGCCGTATGAACGTTCGATTCTTGTAAAACTCGTTCGTTTTCGTTGTTTCGTGGTTTGTACAAGTTCGTATGATTGAGTTGGTCATGTTGAGACTTTCGGTTTGTAAATCCGACGTCGTTTCGTGATTTTCGGTCATTTGGGCCATTTTTGTAATTTTCTAATAGTTTAGGGAATCCCATTTTCGTTGTCGCATTACGGACCCTTCGGTGGTCGGAATTGTACTTTTCTTTCAGCGCTTAACTCCGTCGTCTTGTATACTTCGTGTTTATGTTTCCAGATTCTGACCTCGTCGTGCATTTCGTGTTTTGTACCTTCGACAGCAGCTTACTGCTGATGTGAGCAGCAGTATTGAACTGCTGTGCAGGTAGCGCACGCTACTCCTGTTGCCTTGCGTGCGCTACCGATGTGCAGTTAGCGTACGCTAACTCCCTATTGTTAGCGTATGCTAGTGAATGGTGACAGTAGCTACTGGACCTGTCACGGCCCGTTAACGCACGCTATATATGACAGTTAGCGTGCGCTAACTTCACTAATTATATAAGTCAGGGCAGTTTCAGATCAGCAGTTTTATTCTTTTCTCTTCGTTTCTTCGACGTGCGACCTCAGAGGCGATTTCCACCGGTTCTATTCGGAGTTCTCTTCAAATTCCATCACGGTAGAATTGAACCATCATATCATAATCAGCATAATCACCCTTCATCAGCCGAATTAAAGGTAATTCCTCAGGAACCCTAATTTTGACGAATTTGGGGGTTTTTCGGGATTCTAGGGTTTAGTTCCGAATTGTTCATCTATATTACGATATTCTTTACCGATTGTGATTATTGAGTGATTCTAAATCCAATTTCCTTGATTTTAATCCACGAATTATCAATACGGGGAGATTTTGCGTAAACCCTCGCCCGTATAGATGAAGGAAACCCTCGGTTCGGTATCTATGCGGTTCGGTTTCGAGTCGGTTCGGATAAAAAAAAACTGGCAAAATCGAACCATGAAAAAACTATGCGGTTCGGTTCCGGTTTCTGTATTTTTCTCCCTGAAACCGAAAAGTCCCAGGCCTAGTTATTTTCTCTTTCCCATTCATATAATGAACCCCAATTGAGACCAAGAATTCAACTTTATCATAAAAAAACAGAGCCCATAATGCAAATAAGAAAAAGAAACATCCAATTTATTTAAGTATGCTTGTCCGATTTTAGTCCTCTAAGTATACAGTTGTTTGATTTTGGTCATTTAAGTTATAATATTGTCCGATTTTGGTCCTCAGCCGGAGAGTGTAGTTCACATGCCTTTTTCCAGCCGACCCTCTTCCATCGCAGGACCAAAATCGGACAATATTATAACTTAAAGGACCAAAATCGGACACATACATCTATAAAGGACCAAAATCGGACAGAACGTCAATAAAGGATCAAAATCGAACACATACATCTGTAAAGGACCAAAATCGGATTTTTCTCTATCGTGGTTGTTGTGGATGGATATGTGTATGTTCACCTAGGGACGGTCCGACGGGGCCTCTAGGGATACGTATTGCCGTGAGTGTGCGTATCGTGAACTGTGGTTAGCCACCCAGGGATGTCCGACGGGGCTCTGCGGGGTACGGTGGCCGTGAGTCTCGTACCAACGGTTAACTTTGAATTGTGATTTGTTGGAGATAATGTGTTTTGTGATTGTACATTTTAAATATTACGGAATATAAAATGTTTTCTAAAATGACTTTTGACGCATATATTCATCTGATTAGAATGTAGTTCAAATGGATTGTACTTGCACTAGCAGTTGTCGCTAACCCCTTAAATGGGGGAAATACTTTTTGTATTTCAGGTATCGATCGTGAGGACAAACGAGCACTTGAGCCGTATGAGGATGATGGGCAAGCATGATACTGATCATTAGTGTTCAGTTCAGTCTATTACTTTTGATGTCTTGTTTTGGGACTTTTGTATTATAAAATTGGTTTAAGTACTCGAGTACTTCTTGTTTCAAAATTGTTAATGTTGTGTTCCTGTTTTGGGAAATGGATTGATGTTGGATTCTATTGTCGGATTGTAGTCTTATTTGAATTGTCGTATTATTGATGATTGTTTGTCGTTGTCAAATGTCTTGTTGGTACGTTAGCCTGGTGGATTCCATAGTGTGGAGTCCACGGCGCTGTAATATGTCCTGAATGTCTTGGGGGTGTTACAGAATATGGTATCAGAGCTTAGGTTTATGGATACCTAGGCTGTCGGTTATTTGGGTCTAGTTAAGTGTCGTTTTTGGACAGTATCACTGCTATGCCATCATCTCAGTACGCCGGTGCTCGTAAGTTTTTCCTAACTTGACTCGTTTCACCGTTATGTTCTATTCCTATCTTAGTATCTTGTTGCGTTTTGCGTTTGATTTGTACTTACCCGTTGCTTCTTCAGAATTCCTGCTGGTAGAGGACGCGGACGCGGTCGCGGACGTGGTAGGGGACGTGGCGTAGCCGGTGGGGCGGCCATGTCCGATCACTCGGGAACTGATTCGGCGATGCCTTTTTTGTCGAATAGTGTTCCCCCTAGTTCCGGAGGTCAGCAGGACCAGTCTGCTAGCTCCGGTAATGCATATGAGAATGTTGGAGTGGCAACATTTTGAAACAAGTAGCGAACCAGATGACGCTACTGACTCAGGCCGTTCTAGTCGGCCAAGCTAATGCCAACCTGGTTCCGCCTACTGGATCCGGCAATGATAAGCTACTTCAGGACGTGATTCGTATGCGTCCTCCACAGTTTAATGGTGCTTCCTACCCTTCTGGTTTGGAGAATTAGCTATTCGAGATGGAGAAAGTATTTGAGGCTGCTAATTGTTCTGAGGAGAGGAAAGTACCCATTGCTCAGTACTTCCTCGCCAAGGAAGCAGCAACGTGGTGGCAAGCGGTGAAACCGCGTGACCGGGAAGCTACGTGGGCAGAGTTTCGGGATCTGATGGAAGACGAATTTTGTCCTTGGCCAGTGGAAGAGGGGAGGATCCGAGCCTTCTTTGAGGCTAAGCCCCAAGATGTTCCTATTTCTCAAGCTATCAAAGACTACAATCAACAGCTGCATTATGTGAGAAACCAAGTCCGAGATGAGCTTGACAAGATCCGCCACTTTGATATGCGGATGAAACCGAGGGTGCGCCACTACATGTCTGGTCTAGGGTGCACGACTTTGAAAGATTATCAGAATAAAGCGATGGCTTATGAGATGTCGTTTTCTGCGACAGAGACGGCAACTGAAGGGAAGAAGCAGAAGACCTCCGGTCAGTTTTCGGGAGGCAAGTCAGGAGGGTATTCGAAGGCTCAGTCTGGTTCGCGAGTCTTCGGGAGTCAGTCGCCATCAGTTGGGCGAGGGAACGGTTCTAGGTCTGCTCCTACTGGTTCCGTTCGTGGTCCTACGTGCTTCAACTGTAGTCGTCCGGGCCACATGATGAGTGAGTGTGATAGGCCTCCGATTCAGTGTCTTGCTTGTGGTCGGATGGGTCATCATGCTAAGTTTTGTACGGATGCAGCTCGGGCTCCAGTTACTCAGATATCGGCCCAGTAGCGGGAGAGCCGAGTGTGAATCAGGCACCGACAGTTCCTCGGCCCTTGTGAGTTTTGGTAGAGGTCGAGGACGTGGTCAGCCTTCTAGAGGGGGAGCTTCTAGTGCGGGGTCTGTTCCGCCCCGAGTGTATGAGATGAGACGAGCAGGATATCCTGACGCGACGGTGGCTACAAGTACCGTCCACATCCTTGATCATCCTGTTTCCGTATTGTTCGATTCTGGTGCTACGCATTCTTTTATATCTATGGATTGTGTGTATCGTCTGCATGTTGATTGCCTAGTTGCCTATGAGCCTTTTGTTGTTAAACTTCCTAGTGGGGATAGCATCGTGGGGGACCGTGATATTAGAGATTTTTTTGTGAGTATCGCGGGGAGGGATTGGCCTTCTAATCTGATTGCGGTAGATATTAAGGATGAGGATTTGATTCTGGGTGAGGATTGGCTGGACCGTCATGGGGCGATCATGAATTATAGAACGAGAACCGTTTCGATGTTAGCCTCTGACAGTGCAAGCATTCTTTTGTGGGGCGTAAGCGGAGTAGCCAGAGATTACTGATCAGCGCCTTGAGGGCGGTGAGACTTCTTCGGGGAGGTTGCACGGGTTATTGGTGTTACGCCTTGAGATCGGAAGAACAGGGAGTCGACCTCTCGTCTATTCCGGTAGTGTGTGAGTATTCTGATGTCTTTCCAGATGAGTTGCTGGGTTTGCCGCCGGACCGAGAAGTTGAGTTTACCGTCGATTTAGAGCCGGGTGCAGCACCGATTTCTAAGACGCCATACCGTATGGCGCCTTTCGAGATGCTTGAGTTGAAGAAACAGTTGGGAGAGTTGCTAGACATGGGGTATATTCGACCGAGCGCTTCACCTTGGGGCGCACCGGTCCTGTTTGTGAAGAATAAGGATGGGTCACTTCGTTTGTGTATCGACTACCGAGAGTTGAACAAAGTGACCATCAAAAACAAGTATCCGCTCTCGAGGATTGATGATTTGTTTGATCAGTTGCAAGGGGCAATTGTGTTTTCGAAGATTGATTTGAGATCGGGGTATTATCAGCTCCGAGTGAAGGATACCGACATTCCGAAGACGGCCTTTCGGACGAGATACGGTCACTACGAGTTTGTGGTTATGCCTTTTGGGCTAACCAACGCACCAGCCGTGTTCATGCAGCTTATGAACAAAGTCTTTATCGAATACCTCGATAAGTGTGTAGTCGTTTTTATCGACGACATCTTGATTTACTCGAGGAGCGAGGAGGAGCACGCCCGTCATTTGCATATTGTGTTAGATATTTTGAGAACTCAGCATCTTTTTGCTAAGTTCTCAAAATGTGAGTTTTGGTTACGGGAGGTTATGTTTCTCGGTCATGTGATCTCGATCGAGGGTGTTCGTGTGGACCCACATAAGGTAGAGGCAGTGTAGGATTGGGCACCGCCCAAGAACGTGAAGGAGGTCTGCAGTTTTCTGGGATTAGCCGGGTATTACCGTAGATTCATCTAGGGGTTCTCTAAGCTCGCTCGACCGCTGACTTAGTTGTTACAGAAGTCAGAGAAGTTTGTGTGGACCGATGAGAGGCAGAATAGTTTTGAGGAGTTGAAGAAGCGGTTGACGACCGCTCCCGTTTTGGCTCTACCGAGTGGTAATGATGGTTTCTCAGTTTATAGTGATGCTTCGGGCCAAGGGCTCGGATGCGTACTTATGCAGCACGAGAGGACGATTGCCTATGCTTCCCGTCAGTTGAAACCGTATGAATTGAATTACCCTACACACGATCTTGAGTTGGCCGCAGTCGTATTTGCATTGAAGATCTGGCGTCATTACTTGTATGGCTAGTCGTGTCAGATTTTCACCGATCACAAGAGCCTAAAGTACATTTTCACCCAGAAAGAGCTTAATATGAGACAGAGGAGATGGTTGGAATTAATTAAGGATTATGATCTCGAGATCCTTTATCATCCGGGCAAGGCTAATGTGGTAGCAGATGCCTTGAGCCGGAAATCGGTATCGCTTCGGGCGCTTGAGTTGCTCACGGCCCATTCAGGACTTCAGCGAGAGTTTATGAGGTTGAGCATTGAGATTGTACTGCCAGAGAGTTCCGAGCAGTTGCGTACTCTTGAGATTTCTTCATCTCTGGTCGATGACATTAAATCGGGACAGTTGGAGGACCCGATGTTTATTCAGCTTCGAGAGAGTGTAGGGAAGGGGAAAGCCCCGGGATTTGTTATTCATAATGATGGAGTGTTGAGATTCCGAGGTCGGTTGTGCGTTCCGAACGACTCGGAATTGAGACAGAGTATCATGCGAGAGGCTCATGCGTCACCTTACTCAGTCCATCCGGGCTCGAGTAAAATGTATAAAGATCTGAGGAAAAATTTCTGGTGGAACGACATGAAGAAGGAGGTAGTTCAGTTTGTGGCTAAGTGTTTGACTTGTCAACAAGTCAAGATTGAGCATCAGCGGCCAGCCGGGTTGTTGAAATCACTTCCCGTCCCGGAGTGGAAGTGGGAGGCTATCTCTATGGATTTTGTCACGGGTTTGCCGAGGACGAAGACTGGTATGAATATGGTGTGGGTGATTGTAGACCGACTGACTAAGTCGGCGCATTTTCTGGGCATCAGGGATACTTGGGGTCCAGAAAAGTTGGCTCGTGTTTTTATCGCACAAATAGTGAGACTTCATGGTACGCCGAGGACCATTATTTCAGATAGAGATGGCCGGTTTGTATCGCACTTTTGGCAGGCGGTAGATAATGCATTGGGGACACAGTTGCGTTTGAGTACATCTTTCCACCCTCAGACTGACGGACAGTCCGAACGTACCATTCAGACGTTCGAGGATTTGTTGTGCGCGTGCGCGTTAGACTGGAGTAGTGACTGGGAGGAGCATTTGGCCTTAATTGAGTTTACTTATAATAATAGCTGGCACGCGTCGATTAAGATGGCACCGTATGAGGCACTTTATGGCCGACATTGCCGATCACCGATATGTTGGGATGATCCATCCGATTTGGTTGGCACCGAGCCGGACCTTGTGTTGGAGATGAGGGAGAACGTTGAATTGATTAGGAAGAGAATGTTGGCTGCTCAGAGTCGACAAAAGTCGTATGCGGATGTTAGGCGTAGACCTTTGGAGTTTGAAGTGGGAGATCATGTTCTATTGAGAGTGTCTCCGACGAAAGGAGTTTTCCGTTTTGGGAAGAAGGGGAAACTCAGCCCGAGATATATTGGACCTTTCGAGGTATTGGAGAGAGTCGGCGAGCTGGCTTACCATTTGGCTTTACCTCCGTCGCTGAGTCATGTGCATAGCGTATTTCACGTTTCCCAGTTGAGGAAGTATGTTCCGGACCCATCCCACATTATTGACTTTGGGGACGTGGAGATCGAGAAGGATGTTACGTTTGAAGAGAGGCCCGTCAAGATTTTGGAGCATCGAGACAAACAGTTAAGGCACAAAACCATTCCTTTGGTTAAGGTGCAATGGTCGAGGCACGGAGTAGAAGAAGCGACGTGGGAGTTAGAGGAGGATATGCGTTCGAGACACCCCGAGCTTTTTGATTCTTAAGTTTCGGGACGAAACTTTATTTTAGAGGGGGAGAATGTAATATCCGTAATTTTCCATTTTTAGCAATTTCCATTTTTGGTGTATGTCTATTTTTATCAACTCGCTTGTAACCGTTTCGACATTTCGAACCTACTTTGTTCTTGAAGCTTTTCCATTTGGACGAGTTTTGATGATGTTTTCACGTAATTTCATTTTATGACATGTTTTGTCGTATGAACATTCGATTCTTGTAAAACTCGTTCGTTTTCATTGTTTCGTGGTTTGTACAAGTTCGTATGATTGAGTTGGTCGTGTTGAGACTTTCGGTTTGTAAATCCGACGTCGTTTCGTCATTTTCGGTCATTTGGGCCATTTTTGTAATTTTCTAATAGTTTAGGGATTCCCATTTTCGTTGTCGCATTACGGACCCTCCGGTGGTCGGAATTGTATTTTTCTTTCATCGCTTAACTCCGTCGTCTTGTATACTTCGTGTTTATGTTTCCGGATTCTGACCTCGTCGTGCGTTTCGTGTTTTGTACCCTCGACAGCAACTTACTGCTGATGTGAGCAGCAGTATTGAACTGCTGTGCAGGTAGCGCACGCTACTCCTGTTGCCTTGCGTGCTACCGATGTGCAGTTAGCGTACGCTAACTCCCTATTGTTAGCGTACGCTAGCGAATGGTGACAGTAGCTACTGGACCTGTCACGGCCCGTTAACGCACGCTATATATGACAGTTAGCGTGCGCTAACTTCACTAATTATATAAGTCAGGGCAGTTTCAGATCAGCAGTTTTATTCTTTTCTCTTCGTTTCTTTGACGTGCGACCTCAGAGGCGATTTCCACCGGTTCTATTCGGAGTTCTCTTCAAATTCCATCACGGTAGAATCGAACCATCATATCATAATCAGCATAATCACCCTTCATCAGCCGAATTAATGGTAATTCCTCAGGAACCCTAATTTTGACGAATTTGGGGGTTTTTCGGGATTCTAGGGTTTAGTTCTGAATTGTTCATCTATATTTCGATATTCTTTACCGATTGTGATTATTGAGTGATTCTAAATCCAATTTCCTTGATTTTAATCCGTGAATTATCAATACGGGGAGATTTTGTGTAAACCCTCGCCCGTATCAATTGATCGTTCATTGTTGTATCATGTAATCGGGGTTACGGGTGTATTCCAATAGAGTATTGTTGTCCGTTAGGACTGAACCATGTTGATTCTTCATTTAGGAACCGTCGTTTTTGTTGCGATATTTGTTGAACGCAAGTGTACGTTATCGTATACAAGTAATAAAGTGATGAGTGAGTATCGTTCCCACGAGGACTGAATCACTAACTACCGATTTTTATGTATTCCAGTTTTATTCGAACAATCGAACTTTGGGTTTGCAATTAATTACTAAAAGAAATAATAAAAGACTAGACAGTAAAAGTGATCGCTTGAAGAAAGAGAATCAAATGATAAATAAGTCTAGGATTTTGAATCCACCTCGGTTTATCCGAATTTACTCTCTATTATCTGAAGTAAATGATTTTCCCAATTTATTGAAGGCGGAGATTGCTAATATATTCTACCGCCTCTCCCGAGGTCAATAGATTTTTCTAAAGGCGAATAACGCACTCTATCCCTAGGTGAATTAATTCGTCAATAGGCAAAAAGCATAAAATCTCCAAAATGCCACGTAGTTCCTACGAGTATATTCCTATCTCACAGAATAAAACGGTCCTCACCAATAGTTCCTCACCAATTCTCCTCTCCCGATTCGAATTGAATGATTAAAACAATACAACTATTGGCCAGATAATTGAAAGCATTAAACACGATTGGGAAAACTCAACAAAAAGGTAATTAATTAGATAATCTCAATGCAAATTCGTCAAAACGTAGGTTTCATCAAAATCCTAGATTAGGGTTTTAGCCTGACATGCTAATAAATGAAAATACAGAATAACTGAATAAAAGCATTAAAATCAAACGCAGATGAAGAGCTCGGATTCCTCCGTTTTTCTGGCTTCCGCCCTCTGCTCTTGAAGTCTTCTGCTTATCTTCCTCTTCTGCCGTCTCCCCTCTGATTCCAAGATTTTCCAAGATCCAAAGATGATTAATTAGGGTCTTAAACCCTTATTTATAGCTTTGCACAGTCTCCAAATCGCGTCCGTGTGAGTAGGTCGAGAACTGGCTTCAAAACGGCCCAAATCCACGCGGAGCACACCATAACCGCCTAGTGTGCCGCGGCTCACTAAATCTATGTTGCGGCACATGGTCTTCAGCTGGATGCCTGGGCGTCTTTTAATTCATCGTACGCGACTCACACAGGTGTGCCGCGGCACAGTCTGATCTACTTTGTGCCGCTAGTCCTCTGCGTGTGCCGCGGCCACCTTCCTTGTCTGCGCGGCTCACGGCCAAAATTTGCCGTTTTCGCCCGTTTCGCCTCGTTTTAGCTTCCGGACTCCAATCTCCTGACAAACATACAAAATTAAGGCATTAAAAGCTCATTTAAACAAATTTACTCTCCAAAATAATACAAAATAATGGTAAATAAGCGTATAAAAATACGCCTAACAAATACCCCCAAACTTAAGCCTTTGCTTGTCCTCAAGCAAAAAGAATTAATTTCAATCAAAAGAATATCGTGAATAATCGTGCAACTCGTAGTGCTCTACCTAATCAATACTATCCTGAAATTTTCTCTGAATAATACGAGTATCGTAATAGCGAGCTACACTAAGAACACTTATTCCACAAAGTAACCAAGTTCAGTCCTAATCACTCGTTCATGAAGAAAATCCAGCTCAAAATTAACAAACGTGAATCTAATCGACCGTCAATACGAAAGGTTAAAATAAACAAGCTAGTTCCCCCCGTTCTAAAGTCTAATGGCAAAAATTTTACGAGTTTCATAAAAATAATCCTCGGACAGTATTCCCTTATATATATATGCTCAAGAAATTGATTCGAGTTGACCACTAGGTTCGGATCTCGGGATGTTTCATCGGGATAATCCTAGGGTGGAACTTCCATTCTCATGTATTGGGAAACCGTTTGACGTAAAAGACATTCATGGGGCACATGGATGCTTCTAGTTATTAAGTTCCCCTCTACAGCGGAGAAACAACTCGAATAGCTAATTCCTGCATGTCCGAATCAAGGTCGCGGTTTTACGCGAGAGTAAACAACGGGTCACGTGAACACCCCCGGTTACTAGACTCCCTATCATCGGCACATGTGAAATTTCTAAATCACTAGTCTAATCAGGGTCGTCGTTTTACGCGAGAGTAAACAACGGGTCACGTGAATACCCCCGGTTACTAGACTTCCCATCATAGAACAAATAATATCTCGATTATTAGGAAAAACTGACCGACTCTAAACTCAATCTAAGTGCCAACACAACTTATGTAACTGGACGACTAGCTAACCGAAAAAATGTAACCAAACGTATCGACGGTGATTTTAAAACACGTATGTATCTTCTCTTATCCGCCAAGACCTCTACAATCACGAGAAAAATTTTGGACCTAAATGAATACTAAGCAGAAACAGAAATCACTGACTACAACGCGACTAAAACTCGACCGTTTCTTCAGAGAGAAAAACAGTGTCGTAACATCAGTATCACACAAATAGAAGCACGAAAAATTCACGAATAGAGTCAAATCAAGACAAGCAAGGCTATCGACAAAAATAACTTAAAGTAATAAAAAGTGCAACGAAAAAAAGTACAGCAATAAATGTAGCGACAGAAAGTAAACCCCCCCCCCCAAACTTAGGACGTACATTGACCTCAATGGACAAAATATAATAAGCAATAGAATAAGAAGGTCAAGTACTCCCCTCCAGTCCTCTCACGAGCTGGTGCCGGCATCATCTGGTGAGGAGGGTGGTGTGGCTGGCCGAGCAGGTGCAATAAATGGCCCGTCTGGGTGCATGATATGGGCCGTTCATGCGGCAAGGTGCTCCTGATGATAGGCGTCCCTCGCTGCCAGACGCCTCGCCTCTCGTCGGTTGGCCCGGCGGGCCTGCTCTCGCATCTCAGCTCTGACGTCAGCAATAACGCTCTCTCGCTCCGTCCGCTGCTCCTCTCGCATGGCAGCCAGCATACTCTCCCTCTCTCTCCTCATCTCATCTCTCTCTCCTCATATCCTCTCTCATATCCTCTCTCTCTCTCCTCGTCTCCTCTCTCTCTCTCCTCATATCCTCCCTCAGCTCGTCGAACATCGCCTGAAATCTCTCTCTGTCCGGCTGCGGTCCGGCATCTGCCTGCCCCTGTGTCAGCAAAAGAGGCTCGGGGGACCCCTCGTGGGCCTCATCCAGTAGAAATCCTCTCCCCCGAGCGTGCGCCGGCGCTCCACCCCACTGGTCAAAATGTGAGATGATGCGGTGGTCGATCGGGGCCTGGGGAGCAAGCATCGGCTCGTCGTCCGACCACGTCAGCCCATTGCCCGGCACGCAGAGCGCGAGATAAGAGAGGGTGCTTCAACCCCGTCTTAGCCCCTCCACAGATACCTTTGAAATATAGATCGGACCAAAGAGGGCCACATCGAACCGCGGCCGGATGTGATAGCATATAGTGTCAGGCGCGGGAGAGAAAAAACGATGCGGATCTGCGAAGTGGGCTCTATACGGGTGCAAATAAAATATAGCCAGGCACGCCCGAGCCGACTGAGGCGCGAGCTCTTGAAATGGAAAGTGGAAGAACCCGGTGCGCGCTGCTCCCAGTCGGAGTCGGGCTGTGCAATAGTCTCGAGCAGAGCCTCCTTCGTGAGGCTAGTCATAACTCGGTCATAGGCCGTCTCATCCACCACCGGCGGCCCAAACAATCTCCGAATAGCAGCTGTGGAGAAATCAACTGTAACACCTCGGACATCGACACGAGTCGAGTGTCATTCTTTGCAACATCTGGCCTGCTCGAATATGCTTCAATAGCGCGCTGGCATAGAACTCATGCACTATCGATATCACCGCTGGCTCAGGAGGTGCAGCAAATTGGGCCCACCCTATCTCGTCTATCATCGTAAGCAGTTCCCCGTCTTGGGGGGCTGGAGTAAATCCCCTCTCCGGAATAAGAGGTCGCGGCCGAATTTTCTCATTGAAGATTTTGTGGATTTCAGGGTCAGAAAACTGGTGCCCCTCAGACTCGGCGCAGCTACGAGAGGTTTTCCCTCGAGTGGGGGATGACTGAGTCCTCGCTCTCTTGCTCAGCTTCTTCGTCCTAGCCATAGTCAGTCCTGAAAAAATTTAAACACCGAAGGTTACTTACTCAACTAATAACGAGAATAATCATCACTCGGCTAAGGATATCCGGCCGTAAATCAGAAATTTTTACGAGATAGCACAACCGTGAGAGAAAAATGAAATTGAACCATAACGTTTAAACTAGACGTACTGGTTGGGGTTGCTGTAATTCCAGAACGAATACGTTGCACAAAGATTCAAAATCTTGCCTTAACAAAGAAAATTTTTCATTTAGACATTTCATCGAACACCTAAAGGGCAAGAGTTTACTTGAAGAACAAACATGGAAATAGCTCGATTCAATCCCCAAGAACAAAAACACGAATCATTCACCCTTAAAACTACATACTCAATTCATTCATATTCCAAAATGACCATGAAAATTCGATCAAAACCATCATGTTATCTACTAAACCATTATAGAACTTTTGAAGGAAATAAACATATTCAATCCTCAAATGCATAACACAACTTCAAATTTAAACTCATAGAACAGTTTGAGATTAGAGATTTGAACATACCTTACTTGGTTTGTGGAAAATGCAAGAAAATCGCAAGAAGAAGGAGAAGGAAAAGTGTTCGGCCGATCGCGCGCAACGGGAGGGAAGGAAGAAAGGGAATTGTACCTGGAGTGGCCGACCGAATGCAGGTTATAAGGTACCTGGCTGTTCGAATTCCGCATGGTGTGCCGCGGCACAGCTCAAGTGAGCCGCGGCACCACGTACAGTCCCTTTTTACCTGTTCGCATGTTTTGTCGTGGGCCGCGGCTCAAGTTTCGTGTGCCGCGGCTCAGTGCTCAAGTGTGCCGCAGCTCAGTAATGTTGTGCCGCGGCACAGAGTACAGTTTGTTTAGCCCTCCCTTTCGATCTGTGTGTGCCGCGGCTCACAATACTTGTGCCGCGGCTCAGTAATAAATTTCTCCCCTGGGATTTTTCCTGCACAGAATTTTGAGAAGAACACATCAAAAGCGAGAGGTAGGAGCAAATCAAAGCACAAAATTATGAAAAATAAAAATTCAAGAATGCAAGATAAAAGCAGAAACTCAAAAATCTACAACTACGAACTCGGGTTGCCTCCCGAGAAGCGCTAAGTTTATAGTCTTCAGCCGGACCTATTAAAAAAATCAGTTCGCTTTTCGCAAACTCCATTTGGTTTCCGCCCCGTTCATCGAACCGTTAATATGGTTTTTAAAATTTTGACCATCGGTCATTAACGATTCGATTTTTGGTTCGGACACCCAATGTTGTTTGCGGAAAGGTTTTGACGAGAATAACTTTCCGAAACACCCATTTTTCTCATGACTAGACGTCCGTTTGATTTCCGGCTTATTTCCCTCTTTCAAAAATGACTTTATGACCTCAGCAGACTTGTCCGAGTGTGGCTGGTCAGATGGCGATGATTGCATGTTCATATGCTCGAGAAATGCTACTCGTTCTACATCTTTCTTAAAGGTTGGACCATCTGACACGGAATCTAAATTTTTCGACCGACGATGTTTTCGGTGTTTTTCTTTTGCAACGGCCTCCACATTTTCACTTTGTGAGCTCTTATCCACACCTCCGGGCCATGAAAAGGATTTGAATACTTGGAACGTAACATGCTCCTCTTGAACCTGCAGAGTTAATTCTCCTTTTTCCACGTCAATAAGAGTTCTGCCGGTCGCCAAAAATGGTCGTCCCAAGATAATCGGGATATCTTCGTCTTCCTCCATGTCGAGAACAATAAAATCCGCTGGGAAGATAAATTTATCCACTTTTACTAGCACGTCCTCAATCACTCCCCTCGGATACTTAATGGATCGATCTGCTAATTGCAAGGAGACCATCGTCGGCTTTGCTTCTCCAATTCCCAGCTTTTTGAAAATAGACAGAGGCATGAGGTTAATACTAGCACCGAGATCGCACAATGCCTTATTAAAAGAAAGATTCCCCATGGTGCACGGTATGTTGAAACTTCCCGGATCTTTCAATTTTGGTGGGAGCTTCTTTTGAAGAATTGCGCTGCATTCCTCCGTCAAGGCGACTGTTTCAAACTCCTCGAGTTTTCTTTTCTTTGACAATATCTCTTTCATAAATTTAACGTAGCTTGGCATTTGTTCCAACGCGTCGGCAAATGGAATGTTAATATGAAGCTTTTTGAACACGTCGAGAAACTTAGAGAATTGTTTGTCTGCCTTCTTCTGCTGTAATCTCTGCGGAAACGGGACGGGTGGCACATATGCCTTCGGGTTATCCGGAAACATTATCGAAGGTCTCCAATCTTGTGATTCCTCCGTTGCTAAATTATTCCTCTCCTCAATTTCACTCCTCTTTTCACACCTCTCGGGCTGGTCACATACCTCCTTCCCGCTTCTCAAACTGATTGCATTTAGACTCTCTCTAGGATTTGTCTCGGTTGTACTTGGCAATGCTCCCTCTGGGCGGGCTGTCAACACATTAGCAATTTGGCCCAGCTGGACTTCCAAGTTGCGAATGGAAGTGGAATGATTCTGCAAAGTCGCTTCAGTACGGGTCATGAATTGACTCGTATTCGCTGCCAATTTCGCAATTGCTTCCTCGAGAGAAACTTTTGGAGCGGGAGGGGGCTGCTGTTGGTTTTGAGCGAACGAAGGCTGGTTCGAGTTCTGTCCGTTTCTCCATGAAAAGTTGGGATGATTACGCCACCCCGGATTATACGTGTTGGAGTACGGATTATTTTGCCGGTTTCCGTTTCCTACAAACTGAGCTTGTTCAATTTGGGGTTGCTCGAACGGATTTCCGACTTGGCACTCCGCGCTAGGGTGAGATCCGTTACACCAATTGCAAGTCTCTATGGTAACGGGGGAAGGAGAATGCGAAAATGCTCGGAGCTGCTGCGTTAATGCTGCGACTTGGGCTGACAATGTGGATATCAGATCATTACTAGAAACTTCCATACCTCGCTTCGGCATTAATCTTTCAGATGGCCATTGATATGCATTTGCGGCCATAGCTTCCAACAACGAGTGTGCCTCGGCCATAGTCTTTCCCATCAAAGCCCCACCGGCAGCTGCATCCACGAGAGTGCGTGTAGAGGCACTCAATCCATTGTAGCACGTCTGAATTTGAAGCCAGTCTGGAAGGCCATGATGTGGGCATCTCCGTAACAAATCTTTGTATCGCTCCCACGCCTCGTGGAGCGATTCCATATCATACTGACCAAAGGTGGTGATCTCATTTCTCAATCTCGCCGTCTTAGAAGGTGGGAAGAATTTAGCAAGGAAGGCTTGCGCTAACTCTGCCCATGTTGTGATCGACCCCGGCGGTAAGGAATTCAGCCAAAATTTCGCTTTATCCCTCAAAGAGAAAGGGAAAAGCCTTAATCAAATAGCATCGTCGGTGACACCATTGTTCTTGAACGTGTCACAAATCTCAAGAAATGACGCAATGTGTGCGTTGGGGTCATCATTCGGCAATCCACAGAATTGGCTCGTCTGCACCATCTGAATAATAGCAGGCTTGATCTCGAAATTGTTGGCTTGGATTGTTGGATGCCGAATCCCCGAAAAATTAGCATTAATCTGCGGCATAGCATAATCTCGAAGTGCTAGTGCCGGTTGAGCTTGTTGCACAATATTATTTCCTCCTTGAATTTCGATATTTTCGGCCATGGTCACCGTCGTATGTAACTCTCGTTTCTCCTTCTTGTTCCTTCGAAGAGTGCGCTCGAGTTCGGTATCCAAAGGTAGTAGGCCTTCGTTACCGAGTTTTCTCATGCACTATGCGAAAGATCCTGAAAGAAAAAAACAAATAATAAATAAAATTAAATACACAAAAATAATAAAATAAAAACGTTCAAACTAAGACTAGAAATACTGAAATCGATATTAGCAAAAATTTCAGTCCCCGGCAACGGCGCCAAAAACTTGTTGCGATATTTATTGAACGCAAGTGTACGTTATCGTATACAAGTAATAAAGTGATGAGTGAGTATCATTCCCACGAGGACTGAATCACTAGCTACCGATTTTTATGTATTCCAGTTTTATTCGAACAATCGAACTTTGGGTTTGCAATTAATTACTAAAAGAAATAATAAAAGACTAGACAGTAAAAATGATCGCTTGAAGAAAGAGAATCAAATGATAAATAAGTCTAGGATTCTGAATCCACCTCGGTTTATCCGAATTTACTCTCGATTATCTGAAGTAAATGATTTTCCCAATTTATTGAAGGCGGAGATTGCTAATATATTCTACCGCCTCTTCCGAGGTCAATATATTTTTCTAAAGGCGAATAACGCACTCTATCCCTAGGTGAATTAATTCGTCAATAGGCAAAAAACATAAAATCTCCAAAATGCCACGTAGTTCCTACGAGTATATTCCTATCTCACAGAATAAAACGGTCCTCACCAATAGTTCCTCACCAATTCTCCTCTCCCGATTCGAATTGAATGATTAAAACAATACAACTATTGGCCAGATAATTGAAAGCATTAAACATGATTGGGAAAACTCAACAAAAAAATAATTAATTAGATAATCTCAATGCAAATTCGTCAAAACGTAGGTTTCATCAAAATCCTAGATTAGGGTTTCAGCCTGACATGCTAATAAATGAAAATACAGAATAACTGAATAAAAGCATTAAAATCAAACGCAGATGAAGAGCTCGGATTCCTCCGTTCTTCTGGCTTCCGCCCTCTGCTCTTGAAGTCTTCTGCTTATCTTCCTCTTCTGCCGTCTCCCCTCTGATTCCAAGATTTTCCAAGATCCAAAGATGATTAATTAGGGTCTTAAACCCTTATTTATAGCTTTGCACAGTCTCCAAATCGCGTCCGTGTGAGTAGGTCGAGAACTGGCTTCAAAACGGCCAAAATCCGCGCGGAGCACACCATAACCGCCTAGTGTGCCGCGGCTCACTAAATCTGTGCCGCGGCACATGGTCTTCAGCTGGATGCCTGGGCGTCTTTTAATTCATACGTACGCGGCTTACAGGTGTGCCGCGGCCTGAGTCTGATCTACTTTGTGCCGTGGTCCTCTGCGTGTGCCGCGGCCACCTTCCTTGTCTGCGGCTCACGGCCAAAATTTGCCGTTTTCACCCGTTTCGCCTCGTTTTAGCTTCCGGACTCCAATCTCCTGACAAACATACAAAATTAAGGCATTAAAAGCTCATTTAAACAAATTTACTCTCCAAAATAATACAAAATAATGGTAAATAAGCGTATAAAAATACGCCTAACAGTTTTCCACCCGGACCGTTCGTAGTCGTGTCTCACTTCCGTTTCTTCAAGAATGTCTCAAAGGCAAGTACTTTACATTTGTTTACATGTTCTAGTACTTGAATTATGGCTGTATCGTGGTTGTTGTGGATGGATATGTGTATGTTCACCTAGGAACGGTCCGACGGGGCCTCTAGGGATACGTATTGCCGTGAGTGTGCGTATCGTGAACTGTGGTTAGCCACCAGGGATGTCCGACGGGGCTCTGCGGGGTACGGTGGCCGTGAGTCTCGTACCAACGGTTAACTTTGAATTGTGATTTGTTGGAGATAATGTGTTTTGTGATTGTACATTGTAAATATTCCGGAATATAAAATATTTTCTAAAATGACTTTTGACGCATATATTCATTTGATTAGAATGTAGTTCAAATGGATTGTACTTGCACTAACAGTTGTCGCTAACCCCTTAAATGGGGGAAATACTTTTTGTATTTCAGGTATCGATCGTGGGGACAAACGAGCACTTGAGCCATATGAGGATGATGGGCAAGCATGATACTGATCATTAGTGTTCATTTCAGTCTATTACTTTTGATGTCTTGTTTTGGGACTTTTGTATTATAAAATTGGTTTAAGTACTCGAGTACTTCTTGTTTCAAAATTGTTAATGTTGTGTTCCTGTTTTGGGAAATGGATTGATGTTGGATTCTATTGCCGAATTGTAGTCTTATTTGAATTGTCGTTTTATTGATGATTGTTTGTCGTTGTCAAATGTCTTGTTGGTACGTTAGTCTGGTGGATTCCATAGTGTGGAGTCCACGGCGCTGTAATATGCCCTGAATGTCTTGGGGGTGTTACAATAATAATACTAGCTAACTATCCGAACTCGTTTCAATTTATAAAATATCTAAAGAATTAAATTTAAGTTGTGCAATAGTTAATTATCACTTATCCATTTCTACAAAAGCCCGAACATTACAAAGTAACTATTAATAATAAATAATGTAAATAAAAAATACTAAAAAATAATTTTCAAGTATAAATTTGGACAGATTTATCCCAAGGGGTGAAGTATGGGTGAAATAAAAAGCGAAATAAAACTTAATCAAATTAATAAATGATCACATTAATTTTTTTAAAAATATAATTATTTATTTGTCCAACTTAATAATTTCTTTAATTAAATTATTACGACTGACTTTAAAAAAGTACAAAGACAAGACGACAATAAAATTGACCAAATGAATAATCCCAACAACAAATAAAAATTAATTATTTAATCAACTTAATAATTGGTCAAATTATATTTTAATAAAAATAAAATTATTTATATAGACAACTTAATAATTATAAATTGGTGGTACAAAATAATAATGGAGTGGTAATACACATTATTTCTCGATATTTATTTAGTTCTCTCCAACTAACGGCGTCAAATGTGATGTATGATAGAAAATTTTTAATAAATAAAAATATGAAAATTATAAAATACCATGTAGGAAAAGCTATTGTGGTGCTTTGGATACGTACCGATATTATTATTATAATATATAGAGATAGATAGATAAAAGAGAGACTAATGGATGATTTATATATAAGTAAATATTTTATATTAAATAATTATTTTATTTAACTTTTGGTATTATTTTTTCTTAAAATGCGGTTAAAGGTGAATCTATTTGTTTTAGTGAAATTATAATTATCTTTATTTTTTATTCTCATCATGCATTGTTAAATGGAAATAAATGGTATATATAGAATAATTGAAGTTGTAAATATTTTTTCTTTATTTGCGATGTCTGAATTAAATTTTCACAATGAGAATTAGATATACTATGTAAGTTTAATTACATATGATCATGCGTACTAATAAAAAGTCAAATTCATTCAAATTCTTAGGCATCAATAAATTGAACAAATTAAAATTTTCAACAAAAATATAATTATTTATTTGACCAATTTAATAATTAGGTAAATTAAAATTTTCAACATAAATAAAACTATTTATATATCCAACTCAATAATTGGCCAAATTAAATTGATGGTGCAAAATAATTATGCAATAGTAAAAATAAAACTATTTACATATCGAACTGGTGGAATCTCATTTTAAATCAACGTGGGATAGAAAATTTTAGATAAATAAGAATAAAAAATTAGAAAATGCATATAAAAAAGAGACACTAACGTGGTGATCTGGATACTTAAATATTTTATTTTAAAATAGTTAGTGGTGAATCTATTTCTTTTAGTGAACTTATTATACATTTTAATTTTGTTTATTTTCATCATGTGTTGTTAATTTAAATAAATGATATACGTAGAACAATTGAATGTGTAATATTTATTTATTTATTTACCTCAATATATCGAAATTAAAATTTCATAGTGAGAATTAAATATTAAAATCTTGTGTACTAATAAAAAAAATCATATTTTCTCAAATTATTAAACGTTAAAAAATTGGCTAATTTAAGATTCTCAATAAAATAAAATGATTTATTTGGCCAATTTAATAATTGACTGGATTATATTTTTTATTTAAAATGGAAAAATCACTACAAAAAAAACAGTTTTTACCGACGCCAAACGCCGTTGGTAAAACAGAAAATGGCGTTGGTAAAAAAATTACCGACGCCATTACCGACGGCAACCCGTCGTTGGAAAAACGCTCGACGGTCAGGTCTGGGTCCGGGCGGGTCGGGTTCGGGTCCGGGCGGGTCAAGTTCGGGCTCCATTCAATTTCAAATGGTTGAGAAGGATTTTGGTTTATAACCACCTAAAACACTACTGTTTTTTCGATGTGGGATAGCGGCGTCGGTAAACGGCGTCGTTAATTGTGTAAAATGAAAAAAAGATAATAATAAAAATTTACCAACGCCAAAGTGGCGTCGATAAACGGCGTCGGTAAATGGCGTCGGTAAATGTGAAAAAAAAGAAAAAAAATAAGTCTGCGAACCGGTCGTCGGCAATGGCGTCGGTAAATCAATTAAATAACGGGCGTCGGTAATGGCGTCGGTAAATTATAAGTTTAACAACGGCGGTACGGGCGTCGGTAAATGGCGTCGGTAAAAACTGTTTTTTTTGTAGTGAATATATTTTGCCAACTCAATAATTAGCTAACTTAAATTGATTGTGCTAAATAATAGTAAACCAAACCAAACCAAACATACCAAGTATATCCCGCTCAGAGCAGGATCTGGGGAGGGTAAGATGTACGCAGACCATGCCCCTACTTATTACGGTAGTGAGGCTGTTTCCATGAAGACCCTCAGCTTAGTGCACAACAACATATTGAGTGAAAAATACAAAGGGAAGCATATGATACGAAAAAACTCATTACCATACCTGAGCCCATGGCTTAATCCACATGGGACTTACCTATGAGAAATTTGGCTACTTCACTCCCGATGAACGCTGCTCAAACATATGAGAGGTTGACTCCGCGCACAGCTCCCTGTCAAAAATACACCACACGCAAAAGACAATAGGATAAAATATACAATAAATGTAAAAATGCAATGCTCTAGGTCAAAGCTAACCGAGACAACCCTACCCTGAGGCTCTCAACTACAGCACCACTCCCAACTAAAGAATCCACAACTCTGATCTGGCATCTCCAAGCGCACCTATCAACATTCATGGTCTCGGAAAGGTTTAAGGCCTTCAAATCTAATCTCAGCTCCTCCTCCCACCTCCTCCTCGGTCTACCTCTCCTCCTCTCCTCGACAACTACTAAACTCTTGACCCTCCTCACCGGAGTAGATGCCTCCCTCCTGCGGACGTGGCCAAACCACCTCAATCTCCCTTCCCTAACTTTCGCTGAAATGGGCGCCACTTCTAGCACGTTCCTGAAGACCCCATTCGAGATTCTATCTAACATTGTGCGACCACACGACCAGCGTAACATTCTCATTTCAGCCGCTTCCAACTTGCTCTCAAGCGACTTCTTCATCGCCCAACATTCAGAGCCATACAACATTGCAGGTCGGATTGCCGCTCTATAGAATTTACCCTTCAACTTTAGAGGGACTTTCTTGTCGCACAGGACCCCTGTCGCTGCTCTCCACCTTAGCCACCCCGCCTTGATGCGATGAGTGACATCATCTTCACACTCACCTTCCTTCTGAATGATCGAACCCAAATACTTGAACTTATCCGTATGGGGAACGATCTGATCCGCAATCATTACCTCTACATCTTCCTCGTAGACCTCACCACTAAAGTTACACCAGAGATACTCTGTCTTAGACCGGCTCACACGCAAGCCCTGGGATTCTAACTTAGACCTCCATAGCTCCAACTTCGATTTCACCTCCCTACTCGACTCCGCCACTAACACAATGTCGTCAGCAAAAAGCATGCACCACGGGACGCCATCTTGTATCCCCCGTGAAATGACGTCAAGGATCAGAGCGAAGAGAAGAGGGCTTAGCACCGACCCCTGGTGTAGCCCTATCTCAACCGGAAAATACTGGGTGTCACCAGCTGGGGTCCTAACGCACGTCCTAGCTTGGGAATACATGTCTTGGATCGCCCTAACGAACGACAACGACACCTTCCTCTCTACTAGGCTCCTCCAAGTAACATCGCGCGGAATGCTATCATAAGCTTTCTCTAGATCTATCAACACCATATGGAGGTCCTTACGCCGCTCTATAAACTTCTCCATAAGGCGTCTGACGAGATGAATTGCCTCAGTCGTGGACCTCCCCGGCATGAAGCCAAATTGGTTCTCTGAGATCTCAACTTCTCTTCTATCCTTGCATTCCACCACTCTTTCCCAAAGTTTCATAGTATGACTGAGGAGTTTAATACCCCTATAGTTACTACAACTCTGAGCATCGCCTTTGTTCTCGAAAAACGGCACGACAATACAATGCCTCCACTCCGTCGGCATCTTAGAACCTCTGAGGAGTATGTTGAACAGCTCTGCTAGCCACTGAACTCCGACTTCCCCCAGACAAAGCCAAACTTCAATAGGGATCTGATCCGGCCTATCGCCTTAGCTCTACCCATTCTCATTAGAGCACCCTTTACTTCCTCCTTGCTGATGCTTACACAGGAACTAAACGAACGGGCAGAAGATAGACTAACTCCTTGCACCACCGAGTCACTACCCCTAGCCTCATTGAAAAGTTCAAAAAAATACCTATTCCACCTCTCCTTAATAGCCACATCGTTCACTAATACTTGGCCCAAATCATCCTTAATAAACATAACGGGACCCAGTTCGCGCCGCCCTCTTTTCCTAGCTTTCGCTAGTTTAAAAATAGCATTCGCTCCTTCTTTGGTGTCTAGGCGCTTGTACATCTCCTTGTAAGCCTCCCCTTTAGATTTAGCCACTGCCTTCTTAGCCTCTCTTTTCGCCACCTTGTACGCTACAATCTTCAAGATTCTCTCCTCCCCAGCACTAACCGCCAAAAGCTCCTTAAATAGAGCTTGTTTAGCTTTAACCTTCTTTTGGACCTTCTCATTCCACCACCATGCCTCCCTAGGTCCACTAGACCTACCCGAAGAAACCCCCACCACCTTCTCGCCCTCCCTCCTAATAGCATTGGCCATGCTGGTCCACATATGGTTAGCATCGCCCCCTTGAAAAAAACCGTGTGTATTCTTATGAGGGCCAAAAGCCTTTATTTATAGGTACACATCTAGGGTTTCATGGGTATAAAGGTCATTCATTAATAAATACATTAATTACAACACTCCCCCTTGAATGACCTTTAATACATGCTGCCTCATTAAAACTTTGTCGGGAAAACCCAATGGGAAAAAACCCAGTCGAAGGAAAAAGAGTACAGCTACTCCCCCTGAAATCGATTACATAAGATCTTTGAGTTGACGCATTCCGATCTTGTGTACTAGTCTTCTGAATATTGATGTCGGCAACGCCTTTGTGAATAAGTTCGCCGACTAATCACTTAAGTGAATATTTGATGTATCTACCATTGAGATACAAGTGATATCGTCTTCATACAATACTTCCTCTTGAATATTATAATGTTCATGCCTCATCAAAACTCCTTCCGAAAAACCCTGTGGGAAAAAACCGATAGAGAAAAGAGTACATAGTATAAATTTGCTCATGTGTTGCATTGGTTGCCTCGTTAAAAACCTTAACTAAGAAAATCCGGTGGGAAAAAACTTAGAAAGGGGAAAAGAGTACAACCATTTGGTCTTCAGGACATTCTGACCTTCAGGGTCGACATAATCTTCAAGTTAATTTAAAAGTTATCACTTCTTCCCCTCAAGATAACAATCTTGCACTCCAATACCACGAATATAATTTTCAGACATGGAGAGATTTAGTTAATAAATCTGTTAGATTATCATTATTGCTCTTCTGAAGCTTATGTGGAAATAGATTTCATCTTACTTGCCCAAACATTATATGCAACGTATAAATTGAGAATATTTCCTATCATAATAAATAGGCAGTATGAGAACAAATATGAGATCATAATACCCTAATAGCCACCAATATCAAATCTCAATCTCTTTCATGTAATAGACCAATATGGTTAACACCATTCCACATTCTCCTTCTTGGAGAAATATTAAATTTTGCTAGCATGTTAACTTCAAATTGTATATCAGGCCTAATAATGTAATGCTTCAATAGCATACAAGTATGGAACTTCTGGTCCTCTTATATCTTTGTTATCTTCTTGAGATCTATATGAGTGAGTATCCACTTCAAGTGGTAAGACAACCTTTAGGTAGCTAAATAGATAAAAAATTTTCCATCATATATGCTCGATCTACAAGTCGAGACAATACTAATACTTAGTTTTATCTAAGTTTTTCATTTTGAACTTGTCTTTAGACATGAGTTCAAATAATTCACATATATCCTCTTCAGGAGGAATTCACTTAGCCGGTTGATCCACCAGACTATTTCAAAAGCTATTAATATTTATAACTCAAAATAGTACATGTTGCGAATTTCATTTTCCTATTACTTTAGGAACCTCAAGCCCGTCAGGGACTTTCATATAGATATTCGAGTCCAATGACCCATAAAAAAATATGGTGATGACGTCACTAATTGAATATCTATATTCATAATAATTGTCATATGTATATTAAATGACGAGATGTAGTGCCAACGGAAGAATATGTTTTGGGTATGCGCTTAAACCCTTGATATGCTAATCTCGCTTATCTTTCACCACTTTATTTTATTTTGCGAGTTAAGCTCTGTCTCAATTGCTTATATTTTATTTAGTGCTTCAGGCACTCCACTAGCAATTGTTGAGACACAAAGTGTTGTCGACAACTATCATTCTTATAAACAATTCTCCCATATTCACAAAGTCCATGACAATTTCAACAAAATCAAATATTCAATATTTCCCATAACATTTGATTTGGTCGTTCCATAATCCCAATACTGTAATTATTTAGTGCACGTGCAAATTAAGGTATTGAGATTCTCGTCTTCGAGACGATCCTCTTCAGGAGGTTTTTGAAGTGATGTTATAGTTTAATCTATTTGTATTCCGCGGATTTTATCTTTAATACCTATAAAGAATACGTCTCTCACGCTTCTGGCGTCGAGGAGTCAACAAATATATTTCATTCACATTCGACTTTAATTCTTTATGGTACATATACAACTGGTATATGAGATTTCATCACTCCTTTGACAATCAATAACTTGTTGAACTTCGAGTTCATAGTGCGTAAATTTAAATATCCAACCCAATGAGAATTTTCCGACTTTCTCTTATTTATATTTCATATCTCCCCCTAATGTCGGAGATAGTTGGAATTGGATTATAAAATCAATCCTCTTTAGGAGGTGCAGTAATAACTGAGGGGGTGACCCAAATATTGTGCCTTTGATATGGATACTTGAATTTGAAATTCATCGCAACATGATCATTGGATAAAATAATATATCGCTTATAATTAATTTGATACTCATTGAATAAAGCTCCTTTTAGAGCCGACAATAAGAATATTGCCATATGAAATTATACTAATCCTTCGGGGATTGTCTTTCCATTCCTCAAGTAGAAATTGAACAAATCAATATGACATATATGTATTTTTCATTTGAAATAAATACATGCAACTTCAAATGTAAATTGCTCTCGAGGAGCATGTATTTTTCTTCAAAAATATTAATTGTGCTAACTCAGGAGCAACAATTTAAATCAAAGATAATCATATATTACCGAAAATATGAAGTACTCATCAAGAGTATGTGATATTCTTCAATAGTATCAATTATGCTACCTTGGGAGCAATAATTTATAAGCATATAACACCCAAAATATAAATTACTCTAAAGAGTATGTAAATATTAATTAAAAGTATTAATTGTGCTACGTCATGAGCAACAATTTATATCAATATGGTGATAATAAAAGCAATTCAATAACACAAGACCATATAGAAAATATTCAAAATAATGCCTTTTTTGTTTAATATTCTTCAGGAATATTAACTTTAATTGATGTGTTTATCATAAATACTATCATAAAAATATGACTATATATCGTTGTGTTTTATCAAGAACATCAACAATTTCTTTTTAATAATCTTCTGGATTATTAAAATTACAAATTCATGTTTCTTCAGGATACCATGAAAATATATTAATGTAATGTATTAAAAGAATCATTACAAATAATTTTATATCAATGATACAAGTATTATCATCAATATAATATGTAATAACTATCGTTATTACTCTCCTTCCAGAAGAAAGTGCAATAATTATTATGCAATTAATCCAACATCTATATGATGTTGATGAAAATTGATCAACTCAAAATAATATAATTTTAAGTGTATAAATGTACTTCATGATATTTACTAGTAATTTGTGATATTTATCATACAATATGTGTGAATTTGTATTAATATCTTCAGGATATATATCATAAATAAACATATAGTTAAATAAAATATAAAAATGATATAAATAGACTTTAACACCAAACACGTAAATTTAAATATGTAAATATTGAAAGTATTGGGATTAGTAGACTTCTGTTCTAATAAGTGGTGAATTTTATGTAACACCCCCAATATATTCGGGAATATTACAGCGCCGTAAATCCTTTACATAAGGATTTACAAGGCTGAAGAATTGAACAAGCATAAAAAGGTACTAACGAATGAAAATCACGGAATTACGAGACATCGATTCGACCAAATACGAAAGCGATACAATTGTTCAATGTAACTCAATAATACATCAACAAATCCAAATCATCACAAATGACTTTGTACTCGAGTACTAATTGAAATAACGAATAAACAACAGATAAATAAACCCGGTCGGGACATCACTCTGCACCCTCGTCGTCATACAGTTCCAGTGGTTGTTTCCCCGCTCTCCTGGATCCTGAACACAAACAAAATGTTCACCCCCGAAGGGGTTAGCACAACGATGCTAGTACAAGTACCACAACATATTATTCATATCTCACGGTGAATAATAATAACGTAAACGACAAAATACCAACGAGTCTTCTCCTACGAAACTCAAACATAACATACACAATCGATAATCACAACATGATATCAATACATACACATGGTAATTCCATCGATCCAGCGTTCACCGCCTAGAACCCACGATGATCCGTCGGACCAACCGTGGTGGAAAAACCCGTCCAGATGATCCAGTATGACGCTAGCATAGATCCCCGATGATCCGTCGGACCAACACGAGGTGGACATACAATAACGACATACATGCACGACAATATGTATAACAACAATACGTAAAACAATTAAGGTACTTGCCTCGATTTGAAGACAATAATAACACTTCCACGGAAATGAACACTCGACGATCGTCCTCCTCAATCAATCACGTAACTAGACCAAACCTTAACAAAAGAAATAATATAGGATTTATCTCACGTCGTACAAATGTTTAACAATTCGATTAACGGTCAAAAGTTCATAAGCGCAATCGCCGAATAGCTTAGCGCACGCTAAGTATTACGTAGCGTGCGTTACGCCCGCCCGATAGCGCACGCAAACAACAAAGACTAGCGCCACGCTAACTACGCATGGTCGATTACTTCAGCGATCAGCCAATCGACTCGATGGTCTAGCGTACATTACGTACCAAGCGTAGCGCCACGCTAACTAGTACTCGATAGCGCACGTTAAAGCGCATATCATAGCGTGCGCTATCTCGCATGGCGCTTCTTTGAAAGCGAGAAGCTGTTCTTGCCATGTTCAAACAATGAAATCCTTCGTGATAATTCATGTTACTTCCAGAATACCAAGTTCTTACTCTTATGAATGATCTCCAGGATGATATCAACTTCAAGATGCAAATATACGTATAATCATCATGACACCATAATCCATCTTGATTACAATTCTCATGCAAAGTTGGTGATCTCCGGTTGATGTATTAGATGCTACTATCATTATACATATTCGGACTTCATCTTGAGGTGAACTAACAATTCCGACTTATACGAAAGAATATTTCCTAAGATGATTCTTCCTTTAAGTTCTTATAATATCTTTTCCAAATCATGATCACAAAGATAACATAAATCATATGGATTGTTAACTTCCGAATATTTCTCTCATCATTTGAAGTACTAGGATTCCAACTTCAAGGTTCCAACAATAATATCGTAATTGTAGACATCCCAATCTTCTAAACATGAAGTAGTTGAAATAATTCACTAATGAAATTCAATATCTCGTTAACATGATCATCATATCCATTGGAAATCCAAATCTAAGGCTGGTGATAGGTTGAACATACCTTAATATGCCGAAATCACTGAACCACAAGGTGTAATCCGACTCCGGTTGGTTATGTGCCCCTCCAAGGTGTTACTTCTCTTCAATGATCACTCACAAGTGATACTCAATCATTCAATGATCACTCATAAAAGTTCTAAGTGTTTAGAAGGGAGATTCTAGCTCTCTGGACTCTCAAAGATGAAGTATAGACGAAGGAAATGAAAGCCCAAGCGGTTGTTGTCCCATTTATAATATTCTGCATTATTGACAAGTTAGCGCACGCTACTAAGCATCCCTTAGCGTGCGCTAATAATGGTTGACTTCATAATTTGTCCGGGTGCGTCAGCGGGAATCTTATCCGGACCCATGTCCCGCTGGCGCATGAGCTAGCTGTCCCGCTCAATAATTGAGTCCTTAGCGCACGTTACTCATACCTGCATAGCGTACGCTAATAATGGCCCGATAGCACGCGTTAAGATACATTCTTAGCGTGCGCTATCACGAGGTTGCTTGAACAATTTTGCAAGTTTCTATACTTATGTACAATGATGTCAATGCACGAAATATCATACTCCGATAATCAAAACCATCAATCCGAATAATACATGATTTGAATACATATGAAATACACCGTAATAAATCCGGATATTACATACTCTCCTACTAAAAAGGAGTTTCGTCCCGAAACTCAAGACGAAAATAACTCGGGATATCTGGACTTCATATCAGCTTCCGTTTCCCAGGTGGCTTCTTCCGTTCCATGACGTGACCACTGAACTTTGACCAAAACGATTGACTTGTTCCTCAGTTGCTTAACTCGACTCTCGAGTATCTTGACAGGTCTTTCTTCAAACGTCCCATCCTGTTCGACTTCGATCTCGCCGAAATCGATGATATGACTGGGATCTGGTATATATCTCCGCAACTGGGATACGTGGTACACGTTATGAACATGGCACAATGACGGCGGTAATGCTAATTTGTATGCCAACTCCCCAACTCTCTCGAGGATCTCAAATGGCCCGATATATCTCGGACTCAGCTTTCCTTTCCTACCGAAACGAAAGATTCCCCGGGTAGGAGAAACCTTCAAAAGTACGTGATTTCCAGTACTGAACTCCAATGGGCGGCGGCGTACGTCCGCATAGGATTTCTGGCGACTCTGGGCAGTCAATTAACTTTCACGAATCAAGGCTATCTTCTCTCGAGTCTGCTCGATCAACTCACAGTTACATTCCGATCAAGTCTGATGAATCGTCCCAACATAAGGGCGATCTGCATCTCCTTCCGTATAATGCCTCAAACGGTGCCATCTTAATGGAAGCATGCCAACTATTGTTGTAAGTAAATTCAATCAACGGTAGATGAACTTCCCAATCGTTTGACCAATCTAAGGCACAGGCCCTTAGCATATCTTCCATCGTTTGTATAGTTCTCTCAGATTGTCCGTCAGACTGCGGGTGATAAGCTGTACTGAAGTTCAATTCGGTCCCCAAGGCCTTATGAACTGCCTTCCAAAAGTGAGACACAAAACGGCCGTCTCGATCAGAAACAATGGTCTTCGGCGTACCATGCAATCGAACTATCTCTGAAATAAAGACTCGTGCCAACCTCTCTGGTCCCCACGTATCCTTAATGCCTAGAAAATGAGCTGATTTGGTTAAACGATCAACTATCACCCAAATCATGTTCATTCTTGTCCTGGTTTTCGGCATATTAGTGATAAAGTCCATTGATATGTCCTCCCACTTCCATTCAGGAATCGGGAGCGGCTTCAACATTCCAGAAGGCCGTTGATGCTCGATCTTAACCTGCTGACAAGTCAAGCATTTCGAAACATAGTCCGCTACGTCTTGCTTCATGTTGCCCCACCAGAAATTCTGCTTCAAGTCCTTATACATTTTACTGGTGCCCGGGTGGATAGAATAGGGCGAACTATGAGCTTCCTTCATAATCGTCTGTTTCAGAACATCAACATCGGGAACGCAGAGTCGGTTCTGAAATATCAAAACTCCATCGTCATGAATTATGAATCCGGGGGCCTTTCCTTTGATCACTTCATCATGCAACCGAATCATCAGAGGATTATCTGCCTGTCTATATATGAATTCTTCGGTTAAAGATGAAGTTATCTCCATCACGCACAATTGTCCTTGGACTCTTTGTAACCATACCTCAATTCCTTCACGAATCATCTCTCGTTGAAGGCTAAGTTGGGATGTCAGCGTCTCCAGCATCTGAATAGAGACAGGTTTGCGGCTAAGTGCATCGGCCACTACATTTGCTTTGCCTGGATGATATAAAATCTCCAAGTCATAGTCCTTAATCAGTTCCAACCATCTTCTTTGCCGCATGTTCAACTCTTTACATTGAATATGTACTTGAGACTCTTATGATCCGTAAAGATCGGCGGTGAGTCCCGTCTGATAATGCCTCCAAATCTTCAAGGCAAAAACCACTGCCGCTAGTTCCAAATCATGTGTCGGGTAATTCACTTCATAAGGTTTCATTGTCGCGACGCATAAGCGATCACCTTATCATTACGCATCAACACGCACCCAAGTCCTTGATTGAAGCATCACAGTAAACTATGAATCCTTCGGTTCACTGCGGAAGTGATAGAATCGGTGCCGTCGTCAATCTCTTCTTTAACTCATCAAAACTAGTCGACACGACTCGTTCCACTCAAACTTTTGAGTTTTCTGCAAAAGTCGAGTAAGTGGGCGGGAAATTTTAGAAAACCCTTCCATGAATCGACGATAATATCCGGCAAGTCCTAAGAAGCTTGGACCTCTTTCACATTCTTTGGAGGCTTCCAATCCAATATTGCTTCGATCTTGAGGATCTACTCGGACTCCTTTAGTGACACCACATGGCCGAGGAACATTACTTCCTTTAGCCGAATTCACATTTAGAAAGTTTGGCGTACAATTGCTCGTTTCTCAAGAGTTCCAATACAATCCGCAAATCCGCGCATGTTCTTAGGACTCTTAGAATACACCAATGTCATCAATAAACACGACCACAAATTTATCCAAAATTCAATGAACACACGGTTCATCAATTGCATAAATACAAGAGTGCGTTAGTGAGACCAAACGGCATCACTACAAACTCATAATGCCCGTAGCGAGTTCTCGAACGCTGATTTCGAACATCGAGACTCCTTAATCCTCGATTGATGGTATCCCGATCTCGGATCGATCTTAGAAAATCCGTTGCTCCTTGCAACCGGTCAAACAAATCATCAATCCGTGGCAACGGATACTTGTTCTTAATCGTCATCTTGTTCTCTCGATAATCAATACACAATGGAGCGATCCATCCTTCTTTCGGACAAAAAGAATCGGCGCTCCCTGTGGTGAAACACTTGGTGAATATAGCCCTTGTCCAAGAACTCCTCCACCGCTTCTTCAATTCGTACATCTCAAGAGGTGCCATACGATACGGCGCCTTAGAAATTGGTGTCGCTCCGTGTTCCAATCAATAGTAAATTCTACATCCCTTCGTGGAGGTAGCCTGTAATTCATCAGAAATACATTTGGAAATTCGTTCACAACAGAATAGATGAAAGTTCCACCATTTCTTCTTCTTTCTTCATTGCGTAACACCGATGCATCTGACCTTGTTTGACAATTTGACGGCTTTCATCGCCTTGATCAACTTTCCGAGCTTCCCGGTTTCCATCCCTCAAACGAATCTCGGAACCATCGTCGGCGACAATGAGATATTCCTCCTTCGGTAGTTTACAATTGCTCCGTCTTGATTAAGCCAATCGTCTCCGAGTATCGTGTCATCTCCTTGCATTTCTATCACGATCAGGTTTGAGAGCCACTCTCTGCCTCCAAATGATACAGGGAAATTTCTAGTTTCTAAATTTCCGACAATCCTCTCTCCACTCGGTAACCCAACCACATAAGGTTCACAAGCATTAAAACCGAAAATATTCAAACGATTTACACAAGACAAGGATATGAAAGAATGTGTAGCTCCTGTATCAAATAAAACGCTAATCGGCCGGGAAAGGATCTGGGACATGCACGATGCGACAAAGAAGATCTGATCGTCTGTCCTCCTCATCTCGCATGCACGTGGGGAGCAGATCCGCACTCGATGTCCCCTTTCGGTCCCATTGTCCTCTGCCTCGCCCGCGGCCAAAATTGAGGCATCGAACACTTTGCCGCGTTTGTGGAATCTTGGCCTCCTTCTGACGGGCCGTGGTGTACGGGCTCTAAAGACTTTGCGACCTCTTCACAAAACACCGCCCGATGTCCCTCTCGTCACAGTCAAAACAAGTCACGGCAGGAAGGGGCAATTCCGTCGATAGTGCCCGTCAGGCGCAGTTAAAGCATTTCTGGTAACATCGGTAAGAGTTGATGTCGCCCGAAGTTCTTTCCGCTCCTAGTCGGGTGCGGAGGTTTCTGAAAGAGTGAAAGGATGACCGGGCCTTACGGGCCCCACTGTTCTTGTGCTCTGTAAAAGTACCGAGACTTTCTGTTTCTTGGTTTGCAAATTTCTCCATGGCCGCTTCCTTGATCTCATATGCCAACGCCTTATCCTGGTATTGGCGGAGTGTGGTACATTCGAATCCGGACATGTACCTCTGGACTTCTGGTTTCATTCTCATATCAAAATGAATCATCATTTCGCATCTGCTCGACCGGATGTCGAACAAATGCCACCTTTGGTTAAACGTCTTGATCGCACAGGATACTGCACATCGGAAAGGCCGAGCGGAGAAAAACTCCCGAACTTTGGCTTCCCTCACGGGACGAGGGCAATCGAGCTTCCATCATCAATCTAAACTCTGTCCAATCGGCATCATGGTCTACAGCCGGATGGCTTCCCACCATTCGGACGCTTCCCTATCGTAAAATATTGAGCGATAGAGGCTCTCCGGTCGTCTGGCGCTTGATTCCGGCAAAGATTTTCTCCAGCTCCTTTAACCAATGATCCCAGGTGGGAGTCTCAGAAATACCGTCGAATTTGGGTGGTTGCATCTTTGCCACTTCTTGCAGCCACCGGTCACCTCGATTTCCCATATCTGGGATCCATTGCTGTCTCTCTCCATGTTGTAGTCCCACCGCCACTTGCATTCGGTCCACGACCTGGGCGAACTGAGTCATCTGGTTCACCACTTGACGAAGGATCTCTGGTACAGCAGGATCTGGTTCATTATTAATAGATTGCTGCGGCTCGCCGGAGCTATGACTGGCCTGGTTAGAAGGCGACGCCTCCCTTTCGGCATTTCTTCGTCCGCGTCCGCGTCCACGACCGCGACCACGTCCACGTCCGCCTCTCAACATGCTGTAAGCATAAATACTCAATATACAGGAAACAACATCGTTCTAATATTCGAGTATAAAGAGATACAATATGTAAATAACGCGATAGAGTTTAGGAACTTACAACCACTGTTCGCATGAAGACGTAGGCAGTGCAGTGATGTCATTCACGGCCGGTTACCCCAAAAGACATAAATGACCCCTATTTTAACCCAACGGCCAAGATATCCATAATCTTAGCTCCGATACCATATTCTGTAACACCCCCAATATATTCGGGAATATTACAGCGCCGTAAATCCTTTACATAAGGATTTACAAGGCTGAAGAATTGAACAAGCATAAAAAGGTACTAACGAATGAAAATAACGGAATTACAGTACATCAGTTCTGACCAAATACAGAAACAGTACAATTGTTCAACAGAACTCAATAATACATCAACAAATCCAAATCATCACAAATGACTTTGTACTCGAGTACTAATTGAAATAACGAATAAACAACAGATAAATAAACCCGGTCGGGACATCACTCTGCACCCTCGTCGTCATACAGTTCCAGTGGTTGTTTCCCCGCTCTCCTGGATCCTGAACACAAACAAAATGTTCACCCCCTAAGGGGTTAGCACAACGATGCTAGTACAAGTACCACAACATATTATTCATATCTCACGGTGAATAATAATAACGTAAACGACAAAATACCAACGAGTCTTCTCCTACGAGAAACTCAAACATAACATACACAACTGATAATCACAACATGATATCAATACATACACATGGTAATTCCATCGATCCAGCGTTCATCGCTAGAACCCACGATGATCCCGTCGGACCAACCCGTGGTGGAAAACCCGTCCGATGATCCAGTAGACGCTAGCATAGATCCCCCGATGATCCCGTCGGACCAACACGAGGTGGACATACAATAACGACATACATGCACGACAATATGTATAACAACAATACGTAAAACAATTAAGGTACTTGCCTCGATTTGAAGACAATAATAACACTTCCACGAAAATGAACACTCGACGATCGTCCTCCTCAATCAATCACGTAACTAGACCAAACCTTAACAAAAGAAATAATATAGGATTTATCTCACGTCGTACAAATGTTTAACAATTCGATTAACGGTCAAAAGTTCATAAACTGCAATCTGCCCGAATAGCTTAGCGCACGCTAAGTATTCTGTGTAGCGTGCGTTACGTCTGCCCGATAGCGCACGCAAACAACAAAGACTAGCGCACGCTAACTACGCATGGTCAGTACTTCACTGATCAGCCAACTGACTCGACTGATGGTCTAGCGTACATTACGTACCAAACGTAGCGCACGCTAACTAGTACTCGATAGCGCACGTTAAACTGCATATCATAGCGTGCGCTATCTCTGCATGGCAGTTTACTGCTGAGCAGTAAACTGTTCTTGCCATGTTCGAAACAATGAAATCCTTCGTGATAATTCATGTTACTTCCAGGAATACCAAGTTCTTACTCTTATGAATGATCTCCAGGATGATATCAACTTCAAGATGCAAATATACGTATAATCATCATGACACCATAATCCATCTTGATTACAATTCTCATGCAAAGTTGGTGATCTCCGGTTGATGTATTAGATGCTACTATCATTATACATATTCAGACTTCATCTTGAGGTGAACTAACAATTCCGACTTATACGAAAGAATATTTCCTAAGATGATTCTTCCTTTAAGTTCTTATAATATCTTTTCCAAATCATGATCACAAAGATAACATAAATCATATGGATTGTTAACTTCCGAATATTTCTCTCATCATTTGAAGTACTAGGATTCCAACTTCAAGGTTCCAACAATAATATCGTAATTGTAGACATCCCAATCTTCTAAACATGAAGTAGTTGAAATAATTGACTAATGAAATTCAATATCTCGTTAACATGATCATCATATCCATTGGAAATCCAAATCTAAGACTGGTGATAGGTTGAACATACCTTAATATGCCGAAATCACTGAACCACAAGGTGTAATCCGACTCCGGTTGGTTATGTGCCCCTCCAAGGTGTTACTTCTCTTCAATGATCACTCACAAGTGATACTCAATCATTCAATGATCACTCATAAAAGTTCTAAGTGTTTAGAAGGGAGATTCTAGCTCTCTGGACTCTCAAAGATGAAGTATAGACGAAGGAAATGAAAGCCCAAGCGGTTGTTGTCCCATTTATAATATTCTGCATTATTGACAAGTTAGCGCACGCTACTAAGCATCCCTTAGCGTGCGCTAATAATGGTTGACTTCATAATTTGTCCGGGTGCGTCAGCGGGAATCTTATCCGGACCCATGTCCCGCTGGCGCATGAGCTAGCTGTCCCGCTCAATAATTGAGTCCTTAGCGCACGTTACTCATACCTGCATAGCGTACGCTAATAATGGCCCGATAGCGCGCGTTAAGATACATTCTTAGCGTGTGCTATCACGAGGTTGCTTGAACAATTTTGCAAGTTTCTATACTTATGTACAATGATGTCAATGCACGAAATATCATACTCCGATAATCAAAACCATCAATCCGAATAATACATGATTTGAATACATATGAAATACACCGTAATAAATCCGGATATTACATTTTATACGTCATTTACATTGATATTTTCTCTAATACCAATTTCTTTTCTTCAGAAATTGTATATGTCATTTGTCTCACTTTTTATCGCGGAATCATACATATTTCAAGCGATAGTTTAGAAATCTATAGATTTATCGATACTTAGAAGATAATCGTGCATAATCTTCGACCCTGTAAGAAGGAATTTAGTGGTTCTTCAGGAACTGTCAATAAATTTAGCACTACCTTTTTTTTCATATGAAAAGTATCATTCTAGAGATAGCATGCATATTTGCACTTTGATGAGACAATAAATCATGACCACTATTTAATCCCAAGAACTTGGCATTCTATTCACAAAAAGAATAAATAAGATAAGCCAAGAATTTGAATGATACAAATATCTTCAGGATATTTGACCCTTTTATCACTAATTATATAGCAACGATCAATTCAAATCATACTTCAGGTATGACATCATATCTTATATTGATAAAAACTCACAATATATCATAAGAGATAATAAAATATTAAACTACACAATATATAAGATTAGATATTGACATATAATCTTAAGATTATCATTTTCGTGTTCTTATCATTAACAGTTAATATATCAACTCCACGAGATAAAATTTATAAATAATTATCCCCTACAAGGATAAACTCTAAATTTTATCTACTTCGGGAGATAAATTTTGAGCCATGTAATATTAAAGTTTTTAATTTAATATTGTTCACTTCCGGGAACAACTTGATAGGAATATTCGACCACTCACTAATCTTGCTATCATTGGAGCACAGTCGGATTATGATCGTGGAGTATATCATATCTTGTACAATTTCGATAGAGAATATTCTCAAATCATATTAATATTTTTTATTTGAGATATATGTTATATTCTTCAGGGATAATGTCATGCTACATCAAGAACATAATGATTTAATTGTGCTATTATATTTATAAGTAACAAATCAATATTCTCCAGGAATATTATATCATCACATAATTCATGTATAAATAAGAATTATTCATTTAGAATAGTAATATTCTTCAAGAATATTACAATTAGTTGTGCTACTTCGCGAGAAATAATTTTAAGATCCATAATTGAATATACAAAAGAAAAAAAATAGTACGAGAATTAATCAAGGCTCGAAATAACTAAACTAAAATAATTGCTTCTTCAAGAGCACTTACAATATTCTTCAGGAATATTATTTTGTATTTTTTATTAGAAATTACACAAATTATTAGATTTCATAGTGTTCTTCATGAACACATCTATTCAACTAGAATATGACGAGATAATGTTGTCCTTCTTCAATAACTACAACAAATTTTTTATCTTAATAATCTTATGGATTATTAAGTATTGTTGAATCGTGTTTCTTCTGGAAACAAAGAGGAATATAATTTGATAATAAATTTTGAGGTCATCATATATATTATTTATATATGATGCACACAAAAATATAAAATTTAATAACTAAATGTAACAAAAGACTGTTTCTGCTCGGATTTTTTTTTTATGTATGCAATACATTTTAGAAGCCGATCTCCACCGTTGAATTTGTAGATCTATTTGTCAGGAAGATACTGTAAAAATTTCATGCCGATCCGACGGTTAACAAAACCAGAATCGCGATTTTAGCGCGGTCTCGCAGTGCAGAAAAGCTGCTCGCGTATTTTTTTTTTTTGGATTTCGAAAATCGGAGATTTTTTTTTTACTCGTAGAGTATCGTGCTGATAACGTGTTATAAACTTGAGAGAAAAAGAGAGAAATTGGAAGAGAAGAAGAATAATGTGTGTATTCTTATGAGGGCCAAATGCCTTTATTTATTGGTACACATCTAAGGTTTTAGAGGTATAAATGTCATTCATTAATAAATACATTAATTACAACACAAAGGTACTTTTTGTTTTTGTTTTTTGCAGCGGAAGAAAATGAAATAATGATGAACCTTTTTCTTATAACGCGATACATTAATTATTTATCCTTTCAAATCAAACAATCATCTTTTACTTTTTAATCTTTATCATACATTTATCATCAATATTTTTTACTTTTTAATCTTCGTCATATCTTTACTATTATTATTTATATCAATCATCGCCTAAAATATACTAAGTATACACTCTGTGTCAACCTTTAACCGAGACATGAGTAGTACAAAAGAGTAGAGTGCCATGGTATTTGCAAAAAAAAAAAAAAATTAGGGTGAAATGGTAAAAGCTGTCATTGAAGGTCTCACAAACCTCGCTCTTTGAACAAATAAATGCCATTTAATCCGTTACATCGCAAGGTAAAAGGGTGTTTTACAAAGTTTGTTTCCAAAAAAAAAAAAAAGAAAAGAAAAGAAAAAAATAGTGTTTTTAAGAAGTTCAATAATCCCTTTGTTTAACATAGATAGACCCATTTTCTTTTTTGAATGTTCCAAATTATAACCCAACGTAACCCATTTTATATCCCAATAGTCATGTGCATAAGATGAATGTGGCGGAAATACGTATGTTAAGATGGATGTGTGGCAATACGAGAAAAGATCGACTTAGAAATGATGTGATTAGGAAATAAGAACGAGTGGCCCCTATAGAGGATATGCTGTTGGAGCATCGGTTAAGATGGTTCGGACATGTGAGACAGAGGCTGATTGATGCATCAGTGCGGAGGCTTGAAGAATGGGGAGTGCATAGGCCGGTGACGGGCAGGGGAAGCCCTAAACAGACATGAATAAGAGTGATTGAGAATGATATGAGATTTCTTGGGATTGGAGAAGTTATGGCGTTGGATAGGATGACGTGGAGGGAGAGAATTCGAGTGGTTGATTATGTTTGAGGTTTTTTTTTTTTTGCATAATGATTATTACTATTTTTTATTTATTTTTATTATTTATTTATTTTTGCATTTTTTTACGTACTAAACTTTTCACCTATCACTTTTGCCTTTTCATAGGACTGTTTTATTGGAGACGACTTGACGTTTTCAGATTGATTCTTGTTAGCTGACCCCAAAATATTTTGGGATTAAGGCCCTGATGTTGTTGTTGTACCCTTAGTTATAAATGTGATTTAGCAAATAAATTTTCGTATTCTTCACTAAAATTGTTTTGATAGTCTTTAGTTTGAGTAATAAGGCCTAACCAAAACACATGCCAAGGTGGTAGGAATGGTGCATCACAAGATCAAGTAGCTGGTACTCAAGAGAATACAATCAACTAGACTATAAACCACAAACTTTTGGGGTGGTACTTCTGATACTAATCTGTTTGGTATTTGTCTTGTGATGCATAATTTGTCGCAAATATGCATCAGTTTGATAAATTAGATTGCTATTTTTGGTTTTAATGGCTATGTTGGTCTCAAACTTGGACATCATTTTGATGTCATAGTATTTTGCACATACTGATATTTGTTTTGCAAAATTTTTAATTGATGCGAGGTTGTGTATATTAGTGGTAGAGCTCCACTTCAGCAACAAGTAAAAATGGTCCAATTAAGCCATTGGGTTTGCTCAAATGACCATGATCTGTAACACTCCTGGTGCGAACCGGAAGTATTATAGTGCCATAGACCCTTCTCACAATAATCTACCAAGCTAAAATCCAAAAGACTGCTCAAAGATTTACCGACCGAGGTCAAATTAATTTCAAAACAGACCGACAAGATCATTAACAATTCAAAAACTAACATAGCTCCACTCCACGACAATACCAAAAAGAATGATAACTCAAATTACAAACCACACCCGTGCAAGGGTGATTACTCGACTAAAACCAAACAAGAGAAAGACTCCGATTCTTGTGTGATTAGTGTAACACCCCCAATACATTCGGGAATATTACAGCGCCGTAAATCCTTTACATAAGGATTTACAAGGCTGAAGAATTGAATAAGCATAAAAAGGTACTAATGAATGGAAATAACGGAATTACAGTACATCAATTCTGACCAAATACAGAAACAGTACAATTGTTCAACAGAACTCAATAATACATCACCAAATTCAAATCATCATAAATGACTTCGTACTCGAGTACTTATTGAAATAACGAATAAACAACAGATAAATAAACCCGGTCGGGACATCACTCTGCACCCTCGTCACCATACAGTTCCAATGGTTGTTTCCCCGCTCTCCTGGATCCTGAACACAAACAAAATGTTCACCCCCGAAGGGGTTAGCACAACGATGCTAGTACAAGTACCACAACATATTATTCATATCTCACGGTGAATAATAATAATGTGAACGACAAAATACCAACGAGTCTTCTCCTACGAGAAACTCAAACATAACATACACAACTGATAATCACAACATGATATCAATACATACACATGGTAATTCCATCGATCCAGCGTTCACTGCCTAGAACCCACGATGATCCAGTCAGACCAACCCGTGGTGGAAAAACCCGTCCGATGATCCAGCGCACGCTAGCATAGATCCCCCGATGATCCCGTCGGACCAACACTGTAATACCCGGTTGTAATTCATTCATTTTCATTCAGTAATTATCAGTCTGTAATTTTCACTCAGTGTATTTTCACTCAATTTTAATCATTCTTCAATCATGTTCATTCACCGTGTTCACCGTTCGGAAAAACTTCGAGTTGTGTATCATTATTGTTCATTGTTTCAACTTCCTCTTATGAGTTCGACTTTGTTAGATCACCATTAATTTTTGGTAACTCCAAAAATTCTAAATCTTTGCAATATTATAGAGCATCGAATTAGCTTTCCAATGGTTCAAACGGTGAGTCAATCGGAGTCCGGACGAGAGAGTTATGATCGTTTTCGTTCACCCGCTCATTTTTCAGCTTTTGGCCGATCACTGCCGACCGGACTCGGTCGTGTCGTCCGACACGGCCCGTGCCGTACTCGTCCGGAAATGCCGAGTATCGCCCACGTGACTCGACCATGTCGCTTGGCACGGCCGAGTCGAACTCTTCCGATAAGCTCAACCGATTGTCGACACGCCCGATCGTGTTCCAGACACGGCCGAGTCATGCGAGTCGCCGCCGGACGGTCGCTATCGGAAGGCCCTACGCTGCGACCGTGTCAAGCAGACACGGCCGAGTCCTGTCGGCCGGTATGCGACACGACCGTGCCGATCGGCACGGGCCGTGTCCGGCAGGTAGTCAAACCCTTTAAATTCGCTTTTGAGCATTTCACCATTTTTTCCATTTTCTTCACCTTCAACCGAGAGAGAGAGCTTGAGGGAGGGTTTTTCCTTCACAAATCATTTGAGTGTTTGATTTTCTTCATCCTCCTTCGATCGTGTAGCTCGGATTGTGGATTTAGCACGTGTTCTTCGGATTATAGGGCTTGAATCTTCAAGAGGTAAGAACTCCTTCAACCCTAGTATGATTTTGGGGTGGGTTTGGTGGTGATCTTGTGTTTTAATTCGAATTAACCGATGTTGTTATTAGATTTTGATAGTATTCACGCGACCCATGGTTTTCTTGTTTTTGATTGGGATGAAATCCCGTTGTTATACCATTGACCGATTTCATTTCCTTATGCACTCTTGGTGTCCGATGAATTGTCCCAACAGGTAGAATAAGGATTAATTCTTACCTTTCCGCATTATTGAGACTTGTTGTATACCGTTGTTGTGTTAGGAGCGGATTTGGGAGGATTGTTCGGACCAAAACCTATTCCTTCGTTGTTTCCCTTATTTCATCGTGTTCAAGGCAAGTACATGTATTACATTTCGTTACGTATGTTGTGATTTTCGAAATGAATGATGAATTGTGATTTTCGGGTGCGTGAGTTGTGTTTCCTTCCACCCGGAGTGTCCGACGGGATGTCTGGGGGTCGATACTAATGGGTACGGCCGCGGAAGTGGACTTGGGTGCGTGCGTGGTTGAACTTCCACCCGGAGTGTCCGACGGGATGTCTGGGGGTCGATACTAAGGGGTACGGCCGCGGAAGTGGTATCCCACCCGGAGTGTTCGACGGGATGTCTGGGGGTCGATACTAAGGGGTACGGCCACGGGATACCAGTTGTGATTTTGTGATATCGTGATGACTGAAAATCGATGTGATTGCCAATGTAGTATTCCGGAATATATATATGTGGCAAATGCCTTATGTTTGAGATGATTGTGTAAAACCGTTTTTGTATATAATGTTGTTTAATTGTGTACTTGCACTAGCTATTCGAATGCTAACCCCTTAAATGGGGGAAATGCGTCTTATGCATTTCTGTGCAGGAGGTGAGGGCCGAGGGACACGCACGCGAAGGATGGGCTGGCTTGATGATGTGGCTCGAGTCTGCATTTTTATGTTTTTTCATTGCATTGTCGAGTATTGAAGTTAGACTGTCTGTTTTGAAACTTGGTTTAAGTCCCCTGCGTGGGCAATAAATTGGTATTTAACCTCTGTTCATGTATTACGTTAAAAATGTTTTGGCCGAGGCCACGGCCTTATTTACTTTTGAGTGCATTATTCGGGACTACATTTTGGTTTATTTGTCATGTGTTAGCCTGGTAGACCTCACGAGGGTTCTACGGCGTGTAATATCCCAGTTGTGAATTGGGGTGTTACGTTTATGGTATCAGAGACAGGGTTTTGAATACCTAGGCTGTCGGTGAATTTTGGGTCTGTCAGTTGCGTCATTAGAGTCAGTCATTGAGCCTAATATCATCATGCTACCGTATTTTCGTGCGACCCGTGGCTGTAAGTCTCCTTGAACTCTTATATCTCTGTAATTCGTTTTCTTGCGCTGTTCGGAATCGTGACTTGTGTTACCAACTTTGTGAATTGTGAATCTTTCTGATCTTGTCCTTTTCTTATTTTCCTTCAGTATGTTGAGAGGTCGTGGTAGACCGGCTAGGGGACGCGGCCGAGGCCGTGGTCGGGGTGCTGATAATGAGGAGGGCTCACTTTCTCAGTCCTCTGCGGACTCAGCCTCTCACTCAGTGCCGTCGGGTAATAATGCCGACGCTGGCTACCGCCGTACTTCAGATTAGTAGCCCGGCTTGCTCGAGATAGCTCGGGGTGGACGCTTGAATCCGCCCCGACACCTGAAGAGGAAGCTAGTAAGTGGCTTCAGACGGTGTCCAAGATGCACCCTCCTCGTTTCTCCGGATCTTCTGACTCCCTCGGTTGGGAGAATTGGCTCTTTCAGTTGTCCAGGACCTTTGATGCCGTAGCTTGTCCCGAAGACAGAAGGGTACATATTGCCCAGTACCTCCTGAATAAAGAAGCTGCGGAGTGGTGGGAGGCCGTTGCGCCCAGAGATCGTCGGGCCACTTGGGAGGAGTTCAAGGCTGCTATGGAAGCAGAATATTGCCCACCGCCAGTTAAGGAGCGCAGAATTGTGGAGTTTTTCACCGCTACACCTCAGAATGTGCCGATTTCTCAGGCCATCATTTCTTACAATCAGCAGTTGGGGTTCGTAAGAGATCGAGTGAGATCGGAGGCTGATAAAATCCGTTACTTCAATATGCGCATGAAGCCGCATATTAGGCAGAGTATGGCACCGCTCATGTGTGCCACTTTGAAGGAATACCAGGATCGCGCCCTAGCGATCGAGATGGCGGTTCCTGAATCTGAGTCGGTTTCGGAAGTTAAGAAGCAGAAGACTATCGGTGGATTCTCGACCGGGAAGGGTGGTCAGTTTTCGAGGTCTCGTTCTGCTCCCATACCGGGGAAGAGGCCGTTCCGTTAGGCCGGTGGATCTCAGGGTAACTGCTCGATTCGAGCTTTATACAGTGGCAGGGTTTGTTTTAACCGCAACCAATATGAGCATTTGATGAAGGATTGTCCTTTTCCTCCGCCACTTGCTACACTTGCGGGCAGACCGGACATCGGGCGACTCATTGTGAGAGAGCCACCGGGGCCGCTATAGTTCCGACTACCACTACCGATCGGAGGGATCATAACACTCCAGCTATTCAGTTCCGCAGGTTCGGTCGCGGTAGAGGTCGGGACATCCGGATCGCCGCGCAGCCTCGAGCTCGGGTTCATCCACCCCGATTGTACCAGATGAGGCGCTCGAGGAGGCGGACATTCCGGTGGCGTCAGTACCACTCGGATCCTTACTCATCCAGCTTCCGTGCTTTTGATTCGGGTGCTACCCATTCCTTTATTGCATCGGATTGTGTGAATCGTATTGGCTTTAATCGCTTGTTTGAATGTGAACCGTTTGTGGTGGGTACGCCTAGCGGGATCGCATGGTTGGGGACCGGGAAGTTAGGGATTGCCCCGTGAGGATCGGGAGCCGAGACTGGCCCTCGAACCTCATTGTTATCGACCTCAAGGGTGAGGATTTAATCCTCGGGGACGATTGGTTAGAGCGTCACGGTGCTATCATGAACTATCGGACTCGTACTATCTCGATCGTGGCCGAGGATGGCACCGAGCATACTCTCGTCGGCCGTAGCCGTAGATCGGGAGCGTGATTAACGCCTTGAAGGCGATGAAACTTCTGAACCAGGGTTGTGTCGGCTACTGGTGTTACGCTCTGAAGGCGGAAGATGGTGGAGTTGACATGTCGTCAATTCCAGTTGTTGGTGAGTATCCCGATGTTTTCCCAGACGACTTGCCGGGGTTACCACCGCAGCGAGAGGTGGAGTTTCCTATCGATCTTGAGCCGAATGCAGCCCCTATTTCTCGAGCACCGTATCGTATGGCACCGTCGGAGATGTTAGAGTTGAAGAACCAGTTGGGAGAATTGTTAGAAAAAGGGTATATTCGACCGAGCGCATCGCCTTGGGGTGCGCCTGTACTTTTCGTTAAGAAGAAAAATGGGTCGCTTCGTTTATGCATCGATTTTCGAGAATTAAACAAGCTGACCATCAAAAATAAATACCCTTTGCCCAGGATTGACGATTTGTTTGATCAACTTCAGGGGGCGACAGTCTTTTCGAAGATTGATTTGCGATCGGGCTACTACCAGTTGAGAATTCGGGACGTCGATATTCCAAAGTCGCCTTTGGACGAGATATGGCCATTACGAGTTTGTGGTTATGCCTTTCGGCTAACTAATGCCCAAAGCAGTGTTCATGCAGTTGATGAACAAAGTTTTCATTGAGTATCTAGACAAATTCGTAGTCGTTTTTATCGACGATATTCTTATCTATTCACGGAATCGGGAGGAGCACGCCTTTCATCTCCGGATTATATTAGACACTTTGAGGACTGAGCAGTTGTACGCGAAGTTCTCTAAGTGTGAGTTTTGGCTCGAGGAAGTGACGTTCCTCGGGCATGTGATTTCAGCAGAGGGAATTCGAGTAGATCCGCAGAAGATAGAGGCAGTGATGGCTTGGGAGCCGCCTAAGAATGTGAAGGAGGTGAGGAGTTTTCTGGGTCTTGCCGGCTATTACCGCAGATTCATTGAGGGATTTTCTAAGATCGCTAGACCACTCACTCAGTTGCTCCAGAAAACTCAGAAGTTCGAGTGGACTGCAGACAGGAAGGACAGCTTTGACGAGTTAAAGAGACGTCTGACTACCGCACCCGTTTTAGCATTGCCTCAGGGGAACGAGGACTTCGTAGTGTATAGTGATGCTTCGGGCCTTGGTCTAGGATGTGTTTTGATGCAGAGAGATAGAGTCATTGCTTATGCGTCCCTTGATTGAAACCTTACGAGGTGAATTATCCCACGCACGATTTGGAGTTAGTCATGCGGTCGTTTCGCCTTAAAGATCCGGAGGCATTATCTTTATGGGTCGTCTTGTAAGATTTTTACGGATCATAAGAGCTTGAAGTATATCTTGATGTAAAGAATTGAATATGAGACAGCGTAGGTGGTTGGAACTAATTAAAGATTACGACCTCGAGATACTTTACCATCCGGTAAGGCTAACGTAGTGGTGATGCGTTGAGCCGGAAGCCGATGGCGTTGCGGATGTTAGAGGTACTTACACCACGCAGTAGGATCCAGGGATTTTATTTGTCGGGATATCGAGGTTTGGGTTCGAGAATTCGAGTCGATTATGTGCGTTAGAGATCACTTCGTCCTTGACTGATGATATCAAGGCGAAGCAGTATGATGATCCGTTTTTGGTCCAGTTGAGGGAGGATGTGAGGAAGGGGAAAGCCCCCGGATTTGTGGTTCACGATGATGGAGTTTTGAGATTTCGCGGCAGATTATGTGTACCGAGTGTTGTTGAGCTGAGACAGAAGATCTTGAGTGAAGCTCATACCACACCTTACTCCATACATCCTGGTACGAGTAAAATGTACAAGGATGTGAGGAGCAACTACTGGTGGAGTAATTTGAAGGCAGACGTTAGCGAGTTTGTGTCGAGGTGTTTGACCTGTCAGTCGGTTAAGATCGAACATCAGCGACCCGCGGGGCTTTTACGACCACTTCCTATTCCGGAGTGGAAATGGGAGGACATTTCTATGGATTTCATTACCGGTATGCCTAAGACTCGGACGGGAATGAACATGATTTGGGTCGTTGTTGATCGACTGACCAAATCAGCTCATTTTCTAAGTATTAAGGACACTTGGGGGCCGGAGAGGCTTGCACGAGTGTTTGTTGCGGAAATAGTGAGATTGCATGGGACCCCTAAGAGTATTGTTTCGGATCGTGATGGCCGGTTCATATCACATTTTTGGCAGGCCATTCATAGAGCTTTGAGAACCGAGTTGAGACTTAGTACATCCTACCACCCTCAGACAGACGGACAGTCTGAGCGGACGATACAGACGCTAGAGGATATGTTACGAGCCTGTGCTTTAGATTGGAAGGATGATTGGGAGACACACTTGCCGTTGATCGAGTTCACGTACAACAATAGTTGGCATGCCTCGATCAAAATGGCACCATTCGAAGCGTTGTATGGGAGGAGGTGCAGATCGCCGTTGTGTTGGGATGATACGTCTGAGCTAATCGGTACCGAGCCCGACATGATAGTTGAGACGAGGGAGAAGGTTACCCTGATTCGTGGTAGATTGCTGACGGCCCAGAGTCGGCAGAAGTCTTATGCCGATACACGTCGCCGACCGTTGGAGTTTGAGGTGGGAGATCACGTCTTGCTTAAGGTGTCGCCGACACGGGGAGTTTACCGCTTCGGTCGGAAGGGTAAACTTAGTCCGAGATATATCGGGCTGTTTGAGATTTTAGATAGAGTTGGAGAGCTAGCGTATCGGTTAGGCTTGCCGCCGTCCCTGAGCCATGTGCATAACGTATTTCATGTTTCCCAGCTTAGGAAGTACGTATCGGACCTTAGCCATATTATTGATTTTGGAGAGATCGAGTTGGGGCCCGACATTACCTTCGAGGAGAGGCCGATTCAGATCTTAGAGCGTCGAGTGAAGCAACTCAGGCACAAAACCATTCCTTTGGTCAAAGTGCAGTGGTCGAGGCATCCGAGGAAGCCACGTGGGAAACGGAGGAGAGTATGAGGTCGAGATACCCCGAGTTATTCATGTTGTAAGTTTCGGGACGAAACTTATTTTTAGGGGGAGATAATGTAATACCCGGTTGTAATTCATTCATTTTCATTCAGTAATTATCAGTCTGTAATTGTCACTCAGTGTATTTTCACTCAATTTTAATCATTCATCAATCATGTTCATTCACCGTGTTCACCGTTCGGAAAAACTTCGAGTTGTGTATCATTATTGTTCATTGTTTCAACTTCCTCTTATGAGTTCGACTTTGTTAGATCACCATTAATTTTTGGTAGTTCCAAAAATTCTAAATCTTTGCAATATTATAGAGCATTGAATTAGCTTTCCAATGGTTCAAACGGTGAGTCAATCGGAGTCCGGACGAGAGAGTTATGATCGTTTTCGTTCACCCGCTCATTTTTCACTTTTGGCGATCACCGCCGACCGGACTCGGTCGTGTCGTCCGACACGGCCCGTGCCGTACTCGTCCGGAAATGCCGAAGTATCTGCCCACAGGACTCGACCGTGTCGTTTGGCACGGCCGAGTCGAACTCTTCCGGATAAGCTCAACCAATCGCTGACACGCCCGCCGTGTTCCAGACACGGCCGAATGCCGAGTCAGTCGCTGTCGGACGGGTCGCTATCGGAAGGCCCTACGCGCCGCGACCGTGTCAAGCAGGACACGGTCGAGTCCCTGTCGGCCAGCTGTGCGACACGACCGTGCCGATCGGCACGGGCCGTGTCCGGCAGGGTAGTCAAACCCTTTAAATTCGTTTTTTGAGCATTTCAGCTCATTTTTTTCCCTTTTCTTCACCTTCAACCGAGAGAGAGAGCTTGAGGGAGGGTTTTTCCTTCACAAATCATTTGAGTGTTTGATTTTCTTCATCCTCCTTCGATCGTGTAGCTCGGATTGTGGATTTAGCACGTGTTCTTCGGATTATAGGGCTTGAATCTTCAAGAGGTAAGAACTCCTTCAACCCTAGTATGATTTTGGGGTGGGTTTGGTGGTGATCTTGTGTTTTAATTCGAATTAACCGATGTTGTTATTAGATTTTGATAGTATTCACGCGACCCATGGTTTTCTTGTTTTTGATTGGGATGAAATCCCGTTGTTATACCATTGATCGATTTCATTTCCTTATGCACTCTTGGTGTCCGATGAATTGTCCCAACGGGTAGAATAAGGATTAATTCTTACCTTTCCGCATTATTGAGACTTGTTGTATACCGTTGTTGTGTTAGGAGCGGATTTGGGAGGATTGTTCGGACCAAAACCTATTCCTTCGTTGTTTCCCTTATTTCATCGTGTTCAAGGCAAGTACGTGTATTACATTTCGTTATGTATGTTGTGATTTTCGAAATGAATGATGAATTGTGATTTTCGGGTGCGAGAGTTGTGTTTCCTTCCACCCGGAGTGTCCGACGGGATGTGTGGGGGTCGATACTAAGGGGTACGGCCGCGGAAGTGGACTTGGGTGCGTGCGTGGTTGAACTTCCACCCGGAGTGTCCGACGGGATGTCTGGGGGTCGATACTAAGGGGTACGGCCGCGGAAGTGGTATCCCACCCAGAGTGTTCGACGGGATGTCTTGGGGTCGATACTAAGGGGTACGGCCACGGGATACCAGTTGTGATTTTGTGATATCGTGATGACTGAAAATCGATGTGATTGCCAATGTAGTATTCCGGAATATATATGTGGCAAATGCCTTATGTTTGAGATGATTGTGTAAAACCGTTTTTGTATATAATGTTGTTTAATTGTGTACTTGCACTAGCTATTTGAATGCTAACCCCTTAAATGGGGGAAATGCGTCTTATGCATTTCGTGCACGGAGGGCTGAGGGGCAGGCACGGGACACGCACGCGAAGGATGGGCTGGCTTGATGATGTGGCTCGAGTCTGCATTTTTATGTTTTGTCATTGCATTGTCGAGTATTGAAGTTAGACTGTCTGTTTTGAAACTTGGTTTAAGTCCCCTGCGTGGGCAATAAATTGGTATTTAACCTCTGTTCATGTATTACGTTAAAAATGTTTTGGCCGAGGCCACGGCCTTATTTACTTTTGAGTGCATTATTCGGGACTACATTGTGGTTTATTTGTCATGTGTTAGCCTGGTAGACCTCACGAGGGTTCTACGGCGTGTAATATCCCAGTTGTGAATTGGGGTGTTACAAACACGAGGTGGACACACAATAACGACATTCATGCACGACAATATGTATAACAACAATACATAAAACAATTAAGGTACTTGCCTCGATTTGAAGACAATAACAATACTTCCACGAAAATGAACACTCGAAGATCGTCCTCCTCAATCAATCATGTAACGAGACCAAACCTTAACAAAAGAAATGATATAGGATTTATCTCACGTCGTATGAATGTTTAACAATTCGATTTACGACCAACAATTCATAAAATGCAATCTGACTGAACTGCTTAGCGCACGCTAAGTACTCTGTGTAGCGTGCGTTAAGTCTGCCCGATAGCGCACGCAAACAACAAAGCCTAGCGCACGCTAACGATGCATGGTCAGTACTTCACTGACCAGCCAACTGACTCGTCTGATGGTCTAGCGTACGTTACGTACCAAACGTGGCGCACGCTAACTAGTGCTCGATAGCGCACGTTAAACTGTATAGCATAGCGTGCGCTATCTCTGCATGGCAGTTTACTGCTGAGCAGTAAACTGTTCTTGCCATGAATGAAACAATGAAATCTTGCGTGATAATTCATGTTACTTCCATGAATACTATGTTCATACCCTTATGAATGATTTTACGGATAAAGACAACTTCGGATTCAAGGATATGCATACCAATATAAAACCATATTCCATTCCGACTTCAAATCTTCATACGACAATACGAAAAGCTTAACGGTTGATATCAACACCTCTATATCAATCCATATTATCATACTGAAGTTGATAAACGTCCTATATATATTAGATAAATCCTTCCATGATCAAACCTTTAGATTTATCTAACAATAAGGATGTTAACGTCTAGTCCAAGATTACTATGAAATCATCTATTAGATTCGGTTTACCAATGATAGAAGCTTCTCTTCACATATTCAGTGTACTAAGATTCGAATCATGATGATTATAATCAGGGTATTTAAGGCTTATTCATCTCACTATCCCAAACATGATATACTTGGATAATTCATCTATGAAAATCCATATCTTGTTAACATGATCATCCAAATCGTTAGAATCCAACTCTAAGTCCGAGATAGATTGAACATACCTTAAAATGACGAAAATCACTGAACCGTAAGGTAGAATCCCACTCCGGTTGGTTGTATGCCACTCCAAGGTGCTATTCCACTTCCATGAACATTCTCAAGTGATAACCAATGTATAATACCAACAATATGTGTTCTAAGTGTATAGGAGTATTACTACAACTCTCAGAACTCTCAAGATTGAGGAATAGACGAAAGAAATGCAAGCCAACACGGTTGATGTCCCATTTATAATATTCTGCATTATTGACAAGTTAGCGCACGCTACTAAGCATCCCTTAGCGTGCGCTAATAATGGTTGACTTCAGGATTTGTCCGGGTGCGTCAGCGGGAATCTTATCCGAACCCATGTCCCGGTTGGCGCATGTGTTAACCGTCCCGCTCAATAATTGAGTCCTTAGCGCACGTTACTCCTACCTGCATAGCGTGCGCTAATAATGGCCCGATAGCGCGCGTTAAGATACATTCTTAGCGTGCGCTATCACGAGGTTGCTTGAACAATTTTGCAAGTTTCTATACTTATGTACAATGATGTCAATGCACGAAATATCATACTCCGATAATCAAAACCACCAATCCGAATAATACATGATTTGAATACAGATGAAATACACCGTAATAAATCCGGATATTACAATTAGTACCATAGTCCTTCATCTCCTTCCCAGCCGATCCAGTGACTGCTACAGAACTGTAAGTACCTGAATGCATAACAGGCATCCACCCTCGATTACTCGGGGGTTAGCAAACTGGAATTCTTCTAGTGCAAGTACATAATTGGCAAGATATACGAAAAATATCAACACAATACTCAACAACCGCAAAGCCTTAACACGAACCACACATTCTCACACCCAGCATAGGAGAGCATTCACATACTCAAGGTAAAAGACATTTGCACAATCACATTTCCTCCACGAAAAATGAAATCGAAGAAATTTTAGACGAGCCCCAATGAGTCGAAAGAATTAATTCAGGAACCCCTTTTTAAGAGAAGTACTTCGCAAAGCATTTTGATAAATCGGTTTGCAAATATTATTGTTGACTCGGGCCGTTTTAAATGATTTGGGGTTTTTAGAAAAAAATCTAATGGAAGTGCTTTAGAAAATAAATTCAAAATTTCTCGGGTCTCCGACCCAGTATACGAGAAAGAGTTTTACAGGAAAATCATTTCAACGTCATTCGGGGTCCTCGATCCAATTCACAGAACACTATCACAAGAACATTCATCTCAATATCTCATGGGGTCTTCGACCCAATCCACAGAATACTATCACAGAAACAATCATTTCCAACCCTCACAGGGAAACGGGGTTCGGGTACCTACATTCAATGCAGACTTTACGACAATTCTTGCTCAAGACCCTCATGACTAATTAACCCTCAAAAATCTCGTCAGATATCCTTGGTTAATTAATCCTTATACCAGCATTTAAAACGAGTTGAAAAGGATTTACAAAAGCATAAATCTCAGCCTTTATCGATACCGACATTTAAAACGAGTTGAAAATGACTATTGAAGCACACACTTATTCGGTATCAGGGTCTTAGCTGTCACTCGAATATCCGCAACCAATAAGCCTGCCAGACGCCTCCACTGATACATCTGTCCATCGGCGTTCACTACACTGTGGTGGCCGCACCCACTACTACAAAAACAGCATTTCACAGCGGTTTTGGAGCCCTTTTAACAGCGGTTCTGGAACCGTTGTTAAATGTCCCGCTGTTAAATTTATTTATTTTTTTAAATAATTTTTTTTAATAAATTGATATTATTTTTTTAATATATTATTTTTTTAAAAAAATATATTATATTCCCGCCCAGTCCGCACCCGCCCCGCCAGCCCAAACCCGCCCGCCAACCCGCACATAATATGTATAAATGTGCATTTCCGCTACTCACGGGATTTTAACCTGTGACCTCAATGAGATGGAGGTGGGTATCAAACCAGTGAGCCAAAGTCATTTGTTGTTCTAATATTGATTTATATTATATAAGTGTACAATAAACCATATATATGTATATAAATATATAATATATATATATATATATATTATATGTATATGTTTGTTAATATTTTCAGAATTATTTTCAAAATATATTAATATTTAATATATTGCACATTTAATAACTAATGATCAATCTAGACACGATAGTAGCTAATAAATCCGGATACTAATAGTTGCGCAATGTAATTTGTAATATGTATATACGAGGTTTTACGAACCCGTGCGATGCACCGGCTGTGCTTTTGGTTGAATATCTACGTGTTTTGTACATAATGTTTGTGCAGATGTTTATATACGTTTTATCAAGGTTGCGTTAATGTGTGTAATATAAGTTATATCATTATGTAACGCCCCGACTTTCTAAGCGTAATTATTGGGAAAAATAAATATAAATTAAATTTGACGAATAATAATTTTCTTTTGAGAATATTAAAATTATCGCCTACAAAGTCGAGTCGCTACACTGACATAAATTAAATACCTTTAATTAGGGCAATAACACGTCATAGATATGAAATAAAATTTACGGCGGAAGAATAAATTATAAATTGTTAATTTGTAACAAAAGTTTTCCCAAAAGAATTTCGAAACATTTGACATAAGAAAAACATCATTTAATAAATTTCATTCATATGCCCTCTCGGCTCGCTCCTTCGTCTATCCGACTCGGTTTAACATGCGGGATCAATAAAGGTGGGGATGAACTTCATTCAACTCGTATAAATCTCACTTATCACAGTAATATACAATCTCATGGAAAGCATAAAATAAATAATCTATCATATCTTTTACTCAACATGAATACATACACACAATATTACGTATAGCATGAATCTAGCACGCATAACACGAATATTGAGGTTGCGCAGGAGTTCCCGCAACAACATGAAACATACACAAAATACCACATAGAACATGAATCGAGCACGCATGTGAATATTGAGGTTGCGCATGTGTTCCCGCAACAACATATATCTTAAGATAGACTTTTTACACGTATACAGATGAGCCTGATTAACTACATGTATCGTCAATTTTTAAATATGAATTGAATATCACATATTGAATTGAATATCACATGTACAATCTAATTAAAGCAATTAAAGTGATAGTAAAAATTCCTACCTGAATAAATAATGCTGTCTGACTTGAATATGGAGATGCTTGACTCAGAGTCTGAAGCCCGTAAATCCTCAATAAAGTCTACATATAATAATATTTTAATTATTATAAAATATTACGATATAATGACGAAAATTAAAATAAATATGCATAAAATCGGACTAATTAGTAATATTAATTGAAAGGATAATATTTTAATGTCTTGATCAAAATGGGACTCAATTAGAGGTTTTAAAGTTGACTGGGATCAAATTGTGAGAGTTGAGAAGTTGACCGGGTTAAAATCGAAGAATCATAAATCAAAATGGGTTTAAATTGAAGTATTCAGAATTTATGGGGTTAAATTGAAAACTGCTTAAAAATGTTAGGACTAAAATGCAAAACCCTAATTTTGTTCGGTATAAAAACCCTTAACTCAGGTGTCAGCCGACACCAAGCATTTTCATCCCCATCCTCATCCTTCCATGCGTACCCCCCTCCTGCCTCTACCCTCTCTCTCTCTCTCTAAATCCCTACCCTCTCAAAAATTATCTTACTAGGCTCCTTCCTCCTGCTCCAGCTGCTAAAAAGAGTGACAAACGGCGTTCTTCTTCTTTTCTCGATAAGAAAGCAAGAAATGAGATCCTTTCTCCCCTTTTATCCGGTTCATCTGTAAAACCGATATCTCTCTAGATTTCTTCCTTCACAGCCGACAACGCAACCTTTTTGTTCGGTGGGTTTGTAATACGTGGGTTTGTTATCACGGGGGTAATGTTCTGTTTTATTTATTGTTTGTTCTAGTATGTCCTTTATTTTCTATTTTTTTTACTAATCGAATTGTTGCCTACAGAAACGAAGAGCATGGAATTTGCAAGCTTTGCAAGTGTGGTTTCAGTCCGTGCTGGCTACCAAAGATTTTATCTATGTTTGCTGCCTTATTTTCGTCACTTCGCACCTTTTCTTCTTTTATTTTTTCTTTATAATGTTCATGATTGATGATTTATTTCTTTTAATTCTCTTGACTCCTTTCAGAGGTAAGTTCAAATGCAAAACTTCAACTGCTAATAACTGATCCACTGCTCCAGAAACTCACACTAAAATAACCAACATAAAAATAGCTAACTAATTAATTAAGTCCAAGTAATTAATTAAGCATTGGAGTTTGAATAGTTAGTCAATCTTTGGGGAGATTAAAAGTCTGGTCAATATCTGGGAACTGGTTTGATTACATGGGAATTATAGTATGCATTAAATAGGGAGATTATTATAAATTCAGTCAAGAGAAAATATTTGTAATCAGTTTTCTGCAGTAAAATCACACTTATTATTTAATTTTCAGTGCTGCTGCAGTGTGACATTAAACTTGAATGTGGATGTCAACTAATTATTTTATGTTATCATTACTTTCTTGAATGAGATGATATCATTTTTGCATGCTTTTGCATCGGTAAAAATGGATGTCCTATCTGAAATTAAAAAAAAAAAAACTTTTTCAGTGTTAAAAAGTTTAGGGCAGCTGCAAGTGATGACGGATTTAACATCACACTTGTATGCCAACCCCAAACAGTCCAGATACAAACGTAAATGATTTGGGCTTTTTAGAGCCATTCAATCACTTCAAGTGGAAACACCAAGCTACAATGTGGATGAGTTGGTTAAGAATGTGTTGCTGTCTTATGAAAACTTGACAGCCATCACACTTAACAATGTATTTCTAAGCCTACAATCTTGTCTTCTTAAAATCATGAAGGTCAAGGGTCAGAACAATTATCTAGTACCACACATGGGCAAACAAAGGCCCATAAGGGAAGAGAGATTGCCCTTAACACTGGAAATTGATGAAGAACTTGTAAGAGAAAGCATCCACTATCTAATGGATGCTGGGCAGATTAAAGGATCACAATATGATATTGGTGTCCTGATGTCACACCTGGGTTATTGAAGCAAGATAGCGAGTTAGCAACTTTTTGTAAGCTATATTGATGTTTAAAGCCTAAATATAGCAACATATGGATGATAGCCAGATTTTTTGAAGCATAGATGTTGTTTAGGTTGTAAGATTAATAATAATAGTTGTAATAGTTATTCTCAATGATCAATGATCAGTTTTTAAACTAATTATATGTTTGATTATGTTTTATGTTTACATTTATTTTATATATTATTATTTAAGATGGAAACATATATAGTCTTTATTTTGTGGGTTGACTTTTTCGCTCTCACGCACATTCATAAAAAAAACAGAAATGGATCTTGGTGAAATATATCGGTATGGCTAAACAATAAACAATCGAACAAAACTATATTTTTGAGAGTTTGATAGAATATGCCAACCCTTCCTGCTTATCACTATCACTTCCATAAGCATCATCCATTTCTACATGTTATAAGTTATTGGTAGGAGATAAGTACTTCAACAGTATAGCATCTGTTGCTGTTTGTTTTGATAACAACAATACCAAAAGCATGGTTTTTGGTACTTAGCTTTGGTGGTTCTGGCAAGCTGTAAATCTGGGTTATCTTCCAGATGTCTTTTTTCTTCTTACAGTCTTTTTCTTATTTCTCACTTGTTGTTTTCAGGTTGTGTACCTCCATTATCAGCCTATAATGCAAAAAATATTACAGTCGTTACAGTTGTAAAAAACAGATGTTATTTAAAGTTTAAAATAAAAGGTATGTCTCAATTCATTTATAACCTGAAAATCGTTAATTAATGTTTTTATACTCTGAATACCTACATCTCTACAGTTATATTTCAAAGTAGATAAACCAACTAAGCTCTTTTGCAGCTTGCCTTGGAGGTGGAGGTTAGAGTGTGGCTTTTAAAAGCCTTATCAAGCCTTGTAGCTTCCCAGCAGTTACAAAAAGGTTTTGTAATTTCTGATCACTCCTAAATTTAATTTATTAGATATTAATAAGGTGTGTTATTATTGTTATTGCTATTTACTACCATATGATTTTTTTTTCATATTCTGAATTAGAACAATTTCAAAATCTGTTCAGTTTCACCTTTGGGCCTTTGATGACATTGTTGTTTATTGATTGCTTATTTTTTATATTATTTAAAGGTTAAATAATTGAAAACTAATGCGACTTTGTATGTAATCTGCAAAACTATTATAAAATATGCTAACTTTGTCGATCTTTAACAGTGAACAACAGTAGAAATGTTTATGAGTTGAACGTGAAGTTTTTAGGAATAGCTGTAGCTTTATTTGGTTTAGAGTTGTTCATGTATATTGAATTGAAGTTAGATTATTACAGATACTTGCTCTTTGGTGGTTCTGGCAAGCTGTAAATCCGGGTTATCTTCCAGCTGTCTTTTTTCTTCTTTCAGCCTTTTTATTATTTCTCGCTTGTCGTTTTGAGGTTGTGCACCTCCATTCTCATTTATAATGAAAAAAAAATTGCAATAATACAGTTGTAACAAATGTTATTTAAAGTTTAAAATAAAAGGTTAGTCTCAATTCCTTTATAACCTGAAAATTGTTAATTAATATTTTTATACTCTTAAGCTTACGATAGGACCAATGCTGAATACCCACAGCTCTTCATTTATATTTCAAAGTAGATAAACCAATTTTACGTTTGGTCACAAATTATGTTTTACTTTCTTTTAAGCAATATAATAGTTAATTAATTCATGATGTCGAACGGGATGACTTTATCGTGGATTTCTGATAGAGGCATTGCACTAAACAAAATCAGATAAGCAAGATGTTCTTTATAAGATAATGCTGTGGGTTTAAGTGGATTTTTTTTATTGAAAAGTAAATAAAATTCAGTATAGCTATCTTTGATTTTTCTCTAAGGCCAGTGGTTGGATTTGAATTTTCTGAGTAATTAGCAGTTACAAAAAGGTTTTGTAACTTCTGATTAATCCTAAATTTAATTCATTATATATTAATAAGGTGTGTTATTATTGTTATTACTATTTACTGCCATATGATTTTTTTCATATTCTGAATTAAAACAATTTCAAAATTTGGTGAGTTTCACCTTTGGCCCTTATGATGACATTGTTGTTTATTGACCGCCTTTTTTTATATAATTTAAAGGTGAAATAATTGAAAACTAATGTGACTTTTTATGTAATATGCAAAACTATTATAAAATATGCTAACTTTGTATCTTTAACAGTCAATAGCAGTAGAAATGGTTATGAGTTGAACGTGAAGTTTTTAGGAATAGCTGTAACTTTATTTGGTTTAGAGCTGTACGTGTATATTGAATTGAAAGTAGATTATTACAGATAATTATAATACTGTAGGTGATTTAATTAGGGTTGGTTATGATAATCACAGTTATCCATAATTTCTTATATATAAAGAGGTGATTTATATTAATTATTTGAAATAAAGATTGACAGATTAAGATAAGTTGGTAAATGTCTCTTTGAAAACAATATTCCGGGTTCGGTTCTTGAATTCTCTGTCTTCGTCCTCCTTCATTAGGATCTTCAGGCCATTTGGGCTTGTCACTCTAGAAGCTGCCACGTAAAGTTGGCCGTGACTGAAAACAGGGTCTGCCAAATAGACACCTACATAAGAAAGTGAATGTCCTTGACTTTTGTTAATGGTCATTGCGTAGCACGGTTTTATTGGGAACTGTCTTCGTTTCATTATGAATGGCCATTGTGTTTGTGTGGATGTCAGCGTGATCCTGGGAATAAGGACAGTCTCCCCTACTTTTGACCCAGTTAGGATTTTTGCCCGAATAACAAATTCACCAAGATCGGTGATGATAATCCGAGTCCCATTACATAGACCCTGTAATACCCGTACTTTTTGTAAATCTTCTACTCTTGTACTTTGTAATTTTTACGCTCGTATAAGTGTTTGGTAAGCTTATATGGATCTTGAAACTCTTATCAATTGGATTTACCCTTTTTCTTGTTCGGATCGTCGCTGTTTTCGGATCCTTGATGCGATTATACTACCTTCGTGTAATGGGTAGCGCACGCTACGCACACCTTGTAGCGCACGCTAATTTAGTGAGGGTAGCGCACGCTATCCATTATCATTAGCGCACGCTACTAATGTATTGGAGGCGGACACCCAGTGGCTACCGGATCGAGCGAGAATTCTAGCGTCGCTAGGTGTGGTAGTAGCGTACGCTAGATTTTGGTGGTAGCGCACGCTACGTTACTAGAGTAACGTCGCTAGAGAGAGCAGAGTGGGGACGAGGGTTACGGGATGGACACCGACTACCGTGTAGCGCACGCTATTAGAAATAATTAGCGCACGCTAATTGAAGTCACTAGCGCACGCTATGAACAGGTGTTAGCGTACGCTAACGGAGTTGGCAGAGGCTACTGGATTGCCTGGTGAGTCCGATAGCGCGCGCTATTTTTCATGGCTAGCGCACGCTAGTCCCTATTTAGTATAAATAGGACATTTCCGTTCCCAAATCGTCATTTCTACCTACCTTCACCTCCTTGGGCGATTCTAGGCGATTCCGGGCGATTTGTGAGGAGTTCTTCGAGCTGCAATTATCTAGCAACATCTTTGAGTTTCTAGTTCGGATTTATCAACGTTTAATCCTCTCCACCGCTCCAAATCAAGGTAAAATTCTCACAACCCTAGATTTTCGGGATTTGGGGATTTTCCATCCGATCTCTTCGATCCACCTTGTTGTTATGTTAGAATATATCGATTACGAGTCATCTACCTTGGATACATGTTTTCCTACGAATTTATTGGTATATTTAGGAGTTCTTGAGTATTTGGGATATTTGACTTGCGATTCACTATCTAAGAGAATTATTTCCGAACACATGTATCGGGGTAGTAATTTGAGTGATTCCAACTTATTTTCATACCGATGGAGTTTTGATAATTGAATTACGAACTTGTCTAGGTTCGGAGTTGTCGAATCCTTCAATCTTGGTACCTTGTCGTTCGTACCCTTTTCCTCTCGTTTCCGTGCAAGTGATTCTTGTGAAAGTTATGTTCTTAAATGTGAAAAGTAATGCATGTGATTGTGAGAGTTGCTTTCGTTCACTCGAGAGGACCCGGCGGGGTCGAGGAGGGTTCCGCTTATGTCGGTTCGTGAACGTTTGGGTTAGCCACTCGAGATGATCCGACGGGTCGAGGAGGGATTCGCGCATTGTCGAGTCCACGGTTAATCAAGAGATATCATCATTTCCAAATATGTTTGGATAATTGTATTTTCCGGAAAATCATTATCATGGCTTTGAATTGGTGCATATGCTTTTATGTATAAGACTTGACATTTCACTTGTAATACTTGCCCTAACCCCTCTCGTTTGGGGAAAATTACTTTTGTGTTTTTCAGGTCCTAAGGAACCTTACGAGCGAGCGCCGGGACGATACGATGAGGATGGCGAGGCGTGATACTGTGGCTAGTTGTGTTCTACTTTGTTTGGTCGTTGTTCTCTTTGGTCCATTTTATCCTTGTAATAATAAGTGGTACTCGAGTACTTTAGGAAAGTCCTTTTCCATTGTCGTACAACTTCTTGTATTTCTTCATGGTATTGTTTGTCCGTGGTTGAACTTCCTTGGTTGTATCGAGTTTATTGTTTCCCAAGTGGATTTTATTAAATTCAATACGTTGTGAGTGAGATAAGCCTAGTAAATTCCAGGTCGGGATTTACGGCGCTGTGATATTCTCCGAATATCTCGGGGGGTGTTACAGAATTTGGTATCAGAGCTTAGGTTTATGGATACCTAGGCTGTCGGATTGCTGGGTCTAAATATACTATTCCAAGGACACAGTATCATCGCGCTGCCGTCATCTCGTACGACCGGTACTCGTAAGTTCTCTAACTTATTTACCCTCTTCATTCACTCACTATCATTCGATTATGGGACGTGAGAAGTCCATATTCTAGACGGCATTGCTTCGAGCTATTCTTATGATTTTACTTACATTTTTCTTTAGAATGTCAACTGGTAGAGGACGTGGACGCGGCCGTGGTCGTGGTCGGGGCCGAGGGCGTGGCGCAGCCGGTGGAGCAGCCATGTCCCTCAGCTCGGTAGAAGGCTCAGCTACGCCTAGCTTGTCGGACTCTATTCAACCTAGCACCGGTAGTCATCAGGAGCCGTCAACGAGTCTGGGAACTTCTACAGGGAGCCAACCGGATCTGGGTGTTGCCACCATACTGCAACAAGTGGCGAACCAAATGGCTCTTTTAACCCAGGCGGTACAGCTTAACCAACCACCTCCTGTTACTGACACTGGGGCTGAGAAGTGGTTACAAGATGTTATTCGTATGCGCCCTCCCCAATTTATTGGTGCAAATGATCCGAACAGCTGGGAAGATTGGATTAATGAGATGAATAAAGTTTTCATGGCCGTGAATTGTCCAGAGGCACGTAAGGTGCCAGTTGCCCAGTACTTCCTATCAAGGGATGCGGCGGTGGTGGCAAGGTTGCACCTCGGGTCGTGAGGTTTCATGGGACGAGTTTAAGGAATTGATGGAGGCCGAGTTACGCCGTGGCCTGCTCAGAGGCCAGATTCGAGCCTTTATGAAGCTAAACCCCGGGATGTCCCTGTATCTCGTGCAATCATTGAATACAACCGTCAACTCAACCATGTGAAAAATCAAGTGAGGGAAGAGAGAGATAGAATTCGTCACTTTGACATGCGAATGAAGCCAAAAGTTCGGCACTATATGTCGGGCTTCGCTTGCGCCACATTGAAGGAGTATCAAGATAGGGCACTAGCCTATGATATGTCCTTCACACCTACCGAAACGACAAGTGAGAGTAAGAAGCAGAAGACCACTGGAAAGTTTTCTAGCGGTAGAGGTGGCAACCCGCGGGGATCGCAGTCGGCAAGCTATACAACCAAGGGGTCTTCCCGTGCTTCGGGAGGTAAACGGAATTTCAGAGCTGGTGCTAATGCGTCCAACCGGGTTGTGACATGTTTTAATTGTGGCCAGCAGGGCCATATTAATCGTGATTGTGGTCTACCCCCATTGAGGTGTTTTAATTGCGGCCAGGAAGGCCACAGAGCCATGTACTGTACGGAAGAAGAAACCCCACTTGGAACTCAGGCAACAGCCCCTACGCCTGGAGAACCGAGTGTTAATCAGAAGTCATCTACGGGTCAACCATCCCAGAGTTACGGTCGAGGCAGAGGCCGTGGTCAGTCTGTTAGAGGGGGAGCTCCCAGTGCTGGTTCGGTGCAACCTCGTGTCTATGAGATGAGGAAAGCTGGAGATCCCGAGGCTACCGTGGCAACAGGTATCATTTCTCTTTTGTCTCATCCAGTTAGAGTGCTTTTTGATTCTGGTGCTTCTCATTCGTTCATCTCTTTGGATTGTGTGCGTCGATTGAATATTGAGGGCTTGTCTCCTTGTGAGTCCTTTGTGGTTAAGTTGCCCAGTGGCGATAGAATCGTGGGAGACAAGGAAGTTAGAGATTGTCCGGTGTTTATCGCTGAGAGAGTGTGGTTTTCGAATTTGATAGTCGTAGACATTGTTGATGATGATCTAATCCTCGGTGACGATTGGCTCGATAGACACGGTGCGGTAATGAATTATCGCACGAAGATCATATCAATGTTAGCCAAAGACGGTACCGAACACCATTTTGCGGGGTACAAGAGGGGATGTCAGAAATTTTTGATTAGTGCCTTGAAGGTGACAAAACTTATTAGAAAGGGTTGTCTTTGGATATTGGTGTTATGCCATGAAAGTCGAAGATGGGAAAGCTGAACTTCCCTCGATTCCTATTGTAAGCGATTTTCCGGATGTCTTTCCAGACGAATTACCGGGACTACCACCGGGACGGGAAGTTGAATTTACAATTGATTTGGAGTCAGGAGCAACCCCGATTTCTAAGGCACCGTACCGTATGGCACCTTTAGAAATGCAAGAGTTGAAGAAACAACTGGGAGAATTGTTGGATAAAGGGTATATTAGACCCGATTGCCTCGCCATGGGGTGCACCGGTCTTGTTCGTAAGGAAGAAAGATGGTTCACTACGTTTGTGTATTGATTATCTGAACCGAACAAAGTGACCATTAAGAATAAATACCCTTTGCGCGTATCGATGATTTGTTTGATCAATTGCGAGGAGCGCGGTGTTCTCGAAAATTGATTTGAGGTCCGGTTACTATCAACTTCGCATTAAGGAATCCGACGTTCCTAAAGCGCTTTCCGTGCAGGTATGGACACTATGAGTTTGTGGTTATGCATTTTGGGTTAACCAACGCACCGCGATATTTATGCAATTGATGAATAAGATATTTATTGAGCATCTTGATAATTGTGTAGTCGTTTTTATCGACGATATTTTGGTTTACTCTCGAGATGAAGAGGAACACGCTCGGCATTTGCGATTGGTGTTGGAGGTTTTGAGGACTCGGCACCTCTATGCAAAGTTTTCTAAGTGTGAATTAAGGTCAAGGAAGTCATGTTTCTCGGACATGTGATTTCGGTGGAAGGGGTTCGGGTAGATCCCGAGAAAATTGAGGCAAGTGTTAGATTGGGCTCCACCCAGAACGTGAAGGAGGTTCGTAGCTTTTTGGGTCCGGCCGGATACTACGGAGGTTCGTCGAGGGGTTCTCCAAACTTGCTCGACCACTTACTCAATTACTCCGTAAGTCCGAAAGGTTCGAATGGAATGAAGAGAGGCAACGGAGTTTCAAGAGCCGAAAAGGCGCCTAACTACCGCGCCGGTTTAGCCCTACCTCGGGAGTCGGTGGGTATTCGGTTTATTGTGATGCATCGGGACAAGGACTTGGGTGTGTACTCTTGCGGATGATAAGACAATTGCCTATGCTTCGCGGCAACTTAAACCGTATGAGCTGAATTATCCTACCCATGATTTGGAATTAGGCTGCCGTAGTGTTTGCCGAAAATCAGCGTCACTATTTGTACGGTTCTTCATGTCGAATTTATACCGACCACAAGAGCCTAAGGTATATTTTTAGCCGTAAAGAGCTGAATATGAGACAACGACGTTGGTTAGAGCCGATAAAGGATTATGATCTGAAATCCTTTACCATCCAGAAAGGATAACGTTGTAGCCGATGCGTTGAGCGGAAGTCGATATCTCTTCATATGCTTGAGGCCCTTACGCCTCAAGTTAAGATCAGACGGGAGTTAATTGAGCGGGGAGTCGAAGTACGGATCCAACGGGTTCGAGTCGAATGTGTACTCTTGAGGCTATTCCGTCCTTGATTGTGAAGTCGGGAAAAACAGAGAATGACCCAATGCTTGTTCAATCAAGGCGGACGTGGAAAAGGAAAGCCCTCTGGTTTTATGATCCATGAGGATGGCATTTTGAAATTTCAAGGTAGGATTTGTGTTCGAATGACTCGGAGCCGAGACAGAGAATACTCCGAGAAGCTCATGCTACACCTTACTCGATCCATCCTGGGACGAGTAAGATGTACAAGGATCTTAAAAGGAGTTTTTGGTGGAATAATATGAAGAGAGATGTCACCGAGTTCGTGGCAAGGTGTTTGACATGTCAACAGGTCAAAATTGAGCATCAACGGCCGGCCGGGCTGTTGAAACCTCTCCCTATTCCCGAATGGAAATGGGAGGATATTACCATGGATTTCATCACCGGGATGCCGAGGACTAAGTCGGGGATGAATATGATATGGGTTGTTGTTGACCGATTGACTAAGTCGGCACATTTTCTTGGCATTAAGGACACGTGGGGACCGGAGCGATTGTCCCGGATTTTTATATCGGAGATTGTGAGATTACACGGTACGCCAAAGTCTATTGTTTCCGATCGTGACGGCCGTTTCATGTCGCATTTTTGGAAGGCGGTCCATCAAGCATTGGGCACCGAATTGAGGTTGAGTACTTCCTTCCACCCTCAGTCTGACGGTCAAACTGAGCGGACGATCCAGACATTGGAAGATATGCTGAGGGCGTGTGCCCTGAATTGGAGTACCGATTGGGAAATGCACCTACCTTTGATCGAGTTCACTTACAATAATAGCTGGCACGCATCAATCAAGATGGCACCTTTTGAGGCATTGTATGGTAGGCGGTGTAGATCTCCACTTTGTTGGGATGAAGCTTCAGATTTAGTCGGGACGGAACCCGATATGTTGATGGAAACTAAAGAGAAGATTTCCATCATCCGAGACCGATCATTAACCGCCCAGAGTCGACAAAATCCTACGCCGACAATCGTCGTCGGCCCTTGGAATTTGATGTGGGTGATCATGTCCTACTCAAAGTATCACCGATGAGAGGAGTCTTCGTGTTCGGAAAAAGGGGCAAACTTAGTCCGAGATATATTGGACCTTTTGAGATTCTTGACGAATTGGGGAAGCGCTGCTATCGATTGGCTTTACCTCCAGCCCTTAGCCATGTTCACGGTGTGTTCCATGTTTCCCAACCGAGGAGGTACGTCACGGCCGAGTCATATCATTGATTACGGGGACATCGAGATCGCGGAGGATGTCACATTTGAAGAGAAGCCGGTGAAAGTATTAGAGCATCGAGTAAAACAACTCCGGCACAAAACCATACCGTTGGTTAAAGTTCAGTGGTCACGACACGGAGTTGAGGAAGCGGCGTGGGAAACCGAAGAGAGCATGCGCACTAGGTACCCCGAGTTATTCATTTCTTAAGTTTCGGACGAAACTTCATTTTAGAGGAGGATGTAATACCCGTACTTTTGTAAATCTTCTACTCTTGTACTTTGTAATTTTTACGCTCGTATAAGTGTTTGGTAAGCTTATATGGATCTTGAAACTCTTATCAATTGGATTTACCCTTTTTCTTGTTCGGATCGTCAGCTTTCGGATCCTTGATGCGATTATACTACCTTCGTGTAATGGGTAGCGCACGCTACGCACACCTTGTAGCGCACGCTAATTTAGTGAGGGTAGCGCACGCTATCCATTATCATTAGCGCACGCTACTAATGTATTGAGGCGGGACGATCCGGTGGCTCTTTGGAGCGAGAATTCCTAGCGTACGCTAGGTGTGGTAATAGCGTCGCTAGATTTTGGTGGTAAGCGCACGCCACGTTACTAGAGTAACGTCGCTAGAGAGAGCAGAGAGGGACGTAGGTTCTGACCGGACACCGACTACCGTGTAGCGCACGCTATTAGAAATAATTAGCGCACGCTAATTGAAGTCACTAGCGCACGCTATGAGCAGTGTTAGCGTGCGCTAACGGAGTTGGCGAGAGGCTACCGGATTGCCTGGTGAGTCCGATAGCGCGCTATTTTTCATGGCTAGCGCACGCTAGTCCCTATTTAGTATAAATAGGACATTTCCGTTCCCAAATCGTCATTTCTACCTACCTTCACCTCCTTGGCGATTCTAGGCGATTAGGCGATTTGTGAGGAGTTCTTCGAGCCGCAATTATCTAGCAACATCTTTGAGTTTCTAGTTCGGATTTATCAACGTTTAATCCTCTCCACCGCTCCAAATCAAGGTAAAATTCTCACAACCCTAGATTTTGGATTTGGGGATTTTCCATCCGATCTCTTCGATCCACTTGTTGTTATGTTAGAATATATCGATTCTGAGTCATCTACCTTGGATACATGTTTTCCTACGAATTTATTGGTATATTTAGGAGTTCTTGAGTATTTGGGATATTTGACTTGCGATACACTATCTAAGAGAATTATTTCTAACACATGTATCGGGGTAGTAATTTGAGAGATTCCAACTTATTTTCATACCGATGTAGTTTAGATAATAGAAATACGAACTTTACTATGTTCGGAGTAGTAGAATACTTCAATCTTGGTACAAAGACGTTCGTAACCATTTCATCTCGTTTCCATGCAACAGATTCTTGTGAAAGTTATGTTCTTAAATGTGAAAAGTAATGCATGTGATTGTGAGAGTTGCTTTCGTTCACTCCGAGAGGACCCGACGGGGTCGAGGAGGGTTCCGCTTATGTCGGTTCCGTGAACGTTTGGGTTAGCCACTCCGAGATGATCCGACGGGGTCGAGGAGGGATTCGCGCATTGTCGAGTCCACGGTTAATCAAGAGATATCATCATTTCCAAATATGTTTGGATAATTGTATTTTCCGGAAAATCATTATCATGGCTTTGAATTGGTGCATATGCTTTTATGTATAAGACTTGACATTTCACTTGTAATACTTGCCCTAACCCCTCTCGTTTGGGGAAAATTACTTTTGTGTTTTTCAGGTCCTAAGGAACCTTACGAGCGAGCGCCGGGACGATACGATGAGGATGGCGAGGCATGATACTGTGGCTAGTTGTGTTCTACTTTGTTTGGTCGTTGTTCTCTTTGGTCCATTTTATCCTTGTAATAATAAGTGGTACTCGAGTACTTTAGGAAAGTCCTTTTCCATTGTCGTACAACTTCTTGTATTTCTTCATGGTATTGTTTGTCCGTGGTTGAACTTCCTTGGTTGTATCGAGTTTATTGTTTCCCAAGTGGATTTTATTAAATTCAATACGTTGTGAGTGAGATAAGCCTAGTAAATTCCAGGTCGGGATTTACGGCACTGTGATATTCTCCGAATATCTCGGGGGGTGTTACAGACCCTGTGCTGGGTTAACATTCCTTAAGAGCATGACAGGTAATTCCTTTTTTAAGCACAGCTCATGAGGTGGCATTCCTGGGAAATTTAAAGAATTTAGGAACTCGATTGGATATAGGTGTTGTTGGTCTAGAATATCGGTCGATGCTTTACACACTTCGTCTGCACTATTGTATGTCTTTATTGCACCTCCCAACTTCTTAAACATATAGGCATTGATTGCATCAGCATCATCATTTCTTGGAGTGAGTATTGCCCTTTCTTTTAGATATGCATCCTGACTCTGCCGTGTAGTAAAATCAGGAAAGGTTTCTTGCACAATCTGCTCGATAGGGCAGCTGCCTGATTTTATAATGAAATCCTCGGGAATCTCAATCCATGTCGGCTCACCTTCCCCTTCTTTGCTTTTAGATGGCAAATTCCCATCGCCCAAATCCAAAACCCATTTATTGAATTCCTGTTTTCGGGTATCTAGTGCACCATTCGCAGAATACTCGTTGACTCTCATGCTCCGAGTAAGCATGAAAACCTTGCAAGATTTCCACAAATCAGATCGGTTTATACACACGTTGACCACATCTTGCCTTTTACCTTTGGGGATAACCGGTAGAACTTGCCTAAAGTCACCGCCAAGCAATACAGTAAGGCCCCCAAAGATCTGATTCCGTTTGTCTGAATCATGGTACCCCAATATATCCCTTAGAGTTTTGTCCAACGCTTCAAATGCATACTTTTGAGTCATCGGTGCCTCATCCCAAATAATCAGCTGGACTTGTTGCATAAGCTCAGCCAAGTGCGTGTTTTGCTTTATGCCACATGTGCTATTCTCCATTAATTCTAATGGTATGACGAATCTACTATGGGCAGTCCTTCCTCCTGGAAGTAGTAACGAAGCTATCCCTAATCCAATGAAAGTGTTCAAGTTAGGAGATTGGTAGGCCTAAATTGTAATATCTTTTGTAATTTAAGCATTAAATGATGTACAAAAAAAAATTATTAATAAAACAGCATACCTGAAGATGCGACTGCCAGCACAATTTTTCGTTCATATCTTAACCTCGAAATGATGGTCTTATATAAGAACGTCTTACCGGTACCCCCAGGCCCATAAACAAAGTAAAACTTGCCTTTTTTATTATGAACTAATTCAATAACCTCTTCATATATCATAAGTTGCTCGGGGTTTAACAACGAATGAAAATGTTCATGGTCATCCTTGCTTTTTTTCATATCAAAATCTAGGGCTTCTCTGATCAAGCGGTTGTCCATGTTTGTTAGCAGGTTTGGATCAGGTCGTGGTAGATCTTGGAAATCTGACAAAGACCTCCCATTCCTATTTAACAATTCCTGGATTTCTACCAGGCAATAGTTTCTAATTTGTTCTTCCGTTAGTTCCAGCTCAGGATACTTGAAAAGTTTACGCTTTCTGTGTAAAATGTCCTCGGAAAGAGCTTCCCAGTTTTCTTCCCATAATTGTAATGGCTTACTTACATCACAGAACAACAAAATTGTAACAAACAGGTCACGCAACTGTGGTCCTAACGCCCAAAATCTTGCTTCTGATATAGCGTTTGTCCATTCTTTGTCATCATTTAGGAGACCATAGGCAAAACATACCTCTTTAAAACTCCCATATAGTTTTTTGTTAACCGTCATAAGTTCTTCAAAAGATTGAGGCCCTCTTACAACGTTCAATACCATTCTGAGGTAGTAGCGCTCACCCGAGGCTGGGTTTGAGTAATAAATCCTACCAATACTTTTTTGTTGTTTCCGTTTTTTCCACAGTTTACTTTGTTCATGCCAGACATAGTGCTTTGGTATTTCAGCATAAGTGAGCTTTCTGGCATCGGTATCTCGCTTGTTCAGCTCAAACCATTCAGTAAACATTGTGATTCTGATGTCCTCCCTTTGAAGCAATGCTGGTAAATTTTGCGAGTCACGTAATGTTATTGAATTCTGATTTGGTAAATGGAAATTGAGCTTCATAACGGATGGGTAGGAGTAGTGAATGTCGAAAGAGAATAATCGCCATACTGTTTCACACGGTGCTAAATAGCGACAATTTAAAAAACTTTTGATTTCATCAACTTCGTTTATTTTCTCAGTCATTGCATACTGTCCGGTTGCAACATTTTCTTGTATGACAATAGTTGCCCTATCTGGACCTTTATTTAAATACTTAAATAAATACTTTATCGCCTTTGATCTATTGCACCATTCAACGTTAATGTGCGCCTGGTACTTCAGCAGCAGATAGCGATTGTGAGGAACCACATATCTGTTGTCAAAAGTGAAATTACCTTTCACAGCATACACTTTATTGTTCCTTCGGCGGTACACAGGGTATCCATCTCCATCTACCATTGTCTCTGCATAAAATGCTTTAGGAAACCTTTTAGAGCATTTTCCGTCTGTGTTGCATGGTGCGTTTTTTCCATCTGTACCACAGGGTCCGTGCAGCATGAATTCGGTAACAACTTTGTACCCTTCTGGATCGCGCACCCGACATGGCAGTTCTGCAGATATAATATCATCTATCTGTGCTGGTGTCGTGCATTTGTGGACTTCCTCCAGCCACAGTAGAATATGTGCGTGCGGGAGTCCACGTTTTTGGAATTCAATTACATAAATGACTGCATTATAGGAGTTATGAGGGAATAAGTTTAGATTACTAATGATTAATTAACTTAATAATGATGATTATATGACATGGGATTGGTTACCTGCACGGGTAACGCCAAATATATGTTTTTTGGTAAGATCATCTAGCAATTCAGTTAGTTTCATTTTGAACACTCTTGATCCTATCTCCGGCCTATCATGTGGTTTTTGGCCAGGGAAAGTGGCAAGCATTTCGGCAATCTCAGGCCATTTCGGGTTAGATGTGAAGGTGATAAATAGGTCTGGATTTCCATATGCCCGGCACAAAGCCATCGCATCTTGATAGTTTTGCATCATATACCTTGGCCCACCGGTAAAACTTGAGGGCAAAACTATTCTTTTCCCAAGTCCCATTGCATCTGTGTAGCCTCTTGTAACAGCATCCTGTAGGTTATGATAGAGGTCAACTCGCAATGCATCTTGGTTACTTCTCGTCCATTTAAGCCTTTGTTCTTCAACTACCGTGTATGCATCGACCAAATACTGCTGATACAGGCGTCCCCCTTTCAGCAAAGTGTTACCTTGGTTGTTTCGCTGCTGAATTACGTAACCGTAGTACTCCTTCATTGTTACAAATGGCCGATTTGTCTTCCTTGAACCTCTATTGTTATGATAAGGTATCTTTTCATGGAATCCATCCTCTCCAAAAGGGAACAACAATGGATATTGCAATGCCATGTATGCCGGATGCAATTCTGAAATTCGTTGTGGACCACTATTTTTATTGTTTACAACAATATCTCTTGAAGAAATACCATCACCAAAATCATTCGTAATTAGAGCAGCTACCTCGGCTACAGTTGGCGCATTATACTCTTTTGGTGCTTTCCTTTCGCTAAGTAATCGCAGTTGAAAGTTTACTGAAGCATGTGAATGACACCAATCTCTTGCCATTCGAAATGCATTTGCGACTGCGCTATACTGGTCCAACATTGTCATCAAATTTGTAACTATCGTTTCGTCCAGCTGATCACCTGCATCCCCATCAACAAATGCAGCCATTCTATTTCGAGCTTCATTTTGTGTGTCAAAGAAGTACAACTGGGCATACCTGGGCTGTACGCCTGGCGCTGGCAAAAGGGACCCGATACGATGATAGTTTTTCCCGTTAATTCTAAATGTATATAATCCCCTCCCTCTATTTACTGAATGGTCTATTCTTGCACCAAAAGATGTAAAGCAAAACATGCTATTGTATATTCTAATTTGGTCTCTAAACCTTGATGTCGTAGAATCTTCATAATCGAGAATTTTGTCTAAGGGTGGAGGTGTTTGGTTGAATCTGGGAAGCAATACTTTCCCATCTTGACAACATAGTGAGAAGGTAGGATTGACGGCTGTTTTGGCCTTGTTTGATCTCTCTGCATACCACATACTTGCGGAACAATTATGGCACTGATAAGACGGATATCCAACATGATTGTAGGACACAGGAACACCTATTTAAAGAATTGTCAGTGATGGTAAATTTTTATATAAGTTTGTTATTTTATAAATCATGTAAGTTCCAATTACAGTATGTGGTTAGCTAAGATCACTAACACTACATGGCAACTTGTTATGCATAACATGCTAAACTAATCATATATTGTATACTAATAGCATTTTAAAATGACACATGTAAATACCTGAAGAGGTACGTGCTGCGCCTTTGGGTATGTTTTTGGATACATGTATGCGAGGCCGACCTTAAATAACCATTGTTCTAGTAAATATCTTATTCATGAAATAAAGAATGAATTTATTAATCTTGATAAACAACATACCTCTTGGTCTCTTATATGTTGCTGTAGGCTGATTAATAGAAGTAGAAGTCGTATGTTGTTCTGTATGACCTAGATGGGTATAAACCGAGGGGGGCACCATTCCTGTATAAATATGTAGAAATTAAAACATATATTAATTAATTATAAAGTAAACAAAAAGTATACGGGTGTTTGGTTACCCGTTTCTTGGGCAGGTATGCCTGAGATCTTAATCCCACAGTAACTCTGTACTCTCCCATCCCGACCAATAATTGTATGTGACTGTATGTGTATAGAATTGTGGAGTATGTTGGACATGGATGGATTATTGGTATGATCATTAGCTGAACATGTAATATAAACACATGTTATTATAATTACATAATGCACTAATTGTAGATAAAGTAATATAATTCATGCTCACCGTCATTCATAGTTGCTTATAGAACGCTAACTCTTATTATTTCTGCACAACAGGTTCCAAATATAGGTGAAGATGTGAGAAGATGGATATTAAAGATATTTGGAAGTAAGGCTTTTGATTGTCCTGCCTTAAATGATATATTTATCATGGTAATAAATAGAAGGGTGCTCACATATTTGTTTATGCAAAGGTAATATATCAAACATTAAGAATAGTGTTAAGAATAAGTTGGGATAAAACATTAAGCATAAACATTCATAATTTAGTACTTAGTAATGCTTAACAGACAAATATTAACATAGATAGGATCTCTGATCTCCCTCTCAAATCCCGTTTGCTATTTATACATTCTTTGTGCAAAGGTCTGAATCATATATTTTGACAGAATAAAAGGAATTCGAGGGGAAGATCAGAGGGTGCATCTACGTTGAGCATCGTATGTCTGAGATTAATTAATTATAAAGAAAGCAAAAGTATACGGTTGTTTGGTTACTGTTTTAGAAGGCGGTATCTTTGAACATGTAATATAAACACATTTGTTATTATAATTACATAATGCAGTAATTGTAGATAAAGTAATATAATTCATGCTCACCGTCATTCATAGTTGTTTATAAAACGCTAACTATTATTTCTGCACAACAGGTTCCAAATAGTGGTGAAGATGTGAGAAGATGGATATTAAAGATATTTGGAAGTCAGGCTCTTGGATTGTCCTGCCTTAAATGATATATTTATCATGGTAATAAATGGAAGGGTGCTCACATATCATGGTAACAAATATATCAAATTGTTACCAAAGGTCTGTTACCATGATATGTGAGCACCCAGTTACCAAACATATTTGTTACCATGATATGTGAGCACCCTTCCAAACATATTTGTGAGCACCCTTCCATTTAGTAGTTAGTCATGCGTAACAGACAAATATTAACATAGATAGGATCTCTGATCTCCCTCTCAAATCCGTTTGCTATTTATACATTTTTTGTGCAAAGGTCTGAATCATATATTTTGACAGAACAAAAGGAATTCGAGGGGAAGATCAGAGGGTGCATCTACGTTGAGCATCGTATGTCTGAGATTAATTAATTATAAAGTAAGCAAAAAGTATACGGTTGTTTGGTTACCTGTTTCTTGGGCAGGTATGCTGAACATGTAATATAAACACATATGTTATTATAATTACATAATGCAGTAATTGTAGATAAAGTAATATAATTCATGCTTACCGTCATTCATAGTTGTTTATAAAACGCTAACTATTATTTCTGCACAACAGGTTCCAAAGAGTGGTGAAGATGTGAGAAGATGGATATTAAAGATATTTGGAAGTCAGGCTCTTGGATTGTCCTGCCTTAAATGATATATTTATCATGGTAATAAATGGAAGGGTGCTCACATATTTGTTGATGCAAAGGTAATAACAGGTAAACAATAATTTATATTTAACCTGTTGAGAATATATGTTTTTGTTTGCCAAATATTGTTGGATTGGATTGGACTTTTTGTTGCCAATATTGACATCCGATGTTCTATGTCTGACGCATAGAATATGTTATGACCTAAGAAATACAAAAAAAATGTAAGCGCATGGATATGTGTGTGTGAATAAACAACTGAAAATCAGAGCACGCAACTACATTGAGCATCGCTTGTCAATATTAACAAATGAAAAATGAGGTGGATAAAGTCCACATCATTATTAATTTGTCAATATTGACAACCGATGTTCAATGCCTGTCACATACTATATGTTATGCCCTATAAAATTGAGAATATAAGGTTAGATTGAATTGATTTCCAACCTGAAAATTGTGAGTTAGTACTTGGAATACCGGCACAAACAACTGGAATGATGGGTGTAGCGTCTATAACAGGGCCTTACCAATACCTGTACTAAATAGAAGGCTTTATAACTTATATTCACCATAAAATTTTTGTAGTTTGAAAAGGTATTGTAAATTTTTTTTTTTACCCATCAAGACAATTTATTAGATATTTATAAGGAGTTTTGGAAACATTTGTTTTTTATTTAAAACAACTTTGGCAAACAACAATTGGAGTGGTTACAAATATCAGTTTATTTCAATTAAGCATTGCACATTTTATTCTAACTTGATTATAAACACTGTTAAAAAACACTTTCAGGTACATAGTTTTGTAGTATGAGTGTTAATGTTTCAAAGTGTTAATGTTAGAGGAATCAGCATATGGTTGTTGTATCGCGGTCTGTTAACGATATTTATTTTAATGATAGATCTGGGATATAAAGATTTTACAGATGGAATATAGATATTGTTTAATAATTGGAAAACTATAATGAAAGCAAATACTAATAGCATTTGTATTCTTACTTGTTCAAACGGGAATACAAATCTTTTAATAGTTGGAATAGTTGGAAACAAACAAATGAAGCCAAAAACTTGGCATACCAACTATTTTTATTTAACTAATTTTCTAAACGGTTAACACCATTCCAGCCTGATATTCATCGTGGTGCATCCAATATTCTAATCAGATTCATCATCGGTAACTGCAAACTTTCTTGCCTTCTTTTTTTCACGTGCACAGCCATCCTCAACAGCGTTTGGGTCATCATCCTCAATAGTTGTTAGTTCGGCATCAGAGTCTTCAAATCCCAAGCTGAATTGATGTCAAAATAAATGGTATGTTAATGCAAAATTTCATTTATTAATTGGATTGTAAAACGGATAATTGTAAGCCAACCTTTTGTCATTTTTACCCTCAACAGATTTAGCTGGGGTAGCGACAGTTGGGTACTTTACCAATCTCTTCAGTGGTGAGCTTTTTTTGGGTGAGACGGCAGCAGGTGTGCTTGAACCGGCACCCTCATCCACTGTTTGGGTTGGATGGACCTTCCAACATGTGAAGCTCTCAAACGTCCCATGCTCATAATAACTGTTGGATCTCAGCTCAAACATGTGTGTTGTACCAATGAGATTTGATATCATTCGAGGCACATTCGGATGTTCCTCAGAGACCTGCAACATATAGTAAGTAGATGACATGACACATATTTACTTTAAGCAATATAAATGTACCTCATCACCCGATTCTATTATTGACTCAGCTGAGCACCCAACCAACTCTGTCGAACTCTCATCAAACAACACAACAACGACGGACTCTGTTTCGTATGACACATCAAGCTCAAGCCTATACCTGAGAGGGATCCAATGCACATGTTAGGTAAGATATATTCGACATTTAATATTATTTGTAATTGGGTGTCGTACAAAGCGATGTTACCTCAAGACTGGGTAGGAAATGGGTTTGTCACATGAATCACACCAAAACTTCCCTTCTTTACGGGTAGCACCTTTCCTACATTTGTTGTCACCGCACGAAGGGTAGTTCCAACCCTTTCTAGTCCTAACACCATCAATCCTAACTATGCAGTTGTAGGTCAAAGGCTGCATAAACAGATGATTTATAGGTTGACTGAATCTGGCTATCAGTACACCATGTAAAATGCGTAAATCGTAACTTACATTGTTCTTCCGGTTGCGAGCCCAAAGTAGCAGGTTCTCCAATGTCCCATCATTTGGTACAGAAATGTCAACGGGCAAAGCAACCTTATTCATTTCCATATGACTGAGGGACATAACCATGTCTGATGTTAGCTCAACGCAAGTGTGGAGCAACCCAGGTATAAAACATATGATAAAAGCTGATTACCTCATATCAGATTTAAGAGCTTTGAGTGCAGGGATTTCAGGATCATCAAAAATTAATGTCGAGGAGCTACTCGACAGATAAAGCTTGTCTGGCAGATTAAAATTAAAGATAATGTGTTATTTCGATACTTTATTTTATGGATGACATTTGTTAATAATGCTTAGCTTACGTACTGTTGTAATCTTTGACATTTAGTGATGTGAGGACAATCGGGCACATGCCAGCATGCTTTGTCTTTTTCTCTATAAGTACGTCTCCCAAGCTTCCCCATAGTGTCACTCGAACTGATTGCCCGCTGTGTGCAAAAATTACAACTTGGTTTGCGTTCCATGGCATAGGCTAAACAATACACGTAATAAATAATATGTACGAATAAATATTTTCTTTATAGCGTACTAACCTTTGATTTGCTAGATAAAAATCAAGTGTTCGAGAGCCTGTTTTCTGCTGAGTTGTCCTACCCACATTCGTCACGTAACCGGCTACATCTGTAAGGTAATGATCTACATAATGCATACCAATAATAACCAAAGGCATCGAAAGTATTGTTAAAAAAAAAAACTTACCAACCAAGTACTTGTTATCTGTAATTTCCAGGTTTGCCAAATCTTGAAGCTCAAAAGGGTACCTCTCAAAACCTCCATCCTTAACAGTAAATTTCTTTGCCGTTGTTGTCCCGTCAAATTCGAGCATGAAGGGATCCCTTTGCATAATCCGGTACTCATCCTTATTGGGCTTGACCACAAAGTCTTTAATAGAATATGTCAACCCTTCTTTCAACTTGACAAAATTATGAGCTATGTGGTTCCTTGCAGTACAGTGGATTGAACTACCCTGCGAAACAGTCGAACAACATTAGAACTAAAGCTATATATCAAATACTGAGTTCTGCAAAACAATCAAACAATATTTGAACCAAAATGTTATTTATCAAATACTAAGTTTAATTATGTTTTACTTTGGAATCAGATACTACAAAGTCTGTGCTGAGATAGCGTCCGGTCACTGCATTGACATCCCACATTCTGCAAACCATCACCACGATTGTCCCAGTCACACCGACATCAAGATCATCCAGAAATAAGAGGCGGTTTGTTGCTGCAGACTGCTTGGACATGTTGAAGTGGAATGCAGTAATTATGATGGAAGGTTAAGGAGTGGTGGAAGATTAAGCAAAGCATCTCTAATTTATAGATGCCCGATTCTTAATTGTTGGAATTACTACATGATGATTGATATTCTTCTTCCATGTAACATCTACAATCAATTAGTACATCAGGCCCCGTCCCCTTGAAACCCAATTCTTAATTGTCGTAATTAGTACATGATGATTGATATTCTTCTTTCATGTAACATCTATAATCAATTAGTGCCTCAGGCCCCACCAAAATTAATCTTTGAAATAAACTGCTCGTGGCAAATCTCTTCCTGGATATTAATTTTCTGGAAATACTCAAATATTCTCTTTCAGACTTGGAAAAATTGAATCGGCAGAAATTGCTATTCTTATGATAGATCTGAATCGTTTCTTTTGGTGTTTGGTAACTGTATATCTTGAAATAATGACATCCTCTTAATTAGTGTCATTAATACTCAAATTGAATCGGCAGAAATTGCTACTCTTATGATAGATCTGAATCGTTTCTTTTGGTGTTTGGTAACTATATATCTTGAAATAATGACATCCTCTTAATTAGTGTCATTAATACTCATCAATCATTTTTAGGACTCAATCTTTCAATATATATGATTATAATTTTTAATATATAATGTAATATAATTTTTAATATTAATATATAACAAAATATATTAATATTCAATATATTCCACATTTGATATAATATAATTCATAAAATAGTATGTATATATTATAATTTTTAATATATAATGTAATATAATTTTTAATATTAAGATATAACAAAATATATTAATATTCAATATATTCCACATTTTATATAATATAGTTCATAAAATAATATGTATGTATTATAATTTTTAATATATAATGTAATATAATTTTTAATATTAATATATAACAAAATATATTAATATTCAATATATTGCACATTTAATATAATATAATTCATAAAACAATATGTATGTATTATAATTTTTAATATATAATGTAATATAATTTTTAATATTAACATATAACAAAATTTATTAATATTCAATATATTGCACATTTGATATAATATAATTCATAAAACAATATGTATGTATTATAATTTTTAATATATAATGTAATATAATTTTTAATATGAATATAATATTCAATAAATTTCACATTTGATATAATATAATTCATAAAATAATATGTATATATTATAATTTTTAATATATAATGTAATATAATTTTTAATATTAATATATAACAAAATATATTAATATTCAATATATTCCACATTTGATATAATATAATTCATAAAATAATATGTATGTATTATAATTTTTAATATATAATGTAATATAATTTTTAATATTAATATATAACAAAATATATTAATATTCAATATATTGCACATTTGATATAATTATATTCATAAAACAATATGTATGTATTATAATTTTAATATATAATGTAATATAATTTTTAATATGAATATAATATTCAATAAATTGCACATTTGATATAATATAATTCATAAAATAATATGTATATATTATAATTTTTAATATATAATGTAATATAATTTTTAATATGAATATAATATTCAATAAATTGCACATTTGATATAATATAATTCATAAAATAATATGTATATATTATAATTTTTAATATATAATGTAATATAATTTTTAATATTAATATATAACAAAATATATTAATATTCAATATATTCCACATTTGATATAATATAATTCATAAAATAATATGTATATATTATAATTTTTAATATATAATGTAATATAATTTTTAATATTAATATAACAAAATATATTAATATTCAATATATTGCACATTTAATATAATATAATTCATAAAATAATATGTATGTATTATAATTTTTAATATATAATGTAATATAATTTTTAATATTTATATATAACAAAATATCTTAATATTCAATATATTGCACATTTAACAGCGGTTCTAGAAAGAACCGCTGTTAAAATACAAGTTTCACAGCGGTTCTAAGAGAACCGCTGTTAAATGTACAGATTTAACAGCGGTTTTCCTATAACCGCTGTTAAAGTACAATTTAACAGCAGTTCTTCTGGTTCCGCGGAAAACCGCTGTTAAATTGCCATCGTTTCATTTTAACAGCGGTTTTTTTAGAACCGCTGTTAAAATGCCGCAGTTAAATGCTGTTTTTATAGTAGTGACCCTTATACATGTCGCCGCACCGACGTCACTCCCACAAGAGCCGCCCCTTGCAACACGCATTAGGCAACACCGACGTTCCACCATCCATAGGAGCCGCTAGTTGCAACATACACAGACTAGAGTACACGCCCCGTCCTCAGAGGCTTCGGATACGACGTCTCTCACAATCAAATATTCACATTGTTTCACACATCAAGCACACGGTCAATCATCACAACAAATATGTTGGGAAAATCAATGGTGTTTTGATAATTACCATACAACAAGCTTCATACAGCAAACCAGCATACAGCAAGCAGCTGTATCGAAAAGACGATCAAAGTTGTTGGCTCTGTATCGAAGACCTCTTCATAGCACCAGCATACAGCGAGCCTTCGCGTTGCCAAGATACAGCAACAGAGTCTAAGTAATCGCCAAATATGGAAGCTATCTGAATACAGTATCTTTCCATACAGCATCGGACTACTCCAATATGCCTACAGCATAATTGGATACAACATTCAAGCTGTGAAGTATTGAGACCTTCAATACACATCGGAGCAGGACTAAAGACCATTTGGAAAGGAATCTTTGGTATTCACTAAAGCCAAGTCCCGCTTGATAAAGAAGTATTTAAATACTTAAAGGATAAAGTATTTAAATAAAGTATTTAAATACTGAAGCCGACAGAGATCTTAAAATCGCGGAATATCCGGATCATGGTCTACTTAAGTCAACTTTTTAAGTTGTCTTGCTCAACGGATCTTTCTCAATGGATATATTTCAGAAGGCTATATATATATCTCCAGAGTTTGAAGATCCACAACAAGATATCCTCGTAAAACATCAACCAACAAGTGCTTACACAAATACTCAGAGCAAACATATTTCTTCAAGTATACCGCATATTCTGAAGGAAGAAATATCCAAGTGCTCAACCTTGAACAACACATTATCAGCTAAAGATCAAGAAAGTCAAGCTGTTGTTCAAACCATCGTTCTATCATTGAATAAACCCATCAGCCCTGTGTGGACTGAGAAAGCCTTGCTTTTCCTGAACTGAGTGTGACGAATCTGCATTGAAGAGACGAAGCTTTGGAACTGTGTGTGAAGAAGCAAGTCAAGTGGAAGCTTTAACCAATCTGTGTGAACGGTTGAAAGCGACAGTGTTTGTATCTATCTGTGTCAATGATACAAGGATAGGTTTGATTATAAATACATAGTTGTGTACGCAGTATTTATAATAAACGTTTTATTCCTGTGTGGAGGACCAGTGGATGTAGAGGGGTTTACCTCGAACCACTTAAATACTGTGTTATTTACCTTTTGCCGTTACTGTTTTCATAAACTGTGATTTATATAAGTATACACTGCAAAACTCTGTACGCACCAAGCTAACAGGAGATTAGACCGAGTTGCTGTATCGACAGCAACTTATTATTTTAAGACTTCCGCTACGCACTCAGATTTGAAAATAGTACAGCTTGTTGTTTAAAATACTTTCCAAGCTGTATTCTGTATACTTAGGGACCAACAAGTGGTATCAGAGCGGTTGATTCTAAAAAGAATCAGTCGTATTTTTAACCGAATCAGATCCTAAATCACTTATTTTTTTAAACAATTTATCTTTCCTATTTCCTCACATATGGATACCTCATTAATAAGCAAGGTACCTATGTTTCCTATTAATGAGTTTAATGATTGGAGAAATAGGATGAAGAACAAACTCAAGGCCTTCATTGGAGAATCAAAAGCTTCACTCGCATCAACAAAGACTAAATGTCTCCAGGTGGTCACTGACAGTGACTCGTCTGATGATGAGCTAGAAGATAGAGCCTACATGTGCTCTATGGCCAAAGTTAACGAGGAAAATGAAAACGACGATGATGATGAGGTAAGCTCTACCTCAACTATTCCTGTAAATACATCTCATACCTTTGAAAATATGTTGAACGAATTTAATAACATTCAAAAGGCCCATGAGATATTGAAAAGAGAAAACATACAGCTTGAAATTTCTAACTTAGAGCTGAAGGAAGAAAACGATTTGCTGAAGGATAATTACGAAAATATGTCTGTCGACTGCGAAAACAGCAAAGTCAATTTAGAAAACTCATGGAGAGCAATCATCAACTTGCTCACGATCTAAATGAGACTAAGTCTCATCTTGAAAGCAAGACAAATGATTTGGCTCTACTCGAAGCCAAAGTAAAATCTCTCAAGAAACGTGAAGGAGAATAAGAGAATCTTGAATTCTTTCGAGAAATCCTCTAATAAAATGGAAGAGATCCTAAGCACTGGGCAACATGCTCATGATAAACGTGGCTTAGGATACAACTCGTTCTCCAACAAAGGAAAATCTAGTACGATATTCGTCAGAAGTGTGGAACCCATTCCTGTATCGGAAGAAATTCCAAGTCCTGTGAAGGAACCCGTTGCACCGCGAACTGCAAAAGCTGACATTCCGCCACCACAGTCATATTCCAGACAGCGGAATCACTAGCCATTCAGACCTGTAAGGCGTAACCAACAGCAGCATGCTCCTCGAGCATATCAGCGGCGCCAACAGCCGTTCAGAAAGAAGGTTGTATCCAAATATCAAAGGCACACTTGCAGCAAGATTTCAAGATGCGCGCCTAGATATTGGATACAGGAGCCCCGTTATCCATCAAGAAAACAGGTCACAACGCAGTATCAACAACAGCTTTGGGAATTCAACTGGAGACCCATGAGAAAATCTGTAAGATCTATGAATATGGCTCCACCTCCTAGATGACAATCATATTGGAATAATAATTATAACTCTCGATTTTACATGCCTAATAATCATGATTACTGCAGCTACGTGCTTGCCCCACGTAGACATCGCAAGAACGGACCAAAAGTAACCTACAGCAAACCAATTGTTGTCCGGAAAATTTGGGTACCGAAAGGCACTATCACACCAGGACCCAAATTTACTTGATTTCTATGCTTCGACAAGAATTGGGAACGCCTCCCTGTAATTTTTTATATTTTTACTCATTAATTGAGGGGGAATACAGTATGACCCATGAATACAGTGTTAATCCGAACATTAATGTAAAAATTGAATTCTGTATGTACCTTGTAAGGGGGAACGTTGTATTATTCGCGGATATATTATTTACACTACATCAATTATGCTTGATAGTTTTATTCTATTGTATATTGCAAACAGTTTTAAGTCCACATGTCCTGTTTTTATATTCAGATATTTTTTTATTATTTAAACGCTTTGCATCACATCTGGACTTCACTATCTCAAACAACGCGAATTTAAACTCAACTCAATTTTTATTGCTGAAATCAAACAAGTTTAAGTATTAAGCTGTAAAGAACTTGTATGCGAAAAGTTCATAGTTTAAGTTGTATGTATCTAGAATATAATGTAAGATTGTGCCTGCGCGTTAATCATAAGTTTAATCGTGTATCATTTTTTTTATAAAAGCTGAACTTACCTGCGAGCAGTTCTTAGTATTAGGCTAAATGCTGAAGACCAGATCATTCGAACAGAAGATCAAGAAGTCTGCTCTTGACATTATCGAAAAAGAGGGAAACAGTTGGGATAAACTTTCTGTATCTTGCGCTGTCAAACATACAGCAAGATGACAAGTACCTTAATCATACAGCAGAAGGATAATTGAACATTTGACAGAAGACCAACAAGAAAGTCTCCCATTAAAGACGGTTCAAAGAGGTTTTGGCATCGAAGTTTTGGCATCATCAAGAAGTTTTGGAAATTATTAAAAAGGGGAAAATTATTGGGAAAATCAATGGTGTTTTGATAATTACCATACAGCAAGCTTCATACAGCAAACCAGCATACAGCAAGCAGCTGTATCGAAAAGACGATCAAAGTTGTTCGCTCTGTATCGAAGACCTCTTCATAGCACCAGCATACAGCGAGCCTTCGCGTTGCCAAGATACATCAACAGAGTCTAAGTAATCGCCAAATATGGAAGCTATCCGAATACAGCATCTTTCCATACAGCATCAGACTACTCCAATATGCCTACAGCATAATTGGATACAACATTCAAGCTGTGAAGTATTGAGACCTTCAATACACATCGGAGCAGGACTAAAGACCATTTGGAAAGGAATCTTTGGTATTCACTAAAGCCAGGTCTTGTTCGATAAAGAAGTATTTAAATACTGAAAGGATAAAGTATTTAAATACTGAAGCCGACAAAGATCTTTAAATCCCGCAATATCCGGATCATGGTTTACTTAAGTCAACTTTCTAAGTTGTCTTGCTCAACGGATCTTTCTCAATGGATATATTTCAGAAGGCTATATATATATATATATATATATATATATCCAGAGTTTGAAGATTCACAACAAGATATCCCCGTAAAACATCAACCAACAAGTGCTTACATGAATACTCAGAGCAAACATATTTCTTCAAGTATACCGCATATTCTGAAGGAAGAAATATCCAAGTGCTCAATCTTGAACAAAACATTATCAGCTAAAGATCAAGAAAGTCAAGCTGTTGTTCAAACCATCGTTCTATCATTGAATAAACCCATCAGCCCTGTGTGGACTGAGAAAGCCTTGCTTTTCCTGAACTGTGTGTGACGGATCTGCATTGAAGAGACGAAGCTTTGGAACTGTGTGTGAAGAAGCAAGTCAAGTGGAAGCTTTAACCAATCTGTGTGAACGGTTGAAAGCGACAGTGTTTGTATCTATCTGTGTCAATGATACAAGGATAGGTTTGATTATAAATACATAGTTGTGTACGCAGTATTTATAATAAACGTTTTACTCGTGTGTGGAGGACCAGTGGATGTAGAGGGGTTTACCTCGAACCACTTAAATACTGTGTTATTTACCTTTTGCCGTTACTGTTTTCATAAACTGTGATTTATATAAGTATACACTGCAAAACCCTGTACGCACCAAGCTAACAGGAGATTAGACCGAGTTGCTGTATCGACAGGAACTTACTATTTTAAGACTTCCGCTACGCACTCAGATTTGAAAATAGTACAGCTTGTTGTTTAAAATACTTTCCAAGCTGTATTCTGTATACTTAGGGACCAACAAAATATCACAATCAACACACTAACATCACACAATTTGTCTATCAACCAACAATTTCACATCCAACCGCATCAACAAATAATACTACACACTATCAATCAAAACTCGGCACAATATGCCTTCAGGCATAAACAAACCAACTCCACATATGTCCATCAATCGTAATTCAACGATACACACACAACCGAAAATAATATCTCTATAATTATAGCTTATACCTACCTCGAAATTATATACACTCAATTAAGATTAACGAAAATCGTTTAAAACTCACGAACACCACAAATACACACACACACACACATATATATATATATATATATATAACATGCACATATTGATATAATACGACTCACACGCTTCAAACAATTGTGATTTTGCAGAGATATAAATTGTATATCAAGGTACTTGGCTTGATAATAGACACCCGAATACTTCGACAAGCACGACTCGATCGGACAGCCCCGGAAATCTAAAACCTCCATAAGAAACAACAATAATACAATTACTACGAGGACTGATACCAAAACGACGGAAATCACAACCAGTAATGAAAGGAGACTCATTGAATCATTTAATCGAACATTAAACGTTCAAGTTTTCCCAAGGACCATAAATTATCAACCGGGTTGGACGAATCACAGATATGGATACACGATCCATAGACATCACAAAATACCAATTGAGCATCAGAAATGGATAAGAACTGAAATCAAGATCAAAAACCCAAAAAGTCAACTTTGGGAAATCAAGGGAAATACCTTCGATCCGACAAAGAACGATGGATTAGATGATGATAATCATTGTTAGGAATTCAAGAAGGTCAATGGATGATGAAATCTCGACCACATCCAGCCTCTCCAATCAACCCAACCGTCCGGAAGATGAAGAAGGAGAATGGAAGATGAAATCACGAATAGAAGTCTACGGTCTGCCTATTTATAGGCTGCAACACATTACGTACATAACACCATACAGTTAATGGATGTAATGAGCCTTACGTACGTAACAGACAAATTGTTACGGACGTAATGCCCTGCTCAGAACTCACTGCCCAAACCCGTATGCAAGTTAACGTACGTAACACCTCCCATTGTTACGTACTTAACCATCCATAACGTACGTTATATGCCTCATGAAGCGTACGCTAAAGTCTCTCCAGAACCTTATGTCCCAACCAATAGGTATGTTAACGTACGTAATGGAATCAGAGTAATGTACGTAAGGAAGACTTGCTAATGTACGTAATCTGCTGAAGCTAGCATACGTAAGCTCCATGCAGTACAAGGCTACTGCAGTCCGATCCACTGCACAAGGGTATCTACGGACGCGACAAACATGAGCCACCACGGTTAACTAAATTAAGGGGTACAATAGGCAGAACATGAGTCAAAATGCCACACAAAGTTAACTGGAAAAATAGGATTATTACACGATCTCCCACTTCAAGTGAGGGACACGTGTTAGAATCCCACAAGGGACGCAAATTTATTTAGGGGCCTATGACCCTTTAATTTCAACTGAGGGGTAGGCCCTAGTCCCTCGAGGTATAAGGGTGGAACAATTAAATATTAAGGACTTCAAGCGTCAGTGTGGGAGGTTTGATCTCGTGGGAACCCGCGGCTGGATGGGTGGGATCCAGCATGAAGCAATCATTGGGAGACGACTGAACTGGGTGGGAACCTGCGGATGGGTAGACTGGGTCCAGCATGAAGCAATCAACTGGGGTACGACTTCTTGTGCCCGGTGGTTTATAATATTTAAGAATCAGTGAGTCGGATACACATCTCGCGATTTAACTGGTAGCAGTTATGAGGGACCGAAACTATTGTCCTGAAGACTAGTCAAGTATAAATTTAGAACTCGATATAAAAAAAATGGTCCAGTCAATCATTATGGTTTACCTTTTTTTAAGTACTTAAAATTAAGAATCGCATTGTCAAATTATATCCGATATGGAGTGTAAAATAGGGTCTAAATGACATTCAAAAGTTTACAAACCTAAATACCAAAGGTATTTGATAAATCGGCTAATGGTAACATTCCGAAGATATGATCTAACTGTAGAGTTCCACGAAAATCAGACCTCTCACACTTCCATTTGAAATCTTCAATTTAACCCGTTTTCAGACAGGGCCGATGATGATCGACCAATTTCTTTTTATTTGTTTTCCCTTTTTTTTTGCGGCTGGCATGCTAACCTATTTTTCGGCGCTACGACGGGCGGGCGCCTGCAGTGTAACACCCCCATATCAACACGAGTTATTACATGCCAAGAACCTTCCACTGATGTCCTACTGTGCTAAAATATACTATACATGCATTTAAAACAGACCCTTACATCATTTAACACCATATAAAATAGTCAGGCCGCAGCCTCGGACAAAATATTTAAGTAATCAAAACCAGATGAAAATGAAATTTCACAGTTTGCCCACAGAGGATTTCCACAGATATTTCGATAAACGCAAACCTATCCACGATAAACTGAAAAAAATATAATACTTGCAAACAAAGACTAGACCCGAACTTTTAACATCTCTGTTGTTCGTCATTCCCATGCATGTCACGTGCTGGCTCCTCAGCGAAAATATCACCTGAAATGCATAAAAGGCATTTTTCGTTTAAAAGGTTATCATTCGAATGGCTAGTGCAAGTACATAATTATATAACATTATATAGTAGTATTTCAAAACAACCATTTTTCATTTTATGCTAAATAACATTTTTTGATATTCCGGAATATTCATCAGTCGTTCAAAAACGTCAACATCACACAACACTCGAAGGTAGTTGTCATGCCCAGACCCCTTAGCACAGATCCTCTGAGGTATCTAAGGTGGAGAAACCACGTTCTTGACCAGGCCCCTTAGCACAGATCCCCCGAGGTTTCCCTGGAACTGTCCCGAGATGGACATCTCTCATCACATTATACATTTCACAATATCACAATGGAAATAACAAGTAATATAATTTAATGTAATGTAAGTACTTGCCTTGATAGTTCAAATACGAAGACAACTAAGACGCCTAGATTAACATATGCGGTCCGAGTACTTTACAAAGCCCTTGACCTTAATACTTAACAACAGTAACATCAACACACACGGTCGAAACTAATAGGTACACCACCTACACACACAAAAAAAAAGAAAAAATATTCATTGAGACAATTAATTGATACCTTACGGTATGGTTCAAACCAATCTATACAAACTAAAGAACAACGGAGTAAAATTCTTAATACGGTAAATCACACTCACAATCAAAGAGATATTATCATCAACAAATAACCACAACCATCAATTCGGCCTTAATAAGAACAATCTAATAGAACCTCCAAAAATGTCCAACTAGAGGTGTAGGGATATGTTACCTTTAAACGATGAAAGGGGAAGATAGATGATTGAATCGCGATATAATCTCTAAATAGAAAGAAAAAGATAAATTTATTTCCCAGTCTCTACGATGAAATTACGCAACACTCTGGTATAATCGAGCCAAAGGTGAGTGAAAATCGAGAGAGAGGGTGAAATGTGTCTTATTTATACTGCTCGAAACATGGCGCAGAAAACAGTGCATTCAGCGCCGTGTTTGTCGTCATGTTCAATTAACTCATGGATACCTGAACAACATGGCGCAAGGACACAACGTGACGAGTCGCGCGTACAGTGTGATGTATTTCACCATGGCGCATCACCCAACATATCTTGCGCATCTATCTTGACTGTCTCGATTTGGAGTACAGAGAGCTCTGAGCAACCCGCGTGATCACCCAGCGCTCGAACCGACACTCGGCAGCACCGTTTGACAAACTTCGCACAACACGACACTAACTCGGTCGTGTTTATCGCCATTTTGTTTAGGTTTGGTCCAGGAAAATTCCACGATACAATACGACTCTCCCAAAATTCTAAGAATCCGACATGACAACATTATGACATGTTGAACCAGAATCTCAACCATCATCATTCAAGCACTAAGACAAATTCAACAATAGACAGAATCCCACAACGAAACGAGACAGGAAGACAAAATATTGTGAATCAACAATTGCTCGATAAACCTATCGAGACTAATCATTATAAACAGTCATATCAATTACAATGATGGACCAACAAGTGAACACCGGCGAGTCAAGAAAAAGCAAAATGGACCGAAAATACACAATAAATTGGAAAAATAAAGTGCGATTAATATGGACGGACCTTCGTTGGCCGGCCATTTTTTTATTATCATTTTTTGGGTGCAGCCGCCAACAAATCTCCATCGACGGCCAACTTCTTTTTTGTTCTACGGCCAGCCTATCGGCTTGCTTTCCTACGGGGCCGCCATCGACAATGGGGTAACATGACTTTTTTCTAGTAAGGTAATATGATATTGTATTAATTTAGTCCAATTATGACATTGTCACTGTGCCATTATGGCACGAGATATCCACAAGCTTTTAAAGAAGAGCTAGTGGTGTTTGGTAAATGAGTAGTGGATAATTTTTAGTTTGTGAAGGAATATTTACAACACCTAATAAAATAAGCTTTTATCGAAGAATTTGACACATTTAACTTTAAAATATTATTTATTTATTCTATTATTTCAACATTTAGTTTATGTACCTAATTCATATATCAAACAGCTACTTTGACAGCTACCTCTAACAGCTACTAATTGAAAGCTAACAGCTATTCAATAGCCACTGCAACAACTAACAACTAGTTTTGTCGAGCAAACCCTTTATGTGATCATTGGTTCCGTTCACTATAAAAAAAACAGTTTTTACCGACGCCAAATGCCGTTGGTAAAACAGAAAATGGCGTCGGTAATTGATTTACCGACGCCGTTACCGACGGTAATCCGCCGTTGGAAAAATGCTCGACGGTAATTTTTTACCGACGCCATTTTTGGCGTTGTTAAATTAAAAATAAAAAAATCTAAAAAAGTCAGGTCAGGACTCAGGCTGGTCACGTCCGGGCTCAAGCGGGGCTCAGGCGGGTCACGTCCGGGCTCAGGCGGGTTAGGTCTGGGCTCAGGCGGGTCAGATCCGATCTTCATTCAATTTCAAATGGCTGAGTAAGATTTTGGTATATAAACAACACAATATACTACTGTTTTCCCGATGTGGGATAGTGTAAAAAATACCGACGCCATTTCGGCGTCGGTAAATACAGACATCGGTAAACGGCGTTGTTAATTGTAAAAAAAAAGAAAAAAATTACCAACGCCGAAATGGCGTCGGTAAGGGCGTCGGTAAACGGCGTCGTTAATTGTGAAAAAAAAGAAAAAAATAATAAAAAATTAAAAATTAAGACGGCTTACGACATTGGTAATGGCGTCGGTAAATCTGGCGTGAATAAGTCTGCGAACCGGCTGTCGGTAATGGCGTCGGTAAATCAATTAAAGAACGGGCGTCAGTAATGGTGTCGGTAAATTTATATTATATATACTCAAGACTTTATAAAACTTTATATTATCTATTTAAAACATTCGAAGACTTTATAAATCTCGTTTATCAAAACCGTCGTAAAATCTCATTTGAAACCACATGGCCCGAAATGCCAAAACTCAATAATTTAAAAACATACGTTAAGATATCGCTTACACGTGCTGACAGAATATATTAGAAAACGATTGCCAAAGTAACCCAAGTTACCAGATACCAAAAGGCTATTTAAAAATACTCACGCAGCGGAAAAAGACAAACAATTAAAATACTCTAGCAGCGGAATACAAGAACTGATCAGGAACTCAATACACAAATACATGTCTTAGCCAGTATCCTCTGGGAAGCTCATCTCTCCACGACCGCTACAAGCTTGATAATCCAAGAATCTAAAAAGAAAGCCCACGACGGGGTCAACCATAATATCCAACAATGATAACCATCACATCACGTCAATAATTACATACCAATGAAAATACTAAGTAAGAATACGACCAATGTAATCTTATCGCCATAACTTTACCAACTCGAGATAATAATTACCAAAGTTCACATCTCGTATCCTTTCATCAACACAATAAGCTCATACCGAAATATCTGTATTGTATCTCAACAATACCCAAGGTTCTCAAAATATTATCATAACTCACTGTTATCTACTAACTCTGTCCAACCCAAATCCGCTGGGTAACATCATCACATCTCAACACGATAATTGATTGTCGATCAAAGACAAATACCAAAGGAAATACGGAACATACCTCAAGATATAAAATGCCACGACGAAATCACGTCAGTCTAATCCAAGATCAGATCAACACAACATACGAACACGGTCCTAACACAAGACCTACAAATGCATACTCATATGACAACGTCAATATGCTCACATCAATAACAACAATATATACTTATGGCAAACCCGTAATATACATATGCACAATAACAACACACATGGTAATCCGATGATCCAGCGTTCACTGCCTAGATCCCACGATGATCCCGTCAGACCAACCCGTGGTGGAAAAACCTGTCTGATGATCCCGTGCACACTAGCATAGATCCCCCGATGATCCTGTCGGACCAACACGAGGTGGACATACGACAACAATACACAAATGCATATAACACTGATATACAATACATGACAACAACGATACACGAATGTATCACAATATGATCGACACCAAATGAAAAAAATGATTAGAGTACTTGCCCCGAGTCCTTCGATAGCAATCTCGATGTCCAAACCATCACGAACCATTATCCTCAATACTCGACGGTCCAAAATATCACGGACGGTAGATAATTCACGTCTTCGTTTATACCACAATGTATCCTCGATACCATGTATACCAACAATAAATATAAATCATATACATTAGGATTTAATTCCCAAAACTCGAATACAACCTATAATCCCAAATATTCTGTGATTACGATTATCAACATTGCTATACGAATTATAAACGTATGAAACTGAAACCATTCATTAAATATTAAAAACTGAACAAGTAATAACTTACCTCGATACCGATGAAGCCGTTACCAATTCCTTGCCGTCGTCTACAAACTCCTCAGCCCCAACCAAAGCAATCTACGAACATTCTCGAGCTCGACTGCAACACACGGTTATAATTGTAATACCCGCATTTTTCTTTTCCCGGTATTTTCTTTTGTGGTGAATTTTTTATTTTTGGGAACTCGCTTGTAACCGTATTGACTTATTGAGAATATTTAATGTTGGACTTTTTGCCGTCCGGGCTTGTTCCAGACTCGTTTAGCTCGATTCTGCGTTTTACGTTATTACGTCACTTTTTCATTCGATTCTTATAATCGTTGATCAGAACCGCCGTTAGGGGTTGCCGAAGATCCATTTCGTGTTATTGTGCTTGTTGTGAGCTTTTGTTCGGTGTTTCGACCGTGTATTGTGCATTTCGGATGTTTTGGGCCATTTTGTAATTTCCCAAAGTCTTGGGTAATTACGTTGTTGATGTTGTTCCGAATCTCGGACAGTCGGGAGTACGTTCTCTTCAGCATTTGAGTTCATTGCCTGGAATTATTTACGTTCGTACCATCGTGAATTGTTCATCGTTGTATTTCGATTCTTTTGTCGGTACCTTCCTTGCCTATTTTTGGCCTGTACTTCCTAGGAAAGGATGTTACATACGTAACATACCTTTTGATTACGTACGTAACGGCCTATGTAAAGTAGTACAGGCATTTCTGCCTTTTTGGTTACGTACATAAGCTAACTTGGGCTTACGTACGTAAACAAGCTTACGTATGTAAGGTTCTTATGGCTTACATACGTAACGCATCCTGGGTTATAAACCCAGGAGTTGACCGATTTCGGTCATTTTTCATCCTCCTCCTCTCCTCCGACTCGTTGGCGATTTTCTTGGTGCTTTCCGGCGATTTGAAGCTTTGCATCACCGAGCCATCATTTACCTCGAGTTCTTAGAGTGTTTTATCGTCATCTAATCTTGTTCTTCGCCTTTAATCCGAGGTAAACTCCTAGAACCTTGTTTTGGGGTAAATTGGAGGTTTTCGGTTTTATGGTTCGATTCATTCCGCATTGTTGATTAATTCATTATGAATATGATTAATCTCGCTGGTATTCTTGGTTTTCCTACGGATTCATGGTATATTTCGTGGTATTTTAGTAATCGAGAGGGTTTGGTTGTGTTCCACCCTCGTTGTTGTTTTTATACGAATATACATGAACCGTAGGCGGGTTTTCAGGTGTATTCCAATTACGTATTCATTTAGAATTGGTTGTGATTGTATTCTTGGAATCGTTAGGTTCGTGATTGTCGGTCCCTAGCATTCGTCGGTGTTTTTTCTTCCGTTCATTGCGTTGTCTATTATTCAAGACAAGTAATTCTTGGAAACCTTTATGCTTAACGTGAAATGGTAATGTATATTGTGTGTGCTTTACTCACATCGGGAGGGTCCGACGGGCCTCGAGGAAATCTATGACTTCGTCCTGGATTCATGAGTTTGTTTCGCTAGCCATCTCGGGAGGGTCCTTAGAGGCCTCAAGTGGGATTCGTGGCTTCGTCTCGGTCCTAGGCGACGTGTGTGCTTGATTTGTTTTATGAATGTGGCCAGCTCGGGAGGGTCCTTAGAGGCCTCGAGTGGGATTCGTGGCTTCGTCCCGGTCCTAGGCAAATTGATTGTGACTGTTTGTTTCCGGAAAAAGACATGTCTGGTTTTGGTTTCGAAATGAATTTGATACATTGTACTATGAAATGTGTGAGCGATTGGTTTGCCTTGATTACTTGTACTAGCGTAAATGCTAACCCCTTTGGGGACCCGTTTTGGGGAAATTCTTGTTATGGATTTCAGTTTATGATCATCAGGACAAGCGAGCGCTGGGACAATACGAGGATACTGGCCAGGGTCATTGACATGTGCAATTGAGTCCTTTTATTTCTGTTGTACCATTCGATTTGGTTGTAGTCCACCTTCCAAACTTATAGATTGTACTCGCGAGTACTTAGGCTTATTCTTGTCGGATGGTGATTGTTATATGTTGGGACTATTATATTCGTCGGTTGTTGTTTTACGCCGGGTGTTTTCCGCGCGGGTTGTTATTTGAGGTGTTGTTAATATGCGATTCCTCGCTAACCGAGACGGTTAGTCGAGTGGTGATTTCTTGTCTCAGCCTGGTGGTTTCCACGTAGGGGTCCACGGCGCTGTAATATACTCCGAATATCTCGGGGGTGTTACAGAAAATGGTATCAGAGCGCTAGGTTTATGGATACCTAGGCTTGTCGGTTATTTGGGTCTAGTCATGTTTTGTTTTGCACATTGTCACACCGCTGCCAGCATCTCGGTACTTCCAGTGCTCGTAAGTTTTCTTATTCGGTCCTTTGTTTTCTTGCATTGTAATTCCGCTTCTTGAATTGTAGTTGCTTTTTTCTCCCTTACTCATCATCAATATACTTCTGTTATCTTTTAACACCAGTATGGATGCCGGAGGAAACCGTGGTCGTGGTTGTGGTCGTGGACGCGGCCGAGGACATGGGGCAGCCGGTGGGGCGGCCACGTCGCATTCTTTGGGAGCCGGCAGTACCGGCGACCGTCACAGTCATGCTTCTTCTCAGGAGCGCGCTGACCTTGGTATTGCGGCCGTTATGCAGCAAATGGTGAACCAAATGGCGGCGATAGCTCAAGCGGTTCAGAACCCGGATCCGTCCCACACTAATCGGGGCAGAACGGATCGTTGGCTTCAGGATGTCATCAAGATGCATCCTCCTCAGTTTTCGGGAGCTTCGGACCCGATCGGCTGGGAGGGGTGGATCAAGGAGATATCTAAAGTCTTCAGTGCTACCAACTGTCCCGAGGACCGTAAGGTCCCTATTGCCCAGTACTTTCTCACTGGGGACGCTACGGATTGGTGGGAGGCCATTGCGCCCAAAGACCATGTTGCTCGTGGGCCGAATTTCAGGAATTGATGGAGACTGAATATTGCCCGTGGCCGGTTAGACAGGCTCGAGTCCATGCTTTCTATGATGCTCAACCACGGGATATTCCCGTATCCCAAGCTATTGCCGATTTCAACAAGGAGTTGGGCTATGTGAAGACCCAAGTTGTCGAGGAGAGCGACAAAATTTTCCATTTTTCCGGGCGGATGAAATTGTCGATTCGGGACTATATGTCTGGGCTCATATGTACTACTTTGAAAGATTATCAGAGTCGAGTGCTTGCCTACGACATGTCTGTGAAGGCCAGTGAGGCGGTTCGGGAGAGCAAGAAGCAGAAGTCCGCTGGGAATTTTTCTGGTCCCAAGGGTGGTGGCCAACAGAGGTCTCGGTCTACCAATATTCCTGGGGGTGATTCGACCCGTTTTTATGGGGGCTATCGAGGTACTGCCAGTGCCTCCGTCCGGGACCCTAGATTCTTTAACTGTGGCAAGCCAGGCCATGGGAACCGGGAGTGTCCTCGTATGCCTTTGACTTGTCATACTTGTGGTCAGTCGGGCCACAATGATTCTTTTTGTGAACATATCAGACTGATTCGCGGTGCCCGTTCTTCTCATCCATCGCCTACGGAGCCGAATGTGAACCAGGGCTCGTTCGCTCCGCAGTCTCTGCCGAGTGTTAGCCGAGGGAGAGGTCGGGGTCATCCCACTAGAGGGGGAGCTTCCAGTGTCGGCTCTGCCCCTCCACGTATTTATGAGATGAGAAGGGCCGATGACCCAGCGGCCACCGTGGCGACAGGTACCGTTCACATCCATTCTCATCCTGTCAGTGTGCTTTTTGATTCGGGTCCTACACATTCATTCATTTCTCTGGAGTGTGTGCGCCATTTGAGTCTTGACTGTTTGTCGCCCTGCGAGCCTTTCATCATTAAACTCCCTAGCGGTGACAGAATCGTTGGTGATCGAGAGGTCCGAGACTGTTCTGTGTTTATTTGTGTGAGGGCTTGGCTCTCTAATCTTATTGTTGTGGAAATTGAGGGTGAGGATTTAATTCTCGGGGATGATTGGCTCGAGCGGCATGGTGCAATCATGAACTAACGTACGAGAATCATCACCATGTTAGCTGAGGATGGCACCGAGCACTCTTTCGCGGGGCGAAAGAGGGGAAACCAGAAACTTATTATTAACGCTTTGAAGGCGATGAAACTCCTGCGGAAGGGGTGTACTGGTTATTGGTGCTACGCCTTGAAGGCGGAGAGTGGTAGAGTCGAGCTTTCATTGATCCCAGTTGTTAGTGAGTTTTCCGACGTCTTTCCTGATGAGTTACCGGGACTACCACCGGACCGTGAGGTAGAGTTTGCTATCGAGTTCGACTCGGGTGCGGCTCCGATTTCGAAGGCGCCGTATCGCATGGCACCTTCTGAGATGGCCGAGTTAAAGAAGCAGTTGAGTGAGCTTCTGGAGTCAGGGTATATTCGACCGAGCGCTTCGCCTTGGGGCACACCGGTTTTGTTTGTTCGGAAGAAGGATGGTTCACTACGTTTATGTATCGACTATCGCGAGCTAAACAAGGTGACCATCAAGAACAAGTATCCCTTGCCGATAATTGATGATTTGTTCGATCAGTTGCAGGGGGCTACGGTATTCTTGAAGATCGATTTGAGATCGGGATACTATCAGCTTCGGGTGAAGGAGTCCGACGTGCCGAAAACAGCTTTTCGGACGAGATACGGACATTATGAGTTTGTAGTCATGCCTTTCGGGTTGACTAATGCGCCAGCGGTGTTAATGCAGTTGATGAACAAGATTTTTATCGAGTATATGGATAAGTGTGTTGTCGTCTTCATTGACGACATTCTTATTTATTCGAGGAACGAGGAGGAGCACGCCTATCATTTGTGTGTGGTGTTAGACATTTTGAGGACCGAGCGACTCTATGCAAAGTTCTCGAAATGTGAATTTTGGCTGAAAGAAGTGATTTTTTTGGGTCACGTAATTTCAGTCAAGGGAGTTCATGTGGACCCACAGAAAGTTGAGGCAGTGTTGGATTGGACACCGCCTAAGAATGTGAAGGAGGTCCGTAGCTTCTTGGGTTTGGCCAGCTACTATCGTAGGTTCGTCGAGGGTTTCTCGAAAATATCTCGACCACTTACACAGTTGCTTCAGAAATCCGAGACGTTCGTCTGGAATGACGAGACACAGGCTAGTTTTGAGGAGCTGAAGAGGCGTTTAACTTCAGCCCCGGTTTTAGCATTACCGTGTGGTAATGAGGGTTTTGCTATGTATAGTGATGCTTTGGGTCAGGGTCTTGGGTGCGTGTTGATGCAGCACGGCAAGACTATTGCGTATGCGTCGAGACAGTTGAGGCCGTATGAGCTTAACTACCCTACTCACGATTTGGAGTTAGCGGCAGTTGTTTTTGCGCTCAAGATTTGGCGTCATTATCTTTTGGGCTCTGCATGTCAGATTTACCGAGCATAAAAGTCTGAAGTACATATTTACTCAGCGGGAGTTGAATATGAGGCAGAGGAGGTGGTTAGAGTTGATTAAGGATTATGATCTCGAAATCCTTTATCATCCGGGCAAGGCAAACGTCGTGGCCAATGCCTTGAGTCGGAAATCTGTCTCATTGCAGACACTTGAGACCCTTACGCCTCAGGCCGAGCTTCAGTGGGATTTGATTGAGTTGAGTGTTGAGATTTCGTTACCTGGAGCCCTAGGGCAACTCTGTGCTTTAGAGATTTCGTCGTCTCTGGTCGATGAAATTAAACTGAAGCAGTTGGAGGATCTGATGATTTTGCAAATTCAGGAGAATGTTCTTAAGGGAAAGTCTCCTGGTTTTGTGATCCACGAGGATAGTGTGTTGAGATTCCAGAGTCGGCTTTATGTACCGAACGACTTGGAATTGAGATGGAGTATTTTACGGGAGGCCCATGCTACGCCTTACTCCGTTCATCCTGGTTCGAGTAAGATGTACAAGGACATGAGGAGGAATTTCTGGTGGAGCGACATGAAGATAGAGGTCGCACAGTTCGTAGCGAGATGTTTGACTTATCAGCAGGTCAAAATCGAGCATCAGCGACCGGCAGGTTTATTGCAGTCACTTCCCGTTCCGGAATGGAAATGGGAAGATATTTCGATGGATTTTATTACGAGTTTGCCGAGGTCGAAATCGGGCATGAACATGATTTGGGTGATTGTTGATCGACTGACCAAGTCGGCACATTTTATGGGCATCAAGGATACTTGGGGCTCGGAGAAGATGGCTCGTACATTTATTGCTTAGATTGTGAGGCTTCACGGCACCCCAAAGTCTATTGTTTCGGATCGTGATGTTCGTTTTATATCGCACTTTTGGCAGGCGGTGCATAGAGCGTTGGGTACTCATTTGCGTCTAAGTACTTCTTTTCACCCTCAGTCTGATGGGCAGTCGGAGCACACTATCCAGACATTCGAGGATATGTTGCGTGCTTGTGCTCTCGATTGGAGTAGCAATTGGGAGGAACATTTGCCATTGATCGAATTCACATACAACAATAGTTGGCACACGTCGATTCGAATGGCACTGTACGAGGAACTTTATGGACGGTGTTGTCGATCGCCGATTTGTTGGAATGAGGCGTCCGATTTGGTCGGGACCGAACCGGATATTATTTTAGAGACGAAACAGAAGGTGGAAGTGATTCGGGAACAGATGTTGACTGCTCAGAGTCGACAGAGATCTTATGCCGATGTCCGTTGCCGACCCTTAGAATTCGAGGTGGGAAACCACGTTTTGCTGAAGGTGTCACCGACGAAAGGAGTCTTCCATTTTGGGAAGAAGGGAAAGTTGAGTCCGAGATTTATCGGGCCTTTCGAGATTCTCGAGCGAGTCGGTGAGTTGGCATACCGTTTAGCTCTACCTCCTGCTTTGAGCCACGTTCATTGCGTTTTCCATGTTTCCCAGCTGAGGAAATATGTTCCAGATCCTAGTCATGTCATCAATTATGGCGAGATCGACATTGCCGAGGATATTACTTTTGAAGAACATCCCTTGAAGATTTTGGAACATCGTGAGAAACGACTAAGGCATAAGACCATTTCGTTAGTCAAAGTGCAGTGGTCGAGACACGGTGTTGAGGAGGCAACGTGGGAAACCGAGGGTAGCATGCGTGCTAAGTATCCCGAGTTGTTTATTTCTTAAGTTTCGGGACGAAACTTATTTTTAGAGGGGTAGAATGTAATACCGCATTTTTCTTTTCCCGGTATTTTCTTTTTCGGTGTATTTTTCATTTTTGGGAACCCGCTTGTAACCGTATTGACGTATCAAGAATATTTAATGTTGGACTTTTTGCCGTCCGGGCTTGTTTCGGACTCGTTTAGCTCAATTCCGCATTTTACGTTATTACGTCACTTTTTCATTCGATTCTTGTAATCGTTGATCGGAACCGCCGTTAGGGGTTGCTGAAGATCCATTTCGTGTTATTGTGCTTGTTGTGAGCTTTTGTTCAGTGTTTCAACCGTGTATTGTGCATTTCGGATGTTTTAGGGAACATTGGACTGCCGTAAAGAACGTTCTCAAGTACTTAAGAAGGACTAGAGATATGGTTTTGATGTATGGCGGTGGAGAATTGGATGTGGTGGGATTCACTGATTTGGACTTCCAAGGACTGAAGGACGACTCGATGTCTACTTCTGGCTACATATTTACTCTTAATGAAGGAGCAGTATCTTGGCGTAGCGCCAAGCAAAGCGCGACTGCTGATTCCACCTGTCAGGCTGAGTATCAAGCAGCCTCGGAGGCTTCCAAGGAAGGGTTCTGGATTAAGAAGTTTCTGGGAGAACTTCAAGTGATACCATGTGCTGAGCTGCCTGTTCCGCTGTACTGCGACAACGACGGAGCTATAGCACAGGCCAAGGAGCCGAGGTTTCACAACAGTACCAAGCACATTGAGAGGAAGTATCATCCCGTAAGAGAATTTGTTTGCAAGGGATACATTGTGCTGCATAGAGTAGACTCAGCCGACAACGTCGCTGATCCACTGATCCATTGTACTTGTAATTATGTAAATCATTAATATAAGGCAATGGATGTTTCTTTATTTACTGGTAGTTACTGGCATTCCTAACTCGTAAATATACATATAGAAACTAGTCTGTGTATTTGAGAGCAAAACGTTCCACTTCTTATTGGATAAGGGGGTCGGCACTGGAAAGGTTTATAGCTCAAATACTTAATCGTTCGCAAGTCGATGAAACTTGACTGGGCGTTAAGTTTATGTGAAGACTTGTATGACGTGTTCTTTGACATGGAGAGTGCCTATCGAACACTAATGGTTAGTGGGAGCACACGTTATAGGTATGCTAATTGGATTAGTATACTCGAACCGACTCACCCTCGATTGGTCACACGGATTTCACTCCGGGACAGTCAATGACGGAATCGAAAGGTTGTGATAGGTATTCATGAACCTTCGACTTGAGGATTTAGTAGGGATGTGCTTGTGACGTCAAGATTTTCATTAGAGTAGTTCGACCCTATAAACCGGGAGGTGAGGGTCAACCTCGATGTGCATCTTGACGGGCAAGTAGCAGGTCCTGCTGAATACCAAGATAGAATTCTTTCTCCTGTTAGTGAGCGGGTTATATGTCCTATGCGGTTATTGGCAGATGAGATCATAAGTCTTAGGCCAAAGCACTGGAGCTAGTTGTATTGGATACACGAGAGCTCAATGATCTCGATTTGCATTAACACATGCATAGCTGTCAAGTACATATAGGGTTTGACTGATCGTGACCTTATAACTTGATCGGGACATTTCAAAGAAGGGTTTATATATATACTGGTATTCACGACATATTGGTTCTTGAATGATCCCATCATTCGTTCTCAGTTGGGGTACAGTATAGGCCGCCAGGCTGGCTAGAGAGAGAGAGAATAATATTTTCTTCAAGTCTTCTTCTTGTACATTTTGTTTTTGAGAGTTTTCTTGGAGAAAATATCAAGACATAAAAAGAGATAGTGAGTTATATACTTAGAGTGTTGTAATCACAAATCAATAGCTTCATCACCTAGCTCTAGCCGTATCCTTGGAGGATAGCAAGGTGATCGTCATCCCGTTCGTTTCTCCAGCGCATGGCAAGTAGAGGCGTTGTATTTCGACGTTGGATCTTTCAAGTGCTTGGAGTGCTTTGTTCGTAGGGATATACATCTAAAGCTTGGGGAATAGCTCAAGAGAAGGAATCCATTTAATCAACGGACTACAAGGGTGAGTTTCTATATCTCTTGTGTTTTCGTTTGTATATTCGTATATACATAGCTCGATCGATTCTCGTAGGGATTCGTATCGAATTAATTTTTATTTTACCGCTTCCGATGGGCCTTCGTTTAAGGCACTGAATCCCAACACTTGTTTCGTACGTCATCGGTTGTTGTTTCTCCATGAGAAATTTGTATGGTTTCTTAGCCCAGGATGATAAGTGTTCGGGAGAGGTGTATTTCTTGCATTTCCGCCATAATTATTTCTCCTCTCCTCCCACTCGGGCCTTCCTGTGCTTTGTCCCATAGCCCAATTCACTTGTTCAGTTTGTCCTTCTGGAAAAGTATGGAGGCAAGAATTAGCATCATGTCCGGGTACCCCGCAAATTTCGCAAACTCGTGAGCTTGAAGAGTTATTTTGAGTCTTGAGTTGTCTTAGTTCCCTTGTTAACTCATCGATTTTAGATTGCATCTCGTCCTTCTCGCTTACTTGGTTCACAGCTCCCCTACAAACACGTACACTTTTTTGTTGTGAATTAGCTCCAAACGTTTCATACACATCATAAGCTTGTCTTTCCGTTAACCCCCAAAACGAACCACCGGCTGCGTTATCCACCGCACCTTGGCAATATTGAGTCAATCCATCGTAAAGGAATTGATTAAGTAATTGAAGCGGATAGTGATGGTGTGGGCATTGAATGAGGAGCATCTTGAATCGGTCCCATGCTTCGTGAAATGCCTCTCCGTCTTGTTGTCCAAATGTTGAGATTTGAGTTCCCAATTGTGTAGTCTTCGAATGAGAGAAGTACTTGGTAATGAATTTGTCGTAAACTTCATCCCACGTTCTTAGTGAGCCCGGTGCCAAAGTCATCAACCATTGTTTCACCCCATCCTTGAGTGTATAAGGGAAGCACTTCATTCTTAGTTGATCCTCGTTCAACCCATTTAATGGAAAGTTGTCAATCGCCACATAGAAGTCCCGGATGAACGACAACGGGTCTTCACATGCTAATTCGTGAAATGAAGGTAATTGCTCGATGTGAAATCCGCTGATGTGGTAGTTCCTTGCTGCCGGTGCTAATTGGATGCACGAGATGGCGGTGTTAACTACGGGCTTTGCATTGTCTCGCATTATATGCTCAACCGGAGGTTGTTACGGCATATTGTAGTTTGCTTCCATCCCATATTGAGGCCCGAGATAATAGTTCGCTCCATATTGCACTCCAACGGGTGGTTATCTTGGATAAAAGTACCTCCCTTGTTGAGCTTTGGGTATCCCTTGATTGCGCCCAACATTCTCATATCTCTGAAACCTCGGTTGACGAATGTTTTCTTCATCTAAATTTTGTGCAACATTCCTATGCCTCAGTTGACGAGGGTTTTCTTCCTGGAGCAAAAGTCGCTCTTCAAGATCCGGATTCTCCTCCTCGTTTGTCATTGATGATGTGGCTATTGTTTTTGGTGCTCTAATCCTTTGAACTTCGTCTATGGGTGGAAGAAACGAGTTACCCAACGATCTCCTACCAAGCATAAACAAAAGAAGTTAGAGCGAATTTTTTAGTATCGAAAATAATGAAAACGAAAAAAAATCAAGGAAAACAATTCAACTATTATTAAAACAAGATCAAAAATTAAAACTCATAAGTGTACGAATCGCTTTTGTAGGTAGCGACAAGTAACTCCAAGGTCGATCTCACAAGGAGTTGGAAACAGTTTGAAATTCAATAATATTCGGCAAATAGTCGAATTAAAAAAAGTAAAGTAAAGTAAAATACACCAATGATTTGATAGGATTACAATCACAAACGCAGGAAATTAAAATAAACGAAACGTGAACAACGCCGAATTAATGGTTGGATAATTAAGAGATCATAATTATGAGAATGATATGGGAGTTTAGAATCATCGACACACACGTAATCAATTATTAGTTCCGTTACTCAAAGAAATAAGGTTTGGAATTATCGATTGCTCACGATTAAAAGAAATCCGTTTGATGGCGGTAATTCTAAAAATCACGATTGTTCTTTTTTGAAAATAAGAGACACTCCTTTGATGGGGTTGAATCCCTAACTAACAATCGATTAACCGACTACTTTTGATGAGGTAAATCGCAAAAAGATCGTGTAAAAGGGTTTAGAACATTAACAATCGCTTCTATCGGGTCGTTTGATGGCGGACTCCGACAAAAACCCTCATTTTGACAATAATAACAACTATGAAATAGGTTTGATGATCTAAATCAAAAGTTCTTATGTGAAGAACAAACAAAGAGGAACAATCTCAAACTCTACCCGGAAAACCAATTGAAACTAACATTCGATAACATGTGTGTGGCTCAATCTAAAAACCCATATGAAAAGATTAGCTACACATGATTATTTCAACAATAATAGTGAAAATCGTAAATCAAAACATGGTAGAAACTTCCCTTGTAAAAGCCGAAATCGAATTCCCGGTTGATGTAGGGCTATAAACGAACCGAGCCGAGCCGAGCTTTGACCTAAACGAGTCGAGCTCAATTTTTTTCCCTGACGAGCCGAGCTTCTTTATCGCACAAAAAATGTGTTCGAGCTCGAGCTCGTTAATAAAACGAGTCGAACTCGAGCTGTTCGCGAACAACTCGAGCCGAGCTCGAGCTGTTCGCGAATAATTATAAATTTTTAAATTATTTAAATAATATATTTGAATTATTTAAAATAAATATTTTAAAATAATCATTAAAAATTATATTTTTTTAAATATATATACATATATATATAAATTAATATTTTAATATATGAAAAATATTTAAAAAATTATTAATCTATAAAATAATATATAAATATTATTAAAATAAATTTAAAAATATATTTATTAATCGAGCCGAACCGAGCTGATCTCGAGCCGCACATGCCCAAGCTCGGCTCGAGCTCGTTTTCTTAACGCACAGATTTTTGTGTTCGAGCTCGAGCTCGAGTTCTTAACGAACCGAGCCGAACCGAGCCCTTAACGAGCCGAGCCGAGCTTTGTTCGCGAACAGCTCTGTTCGTTTACAGCCCTGATGTTCTTCCTTCAAAAACTCATAACAATTGATACAAGGAATTATAATCACTCACAAATGTATTTTTCATACAAGGAAGATGATGAAATCTCTCTTTTCCTCCCTTTTTTGGTGTTTTTCTCCACAAATCTTGTGTTTTTCCACACACTATCTCACACCAAATCAGAATAATCTCTCTTAAGGTCCCCCAAGACCTTTTTATAAAGCCAAAAATCCAAGAAAATTCCTCCAAATTGTGTAAAAATGTCAATGAAAAGGTCATGCACCGAAAAGTGACACGGCCCATGTCAGGTGACACGACCCGTGTCGAACTGCTCCAGAATCGAAAATGTGCACTGTCCAATGGACCCGACCGTATCCTGTGACACGGCCCGTGTTATACTGCACTATAATTGAAGATCTCACTGGAGCGAGACCCGTCCGTGTCCTGTGACACGGTCGAGTTGCCTGACGCGGCCCGGGTCGTTTTTTTCTTGTTTTGACTCCAATTTTTGGTCTTCTTCGGCTTGATCTTTCGTTTTTGCATCAATACACCTCAGTATTTAGCGTATGATATACCGTTTCGAAGCTAATTTCATGAGGAATATATATCAATAGAGAACACATCCAAATTAAGAGTGATGATTCTGGAATTTAGAAAATACGATCGATGTTGCTTCGTTTTTCATCGCCCGAGCTATGTTTTTACTCTCGACTTGCTATTGATCGTCATGAACTCCAATATTGGCAATAAAAGCATGTATTTCACTACAATCTTCTCTCGACTACCTATAAAACAAAAACACAACATACCAAGCATAAAAGAGAACAAAAACACTAAAAAGCAAACAAAAACACGACTCAATAGAATAGAATGAGTCGATCAAGAATCGACTCATCAACCCCCGTTCCCTTACTTCCCGATGAACCCCCTGAATTCATCTGCTCCATTGCCACGGACATAGGATTCGTCAATGATAGAGTCATTACGAACGTTGGATTTCTGCCAACAATGACATTCTCTCTGGCTACTTGCCTCTGATCACGTACCTCACCATGCTTCTGACTGTGTCCACCACTACAACCTCGACCTCGTATTCTCGTCATATTGAACACACAACCGCTCAGCTCTATGGAACATAACAGCGCAAAACAATAACCATAATGCCAATTCGTCGCAACATACCAACGTAAGGCAATAATAACATCACACAGAATATTCACTCACGAAAGTTACACGAGTAAGATAATCACAATTGCAAGAAATGGAACTTACAGTCGTAACTAATGGACCACATGACCATAACAACAGAAAATTTACGTTCAATGCCGATACAAAAACAGACACGGCCACCACAAATCGCATGTCATAGTAGTAAATCATTGATGACATTCTTTTTCAAATAGTCCCCGAGACATTTGTTTAAATAGTAACATTTTAAAATCTAAGTTCATAAAATTTTTCCGAAATAAGATTGGAAAACGCATGTATGTGTATGAATGTGTTGTATCATTTTAAGACGTAGTCTCTTCATGATCTTTGTTGATATCTGGGAATGGTTGGATACGATACCCTTCAGCAATTATGCCAAATGTTATTGTTGTTCGTCGATGGCCCGTTCAAGGCATTGAGACTCTTGTTTTTATTGTTATTGTCGATAGCCGGTTCGCGGTATCGATGTATCGATTGTTATTGTTGATGTTGATATCGGTCTAAGACATTATTGTGATCGTTGTTATTGATATTGGTGTTGTTGCTATTGATGTTGTAGGATTATGATGAGCTATGAGATAATTATCATAATCTTGAAATGGTTAAGTTAGGGCTTGTTTACTTTTTACTTAATCAGCTTAATGCTTAATCAGCTTAATCGATCAGCTATATTTTGCTGTTTACTTTTTACTTAATGATCTTAATAATGTCTTTTTTATTAAGCAACTTTTGGGGTGTCCTTACCATTAAGACAGAAATACTTCCCCAATATACCAAAAGTACCCTCTTTAATAATAAAAGAATTGAGTATATATAGTATAAATTATCATATAATCTTAATTATAATTGAGTATATATAGTATAAATTTAAAATATATATTAATATTATACATTTAAAATTCATAAAATATAAGCTATTTATTGATAAAAAAATTAATATAACTATATATATTAAAATATAACTTAATATATTTAAAAAATATTGTCTGATTATTTAAATATACCTGAAAATTATAATATGATTTATGAATATAAATATATTATAATATAAATAAAATATATATTATTTTATATTATATAAATTGATTTTTTTATATTGACTATTAAAAAAATTAATATAACTATATATAATAAAATATAATTTAATATATTTATAAAAATATTGTCTGATTATTTACATATACCTAAAAATTATAATATGATTTATAAATATATATTATAATATAAATTAAAATATACATTATGTTATATTATATAAATTGATTTTTTTTATATTGACTATTAAAAAAATAATATAACTATATATTAAAATATAACTTAATATATTTATAAAACTATTGTCTAATTATTTAAATATATCTGAAAATTATAATATAATTTATGAATATAGATTATAATATCAATTAAAATATATATTATGTTATATTATTTAAATTGATTTTTATATTGACTATTAAAAATTAATATAACTATATATATTAAAATATAACTTAATGTATTTATAAAAATATTATCTGATTATTTAAATATATCTGAAAATTATAATATAATTTATGAATATATATTATAATATAAATTAAAATATATATTATGTTATATTATTTAAATTGATTTTTTTATATTTCTATTAAAAAATTAATATAACTATATATATATATATTAAAATATAACTTAATATATTTATAAAATATTGTCTGATTATTTAAATATACCTAAAAATTATAATATGATTTATGAATATATATATTATAATATAAATTAAATTAAATATTATGTCATATAATTTAAATTGATTATATAAACTAAAATGCTCAATCCGTTCTTTATCAAAAGGGACTTAATTCATATTGAGGGGTAAAATGATCATTTCTGTCATTCAGATAGTTCATTCATAAAAGAAAGAAACAACAGGATATTTTTTCAAATCAGACATATTAATCCAATCAGACAGCTTAATCCATTCAGATATTAATGGAAAAAAAGTAAACAGCCCCTTAATCTTGTTGATTAATCTGAAATTGTTAATGAATTGATGATTGTTGGTTGTTTAGACATCATGTTTGTCATAGGATGATGATCTTGGGGTGATTATGATGATACATGATGATATCAACATAATAGGCATCTGGCCTTGATTGAGTTTACGTATAATAATAGCTAGCACGCGTCGATTAAGATGGCACCGTATGAGGCACTTTATGGCTGACGTTGCCGATCGCCGATATGTTGGGATGAACCATCCGATTTAGTTGGCACCGAGCCGGATCTTGTGTTATAGACGAGGGAGAAAGTTGAGTTGATTAGAAAGAGAATGTTGGTAGCTCGAGTCGACAAAAGTCTTATGCGGATGTTAGGCGTCGACCTTTGGAGTTTGAGGTGGGAGATCATGTTCTGTTGAGAGTGTCTCCGTCGAAGGGAGTTTTCCGTTTTGGGAAAAAGGGGAAGCTCAGCCCGAGGTATATTGGGCCTTTCGAGATATTAGAGAGAGTTGGCGAATCGGCGTACCGTTTGGCTTTGCCTCCATCGTTGAGTCATGTGCATAGTGTATTTCACGAACGGAAGGAAAAACGCCGACGAATGCTAGGGACCGACAATCACGAACCTAACGATTCGAAGAACACAATAAACGTTCCAAACCGAAAGATCACAATTCAAGAGAAATAATTTACAAAATGGTTTAATAAGCCATCGGGAGTTTTAGTAGAAAACAATTTAGGATTATCGAATCCTTCTCTTTCCAAAAATCAGCAGGGTCACAGCCCAAAAGTGTTGTTTTCACAAATAAAACCAACGACAATTCACATGGTTAAAACCTACGTCACGTGTCCTCGATGGACATAAAATCAACACAACATAATCACCCAAGATACGCAAATCTTGGTCACACAAATACAACACCAACTCATGAATCCAGAGTGAAGTCATAGATTCCCTCAAGGCCTCGACGGACCCTCCCGAGGTGAGCAAAGCACATCCACAAATCATATACACACCAGCGTGAACACTTATCACGGCATCTCATGGTTGGATTAATCACTTGTTGTCTCCTGACCATATGATCACATGCCACATGTCACCGTAGGTATTCTTTGGCGCTCACGGTTGGATCAATCACTTGTTGCATCCTGACCACATGATCACAAGCCATGTGTCACCGTAGTTTTTATTAGGCTCTCACGGTTGGATCAATCGCTTGTTGCATCCTGACCACATGATCGCATGCCATGTGTCACCGTAGGCCCCGTCCACATTCACAAATTCACACACATAGCACAATACAACAAAGATATCCAAACAATTCACCCAGAGGCATCAAACACTTAGCAAAACACATTGTCAAACCACAACGCACCGAAATGAGGCAATATACGTACACACGCATTATCAAGCGCAACATCAACACCAACCATATCCATAGGATTCACATAATCGTTTACGAAACATATCAATCACAAAATACACACGGTTTTGAAAGAGAGCCTTTAACGAGGCTAACTGAAAATTTTGAAAGTTCATTTCAAACAACCAAACAAACACATTTCGACGATCACCGATCATCATATCCACAAAACAAGAAATGTATGGACAAGGTACTTACCTTAAAACCACGATCGCAACGAGACGACGGATAGGATGCGGTCGAGCAGCCCCGAACCCCCGAACACTATCAAGAACGCGATAGCACCACGAGTACTACGAGAATAACACCATATGAATTATCAATCACCAAACGGGATTCAACTCGGAATCCTCGAGCACCTATAATCCTCCGGAAGGAACAATAAAAACAATGAAGATATGATTACAATGAGAATTAAGGTAAAAAACAACGGAAATCCCACCAAACTATCGAAAGGAAACTCATTGGGACATTTAATCGAACACTCAAAGTTCGATAACTCCCAAGAACACTCGAATCATCAATCGAGTTGAACAAACCCGAAATACGGATATACAACCTATCGAACACGATTAATAATGTTCAATAACATCAACCGATTCACCAAAATCGGACGAACAACGAAAATCAAGAAGGAAATCTCGAAAGTCAATCCTAGGAGATTTCAAGAAATTACCTCGATCCGACGAAGAACAAGGATTAGGTGATGATATAATCGACAAGAATCTTCCAAAACGCCTAGAAATCGAGTGGAATCGACCAAAAACTCCACTCCTCGACTTCTCCTATCGCCAGCCGCCACCCGGGTGAAGAAATGGGGTAAAAATGAGGTATGGCCCATCCCTGGCCTATATATGGCCGGCAGTGTTACGACCGTAACTCGATCAACTTCCGATAGCACACGCAATGGCTGAAGCCTTGCGTACGCAACTACCGATCCTTATGTCCGTAATCGGCATAGCCTTACGGTCGTAACCGTACTCCCAGGGGCCACTGACTGAAACCTGTCGAGTCACTACGGCCGTAACTGACACCCCCTTACGGCCGTAACCAGCACGCCTTATGGCCATAACCGGCCTTGGTCTAGTCTGTGCCTGCCGATCACTTACGGATGTAACCGGAACCTTACGTCCGTAACTCGGCCAAGCCAGTACCTGCTCCACAAAGTGCGGCTGTGACTCGGTCGTGGCCACTTCCGACGGCCCAGACAACCTCAAAACCCAAACCTGAATATGAATCGAAGATACGGTTACGAAGTAATCGCAAAGACGAATCTAAGCGCTAAAAAAACACACGATTCTGACCACCCGAAGGCTCGAAATTCGACAACGGAAAGTAATTACCCCAAACTTTGGGAAATTACGAAAACAGCCCAAAACGTCCGAAATACACGATACACGATCGGAACACCAAGACAAAGCTTGCAACATGAATAATAACATTAAATGAACTTACAAGAAACTCGAAACAACAGTTTCGGACGAGATTCGCAAGAATCGAACTCAAGTGCGGAAAAGCCGCTTAAGAACACAGAACTTAACAAAACGGCACCTAAACGAACTCGGATGACAAAAAGGGCAGAATTAATCATTCTCGGAATGACGAAACGGTCACAATAGAGTCTCCAAGATGGACTTCCGCCAAAAAATGAAATTTACCAGAAATCGAAATTGCGGATATTACATGAACAGCCGGCATGGCGCCGAAAACACGCAATTGCGCGTGCTGTAGCTGCTATTGCACAAATAACCTGCGCTTTTAGAGTAAAAAGTAGAAAACTTTAATTAAAACTTTCACTTACCTTAATTTAAAGCGGCAGAATAGGATATAAGCAGCACAAAACTGAACGGGCCAAAACAACTTCTTTGGAACAGAATAATAGACCACGCAGCAAACTTCTCAACCCCCCCCCCCCCCCCCCAAAAAAAATTTGGATTGTATTTTTAGGAATAACAGCCTGACTAGAAATTAGAATATTTAAGTGTTTTTAGGATTGAATATTTTCATATTGTGACTTATTTGATTTTGTTATTTTGGATTATTATAAGAATTTTAGATTGCTTTGTTTATTTGAAATTATTTTATGGTTATTTACTTTGGTCATTTACCTGTTGTTCTTACACTGGAATATTAATTTATTTTTTTACTTAAAAAAATGTTATGCTCGAATTATCTACGCTATGTGATACGCTATTTTTTTTTCTATGCTATGTAGTTGGTGTAACACCCCAAATGGCGGTTATTACAGTGCCGTGAATCCCACACTGGGACCCACCAGGCGATATCCAAAACAGGTTAAATAAATATTATTTGTGATACCGAATCACAACGAAAAGTCATTTCTCCGATTAGGAGTTTATTAAAATGTGGCCAACGGCCTTACAACACACAGGATCCGAAAAGAAAAAGTATAAACCATATGGAGATGGAAAATACTTCAAATGTCAAATACAACCAAAAGTAATTTAAACGGAATAGGAAATGATACAACACGGTTTAACATAACCGGACAACAAAGATGAGGGGCCCCCGAACTAGTATCCTTCGAATCCTTCGCCGTCGACATGCTCTTCCCGTGCCTTGCCCTTGCCTCGACCTAAAATACAATACAAGTATTTCGCCCAACACAGGGTCAGATATACATGATAATCAATTCTTCTGACATATATAATTCACATATATAGATTTCAAAGAAATCATTCCGACTATCAATCATACCCCTCGGGCGTATGAAACGATCAGTCACAAGCATCCAATACTATGGACGATTTTCGGTATGGCTCAAAGATGGACATCACAGTACGCCCGATCCGGAAATGTGTCCGTGCACATGTCCGCCCCGTATATGGAATCCAGAATATACGTCGGACAATGTACCTAATTAGCCTCACGAAACTACGTCCCGTGTGCAGTACCCAACGCGGAATAATATCCGCCGATGACTATATGTGCACGGCTAAAAATCCTACACGGTAACCAATCGGAGCGAGATATGATTCGGATATGTCACGATACAACATGACAACGAATTCAACAAATCACATATCCGATTAAGGATCAAGAAAAACTCACGAAGTGAAAATAAGGCCAACGAGATCAATGATTCAAAGCAGCGTACTGGGAATGCAACCCCATGAAGAAAACGGAATAACGTCAGGGCGATTGTCAAATCACGACAAACATTTCATGAACAATTCATACATATGAAAAATATAACCATCAGAAGAATCTAATCATCATTATAACCAAGCAAGATAACTTGCCTCAAATCCGTAAGTGAAAGATAGTCCTTCTCCAAATGATCAAACGGACGGTATCCTCAGTTAAACACTCAATAGAACGAGCAACCTTGAATGAAACGTAATTCATTCAATAATATATTCACATAATATTAATATCAATTCGTAGGAAACGACGCTTGAGAACCTACTCGAACAATTCACCCCGTGAAGAATACCATAACGATTAATGAAAGGTTTCCAAAACAACTAATTCATCTTCCAAAATCCGATTATCATACCAAAAGTGTCTTGAAATTCTCTTGTTATTCCATGAACAATAACATCTTCAATTTGCCAATAATATTGGTTTAAATCAAATTCTCATGTTCTTCAACATCTCTTATTACAAAAAGGATAGTCATAAAGAATTTGATACTCAATCTACCATGATAGTATCATTCATAACCAAAGATCATCTACTTAAGAACACAATCTACTTAGCATGATGATGAACCACGCTCTAAGTTATCAACACAATAGATTGATGAAAAGTTATTGTTATAAGATCCTTATCATTCTTCAAAGATTTGTGGCCCGAACAAATATGATCTGTTAAAGCTTCTAAGGTTTCTGGACTAGATCATCTAATCTCATATTTAACATCATCAAGTTCTTCTCAAGGTAAATAAATACTTAAAATGGGGGTTTAATCACTTTAAGGTATTAAGTTCTTGATTAAATACAGTTATGCGAAACTAACCGATCCATCAAAGTTCTCTTGAGCTAAATTCGTCCGTGGTTGAGTAATGTGACTACAAACATGATTAAAATCACTATATCATCAAGAACACCTCCAACAAACCTTTATTTAACATGTTCATCAAAAGTGCTTAAGGAGTTTAATTATAACCATGTTTTACTTGCTTAATGTACTCTAGGTGAAGTATATTTCGTCATCAATAATCAATATAAGAAAATAATGCAGAGGAGAAAACACACCAACCTCCATAAATGAAGAATAACTTCAATGATATGAGAGAATATATCCCAAGCTTGAAAACAACTCCAAGGCTCCAAGAAAATGAGCTCCACTCCGAGATTTAAGGCTTGGAAATAAGTTGGTGAAGGTTTATAACGTTTTTAGAGTGCAGAGGGATGATATGCGAAGAGAGAAATTCGGTTTGGTTCGTGGAGAAATGAAAAAGCAGTGGTCCTATAAATAGGATGCGAGACTTAGCGCACGCTATCAGGACAGTTTAGCGTACGCTAAGGCCCTTACGTACGCTATCCGAACGATATTACGTACGTAAACGGCTTTCAGTGGCTACTGTCTTGAATTATTGCAGGCCGTTAGCGCACGCTAATGAAGAATGGGTTAGCGCACGCTAGAAAAAGTAGATTCTCACCGACATGACAGCTCAGACATAGATCGCATGCATGCTACCGGTTAAAAGGCTCACGTGTTGAAGTCAACTGCTGTCAGATTCCTTCTTAGCATACGCAACCGAGGGAAACCTTACGCACGCTAATACACAGGATTAGCGTACACTACTCTTACTGTGTAACGTGCGCTACAACAATAGAAAAATTCCGAAAATACAACTCTCTAATTAACATCGAATCATCATATTTGAAATGAACTAACAATGATATGATATTCAAATCTATAATACCTCAACATAATACTAAATGCAACGATTTCTGATAATCAGATTATCCGAATAATACAACGACAGGTAAAAATGAAAAGTTACAGTCGGATATTACATACTCCCCCTTAAAAAGAGTTTCGTCCCGAAACTTAAGGGTAAATAACTCGGGGTATCTTGCTCGCATACTATCCTCGGTCTCCCACGTAGCCTCCTCGACTCCGTGTCTTGACCACCGAACTTTCGATGGGGAATCGTCTTGTTCCGCAATTGCTTGATTCTCCTCTCGAGTATCATACGGGACGCTCCTCGCACGAAGGATCCTCTGCTAAATCAATGTCTTCGAATTGAAGTACGTGGCTCGGATCGGCAACATATTTCCTCGGTGAGAGACATGAAACACGTTGTGAATCTTACTCAAGGTCGGTGGCAAGGCTAGTCGATAGGCGGATCACCTACACGCTCTAGAACCTCAAACGGCCCAATATACCTTGGGCTCGACACCCCTTTTCCCGAAACGAAAAACACCTCGAGTAGGAGACACCTTCATTAACACATGATCACCAACCTCGAACTCAAGCGGTCTTCGACGATGGTCGGCATAAGACTTGTCTACTTTGAGCCGTTAACAACCGACTCCTAATCAAAGTGATCTTCTCACGGGCGGCTAACAACATATCGGGTTCCGTTCCCGAGAGATTCCGGATTCGTCCCAACATAAAGGGGACCTACGGCGGCCATATAATGCCTCATACGGTGCCATCTGAATCGAAGCGTGCCAACTATTATTATAAGTGAATTCCACCAAAGGCAGTTGGGCTTCCCAATCGTCCTTCCAATCAAGAACACATGCTCTCAACATATCTTCTAGAGTCTGTATGGTTCTCTCCGACTGACCATCAGTCTGTGGATGGAAAGCCGTACTGAAATTCAACTGCGTACCCATCGCACGATGAACTGCCTTCCAGAAATGTGACACAAATCGCCCGTCACGGTCTGATACAATGCTCTTGGGGGTACCGTGTAGTCTCACAATTTCCTTAATAAACAGCTGGGCCAATCTCTCGGGGCCCCATGTGTCCTTAATTTCCAAGAAGTGAGCTGATTTGGTCAGACGGTCCACAATCACCCAAATCGTATTCATTCCTCGACGACTCGTCGGCAAGCTAGTGATAAAGTCCATAGAGATGTCTTCCCATTTCCATTCAGGAATCGGGAGCGGTTTCAGCATTCCTGCGGGTCGCTGGTGCTCAATCTTAACCTGGCGAGTCAAACACCTCGAAACGAATTCGGCAATCTCACGCTTCATATTCCCCCACCAATAATTTTGCTTCAAATCCTTATACATCTTGCTAGAGCCCGGGTGAATAGAGTACGGGGTAGCATGGGCTTCTCTCATGATAGAGTTCTTCAATTCTTCGTCAGCGGGTACACACACTCGATTTCTAAAACGTATCAATCCATCCTCGTGGATCACGAATCCAGGGGCTTTCCCCTGGGTTACCTCATCCCGAATCCGAGATAAGAATGGGTCCGTAATTTGCTTCGATTTGATCATATCATCAAGAGTCGAAGAAATATCAAGGGTGCAAAGTTGTCCCTGAACACGCTGTAACCAAACTTCAATTTCTGGCCTCATAAGGTCCAACCGCAATTCCCTCTGTCTTTGTTAAACGACTCGGCATCTGCTCTGTCTTGTCTTACGGCTCAATGCGTCGGCAACCACATTTGCTTTACCCATGATAAAGGATTTCGATATCATAGTCCTTGATTAATTCTAGCCACCTTCTACGCCTCATGTTCAACTCCTTCGGGTAAAAATGTACTTTAGGCTCTTGTGGTCCGTAAAGATCCGGCGAGTAAGTACTCCATAAAGATAGTGCCTTGATTTTCAAAGCAAACACCACGGCCGCTAACTCCAAGTCGTGGGTCGGATAGTTAACTTCATAGGGTCGCAATTGTCTCGATGCATAGGCGATTACTTTCCCTTCCCGCATTAGTACACATCCTGCACTCTGTCTCGACGCGTCACTATACACCACAAATCCTTCCGTTCCCTTTGGTAAGACCAAAGCAGTGCGAAATCAATCGACTCTTGAGCTCTTCAAAACTCTTTTGACATGCTTCGACCACAAATACTTCTTGTCCTTCCGCAGTAAGTTAGTCATCGGTTGCGAAATTTTAGAGAATCCCTCCACGAATCGTCGGTAGTAACCTGCTAGGCCGAGGAAACTACGAACTTCCTTCACGTTCTTCGGTGGTAGCCAATCTCGAATGGCTTCCGTCTTTTGTGGGTCCACTCTCACCCCTTCGGCTGATATCACATGCCCGAGAAAGACAACCTCAGGCATCCAGAACTCACACTTAGAAAATTTCCCATAAAGTTGTTCTCGCCTCAAAGTATCGAGAACTTGGTGGAGGTGATTCTCGTGTTCCTCGTGGTCGCGAGAGTAAATCAGAATGTCGTCAATGAAAACGACTACAAAGCGATCTAGATAGTTAATAAAAACTCGATTCATCAACTCCATGAATACTGCCGGTGCATTTGTGAGTCCAAATGGCATCACCACGAACTCGTAATGCCCATAGCGGGTACGGAATGCTGTCTTTGAAATGTCAGACTCTCGAATCCTCAACTGATGATAACCAGATCTTAAGTCGATCTTAGAAAACACGGCAGCTCCCTGAAGTTGGTCCAATAAATCGTCAATACGAGGCAAGGGATACTTGTTCTTGATGGTTACCCTGTTCAGCTCACGGTAATCAATACATAAGCGTAGGGATCCATCTTTCTTCCGCACAAATAACACTGGTGCTCCCCAAGGGGACGCACTAGGTCGAATATAGCCTTTGTCACCAACTCCTCAAGTGGTTCGTCAATTCTTGCTTCTCTGTCGGAGCCATTCGGTTCGGTGCTTTTGAGAGCGGGGACGTACCTGGTTCTAACTCAATAATAAATTCCACGTCACGATGAGGAGGTAAGCCTGGCAACTCGTCTGGAAATACATCGGGGTAATCTCGGACTACCGGAATGTCGGCCAATTCAACTGATCGATCGGCTGATTTGGTCATGTAGCACCAATAACCAATACACCCTTGATTAAGCAGTTTCGCTGCTTTCATAGCGCTGATGACTCTCCCGAGCGAGTGGGATTATCACCTCGAAAAATACACTCGAATCCATCATCAGAAGTGACGGTAACCATCCGCTTGCGGACACTGAGTATTGCATCGTGACGATCCATCCAATCGATACCCAAGATTATATCATCCTTAGGTAGATCGACTACAATCAGATTTGACAACCACTCACGGTCGTTCAAACGAATCGGACAATCCTGGACTTCACGATTTCCAATAATTCTTCTACCATCAGGTAGACCAATCACGTAGGGCTCACAATTGATAACATGGTCTAGAGGCAAACGACTTAAACAAGAAGAAGATATAAAGGAGTGTGAAGCACCGGTATCAAAAAGAACACACACAGGCTGGGAGTGGATCTCGAGTATACCTGAAATCATGCTGGCCTCGGGATCATCAGCTTTCTTCATCTCGTAAATCACAGGTTTTGATTAGGCACAGTGTAACTCTTTGATTCCCACGTAACATTCCCTTATTCGCCCCTGTGGTCTTATAGGAAGCGGACGGAGGCGTCCGATTCTGGACAGAGGATTGAATAGGAGTATGAGATGCCACTGGATCATGTCCGGGTCCATTCCTGCAAAACGAGCACGGTGACCATTCTTCCCACAAGTATGGCATGTGATGGCGAGCTTTGGGCAATTGAAATTGATATGCCCCTGGCCCCCACGGTTATAGCACACAATGGATGAGGGGACCGCTCGAGAGTGCGATCCAGTGGCTTCGACGCCATGGGTGGACGATCGAGGGGTTTGGCAATGACTGGGGCTTCCTGAATGTCCCCGGTTACTCTCGGTCGATTGGTTCTTGGACCTTTTGTTGTTGGACGGTGGTTGTTTCTTGGAAATCTCTTTCGCGGTGAGTTCGTATTCCAGAGCCTTTTCGATGAACTCTGGTAAGGTAGTACAGTGGTGATTCAACAGCTGCATTCTCATTCGGGGTTTAAGCCTCTTGAGAAAGTATTTGATCTTGTCGGCCTCTGTTCGAATAATTGTCGTGGCAAAAGGAAGGAGTGCCTGGAATTTCTCAAAGAACAGATAATACATCATCGTCTTCGACGGGTCGGGGTTCAAAAGTTCCGATAGTTTGGCCTCACGGAGTGGCCCTGGATAGTAACGGTCTAGCATGAGGTTTTAAATTCCTCCCAAGTGTAAACACCATCACCGGCCTTACCGAAAGCCACCAGTATGAGCGCCTTTGCTAAGATAATACGCGGCTACCGAGACGCGATTCTCTTCAGGCGATCCACCATCTGGAAAAGTTTCTCAAAATGCTCGATCCAATGCACAATGTCGCGAGGCTCGGAGGAGCCTTCAAAAGTCGGTGGTCGCTGGCGAGAGATGTCGCCGATAATCCGACTCACGGGTCCGCCAATCACAGGAGGAGGATGAGCCCCTTGCCGCCGGCCGCAGCGGCCCTCTGCATAGCTTCCATTAGTTGACCCATCTGGGTCATCGTGTCATCATGCCCCGCATTACGACGTAAGGATCGACACGTGCATCCGCGCCCACTGTGGTGCGATTGTTCCCTAGAAGGTGAACCACTGTCTGCGGAACTCTGATCCGCATTCGCGCGTCTGTTGGCTCGAGGTATTGGGATTCGGCCCCTTCCGCGGCCTCGTCCCCCTCTGCCACGACCTCGCAGGTTTCTTTCCATACTGAAAGAGTCAATCATAATGGTAACTATAAGTACAGTTCAAGATACCAAAATTCACGCTGAATTAATAGTAACAAGGAATCACATATTAAAGGAAAATGGTTATCGACACCACAAATGTCGTACCGAGTATCATATCGGTGTCAAGTCGAACAATTTCAATTATACAATAAATTCAGCATTTACCTCGGATTATCAATCAGATGAATCCTGTCACAATTCCTTGAAATAACATGATCACAAAGAGATCCTATACTGATATCAATATCATGCCAGTAATTAAACCATGGCTCATAAAGTACATACCGCATTTGGCTCGCAGGGTCAGGCGCTTGCACAGGTCACACGTGACACGAAGGTTTCTTGATACTAGTTCATTTCTCAATGACTCATGAAAGAAAACGACTCTCTGATACCATCTTCTGTAACACCCCAAATGGCGGTTATTACAGTGCCGTGAATCCCACACTGGGACCCACCAGGCGATATCCAAAACAGGTTAAATAAATATTATTTGTGATACCGAATCACAACGAAAAGTCATTTCTCCGATTAGGAGTTTATTAAAATGTGGCCAACGGCCTTACAACACACAGGATCCGAAAAGAAAAAGTATAAACCATATGGAGATGGAAAATACTTCAAATGTCAAATACAACCAAAAGTAATTTAAACGGAATAGGAAATGATACAACACGGTTTAACATAACCGGACAACAAAGATGAGGGGCCCCCGAACTAGTATCCTTCGAATCCTTCGCCGTCGACATGCTCTTCCCGTGCCTTGCCCTTGCCTCGACCTAAAATACAATACAAGTATTTCGCCCAACACAGGGTCAGATATACATGATAATCAATTCTTATGACATATATAATTCACATATATAGATTTCAAAGAAATCATTCCGACTATCAATCATACCCCTCGGGCGTATGAAACGATCAGTCACAAGCATCCAATACTATGGACGATTTTCGGTATGGCTCAAAGATGGACATCACAGTACGCCCGATCCGGAAATGTGTCCGTGCACATGTCCGCCCCGTATATGGAATCCAGAATATACGTCGGACAATGTACCTAATTAGCCTCACGAAACTACGTCCCGTGTGCACAGTCCAACGCGGAATAATATCCGCCGATGACTATATGTGCCTGGCTAAAAATCCTACACAGTAACCAATCGGAACGCAGATATGATTCCGGATATGTCACGATACAACATGACAACGAATTCAACAAATCACATATCCGATTAAGGATCAAGAAAAACTCACCGAAGTGAAAATAAGGCCAACGAGATCAATGATTCAAAACGACGTACTTGGGAATGCAACCCCATGAAGAAAACGGAATAACGTCAAGGACAGTGTCAAATCACGACAAACATTTCATGAACAATTCATACATATGAAAAATATAACCATCAGAAGAATCTAATCATCATTATAACCAAGCAAGATAACTTGCCTCAAATCCGTAAGTGAAAGATAGTCCTTCTCCAAATGATCAAACGGACGGTATCCTCAGTTAAACACTCAATCGAACGAGCAACCTTGAATGAAACGTAATTCATTCAATAATATATTCACATAATATTAATATCAATTCGTAGGAAACGACGCCAGCAACCTACTCGAACAATTCACCCCCCCCCGTGAAGAATACCTTAACGATTAATGAAAGGTTTCCAAAACAACTAATTCATCTTCCAAAATCCGATTATCATACCAAAAGTGTCTTGAAATTCTCTTGTTATTCCATGAACAATAACATCTTCAATTTGCCAATAATATTGGTTTAAATCAAATTCTCATGTTCTTCAACATCTCTTATTACAAAAAGGATAGTCATAAAGAATTTGATACTCAATCTACCATGATAGTATCATTCATAACCAGCATCATCTACTTAAGAACACAATCTACTTAGCATGATGATGAACCACGCTCTAAGTTATCAACACAATAGATTGATGAAAAGTTATTGTTATAAGATCCTTATCATTCTTCAAAGATTTGTGAAACTGAACAAATATGATCTGTTAAAGCTTCTAAGGTTTCTGGACTAGATCATCTAATCTCATATTTAACATCATCAAGTTCTTCTCAAGGTAAATAAATACTTAAAATGGGGGTTTAATCACTTTAAGGTATTAAGTTCTTGATTAAATCCGATTATGCGTAAACTAACCGATCCATCAAAGTTCTCTTGAGCTAAATTCGTCCGTAGTTGAGTAATGACAGCTACAAACATGATTAAAATCACTATATCATCAAGAACACCTCCAACAAACCTTTATTTAACATGTTCATCAAAAGTGCTTAAGGAGTTTAATTATAACCATGTTTTACTTGCTTAATGTACTCTAGGTGAAGTATATTTCGTCATCAATAATCAATATAAGAAAATAATGCAGAGGAGAAAACACACCAACCTCCAGAAATGAAGAATAACTTCAATGATATGAGAGAATATATCCCAAGCTTGAAAACAACTCCAAGGCTCCAAGAAAATGAGCTCCACTCCGAGATTTAAGGCTTGGAAATAAGTTGGTGAAGGTTTATAACGTTTTTAGAGTGCGGAGGATGATATGCGAAGAGAGAAATTCGGTTTGGTTCGTGGAGAAATGAAAAACAGTGGTCCTATAAATAGATATGCAGACTTAGCGCACGCTATCAGACATTTTAGCGTACGCTAAGGCCCTTACGTACGCTATCCGAACGATATTACGTATGTAAACGGCTTTCTAGCTCTTGTCTTGAATTATTGCAGCCGTTAGCGCACGCTAATGAAGAATGGGTTAGCGCACGCTAGAAAAAGTAGATTCTCACCGACATGACAGCTCAGACATAGATCGCATGCATGCTACCGGTTAAAAGGCTCACGTGTTGAAGTCAACTGCTGTCAGATTCCTTCTTAGCGTACGCAACCGAGGGAAACCTTACGCACGCTAATACACAGGATTAGCGTACGCTACTCTTACTGTGTAACGTGCGCTACAACAATAGAAAAATTCCGAAAATACAACTCTCTAATTAACATCGAATCATCATATTTGAAATGAACTAACAATGATATGATATTCAAATCTATAATACCTCAACATAATACTAAATGCAACGATTTCTGATAATCAGATTATCCGAATAATACAACGACAGGTAAAAATGAAAAGTTACAGTCGGATATTACAGTTGGTGGCTCCTCTAACACTAAAAAGAAAGGTGTGAATGAAAAAAAGAGGGGAAGAAACAAATGGAAGGAGATTGCAAAGCTTAAGCCTGATGAGAAGCTAGAAATCACTTTCTACACCAATAGAGCCGTAGGACCGAATCATAAGACATTTGCAAGACATTTGTGGATCATAGTGCGAGATACAAATATGTGTCCAGTAAGAGTGCATAAATGGACTGATATTGGAGAAAGAGAAAAAGAGCATATGTGGACTGCTGTTACAGTAAGGAATTGTATAAACCATTGTTTATTTATACATTTCTTACTTAAGATTTTTCATTATTGGTTATGTTGTTTTATATTTAGGATATATTTACTAATGAATGCATGGACACTTATAAGGAGCATATTTTAACCATATGAGAGAGTTATGGACGAATTGGAGGTCGGATATATTAAGGTATAATGTGACCAAAAAGAAAATCACCTTAGCAGCTGCAGCCAAAGGTAAGCCCTACTGGACTTAATGAATCAGATTGGAAGTGGCTTATAAGTGAAATATATTCACAACCGGACTTTAAGGTAAATAAGCTTAGTTATATTTCTTTTACCAATTTTTTTATATGCAATGCTAATAATTTTTCTAATTACAGAAAAAAGTGCAAGGAATTCTATCAATAGAGGCCACTATGCTAAGGAGCTAATGCATCGAACAGGGAGCAAACCTATTAGGCAAATCATTTCGGATGATTTGGTAAGAATGATAATTACCAGTTACTTTTTGGTGTTTGAGATATCATCTATGAATAAGAATTTGATTTTTTTGTTGGTGAATGTTTATCTGTGAAAGGGAGGAAGTAAGGGTAATACTCCAAAATTAGTTGATGTGTTTTATGCAACCCGCAAGAAAGGCACTAACCTGCCAAATGCTGAGACGGCAAAAAAATATGTATGTGTGTATATTGACAAGTTGATTTATTCAAAATGTATTATTTTTGTATGATAATAATTTAAGTCATTATTTTGTTGTAGGATGAAATTCGATAAGTAGTGGAAAAAGAACCATCACTTACCCATGTCGAGGTAAATTTCCGTATTGTATATCTCGCACTTATTATTTCTTGTTGCACTATTTTAGGTTGACTTTTACATGGTCTGGAAATCATTCTAGCTGAACAATGAGCTTATGTAGATGCATTTTTTGATGTATAATTTAATCTTTTACTGTAGTTTTGTCTGCTTTTATACACTTTACCATAAAAAAAAACAAATCCATAACATTCTCAAAATTCGTTTGTTTGGTAAAAAAAACATGAAACATGCCATAATGGTCTGTTCAGAATTTTTTTCTTTTTTTCTTTTAAAAAATGTCATAATGGTCTGTTCAGGTTTTTTTCCTTTTAAAACCCAAATCCAGAACAATCTCAAAATTCGTTTGTTTGGTTCACTCCTTAGAAAATGAGAGAACTTATTCACACCATAGTGCACGGATAGAAAGTCGTCCGATCACCCACAAGTTTGAAGTTTATATAGTATGACGACTGGCGTGGGCCATGGGAAGATAAAACTTAAAAAAGAATATTATAATGCTAGTTGTAGTTTAACACATCATAAATGTTGGAGCAAAATCGGTATATGCGCCGTGTTGCGGAAGCGTGAATATAAAGTGCGGAAATTAAACAAAACAATGATTTATAGAGGTTCGGCTATAATTGAGCCTACGTCCTCTCTCGGTATCTTTTTCTATAGGTTGAAGATAAAAACCTCTGCACCTCTCTTCTATCGGTCGAGGGATAACCGTTACAATCACATCTTCTATTGGTCCGTGATAAACCACTCGTACTTGTCTTTATGTCGGTCCAAGTTAAACCGTTTTCCTTTTCGTAGGACAAGGAATCAACCTCTCTAGCTTTCTATGGGTACTAGATAAACCTCACGAAGATATCGATTGCGATTCTAATAATGTCGGATACTTGATTCTAATAACACCGAATCCAATCATATCTTTTCTTTTACCTCTCGTGTATATATTGAACGTATAAACACTCAAACTAAAAATATAAGCTCAATATCACAACAACAATATAAGAATATCAATCTCTGATGAATGCATCGTTTGCTTTAAGTTGTTGTAGTGAAACAATACCATAGGAATGGTATTTATAGCCTTCTTCATCAAACTAGCCGTTAGCTCCCTGGCTCTTCATTACGGCCGTTAGCACTTCAATATTACGTACGCTATCGATATTACGTACGTTAACCATACTTCGTTACGTACGTTAGCTTAGTCCAGTTTCAGTCCAGTTGCATTCGTCTCCTGTGTTACGTACGTTAGCTAATCTTCATTACGTACGTTAGGGATACGTCATTGCTGACGTCATATATCTGTAATATCCGGGGATAATTTTTTTTCGTGTTACTGTTGAGTTGTATGTATTCATTTGGAATTGTACAAGTGTTTTTGTTCTGGACTAATACAATGTATATTGTATTGGGATATTTCGGGATCGAAGTATTTATACTTGTCGTCGGTTTGGTTTCGTCGTTTGGATGTGCTTGGTGAGTTTGGGAAATTTTGGCTAAGTTTATAGCCACAGCGTACGCTACATGTGTAGCATTGCGTACGCTATCGTGTATAGATTACGTATGTTAGACAGGTAAGTTACGTACGTAATGCGTGGTGGGTGGCAGGAACCTTCCTCGTAGTCAACTTTCGGCTGGTAGGGCCAGGGTATCTTTGGGGATCCTTTATTTATATATATATATATAAAATATGTTATCATTTTTTTCACGTTCTTTCTTATCACCCTCACGTTCTTTCTCTCTCCCTCTCACTTTCTCACCTTTCTCTCTCTCTCTCGTCCCTTCCCTCCATCTCGGCACTCCTCTCTCTTCTTCATAGTCTCCGGCGGCGGACTGGAGTTCATATCGGATGTGTTCTGGCGAGCTAAATGGTTGACGACCGGAGTGACCACTCAACGGGATGGGCTGACATCTCCGGCGACAACCGAAGCTCGACAGCGGCGTGGTGGCTCGTGACTGGAGCAGCGACGGCCTGGTCGGAATTTTCGAATGGGATGGCGTTATAAATCCGATCGAGCTGTTCCGGCCTTTTTCTGGCAAGATGGAGCTCAGGCGTCGGGTGTTCTTCATGGTCTCCGGCCATGGACGCGGCTCCATAGATTCCAGCGACCGGAGATGGTTTCTGACCGGAACGAAGGTGCGGCAAGATTTCCAGTGAGGAGTTGCACGCGGAGATGGAGTTAGGTGAAAACCGGCCATGGACGGGAACGGGTTGGATTTGGACGAGGTCCGGCGGGTCAGATTGCCGGCAGCCGAGTTTCTGTGTTGCGACAGTGGAGTTGTTTTTCTGACCGGATTCCAGCATGGGTTGCCCGGCTGGTGTTCTTATGTAAGTCTGTGTGTATGTGCAGGTGTATATATATATATATATATATATATTGTGTAAAGTGTGTGTGTGTGTGTGCATGCGTGTAGAGTAGAGATATGTGTGTGTATTGTATGTATATTATATATATATATGTGTGTGTGTGTGTGTGTGTGTGTATACGGGTAAATATGAGTACGGTATGTGTTCGTGTTGGAATCAGAGTTATCTATTATGTTGTTTTCGGTCGATATTGTGTTATCGAATGAATTGTATTTTATTCAGGGTTGTTCGAGTGCTTGTGATTGTCGGGGGACACCGTTGATCGATTCGTGGTAGGACGTTGATCGTGGAAGGACTTTCTCGCCTTCGGTTTGAGGCAAGTTTTATACTTGTACTAGTTAATGAGATTAATGTTATCATGTATGTGTATGAATGTGTGTATCATTTCGAAACTTGTTCTCTTTATGATTTTATTGATATCAGGGGATTGTTTGATACGACACCCTTCGGCAAATTATGCCAAATATTATTGTTGTTCGTAAATAGCCAGTTCAAGGCATTGCGATACTTGTTGGAAATATTGTTGTCGATAGCCGATTCGCGGTATCGACGTATCGATTGTTATTGTTGACTTATGTTCCATTGAGATATTGTTGTGATTGTCATTATTGATATCGATGTTTTTCTATTGATATTGTATTGGCCGATTGAAGGCATTGACGTATTCGATTATCATCTTCATTATTGGTAACCGATTAAAGGTACCGAGAACTCCGTTGTATAATTGTTATCGGTTAACCGTTCTAAAGGTAATCGATGTATTGAATTGGGATTATCGAAGATAATTCCCATCCGATGTATAATTATTATCGATTGACCGTTCTGAAGGTAATCGATGTATTGAATTGGGATTATCGAAGATAATTCCCATCCGATGTATAATTGTTATCGATTGAACGTTCTAAAGGTAATCGATGTATTGAATTGGGATTATCGAAGATAATTCCCATCCGATGTATAATTGTTATCGATTGACCGTTTTGAAGGTAATCGATGGATTGAATTGGGATTATCGAAGATAATTCCCATCCGATATATAATTGTTATCGATTGAACGTTCTAAAGGTAATCGATGTATTGAATTGGTATTATCAAAGATAATTCCCATCCGTTGTATAATTGTTATCGATTGACCGTTCTAAAGGTAATCGATATATTGAACTGGGATAATCAAAGATAATTCCCATCTGTTGTATAATTATTATCGATTGACCGTTCTGAAGGTAATCGATGTATTGAATTGGGACTGTCGAAAACATTCCCATCCGTTGTATCGTTGTTATCGATTGGCCGTTCTATGGTAATCGAAGTATTAAATTGGGACTCTCGAGGATAGTTCCCATCCGTTGAATTATTATTGTTGTGTTGGTCGACTCAAGGCAGCACACTATTATTCTTGTGAACTCGGTAATTTTGTGATCGTTGAGGGTTGAGGATTCCCGGATTGTTGTGTGGTGATTGTTGCTCGTGTTAATCGGCCCTTAGGGATTTTGATCCCATGATGGTTGTTTTGAATATTGTTGGTCGTGTCGATCTTTCATTATTCATGTGTCATCGTTCTCTTGGTGAGTCGTATGATTCATATTGGATGTGTTATCCTTTGAGTTTCGTTGTCATGTTGTATCGTGACATATCTGGAATCATATCTGCGTGCCGATCGGTTATGTGTAGGATTTTTAGCCAGGCACACGATGGTCATGCGTGGATGTTTCCGCATTGGACCGTGCACACGAGACGTAGTTCGTGAGGCTAATTAGGTATATTGTCACACGTATATTCTGAATTCTGTATACGGGGTGGACATGTGCACGGGCATATTTCCGAATCGGGCGTACTGTGATGTCCCTCTTGAGCCTTATTGTTTGGTCGTTCATAGTCCATGTTGTATTGGATATGTCCGACTATTTGCGACTGGTTGTTCATATGCCGAGGGGTATGTCCGATAGTCAGGTTTGTTTTTTTGAGATCCGTGTTGTGATGATATACAGCTTCGGGCTGTTCGGCTTTCAGGCCATCGTGATATACAGCTTCGGCCGAGGGGCTTTCAGGCCATTGTGATGTATTGGTATTTCTGTTGGAGCCTTCGGGCATTCTGATTTGTATTTATTTAAGCTTTGGCTTGGTTTACCTTTGGGTAATGTATTGTTGTGTTCTATATTGATGATCCGCCATTGGGTACTTGTGTTCTAACCTGTTGAGCAGGTATTGATCGTATGCTGTGGGCATAGTATTTCATGAATGCTCGGTTTTTACCTTGGTTTGTGAGCATCTCGTATTGCCATTGTTGTACCGTTTATTCAGCTTTTGGATGCATATCATGTTGTGCATGTATTTGATATTCATTATCTGGATGATTGACCCCGTGGGGGCGGAACATGTTTTCATGTTTTAGATGTTTGCGAGGATAGAGTTGAGACACAGGGGCATGACGTTGGCGACGAGGCATTCGAGCGATACTAGTCCGAGATGTTTTGGTATTCATGTCGGTCAGACAGCATGGAGTACTCCTGTTTCGTTGGTTTGTCATTATTGTATTATCCGAGCGAGGCTCGTGGATGTTGTTGTATTTTCATTTTGGCCATGTAGGCCCATGCTTGTCATTGAAATTCCATATCGGAATATTATGTTGGACATCATAGTAGGAACTGTGATTTCCCTTTTTGGTCAGTTTGTTGTATTTTTGTCGTGTTCGCCTGGTGGATCTCCGGGTTTGGGGTCCACGGCACTGTAATACCCCAATGAGATTTGGGGGTGTTACAGAAGATGGTATCAGAGCATTGGGTTGTGAGATACCCTGATATGTGAGTTATGTGGCTCTACCGACGCGGTAGTAGTGGGGCTGTCAGGTTATGACAACCTGGGCAGTCGGGTTTTGTGAGTCGTGATAGTTGGACGACTGTATGAGTCATTTTTTTCATCGAGTCGTCGTCAGTGAAGACTAGTATCGCAAGACCTCGAAGCTTCGTATGACCTGTGTAAGGACTCGATTCTCTTTATATTCATACATTCATTATGTCATTGATTATACATGTTTTGTTGAAACCTATGTGTAACATTTGTGTTACGATTCATTCATGATTATTTATTTTGGAGCGTGTGGGCTCAGTATTGGCTATGATTAGCATGATTGATGTGATTATTTATTTGTTGAGTATATATATACTTGTGTTTGACTATTGACTTGGCATTCCGGATTGGCCGTTGAGGCATATTTGAGTTATGATCATGATTGAGCGTTATTCTTTCAGTATGGAAGAAGGAATCCGAGAACGTGACAGAGGGGGTAAGGGCTGTAGAACGAGCCAGAACCCAGAACCTTATGTTTCTACACGTGCGGATGCTGAGATAGATCAGAATTTGGCCGATAGTGCTACCTACGCGACCGATTCTCCTTCGGGATGTCATACTCAAGAAGTCGATCAGACTGAGAGTGGACACATCGACCCTTCCTTTATTATGAGGGGCATGATGTCCCAGATGACTCAGATGACGTAGATAATAGAGACCATGCAGGCCTCGATGGTTCGTGGTCCACCGCAGTAGGGATTCCATGTGCCGTTTCATGGGCATACTGGGGAAGTGAGTCAGATTGTTGGCGGTATCTCTCATCAGAGGCCGCCTATTATTGAGGGTTCGTCGGAACCAGCTGACTTTGTTCATTGGCTTGAACATTTCGATAAACTCTTCGACATGGTTCAATGTCCGGAAGAGAGTAAGGTGGCAGTCGCGACTTACTACCTGAGTAAGAGTGATTATTCTCGGTGGCCTTCTGTGAAAACCACCGATCATGATTGTGTTTGGATCGAGTTCAAGACTCTCATCTCAGAGAGGTATTATCCGGCCCCACTTCGTGAAGCCAAGTTGTCGGAGGTTTTGAACCCCGAATCCGTCGAGGACGAGGGTGTTATTGTTATTGATGAAAAGCTTCAAGGACTTCTTCAGTCTACTTCATCTATTATTGGTACTGAGGCGGATAAGATCAAGTATTTTAGCAAGAGGTTGAACCCGCAGTTGAGGATGCAATTGTTCAACCATAATTGTAACTCACTTGGCGAATTCATCGAGAAGGCTGTTAGAGCAGAGCTTTTGATCAAGGAGCTTGCTCGGAAGAACTCTTCAGTTTCTTCTGGTGAGAGGACTAGGATGTCGGTTCGTTCAGAGGGACAGCAGGCTCCGACGTCCAAGAGGTCATTTTCTAGTCGGCTTCGTGCTGGGAAAGCATCTTCTTCTCAGGCGACAAGTTCGACTGTTGTTTGTTTTAACTGTGATTCAACGGGGCATGTTAGTACTCGATGTACGGTTCCAGCTATTATTTATTTTCTGTGTGGGAGGCAGGGACACCTTCAGAAATACTGCAGGAGTTCTAGTACCAGTAGATCTCGGGAGAGCTCACGGGCCTCGAGAGATTTTGTTGCTTCATCCAAGGGGTCATATCGGGCTTCGGGAGCCAGAGGTATGGACTGCCGAGGAGGAGCAGCGAGTTCAGATTTGGGTCTTCCTCGAGTCGATGATATCGAGGAGATCGATAATTCGGAGGATGTTGATTTCGGGTACATTTGAGATGTAGCCTTGATTTGCATTCTTCCTTTTATTATTTTTTAGATTAATGTTGAACTTAATCTGTATTGTGGTATTGTGGTTGCGAACCATTTGTTGTTGATCTATCTTATAACGATAGTATTTGAGAATCTTGAGTTTTGAGGTTGGTTGATGTGATTTCCTTTCCTTTTGGTCTTGTAACCGAGATTTCGTGATAATCTGGGTAATTATTCATTGTGATTCGAGACGTCAAGTCATGAGGACTTGGGCGTGCGTTTGATATAGTCCTGAGGACTATGTCTGTGTTGTTATTATCTTTGCGTGGCGTGAGTCAGTGTTTTCATGGGCGTCCGATGCCGATGAGAACGGGGAAGTGTACACCGATGATTGTAGACATGTACAATGGGCGGCTCCCGCGGGGTGTGTACGCCGGTGTTACGAGTCATGCGGTCGGTACGACTTTCTGACTGGTCTCTGGCAGAGAAGTCATGATACGACTGATCTCGCACTCGGTTGAGTGTTTTTACCATTGATTGTTTGTCGTGTTCGGTCAGAGGAAATGTGGGGACCCGTGGGGTTGGCCCGATTACTCAGGCTAAGTAGTTCGCAGTGAGGGGTATTTCTGGAGAGGTTGTTTTCAGATCCTGATGGATAGTTCATATCCCGAGTTGTGTACCCTTAGTTTCGGGGACGAAACTCTTTTTAAGGGGGGGAGTATGTAATATTCGGGGATAATTTTTTTCGTGTTACTGTTGAGTTGTACATATTCATTTGGAATTATACAAGTGTTATTGTTCTGGACTAATACAATGTATATTGTATTGGGATATTTCGGGATCGAAGTATTTATACTTGTCGTCATTTTGGTTTCGTCGTTTGGATGTGCTTGGTGAGTTTGGGAATTTTTGGCTAAGTTTATAGCCATAGCGTACGCTACATGTGTAGCATTGCGTACGGTATCGTGTATATATTACGTACGTTAGACAGGTAAGTTACGTACGTAATGCGTGGTGGGTGGCAGGAACCTTCCTCGTAGTCAACTTTCGACTGGTAGGGCCAGGGTATCTTTGGGGATCCTTTATATATATATATATATATATATATTATCATTTTTTTTCACATTCTTTCTTATCACCCTCACGTTCTTTCTCTCTCCCTCTCACTTTCTCACCTTTCTCTCTCTCTCGTCCCTTTCCTCCATCTCGGCACTCCTCTCTCTTCTTCATAGTCTCTGGCGGCGGACTGGAGTTCATACCGGATGTGTTCCGGCAAGCTAAATGGTTGATGACCGGAGTGACCGCTCAACGGGATGGGCTGACACCTCCGGCGACAACCGAAGCTCGACGACGGCATGGTGGCTCGTGACTGGAGCAGCGACGGCCTGGTCGGAATTTTCGGATGGGACGGCATTGTAAATCCGGTCGAGCTGTTCCGGCCTTTTTCTGGCAAGATGGAGCTCAGGCGCCGGGTGTTCTTCATGGTCTCCGGCCATGGATGCGGCTCCATAGATTCCAGCGATCGGAGATGGTTTCTGACCGGAACGGAGGTGCGGCAAGATTTCCGGCGAGGAGTTGCAGGCGGAGATGGAGTTAGGTGAAAACCGGCTACGGACGGGAATGGGTTGGAGTTGGACGAGGTCCGGCGGGTCAGATTGCCGGTAGCCGAGTTCCAGTGTTGCGACAGTGGAGTTGTTTTTCTGACCGGATTCCGGCATGGGTTGCCCGGCTGGTGTTCTTATGTAAATCTGTGTGTGTATGTGCAGGTATATATATATATATATATGTGCATGCGTGTAGAGTAGAGATATATGTGGGTACTGTATGTATATTATATATATGTATACGGGTAAATACGAGTACGGTATGTGTTCGTGTTGGAATCGGAGTTATCTATTATGTTGTTTTCGGTCGATATTGTGTTATCGAATGAATTGTATTTTATTCAAGGTTGTTCGAGTGCTTGTGATTGTCGGGGGACGCCGTTGATCGATTCGTGGTAGGACGTTGATCGTGGAAGGACTTTCTCGCCTTTGGTTTGAGGTAAGTTTTATACTTGTACTAGTCAATGAGATTAATGTTATCATGTATGTGTATGAATGTGTGTAACATTTCGAGACTTGGTCTCTTTATGATTTTATTGATATCAGGGGATTGTTTGATACAACACCCTTCGGCAAATTATGCCAAATATTATTGTTGTTCGTAAATAGCCGGTTCAAGGCATTGCGATAGTTGTTGGTAATATTGTTGTTGATAGCCGATTCGCGGTATCGACGTATTAATTGTTATTGTTGACTTATGTTCCATTGAGATATTGTTGTGATCATCATTATTGATATCGATGTTTTTCTATTGATATTGTATTGGCCGATTGAAGGCATTGACGTATTCGATTATCATCTTCGTTATCGGTACGATTAAAGGTGCCGAGATCTCCGTTGTACAATTGTTATCGATTAACCGTTCTAAAGGTAATCGATGTATTGAATTGGGATTATCGAAGATAATTCCCATCCGATGTATAATTGTTATCGATTGACCGTTCTGAAGGTAATCGATGGATTGAATTGGGATTATCGAAGATAATTCCCATCCGATATATAATTGTTATCGATTGACCGTTCTAAAGGTAATCGATGTATTGAATTGGGATTATCAAAGATAATTCCCATCTGTTGTATAATTGTTATCGATTGACCGTTCTAAAGGTAATCAATATTGAACTGGGATTATCAAAGATAATTCCCATCCGTTGTATAATTGTTATCGATTGACCGTTCTGAAGGTAATCGATGTATTAAATTGGGACTGTCGAAAACATTCCCATCCGTTGTATCGTTGTTATCGATTGGCCGTTCTACGGTAATCGAAGTATTGAATTGGGACTGTCGAGGATAGTTCCCATCCGTTGAATTATTATTGTCGTATTGGCCGACTCAAGACAGCACACTATTATTCTTGTGAACTCGGTAATTTTGTGATCGTTGAGGGTTGAGGATTCCCGGATTGTTGTGTGGTGATTGTTGCTCGTGTTAATCGGTCTTTAGGGATTTTGATCCGAGGATGGTTGTTTTGAATATTGTTGGTCGTGTCGATCTTTCATTATTCGTGTGTCATCGTTCTCTTGGTGAGTCGTATAATTCGTATTGGATGTGTTATCCTTTGAGTTTCGTTGTCATGTTGTATCGTGACATATCTGGAATCATATCTGCGTGCCGATTGGTTATGTGTAGGATTTTTAGCTAGGCACACGATGGTCATGCGTGAATGTTTCCACATTGGACCGTGCACACGAGACGTAGTTCGTGAGGCTAATTAGGTACATTGTCACACGTATATTCTGGATTCCGTATACGGGGTGGACATGTGAACGGGCATATTTCCGGATCGGGCGTACTGTGATGTCCCTCTTGAGCCTTATTGTTTGGTCGTTCATAGTCCATGTTGTATTGGATATGTTCGACGATTTGCGACTGGTTGTTCATATGCCGAGGGGTATGTCCGACAGTCAGGTTTGTTTTTTTGAGATCCGTGGTATTGTGATGATATACAGCTTCGGGCTGTTCGGCTTTCAGGCCATCGGGATATACAGCTTCGGATGAGGGGCTTTCAGGCCATTGTGATGTATTGGTATTTCTGTTGGAGCCTTCGGGCATTCTGATTCGTATTTATTTCAGCGTTGGCTTGGTTTACCTTTGGGTAATGTATTGTTGTGTTCTATATTGATGATCCGCCGTTGGGTACTTGTGTTCTAATCTGTTGAGCAGGTATTGATCGTATGCTGTGGGCATAGTATTTCATGAATGCTCGTTTTTTACCTTGGTTTGTGAACATCTCGTATTGCCATTGTTGTACCGTTTATTCAGCTTTTGGATGCATATCATGTTGTGCATTTATTTGATATTCATTATCTAGATGACTGACCCCGTGGGGCGGAACATGTTTTCATGTTTTAGGTGTTTGCGAGGAGAGAGTTGAGACACAAGGGCATGACGTTGGCGACGAGGCATTCGAGTGATACTAGTCTGAGATGTTTTGGTATTCATGTCGGTCAGACAGTATGGAGTACTCCAGTTTCGTTGGTTTGTCATTATTGTATTATCCGAGCGAGGCTCGTGGATGTTGTTGTATTTTCATTTTGGCCATGTAGGCCCATGCTTGTCGTTGAAATTCCATATCAGAATATTATGTTGGACATCATAGTAGGAACTGTGATTTCCCTTTTTGGTCAGTTTGTTGTATTTTTGTCGTGTTCGCCTGGTGGATCTCCGGGTGTGGGGTCCACGGCACTGTAATACCCTAATGAGATTTGGGGGTGTTACAATATCCGTTGCCGCTTTTCTGACTTTGACTCTCCTAACGTTCATATGGTTTGAACTACATTACGTACGTTAAGCAACATTTCTTACGTACGTTAATCTTGCCATTTTACATACGCTATGCTTGATTGATTACGTACGTTAATCTTGCCATTTTCCAGCTTTTTGCACTTCGTTTCCTTCGATGCCTTGCTTCGTATTTTTGTTGTTTTGTTTTGTTTATCAACTTAATCATTAAAACACTATTATAGCATGTATGGAACAAAATGTTCCAACAATCTCCCCATTTTTGATGATTACAAAACAACACTTCGTCAATGAGATTTACCTGCAAAAATACAAATATGTGTAGATGTCTACACACCAAAGTTTTCGACTTTGTCCGTTTTGTTAGTTTCTTCTCCCATTTCTTTTTGACTCCTTCTTTCCTTTTCTTTTTCTATTTGGATTTTCAAATTTTCATCATCTTTTCGACTTCTCCTCATTTTTCTTTTCAACTTCTCTTTTTCGACTTTTTTTTCTCCTTTTCTCCTTTCAACTTCCATTTTTCTTTTCAATTTCATCTTTTCGACTTTTCTTCGATTTTCTCCCCCTTTCAAGGTTAATCCCATTTTTCTCCTTTCTCCCCCTTTTTCTTTTCATCAAAAATTGTAAAGAAATACCAATTGAATATAAGGATACCAAATATAAAATATGCATGATACCAAATGATGAATATAACTATATGCATGAATAGGGTATAAACTCCCCCTGAAAATATTATCTCCCCTTTAAAAAATTACTCCCCCTAAGTAAAATATATTTTGATAAAAATCAATTTTTGGGGATCCAATCGAGAGTTGGTTTTTTATTTGAAACATAGACGATATTTGAAATATTTGTTCCTTTAGGAACCCAAATCCTTTTAATTTTAATCGTCCGGCGTGGGCTTTTACAGTTCAAAATATGGTGCCCAATTTTCAAACATTTTTCGCAATGGGGTATTTTTAAATTTAAGGATTCTTTTTTAGAACGAGGTGTGAATCCCGACCCCTGTTTATTTAAAGTAAACTTTTGAACCGAGAGCATATTTTCAAATTTCTCGTTTCCGAGAGAAAATTTCTTCGTTAAATTTTTAGCTCGGTTTGCATTTTAACAAGATCATCCTTTAAAATATATTCATTTTCAATGCATTGTGAATGATCGGTCTCGATAAATTTCCCTTTTTCAAAAAATTTGGAAATCTCATTTTCCAATGATTTATTTTTGGATTTAAGGGATTTAATCTCGGATAAAGTATTTTGAAAATCAGTATGAAGTAATTCAAATGCTTCAAATAATTCATCGTGGGAATTACTTACTTGGCTTTCGATGTCGCTATCGTCGAATGAACTTCGGGCCATGAGAGCGAGATTATTTTGATTGGTAAAATCATCATCTTCGTCTTCATCGCTCCATGTTGCAACGAGGACCTCCTTCTTGGGTTTAGCTCGGCAATTCTTTGCAAAGTGGCCTGGTTTACCACATAATCGACAATTATTGTCGAATTTCTTAGATTCGCCCGAGATGTCTTTCTTTCTCCGGTTTAATAAGGTTTGAAACTTATTAATATTCTTGGCATAATATGCCGATTCTTCATCGCTATCATCCACCGAAATTTCTTCTCTCTTTGACATCTTAGCCTTCAAGGCTATCGATCTTTCCTTCGGTTTCGGGTTTGCATTTCGAGATTTAAGGACAATCTCGTAATTTATTAGTGAACCAACGAGGGCACTAAAATCAAGATTATTGAGATATTTCGATTCCATAATCGTCGTAACCGTGCTGTCCCATTCAACAGGTAGTGATCTTAAGATTTTCTTGACTTTTTCACTACTTGATAATGGTTTTCCAAATGAAGCAAGTCCATTTGTGATGACCGAAAATCGGTCCAGCATGTTGGTGATGGACACCCTTCATCATGAATAATTCATAGTCATGGAGAAGCATATTATTCTTCGTCTCCTTGACTTGAGTTGTCCATTCGTGTGTGATTTCAAGAATTTTCCATATCTCTTTAGCACTTTCACACGATGAAATTCGATTGACCTCTTCCGAATTTAAGGCACAATATAAGAGTTGAGTGGCCTTACAATTTAGATGGTCGTTCTTCCAATACTCGTCATTATATTCTTCGAAACTCTTAAGAGATCCGTCAGGGGTGATTGGAACTTTCGGGCCAAGACAAATGATCTTCCAAATCTCGATATCATACGCTCGGATGAATATTGACATCTTTTTCTTCCACGTCATAAAGTTCGAGCCATCAAAAAATGGTGGTCGATTGAGAGCAAGGCCTTCGACGGGAGCATATTGAAATGCCATTTGGATCCACTCCTCGGATGTTAAGCCGCTCAAAAGTTGATCTTGAGTAGGTTGAGCGTTGCGGTTACCACGGCTAGCCATGAGTCTGCCAACGAGTTATAAAAACCCATTAGTCGATGCAGTGCAAGAAATAAGGAATAAGAAGATAGTGATAGTATGCATATAATAGTCACATCACATAAAAAAATGGATAGAATGTGATAGAAATAACTGATATTCATTATATATAATATGTTTTTAAAAAAAAACGGAACTGGAAACATCAGCCCGAATTCTTAACATAACAGCTCTATAATAAAATGAACTAAGCCTATGGCTACTCCTCATCGTCACTTCTACTAATCTCTATAGATTATGATATTGAGATCCTGTACCACCCGGGCAAGGCAAACGTGGTCGCCGATGCCTTGAGTCGTAAGTCCGTTCAAGAGCAAATACTTGCTCGTTTAACAGTTCAGAAGAAGCTTCAGCAGGAATTTCTTAAACCCGAGATCGAGGTCTAGTTACAGCGAGTGCAAGGGCAGCCTTGCATGTTAGATATTTCATCGCCACTTGAGGAGGCAATCAGAGTGAATCAGGGTTCAGACCTGTTTTTGTTGTGCATAGGATGTGGCGCAGGGGAAAGCCCTTGGATTTGTGGTCCACGAGGATAGACTTTTACGATTTAAGAATTGGTTATGCGTACCGACGAATGACGAGTTGACAAACTCAATTTTGAGAGAAGCTCATGCTACCCCTTATTCCATTCATCCGGGGTCTAGCAAGATGTACAAGGACTTGAAACAGAATTACTGGTGGAGTAATATGAATCGAGAAATCGCAGAATTTGTTTCAAGATGTTTAACCTGTCAGCAAGTCAAGATAGAACATCAGCGACCGGCGGGTATGCTGAAACCGCTCCCTATTCCAGAGTAGAAGTGGGAAGATATTTCTATGGACTTCATTACGAGTTTGCAGACGAGTCGTCGTGGCATGAATACAATTTGAGTATTGTGGACCGTTTAACTAAGTCAACTCCTTTACTTGAGATTAAGGATACATGGGGTCCCAAGAGACTTGCCCATTTGTTCATCAAAGAGATCGTGAGACTGCACGGTACTCCTAAGAGTATCGTTTATGATCGTGACGGGCGATTCATGTCGCATTTTTGGAAATCAGTTCATCGTGCAATGGGTACTCAGCTTAATCTAAGCACTGCTTTCATCCTCAGTCCGATGGATAATTAGAGAGGATTATTCAGACGTTGGAGGACATGTTGAGAGCATGTGTCCTCGATTGGAAAGACGATTGGGAAGACCAACTACCATTGATTGAGTTCATGTACAATAACAGTTGGCATGCTTCGATTAAGATGGCACCTTACGAGGCCTTGTACGGTCGTCGTTGTCGATCTCCTTTGTGTTGGGATGACTTATCAGAATCAATCGGCATCGAGCCCGATTTGCTTATAGCCGCCCGCGAGAAGGTAGCTTTGATCAGGAGTCATTTGTTGACCACTCAGAGTCGACCGAAATCATATGCAGATAATCGTCGTCGACCATTAGAGTTCAAGACAGGTGACCACGTTTTGGTCAAGGTATCCCTGAGTCGAGGTATCTTCCGCTTCGGCAAGCGGGGAAAGTTGAGTCCGAGATTCATTGGACCGTTTGAGATTTTGGATCGAGTAGGCAGTTTGGCTTATCGATTGGCTTTACCTCCGCCATTGAGCCGAATTCATAATGTGTTTCACGTCTATCAGTTGCGGAAGTATGTTGCCGACCCGAGTCACATACTTCAGTTCGATGAAATCGAGATCGCGGATGATCATTCGTACAAGGAGCGTCCTATACGAGTTTTAGAGTGGCAAATCAAACAATTGAGGAACAAGACGATTCCTTTGGTTAAAATTCAGTGGTCTAGACACGGAGTCGAAGAGGCTACTTGGAAAACTGAGGATAGTATGCGGGAGAGTTATCCCGAATTGTTTGACCCTTAGTTTCGAGGACGAAACTCCTTTTAAGGGGGGAGTATGTAATACCCAGTTGTAATTCAGTAATTATAATTCAGTAATCATCATTCAGTAATTATCATTCAGTAATTATCATTCAGTAATCATCATTCAGTAATTATCATTCAGTAATCATCATTCAGTAGTTGACACTGTCGGATTACTTCACTCATTAATAATCATTCATCATTCTTGACTCATTCATTTGTATTCTTCGTAGGCATAATTTTGCCGTGTATCAGTTACCGATCGTCATTCATCTCCGTTTGAGAATCGAAATGAGAGTATTATCATAATGATCGTGATTGGTAGTCTTGTGTTGGAAGTATCACCTATTGCATGTTATCGGACTCAATTATATTCACACAAGTGTGGTATGTCGGATCATTCAGCGATGTGTGTCGAGTAGATGGATTTGTCGTTTCGTTCGCGTCCAACAGCGAGTTACGGCCGTAACATGCTTGCATTACGGCCGTAACATACCTTCGTTGTTTTCAGGACATGTCGGACGAAGAGGACATACGGCCGTAGGGGTTGCGCCATACGGCCGTAAGTTGAGGCGGGTACGGCCGTAAGGCTTGGCTGGTTACGGCCGTAAGACCGAGTAGGGTGTCCGGTCAGTTTTCGACGAAGGCTTCATACGCCTGTAAGATTTTCCCGAGTACAGCCGTATGTGTCAAGTTACACCCGTAAGGCAGGTGCGGTTACGGCCATAAGTCTGTCGGAAGACTTTCGACGAAATCGGGTTACGCCCGTACGATGTGGCTGGTCACGGCCGTAAGGCCGTTGACTTGGAAATGTTACGGCCGTAAGTAGGCCGAGTTACGACCGTAACAGTCGGGAGTACTTAAGTACCTGGACGGGTTTGTGAGCTCATTTTTCTCATTTCTTCACTTGAGCTCCGAGAGAGAAGTTCTTGTGAGAGATTTTCTTCATCATATCACTTGGGTAGGAGTGTTATTAGCATATATCTTGGATTGGGAAGCTTGGATAGTCGATTTAACACGAATTCACCGGATCAAAGTGTTTGGATCTTCAAAGGTAAATTCTTCAACATCTTGGATTTCGATTTTGTGTTGAGATATGATGTTTTGGATGTTATAATCATGTTGTATGAAGAGATATACATATGATTATGAGTTTGTATGAATATTCATTGGATTATTGAAGTATTATTTAAAGAACACTTTGAATATTGATTTAGATTCGGGGGGTTTTGATTCGAGGTTGTTGAAATCTCGAATTGGAAATTCATATTGGATTATTGATTGTATTGAAGATGTTTTTGTTGGATTGTATCACTCCTTGGAAGTTTGGTATCGATATAATTGAGGATTGGTTGTAAACAATCGAAGATTGGTTACAACGTGTTTGTTATAATGCCTCAATGAACTTGGATTTGTCATATCGACGTTTTGAGTTTGTTATAATTGTGCTTGATGCGTATATTGAACGAATTGTGGGTAATTGTGTTATTTAAGGTTGTTCGAGTGACCGACATCTCATTTTTAGGACGTTTATTCGAGTAAGGACATTCTTCACCAGTGTTGTGTAAGTTAATTCTTACTCGGTTAAAAGGATAATCATTCCTTTCGTTGTTGTTCATTCATAAATCATATTCATTCATAGTATAATAATCATGTTAAGACTTGTAATTACCAAACTAATCATTCAGTTCACGAGGAACGACGGTTCCGATCATTTTAGTGAGCTATCATTCATTTCACTATTATTTCATCTCGGTGAGTCATTCTTGACCTTGTCGGATTGTTATTCATTAATATTCATCATGGTCATTCTTGTTCATATGACCTTCTGGGTTCCTATTGTGTGGCCGAGTGGGGATGTGTGGAATTTTTAGTCGGGCACGTGATAGTCATGTGTTCGGGTTCACCGACACAATGGACTGTGCACACGGTAATGTACCTCCGTGAGACTAATTAGGTACAAGGGCGGGTGTGTCCGGACACTCGTCTTGTTCACTTGCACATACCATTACGGATGTACTATGATGCCCCTCTTCAACTCAATTTCATAATTACGATATATCATGACTTGTGTTTATTCAACTCTTGAGGATTGTTGTTCTGTGTAACTGACCCCGTTGGGGGATGTTGTTTTCAGGTCATGGCAAGGCTAAAGTACGGGAAGAGAACGTTGACGACGAGGAGTCCCATTGATACTAGTAGGGGCCCCAGTCCTTTTCAGTTATTCGTGTTTCTTCATTTTATTTCCGCTGCAGACTTCCGTTTGAATACTCATTTTTATTCAGTGTTGTATATTTTATCTCCATATAAAATATACATATATTTCTGTATTATCTTGGGTGTGTTGTAATGAAACTCCTCATCGGAGTAATTGATGATATAATGTGGTTCGGTACTATAATTATATTATTTAAGTCATTAATTTTCATTCGCATGGTGGGTCCCAGTCGGGAGTCCACGGCACTGTAATAGTCGCCTAGTTTGGGGTGTTACAATCTTGGTATGGTATTCCGGAATATATGTGATGGCACTGTGATTTGATTGTTTATTCACTTGTGGTACCTATTCATAAATCGTTGTACTTGCACCAGCTGTTTGCTGACCCCTTCGGGGGTGGATATACTTGTTGTGTATTCAGGTACAGCTCTTAGTGGCAAGCCGGCGCAGGAAGGGCATAAGGATGACCAGCAACACTGATATCATATGTTATTGTGAGCTGGTGATCGTTTTGCCATGGTCAGAGTCATGTTTTGGTTTTGTACTCGCGCGGGTACTGTCATATATGGTTTAATGTGTTGGAGCAAAATCGGTATATGCGCCGTGTTGCGGAAGCGTGAATATAAAGTGCAAAAATTAAACGACACAAAGATTTATAGAGGTTCGGCTATAATCGAGCCTACGTCCTCTCTCGGTATCTTTTTCTATAGGTTGAAGATAAAAACTTCTGCACCTCTCTTCTATCGGTCGAGGGATAACCGTTACAATCACGTCTTCTATTGGTCCGTGATAAACCACTTGTACTTGTCTTTGTGTCGGTCTAAGTTAAACCATTTTCCTTTTCGTATGACAAGGAATCAACCTCTCTAGCTTTCTATGGGTACTAGATAAACCTCACGAAGATATCGATTGCGATTCTAATAATGTTGGATCCTTGATCCTAATAACACTGAATCCAATCGTATCTTTTCTTTTACCTCTCGTGTATATGTTGAATGTATAAATACTCAAACTAACAATATAAGCTCAATATCACAACAACAATATAAGAATATCAATCTCTGATGAATGTATCGTTTGCTTGAAGTTGTTGTAGTGAAACAATACCATAGGAATGGTATTTATATCCTTCTTCATCAACCTAGCCGTTAGCTCCCTGACTCTTCATTACGGCTGTTAGCACTTCAATATTACGTACTCTATCGATATTACGTACGTTAACCATACTTCGTTACGTATGTTAGCTTAGTCCAGTTTTAGTCCAGTTGCATTCGTCTCCTGTGTTACGTACGTTAGCTAATCTTCATTACGTACGTTAGGGATACGTCATTGCTGAGGTCATATATCCGTTGCCGATTTTCTGACTTTGACTCTCCCAACGTTCATCTGGTTTGAACTACATTACGTACGTTAAGCAACATTTCTTATGTACGTTAATCTTGCCATTTTACGTACGCTATGCTTGATTGATTACGTACGTTAATCTTGCCATTTTCCATCTTTTTGCAATTCGTTTCCTTCAATGCTTTGCTTCGTCTTTTTGTTGTTTTGTTTTGTTTATCAACTTAATCATCAAAACAATATTATAGCATGTATGGAACAAAATGTTCCAACAATAAATGATGCTTCCATTTATTGCCCAGGCAGAGATCAAGTCAAGCTGTTCTCTTTATAATGATCAAGTGGTGTATATTGGAGTACGAATAATAATTTGTTTCCTTGTTCTATAGGTGGCCAAGCAAGTTTTTAAATCGAAGTCTCATGATCGGGTTGTGTGTTTTGGAGGAAGAATAACACTTAAACAAATAAATGGACCACAACCTAGTAGAGAGGAGTTTCAATCAGAGTTGAACAGCACCAAACGACAGAATCAAATTCTTACCGATCGTCTGGACACGGTACAAGATGAGAATAACGAACTAAAGGGTCGAATGGATTCATATGAAAATCAATTGAAAGCATTTAAAGATATACTGGTGCAACAACTTAATATTTCTATTGCACGAAATGATGCTTCAAACTGAAGTGAAGCTAATATTTGAAGATAAGAAATATGTGAAGTACGTAGATCTCAACTATTACGTAACAAATATTAATATATTATTTGAATTTGGAGATTTTAATTTTTTTTGTATTGCCCAGATAGAACTTCAGTTTCCTATTAGTAAGTTGATTCTAAGAGTAGTGGTTTTTCTAATGACTATGGATGTAATTGCTATTTCGAACAATTAGAATGTTTATTATAATAAGTTTCACTATGAATGTAAGTTGATCTTAAGAGTAGTGTTTTGTTGTTGCTTCCTATTGTCAGTTTTGAAGCTTCAACTTTGGGCTTCCGTGGTTTTTTGCTCTATTGCTTGCTGCTTTTGTATTTTTAGGCTGAGTGTTTAGCTCCTTTTAGTTCTTGTTGTTCCATTTGTTGGTAGCTATGTTTGTATGAAGTTTGGGCTTTTTTTGGTCTTTGGTTAATAAATTTCTATTTACCAAAAATAAATTTCAAATAATGAAATCTTTTTTTATTTTAATTAATATCTATTTTTTTCATTGGATTATTTAGCATTTTTTAAAGACGAGATGTGCATAAAAACTTTTTGTATATGCATTTAACAATAACGATGGAATATATGGTCGTTAAAAGCAGAAGTTTTAATTGAAATTATCCGTTGTAATGGATCTTTAGCGATGGTGAGATTGGTCGTAATTTCTATTTGTTTGTCGTTAAAAGAACATCTATAACGATGGAGTATTTGGTCGTTATTAATATAATTTTAAAATTGTTATAGCCGTTAGGATGATTTTCACGACAAAAAATGTGGTCGTTATTACATAGTAGTGTCGTTGTTAATGTATCCTTTATTAACGACCAAAACAAAAAGTTATCGTAAAAGGTATCGACAAAATAACGAGGGACATCGTTGTTAGTACCAATAACGACGGAGTCTGTTGCGACGAACAAACGACGAACATTGTCTGTCGTTAAAACCTTTAACGACCATTTTTTGGCCTGTAACGACGAAATATTCCGTCGTTAAATATCTTTTTTCTAGTAGTGTCTTAATATAACTATATGCATACATAATATAATGTAATTTTAAATATATATATTATAATGTTACTTAATTTATAAATATATTATCAATAAATTTAACTATAATTTAATATATATATATATATATATATAATATAACGATATATTATATCATAACTTTAAATATATATATATATATATGTATATATATAAATATTATCATATAACTTTAACCATAATAGTATATATATAATATAATTATATATCTACATATTATAATATAACTTTAAAAATATATATTAATATTATATATATATAAGTCATAAAATATAGAACTATTTATTGATAAAAGATTTATAACTATATACACATTAACATATAACTTATTATATATATATATTGTAATACCCGGATTTTCAGTATAAATTTTTCGCATTATTTTATCTGAGATATACTGTATAGTTTGGTATCTATACAGTATGGATAAAATAAATTGAGAACCGAGACAGCTATACTGGTGTGATTATCGTTTTTGATTGACAGATATATTCAGGATATATTGTATCAGGTTAAACTGATTTGGATATCAGGTATATCGTATGAGAATATTTTTGGATTCAGTATGTGTATTCAGTATGCCATATGTTTGTATTTTGTACGTCGAGACGTCGAACAGGAATAGTTGGATTTTTGGCTAAGTATAAAAGCCATTACGTATGTTAAGCCTTGGAGCTTACGTACGTAAAATGTGTTAGCTTACGTACGTAAAATGTGTTAGCTTACGTACGTTATATATAGTGTACATAACGTACGTAACAAGAGGAATCAGACTTGTGATCGGATAGTGGGGCCCGGTGTCGGCAGCTTTCGGCGCGGATGTGGACAGGTGAGTCAACGGATGGAGTTACGTACGTTATACAGGGTGTATTACGTACGTAATACGAGTATTATACTGTAGCAAGTCAACGTACGTATTACGTACGCAACGGAATAAGTGTTACGTACGTTACGGGCGGTGGCGAGTCGTGGCGAGATGACTGGATGGCCGAGCATGGCGGTCGTGACTCGTTGGAATGGCCGAGCATGGTCGGCGGTGACTCGTGGGGGTGGCGATCACGGTCGGCCGGATGACTCGCGAGGATGGCTAGGATCGCCGATTACGTACGTAAGGCGGTGGCGATTCTGGCCGTAAGGGCGATTACGTCGTAAGCAGTGCGATTACGTACGTAAGAGTTCCGACAGAATTGGGCAGTAGGGTCGGCCGCGGCTGGCTACGTACGTAAGGACCCGCCGGTTACGTACGTAACGTGCCGGCAGGTCTCGGCCTATATAAGGCCTGGACTGAGTCATCTTGGGCATTTTTCATTTTTCTTCATTTTTTCGCGATTCCTTCAGCAAAAGTGGATGGATTTGAGTAAGATCATCATGTAACAACATGTTTGGAAGTTGGAATCATGGATTAACATCATCTTCCACCCAGATCGAAGGTAAGAACACCTAAACACTTGATTTTGGATATTTTTGGAGTTTCTTGATGTCTTGGCCGATTTGATTCGTTTTAACTCAGATTATTGATGGAATCTTGTTGTATTCTTGAGATTATTCGTTGTTCTTGAAGTTTTGTGGAAAGAATTCGAGTATTTCTTTGAATAATCGATTGAATTGGACTATGCCTTCAAAGTGTTCGATGAAATATCGCAATGAGTAGAACTTGGAAAATTCTACACGTTTTCGTATGAATGGTGATGGAAATGATATTGTTGTGATGATTCTTGGTAATTGTGGGAATTTTGTTAAAGGAAGATAATGAATTGGTGATCAAATGATTCGATTATGTTGTTATGAATATGGAATCGTAGTATTCTCGATGTTCTTGGTGATTTGTTGCGATTCATGATGTTATGAGAAGTATATGTTGAAGAACATGATTATATATACCTTGAATTATGATTAAGAGTTGTTTAGATGTTAGAAAACATCGGGTTATGTTGTTTTATGGATTATGAACATGAATTTGGATAATTCGTGTCCTTGAAGAACTCTTGAGTTACATGTTATGATTTTGGAAGGATTTCGGATAATTTGGAATGTGATTATTCACGATAATAATCGGTAAATTGTTTTCTACGAATTTACAAGTATGAACAAGAAGGAGTTTTGTCTTCGTATTTGGAGTTGAAGTTGGAATCGAATATGTTATAAAATCCTTAATGTCGAGATGAATTGATCATTGATTTGATGAATACGTTTTAAGGTGTTGGTGTTTTATATATGAATATGGAATATTCATATCTAGAACTAAGTTATGTGTTTTGGTACAATATTCGTATAGGAATACGAATATGATTTCGGATTTGATAAGTTTATGATTCACTTTTGAGTTTGAGAATTCATAGGTATTTAACAAGTGTTCAATTCGGATAATGGAATTATTTGAAACCTTTGGAATATGGTTATCTATGATGTTGAATTAATCGGATCGTCCGGATTGATGATGATAACCGATAATTGGTTTATATTATGAATTTACAAGGAGGAAACTTGTATCCGTATTTAAGATTGAATTTGGAATCGGTAATGTTAGACCCTTGTTGGTTTAAATTGATTATTGATATGATCTTCGGATTTTGGGATCGTATTGTGGTTTTGAATTCGTGTTTGATTGGTTCGGGTTGTTTGGATATGTGTTTAATCGGGATATTGTAGAACCGTTGTTGATCGGTTATTGATTGTTATTTGTGATCATCGAGTTACGGCTTGTATCGTGGATATGGGTTCGTATTTGTTGAGTTGGATTATTTGGTATTAAGTATATGATCGAGGTTTCGTTGAACCGTTGAGTTTGTTGGTTGAGTATGTCGGTTATTGATTTTTATCGAATGTGTGTTAATCGGTTATTGCAATAGGTTGATATGTTTTGATCGTGGATTATGACCGTTGAGTTGCGGTTGAGGCTAAAGAGTTCGTAGATTGCTTTTGGTCGGGGCTAAGGAGCTCGTAGACAAAGGCAATGGATTTTGGTAACGGCTTCGTGGTATCGGTATCGAGGCAAGTTTATACTTGTTCAGTTTATAATATTTGATGAATGGTTTCGTTTTCATTTCATTTATAATTCGTATAGCAATGTTGTTAGAAATGTAAGTTGTCGGGATAGTGGTTTGTATATCGTACTCTGGTTGTAATAAATCATAAGGTATATGATTTAATTGTCTTCAAGGAATACGTGATTTATTTTTGGTCAAGGATATAGAATATCGAATATCGAGGATAGTTATCGTGATGACATAAGTATCGGGATAAAGGTTTATTGGTATTGAATGGATGGTACCTTATTTGAGATTATTTGTATAACTGTGTATTCATTCAGGGATGTTGTTCGTGGAAAGGATGTTATCTTCGGCTTTGAGGTAATTTATGTATTGTTCGGTTATGAGATAATTATTATGTTGAGTTGTTGTATATGTTGTATGTTGAGGCTTCGTATATTGAGATTAAATCGGTTGTTCGTTGAGGGATGTTGATCCCAGGACTATTGTTGGTATTAATGGTTATGTTGATTGTCTCATTGGGGGATGTTGATGGATATGGTCCTCGGCTTTGAGGTAATCTAAGTATTTGTTTAGTCATGTGGATAATTAGTATGTTGAGCTATTGTATATGTTGAGGTTTCGTGTAATGAGTTTCGTATCGGTTATTCGTTGAGGGATGTTGATCCCAGGACTGTTGTATTGAGATCGTAGATCGTGTTGGTCATTCATTTGGGGATTATGATCCCAGGATTGATGTTTTGGATATTGATTAGTCGTGTCGACTTTTCATTGTCGGTCTGTTGTTGTTCACTTCAGTGAGTCTTTTGATCCTTATTGGATATGTGTTTCTTTGAGTTTCGTTGTCATGTTGCACCGTGACATATCTGGAGTCATATCTGCGTGCCGATTAGTTATTGTGTAGGATTTTTAGCCGGGCACATGATGGTTATGTGTTGATATTTCCACATTGAACCGTGCACACGAGACGTAGTTCGTGAGGCTAATTAGGTACAAGACCACACGTGTATGTGATCAATACCCGGGGTGGCTTGTGCACGGACACATTTACGGATCGGGCGTACTATGATTTCCATCTTTGAGCCATATTGTTTGCTCGTTCAACCTCCATTTATGGTTGGGTATGTTCGACGGTTTGTGACTGGTTGTTCATACGCCCGAGGGGTATGTTCGACAGTCGGAGTTATTTCTTGAGATCCATTATTGTTGATCATTTGGAGTTTACCTTGTTGATGGTATTCTCGGTTATGGTTGGTCTTTTGTTGATCATTTGGAGTTTACCTTGTTGATGGTATTCTCGGTTATTGTTGATCCTTCATTGATTGCATTCGAGATTTACCTTGTTGATGGTATTCTCAATTATCGTGATCCTTTATTGGTCGTATTGGAGTTATCATGTCGATGATATTCTCAGTGATGTTTTGGTTGATCTGGTTATTGATCGTATAAGCATTCAGACTGTACGTCGATGTTTGGGATTTGTTATCATTATCATATGGTAGTTGATCTACAGATATATTGTGTACTGTTGGTTTATCCAGGTTGAGTTTTGATTGTGTAATCCGATGGACAGGATTTGGCACGGATGAATTATTTCATGATTATGAGTGATGATGATGTTTTGAGGACTTTTGATATTATTTGAATACAGTACAGTTGGTTGTGGTTGAGTTCATTTCGTCATTTGAGAATGCGAAATATAGATTATGGTAAGGATTGGATTATTATGGATTGGTAAGGTTATAACGGTAAGATTACGTTGGTAGTATTCTTACAGTATTATTACATTGGTATGTAATTATTTATGATGATGTGATCGGTATCATTATTGAGTATTGTGGCTGACCCCGTCGTGGGCTTTATTTTTAGGTACTCGGAGATCAAGCTAGTAGCGGTCGTGAGGGGATGAGATTCCCGATGTGATCTTTGTGGCTTGTTTTCGGAGAATTGAGTATTCTTTTCTGTTATTTATTTCCATTGCAAATGTGTATTTTGAATCGTATTTATCCATTGCGTGTGTATATCTCAAAATGGCTTTTCGGTATCTTTATCCGCTGCGTGTGTGTATTTTAAAAGGGCCTTTTTGGCATTTTGTGAACTTGAGTTATTTCGTTAAACCTTTTCCTAAACTATTTTATCGGTACGTTTAAGTGGTAGCTTAATGTACATTTTGAACTATCGAGATTTGGCACTTCGCCTTGTATTTTCAAATGGTATTTTATGACGGTATTTGAGAACTTTGTTTTTGAAAATATTTGAGTATTTGCAAAATATTACCGTCATCGGCCTATTTGGCTTTCTTAACGTTTTTGAATTGGTTTTGTAAACGGTTTTTAGCCTGGTGGGTTCCGGGGTGGGACCCACGGCACTGTAATATCCCGGATGGTTTTGGGGGTGTTACAGAAGATGGTATCGGAGCTTGGGTTTTCTGAAACCCAGGCGTGTGTGTTATGTGGCTTTACCGGTACGGTAGTAGCGTGATTTTTGAAAATGAGTTTTTCTAACTTTTGAGTCGAATCGATTTTTGGAGTTTCCAAAATTGTTGAGATTCTTTTCAAACTGCTATTTGTGATATTGGTGTGCGTTGGTTGTGTTGAGACTTCGTATGAGAGTCGTGTGCTAGTATCACGGGAGATCATCGGCTTCACGCACCTGTAAGTACATTGGTTTGGTTATTCGCTTGTGGCGACGATTGATTGTTTTTGTGATGAGTTGGAAAATTTTGGATTTATTTGTTGTTGGCGACAGGTTGCAAGTTTCGAGGACGAAACTTATTTTAAGGGGGGTAGTATGTAATACCCGGATTTTCAGTATAAATTTTTCGCATTATTTTATCTGAGATATACTGTATAGTTTGGTATCTATACAGTATGGATAAAATAAATTGAGAACCGAGACAGCTATACTGGTGTGATTATCGTTTTTGATTGACAGATATATTCAGGATATGTTGTATCAGGTTAAACTGATTTGGATATCAGGTATATCGTATGAGAATATTTTTGGATTCAGTATGTGCATTCAGTATGCCGTATGTTTGTATTTTGTACGTCGAGACGTCGAACAGGAATAGTTGGATTTTTGGCTAAGTATAAAAGCCATTACGTACGTTAAGCCTTGGAGCTTACGTACGTAAAATGTGTTAGCTTACGTACGTTATATAGTGTACATAACGTACGTAACAAGAGGAATCAGACTTGTGATCGGATAGTGGGGCCTGGTGTCGGCAGCTTTCGGCGCGGATGTGGACAGGTGAGTCAACGGATGGAGTTACGTACGTTATACAGGGTGTATTACGTACGTAATACGAGTATTATACTGTAGCAAGTCAACGTATGTATTACGTACGCAACGGAATAAGTGTTACGTACGTTACGGGGCGGCTGGCCAAGTCGTGGCCGAGATGACCTGGATGGCCGAGCATGGCCGGTCGTGACTCGTTGGAATGGCCGAGCATGGTCGACAGTGACTCGTGGGGGTGGCCGATCACGGTCGGCAGTGACTCGCAGGGATGGCTAGGGCGGCGATTAAAGGCAGCGGTGGCGATTCTGGCCGTAAGGGCCAGTTACATACGTAATCCAGGTGCCGGTTACGTACGTAAGAGTTCCGACAGAATTGGGCAGTAGGGTCGGCCACGGCCGGCTACGTACGTAAGGACCTGCCGGTTACGTACGTAACGTGCCGGCAGGTCTCGGCCTATATAAGGCCTGGACCGAGTCATCTTGGGCATTTTTCATTTTTCTTCGTTTTTTCGCGATTCCTTCAGCAAAAGTTGATGGATTTGAGTAAGATCATCATGTAACAACATGTTTGGAAGTTGGAATCATGGATTAATATCATCTTCCACCCGGATCGAAGGTAAGAACACCTAAACACTTGGTTTTGGATATTTTTGGAGTTTCTTGATGTCTTGGCCGATTTGATTCGTTTTAACTCAGATTATTGATGGAATCTTGTTGTATTCTTGAGATTATTCGTTGTTCTTGAAGTTTTGTGGAAAGAATTCGAGTATTTCTTTGAATAATCGATTGAATTGGACTATGCCTTCAAAGTGTTCGATGAAATATCTCAATGAGTAGAACTTGGAAAATTCTACACGTTTTCGTATGAATGGTGATGGAAATGATATTGTTGTGATGATTCTTGGTAATTGTGGGAATTTTGTTAAAGGAAGATAATGAATTGGTGATCAAATGATTCGATTATGTTGTTATGAATATGGAATCGTAGTATTCTCGATGTTCTTGGTGATTTGTTGCGATTCATGATGTTATGAGAAGTATATGTTGAAGAACATGATTATATATACCTTGAATTATGATTAAGAGTTGTTTAGATGTTAGAAAACATCGGGTTATGTTGTTTTATGGATTATGAACATGAATTTGGATAATTCGTGTCCTTGAAGAACTCTTGAGTTACATGTTATGATTTTGGAAGGATTTCGGATAATTTGAAATGTGATTATTCACGATAATAATCGGTAAATTGTTTTCTACGAATTTACAAGTATGAACAAGAAGGAGTTTTGTCTTCGTATTTGGAGTTGAAGTTGGAATCGAATATGTTATAAAATCATTAATGTCGAGATGAATTGATCATTGATTTGATGAATACGTTTTAAGGTGTTGGTGTTTTATATATGAATATGGAATATTCATATCTAGAACTAAGTTATGTGTTTTGGTACAATATTCGTATAGGAATACGAATATGATTTCGGATTTGATAAGTTTATGATTCACTTTTGAGTTTGAGAATTCATAGGTATTTAACAAGTGTTCAATTCGGATAATGGAATTATTTGAAACCTTTGGAATATGGTTATCTATGATGTTGAATTAATCGGATCGTACGGATTGATGATGATAACCGGTAATTGGTTTATATTATGAATTTACAAGGAGGAAACTTGTATCCGTATTTAAGATTGAATTTGGAATCGGTAATGTTAGACCCTTGTTGGTTTAAATTGATTATTGATATGATCTTCGGATTTTGGAATCGTATTGTGGTTTTGAATTCGTGTTTGATTGGTTCGGGTTGTTTGGATATGTGTTTAATCGGGATATTGTAGAACCGTTGTTGATCGGTTATTGATTGTTATTTGTGATCATCGAGTTACGGCTTGTATCGTGGATATGGGTTCGTATTTGTTGAGTTGGATTATTTGGTATTATGTATATGATCGAGGTTTCGTTGAACCATTGAGTTTGTTGGTTGAGTATGTCGGTTATTGATTTTTATCGAATGTGTGTTAATCGGTTATTGCAATAGCTTGATATGTTTTGATCGTGGATTATGACCGTTGAGTTGCGGTTGAGGCTAAAGAGTTCGTAGATTGCTTTTGGTCGGGGCTAAGGAGCTCGTAGACAAAGGCAATGGATTTTGGTAACGGCTTCGTGGTATCGGTATCGAGGCAAGTTTATACTTGTTCAGTTTATAATATTTGATGAATGGTTTCGTTTTCATTTCATTTATAATTCGTATAGCAATGTTGTTAGAAATGTAAGTTGTCGGGATAGTGGTTTGTATATCGTACTCTGGTTGTAATAAATCATAAGGTATATGATTTAATTGTGTTCAAGGAAGACGTGATTTATTTTTGGTCAAGGATATAGAATATCGAATATCGAGGATAGTTATCGTGATGACATAAGTATCGGGATAAAGGTTTATTGGTATTGAATGGATGGTACCTTATTTGAGATTATTTGTATAACTGTGTATTCATTCAGGGATGTTGTTCGTGGAAAGGATGTTATCTTCGGCTTTGAGGTAATTTATGTATTGTTCGGTTATGAGATAATTATTATGTTGCGTTGTTGTATATGTTGTATGTTGAGGCTTCGTATATTGAGATTCGTACTGGTTGTTCGTTGAGGGATGTTGATCCCAGGACTATTGTTGGTATTAATGGTTATGTTGATCATCTCATTGGGGGATGTTGATGGATATGGTCCTCGGCTTTGAGGTAATCTAAGTATTTGTTTAGTCATGTGGATAATTAGTATGTTGAGCTATTGTATATGTTGAGGTTTCGTGTAATGAGTTTCGTATCGGTTATTCGTTGGGGGATGTTGATCCCAGGACTGTTGTATTGAGATCGTAGATCGTGTTGGTCATTCATTTGGGGATTATGATCCCAGGATTGATGTTTTGGATATTGATTAGTCGTGTCGACTTTTCATTGTCGGTCTGTTGTTGTTCACTTCAGTGAGTCTTTTGATCCTTATTGGATATGTGTTTCTTTGAGTTTCGTTGTCATGTTGCACCGTGACATATCTGGAGTCATATCTGCGTGCCGATTGGTTATTGTGTAGGATTTTTAGCCGGGCACATGATGGTTATGTGTTGATATTTCCACGTTGAACCGTGCACACGAGACGTAGTTCGTGAGGCTAATTAGGTACAAGACCACACGTGTATGTGATCAATACCCGGGGTGGCTTGTGCACGGACACATTTCCGGATCGGGCGTACTATGATTTCCATCTTTGAGCCATATTGTTTGCTCGTTCAACCTCTATTTATGGTTGGGTATGTTCGACGGTTTGTGACTGGTTGTTCATACGCCCGAGGGGTATGTTCGACAGTCGGAGTTATTTCTTGAGATCCATTATTGTTGATCATTTGGAGTTTACCTTGTTGATGGTATTCTCGGTTATGGTTGGTCTTTTGTTGATCATTTGGAGTTTACCTTGTTGATGGTATTCTCGGTTATTGTTGATCCTTCATTGATTGCGTTCGAGATTTACCTTGTTGATGGTATTCTCAATTATCGTGATCCTTTATTGGTCGTATTGGAGTTATCATGTCGATGATATTCTCAGTGATGTTTTGGTTGATCTGGTTATTGATCGTATAAGCATTCAGACAGTACGTTGATGTTCGGGATTTGTTATCATTATCATATGGTAGTTGATCTACAGATATGTTGTGTACTGTTGGTTTATCCAGGTTGAGTTTTGATTGTGTAATCCGATGGACAGGATTTGGCACGGATGAATTATTTCATGATTATGAGTGATGATGATGTTTTGAGGACTTTTGATATTATTTGAATACAGTACAGTTGGTTGTGGTTGAGTTCATTTCGTCATTTGAGAATGCGAAATGTAGATTATGGTAAGGATTGGATTATTATGGATTGGTAAGGTTATAACGGTAAGATTACGTTGGTAGTATTCTTACAGTATTATTACATTGGTATGTAATTATTTATGATGATGTGATCGGTATCATTATTGAGTATTGTGGCTGACCCCGTCGTGGGCTTTATTTTTAGGTACTCAGAGATCAAGCTAGTAGCGGTCGTGAGGGGATGAGATTCCCGATGTGATACTGGTTGTGGCTTGTTTTCGGAGAATTGAGTATTCTTTTCCGGTTATTTATTTCCGCTGCAAATGTATATTTTGAACTGTATTTATCCGCTGCGTGTGTATATCTCAAAATCGCTTTTCGGTATCTTTATCCGCTGCGTGTGTGTATTTTAAAAGGGCCTTTTTAGCATTTTGTGAACTTGAGTTATTTCGTTAAACCTTTTCCTAAACTATTTTATCGGTACGTTTAAGTGGTAGTTTAACGTACATTTTGAACTATCGAGATTTGGCACTTCGCCTTGTATTTTCAAATGGTATTTTATGACGGTATTTGAGAACTTTGTTTTTGAAAATATTTGAGTATTTGCAAAATATTACCGTCATCGGCCTCTTTGGCTTTTTGAACGTTTTTGAATTGATTTTGTAAACGGTTTTTAGCCTGGTGGGTTCCGGCGTGGGACCCACGGCGCTGTAATATCCCGGATGGTTTTGGGGGTGTTACATATATATATTATCATGTAAGATTAAATATAACTGAAATTTATAATATAATTTATGAATATATATATATATATATATATTAACATAACTTTAAATATACATTAAGTTTTATTAGATATTTAAAGTGATACAACATTGATTTTTCGTAGAACCGATGTAAAATTCTCTCATTTAACATCGATTCCGAGAGAACCAATGCTAAATAAAAAGTTAACCTATGTTCTCTGGCGAACCAATGCTGAATGGGAGAATTAACATGAGTTCTTTCAGAATCGATGTGAAATGGGAGAATTCTATATCGGTATGGGAGAATTTAACATCGGTTCTCTGGGAATCGATATTAAATAAAATTTTAACATCGGTTTTTAGTAAAAATCGATGTTAATTTGATTTAAAAATTAAAATTATGCCACCGCATCTTTTTTAACATCGATTTTTTCAGAATCAATGTTAATTGAGGCAATATTAATAGTTTTTTATAGTAGTGTTTACATGGTTGTCTGAATATTTTTTAAATATGTATCTATTTGGCTTACTTATTGTCCAAATAGAGATCGGGGCTAATTTACCGTCATCTTTTGCTATTTTTTAATCAGTGGTTAATCTATCACTTCTAGATCAGAAAACATGCAATGGAGACCTCATGAAAACATTGACAAAACTCTAAAGGGTCCAGAAGAGATATTGTCGCAGTTCGATCTTTCCCGGATTAAGAATTTGTTCTTGTTTACTTGTTCGGGTTGCATTTTAATGAAGTGATTTTTTATCATCATTTGAATCAATACATTATTGTTTGAATTTGCATTATTCTTGTTAATTTGGCCACGAAGTCTACATACCGAACACATTATTGTTTGATTGCCTCACCTTGACTAATCGAATTGTTGGCTCTTTGATGTCACTTGTATCTGCGAACACCGGTACTGAAACGACTTTTTCATGCATTGGTTTATTGAAATGGTAACCACGAACTAAGGTCATATGCTATACATGTGACTGAGTGCAACAAATTAATTACTCAAGATGTCGATCGGTATTCAAACATTTGTGTGTTAGACATGTAGATTTTGTGATACAGGATAATTAGTTTAGAAATAAATTTTAAGAAAATCAACTCGAGTGTCGAAGCGACTCGATATCCAGTTTACTAGAGTGTGCAAATTTAGGAGTCCGAAAATCAGAACTTACGAAAATGGCCCATTTACATAAAAATTACACTAATGTAATCGATTGCCGATTAAACAAAATCCACTATAAAGAGCGGACATGGGCGTGGGTGAATAATTTGCAAATCTTTTTCTTTTTTTCCTTGGACTAATTTATTGACCGGCTCTATTGAGTATATTTTTAGAATTTCTAGAAGGGGTTTACTAATCCCACTTCCAGAAGGTGGGTGAAAAAAAAATTCCATTTCATTTTTTCTCTTTCCTTTATTCGTATTTTTTTATTTATTATATTTCTTTTTTATTTTTTTAAAATATAAAACAAAATAAATAAAAAGAAAAATAACAAAAAATATGAAGTTCTTTTTTAGAAAAAAAAACATTTCATTTGCTTTTTTAATTTTCGGGCAATCCTGTAATGAAATAGAAAAAACATTTCATTACGTTGGATCTAGAAAAAAAAGAACTTCATATTTTTTTATTTTGTTTTCTCTTTTTCTTTATTTTGTTTATATTTTAAGAAAATAACAAAATAGAGTAATTAAACAAATACGAAAAAAAGAAAAAAATGAAATGGAATTTTTTTTCACCCACCTTCTAGAAGTGGGATTTAAGTAGACCCCTTCTAGAAATTCTAAAAATATAAGATCCAACGTAATGAAATGTTTTTTTCTATTTCATTACAGGATTGCCCGAAAATTAAAAAAGCAAATGAATTTTTTTTTCTAAAAAAGAACTTCATATTTTTGTTATTTTGTTTTCTCTTTTACTTTATTTTGTTTTATATTTTTTTAAAAAAAAAAAATATTGTAATTAAAAAAAGGAAAGAAAACAATGAAATGGAATTTTTTTGCACCCACCTGCTAAAAGTGGGATTTAGTAGAACCCTTTTAGAAATTCTTAAAATATACTCAATAAGAAGTCAATAAATTAGTCCAAAGGGAAAAAAGAAAAAGATTTGCAAATTATTCCATGTCCGACCCTTTATTATAGTGGATCTTTTTTTTTTTTCTTCGGCAATCATTTACATTGGCGTGTTTTTCTTTATTCGTGGAGCCTAGTTTATTCTGTTTCTAGAATATACTATTATTTAATTAAGTACAGGATGTTTCGCTGGAACTCGCGACTTGATTGGTCGGATTACATTACAGAGTTTATGAAGAATGAAAAATTTTATGAATACATTTAAAATTTATTAAATAAAAAATATCATATGAAGGAAAATCTGAAAAATGGAACAGAGTACGAGGTAATTGACTTCTTCTCCCACTATTAAAGTTTGTTAAGAAAATTATACTCATGTAAAACAATATGTTTTAAATAAATCTATGAAAAATGAAAAAAATAAATGAATCATTTTTTAAAATTTATGTGAATATTTATTAAAATGAAAAATATGATAATTGTAAGAAATTCTTCAAATGAAAAAAAAAGATATATATATTTATTAAAATTTATTTTTCACACCGCTTGCCTATGTGTTTTCCGACGGGGCCGCCAGCAACGACAGACCTCCCGCCGATCATTTGTTTTTATAATTGTGGCAGCTTGCCGGTCTACGTGCCAGCAGAGCCGTCACCGGCAAACTTCCGGCAGCCAATTTTTTTTGCCGGCCGACCAATTCGTTTTTTATGCGGCCGCTTGGTGGCCTATGCGTTGGCGAAGCAGTCGGCAGACCTCCAACGACAGCAATTCTATTTCTCTATGTCGGCTTTCGTTGATAGTCTTTTTTTGGGGTGGGGGGTGGAGGTCCCCGGGGAGCTGACATATATTTTTAGTAAGATAATATAGTAATTTGATTATTAAAACCCAATTATGGTACCACCACCATATTATTATGACACGAATTATCTCTAGTTATGATAAAACACGACCACCGACCAATCAATCCGCGAGTTTGAGAGCCCGAGCAAGTCAGGATGAACTTGCCCGTCAGAGTGTGTATTTTTTTATTAAAAGTATATATATTGTAAATGTAAATGATTTTGAAGTATAGGATCCCCTAGGGCTGTCGAACGGTTTTCTGGTTAACCGGACTGAAAAAATCGGCTAATCGGGACCATTTTAGCCCCAAAGTTGGAACCGCAAACCGAACTATTTTATATATTTGGTTAACCGGCTGCACCGAACTAAACCGGTTTCGGTTCGGTTAGCCCGAAAATCATTTTTTTTTTTTAGAAAAAAATTTAAAAACATGTTTACATTTTACAAATTCAGAAATTCTAACTAGATGGTGGTGGGCATGGACCGCCTGATGGCAGACACGGCGGCGGCAGAGGGGCGCAGGTGGCGATCAAAGACGGGCGGTGAGGCGGCGACGGGCATCGATGGCTACTGGGAAGCGGCGACGGGCCTGGGCTACTGACAGTCGGAGATTGAGCGCGAGAGGCTGAGGGCCTGAGCTGGGGGACCAGTACCGGGGGCCGGGCAGGGACAGGCGTCGGGCGGCGGCAGCGGGCAGGGATAGGCGTCGGGCAGCAGGGCGCCGGGCGGTGGTGGGTTGGAGGCGAACGACGGGTTGGAGTGGAAGCTTGGAAGGGAGGCGGCGAAAAAAAATAGGGTTAGAAGTTAGAAGTTAGAACTTAGAATTTAGTAATAAAAGTAAAAAAAAATAAAAAAAACTATATATAGGAAATAGATCATATGAAAACTAATTATCTTGTGAAATTTAGAAACTTTTGTAGGCCATTGATATTAATGATCTAACGGTTGTAGATGAGTAGAATTATATGCATTTATGTATTTTTTTATATTGCATTATTATTGCATATACTAGCTAGGGGTGTCGAGTGGTTCGGTTCCGGTTAACCAAACCACAATTTTCGGTTAACCGGAACCATAAATGCCCCAAAATAGGAACCACTAACCACACCACTTTAAATTTCGATTAACCGGAACCACACCGATTATATATGGTTCCGGTTCGGTTAACCTTAAAAACCGTTTTTTTTTTGGTGATCCGAAAAAAACTGAAGTAATCAATTCTAAAATGCTAAAATTAATCTTTTAAAACAAAAATAGTAGACAACAACACAATTAATTCATAAATCCAACAACTACAAGTCAAAATTAATCCTAAATTCAACAATTAAAATACAAAACAATCACAAATGGAGAATTGATGTGGGGGTATTTAATTTTACATATTATGAATTCAATTGAATTTCTTTTTAGGATAAAAATATATAATTATAATTTATTAATTTGTCATAATTTCGGTTTGTGGTTCAGGTTTCGAACCATTCTTCCTAAGCTAACCACTAACCATATTTTTTTGTAGTAGGAACCACAAACCGCACCCTAACCACAAATAGTGGTTCTCGCTAACCTGAACCACGTCGGTTGTTCGGTTCGGTTAAAACCACTAACCACGAACCTTTTGATCTGTACTAATGGCGGCCACTGACGCAACAAATAATAACAATGAAATTGCTTAATAATGCAATTGGTTTAGATTTCACCATTAAGAGGTTTCCACCATATATATATATATATATATATATATATATATATATATATATATATATATATATATATATATATATATATATATATATATATATATATATATATATATATACGGTTCTCGGTTAATAATCGTTCGATTCTCGATTAATCGAGAACCGTAAAATCTCAAATAGTTGGAACTAAAGACCGAAACATTAACCGCATTTGCAATTAATTAGAATCGCGACTGTTCGGTTCGATTCCGATTTTGACCGAAAATCGGGAACTGTTTAGATGCCCTGGGATCCCCTTCTATTCTCTCTCTATATATACCCCCACTTTCATTCACATACACGATACCACCAACATCATATATCTATCTTGCACGTATAATTTTCTTTTCTTCTTTTGCTTTTGGTTGCTCCCTTAATTCTAATGGATAACCACAACCAAACTAAAGAGAAAGCTCAGAAAGGTATGTATTTTGGTTTAATAAATCTCATTTTCAAATATTAGAAGAACCATAATTGCTATATTTTGGTTTATTCCCGTAATTTTAGATTGTGTCCTAATAGAAAAAAAAATCCCCAACATGTCATTACTTTGTTGTATGTGTTGCAGCATCACTTTTGCCACCATCCGCTGTGTACATGGATAAAGATGAACGTTTGCCGCCGGACGGCTATCCCACGAAAGGTGGGCCATCAGGTTATGTCCGAATTTCCACTCAGTTAAGAGCCATAGGAGATAAGGACGATGATGAAGGATGTTGTGGGGAATGGTTAGTCCTCGTTCTCACTTGTGTTTTTTCGAACGGAATTATTTGTATATATTGTTGATTTACTTATTTACTAATGTGATATTTACCTCACTTGCTTGGACCTAACTACAGGAAATACTCAATTCTCGTTAAACTTACAAATAAATAAACTCTTAAGCCTTGTTTAATTGAACTTATTTAAAAGATTAAATAATTCCAATCTACATAATCATAATGTAGATATTCCCCACCCATATGCGGACAAGTGTAATTTTTTCTTAATTATATTTTAAATACCACATTTTTTTTATTTATAGATAACGCCAATTTAATAATATAAAAGGTTGGCTAGAAATTTTGTTTATATTTCAAAAGAATGAAGCTTTTTCTAATCACCACATTTTTTATTAACCGATAACACCAATTTAAACCTATTTGTACAACTAAAAGTTATTAAAAAGACTAATAATAATAATAATTACATGTTACCATTTGGGAGGAGGAGCATTTACAAAATATAAATATGTTCTCTTACAAACTGAAATTCTAAATATAAGAGTATTTTTTTACTAATAATTATATATAAAAGGTTGGCTAGAAATTTTGTTTATATTTCAAAAGAATGAAGCTTTTTCTAATCACCACATTTTTTATTAACCGATAACACCAATTTAAACCTATTTGTACAACTAAAAGTTATTAAAAAGACTAATAATAATAATAATAATAATTACATGTTACCATTTGGGAGGAGGAGCATTTACAAACTATAAATATATTCTGTTACAAATTGAAATTCTAAATATAAGAGTAATTTTTTTTACTAATAATTATATATAAAACTAAAAATAATTGAAACCGTTTAGCCCAATACGATTTAAGTTACTACGTTTGTCTTTTATAAGTATTCTCATTTTGAAATTTTAGTTCATTACTCAAAAAGTGCATTTTCACTTTTAAAAATAATTTACCATCAATTCATTATAGTTCATTGAAATTTTGATACACGAAATGCATATATTTCATGCATAATTACTACAAAACTCATGCATAAATTAGTACTGTAAAGTACTGCATCTAATATTGGTACTGCATAGAACGCGCCACTATATATATAATCGGTTCAATTTGGAATCAATTCTTAAAATGGGGACGTAGGGTCGAATCACACTCGTTGATAAACGACAATGATCAAAATTAATCCTTCATATATTAATTTAGAAAACTAAGTTAATGTTCTTAACATTATTAATTTAAGAAACCAAACAATATTAGAGATTAATCTTAAATCCTTAAATTTTAACCATCAATGATTGTAACTTGAATCAATCGCTATATAAGGTTCGATTTCAATAAGAACTAAAGCTCTGTTCTTTTGGACTGAATGAATCGAATCAATGGATTCGAATCGAATCGAATCAATCGAATCGAAAGGAATCGAATCGAAATATATATTAAGGGTAAATAATAATAATAATGGTAAATAATAATAATAATAATAATAGTAGTAATTAACAACAACGATAATAGTAATATTATTAGTAATAATAACAATAATAATAATTAAGATTAATAATACTAATAAGAAGAAGAATCAATCGAATCGAATTGAATGAATCGAATCGAATCTGATCGAATCAATCGAATTGACTCAATCAATTAATCGAATCAAAACTTAAAATAAGTTCAAAAGAATGCGCAAGTTCTCGGTATGTAAACAATGAACTAATTTAAATTGTTCAATAAGAAAAAATGGACGAGTTAAAATTATTTTTTTCCAAAATATGCTCCCCAAACCCAATAGATAATCAAACCTTACGACGGAGATAGATTCTCATTTTACTCTCTTATATCGTTATTAATAATTGATATAATGATTTTTTTTGTCGCAGCCGTATTGCTTTTTGTGGCTGCTGTCTTAAGAGAGTCGTCTTGGATTGAGAGATGAAACGTCGCGCTTAGTTCCCGAGTTTTTTTATGAAAGGAAACGGAAAAAAATGGAAGGAAAACTCAGGGAATATTATCTAATTTTAAATTGGTTGCATTTTGGAATTCTGCAAGACCCCGCCTTTTATTGGCAATTTATATACTATCGACTCTTTTATAAATAATAATTACGTACCATTATAATTCCGTTTAATTAAATATCTAGTTGGATGAGAATCAATGAATAATATAAAAAAAATTATTGATAATGAGGTGAATAAAGACCATTGATCTAAGTGAGTAATAAGATGTTGATCTTTCTTGTCATACTAAATATTCTCATGAAGACAATATTAATGAGTCTCAAGATGATGGAAAGAGATATTTAATATGAATATATATGATCCTAGAGTTTGGGATTTTTTGTTCGATGAATGAGATGTTTACTAGCAAAGACAGGTCCTAAAAGAGGAACTAATATTATAAATCCTCTCAATGGAATATCTAGACACCTTTATGATAAATTTTGTGTCTAAATAATACCTAGTGGCCGGACGTGCAATAGAAATTGATTATCATACTCGAAATAGCTAGATAAGGCTTTTGTTTTTGCTGTACTTGTTTAAAAGAAATGCATTGTCGAAGTCAATTAACAATTGATGGTAGCAAAGATTGGAAACATATGAGTGCAAAAACATATTGAACCCAAAAATAATATCGAACACCTTTCTAACATAAGAGCTTGGGTTGAACTAAAAGCTAGATTAAGCAAGAATCAAAATAATTGATAAAGAATTGTAAGATGAGTTAAAAAAGAGATTTCCCATTGGAGGGATGATATGCTTAGAATCATTGTTGTTAAATGTCTTCCTATAATCAATTTGGTCTTTTGTGGAACAAATGAAAAATCATATGAAAAATTTTAATGGTAACTTTTTAGGCCTACTAGAGATGATTGCGGAGTTTGATCAGATAATAGCGAGACCACTTTCAACTTAATGGAGATGAAAAAAATTCAGTATCATTATCTTAGTCACAAAATTGAAAATGAGTTGGTAAGTACTCTAGCTTCTCAAGTGAAGAATGTGATTACTGGAAAAATAAAAAAGCAAAATTTTTCTGAGTTACACTTAATTGTACACCTGATGCGGGTCACCAGGAACAAATGAATTTGATAATAAGATGTGTAGACGTATCAAGGAATCAAGTACATATTGAAGAGTATTTTGTAGAGTTTATACACGTGGATGATACAACTGAGCTTGGGATTTTCAGTAAATTACAAGATGTAATGCAGTCACTTGATCTTGATATTAATAATGTGAGAGGATAGAATTATGATGACGATGCTAACATAGAAGGAAAACATCAAGGTGTTCAAAATAGATTATTTGACATAAACCTTACGGTATTTTACATGCCATGTGGTGCTGATTGCCTTAATTTAACATTTTGTAATATGTCTAATTTTTGTTTGAAAGCAAATTTTTTTTTTTAGCATGTATTTGCAAATTCAACAAAAAGATGGAATATTTTACAAGAATATGTTGGTGGTTTAACTTTAACAACTCGTTGGGAGAGTTATACTGAAGCATCAAAGCAATATAATATCGAACTTCCCAGATAAGGGACACTTTATTTAATTTAGTTGAACAGATGGCGATGGTGATTGAGCTGGTGCTGTATTAGTGAAGATCCAAACTTGAGTAAGGATGCTGGAAGTTTAGCATCAGGCAAACTATCTAGTTTTGAATTTTGTTGAGTTCGGTTATTTGGCATGATGTCTTAGATAAAATTAACTTGGTCAGTAAAAAATTACAATATGCGGATATGCGTATTGATGTTGCTGTGAAATATTTGAATGGACTTGTTTTATATTTTGAGAAATATAGGAATAATGGATTTGATTTTGCTATGATCACTGCTAAGAAATGACCGATAAAATGAGAATTGAACCTATATTTCTAGAATAACGTCGTATTTGTAGAAAGAGACATTTTGATGAAATTCCACACAATGAAAGGGTAGAGCACTCAGCTGAGGAGACCTTTAGAACTGATTATTTTCTTGTTATAGTTGATATAGCTATTTTTCAACTAAGAGTAGGTTTGAACAATTACGATACCTTACAAATGATGAGAATTGAAAAGATCTTGCCAAAATCTTAAAAATGCTTTAAAATTACTATTGTTTATGATGTTAATGAAAATTGCTTATGTTCGGAATTCTAAATGTTACAATTAATGCTTCCAAATGAATCATATGAAACAAATGAACCATGAACATCTATGAAAATAATGAAATTTGCAAAAGATATGGATATGTCTCATGTAATGATTCACTACTACAAAATTAGCCTTTGACAGCGCCCTTTTAACAACGGTTGTTCGAAAACCGCTGTTAAAATGACGCGGTGGCATACTTGTAAATAGTGTGCAATAAATTAACAGCGGTTATTTAAATAACCGATGTTAAAATAGCAACTTAACAGCGGTTTTTTAATAACCGATGTTAAATTTATCCTGAAAAATTAAAAAAAGATGAACTTGCAATTTAACATCGGTTTTTAAGGAAAACCGATGTTAAATAAGTGACAATTAACAGCAGTTTAAACGATAACCGCTGTTAATTTTTTTCTAAAAAAAAAACTATATTTAACAGCGGTTTTAGGTGATAACCGCTGTTAAAAAAACACTGTCAAACATTTTGGTTTTGGCTTGATTGCGAGTGACCTCTACTTTTTTAATGGCTTGATTTGTTTGACACACGATAGATGATTCTAGTGTAGTGCTTGGCTACCCATGTCTCACATTTGAAGGTTTGTCCTCCTGACATATTGAGCTTTTCTACATAATGTATATCTCCAATTTAATTTTTTTTTCCTCTGCTTAAGGCTCATTCTTATACCAACCTTTGTTGTGTTTCTGGTAAGTATGGTTATATGTATAAAGATAGGTGAAAAGGAAGTTTCTTGCTTAACCACAGTAAAACAAAACCGGAAATTTTGCTTTTTGTCATGGTTTATTTTTTGTTCTGGATGTTGTGCTACATGTTTTGGAGCAGCAATGTTATTGATCTAGATCGGTTGACAAGGGAACAGTAGTAGTTTGTAAGGGCTCATATTCTTGCTAAGGGAGTAGTAGTTTGTGAAGTACATATATGAATTCTGAACTTGTGTTTCTATTTTTAGTCTGTATGCAGCTTTTGGATATTGCATTTAAAGTGGTTGAGTAGTTCTGGTGCCTACCTGTACAGGTTATGTGTGACATTTATGCTTTGACACTTATTTGTGTTTTTTTCCATCAATTCATAGAATTTAATTCAAGAAGGCGTGGATCTCCTAGCTTGTAGCAGGTGGGCAGTCTCATAATTGTGAGTTTGTTAAGTTTCAAATAGTTATGTTCCTTCTATTTATTGCCTACAAGTTTGAAGCACACGCTGCGTGCAGAATTTTAGAAATTTTCGCAATATTTTTTAGCGTGTTAAAAATAATAATGGTTTATTTATAGAAAATGCATATGGTTGGAGAATTGAACAATAAAATGAACTTAAGCTCTTATTAATGTTGTAAATCAACAACTTAAAGTGTCTTTGTTATAAAACATATGAAGAAGAAGGAAAAAATCCCCACACAAACGCTGAAGAAACTCAGCTGCCCATATTTTTAAAGATCATTTTACATGATATTGTCACTGTGCTAGGAACTTTAAAAAATTTATACATAGAAAATTATAATTTATACAAATAGTACATTATTACTTAAGATGATTTCCATGATTTGTAGTATGAAGACTCAAAGACATTACATATCCTATAAATAGTATGGACTAAGTCTTAGTTGTCGTACATGTTTTTGGTAGAAGATTAAAATAACACTAAATGTGGCTGGTTCTAACTAAAGGAATTGCAAATTGAATTTCACTATGTGTACAACATAAAAGAAGAAAAATGGATCGAAGTTGGATGAATGCAAGTCGTAACAGTGATGAGTATGATAATGGAATCGAACAATTTCTTGAGTTCGCCCGACAAAATCTCCCGGAACCCGATGAAAGATATTTTTGCCCTTGTGTCAAGTGTATGAACGGGAGATGACATGAAGCTGACATAATTCGTGAACATCTTATTTGTGAGGAAATAAATACGAACTATACGATTTGGATATGGCATGGCGAACTAGTAGACATTCCTACTGAAGACACACACGTAGATATAGATGGTGATCAATTTGAAGACATGATTCGTGATGCTGGAGAAGAATCATTCCGACGAGCGCATGTTTATGATGCATTGAAAAGTGATTCGGAGACTCCTTTATATCCGGGTTGTAAAAATTTTACACGCTTGTCTGCCGTGTTGAAGTTGGTTAATGTGAAAGCAAAAAATGGGTGGAGTGATAAAAGTTTCACCGAATTACTCGAGTTGATACAGAGATACTTCGGAAGGTAATAAATTGCCTAACCGTACTTATGAGGCGAAGAAGGTTTTGTGTCCGATGGGTTTAGCGTATAAGAAAATACACGCCTGCCCTAATGATTGCATATTGTACCGAAAAGAGTTTGAATTATTGCATAAGTGTCCTAGGTGCGGGGCATCATGCTACAAAGTGAAGCATGATGATTCTAGTGATGGAGAGAGCACACAACGAGGGCCTCCAGCGAAGGTGTTGTGGTATCTTCCAATTATTCCAAGGTTCAAGCGACTGTTTGCTAATAAGGATGACGCAAAGAATCTCATATGGCACGCAAAAGAGAGAAAATGCGACGGACTAATTCGTCATCCTGCTGATTCTGTACAGTGGAAGAAAATAAATCATTTATTTCCGAATGTTGGGGGCGAGGCAAGAAACCTTAGGCTTGGACTTGCCACAGATGGGATGAATCCGTTTGGTAATTTAAGCACTAAGCATAGCTCATGGCCCGTCCTACTTGTGATCTATAATTTACCTCATTGGTTATGTATGAAGCGGAGATATGTTATGTTGTCAATGATGATTTCAGGCCCAAAGCAGCCAGAAAATGACATAGATGTCTATCTAAGTCCGTTGATTGATGTCTAATGATTTGAAAATGATGTGGGATGAAGGGGTTGACGTGTTTGATGGGTACCACTAACAAAGTTTCAAGCTACGTGCAATGTTATTTTGTACCATTAATGACTTTCCGGCATATGGAAACTTGAGCAGGTATAGTGTGAAGGGGCATCATGCATGTCCTATATGTGAAGAAAACACAAGCTACGTTCAGTTGAAACACGGAAAAAAAATAGTTTACACTCAACATCGGAGGTTTCTCAAGCGCCATCACCTATATCGTAGATTGAGAAAAGCTTTTAATGGATACCATGAAGAGGGATTTGCACCGATACCATTAACAGGTGAGCAAGTTTACGATTGCGTTAAGAATATCAATACTGTGTTTGGGAAAGCTACAAAAAAGTCCGTTGTGACAAACATATGGAAGAAGAGGTCCATATTCTTTGATCTTCCATACTGGAGCAAACTAGATGTTAGACATTGCATAGATGTTATGCATGTCGAAAAAAATGTGTGCGATAGTGTGATCGGCACACTTCTCAATATTAAAGACAAAACAAAAGATGGTGTCCAGGCTCGTCTAGACCTAGAGGATATGGGTATTCGTCCTCAGTTGCATCCGCAATCAGTTGGTAAACGAACTTATCTCCCCCCAACATGTTATACTTTATCAAAAGGGGAGAAAATCAGCTTTTGTAAATGTTTACAAGGCATTAAAGTGCCACAAAGTTACTCTTCAAATATTAAGAGTCTTGTGTCATTGCAAACTCTTAAATTGGTTGGCTTAAAGTCCCATGACTGTCATGTCTTGATGCAACAACTTCTAGCAGTGGCTATACGTGATGTTTTGCCTAAAAAAGTGAGGCATGTCATAACTCGCTTGTGCTTTTTTTTCAATGCTATATGTAGCAAAGTGATAGATCCTCTAGTTTTGGATGAGTGGAAAAATGAGGCTGTTGTTATCTTATGCCAATTGGAGATGTATTTTGATCCTCCTTTTTTCGATATCATGGTTCACTTACTTGTCCATCTAGTTAGAGAGATTGAAGAGTGTGGCCCTATTTATTTGAGATGGATGTACCCCATTGAGCGATACATGAAGATTTTTAAAGGGTATACCAAAAACCCATTTCGTCCGGAAGCATCTATTGTGGAGAGGTACATTGCAGAAGAAGCTATCGAGTTTTGCACAGATTACATGTCACAAGTGGAATTTGTAGGGCTTCCTATTAGAGGAAAGGGTACACGAGGTGTAGAGCTGTTATGCGAAACGAGCTGCTTGAAAGCTCGGCTCGGCTCGTTAAGGCTCGTTAAAGCTCGACTCGAATATTAAATGAGCTGAGCTCGAGCTCGACTTGTTGCTCGATTTATTAACGAGCCGGCTCGAACTCGATAACTAAGATTTTTCTTATAATTACATTAGGCTCGTTGGGCTCGGCTTGGCTCGATAGGCTCGTTAGGCTCGTTAGACTCGTTTACGAGTCGAGTCAAGCTCATATCTTTACTCGTTAGTGTTATCGAGCCGAGCTCGGCTCGGCTCGTTAAGAGCTCGAGCCGAGATCGAGCGTCAAGTACTCGAGCTCGTCTTGGCTCGAATAACAGCTCTAACGAGGTGTTAAAGTTGTAACCAAGAGTCGAGATGAGGTGCTTCAAGCACATTTGTACATTTTGAATAACACTGATGATGTTTTTCCCTACTTATCAGCTCACAAGAATCATTTGAAGATAAAGAATCCGAATGAGTGAAAAATGGTTGTTGATCGAACATAATAAGACTTTCTTGAGATGGTTTAAGGAACAAATTTATAGCAGTGCATCTGAAACATTACAATGGCTAGCTTACGGACCCAAATATGATGTCGTAACTTGGAGTGGATATGATATTAATAAGTACTCATTCTATACAAAGTCACAAGATGACAAGAGTATGGTTCAAAATAGTGGAGTTACTCTTCAAGCCGAGTCTATGCACTTTTCAAGCTCAAAAGACAAAAACCCAGTTTTGGCATCGACGAGTTACTATGGAGTTATAGAAGAGATCTGGGAACTTGATTATGTTAAGTTTAGAGTGCCTGTGTTTAAGTGCAAGTGGACTGATAATAATACGGGTGTAGAAACCGATGAGTTAGGATTTACTTTGGTAGATCTTCACAAGGTAGCTTACAAAGACGAGCCTTTTATCATGGCACACCAAGCAAAACAGGTATTATATGTCAACGATCCATGTAATGAAAGATTGTCCGTGGTTATTCCTGGTAGAAGTGTGGATATGAATGAAACTGAAGAATCAACGTTTGACAATTCTGAATTTATTCCCTTGTCAACACGGTTACCCACTATCGTTGAAGAAAATGAAGCTGACGACATACATGCCATTCGAAATGACCACGATGAAGGTTTGTGGGAGAACTATGTTATCTCAAAAGATAAATAAAAATCAGGTACATGAATGACTACATCTAAGTTTTGCATAGATACATATGTCATTTTTGTTCTTATTCTAAGTCTAACCGAATTAATTTATTCTCCTCTTATAAAGTGAGTAGGTGTTCACTTAGAAATCGGTAGATTTTGTACTTACTAATCCAAATGTAGGTAATTAGATGTTAAGTTATAATAAGAGTCAATTTAGACAACTAGGTAATACGTTGTGTTTGACAAGTACTAGTTTTTTGACAAAGAGTTTTTCAAAAAAAAAATATTATTGTTGTGTTTGACAAGTATTATGATCGAACGAAAATAGTGCGCTAAAATCATTGTTAATTATAATGTTTTAATGAATTTTATGTTGACACACTTGGTTATTTTCCATATATTTATATTTTGGATGCAATTTACTTCACTTGGCAATTTGTTGTTTAATTTAGGTGTTTGATGGAGTTTTTAAGCTTAAGGAATAAATTGGATCATCAAACGGAGCAAGCCAAGGTGATTTGGGCTTAAATAAAGAAAATCCCGCGCGACCTTTGGGTGGCCCAGGTCAATTGGCCGACCAGTGCCGTCTGTTATTTAAAATAACCTTACTTGGGGCCCAAGAAACGACTCAAAAATCGCCCAATCAGTTCCACAAGGCAATAAATCGGTCTATATGCTGGAAAAAGGAATTGGAATAGATTTGGGAAGAAAGACTCCAAGGAAATTAAAACTCAAGAAGGAAGGAGTCCCAATTAAAGAAGGAAACTAAGAGATAAGGAATAATTATAAAAGGAGAGGAGGGCTGGAATTAAATTAAACTTCTGGAGCAGTAAATTCACGGCTGAAGAGGAAGATTACACGGCTGGAGCAGAAGAAATCACGAGGGACGACCGAACCGATCTTTCACCGGAGCAACCGAGTCAATTCCGACGTAGAAGAAGAAGACTATACCGTTTGAATTTCTTTCTTCTCATGTCTATCTTTAATTTGCTGTTTTCAAAAGCCAACATGTCCGGCTAATTTTCTATTCTAGTTCTTAGTGAAGTTTGAAACCGTATTTGAATTATTCATGTTTTAATCCCGCAGCGTATTCTCAACTCGAATTCTCTTGAATTACTTTTGTGTTATTGAATTCACGATTATGCCATTTAATTTCTTGATTTGGTTTGGCCAACTAGATTAGGAGTTTTATGTCTTATGCTAGAAATTGAGTTGTAATCCGTAATTGTTGCAATTTTAATTTCACAGGTAGCGAACAATTGATTTTTCCCAATTGGGTAACATAAAATCGAGATCCCTTAAGTCGAGCTTCTGAACTTAATATCTTGCCTATTCCATTATTTTGGTTTTTAATGCATCTAGCGAGCGAGATTTGAAGAGCTTGTTTTGAATCCACCGTATAGATAGGTTTAATTAAAGAGCTTGTTTTAATTGAATAAACTTAAGAAATAATTGGGGTCAACAGAGCTTGTTGTTGGCTTCGGAATAGGAGTTCATGAGATTTGAGAAGGGATAAGCGCTGCATTGAAACTTGAATTAATTCGAAACGGTGGATAACGGAGCTAAGGACTAGATTATTCTTTAATTGATACTTTCGTATTTTATTCCCTTTGCTTATTTTATTTTATTTTAATTTATTTTCCGCAAATTATTTTAGTTAAGATTAGAAACTGAAATTCCCCCTCGTTTTTTATTTTTTTTCTAAAATTATTTAATACTTAATTAGTATAATTGATTTACCGTTCTCCGTGGGATCGACCCTTACTTGCCGATACTACTAGTTAGTAGAAGTAAGCCAAGGAAAAAAATATAAATAACTAATTTTGGCGCGTCACGACAGCGCGGTCATATTAGTTTTTTGACAAAGAGTTTTTCAAAAAAAAATATTACTGTTGTGTTTGACAAGTATTAGTTTTTTGACAAAGAGTTTTTTAGTGAGAGAAGCCTTAGGTACCTTTATTGCATGGCCAAAGGATCTTGTCATTGCCGACTTTATCAAGGTATATTTGTTTCATATTTTAATATTAAATCTAAATAAAAGATATATCTAATGTTTAGCCTAATTACAAAAAATTCCAATTACCTCTCAAGGGATCAAAAACACCTAGATCTGTATTTATCTAAACAAATATCCCCTGTTGAGAGTACAACTCGTAGAATAGGAAAAATGTCAATGTGGTAACTAACTTTGAAAGATTAATGGGTTTTTCTGTAATTAGACTAAGACCTTGGGGTACTTTTTGTAACTTTACCATTAATTCAATACCGTCAAGGAAAGAAAAAAAGATGTAAAATAGTTGGTTTTTACACTGCTTGTCCTCAAGAAACTAGCTGAAAATTTAGAATATATAGAATTTAGAAAATTAAGAATAAAATTTGTAGTAATTTTTAATATTAAAATCTAAATAAAAGATACTTCGTTTACAATTGGTTTTACAGTTGGTTTTTACAGTTTTCATGTTTCTTCAATATGATTTAGGATATTGAGCGACCCGAGCCACCTATGAAACATGCTCGTCAAGATGACCGGTCGAGTGACAGTGACACGTTGAGAGAGTTATTTAGTGTTGCAGCGACTCTCTTTAGTAAGCCGTTACAGGTGCCATGGGATACAGCTTCCTTTGGTTGTGGTGGTGATGACGTTCCCTTGTACATAAGTTACAATGATCTTTTGGAAATCATTCAAGACAAGCAGTGGCTTAGCTGATCGATTATACAGTTTTGGACTTTGTAAGTAATTCTTTACATGCATATTTATGTATTTTTATCAAAAATTCATAGTTTGAAACGTAAATAAGGTAGTAATATTTTGTTTAACAAATTAGGTACTTATCGAAATTGAATGTGGGCACGATGGACGAGGATTTGTATGGATATTTTGATCCTCAATCCATACAAAATATGGGAAATAAGCGAGAGGAGGCCTCCAGATACATCGCTTCGCGTATGTCGGATGCCAGAAAACAGATATACCTTGGAGCTTACCATCATGAGTAAGATCTAACATATTCGCCTCACCACTCTCTTTTTTTCTCTAAAAGACTTAATATTTCTTTCTTGTCTTTGTAGATTATTATATATTAATAATTATGTAAGTAGATGTATTTAGATTGATTATGGAAAAAATAAATATTCCGTTTGTTAATGTAGTGAGCATTGGCAACTTTTGGTCGTTATTCCGGCAAAAACCGAAGTTGTGTGGTTTTGCTCACTACACCGTAAGCCCGACAATCGCATTAAGGCCGTAGTCCAGAAGTAAGTTTTAACTTGTAGCATTTACTTGAAAAATAAATATTATATAAATGAATTTTTTTATTAAATTAAACTAAGATGGATTTTAGCATGGATGAAGTATGTATTGCGATTCTGTGAAAATTACACAATCTATTGGTATATATTTTCTACTTGTTTAATTATTAAATACTACTAACAGAAACTTGGTCATTTAATTTGATAATTAATTTGGCAGTATTAATGTGGGCTGATGTGCTGACAACACACTCAATGTTTTCATTTCATAATACATTATTACTTCTTTTAAACAGTGCCGTGACTGCGTATAAAGTGATGGGGGGTATGCATACAAGTAGATCCAAACAGACGATTACTTGGATATATCCCAAAGTAAGTAATACATTCAATCATATATATATATATATATATATATATTAGCTATATAAGTATATATTATTAAATATTATATATTATATAATTGAGCAATATATTTTTTTTAGTGTAATAAACAAAACGGAGGTTGGGAGTGTGGGTATTACGTCATGCACTGGATGTCGACTATTGTCCGAGCTCGTATTATCGATGGATGGATGGAGGTGATAAACTTTTATTTCAGTTTATTAAATTATTTAAATTAATTTCAGTTTTTTAAATTATTTCAGTTTAAAAGTGATTCGTTTAAGTTGATGAGTTTGTTAATTTATATATATGTTTATATGTACAGATGTTTGATGATGTTGCGGCACTTACTATAGAGAGTATTCGTGCAATTCGAATCGAATGGACAAAACAATTTTTGGAGGTTAGGGACCGTTTATGTGCGTAGACCTTTGACATTTAATTTTGTAAGAATACCATTGTTGTACCTGAACATTCAGTTTCTTTTCTGGTTCATGGTTGTAGGGACATTTACTTACCCGTGAAATTTTCTAGATATCCTTTTGCCCCCAAATTGGTGTTTTGTGCAGGGGTATTCCTAAGACCTGAATCAGTTGTTCTGCATTGCCTTCTGAATGGGGTGCTTCAAGAATTTGGTAATTTATGTGCGAAGCCACAATATGTGATTGATATGTTCTCATTAAATCCTTAAAGGGCAGTTGCTTTTTGATTGATATGTTCTCATTGATTGATATTTTTCGGGCATTGTATTCGTTGTTGTGTTCTTCTTCCTTTTCTCCTTTTACTTGTGCTTGATTTTGCTTGTTGTTGTTTGTTGCCGCTGTACTTGAATTGTGTTGTATTTTTTTTTGTATTGGATAGAATGTTATTGTATTTGATGGTTGGATAAAAGTTATTTAGTTGTATTGGTGAATGGATGAAATAAAGTTGTGTTGTTGAGGTTTTATTTGATGTTTTGTGGTTGGATGCTGTTTTTGGTGTTTAGGATGCTGTTTTATGTGTATGTGTAGCAGGTTGGAAATAAAAAAAACAAACCTGATATTTAAAAAAAAATAAAAAATTAACAGCGGTCCTAAGGAGAAACCGCTGTTAATTTTGCAGTGCAAATTTAAAATGTTTCGTTGAAACTGTTAAATTAACAATGTTTTTAATCGAACATTGTTAAATGTCGATTTAATGATTCCTTTAAAAACCGTATTAAATTTACATCGCAAAATTAACAGTTTCGCCGAATCATTAATTAATAAAGACCATTTTAACAGCGGTTCAGAATTGTTAATGTGGCTTTAGAACCAAGTAGCGCCAGCTTTTGTAGTAGTGATTGCTTATAGAATATTATTGACTTTATCTGTAATAGTGGCATCGACGGAAATGAGCTTTTCTAAGTTGAAGTTGTTAAAATCTTATTTACGAACAATCGTGAGCCAAGATAAATTGAATGGCTTAGCAATTTTATGCATCGAAAGGATATTGCGGAAAATCTTGAATGAAGATACAATTAATGATTTTACTAACAAAAATACTGGACAAAGCCTTCTTCAAGTAATTCATTCATTTTCATTTCATATTGCACAACTATTTTTGTTTTACTTTAGTTCTGTAGGTGTGTTGTAGGTCATCAATTTACACGTACCAACGCTTGAAAGATGGTTGTTTTTTGTACTCTCGTTGTTTACAATTGTTGAGGGTTTTTTTTATGTGGATGGACTTGCTTTGGATTTTCCGAACCGGATGGATAAGCGCAAGAAAACATAGGCTGACGTTTGATGTTCTGAAGAATGAGTTGCTATTGATATTTATATCTTTTGTTATTGATATATATTTCCTTTTACGTTCGCAAATTTTATCGAAGTATTAGAACTAGTTTGTGATTTTTGCAAGGGTTGAGACTACTTTATACTTCTGCTTCTATATGGGTTTCTTGGCAACTTTTCTCGTTGAGTACAAAACTTTGACAAATATTTTCATTAGCAACAGAGTTCTTTGTTTATAATTATGAGTATCGTTTGTTTACTTGCGCTCTTTATCATTTTCGCTATAGTGGGTTGCGTTGCTTTGTATGAGACAACTTATTTAGAAAAACTATTACATTAAGTACTTGTTGAAGTTATATATGGCTATTATAGTGTTAGAATTTTAGCCATTCGTAAATATATATGTTACTCGTAGGTGAGATGTTGAAAGTTCCTGATTGGCAGCTTCTGAATTTAAAATAAAACTGTGTTTTCTGTCTCGGCATTAAATGCAGTCTGCGAATTCTTAGTCGTCAATAAATGCTTTTGTTTTGTACACCTCCAGTCTACAGCGCAATTAATGCAGTCTCCATCCGCATTAAAGGGGTTCACAAGAAATATTTAATTCCCTTGATCATATAAGGGTAATAAATCGAGCTTTTACTATACGAAGTATTTGCACTTTCCCTTATGTGGAGCCGATAGCAAAATACATTGAATCCTCGATGGTTCTTATACTGTAGAAAATGGTTCTTAGTCGCCAATAAATGTTTTTGTACACCTCCAGTCTGCAGCGCAATTAATGTAGTCTCCATTTAATTCCCTTAATCATAACTGTAATAAATCGAGCTTTTATTCCTTTGTGTGAAGATTATTCGGACCGAAACCCTTCCTTTCATCGTTTCCGTCTCGTCGTGTATTCAAGGCAAGTACATGTATTACATTCTGTTATGTGTGTTACGGTTTCGCTATGAATGATGAATTATGATCTATTGGGTGCGTGAGTTATTTGTCCTTCCACCCGGAGCGTTCGACGGGACGTCTGGGGGTCGATACTAAGGGGTACGGCCGCGGAGGTGGACTTGGGTGCGTGTGTGGTTGAACTTCCACCCGAAGCATTCGAGGGGGAGTCTGGGGGCCGATACTAAGGGGTACGGCCGCGGAAGTGGTTTCCCACCCGGAGCGTTCGACGGGACGTCCGGTGGTCGATACTAAGGGGTACGACCACGAGTTACCAGTTGTGAATGTTTGTGATATTGTGATGAATTCTTAAAATGTTTTGAATGCCAATGTGATATTCCGGAATATGGCTTTTCAAATGTTGTCTGAATGAGACGACTGTATAAATCGTATCTGTATATAATGTAGTGTAATTGTGTACTTGCACTAGCTATTCGAATGCTAACCCCTTAAATGGGGGAAATGCGTCTTATGCATTTCAGGTATTGGTCGAGCTGAGGAGCTGGCACGGGATACGCATGCAAATGATGGACCGGCATGATGATGAGGCTCGAGTCTGTATTAGATGTTTTGTTATTATGTCTACTTGGGTGTTGGATATTATTTGGTTTCTTTAATCTTGGTTAAAGTCCCCTGCGTGGGCAATGAACTTGTATTGACTCATACTTCTTGATGTCCAATTAAAATGTTTTGGCCGAGGCACGACCCTATTTTATTATGATTATTATGTCTTATGAGAATTATGTGTGAATTTTGTGTCATGTGTTAGTCTGGTAGAACTTGTGAAGGTTTTACGGCGTGTAACGTCCCTTGAGTAAATTTGGGGTGTTACAAAATCAACAAGAATAATGCCAATTCAAACAATAATGTATTGATTTAAAATAAAACTGTTTTTTCTGTCTCAGCATTAAATGCAGTGTGCACCTTCACTCCGCAGCGCAATTAATGCAGTCTCCATCCGCATTAAAGGCGTTCACAAGAAATGTTTAATTCCCTTAATCATAAGGGTAATAAATCGAGCTTTTACTATAGGAAGTATTTGCACTTTCCCTTATGTGGAGCCGATAGCAAAATACTTTGAATCCTCGATGGTTCTTATATTGTAGAAAATGATTCTTAGTCGTCAATAAATGTTTTTGTACACCTCCAGTCTGCAGCGCAATTAATGCAGTCTCCATTTAATTCCCTTAATCATAACTGTAATAAATCGAGCTTTTATTCCCTTGTGTGGAGCCGATAGCAAAATACTTTGAATCCTCGATCGTCCTCATATTGTAGAAAATGTTTCATTTGCTACGACCTCCGATCACTGTAAGATGCTGAGGTGGTTTTCACTTATCAAAATTCGATGAGAATTCTTCCAATAATTTTCCCATAATAACAAAATTCAACTATAGGTTCTAAAATTTTCAATTTAGGCCATAAAGTGAACGACTCACGTGTATGTTCCAAATGATGGGAAAACTCACATGAGTTGAAGCAGAATTCATCGGAAACCAGTATACACGAACCCATCTCCCAGATCGCCTCAATTGATTCCTTACCTGAAGCTCGAAACCATGAACCTCCACCCGCTTGCATCGCCAAACCGACGTCTTACCTCCGCCGCTTCGGCTACAATTGGTGTGTGTGTGTGTTGTGCGGGGTTTTGTGGGTGCACGCTGTGTAAATTTTTATGTGTTTGAATTCCGGAATGAGGGAGATGAAACGAGAAGGTGACCTCTGGACATGAGGGTTGGACCTTAGGGGATGAAATGGGTTCTCTTTTCTTAAGGGCCATACCCTTGCCAATTTGAGTAATTCATTTTAGCTCTGATCCTCTAACTATAATTCGACTCCTTAATCCATTTCGTTATTAATTAATATTAATATTCAATTAATTATTTATAAATTATTATCAAATTATTTGTAGATAATAGCTTAAATTATGAGGCGTAAGGTCATTCATTACAGTGTATTGATCAAGTTAAGATTATGCATATTTAAGATGGTGAAATATAACTCAAATATTTTATGCTCAAGTTCATATGTGTAATTGTTCAATAATGCTATGATTTCAAAATACTACGATTTGCCTATCGGCACCTTATTATGCTTCAATGTTATATATGTATATATATTAGTCATAAAATATAAAACTATTTATTGATAAAAGATTTATAACTATATACACATTAAAATATAACTTATTATATATATATATATAATACGGTAAAATCCTCCATACGGTAAATCACACTCACAAACAAAGAGATATTATCATCAACAAAAAACCACAACCATCAATTCGGCCTTAATAAGAACAATCTAATAGAACCTCCAAAAATGTCCAACTAGAGGTGTAGGGATATGTTACCTTTAAACGATGAAAGGGGAAGATAGATGATTGAATCGCGATATAATCTCCAAATAGAAAGAAAAAGATAAATTTATTTCCCAGTCTCTACGATGAAATTACGCAAGACTCTGGTAAAATCGCACCAAAGGTGAGTGAATATCGAGAGAGAGGGTGAAATGTGTCTTATTTATACTGCTCGAAACATGGCGCAGAAAACGGTGCATTCAGCGCCGTGTTGGTCGTCATATTCAATTAACTCATGGATACCTGAACAACATGGCGCAAGGACACAGCGTGACGAGTCGCGTGTACAGTGTTGTGTTTGACCATGGCGCATCACCCGACATATCTTGTGCATCTGTCTTGACTCTGTCTCAATTTGAAGTACAGAGAGCTTTGAGCGACCCGCGTGATCACCCAACACTCGAACCGACACTCGGCAGCACCATTTGACAAACTACGCACAACACGACACTAACTCGGTCGTGTTTATTGCCGTTTTGTTCAGGTTTGGTCCAGGAAAATTCCACGATACAATACGACGCTCCCAAAATTCGAAGAATCTGACATGACAACATTATGACATGTTGAACCAGAATATCAACCATCATCATTCAAGCACTAAGACAAATTCAACAATAGACAGAATCCCAAAACGAAACGAGACAGGAAGACAAAAGATTGTGAATCAACAATTGCTCGATAAACCTATCGAGACTAATCATTATAAACAGTCATATCTAGGGCTGTGAACGAACGTAAAGGTTCGATTCGATTCGTCATATTCGGCTCGAAATAATTCGGTTCGATGTTCGATTCGGTGATTAACGAGCCTAGCTGAACGTTTATTTTTGCTATTCGGTGAATCGAGCCGAATAGCTCGAACATGTTCGGCTCGGCCATTTTTTTTTTTTTTTTTTGGGAAAATTATATATATAAATTAATATATTATACATATTCATATTAATTGTATACACTAGTCCAGAACTCCAGATCCAAAGCTCAAGCCCATTTCATGATTTATGGGAAAATTGAATAATATTGTAGATTTTATCTAACACAAGCCGAACATGTTCGAACTGTTCGAAAACATTAGCACCGGTTGAATCGAACGTTAATGCTAAAAAAACCCTTCGAACTCGAGCCGAATAACAAAAGTAAAAGCTCGGCTCTTTCTAGCCGAATCGAACCTAAGGTTCTAATAAGTTCGAGCCGAGTCGAACCCAGTGAAGGTTCGGTACTGTTCGGCTCATTTACAACCCGAGTCATATCAATTACAATGATGGATCAATAAGTGAACACCGGCGAGTCGAGAACAAGCAAAATGCACCGAAAATACACAATAAATTGGAAAAATAAAGTAAGATTAATATGGGCGGACCTTCGTTGGCCGGCTATTTTTTTAATATCATTTTTTGGGTGCAGCCGCCAACAAATCTCCATCGACGGCCAGCTTCTTTTTTGTTCTACGGCCAGCCTATCGGCCTGCTTTCCTACGGGGCCGCCATCGACAACAGGGTAACATGACTTTTTTCTAGTAAGGTAATATGATATTGTATTAATTTAGTCCAATTATGATATTGTCACCGTGCCATTATGGCACGAGACATCCACAAGCTTTTAAAGAAGGGCTAGTGGTGTTTGGTAAACGAGTAGTGGATAATTTTTAGTTTGTGAAGGAATATTTACGACACCTAATAAAACAAGCTTTTATCGAAGAATTTAACATATTTAACTTTAAAATATTATTTATTTATTCTATTATTTCAACATTTAGTTTATGTACCGAATTCATATATCAAACAGCTACTTTGACAGCTACCTCTAACATCTACTAATTGAAAGTTAACAACTATTCAATAGCCACTGTAACAACTAACAACTAGTTTTGTCGAGCAAACCCTTTATGTGATCATTGGTTCCGTTCACTATAAAAAAAAAACAATTTTTACCGACGCCAAATACCGTTGGTAAAACAGAAAATGGCATCGGTAATTGATTTACCGATGCCATTATCGACGGCAATCTGCCGTTGGAAAAACGCTCGACGGTAATTTTTTACCGACGCCTCTATTTACCGACGCCATTTTTGGCGTTGTTAAAGTAAAAAAATCTAAAAAAGTCAGGTCAGGACTCAGGCTGGTCACGTCCAGACTCATGCGGGGCTCAGACGGGTCACGTCCGGGATCAAGCGGATCAGGTTTGGGCTCAGGCGGGTCCGGTCCGATCTTCATTCAATTCCAAATGGCTACGTAAGATTTTGGTATATAAACAACACAATACACTACTATTTTCCCGATGTGGGATAGTATAAAAAGTATACCAACGCCATTTCGGCGTCGGTAAATACTGACGTCGGTAAACGGCGTCGTTAATTGTAAAAAAAATAAAAAAATTACCAACGCCGAAATGAAGTAATTAAATAAATACGAAAATATACTCAATAAAAAAAGAGTAATTAAACAAATACGAAAACAGAAAAAAAAAATGAAATGGATTTTTTTTCTAAAAAAAAAAGAACTTCATATTTAGTTATTTTGTTTTCTCTTATTCTTTATTTTGTTTTATGTTGTGCGGCGATTTATACGCCTCGACGGCGATCGGTATAAAGGCCGAGCGACCGAGTTCACGACCAAATGAGCTACGGCGACCTTGTCAGAACGAAGGTAACAGTCCACCTTCGAGTATCTATCGACCGACTCCCAAGGTGATCGCCTTTTGGCACCTAGCGATCGACTCTGGTGCCGACCAAGGACGACCGTCCTGCGCCACGAACAAGGCCATCGTTCGTCAAAGTCTACGAAGACCAGATCACGAAGCAAGCACCCTTGTGCAGATCCGCGAAAGGCGTCGCAGAACATGGATCGTTGACTCCAGCCCATAGGCAGCTGTCAGTGACAAGGACGGCCTCACCTACCGACAAACCCACCGAAAGGTCCTAAGTAGGGCCTCCCAAGACGGCGACACGGACGCGTGTTGGCCTCTCATTGGTTCGCACTTCTGGCAGCCAGCAACTACTGCGGATTTTAAGGAGACCAACCTATGTGCTAAAGACGATCGCCCGCTTATTATAATACAGCAAAGACGATCGCCCAGCTACTCCTAGATCGATAAATAGAGAACCTCCAGCAACTGGAAAAAGGCTCCTGGCCAAAAATATGTTGGAAAATACGTTCACGAAAGTTCACAACTCTCTCCTCTCGGGCTTTCTCTATTGAACCCATTTAGGATTTCTCTCTCAGCACCTCTTCACCAAAAGACGGTCGGCAGAGGCAAGAATTCCCTACAGTTCAGGTTTGAAGCGATTCAAAAGTCCTGGAGCTCAGACATTCAGCTAATACACACTGTGAGAGACCGTCGATTTCTCACAGTCTTCACAGCACTCCATCGTTGTTACAAGAACTCACAGAGCATCATATCTAGTTCTTCCGGCAATCTTCACGCTCAATAGCTAAGATAACTAGGGTCTTTACACACATTCTAATTGTACTCTAACATTAATATTTGTACCCCCAAGTATTTATATTAATAATATCTCGTGAGAGCATTCAAGCCCAGGACTAATAACCCCGGCAAATCTTGTGTTATTTACTTTCGCCACGGACGTGCTATCGCATTTGTTTGTTACTCGCCCATTCCAGCAATATCATCTCCGGATAATATTTTGGGTAACAACAACTTGTAACACCCCGAGATATTCAAGGTGTATTACAGTGTCGTGGACCCCTACATGGGACCCACCAGGCTAGACGCAACTTACCACAGTAGAAACACACATTGTCCAGTTGAAAATCAAATAACACGCCCGGTACAACCGGCGGAATAATCAACAATGGCAAACATAAATAACTTCCACGAATACAAAACATAATCCGAAGAGAAAAGCCTAAGTACTCGCGAGTACAATCTATAAGTTTCAAAAGTAGACAACAACCATATCGAATGGAAACAACGGAAATGAAAAGACTCAATGCACATGTCAACGACCCTGGCCGGCATCCTCGTATTGTCCCAGCGCTCGCTCGTCCGGATGATTATAACCTGAAATCCATAACTAGAATTTCCCCACGACGGGTCCCCAAAGGGGTTAGCAATTACGTTAGTACAAGTAATCAAGGCAAACCAATCGCTTACACATTTCATAGTACATGCACCAAACAGTCACAATCAATTTGCTTAGGACCGGGACGAAGCCACGAATCCCACCCGAGGCCTCTAAGGATCCTCCCGGGCTGGCCATATTCATAAAACAGATCAAGCACACACGTCACCTAGGACCGGGACGAAGCCACGAATCCCACCCGAGGCCTCTAAGGACCCTCCCGGGCTGGCTGCGAAATATATTCATGAATCCAGGACGAAGCCATAGATTCCCTTGAGGCCCCGTCGGACCCTCCTGAGGTGAGTAAAGCACACACAATATACATTACCATTTCACGTTAAGCATAAAGGTTTCCAAAGATACTTGCCTTGAATAATTGACGACGCAACGAACGGAAAGGAAAGTCACTGATGAACGCTAGGAACCAACGAAACTGAACCTAATGATTCGAAGAATACAATCACAACCATTTCTAAACAAATACAGGAACGGAATACACCCGAAAACCCGCCTACGATTCATGTATATTCGTATATAAACAACAACGAGGGCGGACCACAACCAAACCCTCTCGATTCCGCAAAACCATGAAAATATATCATGAATCTGTAGAAAAACTAATGATATCAACAAGATTAATTATATTCATCATGGATTAACCAACAAAACGGGACGAATCGGACGAAAATCCCAAAACCCCCAAATTATCCAAAAGTAGGGTTCTAAGAGATTTACCTTGGATTAGGATGAAAGACTCGCGTTGATGTTGTTATTATACACCAAGAACTCAAAGAAGATGATGGTTGAGATGATTGGAAAACGCTATGAACATGACTCAGGGCCGGGGGTAACGCCAAACGGTATGCTAACCCACCAACTCGCTCGAGAATCTCGAAGGGTCCAATAAATCTCGGACTCAACTTCCCCTTCTTCCCGAAACGAAAAACTCCTCTCGTCGGAGACACCTTTAGCAAAACGTGGTCTCCCACCTCGAATTCCAAAGGTCGACGACGGACGACGGCATACGACTTCTGTCGACTTTGGGCGGTCAACATCCGTTCTCGAATCAAATCCACCTTCCGCCTCGTCTCTAAAATAATATCCGGAGCTAGAAGGAGGGCATCTACCTTCATTTTTATTCCGACCGTTTCGAAGAACACTCACTGTTCTCCGGAGCATATACCTGAAGAAACACTCACTGTTCTTCAGAGAAAAATCTTCAGATTCATGACGTCTCCCACCATGTCGAAGAGAGCCACTCTCCGATCTGCCAGACGCCTGACTCCGGCCCAGTCCGAGCCCCAGCCGATGACAGAGGGAAGCCGCGGAAATGCGAGACTCTCGATCCCACACCCGATGGATGGCCCCAGCCTTTCGCTCGACCAGTTCCAAACCACGGAACAGATCGAGGAGGCTATGGCCATCCTAAGGGAGCGACGGAGAGCATACGCGGTTCCCGCTATCACTCCCTCGTCCATCCACTGCACGGGCAAATAGAAGTTCAAGGGGTTATTGGTCGAGCGATCGTCCGAAAGCCCCGATTCACGAGAAAAGGCTCTCGCAAGGCGGGATGGCTCCATATTAATCCGCTTAGGAAGCGATCCATCATGGCGATCGGGGCATTCTGGCCCCAACCTCGAGACGACGGAATCCGAGTCCGTCACTAGGAGTTCGGCCTACCCAACTCCGAACCAATTACAGGTCAGCCGTCTGGCCACCATCCGCCAAAGAATCGAGCCACGCGGCAAGGAAATCATCGACAGCGGAGCCAGGGGGTCAGTACTTGATCGCCTCGGCTCCCGCTCCGAGCGCCTAGCCGCGAGCAGCCAGGCCGCGGTAATGGCCGCTATGCAGCATCAGCTCGACGAGATGAAAGCGCTCTTGGATACTGGGGCAAGCGCCAGTAGAAAGATCGTGCAACCAAGGATCGTGCCTCCCAAAACACCTCTATACGAAGGGAGATCGGACCTCGAGACCCACCTAAGCAAGTTCGGGATTTACATGACCGGGTGTGGGGCATCAGACGTGACCAAGTTCCGAGTATTCCCGTTAACATTGGGCGAGCTGGCCCACAGGTGGTACGTCTCACTACCACCGCGATCGATCATCTCCTTTGAGAAACTGGCGAGTGACTTCACGTCATACTTCGCCACCAAGGTCTCCAGACCAGAAGGCCTCCACCGCATGATGAAAATCAGGCAGGGGGAAGACGAATCCGATGCAGATTACATCGACATGGTGGATGAAATAATCCTCACCGGCGAGCCCATCAGCGACGAGCTCGCTCTCTACTCGGTCTTAGGGGGATTCTACGATCATTCTCCCATGTTTAGGCACCTGACGAAGGACATCCCCCCAACCTACGTGATCTTCCGTGCTAAGGCTGCCGACTTTCTGGCCAGGCAGAGGCTGCTCACCCTCCGCCTAGGCGAGGGAACGCCACCTCCCGTCCGAAAGACGGCGATCGCCAAAACCAAAAAGGCGATCGCCAACCCACCCGGTGATCTCAAGGCCTTCGAGGATGTGGAAGCCCATCTCCGCCACAAGTTCAACCGAACTCCGACCCACATTTTTTACGCCATCAAGGGGCGCGAACCGCTAAACAAGCCAAAGGCAATAAGAGACAATGGTCATCTAGACCACAATCAATATTGTGCTTACCACAAGAGTGCCGGCAACAACACCAACCAATGCCGTGACCTCCTCAAAAAACTCTGGAGATTGTTCGAGGAGGGCAAGTTGGACAGACTATTGGCTTAGTCGGAGCCCCATCGACCTCCCGATACGGTCGCCAGAGTCGAACGCGAACAGGCCGGGAAGACTCAAACGAGTCGACCCCTCGATCAACCTCGGCGACCGGATCCACATGCTTTAATCAAGAGGAGGGAACTTCGGAAGTCTCTCCCCGATTCCCACCTCATCGAACCAAAGGCTACTGCCTGAGCGAACGCTTCGAAAAAGAGGATGACTCGCTCGCCCTCTAAAGTTCGTCATTTGACATGATGGACCTAGACAGCGATTGCCTCCCCTAGCACAACGTATACCGTCGAGGATCGTCATCTGAAATGATGGTACGAGGTAGAAAAGTGCCGCCATGGTCGCGAAAATCAATGAAACCGACTATCCGTCCATGCAAGGTTCCTTTGGGCTTCGATCGCTCGCCCTTCGTTTAAACACGAGGCGGGAGTAGCCGAAGGACCCTCCAAAATAAATCAGAGGATGACTCACTCTCCCTCTAAAGTTCGTCTTCAACATAAAGAACCTAGGCAAGCGATCGCCTCCCCTTACACAACGTATACCGTCGAGGTTCATCATCTGTCATGATGGTCCGAGGTAGAAGAGTGTTGACATGGCTGTGGAGGGCGATGGAACCGTTCTATGTGACCATGCAAGGTCCCTTTGGGCCACGATCGCTCGCCCTTCATTTAAATACGAGGCGGGCATAGTCGAAGGGCCCTCTAAAATAGATCTGTTGACACGTTCGCCCGCCCTCAAAGGTCCATCACTTAACATGGTGGATCTTTCCCGTACAATGCGACGCGTCCCTCCCCCCGTCACAACGTATACCGTCGAAGATCGCCATCTAACATGGCGGTCCGAAGTAGAAAAGTGCTAACAGGTCGCGGTCGTGGAGTCGATTAATCCGATGATGCCCCACGCAAGGACTCCTCCAGACCAAGACCGCACGCCCTTCGTTTAAATACGAGGCGAGGCGCAGCCTACAGAGGACCCTCACAATTAAGTGAGTCGCGAGAACTTAGCCATCAGACGGAATGTCGCTCGCGCACAAGACATGGTCGTAGAGGTCGGTTCCATCGAACTCCACGATCGTGCATGGTTTCTCAAGACCGAGATGGACGGCCTTTCTCGATGAGTCTGCAAAATTGAAGACCGCTCACTCAACGATTTATTTTCGTCCCCTTACTTTCACTAATTGAACAAAAACAAGGGGGAAGGGCGGAGCTATACATACGACGATCGTCCCTATTCAGTTACATACGGAGATCGACATTTTTCAGATGTATGTGCCGCGATCGATTTTGTTGTAAAAGTTATCTATATGAGTTTATCAATTCACTTGAAGCTGTACACGCAACAATCTCTCCTCACACATTTGTATAAAGTTATGCAAAGACTCAGAAAAGCAATCATTCGAGCAATAAATCGAAGAAGCAAAACTTTCATTTCATTACTTGGAATGTCAAAGTACATACACGGTCGCCCGTAGGTCTAAGTACAACAAAGCTACAAAAATTATAAGGCAAAAACAAAAACAAAAGAGACGAGAGACCTCAGGCTACCCCTGCCTGGCCTTCACCTTCGACCACTGGATCGGCCCGCGATCCCTCGCCGGCTTCCGGAGCTGCCTCCCCGTCCTCCGGGGAATTTGGATGAACGAGATTTTCAGGAGTCGGGTACCAGCTTAGGTCTACGCCGATTTCCGAGAGGTCCGAGATCGGCACAGAGAAGGCAGGATGAAGAGGATGATCCAACGCGTATGCCTTGAAGTTTTCATCCAGAGGGCCGACCTCCAACCCTCCTTTCTTAGCGGCGCGAAGCGAGTCAGCGAACGCCATGTAATAGGCAAACTCGTTGACAAACTCCGCGTTGAGAAATGGATTGGCCTCGGTCGCCTCCAGCTTTCCCTTCAACTCCGCAACCGCCTGTTGCACACTCTGAAGCTCGGACTCCTTAGCAGCCGTCTCTCCCCTCGATGATGCAAGCTCGCTAGTCAGCCGAGCGACAGTTACCTTCAGCTGATCGGCTTCCTTCTGAGCAGCGGCATGCGACCGACGGGCGTCTGTCATCTGATCCTGAAGTCGGTCAACCGTCGCCCGGGCTCTCTCAGAATCCTGTCTCGCCACCTCAAGATCCTGACTTGCCTGCTTAGCCGCATCCAAGGAGTCCTTCTCCATAGCCACGATCCTGTCGGCAAACTCGGAGTTCTATTTCCGAGCGGCCTCGAGGTCCGCCTGAAGACGGGAAGTAGAAGGACGCCCTTCGAACTCCTTCACATCCTGGGCAGCCATCGTCGCCGCCGAGAGAGAGAGAGAGAGAGAGCGAAAGCAGCCTGCATCGTGTTCCCGGATCGCTGGCGAGCGATCGCATCCAAGTCGGTCGTTCAGGCCTTCGGCAAAGCAGAAACAGCCCGGTTGACTTATAGCGGGACATCACATGCCTAGTGAGGAGACTGGCTCGTGAGGAAATCCAATACCAGCGGCGGGCATGCCGGGTTAGTGCTGCGGATCCTGCATCAAGAATAGAAGGGTTAGCACATCTCCTACGCAAGGGACAAAACTCAGCGAAACAAACAAAGTTTACCTCTCAGCTTTCTCGGGGTCGCGACCAAAGTACGGTTTCCCGCGAGGGGTCTCGGCCTCGGTAATCTCCATGGCTTGCAAGAAAGCCGATGAAGGCGTAGGCTCATCCGCCAAGGGGACCGCGGAGAGAGGAGGCGCGGCGATCGACGGCTCACCAACAGGGGCAGAGACTGGGGGCTCCCCCGACCTCTGTCGCTTGCGGTTCTACCGGAGTCCCTCCTCCCGAACCTCCTCCTCCACTGCGATCGGCTCTACATGAGGCCTCACCTCCGGAATAAGAGGTAGCGCCACCGGAGGAACCCTACTCGACTTCTTCTAGCGCAGGCGACTCAAAACTCCGGGGTTCGATATGGAAATCTCTGGCGGAGGCTCCAGGAAGCGAGGGAAACGGACCTCTGCAATAAGAAAAGATCAAACAACGGTCAGACACATTCTTCAAACATGACGATCGCCAAGCAAAAGGAGATCGTATAAATCCATACCTAGGACTGAAAGGTGTCGCGAAAAGCGGAATAACCGAGCAGACAACCAACGACTCTCTTTGTTAATCCGGCGAGCATCTAAATCGTCGTCCGGAAGACGGCGTATCCATTCCCAGACGACCAGAAAATCGAAAGGTAGCTCCTCAGCCGTCGGAATATGGAAACCTGCAAAAGGATGACCAAATTAGATCAGTTCAGAACATATCCAAACAAAGGGAGAGTCAGAACCCCTACCAGATTCCTCTCCCAAAAGCTAGTGGGAATATCCAGCTCGCCCGTGGGATTGTCGCTCGCTGATGCCTTTCATGCACCGCCGACCCAGAACCATTTCGCCGGATCGCCCCGCACCTTGTTCGGAACCCCAAGGATCACCCGACCGGAACGGCCTTGGATATGATAGCCGCCGACAGACCCCTTCTGAACCGTCAGATTGAATAAGTGGTTCATATCCGATGGCGAGGGATGGCGGTACAGCCGGTGACCGCCGAACAAGGTGAGGGCACAGACGATCTGGAGCGAGGCGTTCGGCGTTAGCTGAAGCGGCGCCACATTCCAAGCGGCCAGCAAATGGGAGACGGAAAACGACAGAGGGAACAACAGCCCGGCCTCCATTATCGCCTCATTCACGGCGACCATACCCTCCGGGGGTTGGTCAGCTCGCTCGTTCTAGGCCGGCACGAAAAGATCCACATCTGAAGGGATATGGTACCTCGCCCTCCAGACGGCCAGGTCCTTCCTGGTAGCCGAGCTCCTTATCTGGCCGAGGGACCACTGAGAGCGCTGCGCTGCCCGAAACAGCGACCGCTTCGCCGACTGATAGGGATGGGCGATCGAGTACTCCCGATAATCGAACTTGGGGCACGGATCGGCCAACCTCTCCATGATTTCTACGAAGGCCAAATAGGCTTGGCCAAAGGCACTATGCTGCTCCCAATATGCCCTCACTACCAAATCCTTCTCCGCCAGCAAATGTTTCTGCTCATCCGCCGCCACCCTAGCAGCGTCAGCCTCGTTAAATAGTGCCTCGACTTCCGCGGGATTAATACCGGCGCGGATAGCCTCAGCGGCCGTCTCCATATGAAATTCCGCGGAGGATCCTCCCCGGACAATCAAAGTCCCAGCGGCAGAGGTGATGTCCATTCCAGACGATGAAGGTACTCCAGACATTCTCAAGAAAAGAAGAGGAGAAAAGGAGTATTTCTTACCGAACGGTTGAGTCGATCGGCAGGCAAAAGCTTCAGAAAATTTTCAACTATCTTCTTCTCCGGTGAAATCGCATAAGGTTCTTAACACTATAGCCCAGCCCCTTTTTATAGGAGAAGACAGGGGCTTATGTGCAATTAAGGAGAATTTCAGGGGCCGAAGTGCAACCGTCGCAATTAATGCCTCCCTTGAAACCCGCGTACGCGTCGTTTCAAGGACACGCCAGACGAGGAGTCATAACCGACCGTCGGTCTCCCCCAACAGGAACCCGATACGTGCCCTGGAGACTTTTCCACGACCGCTATCACTTCCCGCTCATTTCAGCGACCGACCTGGTCGTCCATATTCAAAACTAATCCGCTCCAAGATGATCGCCCGCTCCGAAAAATGCTGAGTCACTCGTCAAAGTTAAGAGATCGCCAGTAGAACCACCTCACCCCACGTCTCCAACATCGGAGCAAGCTGGGGGACAATTGTTGGGCGGCGATTTATATGCCTCGACGGCGATCGGTATAAGGGCCGAGCGACCGAGTTCACGACCAAATGAGCTACGGCGACCTTGTCAGAACGAAGGTAACAGTCCACCTTCGAGTATCTATCGACCGACTCCCAAGGCGATCGCCTTTTGGCACCTAGCTATCGACTCTGGTGCCGACCAAGGACGGTCGTCCTGCGCCACAAACAAGGCCATCGTTCGTCAAAGTCTACGAAGACCAGATCACGGAGCAAGCACCTCTGTGCAGATCCGCGAAATGCGCCGCAGAACATGGATCGTTGACTCCAGCCCATAGGCAGCTGTCAGTGACAAGGACGGCCTCACCTACCGACAGACTCGCCGAAAGGTCCTAAGTAGGGCCTCCCAAGACGGCGACACGGACGCGTGTTGGCCTCTCATTGGTTCGCACTTCTGGCAGCCATCAACTACTGCGGATTTTAAGGAGACCAACCCATGTGCTAAATACGATCGCCCGCTTATTATAATACAGCAAAGACGATCGCCCAGCTACTCCTAGATCAATAAATAGAGAACCTCCAGCAACTGGAAAAAGGCTCCTGGCCGAAAATACGTTGGAAAATATGTTCACGAAAGTTTACAACTCTCTCCTCTCGGGCTTTCTCTATTGAACCCATTTAGGATTTCTCTCTCAGCACCTCTTCACCAAAAGACGGTCGGTAGAGGCAAGAATTCCCTACAGTTCAGATTTGAAGAGATTCACAAGTCCTGGAGCTCAGACATTCAGCTAATACACACTGTGAGAGACCGTCGATTTCTCACAGTCGTCACAGCACTCCATCGTTGTTACAAGAACTCACAGAGCATCATATCTGGTTCTTCCGGCAATCTTCACGCTCAATAGCTAAGATAACTTGGGTCTTTACACACATTGTAATTGTACTCTAACATTAATATTTGTACCCCCAAGTATTTGTATTAATAATATCTCGCGAGAGCATTCAAGCCCGGGACTAACAACCCCGGCAAATCTTGTGTTATTTACTTTCCCCACGGACGTGCTCTCGCATTTGTTTGTTACTCGACCATTTCAGCAATATCATCTCCGGATAATATTTTGGGTAACAATATTTTATATTTTTAAAAAATTAAAAAATATTAAATTAAAAAAATACGAAGGAAAGAAAACAATGAAATGGAATTTTTTTGCACCCACCTGCTAAAAGTGGGATTTAGTAGACCCCTTTTAGAAATTCTAAAAATATACTCAATAAGAAGTCAATAAATTAGTCCAAATGGAAAAAAAGAAAAAGATTTGCAAATTATTCCATGTCCGACCCTTTATTATAGTGGATCTTTTTTTTCCTTCGGCAATCATTTACATTGGCGTGTTTTTCTTTATTCGTGGAGATTGAAATAATTACTCCTAGATATAATTTTTGAAACATAATTACAACTAGGTATAAGTTTTATTTTTTGCATTACTATTAAGTACAAAACATGATGCAAAATACCCTACAACTCAAGTTAGTTAACATGTACTATATTATAATGTTAAAAATTAAAAACAATATTATTAATAATAAATAATAATTAAGGTTCAGTAGTTGCCAACAAACATTGCACTATTACAGTCACTACTCTTTCTGTCTGCCACCCTCATCTTTATTTTTCACATCTGATGAAAAAGCCCCGCAAGAGAGTCTGAGAGAGAGCGAGTGAAAAAATACAGATTCTTGATTCTTCGGTCGCGTTCTCATTTTGAGGTATTTCTCCCACAAAAAGTCGACGTTAGAGAGGAGATATTTTGCTTGAAAGGTACTATTCATGGATTCTACTTTTGCTCAATTTTTGTTTAATTTTTATTCGATTGATCGAGGTTTTGGATTTGAATGTGTAGATCCGGAGATCAGTCGTTTGGTGTTGAAAACAGAGTATTGGGGGCGTGTTTTAGATGTCCTTTTTTATTTGGGTTCGTTCCAACCTACGAATGTAGGTAACATGCTCGACGAAATACTTGCGTGAATTTCTTGCATTTGAATACAACAAATCGAGGGACAGAGCAAGTTAACTTTGTTGTTGTATGAACATATGATGACTGGAGAAGAATACACGTACCTTTTTATTGGATTTTGGTTTCCTTCTTTTGGATTTAATTGGATTTGATTTTTGTTTTTTTATTTTTTGGTCCATTTGGGATTGGGGGTTCATAAATTAGTGCACCGGTTCATGTATTAGTGTACAGGTGCATGCATGAGTGTATATTTTTTAGAACAGGTGCATGCACTAGTGCATATCAGAAGACTGAAAACGGACGTCTGCAACAAATTTTCTAGAAAGACGAAGAAAGTGAAGGTCTGTAATAGATTTTTAAATTCAAATTTGAAGATCAAGATGAAGATGAAGGACAACGAAGAAGACGAAATATGAAGATGAAGGACAAAGAAAGTGTTTGTCAATTTCAAATATGTAATTTCTAATTTTATTCTAGATATGTAAAATTTAAATTTCAAATGAATAAATTAAAATTTCAAATGAAAATAACAAAAAAGACTGCAGAAGGGTAAAGTTGTCATACCAAATACAATTTTGTACCTAGTAGTAATGTTTTTGTACCTAGTAATAATGTCATTTTAAAGTTTGTATCCAGTAGTAATACATGCTTCTACTTTGTCCCTAATTGTAATCCACTCTAGTTTATTCTGTTTCTAGAATATACTATTATTTAATTAAGTACACGATGTTTTGTTGGAACTCGCGACTTGATTGGTCGGATTACAGAATGAAAAATTTTATGAATACATTTGAAATTTATTAAAGTAAAAAATATCATATGAAGGAAAATCTGAAAAATGGAACAGAGTATGAAATAATTGACTTCTTCTCCCATTATTAAAGTTTGCTAAGAAAATTATACTTATGTAAAACAATATGTTTTAAATAAATCTATGAAAAATGAAAAAAAAAATAAATGAATCATTTTTTAAACTTTATGTGAATATTTATTAAAATGAAAAATATGATAATTGTAAGAAATTCTTTCAAAATGAATTATGCGGCCGCTTGGTGGCCTATGCGTTGGCGAAGCAGTCGGCAGACCTCCAACGACAGCAATTCTATTTCATTATGTCGGCTTTCGTTGATAGTCTTTTTTTGGGTGGGGGGTGGGGGGTGTCCGCTGCCGACTGACCCCGGGGAGCCGACATATTTTTTTAGTAAGATAATATAGTAATTTGATTATCAAAACCCAATTATGGTACCACCACCATATTATTATGACACGAATTATCTCTAGTTATGATCAAACACGACCACCGACCAATCAATCCACGAGTTTGAGAGCCCGAGCAAGTCAGGATGAACTTGCCTGAGTGTGTATTTTTTTTTATTAAAACTATATATATTGTAAATGTAAAAGATGTTGAAGTATAGGATTTCCTAGGGCAGTCGAACGGTTTCTGGTTAATCGGACTGAAAAAATCGGCTAATCGGAGCCATTTTAGCCCCAAAGTTGGAACCGCAAGCCGAATCGTTTTATATATTTGGTTAACCGGAACTGCAACGAACTAAACCGGTTTCGGTTCGGTTAGTCCGAAAATCATTTTTTTTAGAATTTATTTTTTAAAAACATGTTTACATTTTACAAATTCAGAGATTCTAACCAGATGGTGGTGGGCCTGGACCGCCTGATGGCAGACACGGCGGCATCAGAGGGGCGCAGGTTCGGTTCGATTCCGATTTTAATCGAGAATCGAGAATCATTTAGATAGCCCTAGAATCCCCCTTCTATTCTCTCTCTATATATACCCCCACTTTCATTTACATACATGATACAACCAACATCATATATCTATCTTGCACGTATAATTTTCGTTTCTTTTTTTTTTGCTTTTGGTTGCTCCCTTAATTCTAATGGATAACCACAACCAAACTAAAGAGAAAGGTACGTATTTTGTTTTTGTGTCCCATCATATCATACGAGAGATTTTGCACTTTTGGTTCTAATAATCGTGTGATCTTTGATATTTGGTCATAGTATTTCTGTGTATTAGTTATATTTGGTATTTGTTATTCGCTTCAACCTACAAGTTAAGATAAAAGGGTAATTCTAAATAATCGTTCTTGTGATTTAATAAATCTCATTTTCAAAAATTAGAATAATCATAATTGCTATATTTTGGTTTATTCCCCTAATTTTAGATTGTGTCCTAATAGAAAAAAAAATCCCCAACATGTCATTAGTTTGTTGTATGTGCTGCAGCATCACTTTTGCCACCATCCGCCGTGTACATGGATAAAGAATTGAAGCCTTGGTTCTAATCACGACATTTTTTATTAACCGATAACACCAATTTAAACCTATTTGTACAACTAAAAGTTATTAAAAAGACTAATAATAATAATAATTACATGTTACCATTTGGGAGGAGGAGCATTTACAAAATATAAATATGTTCTCTTACAAATTGAAATTCTAAATATAAGAGTATTTTTTTTACTAATAATTATATATAAAACTAAAAATAATTGAAATCGTTTAGCCCAATACTATTTAAGTTACTACGTTTGTCTTTTATAAGTGTGTTCATTTTGAAATTTTAGTTCATTACTCAAAAAGTGCATTTTTCACTTTTAAAAATAACTTACCATCAATTCATTATATTTTATCTTCACTTTATCAATAATTTTCCACTCATCTACATGCTTATGTAACGTGTAATAAAACCTGTGGCCAAGATATTATCTCCAACCCTGTTTCAAAATATCATCTCTATGCTAATTCGTTTCGAAGGTACTATCCCTCAACTCTGCCCTGCATCCCCATTTTATACGGCTTTCCATCCCATCCATCATTCCCGCTTCAGACCTATCCCCATTTTATACGGGTAAATATATCTTTATTATTATTACTTTGTAAGGAATTTGATTTTTCAAAAGAAAAAGCAAAAATATAATATAATATCTTATAATGTTTATAAGTATAATCAAGGACGAGTAGTTAATCAAAGTAAATGTAAAGTTATATGAAGTCATAAAATTAGAATGTACGAGGCATTATCCAACCCGTGCGATGCACGGTTTTTGGTTGAATATCTACGTATTTTGTACGTAATGTTGGGGCAGAAGGTTGAATGAGCAGATGTCAGAATTTAAATGTCTTTTAGAAAAGTTTATATGTTTTTTTTATTGTTATTGTCCTTTTATTTTAGTCTATGTAATTAGTTATATGAAATGAGGCTTTACTAACTCGTATGTTGCTCCAGGGTTGTTTTTGGTTTATTCAACCTGTGCGATGCACCGATTGTATCTAAGATTTTATAGCTAAAATTTAACCATCTTGTAATTTATACTATCATTTAAAAGTTCATTTTAATCACCTTGTGTATTAGAAGGTGCATTTGCATTGTGATGTTTATCATAACTTTTGTATTTAAATTAGTTTATTTACATTAAAAGTTACAATTAAAATAGTCTCTTCATATGTAATTCCACCCCAATAATTGCTGCCGTTTACAAAGTGATGTTTCTCTCCCCAAAATACCCTTTTGCAATCTCTTTGCTAAAACCAAAAATTAATAAATGAAAATATGAAATTATGATAATAAAAATTAATAAATGAGACAACTGTTTCGTCTTACAGAACCTCCAAATACGGCCCGCCCATCTTTTGAAGTTAGGTATAATTATAATTTTTAAATCTTTTTTATGTATTTTGTTAGATTCTTTTATATTATATATTTAAATAAGTGACATAAATCCCCCTTCCACATTAAATTAAGGGGGATAAGTTTTATATAGTATAAATGTATATTTCATATATAGTATAAAAAGTAAATAATGTAACATATAAACATGTTGGGAAAAACACACAATATCGTCACAACGAAAAATGCGGAACCTCGTTTGACAACTTTATCAATCTTCAATTGCAACTTTGAGGTTACCGACGAGTATAGTAAATCAAATACAACTCGACAAATGATATCAAAAACGATAAACAACGAGACACAATTTTTAGCGTGGAAAATTCATCAAGACGAGAGTAAAAACTACGGGACCGAAGCCGCTTAAATCCACTATCACCAATTCACAATACACGATTCGTCCCTAGTACAAACTAGAGGTATACAACAATAATCTTCAAATACTTGGTAATAAATGATCTTCAAGTATTTGGAATACACAACAACAACAAGATTAAGAAAGAAATACACCGTAAATAGCTTACATAAAAAGCTAACAAAATACCCGAACTTCCGGACTCAAAACCTCGATCTATTCCGGTAAAAAGATTTGACCAATCGCTACCAAGTTCTTGTCAAAATATCATGACAATCCAATCGATACAACTCCGGGAAATCGAACAAGTATAATCTCTTTCTTTTCTTTCTCTTGTATTTCTCTCGTGTTTCTCTCTCAAAAATGGTGGGTGATGTTCAAATGAAGCCGCAGCACAAGAAACAAAGCTAAACGGAAATCCAAAAGTTGAATTGACTCCGTATGCCGCGGCCCGGACAGTGTGTGCCGCGGCACACTCAAGGAATTGGCCAGTTTAATGTGCCGCGGAAGGCTTTGTGCCGCATCCCGGGGTCCAGGAGGTTGATCTGTTCTGTTGCAAAGTGGTGTGCCGCGGCACACTGCCTCCTGTTGTAATACCCGTAATTTCGATTTCTCGTAATTTCTTTTTTTTTCCGGCGGAAGTCCATTTTGACGACTCGCTCATGACCGTTTCGTCATTCTGAGAATGATTAATTCTACACTTTTTGAGATCCGAGTTCGTTTCGGTGCCGTTTTGTTGAGTTCCGTGCTTTTTAGCGACTTTTCCGCACTTGAGTTCGATTCTTGCGAATCTCGTTCAAAACTGCTGTTTCGAGTTTCCCGTAAGTCCGTTTAACTTTGTTAGACGTGTTGTGAACTTCGGTTTGGTTATTCGATCACGTATCGTGATTTTCGGGCGTTTTGGGCCATTTTCGTAATTTCCCAAAGTTTGAGGCAATTACTTCCCGTTGTCGAATTTCGAGCCTTCGGGTGCTCGGAATCGTGTGTTCTCTTAGTGCTTGAATTCGTCTTTGCGAGTACTTCGTAACCGTATCTTCGATTCGTATTCAGGTTCGGGTTTCGGGGTCGTTCGGGCCGTCGGAGTTGGCCCCGGCCGAGTCATGGCCCGGCGATGCAGGCCCAGTCGGCCTTTGGCGAGTTACGGCCGGTAGTGCTCGGCGATTACGTGCGTAAGGCTGATTACGTCGTAAGGCCTGGCCGTGCGTCGTAACGTTTCCGGCATTTCTAAGCGTGAGTTCGGCCATGGCGATTCGTCACGCAAGCCATGGCCGACACGTCGTAAAGGCGGCCCGTGGCTGCCTATATAAGGCCAACAGACATTTTCTTCAGCCATTTTCTCACTCGTTTTCTTCCCTTCTGCGGCTGGAGCTTGATTAATCACGGAGGCATGTTGTTATACAATGAATCCATGAAGTTTTGAGGTTCATATCATCAATCATCCGTCCTATAACATCCTTTGATCGAGCGAATCAGGTCAAATTTTCTAGAAATCAAATTTTGGGGATTTTGGGTATTTTGTTCGATTTCGTCCGTTTAATCCGATTTAACTTAGGATTGTGATGGATTGATGATTATTTAGATGTATTATATCATTTCATTTATTATTCCATGGTTGGATCGTATCGATTCGTTGTTTTGGTCGAGTTCTTGATCGACGCCTTGAAGGTGTCGGGTAGAATGTCATAGAGGGGTTTTCGGACGTTCTACGATTATTATTCCTCGTATGATCGTTGATTTATTAATTATATGTTATTAGGGTCGAGTTTCTTGCGAAGAAATCGAGTTGAACCCTTCCGTTCGTTGTCGTCTTCCTTTTCGATAGCATCAGGCATTTCGAAGCTTTTCGGTTGAGCCGTGTTCGTCGGAATACTTGCGTGCCGATTTCGAGGAAAGTACCTTGTCCATACAATTCTTGTTTTATGGATATGATAATTAGTGATCGTCTCCTTGTGTTTATTTGATCGTTTGAATTTCACTTTCAAAGATTCGGTTTAGCCTTGTTAAAGGCTTGCTTTCAAAATGCGTGTGTTTTGTGAATGGTGTGATTTGAGAATGACTATGTGAACTCTATGGATATGTTTGGTGTTGATGTTGCACTTGGTATTGCGTGTGGACGTATATTATTTCATATCGGTGCGTTGTGGGTTGACGTGGTGTTTTGCTAAGTGTTGATGCCTCTGGGTGAATTGTTTGAATATGTATCTTGTATTGTGCTGTGTGTGAATGTATGGATATGGGAGGGGCCTACGGTGGCACATGGCATGCGATGATGTGGCCAGGATGCAACAAGCGATTGGTCCAACCGTGAGAGCCTAATAAAAACTACGGTGGCACATGGCATGCGATCATGTGGCCAGGATGCAACAAGTGATTGATCCAACCGTGAGCGCCAAAGATAATCTACGGTGGCACATGGCATGCGATCATGTGGCCAGGATGCAACAAGTGAATGATCCAACCGTGAGATGTTGTGACTTGTGTTTCGCTAGCCAGCTAGGGAGGGTCCTTTGAGGCCTCGAGTGGGATTTGTGGCTTCGTCCCGGTCCTAGGCGATGCGTGTGTGTGATTTGTTTCGCTAGCCAGCTCGGGAGGGTCCTTCGAGGCCTCGAGTGGGATTTGTGGCTTCGTCCCGGTCCTAGGCGATGCGCGTGCGCGATTATGTTTTGTTGATTTTTATGTCCGTCGAGGACACGTGATGTTGGGCTCTGGCCCTGTGAATTGTTGTCGGTTTTCTATTTGCGAAAACAAAACCTTTGGGCTGTGACCCCTGTTGATTTTGGAAAGATAAGGATTCGGTAATCCTAAATTGTTTTCTATTAAAACTCTCGATGGCATTTTAAACTGTTTTACAAATTGTTTCCCTTTATTTGTGATCTTTCGGTTTTGGAATGTTTTACCCAAACTCTTGCCTCGGGAAGTACTTTTCGTTACGTTTGGATCTTTGAGGATTCCTGGTTATTGTTATTCGTGGAATGTGATTTGTATGGCTCGTATTTGCACTTTGTTCTTGCACTAGCAAAACAGTGGAGTTTTGCTAACCCCCGAGTATTCGGGAGGTGGATGTCTGTTTTTGCATTCAGGTTTGGGAGCATAACACAGGGTCGGCACGAAGGATGACGAAAGATGAACGATACTAATCACACGAGGACCCGTTTGATGTTATATTGGTTTAGTTGTATTTTATTTCCGCTGCAGTATTCTTTCCCCGTTGTATGGGAGTGTGTTGTATTCGACCCCTGCGTGGGCATGTATTGTAATTGAGTTGTATGTTTTTATTAAAAGGCCAGATCGGTCTACTGAGTCTTTTTAGCCTTAAAGGCATTTTCGAGTTGTTCGTTTGTTGTTACCAGCCTGGTAGATCCTTGAGGAAAGGTTCTACGGCGTGTAATATCCCTGAGCGGATTGGGGGTGTTACATAAATGGTATCAGAGCTTAGGTTGTGGAAACCTAGGCTGTCGGGTTTAGTGATGTCTGTTGAGTTTTGTCTCGTCGGATTTTGTCTGACTGAGTCGTGTCGCGACGCGTCGTCTGAGTTGGTTGGTCGTGATTAGTATCGTGGGGCGATCATCATCTTCGTGCGACCTGTGGATGTAAGTCTCCCTTCTTTGTGTTTGTGCCTCGTCTTATGCGAGTTACAGGTATTATGAGTTAATTGACGGAATCCTCTTATGGATTTTGATTTCGTGATATGTGGTTATTTGATTCTCATATTTCGTTCATATGAGGAGTAATGTTGCTGGATTGTGCATGTTGGACTGTATTTCTTTTATCCGTTGTGTGAGTTCTTTTGTAATGGCTTTCGGTATTTTACCGACTGAGTTTTATTTCGAAAACCAATTCCCTTAACCGAGTTTTTGGCATTATGGCCTTGATCATTTTGCCGGGTACGACCGTAAGTGCTGAGTTACGGCCATAAGTCCCTGTCGGTTACGTCCGTAACCCTGTCGGCCATATATAGGCCAGGGAACGGCCAGACCTTCATTTTACCCCATTTCATCACCCAGGTAACGGTTGGCAATGGGAAAAATCGAGGAGTGGGGTTTTTGGTCGATTCCACTCAATTTCTAGGCGTTTTGAAGATTCTTGTCGATTATATCAACATCAAATCCTTGTTATTCTTCGGATCGATGTAATCTCTTGAAATCTCCTAAAGTTGGCTTTCGGGATTTCTTCTTGATTTTCGTTGTTCGTTGGAATTTGATGAGTCGGTTGATGTTATTGAACATTGTTAATCGTGTTCTATGGGGTGTATATCCAAATTTTGAGTTTGTTAAACTCGATTAGTGATTCGAGTGTTCTTGGGAGTCATCGAACATTGAGTGTTCGATTAAATGTCCCAATGAGTTTTCCTTCGTTAGTTTGTTGTGATTTCCGTTGTTATTGGTCTGGATTCTCGTTGTAATCGTATCTTCGTTATTTTACCGGAGGATTGTAGGTGTTCGAGGTTTCCCTGTTGAGTCGTGTTCGTCGGAGTGTTCGGTATCGATTATCGAGGCAAATATCTTGTTATATAACTTGTGTCTTGTGATTAGAAATCATGTGTTGTGTTTTGATGGTTGGTTTACCTTTGAAAATGTGGTTCGTGTGAATTGGTTATGTATTACCCGTTGTATGGGAATTGCGATGACTACGTTATTTGAGTATATGTATTGTGTATCGTGTTTTGTGGGCAGGAATGTGATAATCGTATTCGCTTGGTTGTACACATGGTTGTGCAATGTATTGTGTATTGATTATGAGCTATGTTGGTCGTGTGCCGTTAATGATGATGACTTGCGTTTTGAGATTGTGTTGCGCGTATTGATCATGAGTTATGTTGGTTGTGTGTCATTGATTGATGATGGTTGTTGTGATTGTTGGTATTGTGTTATGCACGCGTGATGCGTGATTATGTGGTGATCAATGTGATTGATTGGCCGTGCTCATTGTTGAAGAAATGTGAACGTGAATGTTATGTGTGGTAGTGCTAAGTTCACTCGTGTGGGTTCGACGGGACCTTCGAGGATTCATGGCAGACGACCAGGGGATCGGAACTTAGTATGTGGTGTTGTAGTCAAATCGTGCGGGTCTGACGAGGCCTACGATGACACATGACGGAGGATCATGGGGTTAGGACACAGTACGTCCAACCGTGTGGGCTCGACGGGGCCTACGGTGACTCGTGACGATAGATCACGGAGTCGAGGATTGACATTTGTGATTGTTGTGTTTTGTTAAGACCGTGCGGGTTGTTGAACCTACGGTGACTCGTGACGGAAGATCACGGAGTCGAGGATTGATATTTATGATTGTTGTGTTTTGTTAAGACCGTGCGGGTTGTTCACCTACGGTGACTTATGACGGTGGATCACGGAGTCGGAATGTGCATTTTGATAAACAAAGTGTTTGAAAATAAAGTTTTACGAAATGGAACTATTGGGCTGAGACCCGAGCGATTGTGGGATTATTTTTGGATTGTAAAATATTGACTATAAAATGGGACTTGGGATTGAGACCCTAATATTTGACAAGGGTTTGACAAACCTAGGACTTGAGTTCCTAGAGGTTTTTGATAAACTTAGGACATGAGTTCCTAAAAGATTTACGTTTTCGAGGATTCCCTACAGCATTTCTTTTTTTTTTTTAAAGACTCCACTTGTGTTAGTTTCTAAATTCTTAAAACTTCTAGGGAATGCATGAATGGTTGTTCATTGTGATTGGTAATGTGTGGTTGCTTGATTTATGATTGATGATTGCTTGTCACATATTGTATGGTTTGATACTTGCACTAGTAAAACAGTGGAGTTTTACTAACCCCCGAGTAAACGGGGGGTGGATGTCTGTTTTGCGTCCAGGTACATGCAGGTTCAGGGGAGCAGTCACATGATTGGCATAGGAGGATGACGAGTTGCGATACTAATCAATAGTTGAGAGTTGTTCGAGTTTGGTTGTATTGTCAGAGTTGATTTCTGTCTTCCGCTGTATTGTGTTTCGATCCCTGTGCGCGTAATGTTGTTTGAGTCAGTTCTGTTGGTTGAGTTGTGTGACCTCATCGGTCTGTGTATTTACGTGTAAGTGACCTTAACGGTCTGTATTATTTTATTGTTTGTCCCTGTCCGGGCAAACATTTGGTCGTTTTGTAAGGTTTAGCCTGGTAGATCCTCATGAAAAGGGCTCTACGGCGTGTAATATTCCCATATGGTTTTGGGGGTGTTACATAAGTGTGTCTCAAAGAAATCAAGAACTATGTTCCGAGTGATATAAAATCATGAATGAGTTCAAAAATCCGAAGATCATGACCAAGACAACAAGAATTTCATAATCGATTCATCATCCTCGGATTAAATCGAAGAACCAAGGAGAAACCCCCAAAATTCAAGAACTAGGGTTTTAAGAAGATAATACCTTGATTTGAGCAAAGGAGATGATTAGATGTTGTTAAACACCTATAAATCCACTCCAAGATGAAGCTTGATGAAGAAGATCGCTCAAAATCGCCTTTGGAGCTCACTCTCGTCGGAAAGGGATGAAGAAGGGTGAGAAATGACGATTAAATACTGCTATCCAGTATTTATACTGGACAGTTTATTAGCGCGCGCTAAACACCCTGCATTAGCAAGCGCTAACAGGGTCAACGACCCAGAATATACCGCCAAAAACACAGTTAGCGTGCGCTAGCTAATATGCGTAGCGTGCGCTAACGAGTCATGAATCCAGTCCAGTGGCTCCTGGACTGGTTTGCACCTAACAGGTAGCGTGTGCTAGAAAGAAGAATTAGCGTGCGCTAAGCAGTCGATAGCGTGCGCTAGCTACCAACCTTAGCGTGCGCTAACGAGACTCTAGTTCCACTCCAGTAGCTTCTGGATTGCCTCTGGACTGCCAGTTAGCGTGCGCTACACATCCGGTAGCGTGCGCTAACAATGGCACAGTAGCGCACGCTACACCACAAGCGGTAGCGTGCGCTACACTGAAATGAGTCAAAAACTCATGAAATGATCTAGAATGGAAATCAAACACGTGTCAACTCATGACACGATCATACGTGGCACAACATTCCAAAGAGATGGACAACTCCAATCTGATAATCCGCAGAAAAACTCAATAAATCTGGAACGAAGATCTCGGATATTACATTCTACCTCTCTTAAAAAAAGTTTCGGCTCCGAAACTTAAAACATAAAATGATCAGCGCAAAGCAATCTCCGACAACAAAAATCAAAACGATAACAAAACGCAACGAATGAAAATCAATATGGTTGACCAACCCGAACAGTACGTCAGTCAGAACGCAAGATAAACGCTGAGCAAATACAAAATTCCACCACCCGAGGGTCGGAAGATCGACAATGAAGCTAATTTCCCGAACTTAAGAAAATTACGAAGTGATCTGAACGCTCAAAAGTCACAATACAGGAGCAACAAAAATCAGATAACCAACGATCGAACCACAACGATCGAGACAATAACGGCCGAACAATCAAAATCAAATAGCAACTCAGAAGTTCGCACCACGACTCGAGACAATAGGTGGTGCGGTAAAGACGACAAGATATGCATTTATATAAGATTCATACAGATGGAGCCAAATTCGGAAAAAGTCACAACGACAAACGGATTAATCCGAAACATTACCACAACTCGTTCGATCAACAAAACAAAAGATAGGACAAGTTCAGAAAATATCAACGAACATAAACGAGTCGATGGAGTTGAAAATACAGAAGTTCAAAGATCCAATTCACTTCTAATAAAAGAAGTTTATCCCCGAAATTCGAAACAACAAGGCAATGAGATAACACAACATACAACTGGTAGACTACACTCTTAGGGACTCCTCGGAGTCAATCCTGACATTGGTGTTCACGTCTGAGCCTTGGAAGACTCGGTGACTAACTCGCAAAACTGAACTCGGTGTCCCACGAGTCCGCACTTGTAACATGTTACTGGCGGAAAAGGACAATGTGCACGAACATGCCCCGACATATTGCAGTTGAAACACCTCCTGGCCTTACCAGGAGACAATGCTGACGATTTTGTACTCTCAGTCCCACGCATCGAGCGATGGAGCTTTACAGTAGAAAGGCTACGATGCTGTAATCCAGAAACGCAAACTCCTGTACTGTCCGTAAGATCAACGGACATCTTCCGCTTTTTCGACTAGTGTACACGCTTCGACGATAACGAAGCTAGCTCGTAAGCCAAGGCTCAATCCTGGTAATTTCACAGCGAAGTGGAAGTAAGTTCTGACATATACAGGCGAATCTCCGGCTTTATCCTTCTGTCAAAATGAAGGATCTTCTCTTCTTCGGTCCTCACCTGATCTCGCACATAACTGAGTTGTTTGTTGTAGTCGATGATGGCCTGTGATACAGATATATCTTGCGGTTCTGCCAAATAAAATTCACGAATTCTCTGATCTCTAATCAGTTTCGGACAGAACTCAGCTTTAATAAATGCCTGGAACTCCGCCCACGTGACATCACGATCACGAGGTTTAACAGCTTCCCACCAATTAGCAGCATCGTTGTCAAGAAGGTACTGAGCGATAGGTACCTTCCGCTCTTCGGGACAACCGACGGCCTCGAATATCTTTCCCAACTGGAAAAGCCAACCGTCCCAGCCCAATGCATCCGCAGCACCAGCGAAACGAGGGGGATTCACACGAACTACCTCTCGAAGCCATTGATTACACCGACGTTCCGAGTCGCGTCAGTGTTGCGTTGAACAGTCTGGGTCAACTGAGTCATCTGTGCTGCTATTTGTTGCAATATAGAAGCAACACCAATACCAATATCATTCCCGACAATATTCTATCGATCACGCATCTGATCCCCGTGGCCATCAGTACCACGGTTACGACCACGACCTCTGCCCCTCTGCATACTAACAAGCAACAACCTAATGCAACGAAAATCACATGATCACACATAGAATCCATTCATAGATGATAGACTGCAAAATTGACCTGACGGCAAAATGCAGTCCTAAAACTTTGCCTAGCCAGAAAGCGCGCTCCATAACAAAAGATGGTGTGCGCTAACTGTGCAAGTTTGGCAACACAATCATACTCACCTACCAACGGTGCTAGACCGGATGTTACAAACAAACAACAGCGTACAAATCCAAATGCCAACGGTTCACATAATTATAACATCACACAAATAACCGTCGGAGGTTGATTAACATTCAAAATCGAATTTCCACCTCTCGGTCAAGAAAACTATCTCAATGAGTGCATACCGAACGGCTCAGCGTTCACACCACCACTTATACACAACTCGGAGCATTACAGCTGAAATAACAAAAACATCACCTTTTTAATGAAATGCATGGAACCGAATAGTTAAAAGAGGGAGTCACGTTTCAAGTAAGTTTTTGGTAGACCTCATTTGAGTTTTAAAACAATACAAAAATGGATATAAAATATAAGTAGTATGAATTCTCAAAATTTTCGGCCTCGAGGTCGTCACACGAAAATCAAACTTTTCCTTTCTTGAAGGATGTTTTAAAATAAAATTTTACGTGACTTCTCAAAACATTCAAAACTTTAAAGTATCAAGTTGATAAACCTTCTTAGTGTAACCACACCAAAACATTACTCTTGTAAAAACGATTTATACAAGGATAATATATATACATATATACATATACACCGGCAAATTACAAAAAATCAAACAAACATGGAGTACGTATTCATGATTCACATTTAACTCCTCATTATAACACAAATATCACACAAGCTCGTGCAACACGAGGCACAACAATATAGTGGGGAGACTTACATCCACAGATCGCACGAAGATGATGGCTGCACCTTGATACTAATCACGACCGACCTCCACACGACGCATCGCGACACGACTCAGTCAGACAAAGTCTGACAAAACAAGACTCGACAATACATAACTCGACCCGACAGCCTAGGTTTCCGCAACCTAAGCTCCGATACCATATTCTGTAACACCCCCAAAACATTTGGGAATATTACAGCGCCGTAGACCCTCTCCGTGAGGATCTACCAGGCGAAATACAGAAAAACACGATAAACAATACATGCCAACATGGCTAAAGACGAACCATTAGACCGATTTGGTCTTCTACCACGACACAACATATTAAACATACATAACTCATACCCATGCAAGGATTGTAATACATCAAGATACTCATAAAACGGGAAGGCTACACAACGGAGAGCCAAACAATGAGACTCTACCAAAATACTGAACGACTGGTCTTTATGTGATTAGTATCATCGTCTTCCATCATCCTTCGTACCGATTCTGTGATTCGCTCCCCAGCAACCTGCAAGTACCTGGACGCAATGCAGACATCCACCCCCCGATTACTCGGGGGTTAGCAAAACTCCACTGTTTTGCTAGTACAAGTATAAAGTGCAAATACGAGCTATACACAACATACTCCAGGAGTATAAAAATTTAATTACCTCCACAATTCAACTCAATGAAAGACTTCCCGAGATATTACATTAGATAAAATAGTTCAAACCATAAAAAGTTGGAATGGGACATGTAGACGCTTTGAAAAGCATTTTAAAATTCACGGGAGTTTTTGGAAAGACGTTTAGGACTAATGAATCCTCAATTTATCAAAACCCACATAGGGACACAGCCTCAAGTATGCTTTTCAAAAGATGCAAATCCGGTCACAAAACACGAGTCTACGACCCAAACATCAACATCACATACTCGAGTGAATAACCCAAAGGTCAAACTCGATACACACCCAAACCACAATGCACGAAAAACAATCACAGGGCCCACGTCCTTATGCCCAAAACCTCACAATCAAGAAACGAGTCACATACGACACTTATATTGATGCCATTCTAGCCAAGTACCAAGACCTTACGTATGACATAGCTCACACCGAGAATGAAAGTGTTATGATATTCCGGACATATCACAATTATCGAAACAACAACGTGCCATAATTATCATCACAAAACAACCTCCAGAGTTGTACTGGCACTGTGTCATCAATCAATACAATATCATCTGCGAACATCATACACCACGGAACGTCATTTTGAATTTCTCTTGTTGCGGCAACCGGTGCTACTTCTTCCAAACCCAAATGGGGAAAGATGAAAAAGCAGGTTGGCCAGAAGCAAGTGGCAACTCTCAAGGTGAAAAGCAAGGTTCCTCATTCCGAGGCGAACAAAAAGCCAAAGGGAAAGTGCTACAATTGCGGTCAGAAAGGACATTTTAAAGCGGACTGCCCTGCTCTTAAGAAAGGTATGTCTCGTGCACTAGTAGTCATAACATGTTTGGCAGCTTGTTCTTCCACTTCATGGATAGTTGATTCAGGCTCCACTGATCATATTTGCTTTGACTCGCATGGTTTTCAGGTAACCAAGCAGCTTAGTGCGGGCGAGATTACCATCAACTGGGCGATTATTCCAGGCTTATGGCTGTTGCAGTGGGAGTCGTGTAGTTGAAGATTAATGATAAATTATTAGTCCTCAATAATGTATTATTAGTACCAGATTTTAGAATGAATTTAATTTCAGTTTCTAAATTAAAATGCGATGGTTATTTAGTTTCTTTTGATGATGATGCTATTATTTAGAAAAGAATCGGTGAATATATTTGCAAAGGTATTTTTAATGATGGACTGTATGTCATTGATACTGCATAAATTCCCATGCACAAATCACTTAACTTTTTGTCTAAACCTAAAAAGAGAAAAGAGCCTTCAAGCATAAACCAAACATATCTGTGGCATTTAGGGTTAGGGCATGTAAACCTTAGGAGAATTCAAAGATTAGTAGATGATGGCCCATTGGAAGATCTCAAAATCGAGCATCAGCGACCAGCCGGGTCGTTGCAGTCGCTTCCTATTCCAGAATGGAAATAGGAAGATATTTCGATGGACTTCATCACGAGCTTACCGAGATCAAAGTCTGGTATGAATATAGTTTAGGTGAGTGTGGATCGTCTGACCAAGTCGGCACACTTTTTGGGCAGCAAGGATACTTGGGGTCCAGAAAAGTTGGCTCGTGTGTTTATTGCACAGATTGTGAGGCTTCACGGTACTCCGAAGTCTATTGTTTCGGATCGTGATGGCCGTTTTGTATCGCACTTTTGGCAGGCAGTACATAAGGCATTGGGTACTCGTTTGCGTCTGAGTACTCATCCTCAGACGGGTGGGCAGTCGGAGCGCACTATCCAGGCACTTGAGGATATGTTGCGTGCCTGTGCTCTCGATTGGAGCAGTGATTGGGAGGAGCATTTTCCATTGATCGAGTTCACGTACAACAATAGTTGGCACACATCGATCAAGATGGCACCGTCTGAGGCGCTTTATGGGCGGCGATGTCGATCGCCTATTTGTTGGAACGAGGCATCCGACTTGGTCGGGACCGAACCAGATATCGCTTTGGAGAAGAGGAAGAAGGTGGAATTGATTCGGGAGAGGATGTTGATTTCTCAGAGTCGACAGAAATCCTATGCTGACGTTCGTCGTCGATCTTTGGAATTCGAGGTAGGAGACCATGTTTTGCTAAAGGTGTCGCCGACAAGGGGAGTTTTCCGCTTCGGAAAGAAGGCAAAGTTGAGTCCGAGATTTATTGGGGCCTTTGAGATTCTAGAGAGGGTCGGCGAGTTGGCGTATCGCTTGGCGTTGCCCCCAGCCTTGAGTCACGTCCATAGCGTTTTCCATGTTTCCCAGTTGAGGAAATATGTTCCGGATCCTAGTCATGTCATCGACTATGACGAGATTGATATCGCTGAGATATTACCTTCGAGGAGCGTTCCTTGAAGATCTTGGAGCACCGTGAGAAGCGACTGAGGTATAAGACCATTCCATTAGTCAAGGTGCAGTGGTCGAGACATGGTGTCGATGAGGCAACTTGGAAAATTGAGGATATCATGCGTGTTAGGTACCCCGAGTTGTTTGTTTCTTAACTATGGATATGGATTCACATATGTCACTTTTATTCACAACATGATACATAACGTGCTTCGGCTAAATGGGCATAAGTTGCCCATCGGTAAAATTTTGCCAGATCCTGAAGAAAAATGTCAAAGTAAACACTGAAAACAAAAATAACATGTTGCAATCACTACTAAAAAATACCTACAATAGATTCACAAAAATGTGAAGCTAAAAAAGTTGACTGTGAAACTTTTGTGCTTTACCTTCACATATGTGACGCTAATATGTGAAGCTAAAGAAGCTGACGCTAAAGAAGCTTTAGCTTCAATATTTGACCGGTGAAGCTAAAGAATTGAACTTTAGCGTCAACAATGTGAAGCTAAAGTGAATGTAAAATAATTGCCCTAACTACATTAGCTTCACATGGGTGAAGCTAAAGCCAACGCAGGGAATATTATTTTTTAAGCTTTGGCGTCACATGTGTGACGCCGAAGAAGTCCAACAATTTTAAATATTATATCTTTAGCGTCACATGTGTGACGCCAAAGAAGCCCAGTAATTTTAAATATTATATTTTTAGCGTCACATGTGTGACGCCAAAGAAAGTCCAGCAATTTTAATTATTATATCTTTGGCGTCAGATGTATGACGCCAAAGAAAGTCCAATAATTTTAATTATTATATCTTTGGCGTCAGATGTATGACGCCAAAGAAAGTCCATCAATTATAAATAATATATCTTTAGACATACGTGACGCTAAAAATATTCGTTTAAAATAAAAATGTACGATCATGCTCATTCCATGGTACGTATAAATTCTGTCAACGTTTTATTATATAATATATGTTGGCTTCAATTATGTGTCATCATCAATATTGTTAATGTTTTATGTTAACGCATAGGCGAGTGATGCTGCGTCGGAGATGTACCAAAGACCGGCATGTGAGAGGGATGTAATATCCGCATTTTTTTCTTTTTCCGGTATTTTCATTTTTGGTGTATTTTTCATTTTTAGCGACTCTCTTGTAACCGTTTCGACATTTTGAATCTATTCATTCTTGGAGTTTCTCCATTTGGACGAGTTTCGGAGATGTTTCGATATTATTACGTATTTTATCATGTATTGTTGCATGAACATTCGATTCTCGTAGAACCCGCTCGATTTTGTGATTTCTTTGGTTGCACGAGTTCGTGTGGTTGAGTAGTTCGTGTTGTGAGTTTCGGTTTATTGATCCGACGTCGTGTCGTGATTTTCAGACGTTTAGGCCGTTTTGTAATTTCCAAGTTTAGGGAATTTTACTTTCCTTGTCGTTTCCCGGATCCCTCGGTAGTCGGAATTGTATTTTCCTTCAGCGCTTAGCTTCGTTGTCGTGATTATTTCATGTTTACACTTCTTGAATCTGTCCTGGTGTTGCGTCTCGTTTTCGGACCGCCCGTTGCAGCTAACTTCGTTCAGCAGTGTTGAACTGCTGCATGCATAACATGTGTTATGCATGCTTTCTTGCGCGTGCTATCAGCACCTTCATAACGTACTTTACGGCTCATCGCTAACGTACGTTATGGCCTTCAGCAGACTGGACAGATTGTTCTGTCTGAACCATTACGTACGTTAACTCTTTATGTTACGTACGTAAAGTCCTAGTAGCGTACGCTAAACTCTCCGGCGTAGTGTACGCTATCGAGCCCTGCGTTGTTGGACAGTGAGTTTACCCAGACTCTTACGTACGTAAAGGCGTTGATGTTACGTACGTAAGCCTCTTGTAGCGTACGCTAATTCACCGGATGTAGCGTACGCTAACGATCTCAGCGTTTTAGGGCAGACTGTTCTGCCCAGTCATTACGTACGCTAATGCTGAGTGTTAACGTACGTAATGAGCACTACGTACGTTAACCAGCTTATTTAATATATGCTGAACGGTGAATACAATGAATGAATATGAATGATGAATGATTATTAATGAGTGAAAAATTACTGAGTGACAATTTACTGAATGATAATGAATGAATTTACAACCGGGTATTACACCCGGTGTCATACCTGTACAACACCGGTGTTGTAGGCCGGATACATATGACCCCGGTGTCACATATAACACGCCACGACTTTGTTCTTCAGTCAAGACCAGTTCTTCATGTCAAGAACCAGTTCTGTATGTCAAGAACTGTCATAGCAATTTTCACTACGCCATAAGTGCTCATAGGCAATGCTTTTAGCTAGTGTTGCCACCAAAGCGTTTCAATAGATTGTTGATTTTTGATCTTTTGAAACACTACTAAAATAGTATTGCACTAGATATACATTTGGTGTTGCAAGATGAAAATGGTGTTGCGCGACGTGCAACACCTGTGATGGTGTTGCGTTATATCTACTTTTTAATAATTTTTTCAAGTTATTGTAAAAACAAACACAATGAAATGAAATTTAAATTTTGATAATTTTTAACTCTTAAAGTTTGATATATAGCATATGATAAATTTGATTTAAATTATTTATATCTAATATAAATACTTATCATATTTTTTAATATTGTAATTAAAAATTATAAAAAAATTTATAATTTTAAAGTTTAAAATATTATCAATATATATAATGAAATTTAAATTAATGTTTTGTTTTCAAAGTTTGATATATAATATAATATAAATTATAACATATATATATATTAAATTATTTAATATAAATTTTAAATTACAAAAAATAATACAATCCTTTTTTAAAATACTTATATAGTGTTTAATTAGGAAGCGCTATGTAAGAGTACACTTACATGGTTTTTTTAGAAAACGTTGTGGTAGGTTCCGTATTTTAAGTAATATTTCCTTAATTCTCGATCCGTCAATTAAAAAGGTATGTTGAACTTTTTATTTTGGATTTGATTTGAAAGATTAAATTCTTTTTTTGTTTAGATCTGAACGATTGCTCAAGGGTTTCATAATTTTTTTTGCTAAGTGTATTTTGCTCGTGTGGTTATATTATGTTATCTATTTTGTTATAATATTTTGCCCCAACTCAGCCCGTTATAACATTTTTATTATCCCAGTCCGAATTGAGATTATTAATCTCCCTTTGTCAGGACCGTCCGATCTCCCCCTTATCACCCCTAACCCTACTCCCTCTTCTCACCGCCTCTCTCATACTCTCCTCGTCTCTCTCTCTCTCTCTCTCTCTCTCTCTCTCTCTCTCTCTCTTTTGTTTCTTCTCTCTCAACCCCAATACCAAACATGTCCTCGACTCTCTCTTTTTTGTTTCTTCTCTCCCCAGATCCATCACTCATCAGCTTCGTCCACCGTAAAAAATGTCCACCGCCACCTCCGCCGCATCCCAACCCGATCCATCATCGGGATCCATCGACCCTGCCTTCCACTTCATCTGAATCCTGCCATTCTCCTTCCTCCGCGCCCCACGCCTCCCACTGAAGCTGCCCACCTTCACCCTTCCGTCGCCAATGACAGTCTACTCCCTCATCCTCCTCACATACTTCATTGTTGTCTCTTGCATCGTCTACAATGTCATAGTCGAGCCTCCAGGCATCGGATCCACACAGGATCGCTATACCGGGGCAGTCAAGCCCGTTGTCTTCCTGTCGGGTCTAGTCAATGGTCGGTTTTATTTCCCACTGTTTGTAGAGTAGTATTGAGAAAGAAGTGGGGTATGTATACTCTATATAAGTATAATGCCATGTAATTTGAATTTGCATTGATATTTGGAAGCAATTTCCCCCCATTATATACATGGTGCAAATCAAAATGACAGCATTTGTGCAATCATCATTGTCTTTGTCGCTTTTGTACATTTCATGAAGTTGATTTTTTTTCCAACATGAAGCGATAAGCATATATTTGACATTCCTGGTTTACGATAGTCGGCAGTCTCACATGTTTGTAACTCTTTCCAGCCTGGAAGAGACATATGAGGCCTTAAAGACATTTGAAGTTCTTGGGATTGAAAAGAAGCCTGATGTTAGAACTCCCGCCTGTGCATCTGTAGCGAGCACCCTATTGTCTGCTTCTTCATCTGCAAAGGATTTATTTAATGCATTAAGAGTTAATGGCATACTAAAGTGTGAGCTCAAGAGTGAGGCTTTTACGGTATTAGAACTTTTCCTTATCTGTTTCTTTTTCTTGAATATACTCCTTTGAAGTGAAAATATATTTGCCCGCATATCTATCTTTTTCTGCAGGGAGCTGAATCTAGACTTAAAGATCATCTAAATGCTGCCAGTTCACTCATTTATTACTAGTACTCTGTAGGAGGTTTAGTCCTTGCGAAGGTAACATGATTTCATCATTAAGCGCTATCAGTTAAAAGCCTATTTCATCCAGTAGTACGACGAGATTTAATATAACATTCTCTATGACAAAGAAGGATGGTTGATGTGTTAACACAAGTGTATATTCAACATGATTGCTATACTTTTTTAGCTATAAGGTGAAGCATTTAGTTGCTATCCCCATTTTAATTTTATTTTAGTTTTAGTTTTACTATTTTTTCCTCTTACTTGTCCTCTAGATTTAGTTTGTTTTTTGCTTAAGCAAATTTTCTGCTGTGTTGAATTTGGCTTCTCATATTGTTTTTTTGGAGATCAGGATCAGGCTTCTGAAGTGGATGTTCAACTTAATGATGCTGATAAAATTTTTCGCTCTATAAAGGTGAAACTCTTGATATGTTGCATATTGTCGATCAATAATTTATGCTATCTGCAAAAGCTGCTACTACTACTACTCTATTAATATTTTCGAATGCCTAATGTGTTGCCAATAACTCAGTTTGCCTAATCTGGAAGAAACTACAGTTTGCTGAATTTAGCGCTCAGGTTTTCTCTCCAAAAAATCATGAAATTAAGATGTTACGTCTTGGAACTTGTGAGACTTTGCTCGTTAATATGTTAGTCAGTTAGTAACATGTTTACTTATGTAAAGACTTGTACCGAAGCTTCTACTTTTCTCCCTTTACTGTTGTATTAATATGGATATAGTTGTCCCAATGTTGGGATTCTGTCTACCTCCCTGATGACAAGAATATTATTTCTCATCCATTAATACTAGCAGAAGCGAGAAATAGAAATATGATAGAAACCCCTCGCTTATGCTAAATAAGATGCAACAGTTTCTAACCATTGCCAAAACATGTTGCAGGTATTTTCTCATGAAAGGGACACAATGGAATGGCAAATTGTAACCCCCTAACTTGCTGCTCATTTAATGCTCTGAAGGGTAGATTTTGTAAATATCCCTTTTAAGTTCTAAGCATGTGTTCAGCATTTATTGATGTTGATCCTTCTTTTTTTTCTATTTTTTATTATGGTTTATGGTATGCTGATGGCTAGATCTACATACGAAGGCATGAAACTAGCAAATGGACAAAAACAACCATTTGTTCTGACTTGAGCTGGATTTGTGGGTAACCAAAGGCATGATGCAACCTGGACAGGAGATAATCTTTCTACTTGGGAGCATCTCCACATGAGTATCTCCATGGTGGTTCAATTGGTAAGCGAAGAAGATAATAATGAGGAATAGTTTAGTCGTGAATTCATCATTTTTTAAGGGTATAAGTCTTCCATATGAAACGCTTTTGCTGATTACTCGGTTTATGATAGTATCATTATTGGGTCAGGCTCAAGTATTCAGACAAGAAAGGAAAATGTCTTTGAAAACATTGGAGAAGCATATTCTTTGGATTCAAATTTTAATTTAATTTTAATGAAATTTTAAAATATCTATTCAGATTAGAGAATTTGGAGCAATTAAAACCTCGACAGTGGTAAGTACAAAAAAATTGTTCATGCTAAACGTACTTACATGTCTAATAAGTAATCCATTTTTTTTTGTATCTAAATTGTGGTAATCCATCTATTCAGATTTTTCTTAGTAAATTTGCGCAATTAATATATATATATATATATATTTCCTGGTATTTATCTCTCTCTCTCTCTATATATATATATATATTTGTTATATATATTCTGCAGTATTATAATATATATTATATATTAGTTATATATATATATATATATACTATAATATATATACGATCTGAATTACACATATATTATATATTAATTATATATTAATATATATAATATATATACGGTCAGATTCTTCTGCTTATTTTTAACAAACTAGTCATGAAATAATTTTAGATCTTCAAGAAAATAGAAGGGTGATTCTGCTTATTTCTTGACCGTTATGACGAAGATAATTGATGAAGATAATTCTGCTTATTCTGCTAATATTGGAGAATTTTGTGCAACAATATCAAGTGATCAAGATGATAATGGCACTCCTACGACTCAAGGCGGAACCACTTATCAGTTATTTCAATATGTAACTTTTGGTCACTTGTAATTAGACTTATTAATTTTGTACTTTTTAAGTTAGATTGGTGTTGCTGCTTGGTTTTGGTACTTTTGAAGTTAAATTGGTGGTTTGTATTTTGTATTTTGTATTGGAATCCTTGTTGGTTTTTGGGTGCCATGGTTTATTTTGGATGGGTTGATGTAAAAATAAAATAATTATTTCAAAATATTTGTATGAAGTGTTGCCTTTTATTTTAGCTGGTGTTGTATTTATAAAAGTAGTATTACAAATTAAAAAAACTCCTGATGTGGCATAGATGTGTGGTCCATTGCTGACGTGGCACAAAGGTAGAGGCCATTAATGACGTGGCATAAATATGGGCCCACTGCTGACGTGGCATCAAGATGGGACCCACTGATGACGTGCACAAAGGTGGGACCCAGTGATGATGTGGCACATGTGGACCCTATGTTCTGTTTTTTTTAAATCTTAGGCAACATCGTTTGTTGTTGCTTTACTTGGTTATGTTGTTGCATTATAGGCGTAATGCAATACTTTTCTGTTGTTGCAATAGAGACTAAAAGTGTTGCCTTAGGTGTCAAAGGCAACGGCCGTATTGGCAACAAGAGTTTGGTGTTGCCTTTGGCCTAAGGCAACACATTTACTGTCTTCTGCAACAATAAACAGGCATTGCCTATGAGCACTTATGGCGTAGTGCTTGTTTTGAACTTTTTTTAATTTGTAACTATCTTATGACGACTATAGCTTCCTATCTGCATTAAGGCAAAAAAGTTTGATAACAATAAAGTTTTTTTATAATACCTATGTATAACACGCCACGACTTTGTTCTTCAGTTAAGACCAGTTCTTCATGTCATACCTGTACAACACCGGTGTAGTAGGCCGAACACATATGATTCTGGTGTCATACCTGTACAACACCGGTGTTGTATGCCGGACACATATGACCCCGGTGTCACATATGGTTAGACCAGTTATGAGGTTAGACACCTGGTTGTAATATCCGCATTTTTCTTTCCCTTGTAATTGTATTTCCGGTGTAATTCTCGATTTTAGTGACCCTCGTGTATCCTTCAGTGTAACTTTTCCGTTATCTTTTGATCCGATTCTCGTAATTGTTGTGCGGAACCGCCGTTTCGGGGTTGCCGTGGATTCATTCTATGCTATGATGCGTTTTAAGGTGTTCCGTTTGATGTTTCGTTCATATTCCGGTATTTTGGGTCGTTTATATTCTGTATCTAGCGCACGCTAAATTTTCTGTATAGCGCACGCTAGAAATCCATTAGTAGCGCACGCTACGTTTAATTAAATAGCGCACGCTAACGATTTAGCCACAGGAGTGGCGGTTTAACTCCCGAGCCTCGGACTATCGGATTAGCGCACGCTATCTTGTCTAGCGCACGCTAATGTCGGGAAACTAGCGCACGTTAAGTTGTTGATGGCGCGCGCTAGTGTGTTGTCGATCTTGGGCGGTTTACTACCGAATTCAATCGATTCTAGTTAGCGCACGCTACGGCTGGTAGGTAGCGCACGCTAACAGGTCGAGTGAGGTTTGGGCGGTTAGCTCTGGACTCGGGTGATGTTCGGGTAGCGCACGCTATTGGTCGATAGCGCGCTACCGATAGGTTATTAGCGCACGCTACACATGCATGGTAGCGCACGCTAACGCCAAAACCCGACTTACGGATGGGACGCTAACAGAGGATTTGTAATCCTATCCGTTAGCGCACGCTAACCTTGAGGTTTTAGCGTGCGCTAACACTCCACAACTATATAAACCAGGAGTTGACCGAGATAATCATAATTCCTCTTTTCTTCCTCTCTCCGCGGCGAAGGCGATTCCGAGGCGTTTTCTTGGCGATTTCTTCCTCCAATCATCTCATCCATCATCCTTCTTGAGTTCTTGGAGTATTATATCAACATCAACACGAATCATTCGTCCTAATCCACGGTAAATCTCTTAGAACCCTACTTTTGGGTAATTTGGGGGTTTTGGGATTTTCTTCCGATCCGTTTCGTTTTGTTGATGGATTCAAGATGAATATGATTAATCTTGTTGGTATTCTTAGTTTTCCTACGGATTCATGGTATATTTCGTGATTTTTACGGAATCGAGAGGGTTTGGTTGTGGTCCGCCCTCGTTGTTGTTTATATACGAATATACATGAATCGTAGGCGGGTTTCCGGGTGTATTCCATTTCCATAATCGTTTAGAAGTGGTTGTGATTGTGCTATTCAAATCGTTAGGTTCATTTTCGTCGGTTCCTCGCGGTCGCGCTTGATTCTCCGTTTCGTTCGTGTCATCGTCTATTTAATCGAGGCAAGTATCCTTATGAACTTACAATCTTGACATAGTAGTTTTGTATGAGAAATTGTGTGTGTGTGTGTGTATGCTCACTATGGGTTAGACTCGACGGGGTCTCGGTAGGGGTTCACGAAGGGGTGGATCCGCGAGCTTGCTTTTAACCACTACGGGTTAGATCCGACGGGGTCTCGGTAGGGGTCCACGGAGGGGTGGATCCACGGTTAATTGTGGTGTATTTTTACAAATGTGATTTGATCATTGGCATTTCCGGAAATGAGTGTTTTGGAAACTAAGATTTCTTGATGGCATGCATTACTATATGTGTAAGATGTAAATTGTTCATTTGGTTACTTGTACTAGCGTAATTGCTAACCCCTCTGGGGACCCGTTTTGGGGAAATTCGTTTTATGAATTTCAGGTCAGGTTCATCGAGACGAGCGGGCGCTGGACCAGTACACGGATGATGGCCGTGCGTGATGATTGTGCACGAGTGACGTTTTAATGTCTCTTACCTTTTGTCTTTTGTGATTTTGAACTAATAGTTGTACTCGAGTACTTAAGGGGTTCTTGTTCGTTTGAATTGTATTGTTGCTTATTATGTTGTGTTGGATGATGACGTTATATTGACCGGTTGAACCGGGTGGATTGTTCTGTTTTGCGTCTTTATGACGTGGTGTTATTTTATCGTTTACGTGAGTCGTTGTGTATGATCTTGTTTCACTGGTGGGTCCCATATAGGGATTCACGTACTGTAATATACCTCGAATATATTGAGGGTGTTACAGAAAATGGTATCGAGCTCTAGGTTTATGGATACCTAGGCTTGTTGGTTTATTGGGTCTTGTGGTGTTTTGTTTTGCACATCATCGTCACGCTGCCATGATTCCGTACTACCGGTGTCCGTAAGTTTTCCTTCCCCTGTTCATTAATTCCTTGTATCGTACCCTTGATTCTCGACTTGTGATTGTTCTTTTCTTGTCTTGATCCTCGTATGGCTTTTGCTACTTATTTAACTCCGGTATGGATCTTTGGAAGAGGTCGTGGTCGCGGCCGTGGTCGTGGGCGCGCCGGGACGGGGGCACGGCGGGCGGCCACGTCACGATCTTCGAGCCGGCGATCGGCGACCGTCATAGCCATGCTTCTTCGCGAGGCGTGCCGATCTTGGTATTGCGGCCGTTATGCAACAAATGGTGAACCAAATGGCGGCAATAGCTCGGGCGGTTCGAACCCGGATCAAGCCCATGCTAATCGGGCGAGCGGACCGTTGGCTCCAAGATGTCATCAAGATGCATCCTCCTCGGTTTCGGGAGCTTCGGACCCGATTGGCCGGGAAGGGTGGATCAAGGAGATGTCTAAGGTCTTCGTTGCCACTAAGCATCCCGAAGACCGTAGAGTTCCTATTGCTCAAGACTTTCTCACCGGGACGCTACGACCGGTGGGAGGCCGTTGGGCCCAAAGACCATCTTGCTTCGTGGTGAGTTTCAAGAGTTGATGGAGATCGAATATTGCCGTGGCGATCGAGACGAGCTCGGGTACATGCTTTTTATGATGCTCAACCGCGGGATATCCCCGTAGCTCAAGCTATTGCTGATTTTAATAAAGAGTTGGGTTATGTGAAGACCCAAGTTGTCGAGGAGAGCGACAAAATTTTCCATTTCTCCAGACGGATGAAGTCGTCGATTCGGGACTATATGTCGGGGCTCGTATGCACTACATTGAAGGATTATCAGAGTAGGGCCCTTGCTTACGATATGTCTGTGACGGCGAGTGAGGCGGCCCGCGAGAGTAAGCGTAAGTCATGGGAATTTTTCGGGCCACAAGGTGGGGGTCGGCGAAATTTCGATCTGCTAACTTTTCCATTGGTGGTGGTCCAGCTCGATCTATTGGGTTTCCCCGCAGGGCTGCCAGTGCCCCTTCTCGAGAGGTGAAGTGTTTTAACTGTGGCCAGCCAGGCCACATCAGCCGTAATTGCCCGAGTCCTTTGTTGATATGTAATCAGTGTGGCCAACCGGGCCACAAGGCGGCTTTCTGTGCCGAGAGGGAGAGAATTTTGGGTGCCCGGACTTCCATCCCAACGCCTAGGGAACCAAGTGTGAATCAGGGATCGTTTGCTCCTCAATCTCCGCCGAGTGCTAGTCGGGGGAGAGGTCGGGGTCAGCCCTCTAAGGGGGGAGCTTCCAGTGTCGGCTCAGCCCACCCGCGTGTCTATGAGATGCGGAAAGCCGATGATCCAGCGGCTACCGTGGCGACAGGTACCGTTTATATTCTTTCTCATCCTGTCAGTGTGCTTTTCGATTAGGTGCTACGCATTCGTTCATATCTTTGGATTGTGTACGCCGTTTGAGTCTCATTGTTTAATGCCTTGTGAACCCTTCATCGTTAAGCTTCCTAGCGGTGATAGGATCGTTGGCGATCAGGAGGTTCGAGACTGTTCTGTAGTTATTTGTGAGAGGACTTGGCCCTCTAATCTTATTGTTGTGAATATCGAGGGTGAGGATTTGATTCTTGGTGATGATTGGCTCGAGCGGCATGGTGCGATCATGAACTACCGCACGAGAATCATCACCATGTTAGCCGAGGATGGCACCGAGCACTCTTTGCCGGGCGAAAGAGGGGGAACCAGAAATTCGTTATTAACGCCTTGAAGGCGATGAGTCTCCTGCGAAAGGGGTGTACCGGCTATTGGTGCTACGCCTTGAAGGCGGAGAGTGGTGGAGTCGAGCTTTCGTCGATTCCAATCGTTAATGAGTTTCCTGATGTTTTTCCTAACGAGTTACCGGGATTGCCACCAGATCGTGAGGTCGAGTTCACTATAGAGTTAGAGCCGGGTGCGGCTCCTATTTCGAAGGAGCCCTACCGCATGGCACCTTGAGAGATGGCGAGTTGAAGAAGCGGTTGAGTGAGCTTCTTGAGTCGGGGTATGTTCGACCGAGCGCCTCGCCTTGGGGCGCACCGGTCTGTTTGTGCGGAAGAAGGATGGTTCACTACGTTTGTGTATCGACTATCGCGAACTAAACAAGGTGACCATCAAGAACAAGTATCCTTTGCCGAGAATTGATGACTTGTTCGATCGATTGCGGAGCCGGTATTCTCGAAAATTGATTTGAAATCGGGTACTATCACCGGTGAGAGAGTCCGATGTGCCAAGACAGACTTTCGGACGAGATACGGACATTATGAGTTTGTAGTTATGCCCTTCGGGTTAACTAATGCGCCGGCGGTGTTCATGCAGCTGATGAACAAAGTCTTTATCGAGTATTTGGATAAGTGTGTCGTCGTCTTCATTGACGATATTCTTATTTATTCGAGGAACGAGGAAGAGCATGCCCATCATTTGCGGATAGTGTTAGACATTTTGAGGGCCGAGCAACTCTATGCAAAGTTCTCGAAATGTGAGTTCGGTGAAGGAAGTGATGTTTTTAGGTCACGTGATTTTGATCGAGGGGTTCGTGTGGATCCGCAGAAGATTGAGGCCGTATTGGATTGGACACCACCCAAGAATGTGAAGGAGCTCCGTAGTTTCTTGGGTTTAGCTGGCTACTATCGTAGGTTCGTCGAGGGTTTCTCGAAACTAGCTCGGCCACTTACGCAGTTGCTCCAGAAATCCGAGAAGTTAAATGCGGAATGACGAGAGGCGGTTGAGTTTTGAGGAGCGAAGAAGCGTTTGACTTGGCGCGATTTTGGCGTTGCCATGTGGCAACGAGGGTTTTGCCGTTTATAGCGATGCTTCGGGTCAGGGTCTTGGGTGTGTATTAATGCAGCACGGCAAGACCATTGCCTATGCGTCGAGACAGTTGAGGCCGTATGAGCTGAACTACCCTACTCATGATTTGGAGTTAGCGGCAGTCGTTTTTGCGCTCAAGATTTGGCGTCACTACCTTTTCGGCTCCACATGTCAGATTTTTACCGACCATAAAAGTCGAAATACATATTTACTCGGCGGGAGTTGAATATGAGGCGAGAGGAGGTGGTTAGAGTTGATTAAGGATTATGACCTCGAAATCCTTTATCATCCGGCAAGAAGCGAACGTCGTGGCCGACGCCTTGAGTCGGAAACCGATTGCGTTGCGAACGCTTGAGATCCTTACATCTCAATCGAGCTTCGGAGGGCCTTGATCGAGTTAGATGTTGAGGTCTCGTTGCCGGGAGGTGTCGGGCAACTTTGTGCTTTAGAGATTTCGTCATCCTTGATCGACGAAATTAAGTCAAGCAATCGGAGGATCCGATGATTACTCAAATCAGAGAACGTTCTTAAGGGAAAGTCTCACGGGTTTGTGATTCACGAGGATGGTATTTTGAGATTCAGTCGGCTTTGTGTGCGAGCGACTCGAGTTGAGGCGAGTATTTTCACGGGAGGCCCATGCTACGCCTTATTCCGTTCATCTGGTTCGAGTAAGATGTACAAGGACACGAGAAGAAATTTACGGTGGAATGATATGAAGGATGAGGTCGCACGGTTTGTAGCGAGATGTTTGACTTGTCGTGAGTCAAAATCGAGCATCGAGACCTAGTGAGTTATTGCAGTCACTTCCGTTCGGAATGGAAAAGGGAAGATATATCGATGGATTTCTTAACCAGTTTTACGATATCGAGGTCGGGCATGAATATGGTATGGGTGATTGTTGATCGCGACCAAGTCGGCACATTTTACGGGCATCAAGGACACTTGGGGCCGGAGAAGTTAGCTTCGTGTGTTTATTGCGCGGTCGTGAGACTTCACGGTACTCAAGTCTATTGTTTCGGATAGTGTCTGCCGTTTTGTATCGCACTTCTGGCTGGGGGTGCATTAGGCGTTGTGTTCCAGGTTGCATTTGAGTTGCTCTTTTAATCCCGATCGGATGGACGGTCGGAGCACTATCCGGACGTTCGAGGACTTGTTGCGTGCTGTGCTCTCGATTGGAGTAGTAGTGGGAGGAACATTTGCCGTTGATCGAATTCACGTATAACAATAGTTGCACGCGTCGATTCGGATGGCACCGTCTGAGGCACTTTATGGCGGCGATGTCGATCACCTATTTGTTGGAATGAGGCGTCCGATTTGGTGGGACCGAGCCGGATGTCGTTTTAGAGACGAGGCGGAAGATAGAATTAATTCGGGAACGGATGTTGGCGCCCGAGTCGGCGAAGTCGTATGCCGACGTCCGTCGTCGACCTTTGGAATTCAAGGTGGGAGATCACGTTTTGCTAAAGGTGTCGCCGACGAAGGGAGTTTTTCGGTTCGGGCTGAAAGGGAAGTTGAGTCCGAGATTTATCGGTCCCTTTGAGATCCTCGAGCGAGTAGGTGGGTTGGCATACCGTTTGGCGTTACCTCCGGCCTTGAGTCATGTTCATAGTGTTTTCCATGTTTCCCAGTTGAGGAAATATGTCCCGGATCCTAGTCACATCATCGATTATGGAGAGATTGATGTCGCCGAAGATGTTACTTTCGAAGAGCGCCCTTTGAGGATTTTGGAGCATCGTGAGAAACGATTGAGGCATAAGACCATACCTTTGGTCAAGGTGCAGTGGTCGAGACACGGTGTCGAGGAGGCGACTTGGGAAACCGAGGATAGCATGCGTGCTAGGTACCCCGAGTTGTTTGTTTCTTAAGTTTCGGGACGAAACTTATTTTTAGAGGGGTAGAATGTAATATCCGCATTTTTCTTTCCCTTGTAATTGTATTTCCGGTGTAATTCTCGATTTTAGTGACCCTCGTGTATCCTTCAGTGTAACTTTTCCGTTATCTTTTGATCCGATTCTCGTAATTGTTGTGCGGAACCGCCGTTTCGGGGTTGCCGTGGATTCATTCTATGCTATGATGCGTTTTAAGGTGTTAGTTTGATGTTTCGTTCATATTCCGGTATTTTGGGTCGTTTATATTACGTATCTAGCGCCGCTAAATTTTACGTATAGCGCACGCTAGAAATCCATTAGTAGCGCACGCTACGTTTAATTAAATAGCGCACGCTAACGATTTAGCCACAGGAGTGGCGGTTTAACTCCCGAGGCCTGCGGACTATCGGATTAGCGCACGCTATCTTGTCTAGCGCACGCTAATGTCGGAAACTAGCGCCACGTTAAGTTGTTCGATGGCAGCGCGCTAGTGTATTTGTCGATCTTGGGCGGTTTACTCTTGAATTCAATCGATTCTAGTTAGCGCACGCTCTGTTTGGTAGGGTAGCGCACGCTAACGGTCGAGTGAGGTTTGGGCGGTTAGCTCTTGGACTCGGTGATGTTCGGGTAGCGCACGCTATTGGTCGATAGCGCGCGCTACCGATGGGTTATTAGCGCACGCTACACATGCATGGTAGCGCACGCTAACGGCCAAAACTCCGACTTACGGGTGGGGCCTTCGGGAGGATTTGTAATCCTATCCGTTAGCGCACGCTAACCTTGAGGTTTTAGCGTGCGCTAACACTCCCAACTATATAAACCGGGAGTTGACCGAGATAATCATAATTCCTCTTTTCTTCCTCTCTCCGCGGCGAAGGCGATTCCGAGGCGTTTTCTTGGCGATTTCTTCCTCCAATCATCTCATCCATCATCCTTCTTGAGTTCTTGGAGTATTATATCAACATCAACACGAATCATTCGTCCTAATCCACGGTAAATCTCTTAGAACCCTACTTTTGGGTAATTTGGGGGTTTTGGGATTTTCTTAGATCCGTTTCGTTTTGTTGATGGATTCAAGATGAATATGATTAATCTTGTTGGTATTCTTGGTTTTCCTACGGATTCATGGTATATTTCGTGATTTTTACGGAATCGAGAGGGTTTGGTTGTGGTCCGCCCTCGTTGTTGTTTATATACGAATATACATGAATCGTAGGCGGGTTTCCGGGTGTATTCCATTTCCATAATCGTTTAGAAGTGGTTGTGATTGTGCTATTCAAATCGTTAGGTTCATTTTCGTCGGTTCCTCGCGGTCGCGCTTGATTCTCCGTTTCGTTCGTGTCATCGTCTATTTAATCGAGGCAAGTATCCTTATGAACTTACAATCTTGACATAGTAGTTTTGTATGAGAAATTGTGTGTGTGTATGCTCACTATGGGTTAGACTCGACGGGGTCTCGGTAGGGGTTCACGAAGGGGTGGATCCGCGAGCTTGCTTTTAACCACTACGGGTTAGATCCGACGGGGTCTCGGTAGGGGTCCACGGAGGGGTGGATCCACGGTTAATTGTGGTGTATTTTTACAAATGTGATTTGATCATTGGCATTTCCGGAAATGAGTGTTTTGGAAACTAAGATTTCTTGATGGCATGCATTACTATATGTGTAAGATGTAAATTGTTCATTTGGTTACTTGTACTAGCGTAATTGCTAACCCCTCTGGGGACCCGTTTTGGGAAATTCGTTTTATGAATTTGGTCGGGTTCATCGAGGCAATGGTACTGGACGATTACGGATGATGGCCGTGCGTGATGATTGTGCACGAGTGACGTTTTAATGTCTCTTACCTTTTGTCTTTTGTGATTTTGAACTAATAGTTGTACTCGAGTACTTAAGGGGTTCTTGTTCGTTTGAATTGTATTGTTGCTTATTATGTTGTGTTGGATGATGACGTTATATTGACCGGTTGAACCGGGTGGATTGTTCTGTTTTGCGTCTTTATGACGTGGTGTTATTTTATCGTTTCTGTGAGTCGTTGTGTATGATGCTGTTCAGCCTGGTGGGTCCCATATAGGGATTCACGGCGCTGTAATATACCTCGAATATATTGAGGGTGTTACACTGGTGACACTGGCCTAAGGAAAGAGAATAGGTCTTTCCTTATAACTAACTATCACAGGAAACATTGAAGGATTGTCTAGTAATTTAGCTCCCAACAGAACCCTTATATCACTTGGAAAATCATAATGATTCATCATTCTTACCATTTAATCACCACCCTAGAATCGTCAAACGATTTGAACAAGTCGGAATTATGGATATACAATCCATAGAACATGATCAACAATCACATTTAATACCAACCAACCGAGTCATCAAAATCGGATTGAAAACGAGATCAAGAATAAAATCTACAAAATGGTCAACTCAAGAAAAATCAAGGAATTACCTCGATCCGACGAAGAACAATAGATTAGATGATGTTATAGTCACCTAGGATGCTCCAAAACACCTTTACGCGGAACAAAATCGGCCAAAATCACGAACCCTAGTCGCCCTCGACTCACACCCGCGGAGAGAAGAAGAAATGAAATGAAAATGATGAAACACGACTGTTGTTTGGTTTATATGCCGGACAGATTAGCGTGCGCTAACTACAAGCGTTAGCGTGCTCTAACGAGACCTACAGCCCCAGTCCAGTAGCTTCTGGACTGCCACCGAACTACCAGTTAGCATGCGCTACCCTCCCCGTAGCGTGCGCTAAATGCTACACCTTAGCGCGCGCTATAGAGCTGCATAGCGTACACTGCTGAACTCCCTGTCGAACGCAGTAGCTTCTGCATCTCGCGTTAGCGTGCACCATCAACAAGGTAGCGTGCGCTAATTCTACACAGTAGCCCGCGCTACACCTATATCGAACCAGAATTCATCACCACAACGATACTCCCCACTGGGACAACAAACACGCAACGATCTGAATCGCAACCAAACACATGTCCAAACATGACACACGATCCCAAAATTATACGATTGTGGTGCCAGCATTTTATGAAAAATAATCTTTTTGAAAATAAGAGGCGAGCCACGTTTCGCCAAAACATGTAATTACTTTACTTTTATTGGAAGATGAGGTTTTGTTTTGCACGTCGATTTTGAAATCATTTTTAAATAATGCACAAAACAATTTATTTTTTTAAATTTTCAAAGACGTCTATAATCCGAAATGTTTCAAAAATTTACTTGGGACTTAGATAAAAATGAAGATCCTTCCTCTTCTACTAAATATTTAAAGGAAAAAAAAAGATTTTCCACCGAATACATACTCATTTGCTATAACGATACTAAATCGTAAATTTCCGCAATTTGTGATAAGTTCAAAACACCACTTTAAAAAAAGTTCATGCCGCAAATAAAATTGATGCTTAAAAATTTCATTCTTAATAGAATATAGAAATCGATAATATTCCCAATTTTCCCAAAATACACTATATAACTATTTTCACCCGGACCGTATAGCATTGTACATCCCAAAAACCCTAATACCACCAACAAATTCTAGCCCATCGACCAAGGTTGATCGAATTAACACAACACAATCACCGCATACATAAGAGGAGACTTACAATCGAGAGACTTACCATCTCCATACACCAGTATGCACCAGTTCATCAAACGTATAAGGGAAGAAAAAATAATAGACACAGTTCGAAGAAGTACAAACATATTACTCGGGTTTCCTGCAGGTTTCTGATAAGATCAAAAGTCAATGGACACAGCTCCAATGGAATACAACTCACATGAAGGCTCAAAATCCATATGTTCAGGACTAAAACAATTTGGAAAAGAAATTAGGAATCAGAGAGACTTACAGCGCAAGTCACACGAGGTGGCAGCAACCCAGTGATATCATAAACAGACGACCGACTCAACTTTGACAGACCCAAAACACCAACAGCCTAGGTATCCATAAACCTAATACCATATTCTGTAACACCCCCGTGATATACAGAGATATTACAACGCTGTAGATCCTTTTTGGAGGACCTACTAGGCTTAGACCAACATAAATCCATGTTGACAATTCAAAAACCAAGACATTCATATACATTTAACGATACTCAACTTTTGACTATATACATCACAACTCCAACGATACACTGTCCCGTGGGACCACAACTGGAACAACAACATCACCACTACGACTGAACCACAGACAATACATATTACTCGACAGTACTCGCGCGAGCACAAGGCAAAACACAACTCTGTTCACAACATGACGACCACAGACTCAAAAAAGTACATGATATCAGTGTTGCTTGTCATCCTCGTGCCTTTCCTGCGCCGGCTCGCCACTAAGACATGTACCTGAATACATAACAAGTATATTCACCCCTGAATGGGTCAGTAAACAGCCGGTGCAAGTACAACGATTCATGAATATGTACCACAAGTGAATAAAATATCCAAACCATAGCATCATCACTCATATTCCGGAATATAGTACAACAACCAACATGAAACAACCTCCTGAGCTATACTGGCCCTGTACCTCACGCGAGATACACACCCCAGGAGTTCTCAGGTTGTATAGCCCAACCAAGTGATCCGTATAAATCACAGTCTAACGAATTCCAGGGGATCCTCGATGGTTTTACTTGGTTCACACACACTCAGTGACCACATGTCACAAACCACAGAAATTACCACGTTTTGAAATCACAGTTTCTGAAATTAACACTTCTCACATAAATCACATTTTCCACATATTCATTCACACGAAGTACATCAAATGTAATCAAAGTACTTGCCTCAATTAGAATAACACAGGAAACGGTGAATGGAAGGACCTTCGGTCCGAACTTTCTTCAGCAATTCGTCCCTAGCACAACACAACACTATATCAAACACAATACGACCAAAACGGAAGGAATCATCCTAAGTTCTACCCTTAGGGACAATCAATCGAACACTATGGGGTCAAAATGGATCATACTCAATTATCGGATGAAACTCGGAATTTAATCCGTAGATTTCAACGAAAAACAAGGGACTATAGTTACAACATCATAATCCAGCACGAATCAAAGCTAAATACGGGCTTAAAGGGTGAAACCCCAACAAAAACCCTAAAATCCCGACACTAGGGTTTCGAATGATTTACCTTGATCCGGACGACAAAAGATGTTAAGATGTTGTTAACTCCATACTAGGGACCCAAAGACGTGGATGGATGGTGATATCCGGCCAAAGACTGCACTTCCATATGCCCAAGGTCCCCCAACCGCCGGAGAAGAAAAGAGGAGAGGACTAAATGACGAAATCTGAACCATGCACGCCTATATATACTGGTCGTGGTTAGCGCGCGCTACGGGCAAGTGTAGCGTGCGCTATCAGGCTGAAAGGCGGTGCAGAGCCTTATGCACTGGCTGCGTTAGCGTGCACTACCGTGAGGGTTAGCGCGCGCTACCTGTTCGTCTCCAGAATCCAGAAACTTTCTGCATCTACTGATTGGTCATATTAACGTGCGCTACCATGATCGATAACGTGCGCTACTCATGTAGCATTAGCGCGCGCTAGCTATCGATTTGGCGTGCGCTAATTCACCTCTTCCATCAACACGATATGAACACAATGCGAATGGTACAAGACTTGATAGTTATTAACAGCCAACATACCAATTCTCACTCCAATATACACACAGTTCCATATATCAATGGAAATTTCACAAACCAATTCCCAACAGAATACGAATAAAAAAAAATACATTAGTAATAAAGTACATGGATATTACAGTATTTTACCCTCCTCTCTCTACCTCGTTTATCTATTTAGATTACCATCTCATGTAAACGATACGAAATATTCAACTTTCTACACACCCGTTTCTCTATTCACTTTCTAATCAAATCCCTATTTAGGAATTGCACCCTAATTCCATCTAAATCAACCTAACTCTCAACTGCTTCATTTCAATTTTTCTCGATATAGACATCGGATAAAAAAGATACGAACAGATACTACAGTAAAACCTCAATAAATAAATATGATCGGGACCGGAAAAAAAATATTCATTTAACGGTATTATTCATTTATCAAAAGAAAATTTGAACATGTTATAAAGAGTTGAGACTAGAGAAAATTATTCATTTTGCGAGGTTATTGATTTATCGAACATTCATATATCGAGATTTAATTGTAAATCGAACAAATTTCAGCCAACTAATTTTGTCCGATGTCCTTATTGAAAAAGTTGAAATTTGATTGTAATTAAGTTTCACTCGATGTCCCCATGTTTCTTTCTTGAAAAAAAAAAAAGTAATCCGAACTTCAGCTAATTAATTTTATATCAAGTCCTAATGCTTCTGCTCAAAAGTAATTTATTTCCTTCAATGCAAAAATAACTTATTTCCTGCAGTGCACGTGAGTTTGAATGGAGAGAGAGATAATCTAGGTATTTTGGTTTGTGATGATCATTTATTTCCTGCAGTGCACGTGAGTTTGAATCAATAGTATCTTACAATTCATTTTTTTTTACAGTTTAGCAATGGCATATGCAGGTAAGTTTGAGCTGACTGAGAGTTTCAAATCTTCCCAGTCACTGGCATCGTCTACCTTGGAGAAGTATTGGTCAACCATTTCATCACTGATCGACTCTATTTTGGAGGGCTCCCACTGTAAAAATCAGGAAGAGAAAGAGAGAGATTATTTTTTTCAAAAATTATAAATACCCCCATGAGGTTTGCATCTGTTTAACAAATACTCGTGCAATTTGTATAACAGAAACAAACATCAATTAAATGCTTGTAATCTTGAGAATATAGCTGGACTGGTTTGCTTTATAATTAGACAGAACTTCAGGGGTTCTTTTTCTAATTAATACTGTTTTAGAATGATATATGCATGCTCGTGCTTGCGCCCGCACCTTCGGATTCCTATCTTTGTCGATGAGTATCGCTCTGCAACCCTGAATATGAAAAATAGACTCAAGACATTTATAAATGCAAGTGGCAAAACATAGAGGAGGAAAAAAAGTTTCGAGTCGGAATATTATTTTATTTTTTTATTTATACCTCAACAAAATCCTTGCTGATTTCTCCACGCATGACATGACAAACCATTCTGAACTCTCGGACAAGACATTTGCCAATGCCCTGAAGCCTCCCTTCTCTAATCTGGAAAGAATATTGTTCAAAATATCATACATTGGCAAAAACTACATACAGTCTCATTGAATCCATTCCGCTAGACGGGTGCCAAACTTGTGTGTAGTTTTTTCACCTTTTTTTTTTCTTAGGGTTTTATTTTCTTCTTTTTTTGGCGTTTTTCCTTCAGTTTTTTTAGATTTTGTTCCTTTTAGTCGTTTTATTTTTTAGAGTTTTCTTTTAAGTTTTGTTTTCGTTTTTTGTATTTTTGAAATATATATTTGTTTGACTATCTTTGCCTAATTTACAAGTCAATTAAGGACAATTTAAGTTAATTACGAAAATACTAATGAAGTTTAGGCTCTGTTCTTTTGGACTGAATGAATCTGAACTGAACTGAATTGAACTGAATAGATCTGAAAGGACCTGACCTGAACTGAAATATATATTAAGGGTAAATAATAATAATAATAATAATAATAAATAAAAATAATAAATATAATAAAATAATAATAAAAATAATAATATAATAAAATATAAATGATAAGTTGAGATCTATTTGATAAGGTAAATTATAATAATATTAATGATATTAATAACAATAACGATAATAACTATAATAATAATAACAATAATAATAATAACACTGATAATAATGGTAAATAATAATAATAGTAATCAACAACAACAACGATAATAATAAATATTATTAATAATAGTAAATATTATTAGTAATAATAACAATAATAATAATTATGATTAATAATAATAATAATAACACTTATAATAATGGTAAATAATAATAGTAATCAACAACAACAACGATAATAATAAATATTATTAATAATAATAATAACAATAATAATAATTAAGATTAATAATAATAATAATAACTGAACTGAAAACTGAAAAATAAGTCCAAAAGAACAGGGCCTTAGTCTAACAAAAAAACACCAATTATCTTTAAAATTCCACAATTACAGTACCATCGATAGGTTGCATTCGTCACAAAATATAAACCTCAATGAGGTGTTCGTATTGTTATACTTTAAGGGGGTATGTGCAATATAAAGATAGCTGAGTTTTTTCTATTCTACTGTGATTAGATTAAACCTCAAGGGAAGCTTTTGTAGTTATCCCAAAATGAAATTTCAAGAGAGAGAGAGAGAGAGAGAATTACTTGTGACTGGTTCAATTAGTACAACTAAGAATGCCGATTAATCCATACCGATCTAAGAGAAATTTTAAGGCTCATAGGGGACGCTTGCTTCAAGGCCTGAATTGCCGAAAATATCCAATCATCGTTCTTCACAGCAGCCTCTCTCTCCTTGAAAAGTAAAGCAAAATAATAATCAGAAAATGTAGATATTCAACACTTGCCTGAGCAAGAAGCACCATGTAAAACTTGATATGATCTCTTCAATTGGTTCTTACAAGGGCCGCTATAATCTCTTCGGTTGTTCTTTTCGAGAAACATTTATTAATCATTTTCAACCTGAAAGATAGCCACAGGAAACGGAAGGAAAATGAGATGCATGGTGAGAACACAAACACAAACGTAGAGCCTACACACAAAAGAGAAAAAAAAGAGAGAGAAAAGGCCCTAATTAAGTTAAAGACGGACCAACAGAGACTACCTTGACACCAATGACGTAGCCATCACGAAAAAGTAGGTGGATCAGATAATATTATAACTTATAAGTTCACTAACTTTTATAAGTTCTTACTTTCCGACACTGTTTTTTCACCTGAATTTTGCTGAGAATTTTTACCAACTAAAACTGATTTTTAACCGATTGAAACCAATTCTTATTGGATAAAACTGACTTCTACTGAATGGAAGTGATTTTCACTGATCTTTTAGTGTATTTTATTGTATGAAGTACTGATTTTTAGTGATTACAACTGAATTTTACTGTTTGGAACTGATTTTTACTCATGAGAAGATTTATTAAAACTGATTTGCCTGATTAAGACAAGACTTATTTTTACTGAATATTATTATTTTAAGTTGAAGAGAACAGGGCCCAAGTCTTCTAATTCTTTTACAGCACCTAGACGAAGAAGGGATGGGCCGGGACTGGCCCCCTACGTCCGCCAATGCTGACACGATTCTCTAAGATACTGGAATCGACACAAGAAAAAAAATGTACTCAAAGAATAAAATGCCTCTGAGTTTCTATGAAGTATAGAATGCAACAATTCATCTGTCTAACCAAATTTGCTGAATGGAAAGGTGTACAAAGTTATTATTACTTAGTAGTGAAGTAGCTTTTCCAAAGACCAATAGTAAAAAAATTCTATTGAGCTAAACTAAAAAATTTATGTACCTGTGGTAAATGCTATTCTCTTTTAAATTTGGTATCTCTGAGAATTCACCAATAGTAGAAGAGATAACCTTTGGATCACCCGAATCCGCTTTTACAAGTGCTTCTTCCAAAGTAGGCAACTTCTGCAATAAATAGATGCATATATAAAATAATCAATTATGATCCACTGCTCCAATCGCCAAAAAAAAATAGAGAAATACTTCAAAAATTACGGTGATTTTCTAAAAAAATACAATATTTCATCCAACATTTTACAACTAGATAGAATAAATTTCAGCACTGTTTTATGTTGAAAAGGGAAATACATCTCGTGGAAAAGATTCAACATTTCACTTAAGTCGGGAGGATGATATATAAACCTTTGACTGAACAAAGTGAGTTGCCAGACCACATGCAAGCATTTCGGCACCATCCAACCTTGCACCCGTCAGACCAACATATTCTCCTGGCACAAAAAAGAAGTGCACATCAATGTAATTCATTTCCCTTCTTCTCTTTCTTTTTCTTTGTTGTAAGGTAACAACAAAACGCAAATGTAGTACGGTAGGGCAAGACAGCAGCTCATAAACATTGTATATGAAAAAGTGAAAGGACATAATAAGGATTACCAAAAAACCCAGGAAGTCTTGACAAGAAATATGAAGCACCTATATCTGGGAAAAGCCCCAGTGCCGTTTCAGGCATAGCAAAAAGCTGCAAGAATATTAGAAAGAGGGCACTTATCAGAACACCTAAGTGATTGTTGATATACTTGTAAATCATTGACTTCCAAGGATGAAAATAAAAATAAAAAATAGAGGCCACCCTTAAAAGGAATACATATACCGCCAAGAGAGGAAAAGATAAAATACCGCATTCTCCGTAGCTATGCGGAATCTACCATGTATAGAAGCACCAGCTCCTCCTCCCATCACAATTCCATTAAGAATTGAAACCTTTAAACATATTTGTTTAATAAAACAATAATTCCAATGAGAACTACAGCAACTAAGAAATTATTTATAACGAAACATGTAAATTCCCCCAACCTAGCACCTGAGGTTTATTGTATGTAGCCATCAGATAGTTCATCGTAAACTCCTCTCTAAAATAATTTGCACCCGACTTCCAATTACCTGATACTCACAGAAAATATCAGGCAGCATCATCTACTGCACAATGTGAAGAGCCTTCATTGAATTTCATGAAATTATACTCGCATCAGCCTTAAATAAATCAAAGCTAAAATTTCTTGATATCTATTTTTCATGACATCAACATACATGCATAGTTAATTTATTTTCAACGATTCGGTTAATGATGTCTAAATGATTGAAGAACTTAAGAAGCCACTGCCTACCTTGATTAATATCACGAACAACTGCCGCAACATCACCTCCAGCACAAAATGCTCTTCCTTTTCCCTATTGTTAATGGCGTTAATAATATGTAATAATATACATAAGGAAGCTGGCAACACCAGCGATCATCACTTTAGTAGGAGAAACGGGCCAGGTTGGTATTTGAACTAATACATGAAGATTATAGTGCAAATTAATTGCCTAAAATTAGTTAACACTATATTTCATACAAAAAACAAAGTGACAATTTTACGCCGGATGCCCTTCCTGTTGCAACCTTCCTACGAAGGAGAAATGAGATAAAATTCCAAAACCATCAACATCATAGGTTTTTCCAGTTGCATGGAAAATATCATAAGATGGTGATGAGTCGGTGTGATTGCTACACGCATGTCATATTATGTGATTGGTATTGTAAAATCAACACGTAAATCATGGAACATGATTCATATAAATATACCTTCAAAATTATTAGTTTGACGGAAGAATCTTCTGCACAAGCCAGAAAAAGCTCCAATAAACGAGACACCTAGAGTAAGAAGAAGAAACAATATGAGCCGTACAGTTCTTAACAAGCTAAAATACTCAACTTGTATAACAAGGATTGAGTTCTTGATACATAACTTCGTAATCATAACAATGTTATGGTACAATTTGATAATTAAATACTCCATCCGATCCATATATATGTTGTTTTAGCAATTTTCAAATAAAGTAAGAAAGTTAGTTAAATTTAATTAAGATTACACCCATATTGTGGAGTCGCAATAAATATTATGCTGATCGTATAAATTGACCTATTGATACTCACAAACGACATTTAAGATTGCATCAGTATTGTAAAGTGACTTATATTTTGGATTAAAAGAATCAGCTAAAACGACATATATTTGGAACCGGAGGGCGTAGATACGTACCATTGCAGCCGAAAGTGCATTTAGCTGCTTAGGCCTATTAAGCGTGAAAATTCTCACAGATGATTTCTCTTCCACCAAAACCTGCCAGAGTTAAACAGTTTCGACATAATTAGTGAAAAATCAAGTATCAGAGTGAATTACGAAACAAACCCACAAAATATTTCAACCATAACTGGGAAAATTTTAGCAAAAACAGCATATTCAGGTGATCAGTGCAGCAAGTAGTCAAGAATATAATTAAACCCGCATTTCTTTATTATACACGAAAAAAAAAATCAAAAACTAGAGCCGTAACAACTAACAAGAGATATTTCGGAAAAGATTTGAGTTCTAACTTTAAATGAACATAAAATAAAATAATTAAATCAAAACTAAAGTAAAAAAAAAAAAAAAAATCTGCATACCTGATCGGTTTCTCCGTCGGTAGAAGACATGGTACTTCAATAACCGATTTGCGGTGGTTGCTGCCCAGGATAGTAACAGAACACTAGAAAAACAGGAAATCCGGGGATTTGCCCCCTCCAGCTAGGGTACTAATGAAGGCTTTCTTTGAGTGTTAGTCTTCGCAGTTGGCTGCCAAAACTATTAAAACTTTGAGTTTACCCTTCTGTCGTATTTAAAATGATATTAATATATAAGCAGCAACGAACGAGGGGCGAAGAAGGATCGAAGCTTAAAAATCCTTATCAAAGTATTAATTTTTATTTTATTTTTTTATTATTTTGAAGGTAATTTGGATCATTTTTCTCAAATGGGCAGAGTCCGGACGCCGAATGGCCCCCTAGCCTACACCCTTGAGTATAAGCAGGGAGCATGGCATAAGTACGACAAATATATATATATATATATAGCTATGTAAATATTTTGTTAGCTTTTGGTGTGCGAGTATATAATTTATATGCCATATTACTTTAATATATAATTATAGTAGTTTTAGAGTCGCATTTACTTTGTTGTAACATCATTTTAATACTAATAAATATATTAAATATTAAATAATGATACATATTTTATAAATGATTATGATATCTTTAATATATAGTTATAATAATTTACTATTTAGAAGTTTATAGTTATAATAATTTACTATTTAGAAGTTTAAATACAATACTAATGATACAATGGGAGTACATGTACAAAGTCCATAATTTGGACGTCATACTTTATTTATTTTTTGAACCGCTATACACAGTCCTTCTGTTAAATTATACTCCCTCCGTCCCAACTTATTAGTCTTAGATTGGAGTGGCACGAGTTTTAGGAAATTGGAGATGGTTTGGCCACGTCTGCAGGAGGCAGACATCTGCTCCGGTGGGGAAGGTCGAGAGTTTACTGGTTGTCGGAGGGAGGAGGAGAGGCAGACCGAGGAGAACGTGGGAGGAGCAAGTGAGATTAGATTTGAAGGCCTTAAACCTTTCCGAGACCATGACGGTGGACAGGTGCTCGTTGAGGCGCCAGATCAGAGTTGTGGATTCTTTTGTAGGGAGTGGTGCTGTAGTAGAGAGCCTCAGGGTTGGGTTGTCTCGGTTAGCTTTGGCCTAGAGCATTGCATTTCTTACTTTTACTTTTATTGCATATTTTATCCTATTGCCTTTTGCGTGTGGTGTATTTTCTACAGGGAGCTGTGCGCAGAGTCAACCTCTCTCCTGTTAGAGCAGTGTTCATCGAGAATGTAGTTGCCAAAGTCCCCCTTAAGTAAGTCCCCTTCCGAAATTGTTAGGTGGGTGTGTGATGAGTGGAGAAAGAGTAGTTAGTAGAGAAAGGGTCCCACTTTATTAAGTGATAAAGTAAGGGTAGAAGATAAAAGGTTTGTAGTGGGGTAATGTCCAAAAATAAATATAGGACTAATAAGTTAAAATGGATCGAAATGGCAAATTAGGACTAATAAATTGCGACGGAGGGATATATTGTTGTGCGGCGATTAATACGCCTCGATAGGCGATCGGCATCACGATCAGAAAAGCGAACCATAGAAGACATACTCTGGGCAAACGCCCAGCGATCGACACAATACGGCGACCGTCTTTTGGTACCCAGCGATCGTCTTTTGATATCTGGCGATCGTCTTTAATGAGCGAACCAGAGGCGATCGTCTCGTGCCACGTGTGGATCCAACATCCGTCAAAGTCGTCGAAGACCGAATCTTGGACGGTGGACCACGTGCAGATCCACAAAGGGCGCCGACAGATAGGACATTTGACCACAGCCTGTCACCTACCTCACCTACCGACAAGGCCGCCGAAAGGTACAAAGTGGGTCCTCCTGACAAAGAACTCAAGACGCGCGTCTTTGGATTCCCATTGTTCCTCCAGTGGCCACCAGGCGACCTCGGACCTCAAGGGAACAGGCCCACGTGGCCAGGACGATCGGCCATCTAATTATATTATAGAAAACGGTCGCCGCGATCGCTGAGGATCCCAACTACCTTGTCCCCTATAAATAGAGAACTCACCGCGGGCCAAAGGGGACGCGAATTTACTGTGAATTCAGTGCAAAATACACACAAAAAGAGAATCAAAGACTCTTCTGGCAACCACTTATACACTCATAGTGATATTCATACACATTTATCATATATCCCAAGCAAGAACTCACAGATTTACCTATCTGGTTCTTCCGGCAATCTACGCGCTCTAAAGCCTAGATAACTAGAAGTCTTTACACTCCTTGTAATAGATTCTAACATTAATATTTGTACTCGACAGTATATTTATTAATAACATCTCGCGAGAGCATTCAAGCCCGGGATTAACAACCCCGGCAAATCTTGTGTCATCTATTTTCTCACGGAAGTGTTCTCGCATTTGTTTGTTACTCGATCATTCCAGCAATACTATCTCCGGATAATATTTTGGGTAACAACAATTGGCGCTAGAGGAATGGGATCTAAACCTTCATTTTTATTCCTACCGTCCCGAAGAACACTCACTGTTCTCCGGACATATACTTGAAGAAACACTCACTGTTCTTCAATAGAAAAGCCTTCAGAAAAATGACATCTGCAACGACCTCCAAGAGAGCCACCCTAAGATCCGCCGGAAATCTCCTTTCGGCCCGGACCGAATCCCAGCCCACGGCGGAAGGCGACCATGGCGACGCTAGGCTCTCACTCCCGCCCCCGAGGGACAGTTCAAGCCTCTCACTCGATCAGTTCCAGACCGCGGAACAGATTGAGGAGGCTATAGCCATCCTCAGGGAGCGACGGAAGGCCTACGACTCGCCCACCATCACTCCATCGGCCATCCGCCGGCGAAGCGGAAGCTTAAGGGGACCTATGTTGAGAAATCGGCGAAATCCCGAGCCGCGGAGAAGGCTCTCGTGATGCGGGACGATTCCGTCTTCGCCGCCTAGGAGCGATCCCTCATGGCGACCCGGCACTCGAGGCCCAAATGAGACATCGGAATCCGAATCCTTTACCAGAGTTCGGCATATCCGACTCCCGGGAGACAAGTCGGTCGAGCCCTGCCCAAGGAAGGAACCCACCGGGCAGGAGCTCGTCATTCACCACGGGGCTAGGGATCGCACACGATCGCCTTGGTTCGCGCTACGAGAGTCAATCGGCGGCCGAGGCGACGGCGATGGCCGCCATGCAACGCCGGCTCGACGAGATGAAGGCGCTCTGGAAAATGGGGCCGGCGCCAGGAGATCGATCGTTGGGCCAAGCGAACCACTCACGGCTCAGATCGAGCTCGCCCCAGTCCAACCAACGATCAATCCCCCACAAACACCTCTATATGAGGGGAGATCGGATCCGGAAACCCATTTGAGCAAGTTCCGGATCTACATGACCGGATGTGGAGCGTCAGATGCGACCAAGTGTCGGATGTTCCCATTAACCCTAGGCGACCTCGCCCACAGGTGGTACATCTCACTACCACCCCGCTCAATCAATTGCTTTGAAAAGCTGGCGAACGACTTAACGACGTACTTCACCGCCAAAGTTGTTCGGCCAGAAGGTCCCCACCGCGTGATGAAAATCAGGCAGGGGAAGGACGAGTCAGATGAAGATTACATCGACCGGGTAGACGAGATAGTCCTCACCGGCGATCCCATCAGCGACGATCTCGCTCTCCACTAAGTCCTGAGCGGATTTCAAGGACGCTCGCCCATGTTCAGGCACCTCACAAAGGATATCCCCCCGACCTACTCGGTCTTCCGCGGCAGAGCCGCCGATTTTCTGGCCAGACAGAGGATGCTCTCCCTCCGCTTAGACGAGGGACCATCCGAAGAAGGAAAGGCGCCATCCCATGTCCAGAAGAAGGCGGTCGCCAAGCCCAGAAAGGCGGTCGCCAAGCCGCCTGGCGAGTTCAAAGCCTTCGAGGATGTAGAGGTCCACCTTCTCCACAAACTCAACTTATCTCCGGCCCATATCTTCAACGCAATCAAGGGTCGCGAGTGGCTTTCCAAACCTAATCCGATAATGGACCACGGTCATCTAGACCGTAGCAAATTCTGTGCCTACCATAAGAGTCCCGGCCACAACACCAGCCAATGCCGCGACCTCCTCAGACAGCTCTGGCGACTGTTTGAGGAAGGCAAAGTGGACAATTTGATCACCAAGCCAGAACCTAGGACGGAGAGAGCCGGAGGGCGCAAGCGCCGACCAAACGAAAGAACTCCTCCCAATCCGGTCGCCAGAATCGAGCATGAGCCGGAGTACTCTGATGAGTCGATCCCTCCGATCAACCCGGGAGGTCGGATCAACATGCTTCAAGCAGGAGATGGAAACCTCGGGGGTCTTTCCCCGGTTTCCACCATGTCAAACAGGAAGCGAAAGGCCGAGCTGAGGGCATTCGCCGGGGTCCATACCGTGGTACCTCCGGAGCCGACCATTTCTAAAGACGCACTCATCACCTTCTCCAACAAGGACAGGGAGGGAGTGCAGTGCCCTAAAGAGGATGCACTGGTGATCTCCGCCTGCATCCTTGGGAAGACGGTCGATCGCGTGCTGGTCGACAATGGGAGTTTCTGCAACATCATATTCAAATCCGCCCTAGACCAACTCGGCAACTTAATCAAATTCATCAATCCGTTCGACACCGTGCTCCAAGGGTTCGGCGACAACACAGTCCAAGCCTACGGGAGGATCAAGCTCTCCGTCGAGCTAATATGCTTTTATGATCCCAAGGTTAGGATTACTAGGAACCTAAGTTTTGTAATCATAGATAGGCCCAACATCTATAATGGGTTCCTAGGTCGCCCCTTTTTAGAAACCTTTGAGGCGGTCGCTTCGTCTTTCTTTCTTGTATCAAATTCCCACCGATGGGACGGTGGTCATCTTGTAAAAGGAGATCAGCTAATGGCAAAAATATGTTTGAATTATTCCTATGTTGTTACCGCTTTCAATACTTCCCATAATATGTGTAACATTGAAGCGATCGACGATCAACCCATGGAGATCGATGAGCCGAGCGCATCATACCAACCCGACTCAGGGGATGCCATTTCGGTTCGGTTAACGGACGACATCGAGCCAAGGATCGGTTTCGATCCAAGTCTCGACATCGATCCAAGGATCGAGTCCGGAAATCGTTCCAAACGAGAAGCGACCGTCCCCGTCGAAGAGTTGGAAAGTATAACGATAGATCCGGATCATCCAGAACGGGAAGTACAGATCGGCGCGAGCATCGACCGCGAACTAAAAGGGGATCTGATCAATTTGCTACGTAAGAACATCGGAGTCTTTGCCTGGTCGCATCAAGATATGGTCGGCATAAGTCCTGAACACGCTTGCCACTATCTAAAGATCGACCCGGCAATGAAGCCTGTTCACCAAAAACGTAGGAAATTCAGTCCCGAAAAATATGCGGCGCTCGACTTAGAAGTCCAAAAATTACTCAACAACAAATTAATCGGGGTAGCTACAGACGAACCACAATGGGTCGCCAACGCGGTACTCATCAAGAAGCCGACTGGTTCCTGGAGGTTATGCATCGACTTCACCGACCTCAACGCGGCATGTCCAAAAGATCACTTTCCGATGCCTCACATTGATCACTTGGTCGATAGCACGGCAGGTTGCGAAATGATGTCGTTTATGGATGCCTTCGCCGGATACCATCAAATCCCAATGGCGGAGAAAGACATAAAACACACATCTTTCCACACGGAAAAAGACATATACTTTTGGGTCCGAATGCCGTTCGGCTTGAAAAACGCAGGGGTAACCTACCAGCGACTAGTCAACAGAATGTTCGCCAATCAGATCGGCAAGACCATGGAGGTCTACATTGACGACATCGTGGTCAAAAGCCTCAAGAAGGAAGATCACCTCAATGATCTCGCCGAGACGTTCGCCATCCTCGAAAGATTCAACATGAAGCTAAACCCCAAGAAATGCAACTTCGGGGTGGGCTTCGGGAAATTCCTGGGGCACATTGTGAGCCAAAGGGGGATCGAGGCGAACCCCACCAAGATACAGGCGATCCTTGATATGCAGGAGCCGCGAAACATCAAGCAGGTACAACGCCTTACAGGTTGTCTAGCCGCCGTCAACCGTTTCATATCTCGACTCGGCGATAAAAGCAAGCCTTTCTTCGCGACCATCAAGAACAAGAAGTTCGCATGGACGAAGGAAAGTCAGATAGCGTTCTCCAAAATAAAGGAATATCTATCTAACCTCCAGATCCTGGCTAAGCCAATCCCCGGTGAGAAACTATTCCTTTACCTGGCAGCCTCGGAGGTCGCACTAAGTGCCGTTCTGGTGCGAGCGGAAGGACAAGCCCACTTGCCGATCTACTATGTTAGTCAGGCGCTCCACGACGCTGAAACACGCTATACACCATTGGAGAAGATCGCCTACGCCCTTGTCATGAGTGTCCGTAAACTAAGGGCTTATTTCTTCGAACATCAAGTGGAAGTCCTGACAACTCTACCTCTAAGACAAGTTCTACATCGACCAGACACCAACGGGCGACTCCTCAAGTGGTCGCTGGAGATCGCCCAATACGGTATCACTTACGCCCCTCGCACGGCGATCAAAGTCCAAGCTCTGGCTGACTTCATGGTGGAACTGACGTTCCCTCACAGTCCAACCCAGGTCGGCCGACCTGCCTGGAAGTTATATGTGGATGGCTCGGCGACCAATTCGAGAGCAGGGGCAGGGATTGTCCTCATCAGTCCCGACGGGCAAAGTTTCACTAATGCTGTGCGTTTCAGCTTTCGTGCGACCAACAATGAAGCCGAATACGAAGCCTTGGTAGGCGGGCTCGATCTAGCCCTCGCCCTAGATGTTCGTCGCCTCCATATCTTCATGGACTCCCTTTTGGTCGTGAACCAAATTAAGGGAGATTATGAGGCGCGCGGCGAACAGATGGTCAAATACCAAGAGCTGGTCGCCGAAATGTGCACAAAATTTGAAGAAGTACTAATCGAACAAGTCCCGAGAGAACACAACTCCCAGGCCGATGCCCTTTCCAAACTAGCATCATCGGATGGGGCAGCCGACTTATCCAATATCCAAATCACAAAGTCAGCAAGGCCGGCGATCGTCAGAAGCCTGGTTACCACGGTCACCATCGCCGAGGAGAACTGGATGACTTCGTTCATCAAATACTTAAAGGACGGAACGGTCCCTGACGACCGTGTTAAAGCTCGCCAACTCCAGCTCCGTGCGACCAGATATACCCTATTGGACGACCGGCTTTACAAGCGAGCCTTCAGCCTTCCCCTCCTCAAGTGTATTACACCGGAGGAAGGTCGGATCATTTTAGCTGAGATCCATGACGGGATTTGTGGAAACCATGCGGGCGGGCGAGCTCTCATCCATAAGACAACCAGGCAAGGTTTTTTCTGGCCATCACTTCAGAAGGATGCGATCGCCTATGCCAGATCGTGTCATAGGTGTCAGATAATGGGCCCCAACATTAAACTATCCCCCGAACATCTCACCTCCATGCATAGCCCTTGGCCATTCGTGCAATGGGGCATCGACCTTATAGGTCCCTTGCCGACGGCTCCAGGGGGCTGTAAGTTCGCCATCGTAGGGGTCGACTATTTCACCAAATGGGCTGAGGCCGAACCGCTCAACAAGATCGGCCAAGAGCAAGTGATCAAGTTTATCTGGAGAAACATCATATGCCGATTCGGTCTGCCCCAGGCTATTATCTCCGACAACGGAAAGCAGTTCGACGGCTTAGAAATCATGCAATTCTGTGAGAAATGGGGAATCAAAAGATTGTTTTCAGCACCCTATCACCCTCAGACGAACGGACAGGTAGAGGCTGTGAACAAGATCCTCAAACACACAATTAAAGCGCGACTCGAATCCAGGCAAGGGCGATGGGCGAGCGAACTTCCACACGTTTTGTGGTCTTATCGAACGACGACCCGTAATTCAACCGGCGAAACCCCATTCGCCCTCGCCTTCGGAACAGAGGCGGTGATTCCTTGAGAGATTGCCGTCCTCAGCCATAGAACCGAACAGGAGATGACGACCGACAACGATGTGGCCCGACGAATCGACCTAGACATGCTCGAAGAACGACGGCTGACCTCAGAAATGAAGAACACAATCCACAAAAGGAGAGCCGAGAAGTTCTTCAATTCAAAGGTCAAAGAAAGAAGGTTTCAAGTGGGCGATCTCGTCCTCAAGAAGATCCAAACCCACACAGGCGTTTTTGGTCCGAACTGGGAAGGACCTTTCAGGATATCAAAATGGCTAACCAAGGGAGCCTACTGTTGTGCGACGATTAATTCGCCACGATAGGCAATCGGCGACCTCCCTGAAAAGTCAACCATAGAAGCCAAACTCCGGACGGACACCTAGAGTCCGGCATGATACAGCGATCGTCTTTTGGTAACCAGCGATCGTCTTTTGATACCTGGCGATCGTCTTTGTCTAACGGATCAGAGGCGATCATTTCATGCCACGTGGGGATCCAGCATCCGTCAAAGTCGTCGAAGACCGAATCTTGGACGATGGCCCACCCGCGGATCTTCATAGGATACCAACAAAAAGGATCATTGACCCCAGCCTGTCACCTACCACACCTACCGACAAGGCCGCCGAAAGGTACGAAGTGGACCCTCCTCGGACAGCGACTCGCGACGCGTGCTGGCTTCCCATTGGTTCACCCAGCTGGCCTCCAACTGCAACCTCGGACCTCAAGGGAACAGGCCCACATGACGGGACGATCGGCCGTTTATTTTAATATAGAAAACGGCGATCGCCCGCGATCGCCTGAGGGATCCCAACTACTTTGTCCCCTATAAATAGAGGACTCACTGTTGCGGCCAAAGGGACGAATTCTACTACGAATTAAGTGCAAAATACACACCAAAGAGAGAATAAAAGGCTCTTTTGGCAAACACTAAGACATTCATAGTGATATTCATACACATTCATCATAAATCCCAAGCAAGAACTCACAGATTCATCCATCTGGTTCTTCCGGCAATCTACGCGCTCTAAAGCCTAGATAACTAGAAACTTTTACACTCCTTGTATTAGATTCTAACATTAATATTTGTACTCGACAGTATATCTATTAATAACATCTCGCGAGAGCATTCAAGCCCGGGATTAACAACCCCGGCAAATCTTGTGTTATCTATTTTTCCACGGAAGTGTTCTCGCTTTTGTTTGTTACTCGATCATTCCAGCAATACTATCTCCGGATAATATTTTGGGTAACAACAATTGGCGCTAGAAGGAGGGGGTTAATCTAAACCTTCATTTTTTCCTACCGTCTCGAAGAACACTCACTGTTCTCCGGACATATACTTAAAGAAACACTCACTGTTCTTCAATAGAAAAACCATCAGAAAATGACATCAGCAACAACCTCCAAGAGGGCCACCCTGAGATCTGCCGGAAATCTTATTCCGGCGAGGACCGAATCCCAGCCCACGGCGGAAGGCGACCGTGGCGACGCTAGGCTCTCACTCCCGCCCCCGAGGGACGGTTCTAGCCTCTCACTCGATCAGTTCCAGACATCGGAACAGATTGAGGAGGCTATAGCCATCCTCAGGGAACGGCAGAGGGCCCACGATACGCCCACCATCACCCCGTCAGCTAACCGCCGGGCAAGCAAACGGAAGCTCAAGGGGATCTATGTTGAGAAATCGACAGAAAGCCCCGAGCCGCTGGAGAAGGCTCTCGTAAGGCGGGACGATTCCGTCTTCAGCCGCCAGGAGCGATCCCTCATGGCGACCGGGCACTCGAGCCCCAAATGAGACATCGATATCCGAATCCTTTACCAGAGTTCGCGTATCCGACTCCCAAGAGACAGAACGGTCAACGAGCCCTCGCCGCCCAAGAAGGGAACGCCCGGCAGGGAGATCGTCGTTCACCACGGGGCCGGGATCGCACACGATCGCCTTGGTTCACGCTCGAGAGTCAATCGGCGATCGGGCGACGGCGATAGCCGCCATACAACGCCTTGACTCGATGAGATGAGGGCGCTCATGGAAAATGGGGCAAGCGCCAGAGATCGATCATTGGTTCAAGCGAACCACTCACGACTCGATCGAGCTCGCCTACCCAACCAACAATCAATCCCCACAAACACCTTTATACGAGGAAATCGGATCCGGAAACCCACTTAAGCAAATTCCGGATCTACATGACCGGGTGCGGAGCTTCAGATGCGACGAAATGTCGTATGTTCCCGTTAACTCTGGGCGACCTCGCCCACAGATGGTACACCTCACTACCATCTCGCTCAATCAATTGCTTTGAGAAGCTAGCGAACGACTTCAGGTCATACTTCGCCGCCAAAGTCGCTCGCCCGGAAGGTCCTCACCGCATGATGAAGATCAGGCAGGGGAAGGATGAATCGGATGAGGATTACATCGACCGGGTAGATGAGATAGTCCTCACCGGTGAGCCCGCCAGCGACGAGATCGCTCTCAACTCAGTTATGAGCGGATTCCACGGACGCTCGCCCATGTTCAGGCACCTCACAAAAGATATCCCCCCGACCTATTCGATCTTCCGCAACAAAGCCGCCGGGTTCCTGGCCAGACAGAGGATGCTCTCACTCCGCTTAGAAGAGGGACCATCCGAAGAAGGAAAAGCACCCTCCCATGTCCAGAAGAAGGCGGTCGCCAAGCCCAGAAAGGCGATCGCCAAGCCGCCTGGCGAGTTCAAAGCCTTCGAGGATGTAGAGGTCCACCTTCTTCACAACCTCAACTTATCTCCGGCCCACATCTTCAACGCGATCAAGGGTCGCGAGTGGCTTTCCAAGCCAAAGCCAAGAAGGGACCACGGTCACCTAGACCGTAGCAAATTCTGTGCCTATCATAAGAGTCCCGGCCACAACACTAGCCAATGCCGCGATCTCCTCAGGCAACTCTGGCGATTGTTTGAGGAAGGCAAACTGGACAACTTGGTCACCAAGCCGGAACCAAGGACGGAAAGGACCGGAGGGCGCGAGCGTCGGCAACACGAGAGAACTCCTCCCAATCCGGTCGCCAGAATCGAGCATGAGCCGGAATACTCTGATGATTCGGTCCCACCGATCAACTCTGGCGGCCGGGTCAACATGCTTCAAGCGGGAGGTGGAAACCTCGGGGTCTTTCCCGGTTTCCACCATGTAGAACAGGAAACGAATAGCCGAGATGAGGGCATTCGCCGGGGTCCACGTCGTTGTACCCCCGGAACCGACCATCTCTAGAGATGCGCTCATCACCTTTTCCAACAAGGACAGGGAAGGAGTGCAATGTCCCAAAGAGGATGCACTAGTGATCTCCGCTTGCATCCTTGGGAAGACGGTCGATCGCGTGTTGGTCGACAATGGGAGTTTTTGCAACATCATATTCAAATCCGCCCTAGACCAACTCGGCAACCCGATCAAATTCATCAAGCCTTTCGACACCGTGCTTCAAGGGTTCGGCGACAACACACCAAGCCTACGGGAGGATCAAGCTCTCCGTCGAGCTAATATGCTTTTATGATCCCAAGGTTAGGATTACTAGGAACCTAAGCTTTGTAATCATAGATAGGCCCGGATCTATAATGGGTTCCTAGGTCGCCCCTTTTTAGAAACTTTTGAGGCGGTCGCCTCATCTTTCTTTTTGTATCAAATTCCCCACTGCCGATGGGACGGTCGGTACTGTAAAAGGAGATCAGCTAATGGCAAAGAGATGTTTGAGTTACTCCTATGTTGTTAATTCTTTCAATACTTCCCGTACTGTATGTAACATTGAAGCGACCGACGATCAACCCATGGAGATCGACGAGCTTGAGACTGCGTACCAACCCGACTCAGGGGACGCCATCTCTCATCGATCGACGGACGACATCGAGCCAAGGATCGGTTTCGAGCCAAGTCTCGACATCGATCCAAGGACCGAGTCCGGAGATTGTACCAAACGGGAGGCGACCGTTCCTGTCGAAGAGTTGGAAAGCATTACGATGGATCCGGATCATCCAGAACGGGAGGTACAGATCGGCGCAAGCATCGACCGCGAATTAAAGAGAGATCTGATCAACTTGCTACGTAAGAACATCGGTGTCTTTGCCTGGTCGCATCAAGATATGGTTGGCATAAGTCCCGAACACGCCTGCCATTATCTGAAGATCGACCGGGCGATGAAACCTGTTCACCAGAAGCGTAGGAAGTTCGGTCCCGAGAAATACGCGGCGCTCGACATAGAAGTCCAGAAGTTACTCAACAACAGACTGATCGGAGTAGCAACTGACGAACCACAGTGGGTCGCCAACGCGGTGCTCGTCAAAAAGACGAATCGCAACTGGAGATTATGCATAGACTTCACCGACCTCAACGCGGCATGTCCAAAAGATCACTTCCCAATGCCTCATATCGATCATCTGGTCGATAGCACGGCAGGTTGCGAAATGATGTCGTTTATGGATGCCTTCGCCGGATATCATCAAATCCCAATGGCAGAGGAAGACATAAAACACACATCTTTCCACACGTAAAAGACATATACTTTTGGGTCGAATGCCGTTCGCTTGAAAAACGCAGGGCGACCTACCGGCGATTAGTCAACAGGATGTTCGCCGATCAGATCGGCAAAACCATGGAGGTCTACATTGACGATATCGTAGTCAAAAGCCTCAAGAAGGAAGATCACCTCAACGATCTCGCCGAGACGTTCGCCATCCTTGAAAAATTTAACATGAAGCTGAACCCCAAGAAATGCAACTTCGGGGTGGGCTCCGGGAAGTTCCTGGGGCACATAGTGAGCCAAAGGGGGATCGAGGCGAACCCCACCAAGACACAGGCGATCCTTGACATGCAGGAACCGCGAAATATCAAGGTGTGCAACGCCTCACAGGTTGTCTAGCCGCCCTCAACCGTTTCATATCACGGCTCGGCGATAAAAGCAAGCCCTTCTTCGCGACCATCAAGAACAAGAAGTTCGCGTGGACGAAAGAAAGTCAGGTAGCATTCGCCAAAATAAAGGAATATCTATCTAACCCCCAGATCCTGGCAAAGCCGATCCCCGGTGAAAAATTATTCCTTTACTTGGCGGCTTCAGAGGTCGCACTGAGTGCCGTTCTTGTGCGAGCAGATGGGCAAGCTCACTTGCCGATCTACTATGTTAGCCAGGCGCTCCACGACGCTGAGACACGTTATACACCATTGGAGAAGATCGCCTACGCCCTTGTCATGAGTGTACGAAAGCTGAGAGCTTACTTCTTCGATCACCAAGTGGAAGTCCTAACAACTCTACCTCTAAGACAAGTCCTGCACCGACCGGACACCAACGGACGACTCCTCAAGTGGTCGCTGGAGATCGCCCAATACGGAATCACTTACGCTCCTCGCACGGCGATCAAAGGCCAAGCTCTGGCGGACTTCGTGGTGGAATTAACGTTCCCTCACAGTCCGGCTCGGGTCGGCCGACCCGCCTGAAATTATACGTGGATGGCTCCGACCAATGCGAGAGCAAAGGGTGGATTGTCCTCATTAGCCCCGACGGTCGAGTTTCACAAATGCCGTGCGTTTCGGTTTCGTGCGACCAACAATGAAGTGAATACGAAGCTCGGTAGGCGGGCTTGATCTAGCCCTCGCCCGGATGTTCGACGCTCCATATCTTCATGGACTCCCTTTGGTCGTGAACCAAGTCAAGGGGGAATATGAGGCACGCGGCGAATGATGGTCAAATACCAAGAGCCGGTCGCCGAAATGTGCACAAAATTTGAAGAAGTACTAATCGAGCAAGTCCCGAGAGAGCACAACTCCCGTGCCGATGCACTTTCCAAACTAGCATCATCGGATGGGCACCACTTCTCCAACATCCAAATCACAAAGTCGCAAGGCCGCGATCGACAGAATTTGGTTACCACGGTCGCCATCGCCGAAGAGAATTGGATGACTCCGTTCATCAAATACTTAAAGGACGGAACGGTCCCCGACGACCGTGTTAAAGCTCGCCAACTCGGCCGTGCGACTGTATACCCTATTGGACGATCGGCTTTACAAGCGAGCCTTCACCTTCCTCCTCAAGTGTATTACACCTAAGAAGGTCGGCTCATTTTAGCCGAAATCCATGACGGGATTTGTGGGAACCACGCGGGCGAGCCCTCCTCCATAAGACGACTGCACAAGGATTTTTCTCGCCATCACTTCGAAAGATGCGATCGCTTATGCCAGATCTTGTCATAGATGTCAGATAATGGGCCCCAACATTAAGCTATCACCCGAACAGCTCACCTCCATGTATAGCCCTTGGCCATTTGCGCAATGGGGCATCGACCTTATAGGTCCCTTGCCGACGGCTCCGTGGGGTAAGTTCGCCATCGTTAAGTCGATTATTTCACCAAATGGGCTGAGGCCGAACCGCTCAACAAGATCGGCCAAGAGCAAGTGATCAAGTTTATATGGAAAAACATAATATGCCGATTCGGTTTGCCCCAGGCCATCATCTCCGACAACGGGAAACAGTTCAACGGCTTAGAAGTCATTCAATTCTGTGAAAAGTGGGGAGTCAAAAGGTTATTCTCAGCGCCCTATCACCCTCAGACGAACGGGCAGGTAGAGGCAGTGAATAAGATCCTCAAACACACGATCAAAGCACGACTCGAATCCAGGCAAGGAAGATGGGCGAGCGAGCTCCCAGACGTTTTATGGTCCTACCGAACGACGACCCGCAATTCAACCGGCGAAACCCCGTTCGCCCTTACCTTCTAATGAAGCGGTGATTCCTTCGAGATCGCCGTCCTCACCATCGAACCGAACAGAGATGACGACCGACAACGATGTAGCCCGGCGAATCGACCTAGACATGCTTGAAGAAAGGCGGTGACCTCGAAATGAAGAACACAATCCACAAAAGGAGAGCCGAGAAGTTCTTCAATTCAAAGGTCGAGAAAGAAGATTTCAAGTGGCGATCTCGTCCTCAAGAAAATCCAAACCCATACAGCGTCTTTGGTCCAAATCGAAGGACCTTTCGGAGTATCCAGATGGTTAACTAAAGGAGCCTACGAACCGAACATCCTGACGGTACTCTGACCAATACCCTCGAACGCCGTGCATCCGAAAAAATACTATCGTTGATAAATTTGTATTCGATTTCGATGATGTACAAGGAATATAATGAGATTTTTGTTATCCCATCTCGTTATGGCGATCGCCCCACTGTGCATCGCATATCACCGACGATCGCCGATCACGACGATCCTAGGTAAAATTATTGCACCATGGTCCCGGAGGTCGATGGAACCGACGGCTTCGCCATGCAAGGTTCCTTTGGCTGAGATCGTCCGCCCTTCGTTTAAATACGAGGCCGACGTAGCCGAAGGACCCTCCAAAATAGTCGATGGCGCGATCGCACGTTCTCAAGGTACATCATCTAACATGGTGAACCCGAACAATGCGACGTGCCGTTACCCCCGCCTCAACGCACACCGTCGAGGATCGCCATCTTCATGGCGGGCCGAGGTGGAAGCAGCCGACAAGCCGCGGACATGGTGTCGAATAAGCCGACAACACTCCGCGCAAGGACTCCTCCAGGCCGAGATCGCCCGCCTTCGTTTTAACACAAGGCGGCGTAGCTAACGGAGGACCCTCACAAAAAGTGAGTCGCAGGATACTAAATATCCCGCGCACACGAAGACACGATTGGGGAGATCGGTCCATCGAACACCGCAACCACACATGACTCTTCAGAATCGGCAAAATGAAGATAGCTCGCCAGATAGACTAGTCTTTGTTTCCTTACTTACTATAAGTGAACAAAGACAAGGGGGCAAGGATAGGTCGAGCTAATCTCAGATACGATCGAACATCGAACAAAGAGGAACCATACTCGATCGGCTTCGCTAAAAAACATGCAGAGCGATCGAGGTCGTCCGACGAAAATTACAAGTAAGAATTCCAATTCAAAACATGTCAATACTTTCAACACTCAGACAATCGGCCGGACGAACAAAAAATCGAAAGCAAATATACGCGTACTCGTAAAAATTGCACACAAATAGTCAAAGGCGATCGCATATAATGCATTACGCGGAATGAGAAAAGGAATATTTTATTCATAAACACAAGCTTCATACATTTCAAGGCCTGAAGGCATTACAACAAAAAGTACAAGTTACGGAGGAAAAACAAAAAGCCTCTCAAAGCCCCGCCTGCTGGTCTTCGCCCTCGGGTTGCGGATCGGCTTGGGCACCCCCATCGGCCTCGGGATGAATGAGTTTGCCGGTATACCAACTCAAGTCAATCCCGAGGTCGACCAAGTCAAGGATCGGCAGAGAGAATTCTGGATGCAGAGGATGCTTGGAGACATAGGATCTGAAGCTTTCCATCAGGGGACCGGTCTCGACCCCTGCCTTTTTAGCAACTCGGACAGCGTCAGCATAGGCCAAATAGTAAGCGAACTCGCCGACGTGCCCGACATTAAGGTAGGGATCGACCTCGATCGCCTTCAGCTGCCCTTTCAGATCCGCCGCCGTCTTCTCGACCTCCGCCAGTTCGGCCGCCTTGGCAACATTCTCGCCCCTGGCCTTCTCCAGCTCTCTCTTCGCCGCCTCCAGCTCACCACTGAGCCGATCCACCGCAGCCTTCAGCCCGGTCGCCTCCTCCTGCGAAGCCTCGAGCTTCTGGCGAGTCTCCTTCTCCTTATTACAGGATCGATCGGCAGCTTCCTTGGAGCGACTCAGCTCCTGCTTCAATCGATCCACGTCACGCTTGGCAGCTTGGCGGTCTCCTCATACTCTTTCTCCATCGACCGATCCGGTTGGCATCCTCGATATTTCGCTCCGGCGGTCTCGAGCTCGCGATGGAGATGAGCGGTGGAGGGTCGCCTCAAAATCCCGGCGGCTTGGACGGCCATCGTCGCGCCCGAAGAGCTGGCAACGGCCGCCGCATGGCATCTCCAGATCGCCGACGAGCGATCGCGTCAAGGTCGGCCGCCCAAGCCTTGGGCAGAAGTGATTGCACGCGAACGTAAAGGTGGACTTCGAGTAACCTTGTGGAGCCTTGCTCGACAGAAATCCAAGACCATGGGGGCGACGTCCGGTCGGCGAGGCGAACCTGCAGTCGCAAACCAAGGAAATCAAGGAGTTAGCCCATACCATGCTCTAATGCCTAACTCAAAATTTTTGACCCACTCTTACCTATTGACCAGCTCGGGTCGCGTCGAAAAAAGGCTTGCCCGGGTGTCTCCGCATCGGCGATCGCCATCTTCTTCGCCGAGCCGCGATGACCGGTCCGTGACCGTGGGCTTGGCGCCGATCGCTCCATCATCGGGATGGCGGAGATAGGAGCCGCAGCGACCGAGGCTCAAGAATCGATACGCCCGCCTCGAGATCGACGGGGACTCCGACCTCCGCCTCTTGCGGCGTTTGAGCTGCTCTCTCCTCGACCACCGGCCATGACGGCGCCTCGGCGGGTCTCACACGGGCAGGTGAGACGTCGTCGCAGAACGCGACCACCGCTTGCCCAAATTAAGGCGACCAAGAACTCCCAAGTCCGACATAGCTATCTCTCGCGGAGGTTCGCGATTCGGGAAAATAAGCCTCACAAAGAAAAGGTGCAAACAAGTTAGATAAAATAAAACAACCTCTTGGAGACGATCGTCAAAGAAAGGAAACACCACTTAAACTCATACCTTGAACTTTCAAGTGACGAGGGTAGCAAAACAAACGAGCCCCAACCGATGAGCTTCGACAAGCGATCGAACGTCAATATAGGTGTTCGTCAACACACTAATAGGCTCCCAAACGATCAAGATATCATATGGGAGATCGCTGGTCGCTGGTACGAGAGGTCCTGCAAAAAGAAATCAAAATTTGATGAGTACAAGACAAGCTCAATCAAGGGGAGAGTTTAAATCCTTACTCGGATTCCTCTCCTAAAATAGTGGGAATCTCCAACTCTTCATTCACCCTTCACTCAACGCCGATCGCCATGCCCCGCCGACCCAACACCATTTTGCCAGTCGCCCGGTCTTATTCGGCACGCCAAGAACCACTCTCCCGAGTCGGCCCCGGATATGATAACCGCCGACCGTCCCTTTCTCAAGCCCAATTTAAACAAATAATTCATCTCCAGCGCAGTAAGGTGACGAAATAACCGGTGACCGCCAAACAAGGTCAACGTGCAGATGATCTGCAGCCAAGCATTCGCGTCGATTGAAGAGGCGCCAAATTCCGTGCGATCAAGAATAGGAGACGGCGAGTGGCAACGGAATCGCAGACCCGCCTCCATAATCATCTCGTTGACGGCGACCATATCCTCGGGCGGTTGGTCGGCGCGCTCATTCTCCAAAGGCACGTGAAGGGAAACGTCGGAGGATGTGGTATTTGGCCCTCCAAATGCTCGGAGTCATTCTTGGTCGCCGTACTCGGATCTCGACCGAGAGTCCATCGAGACGGACGACGGCTGAAAGACCGTCCGATTCACATGTTTGTAAGGGTGAGCGGCGGAGTAGGCCTCGAAATCGACTCGGGCAAGGTCCAGTGATCGTTTCCATCATCTCGAGCAAAAGCCACATAGAGGGGCCGACCGCTCTCTCTTTCCCGTGCCTCCCGCACTGCATCGTCTTCATCCACCGGCGAACCCCCTGCTCCGCCGTCTCCGCCGTCTCGCCACCTCGGCCTCGTTGAAAAGTTTTTCGAGTTCTTCGGTGCAATCCCGCTCGAATAGCTTCAGCGGCCGTCTCCATATCCACTCTAACGGAACCTCCTCCCGCTCAGCGACGCGGCAATGGAAGAACTTCCGTCTCGAAGGTTTTCGATCCTCCCGACATATTAGAAAGAAAAGATAAGGAGAAGGTTGAATTTAATCTTACCTAGAAAAAGAAGAAGATCGGCACACAAAGCTCCGTAAATTTCTCGCAAATTCGCTATGGATGCTAAGGGCGCGTAAAAAGTGAAGGAGAAGAAGCCCTCCCCTTTTTATAGATGGAGACGAGGGCCTAAGTGCAAATAGGAGAAACCTCGGGGGCTGAAGCGCAACCGTCACGTGGGGACGCCTTAAATGCGGCCCTCGAATCCCGCATACGCGTCTTTTCGAGGGCATGCCAGCCGACAAGTCTGACAAACCGTCGGATTCCCCAACGGCAAAGACGACGCGTGTCGGCCGCTTGTGAAAGGCCCGCCTTCTTTTCCCGCTGCTCCCGACGCGAAAGAAGGTCGTCCATATTTGAATTCAGATCGGCTGGTCGTCTAAACATCGGCGATCGCCAACAGTGCCACCTCACCCCGTGTTCTCAACATCGAGGCGAGCTGGGGGGTAATTGTTGTGCGACGATTAATTCGCCACGATAGGCGATCGGCGACCTCCCTGAAAAGTCAACCATAGAAGCCAAACTCCGGACGGACACCTAGAGTCCGGCATGATACAGCGATCGTCTTTTGGTAACCAGCGATCGTCTTTGTCTAACGGATCAGAGGCGATCATTTCATGCCACGTGGGGATCCAGCATCCGTCAAAGTCGTCGAAGACCGAATCTTGGACGATGGCCCACCCGCGGATCTTCATAGGATACCAACAAAAAGGATCATTGACCCCAGCCTGTCACCTACCACACCTACCGACAAGGCCGCCGAAAGGTACGAAGTGGACCCTCCTCGGACAGCGACTCGCGACGCTGGCGTCGGGCTTCCCATCGTTCACCCACCGGGCCTCCAACCGCAACCTCGGACCTCAAGGAACAGCCCACATGACGGGACGATCGGCCGTTTATTTTAATATAGAAAACGGCGATCGCCCGCGATCGCCTGAGGGATCCCAACTACTTTGTCCCCTATAAATAGAGGACTCACTGTTGCAGCCAAAGGGACGAATTCTACTACGAATTAAGTGCAAAATACACACCAAAGAGAGAATAAAAGGCTCTTTTGGCAAACACTAAGACATTCATAGTGATATTCATACACATTCATCATAAATCCCAAGTAAGAACTCACAGATTCATCCATCTGGTTCTTCCGGCAATCTACGCGCTCTAAAGCCTAGATAACTAGAAACTTTTACACTCCTTGTATTAGATTCTAACATTAATATTTGTACTCGACAGTATATCTATTAATAACATCTCGCGAGAGCATTCAAGCCCGGGATTAACAACCCCGGCAAATCTTGTGTTATCTATTTTTCCACGGAAGTGTTCTCGCTTTTGTTTGTTACTCGATCATTCCAGCAATACTATCTCCGGATAATATTTTGGGTAACAACACCTACGAACTTGAACATCCTAACGGTACCCCGGATCAATATCCCTGGAACGCCGTGCATCTGAAAAATACTACCAGTGAAAATTTTGTATTCTATTTCGACTGCCCAATGTACAAGGAATATAATGAGATTTTTTCCTATCCCATCTATTCTGGCGATCGCCCCACCAGGCATATCGCATACCACCGATGATCGTTGATCATGACGATCCGAGGTAGAATCAATGCAGCCATGGTCCTGGAGGTCGATGGAACCGACAGCTTCGCCCATGCAAGGTTCCTTTGGGCTGAGATCGCCCGCCCTTCGTTTAAATACGAGGCCGGCGTAGCCGAAGGACCCTCCAAAATAATCAGTAGACACGTTCGCATGTCCTCCAGGTACATCATCTAACATGATGAACTCGGAAAATACGACGTGCCACTGCCCCCGTCTCAATGTACACCATCGAGGGTCGCCATCCTCATGGCGGGCCAAGGTGGATGCAGAGCTAACAAGCCGCGAACGCGGAGTCGAATAAGCCGACGACGCCCCGTGCAAGGACTCCTCCAGACCAAGATCGCCCGCCTTTCGTTTTAACACAAGGCAGGCGCAGCCTAACTGAGGACCCTCACAAAAAAGTGAGTCGCGGGATATACAGTGTCCCTCGCACACAAAGACACGATTGGGGAGGTCGGTCCATCGAACTCCCCGACCGTGCACGATTCTTCGGAATCGGCAAAACCGAAGATAGCTCGCCAGACAAACTAATTTTTGTTCCCTTACTTACAAAAAGCAAACAAAAACAAGGGGGCAGAGATGGGTCGAGCTAATCCCAAATGCGATCGGACAGAAAGGAACCACGCCCGATCGGGTTCGCTCAAACACACGCAGGACGATCGGAATCGTTCTGCAAAAGTTACAAGTCAGAATTTCGATTCAAAACATATCAATACATTCAACACTCAGACAATCGGTCGGGTAAACAAGACATCGGATGCAATCATACACATACTCGTAAAAATTCGCATTCAAAGGCGATCGTACATAAAAAGACACAGTGCGAACAAGGAATATTTCATTCATTATCAAAAGGAGTTCGAACAACATGAAGCACGAAGACAATACAAAGAGAGAGCAAAAATTACAAGATACAAAGGAAAACAAAAATATCTCTCAAGGCCCCGCCGGCTGGTCATCGCCCTCAGGTTGCGGATCGGCTTGGGCCCCCCCATCGGCCTCAGGATGAATGAGTTTGCCAGTATACCAACTCAAGTCGATCCCAAAATCGACAAGGTCAAGGATCGGCAAAGAGAACTCCGGGTGCAGAGGGTGCTCGAGCGCATAGGTTTTGAAGCTCTCCATCAAGGGACCGATCTCGATCCCTACCTTCTTGGTGGCTCTGACAGCATCGACGTAGGCCAGGTAATAAGCGAACTCACCGACGAGCGCCACATTGAGATAGGGATCGGTCTCGATCGCCTTCAGTTGCCCCTTCAACTCCACAGTCGTCTTCTCAGCCTCCGCCAGCTCGACCACCTTGGCGGCATTATCTCCCTTGGCCATCTCCAGCTCTTTCTTCGCCGCCTCCAGCTCACTGCTGAGCCGATCCACCGTCGCCTTCAGACCGGCCGCCTCCTCCTGCGAAGCCGCATACTTCTGGTGGGTTTCTTTCTCCTGATCACGGGACCGATCGGCAGCCTCCTTAGAGCGACTCAGCTCCTGATTCAATCGGTCAACGTCCTGTTTAGCCCTTTTGGCCATCTCCGCATACTCCTTCTCCATAGACTGGATCCGGTTGGCAAATTCAATGTTTTTATTCCGGGCTGCCTCGAGGTCGCTATGGAGACGAGCAGTGGAGGGTCGCCCCTCAAAATCCCTAGCAGCTTGGACGGCCATCGTCGCCGTCTGGAGAGCCATGGCAACGATCGCCTGCATGGCATCTCCAAATCGCCGACGAGCGATCGCATCAAGATCGGTAGTCCAGGCCTTGGGCAGAGAGGTGATAGCCTGCTGAACGTAAGTATGGACGTCGAGAGATGTTTGCGGGGCCTTACTCGACAAAAAGTCCAGCACCATAGGAGCGACGTCCGGGTCAGCAAGACGAACCCTGCAGCACAAACCAAAGAAACCAAGGATTTAGCCTATACCTTGCTCAGAATGCCTAACTCAGAAAATTTTGATCCTTTCTTACCTGTTGACCAGCTCGGGATCGCGACCAAAATAAGGCTTGCCCCGAGAGGTTTCCGCCTCAGCGATCGCCACCTTCTTCGTAGGGCCGCCCGATGACCGGGAGCCAGACGCCGGGGGCCTAGTGCCTGATCGCTCCGTCATCGGGATGGCAGAAATAGGAGCCACAGCAACCGGAGGCTCAAGAATGGACACATCCGCCTCAGTAATTGGCAGGGACTCCTCCGACCTCCGCCTCTTGCGGCGCTGAAGTTGTTCCTCTCCCTGAACTACCGGCTCGGCGACCGGCACCTCAACAGGCCTCACCACCGGAGCAGGGCGAGACGTCGTCGCAGGAACGCGACCAGTCGTCTTACCCAAGTGGAGGCGACCGATGAGTCCTGGATTCGACATGGCAATCTCTGGTGGTGGCTCGGCAAGTCGGGGAAAATGAACCTCTGTCAAAGAATAAGTACAAACAAGTTAGACAGCAACTTAAACGTTGCGACCTCCTAGAGACGATCGACAGGCAAGAAAGCACCACTTAAGTTCATATTCGGAACTCTCAAGTGATGAGGGAAGCGAAACAGTCGAGCCCCCAACCGATGAAGTTCGTTACCAAGCGAGCGAACGTCAATGAAGGAATCCGGCAAGGCACGAATCCGCTCCCAAACGATCAAGAAATCGAAAGGGAGATCGTCGATCGCTGGAACAAGAGGTCCTGCAAAAAGAAAACAAAATTAGATCAGTCCAAGACAAGCTCAATCAAGGGGAGAGTTAAAATCCTTACTCGGATTCCTCTCCCGAAAAGTGGTGGGGATCTCCAACTCCTCATTCGGCCTGTCACTCGATGCCGATCGCCACGCTCCGCCGACCCAGCACCATTTAGCCAGGTCGCCCCTGGTCTTGTTCGGCACACCGAGGACCACTCTCCCGATTCGGCCTTGGATATGATTGCCGCCGATCGGCCCTTTCTGCGCGGCCAGTTTAAACAGATAATTCATCTCCAGCGCAGTAAGGAGGCGGAACAACCGATGACCGCCAAACAGTGTCAACGTGCAAATGACCTGTAGCTAAGCGTTCGGCGTCAGTTGAAGCGGCGCCAAATTCCAGGCGATCAACAAGTAGGAGACGGAGAATGGCAGAGGGAATCGCAGGTCGGCCTCCATAATCATTTCGCTGACGGCAACCATATCCTCGGGTGGTTGATCGGCACGTTCATTCTCCGAGGGCACGTGCAAGGAAACGTCAGAGGGGATGTGATATTTGGCCCTCCAACGGCTCAGGTCTTTCTTGGTCGCCGTACTCCGGATCTTTCCTAGAGTCCACGGAGACGGGTCGGCGGCCCGAAAAACCGTCCGATTCACATGTTCATAAGGATGAGCGGCGGAGTAGGCTTCGAAGTCAAATTTCGGACAGGGTCCGGCAATACCATCCATAATCTTGGCAAAAGCCATATAGGCGGGGCCAAAAACACTCTGCCGTTCCCAAGTTAGCTGCTTCAGTTCGTCCTCATCCACCGGCGAGCCTCGCCCGCTGCCGCCGCCGTCTTCGCCATGCGGCCTCGTTGAAAAGCTCTTCGAGTTCTCGCGGTGCAATTTCGCACGAATGGCCTCAACGGCCATTTTCATGTCGACTCCAACGGAATCTCCTCCTGGTCAAAGCGGCCGCGGCGTAAGAACTTCCGGCCTCGAAGGTCTTGGATCCTCCCGACATATTATAAAAAAGAGGGAGATAGAAGATTGATTTTTCTTACCTAGAGAAAAGAAAAAGATCGGCACAAGAAGCTCCAGAAATTTTTGCAGAGTTTCGGCTATGGATGCAAGGACGCGTAGAGAATGAAAGTGAAGAAGCCCTAGCCCTTTTATAGATGGAGGCGAGGGTCTAAATGCAAATAGGAGAAATCTCGAGGGCTGGATCGCAATCGTCATAGTGGGGACGCATTAAATGCTGCCCTCGAATCCCGCGGACGCGTCTTTTCGAGGGCACGCCAGGCGACAAAGTCTGACAAACCGTCGGACTCCCCCAACAGTAGCGCGACACGTGTCCTTGCGATGTTTCGAGAGCCCGCCTTCATTTTTCGCTACTCCCAGCGCAAAAAGAGATCGTCCAAAGTTGAAAGAAGATCGCCTGATCATCTAAACATCGGCGATCGCCAACAGTGCCACTTCACCCCGTGTTTTCAACATCGAGGCGAGCTGGGGGGCAATTGTTGTGCGGCGATTAATACGCCTCGATAGGCGATCGGCATCACGATCATAAAAGCCAACCATAGAAGACATACTCTGGGCAAACGCCTAGCAATCGACACAATACGGCGACCGTCTTTTGGTACCCAGCGATCGTCTTTTGATATCTGGCGATCGTCTTTAATGAGCGAACCAGAGGCGATCGTCTCGTGCCACGTGTGGATCCAACATCTGTCAAAGTCGTCGAAGACCGAATCTTGGACGGTGGCCCACGTGCAGATCCAAAAAGGGCGCCGACAGATAGGACATTTGACCACAGCCTGTCACCTACCTCACCTACCGACAAGGCCGCCAAAAGGTACAAAGTGGGTCCTCCCCGGACAGTGACTCAAGACGCGTGCTGGCTTCCCATCGTCTGGCCCACCGCCACCAGCAGCCGACTGACCTCAAGGGAACAGGCCCACGTGACGGGACGATCGGCCATCTAATTATATTATAGAAAACGGCGGTCGCCCGCGATCGCCTGAGGGATCCCAACTACCTTGTCCCCTATAAATAGAGAACTCACTGCAGTGGCCAAAGGGGACGCGAATTTACTGTGAATTCAGTGCAAAATACACACAAAAAGAGAATCAAAGACTCTTCTGGCAACCACTTATACACTCATAGTGATATTCATACACATTTATCATATATCCCAAGCAAGAACTCACAGATTTACCTATCTGGTTCTTCCGGCAATCTACGCGCTCTAAAGCCTAGATAACTAGAAGTCTTTACACTCCTTGTAATAGATTCTAACATTAATATTTGTACTCGACAGTATATTTATTAATAACATCTTGCGAGAGCATTCAAGCCCGGGATTAACAACCCCGGCAAATCTTGTGTCATCTATTTTCTCACGGAAGTGTTCTCGCATTTGTTTGTTACTCGATCATTCCAGCAATACTATCTCCGGATAATATTTTGGGTAACAACATATATTACAGATAATTATGATATATACTCCATATAACAATATATACTATAGATATAATTATAATAATATTAATAATATATATTAAATATCTTCCCTAATATAGAATTAGAATAGAGAATTTGGTGTCACACCAACTTTGGTGTAATGTCATAATTATTAAATTTTTTTTATATATATATATATATATATATATATATTGGCGCGTTCTATACCAATATTAGATGCAGTACTTTACAGTACTAATTTATGCATGAGTTTTGTACTAATTTTGCATGAAATATATGCATTTCGTGCATCAAAATTTCAATGCATTACTTTACAGTACTAATTTATGCATGAGTTTTGTACTAATTATGCATGAAATATATGCATTTCGTGCATCAAAATTTCAATGCATTAAAATATGCAATATATGCATCAAAATATCGATGCATTAAAATATTAGATTATATGCATTAATTTTTTGTGAGAATTAATTCATTGAAATTTTGATGCACGAAATGCATATATTTCATGCATAAATTAGTACTGTAAAGTACTGCATCTAATATTGGTACTGCATAAAACGTGTCCCTATATATATATATATATATATATATATATATATATATATGTGTGTGTGTGTGTGTGTGTGTGTGTTAATATACATGAATATATATACTCAAGATTGATCATATTCCATTAGGACCATACAAAAATCATATCAATAGTCGACATCGTTTGACGTTGTACGTCAATAATCAAGGTTCATATACAATATCATAAACACATCCACACATATTCATCTTATCTTAACATTTACTCCATGATATACCATGAACCATATCAATCGTTCAACGATAAATCATCATTCAAAGTAAACATCAACAACAGTACTATAAACTTACTAAGAAATACATTATTGACCAACATACCTTTTGAAGATGAACAATAACAACAATCATGTAACACCCCAAACTAGGCGGATATTACAGTGCCGTGGACCCCCGACTGGGACCCACCAGGCTAATGAAAATGAGTAAATTACGCAGGGTAAATGTAGTACCGAACCACATTACACAATTAATTACTCCGATAAGGAGTTTCATACAACACACCCAGGATGATACTGAATACAAGTATATTTTATATGGAGATAAAATATACAACACTGAGTGAAATGAATATTCAAACGGAATGTCTGCAGCTGAATAAATGAAGGAAACATAAATGACTGAAAAGACTGGGGCCCCCTACTAGTATCACTGACTCTCGTCACCGTGCTCTCCCGTGCTTTAGCCTTGCCATGACACAAAAAAGATCCCCAACGGGCCGGGCCATACGTAACAACAATCCTCAAGAGTTGAAAATACACAATCATGAGTTATCCACAGTTATACAATATCCTGTCGAAACATACGCAATCAAACATGCTATATGAATCAACAAATGATACAGCTCAAAGGAATGGCGCCACACTACGTCCGGGATGGAAATGTGTCCGTGCACAAGCCACCAATGAGTATCGATCGAATACACGTGTGGTCTTGTACCTAATCAGTCTCACGAAGCCATCAACTTGTGTGCACAGTCCAATGTGAGGCCACCAACCAACACACGACTATAATGTGCCCGACATGAAAATCCTACACATACCAACCGGCACGCCAGTATGGCCCGAAATGCCACAACATGACAAAAGTGACAACGAAAATGAATCATGACTCACCAAGATTAAATGATGGTGAAATGAATAACAGCTTAATGAAATGACTGGAACCGTCGTTCCTTATGACTAAGGTGATTAATTGACAATGACAAGTTTTGATACGGTTAATACAATGATGAATGAGTTACGATTATGAATGAACAACCTCAAAAGGAATGAATATCCTTTTAACCGAGTAAGAATTAACTTACACAATACCGATTAAGAATGTCCGTCCACGAACAACGTCCTAAATGAAATGCCGGTCGCTCGAACAACCTTGAATAACAATAATTACCAACAACCGTTCAATACACGTATCAAGCAACTAAACACGACTAACCCAAAGGTCGAAAACAACGATAATCAAACTCATAGGGGCATTCCAACGAATACGTAACCAACCACATGACTTCGAAAATATCCAATCCCGAATATATCGAAACCAACACCAAAATGAGTATATCGAACTAACAAAACACTTCAATGATATCAATAATCCATTAGGAATCCACAATTCGAGATTACAACTACATTAATCGGAAAATCCCCAAATAACCGAAGTCAACCCCAAGGGTTCTTGAAATAATTCCGAAAATAACCATTAAATCCGTAAGAATATACTTATCCAAGGTAGATAATCCATATCTAACATATTCCAATGATAATCCAAGCTTACACGAAGAAATCGGAAGGAAAAACCAAAAATTCCTAAATTCTTTATACAATATATTAATAACTTTGATTTGATGTTAAGGAGATGATGAAGTGATGATAATACAACTCAAAGACTTGAAGATGATGATGGATGATAGAAGCTCAAGAGAACTCTCCAAATGCCCAAAATCGCCCGAAACCGATGAGGGAATGAGAAAGGATGATAAAATGACGAACTCAAAGCTAATCGTCGATATATAGCCATTCCAGGTTAGCGTGCGCTAGCCCTTGTGCGTAGCGTGCACTAACGGGAAATTTGGGTAGTCCAGTACCCACTGTCCGAACACGGTAGCGCGCGCTACGTACCCTTTTGTAGCGTGCGCTACGGTCATGCCATTAGCATGCGTTAATACCCATTGTTAGCGTGCGCTAACGAATTATGTGATGCCCAGTACTGGAATCCAGAAACCTTCTGTCCTCTGATCTGATCTCGATAGCGTGCGCTACAACCAACGATTAGCGTGCGCTATAATATCGATTGCGTACGCTAAATATCACTCATAGCGTGCGCTATGAATTAATCCAGTGCAGTCCAGTAGCCACTGGACTCAACCTGATCCGTCCCTAGCGCGCGCTACTCCACATATTTAGCGTGCGCTACTACAACCCGCTAGCGCGCGCTACTTACCACTCGTAGCGTGCGCTATAAATAACTCACCTGCAGTCTAGTACCTTCTGGACTGCAACCAGAGTAACATTAGCGTGCGTTAATGCTGAGTGGTAGCGTGCGCTACCTGTACTCAATTAGCGTACGCTAAAAAGAGTACGTAGCGTGCGCTACTCCTCACGCACAGCCCACAACGAAAATGACAACGATGATAAACACGGCACGAAACTCCAATTAGATTAGTGACGAATGACGATTGATACGCGATACAATTACTCTGAATGATGAATACCATGATTGAATATGAGTGACAATTGATCATTAATGAGTGAAATTACTGAGTATCAATTACTGAATGATAAATACTGAATGATAATTACTGAATTACAACCGGGTATTACATACACCCCCCCTTAAAAGAGTTTCGTCCCCGAAACTAAGGGTCAAACAACTCGGGATAACTCTCCCGCATACTATCCTCGGTTTCCCACGTAGCCTCTTCGACTCCGTGTCTAGACCACTGAATTTTAACCAAAGGAATCGTCTTATTCCTCAACTGCTTGATTCGCCGCTCTAAAACTCGTATAGGACGTTCCTCATATGAATGATCATCGGCAATCTCGATTTCATCGAATCAAGTATGTGACTCGGTCGGCAACATACTTCCGCAATCGAGATACGTGAAACACATTATGAATTCGGCTCAACGCCGAGGTAAAGCCAATCGGTAAGCTAACTCGCCTACTCGATCCGGAATCTCAAACGGTCCAATGAATCTCGGACTCAACTTACCCCTCTTCCCAAAATGGAAGATACCACGACTGGGAGACCTTGACCAAAACATGGTCACCCGCCTCGAACTCTAATCTGGCCGACGACGATTATCTCGCATATGATTTCGCGACTCTGAGCGGTCAACAAACGACTTCTGATCAAAGCTACCTTCTCACGGGCGGCTATAAGCATATCGGGCTCGGTGCCGATTGATTCTGATAGGTCATCCCAACACAAAGGAGATCGACAACGGCGACCGTACAAGGCCTCGTAAGGTGACATCTTAATCGAAGCATGCCAACTATTATTATACGTGAACTCGATCAATGGTAGTTGGGCTTCCCAATCGTCTATCCAATCGAGGACGCATGCCCTCAACATGTCCTCTAAGGTCTGAATAGTCCTCTCTGATTGTCCGTCGGACTGAGGATGAAAAGCGGTACTGAGATTAAGCTGAGTTCCCATAGCACGATGAACTGATTTCCAAAAATGAGACACAAATCATCCGTCACGATCGGAAACGATACTTTTAGGAGTACCGTGCAATCTCACTATCTTCTTGATGAACAACTGGGCCAGTCTCTCGGGACCCCACGTATCCTTGATTTCAAGGAAATGAGCCGATTTGGTTAAGCGGTCCACGATCACCCAGATCGTATTCATGCCACGACGACTCGTCGGCAAACTCGTGATGAAATCCATAGAAATGTCTTCCCACTTACATTCTGGAATAGGGAGAGGTTTCAGCATGCCCACGGCCGCCGGTGTTCAATCTTAACTTGTTGACAGTTAAGCATCTCGAAACAAATTCTCGCGACTTCTCGCTTCATATTACTCCACCAAGAATTTTGTTTCAAGTCCTTATACATCTTACTAGACCCCGGATGAATGTAATAAGGGGTAGCATGAGCTTCTTTCAAAATCGAGTTTTTCAACTCGTCATTCGCCGCACGCATAACCGATTCTTAAAACGCAGAAGTCCATCCTCGTGAACCACAAATCCGGGCTTTCCCGAGTCACATCCTCTCGAATGCGTAACAAAAATGGGTCCACACCCCGATTCTCCCCGATCGCCTCCTCAAGTGACGATGAAATCTCCAACGTACAAAGTTGCCCTTGTACTTGCCGTAACTGCACCTCGATCTCGGTCTCGAAATTCTCGCTGAAGTTCCTTCGAATCAATCGAGCAAGCATCTACTCCTGAACGGACTTACGACTCAAGGCGTCGGCGACAACGTTCGCCTTGCCCGGGTGGTAAAGGATCTCGATATCATAATCTTTGATTAGTTCCAATCACCGTCTCTGTCGCATATTTAACTCCTTCTGAGTAAATATATACTTTAAACTCTTATGATCGGTGAATATCTGACAGGTAACGCCATAAAGATAATGACGCCAAATCTTCAATGCGAACACCACGGATGCTAGCTCTAGGTCGTGGGTCGGATAACTAACCTCGTAAGGTCTCAATTGCCGTGAAGCATAAGCGATAACTTTCCCGTTCTGCATGAGTACACATCCGAGACCCTGTCCGGACGCATCACTATAGACCACAAATCCCTCCGTCCCTTGCGGTAAAGAAAGGACAGGTGCTGAAGTTAACCGGCTCTTGAGTTCCTCAAAACTCTGTTGACACGCATCGGACCACGTGTATTTCTTATCCTTCCGTAAAAGGTTCGTCATGGGTTGAGCGATTTTAAAAAATCCCTCCACAAATCGCCGATAATAACCCGCTAATCCGAGGAAACTTCGGATTTCCTTAACATTCTTCGGAGGTAGCCAATCTCGAATAGCCTCCGTCTTCTGAGGATCGACACGAATTCCGTCTGATGAAATTACGTGTCCGAGAAACGTCACTTCGGACATCCAAAACTCACATTTGGAAAACTTCCCATAAAGTTGTTCTCGCCTCAACACGTCGAGAACTTGATGAAGGTGAGACTCGTGTTCCTCCCGGTCACGAGAATAAATCAAAATGTCATCAATGAAGACAACCACGAACTGATCCAGATAGTCTATGAAAACCCGATTCATTAATTCCATGAATACCGCAGGTGCATTAGTCAACCCAAACGGCATAACCACAAACTCATAATGACCATAGCGTGTTCGAAACGCCGTCCTTGCGATATCCGACTCTCGAATCCGCAACTGATGATATCCAGATCTTAAGTCGATCTTGGAAAATACTGAAGCTCCCTGAAGTTGATCTAAGAGGTCATCAATACGGGGTAAAGGATACTTATTCTTGATCGTCACCCGGTTCAATTCCCGGTAATCAATATACAAGCGGAACGAACCATCCTTCTTCTTGACAAATAACACTGGTGCTCCCCACGGGGACGCACTTTTCGGTCGAATATAACCCTTCTCGAACAATTCCTCAAGTTGGTTCTTTAATTCCTGCATTTGGTCGGGGCCATCCGATGCGGTGCCTTCGATATCGGGGACGTGCAGGCTCCAACTCAATCGTGAATTCCACATCCCTCTGTGGAGGCAAACCTGTAACTCGTGGAAAAACATCGGCATATTCCTTCACTACCGAATGTCCGTCAACATTCGATGATTTCTCGGTTTTGGTCATATAGCACCAATAACCGACACATCCCGATTGAGTAATCTTCGCTTTCATCAAATTAATGACCTTACGAGCAGTGGGATTACCTCCACGAAACGCGCATTCGACCCCGTAAATGCGAAATGATAGTGATCATACGCTTACGGACACTAATGATGGCATCATGACGATCCATCCAATCAATACCCAAGATGACGTCGTCCCTCGGCAAATCTACTACGATTAGGTCCGCCGGCCATACACGACCATGAAGTCAATCGGACAATTACGAATCTCACGATTTCGACAATTCGTCTACCATCAGGTAGACCAATGACATAAGGCTCACAACTAGTAGCACTACCCAGACGTAGTCTACTCAAACATGACTCGGAAATGAATGAATGCGATGCACCAGTATCAAAAAGGGTACACACAGGTTGAGATAGAATATCGAGTGCACCTGTGATTATCCGGGCCTCCGGATCGTCGGTCTTCTTCATCTCATAAATTCGGGGCTTGCCGGCCCCCGAACCGGACGCTCCCGTCTGATAGCTCTTGGCTCCGCCTTTAGCTCCTGTCGTCTTGAGCAGCCGAGTGGCTTTGATTACGCACGGCCCGAATGACACAGGAGCTTGAGATGACGCCGGAGTGGGTTTAGAGTCCCTACGGCAAAACGGGCCTATGCCCGGCAACCCCACGGATTGTGGCACGTGACGATGCCCGGACATTTGGTGCTGAAATGACCACTGTTCTTCACGGTTGAACAGGTGATGGCGAACTGCCGCTCGCGGCCAAATTCGCGGGTTTAGGCGTCATCGGAGGACGCCTCGAGAAAAGGTAGAGCCCGCACGTGGTTTCTTGAAAGTGGCACGACTCCGTCGGGCCGATTACGGTTCTTAGACTTCTTGCGGTGATGAGGGTTGTTGCTTAGCAATTTCCTTAGCGATGGCTCGTAAGTGAGAGCTTTCTCAATGAACTCGGCAGTGGCACAATTATGATTAAGCAGCGTAGCCGCATACGAGGTTTCAGCCTCTTGCTGAAATACTTGATCTTGTCCGCCTCAGAGTGAATGATAGATGAGGCGAACGGAAGAAGTTCCTGAAATTTTTCGGCGATGGCGAGAACATCATCATCCGTCGAAAGGTCGGGAGTGAGTAGTTCCGACAACTTGGCCTCCCTGAGTGGGTCCGGATAGTACCTCTCCATCATGAGGGTCTTGAACTGGTCCCAAGTACATGATCCGTCTGTGGGCTTCAACGATAACCACCATGAATGAGCGCTCTTAGCAAGATAGTAAGCTGCAACAGAAACTTTATGCCCTTCAGGGCAATCCACCATAGCAAATAACTTCTCGAAATGCTCAAGCCAATGGACAATATCCGCCGGCTCAGATGAGCCCTCAAAGGTAGGTGGTCGCTGGCGAGAGATATCGCTAATGATATTGCTTACACCCCTCTCTTGCCTTTGAGGTGGCGGCGGAGGAGCCTGTTGATTTTGAGTAGTGGAGTTATGCATCGCCTCTATTAGTTGTGCCATCTGAGTCATTTGGGCCATCATGCCCTGCATAAAGGCGAGTGGGTCGACTCGAACACCCTCTGACTGAGTTGTGTCCCGGGTTCGACTCCCTGATAGCGAATGATCACGTCCAGGTGAATGAGTGGCAGCGTCACTGCTCGATGAGTTAGCATTATTCCTGGCATTCGCACGTGTATTCACACGAGTTCTCGGGATTCGGCCCGCTCCACGGCCTCGTCCTCCACGTCCTCTGCCAGCCCTTTCCATACTGAAGTGGAAAGTCATATGATGATTATATATCTCGCATGAGTATCACATTATGATTATATTATGAAATGATGAAAATGAGCATACGCGCTCAAATACAGCGATTACATGAATGATTAATTGACGTGACATGATTATCTGATGAAATTACTGAAATGATTATCTTGAACAATTTAACAAGATTGATGATATGATCTTCAAGATCAACAACTGAGTAATGAAATGAATTGAGTGATTAATGAGTTAACATTATCGACTTGATCACAATTGAAGATGATGAATGAGGATTGTTAACTGATGAATTATGAATGAATGATTATTGCCAGAAATTATATCATGGCATCAGAAATCTTACGGTTCTTGGTCCGATTGGCTCGGCATTTGCACAGTCACACGTGGCGAAAGTCCAATGATACTAGTCCGATGACGATGATTTCAAATGATACATGACTCGGAAGGTAGTATTCAAAACCACTCTCCGATACCAACTCGTAACACCCCAAACTAGGCGGATATTACGGTCTGCCGTGGACCCCAGTAGGACCCACCAGCTAATGAAAATGAGTAAATTGCGGGGTAAATGTAGTACCGAACCACATTACACAATTAATTACTCCGATAAGGAGTTTCATACAACACACCGGATGATATCAATACAAGTATATTTTATATGGAGATAAAATATACAACACCGAGTGAAATGAATATTCAAACGGAATGTCTGCGTGGAATAAATGAAGGAAACATAAATGATGAAAAGATGGGGCCCCCTACTAGTATCATGGGACTCCTCGCCGTCACCGTGCTCTCCTCGTGCTTTAGCCTTGCCATGACACAGCAGTATCCCCAACGGGTCGATTCGTAACAACAATCCTCAAGAGTTGAAAATACACAATCATGAGTTATCCACAGTTATACAATATCCTGTCGAAACATACGCAATCAAACATGCTATATGAATCAACAATTGATACGGCTCAAAGGAATGGCGCCACACTACGTCCGGGATGGAAATGTGTTCGTGCACAAGCCACCAACGAGTATCGATCGAATACACGTGTGGTCTTGTACCTAATCAGTCTCACGAAGCCATCAACTCGTGTGCACAGTCCAATGTGAGGCCACCAACCAACACACGACTATAATGTGCCCGACATGAAAATCCTACACATACCAACCGGCACGCCAGTATGGCCCGGAATGCCACAACATGACAAAAGTGACAACGAAAATGAATCATGACTCACCAAGATTAAATGATGGTGAAATGAATGACAGCTTAATGAAATGATTGGAACTGTCGTTCCTTATGACTGAGGTGATTAATTGTCAATGACAAGTTTTGATACGGTTAATACAATGATGAATGAGTTACGATTATGAATGAACAACCTCAAAAGGAATGAATATCCTTTTAACCGAGTAAGAATTAACTTACACAATACCGATGAAGAATGTCCGTCCACGAACAACGTCCTAAATGAAATGCCGGTCGCTCGAACAACCTTGAATAACAATAATTACCAACAACCGTTCAATACACGTATCAAGCAACTAAACACGACTAACCCAAAGGTCGAAAACAACGATAATCAAACTCATAGGGGCATTCCAACGAATACGTAACCAACCACGACTTGAAAATATCCAATCCGAATATATCGAAACCAAAACCAAAATGAGTATATCGAACTAACAAAACACTTCAATGATATCAATAATCCATTAGGAATCCACAATTCGAGATTACAACTACATTAATCGGAAAATCCCCAAATAATCAAGTCAACCCCAAGGGTTCTTGAAATAATTCGAAAATAACCATTAAATCCGTAAGAATATACTTATCCAAGGTAGATAATCCATATCTAACATATTCCAATGATAATCAAGCTTACGAAGAAATCGGAAGGAAAAACCCAAAAATCCGAAATTCTAGATCCAAGAGATTAATACCTTTGATTCGATGTTAAGGAGATGATGAAGTGATGATAATCCAACTCAAAGACTGGAAGATGATGATGGATGATAGAAGCTCGAAGAGAACTCTCCAAAATGCCCAAAATCGCCCAAAACCGATGAGGGAATGAGAAAGGATGATAAAATGACGAACTCGGGCTAAGCTGTCAATATATAGCCATTCCGGGTTAGCGTCGCTAGCCCTGTGCGTAGCGTGCGCTAACGGGAAATTTGGGTAGTCTAGTACCTTTGTCCGAACACGGTAGCGCGCTACGTACCCTTTTGTAGCGTGCGCTACGGTCATGCCATTAGCGTGCGTTAATACCCATTGTTAGCGTGCGCTACAGAAATATGTGATGCCCGATCGAATCCGAAACCTTCGTCCTCGATCGATCTAGATAGCGTGCGCTACAACCAACGATTAGCGTGCGCTATAATATCGATTGCGTACGCTAAATATCACTCATAGCGTGCGCTATGAATCAATCGATGCGATCCGGTAGCCACCGGACTAAACTCGATCCGTCCTAGCGCGCTACTCCACATATTTAGCGTGCGCTACTACAACCCGCTAGCGCGCGCTACTTACCACTCGTAGCGTGCGCTACAAATAACTCACCTGCAGTCCAGTACCTTCTGGACTGCAACCAGGGTAACATTAGCGTGCGCTAATGCTGAGTGGTAGCGTGCGCTACCTGTACTCAATTAGCGTACGCTAAAAAGAGTACGTAGCGTGCGCTACTCCTCACGCACAGCCCACAACAAAAATGACAACGATGATAAACACGGCACGAAACTCCAATTAGATTTGTGACGAATGACGATTGATACGCGATACAATTACTCTGAATGATGAATACCATGATTGAATATGAGTGACAATTGATCATTAATGAGTGAAATTACTGAGTATCAATTACTGAATGATAAATACTGAATGATAATTACTGAATTACAACCGGGTATTACAAATCAACCATCACAAGAATCAACAATGCCAAGTTTCAGGCCTCCACTGCAAGCTATGATGCTCGTAACTAAGTTAGAAATGGCTGGAAAACACTCACGGATGAAGGGGAATAATTTTTGGGAGAGAAAAAATGTTTTGGTTTGTGAGAAAATGAAGGACCAAGTCACTTTATAATCAGAATAACACATTATGTACGCTACACATCACTTATAACTTCAGTTATAACCTTTTACATACGCTATTTCTCATCCTTAATATATGTTGCACAAATCATCTAGCTATTATCTCTATTAGGGAAATCCTTTGCGTGCACAACACCACAAATGCGTATATTATTATTCCCTGATTACGTATGTTAATATACTTCCATTATGTAGGTAAGCTCGTTGACTCATTTGTCCGCATGCGCGCTAAAGGTATCCGACCTTCCAGGGCCAAAAGGCCATGTGATTCAATTTTGCATATGCAACACCTTATAGCATACATTATCCTCTTAGCTTAACATACGTAAAGCCCTTCTTGTTACGTACATTATGCCTCGTTGACTTACCTTTCCATACGCCAGTCGGTCTACAGGTTCCACATGTCGGGTATTGATTAATTTATCAAATTTCCCATATAGCATACGCAACGCATTCCCTTTAGTGTAAGCTATCCTCGGTCCTTAGTGTATGTTAGCTTCTCGTGTTAACTACGTTATGGCTTCTTACCTAGCAAATTTTATTATATCTCAATATTTATTATTATACAATATATCATACATTGCCTACTCGATATTTGGTGCATAATATCTTCGAGTATTTTGTCAGTCAACAACGATATTTATATCAACATATTTATCACGAATCTCAAAAAATAATTCACATACTATATAATTTCTACACTATTCATCATATTCGAACATTACGAATGGAAAATATGGAGTGAATTTCCAGGACATTACAGTTCCACGAAAAAACCATAGGAAGATGATGTATGGGTTCGTAACAAGATACTGCTGAGAAGATCCGAAAAATTACTACAAGTGAGAACTATAAGAAAATACTAGACGGGAGAATCATAGGACGATGTTATATGGGAAAACCATGAGAAGGTGCTACATGGGAGAACCATGAGAGGATACTACATGGGAGAATCATAAGAAGATAGCCTAGGGCTGGGAATTTTCAACTTTAAGTATGTGAAATTGATTGGAACATGCCGAAATTTTTGGTTTCGTTCAGTTCATGGCATTGAAAAATAGGTAACTTTTTGGAACCAAACCCCGAACTTTGAATTCGGTTCAGGTACAGTAAAAAAATGGAAACAACCTGAAATTACCTATTTACTTATTTTTATTAATATCAGTTCATTTATAAATAGAAAATTAAAAAAACCTTAGAAGTATATACCGCCTTAGTTAATTTATTGAAATTCAAGTTACTTTCCTGCTGCTTCATTTTGTTTGATACTTTGATTATATGACTGAACAATAAATATTATATGTGTAATATCCGTAACTTTCCATTTTTAACAGTTTCCAATTTTGGGCGTATGTCTATTTTTATCGACTCGCTTGTAACCGTTTCGACATTGTGAATCTACTTTATTCTTGGAGTTTTTCCATTTGGACGAGTTTTGGTGATGTTTTCACGTGATTTTATTTTATGATATGTTTTGCCGTATGAACGTTCGGTTCTCGTAAAACTCGTTCGTTTTCATTGTTTCTTGGTTTGTACAAGTTCGTATGATTGAGTTGGTCGTGTGGAGACTTTCGGTTCGTTGATCCGACGTCGTTTCGTGATTTTCGGTCACTTGGGCCATTTTTGTAATTTCCTAATAGTTTAGGGAATCCCATTTTCATTGTCGCATTTCGGACCCTCCGGTGATCAGAATTATATTTTCTTTCAGTGCTTAGCTCCGTCGTCTTGTTTGCTTCGTGTTTATGTTTCTGGATTCTGGCCTTGTCGTGCGTTTCGTGTATTGTACCTTCGACAGCAGCGTACTGCTACTCAACTGCTGCGTAGGTAGCGCACGCTACTCCTGTTACCTTGCGTGCGCTACCGATGTGCAGTTAGCGTACGCTAACTCGCTATTGTTAGCGTGCGCTAGCGAGTGGTAGCAGTAGCTACTGGACCGGTTACAGCCCCGTTAGCGCGCGCTATATATGATAGTTAGCGTGCGCTAACTGTTGGGAGTATGCCCTCGAATGCCACTCAGAGGATATTGAGTGAGGGCATTGTACTTGTAATTATGTAAATCATTAATATAAGGCAATGAATGTTTCTTTATTTACTGGTAGTTACTGGCGTTCCTAACTCGTAAATATACATATAGAAACTAGTCCATGTATTTGAGAGAAAAATGTTCCACTCCTTATTGGATAAGGAGGTCGGCACTGGAAAGGTTTATAGCTCAAATACTTAATCGTTCGCAACTCGATGAAACTTGACTGGGCATTAAGTTTATGTGAAGACTTGTATGACGTGTTCTTTGACATGGAGAGTGCCTGTCGAACGCTAATGTTTAGTGGGAACACACGTTATAGGTATGCTAATTGGATTAGTATACTCGAACCGACTCACCCTCGATTCGTCACACGGATTTCACTCCGGGACAGTCAATGACGGAATCGAAAGGTTGTGATAGGTATTCGTGAACCTTCGAATTGAGGATTTAGTAGGGATGTGCTTGTGACGTCAAGATTTTCATTAGAGTAGTTCGACCCTGTAAACCGGAAGGCGGGGGTCAACCTCGACGTGCATCTTGATGGGCAAGTAGCAGGTCCTACTGAATACCAAGATAGAATTCTTTCTCCTGTTAGTGAACGGGTTAAATGTCCTATGCGGTTATTGGCAGATGAGATCATAAGTCTTTGGCCAAAGCATTGGAGCTAGTTGTATTAGATACATGAGAGCTCAATGATCTCGATTTGCATTAACGCATGCATAGCGTCAAGTAACAGATAGGGTTTGACTGACCGTGACCCTATAACTTGATCGGGACATTTGAAAGAAGGGTTTATACGTATACTGGTATTCACGACAGAATGGTTCTTGAATGATCCCAATCATTCGTTCTCAGTTGGGGTACGGTGTAGGCCGCCAGGCTGGCTAGGTGGTGCTACTACTCTTTGGTTCCTCCCATTGCTGACTGAGACGAACCTACCGAGTCGCGCAATAGGATTGACGACGGAATGAATCTAGCTTGTTCTCTCATTATTAATATTAGATATTGGATATCTAATTTATTGGACATTGGATGTCTAATTAAATTTGGGACATTGGATGTCTAAATTGATTTATTGGATAAATTAATTTACGGCCAAATGAATTAAATAAATTACTGGGTGATTAATTTAATTCATAAAA